>CM067218.1:144764695-146135125 GCA_034190945.1 Octodonta nipae | reverse complement strand
TTTTCCAAATTAATTGAGCACAAGTGTTTTTGTGTCGCCCTGTACCAGTACTTTTCGGGCGTTAATTGGAACATACTTCATGTTTATGATAAAGTTTATATGTTTACTTAGTAAACCTACATAAACATCCCAAAGGCACAGTTTTTTTTGGTGCCATTTTGCGAGCAGTGCTGCAATTGGAACACTCCGTGCTAGCCATAGAAAAATGATTTAAATAGAAGGGAAGCTCTTATGGGACAGTGGAGAACACTAAAAAAGCTTTTCCCTGCATCCGTATAGAGCCGCTGATATCGGAATTTTTGTAATTTCTTTACAGTTTTCTTTAACATAAATTTTAGCAAGATAACTCACCAAAGTTAATTGTCGTCATTAATTTATTAACCTTAAAAATATGGCATTTGTTGTTACAAAGCTGAAAGAAGTGTTGTTTTCAAAATTATTTGACTATTGAGTAATGAATACTGAAATCGGGAACTTATTCCAAAACAAAGAAAACATATTTAAGATATTCTTTGATTGATTCGAACAGTTTAACGAAATGGCAGTTTACAAAAAAATAACTACTACATTACTAATACTGGCGTAGATTAAGTACATATATTATGATAAATACCAAAACAGGTTTATCATCCAGTGCGTTCCTTTATTTATACCAGATAATTGATCATTTGTTTCATATGCCCATGGAGTAGCGGCATTGAAGTAACTTGCTACAGAACTTCAAGTGGTTCAAAAATAGTAAATTGATTTTCATTGAAGACTTATAACTATGATTCTGTCATCATTTTGACTATTTTAAACCCACAGATGTCCATGTTATCAAAAATGAAATAAACAAATTAAGTTCAATATTTTACAGAAATGTTAGCACTGCTGAAAAGAAAATTTGATTGGGGTATGTTAGCATTAACTACATTTGGGACATTGTATTTTTAATATGTATTTTTTCAGACGCCAAGGACAACAGAGTCTGACCTAGACCCCAAAATGTTTGGAATATATAGCAATTTTTTGTAACTTGTGGTGTTATTTCCCAAGAATTTAAACACCAAGGATAAAGACAAATTATTTGGTTCGAGCAACAGGAACAATTCCCCCAGTTATAATTACAAATAAGATGTTTGTATAAAGAAAATTTAGACAATTTAAAACATTTTTTAACTGGGCAGTATGCTCCAACTATCAGAACTACTTGTGAAACTTCAATATCAGCCCCATTACCTTCCAACTTGTTAGGACAGAGTTCTAAAATTGCTAGATGTACAATTGTTTATATGAGTGGGTACATCCAGAGGTTATTAAAAAAATATTATCACAATTGTAATGATTGTTTACAAATTGTAAACTCTAATTTAGAATTAGAAGATTGTGAATTCATTGATGCTACGAAGTATGCAAGAGGACATTGGCAAGTACCAATCATATTTAAAATTTTTAATAACACATTGTTTATCCTCCTTATATTTCTTAATTCCAAATTGTGTTGCAAGCAGAACATTTCTCAAATGTTGGAACATGTGTTACAACACAATTATTTAATTAATCCTTTGAATTGTGTTGCAACACACGATCTTGATAATAAGCTATGCAACTCCTAGTCAAATGTAGTTTGTTTTGTGGTGTAGAAGTGTAAATAAATTGCCAAGGGAAGAGAAGACAAATTTTCTAAATATTTAGCTTTAAAACCAAATATAGTTGATCCTATAAAAGTCCATGCATATAGAAAATTTTAGTCAAAACAAAGGTTAAAAACTGTTAAGCAACTTTCAATCTTTAAATGTTTTTTTACAAACTGTACCTTAGGAAAATATTTTATTTATATTTCATGATCTAAAATATAAAATGAATTTACAATATTTTGTAACTGTAATTTCACACTTTAACTATGTGAATATGGATTCAATATTTCTATTTTTTTAACAAATATCAGTGCTGTGTTGTGTAGATAACACTCATATATTAATTGTGTTCTGTTTTGTATATCTAAGTCATGAACATGTTTTTATCTAAATATTTATAAATTTCTGTATATATTTTTTGTTAATACACTTATTATTTCAATATGTTTTAATTGTTTTATTGAAAGTGTGCATACATTATTTAATAGCAAAAATTATGCTAATCTCATGCTGAAAGTATGCTTACTTAAGTTTTTTGGGCTATATATGTACAAGGTGGTTCTGGATGTTTCTTTACAGCTGATATCTTGTTTTTTAGTAAAGATATGAACAATTTCATAAAATCATTGTTGACGAGAACATGTTATCCTTAAAAAAACTGTAATCAAAACTTTGTGCCAGTACATTCAACTTTTTTTTCAAATTTGTCCGTTTTTGTTACATTATAAAACATAATTTGTTCTCATTAACATTATTTTTAGAAAATGTTCCTACCATTACTAAAAAACAAGGTATCAGCTGTAAAAAACATCTGGAACACCTTTGTATATATTTGAATAATTTAGTGTCATGTCTACCGCTAGATGTCAGCACCTGTAAGATTGAGTAGATTAGTTCAACTATTGACTAATAGGGTGCTGATTGCAGCTAAAACTTTTCCCTGCATCCGTACGGTGCGCTGAAAACTGTGTTTCCAAATCGAAACACGTGAGTTTCCCTTCTATACAGTTCATATTTCTATGGTGCTAGCACTGTGCCGCACTTTGCTCAATTGTGCGCTAATTGGAAACCAGCGAGCTTTTATTATCACAGGCACATGTTTTTATTTTATAAAGTTATAAGTAAGCATGATAATTTTATTTGTTTTGACAGTTTAGAACTTTTACATTTTAATGTTTGGAGTTTATCTTCTTATTTTTGTCGCCAAATATCCAAAAATTTTGTATTTTAGCGTAGATTAATGATGACTCAGCAATTAATATTAATTTGAGCAGTGAAATACCCACGGCTTTGTGGCTTAGGAGTGACGTCGTTCAAATGAAGGACTCAGTGTGAACGACTCCTTTTGATGAGCTGAACGAAATGAGTGGGCTCACTAAAAAGAGTCTTGAAAACCAACGCTAAATGTCTAGTCCGTAATGCAATATATCGCATATTCTATAAAAGAAGAAACTCATAATGCATTTTACCTGTTGTGTTTCTTACACCGTGAACTGAATTGTATGGATATTTGAAGTGTGTGGTGTCGGTGTCGAAACAAATGAAATCTCAAGTTATGTAATTCATTCCCTTACTCATCTGTTTTCAGATGTAAGTGTATGCTCCCGTTAAGAAGCTTTCGTTCTAACAAGAAAAACACTTCCCTGTTAATAACTAATTTGGAAAAGATTGCTGAGAGTTGAGGTGGTCTTGCGTATTATTTTGCCTGTTAAATAGAGACAACCCTAATGAACAGCCAAAATAACTTCAAGAGGGTGTGGTCAAGCAACAATGCCTACCTTACATTGTGTTGAAGTTTTTAAAAATTGATCGACTAATACTGGTGTATACTGTATAGTGTCCTTGGGAATAGACCACCAAATTGATTTGTTATTATTAAACACAATTCCTTTAAAATTAATTCGATCTGTTTGGCAATGGGTTGCGTCACGCGATTGTTGATTTAAAAACACACTGGTCCGCAAAAAGTTGATTGATTTTTTTATTGATAATCAAATTAAGAAGTTATTTTGTCTATTCATTGGGGTTTTCACTCCTCAAAATTTTTTCCTGCAACAGATAAGTATTAAAATTGTATTTCGAGAACAAAGTGTAGTTAGGCAATTTCGTAAAATTGCCTGGATTACTGGCTGTCCGTACAGAAATTCTTCCTCACAGTTATTCTGAGAGAAAGAGATGTCTTAAAATGATCAACCAGTATTCCTGTATATAAATAGTGCATGGTATGGTATGGTATAGTGTTATACTTATCTGTTTTGTTGAGTCTTTCTTGGTATTTTCAAACAATTTTCGCACTGATATGGATTATGTTGTTTGTTAAAAAAAAATTTGACAGTGACAATATGTCATTTGCTGATCACTTGATACTGAGGGTACCATTCTTTGGCTCTTCTAACAATAGATCTCTCCAGCTCAAATGAAGGTCGATTGTAGGGGCCCCGGTTTTCGATATTGTATATCATCATACAGCTGGCTTCTTTAAGTTTTCTCTTTTTTAAATTTTCCTCTTTTAACAAGATCTTTGTTTATCCCAATCTATCCTATGGCTTCCGGTGCTAGTTAATTGGAGTTAAAATTCAAATATCCATTAGTATTATAACTCCAACCATTCATTGAATGTAAAAAAAAGGTGTTGTAAAGTGCTTATATGATAGAGCAAAACACATATCATCAACCATCAAAATATTTAACGACGAGGTCAACATTATCAAAGATCATCTACTCCAAAATGAATATCCCCAAGACTTTATAAATAAAACTATAAATCAACTAGAAAGAAAATCGCAACAACAACCAAACACAAACAGAAAACAAATTTATGAATATAATTCCATACGTCCCAGGTGTATCTGAAAAAATTAAGCGGTTAGGAAATAAATACGATATTAAAACTATTTTCAAAACAAATAATACATTGAGCTCTATCTTCATACATACCAAACCATTTAACGCAACTCAACATTACAAAAATTGTGTGTACAGTGTTGTGTGTGACTGTGGCCATAGTTATACCGGTGAAACTTCAAGACCTTTAGAAGTAAGGAAAAAAGAACACCGATATAACATTTCGAGAAGACATGTGAACAAGTCAAATTTGGCCAACCAAAAGTAGCACCGGAAGCTATAGGATAGATTGGGATAAAACAAAGATCTTGTTAAAAGAGGAAAATTTAAAAAAGAGAAAACTTAAAGAAGTCAACTGTATGATGATAAACAATACGGAAATCGGAGCCCCTTCAATCGACCTTCATTTGAGCTGTAGAGATCTATTGTTAGAAGAGCAAAAGAATGGTACCCTCAGTATCAAGTGATCAGCAAATGACATATTGTCACTGTCAATTTTTTTTTAACAAACAACATAATCCATATCAGAATAGAAATTTTTTTGAAAATACCAAGAAAGACTCCACAAAACGATTGACAACGACTCCAGAGTCGGAGTTGAAACGTCTCCAAACAGATAAGTATCACACTATACCATACCATACACTATTTATATACAGGAATACTGGTTGATCATTTTAAGACATCTCTGTCTCTCAGAATAACTGTGAGGAAGAATTTCTGTACGGACAGCCAGTAATCCGGGTAATTTTACGAAATTGCCTTACTACACTTTGTTCTCCAAATACGATTTAAAATACTTATCTGTTGCAGGAAAAAAATTTGAGGAGAGAAAACCAATGAACAGACAAATAATACAAGACCTCCTCAACATCTTTTCGAAATTAAATTAAGAAGTATTTATTTGTTATAATATTGAAATTAATAACATACAATTTTGTTTATAGTTGGAATACTGAAATATTGTATTGTTACTTAGTTCTATATCTATCTCAACGACCCTCCAAAATACAAACAAGTATTTTGCACTCAAACAGGTTTAACAAGTTCAATACCCAAGTGGTTCATCAAGCAGTACTCAAAAAATAAATAAGAATATGTTTAATCAATCCTTTATATTAGTTTCAAATTAATATTTTTTTATATAATACTCAATAGACTAGCGCCTGCGTTTGCGCTCGTTGAAGTTGAATCTGATCTGTTTAGACGGAGGCGGCGCTTTGTATGTCGAAGCAGCTTGCTGGAGCTCATATGCTAACGGATGAATTTTAAAACCAAATAACCTGCAAAGAAGAGTATTTGTAATAAGATATACAATTTTCAAATAAATGTCGAAAAAGCGGAACCATTAAAGAACGAAAATATAATCATCCTGTGCCACAGTTTGTCATAAGCGAAAAATCATAATTTCATGTAAAATGGGGAATAGACCTTTTTTTTGTAGAAATTTAATATTTGTTCAATTTGGCAGATGACAGATTTTTATTGTAGTTACTCTTTTTGTGAATCGCTCTGGGCCCCGATTCTTGAAACCATAAGTGCGTTCCAACAGAACGGGCAATACGATTACCGGTTGCTTATCGGTTATACTTTGTGTTGGAACTAGTCATGGGTAATCCTCAGGGACGTAGCTACCGCCGTATCAGCTGTACCAATGATACGGGGCCCCCGGGCTACAGTGGCCCCTAATGCGTGTAAGCAAAAATTAGTAAAATGTCCACATGTCACTTAATCTCGAGCTTCCCAAAAAAAAACAGGAAAAATGTCATACATGCGTATAGAGTTTTCACTTCAGAAATGACAAAAGTCAAAAAGAGCAATCTCTTTTTTTCTGGGTTAAGCATGCGCCCAAAAGTTGGCAACATGGGTCATTGCGGTATGCCCGCGTTTAAGACATTCTCTTAAACGGTCGAATAATATTAGGCCGGGCACAGACCTACCGTTTATGTTCTGTTCTTATAAGAACAGAAGAGAATCCGGATCATCGCCACACACTTACCGGTCGACGGGACACATCGAATATATCATATTTCGTAATAGAAGATGACGAACCGATCTAAAGCACATTAGTAGGACAACTGTGGTAAATTAGCCGGCGCCGGGTTGCAACCCGGGCTGTGTGTGCCGGTATATATTTTTTAGGCCGGGCACAGACCTACCGTTTCTGTTCTATTCTTATAGGAACATAACAGAAAAGAATTGTAAGGGAAGGCTAGAACGCAAAGTATATCACTCGTCACATACCTACTGATCCAGAACGGCAAGAACGCCCGGTAAGAAAGCAACCGGCCAGCGTCCCCGGTCAGAACGTTCTCACCGGTAAGAAAGAGGCATGGATTACGTATAAACTCCATATATCGGCACACACAGTCCGGTTGCAACCAGGCGCCGGCGATTTTACCACAGTTGTCCTACAACTGTGCTTTTGATCGGTTCGTCATCTTCTATTACGAAATATGATATATTCGATGTGACTACCACAAGAGCAAGATAACGAATGAGGGCAAATCAAGAAAGCCCGGCGACCGGTAAGTTTGTTGCGATGACCTGGGTTCTTTTCTGTTCTTATAAGAACAGAACAGAAACAGTAGGTCTGTGCCCGGCCTTACCGGTGAGAACGTTCTTAGCGGGGACGCTGGCCGGTTGCTTTCTTATCGGGCGTTCTTGCCGTTCTAGCCTTCCGTTACAATTCTTTTCTGTTCTGTTCTTATAAGAATAGAACAGAAACGGTAGGTCTGTGCCCGGCCTTAGTTTAGAGGTTAAAAAGCTCCATTTCTGGCAATTATTTTGGTACAAGACAAAAAAGAGTTGTCAGAAATTGAGACTAGGATGTCGAATTTGATTATGAAAGTTGTTTAGAATCTTTCCATTAGATCTAAGGATCCATATAGGCATTATTGAAAGGTGGTGTGGAAATGTGTTAAAATCATTTACCAAGAAATAAAGCCGAGACAGTAAGTAGCATCAATCTAACTATTAAAACAAAGTACACTAGGACGTCGAATTTGATCATGACAGTTGTTTAGAATCTTTCAATTCGATCTAAGGAACCATATAGACATTATTGAAAGGTGGTGGTGAGCTAAAGAGTTCAAATCATTTATCAAGAAATAAAGCCGAGACAGTAAGTACGAGGGCTGCCTTTTACATTTCGGGATTGGACAAACCTAGTGTTGCAATCTGACAACTGACAGCTCTATCGTAAAGTTTGACATTTTTGAGGTTATACGTACTCAGAACGTTTTGAAATACGAGCGCTATGTGTTGTTTACAGTAACTTAAAGGATTCATCTCGGCCAAAAAATTGAATTAAATCGTGAAAATTTTCATGCGTTTATTTTTTACAACTTTCGACGTGGATTAAGTCAGCAAGAGTGCATGGATGAACTTAATTTTATTTTTGGCGATGAAACTCTATCAAGGAACACTGTTTATCGATGGTATGGTGAATTCAATCGAGGTCGTAGTTCACTCCAAGACGAATTTCGTGAAGGTCGTATAAAAACAGTTGTTGTTCCGGAAACCATTGATGCTGTGCGCGAACTGATATTGCAAGATTGTCATGTGACCTATCGTCAGATTGAGTCAACCTTACACATTAGTGGGACCAGCATACATTCAATATTGCATAAACATTTGAATGTCAAAAAAATTGTTCGCGTTGGATCCCACACAATTTGTCAATCGTTCAAAAAAAGGCTTGTGTCGATTGGTCGAAAGAAAAGCTCAAAAATACGATCGCGGTGCTTCAAAACACGTTTATGACATAGTGACAGGTGATGAATCGTGGATATACGCGTATGAGCCCGAATGTAAACAGCAGTCGACTGTATGGGTGTTTCAAGATGAGCCGAATTCAACAAAAGTTGTTCGCGCACGAAGCACTTCCAAGCAAATGATCGTCTGTTTTTTCGGAAAAACTGGACATGTCGCAACCGTACCACTAGAACAACGCAGAACAGTCAATTATGAGTGGTACACAACCATTTGTTTGCCAGTTGTGCCAAGACATGAGCCGAAGACGGATCACTCTTCACCACGACAATGCTAGCTCTCACACATCGGCTCAAACAACTGCATTTTTGACCACTCAAAACATCGATTTGATGAGTCATCCGCCGTATAGTCCTGACTTGTCACCAAATGACTTCTTTTTATTCCCGTACGTAAAAAACAAACTGAGAGGTCAACGTTTTTCGACACCTGAAGAAGCGGTTGCTGCGTTCAGAATGCATGTTTTGGAGATACCTCAATCAGAGTGGAAAAAGTGCTTCGACAATTGGTTCAAACGCATGCAAAAGTGTATGGATCTATAGGGAATATTTTGAAAAACAATAAAGCGATTTTCGATGATTAAGATTTGTTTTTGTTCTCTAATCCCGAAATATAAAAGGCAGCCCTCGTAGCATCAATCTAACTATTAAAACAAAGTACACTAGGACGTCAAATTTGATCATGATAGTTGTTTAGAATCTTTCCACTAGGAATCTAAGGAACCATATAGACAGTATTGAGAAGTGGTGCGGCAATGTGTTCAAATCATTTACCAACAAATAAAGGCGAGACAGTAAAAAGCATCAATCTAAGTACTAAAACAAAGTACACTAGGACGTCCAATTTGATCATGACAGTTGATCAGAATATTTCCCTTAGATCTAAGAAACCATATAGACATTATTGAAAAGTGGTGCGGAAATGTGTTCAAATCATTAACCAACAAATAAAGCCGAGATAAAGCATCAATCTACATACATCTCGATAACAGAAAATGGTAATTTACTAAAGAATTAAAAATCTGTGAGTCCTATTTGGGGTTTATAGCGGTATCCGATTGCAGTGCAGAAGGATTTTAAACTGAAATTTTAAATACGATTAAAGAATATGGAATTGATTTGTCTTAATGTAGAGGGCAGGGTTACGATGGAGTAAATCTTGTCAGGTGTAAATATATATATATATATATATATATATATATATATATACATATAGGTATAGGCATTAAATTTAATTTTAAACCATGCTGCGAAATATTGAAGTGTCGACTGATTTCGATAATTGGAGAACGATTCATCTGAAAAATATAAAACTACCCTTAAAAGGGTATGTCCTACTAGAAGGTCTTCAAAGAACGACGCTTTATTAGCGATAAAGAAAAATTATTTATTAATCATGAAAACTTTGTAGGAACTAAATTTAATTTCCAGTAAAAAAGATGAACGTAAAGAAAGTAAAAATCATTAATCCTGTTTGTCAAGCTCTACAGCATGAAAATAATGACATGCAGAAAACTAGTATTTTGTAAAATAATTTTATGATTAGACTGAGCGAAATAAGAAATCAAAATTCATTCAATGGTTTGCTAAGTGAGTCCAGAGATTTAGCAAAAGAGTGGAGGTAACAGCTGTTTTTAAAAATAAAAGGCGAAAGATCATATTTCAAGATCAATGCATACTATTGCTGTTTCGATATATTAATTTCTCAAACTAATCAAAGATTTCAGAGCATTTGTATTGTATTACAAACGGAGTAACTCCTATCTTTTTCAAACGAATAAATAAAAAACTCTTCCGGAAAACTGTCTGCTAAATACAGTAAAGACATCTCCGTTAATATTTATGAACAATTAATTGATCTGAAACATGCTTAAAATCTGAAAATCAAAAAATTCACCTGAATTTTTACCGGAAAAATAAGGCGAAACTTCTCCTATTAATTTTGGGGGCAAATATCAAACAGTAGATTATAAAAGGCTTCCCTGAAAGTTTATTAGAAAAATAAAACTCTAATGTTAATTTTGGGGGCCAAATTAGAAAATTAAATACATATTTTTATAAAAATCCAGTGAATCATGGAACAGATAAATTAAAAAGTCTATGTGTGGAAAATAAAAGTGTATATTTTTTATAATTTAAAACGCTTCCTTTAAAAGATATTAGGGTAAATATAAGGAAACGCACTCATTCCCTGCTTGTCTGAAACTGGAATATTAGAATCTTAAACCCTTAGTATGCTAGTCCAAATCACACTTGACCAAATTATTTTTATAGTGATTGACAAAACGAAACATTTTATTGTCAAAAGCGTGAGCGTGTTCCTTCTACCGCTCTGGTACTTACCTAGAAACCAGCTGATTCGCTGAAGATTTTGGCCTATATTCAGGATGAACCATGAACAACAAATGCGGAAAACCGGTACCGAAGAAGGCCCCTTCTATTTTTTGGTGTGGTAAGGCAACTGGTGTATAAGCATCCCTGCATTTTGGACAGTAACACTTTAACCATTCTTTTCGAGGTTCATCTGACAATCCTGTAAAAAATTTGATAATATTAGAGAGCGTCCATAAACCACGTGGTCCTAATTCAGACCTTTTGGAACGCCTCCCTCCATGTGGCCTTTTTATATGTTAACAAACTGTTTATATAAAATGAACACGACTGATATTTAATACTCTCTTCGAGGTGTCATTCTTATATATGCAAGACAATATATATAATATATATTGTTTCTGGTTAGGGAACTTCCATCAGTTGCGGTTCCCACAATTGAATGTCCTCTCGAACAATTCTTTATGTATTTGATACATATCGTTAAATTTGAAGACGCGAGATGTAAAGATCGACATCTAGGATTTTCGGGGAAACTAACACATAGAGGTTCCGAATCTGGAGCCGTTCCATGTAATTGCTGTTACCCGTAATTTCTAGGTTAGAATGTCCCGATGAAATTTTCAAGTTAACTTCACCTGTCAGAGATATTGAATACTCTCTTCGAGGTGTCATTCTTTTGTATGCAAGACAATATATATAATATATATTGTTTCTGGTTAGGGAACCTTCATCAGCTGCGCTTCCCATAATTGAATGTCCTCTCGAACACTTCTTTATGTATTTGATACATATCGTTAAATTTGAAGACGCGAGATGTAAAGATCGACATCTAGGATTTTCGGGGAAACTAGAACATAGAAGGTACAAATGTATCAATTAGCTTTAGAATCTCTAAATAGTGTACTTACGTAAAACTGTTAATTTGGATTTTTCTCTAAATGCGCAAACTTCTTTGAAACACATTCAATTTGTCAATTTAATAGTTGCTGTAGTCATCGTTATGTAAAAAATTTACAGCATAAACGAATAGAGAAGGTTTTTAGAGCATACATCTTTGTAAGTAAAAGTCGATTATTTTAGTAATATTTATAATTCGCTACACGATTGTACACAATTGGGTTTTTACTGTCGACTGCTGTGAAATTTCGAACATTAGATTAAGGCTTATGCTACTTGATCATAGTGGACGCCATGTCACTTGGATTTTATTAATAATTTATCTTTAAATTGTGTATTTTAAAAGGCATAAATAAAGATTATTTATATATTCTGCATGCACTGAAGGTGGTCAATAGCCACGAAACAAAACAAAAATAAATAAAATCGTTGTAGGGACAGAGGAGAAAATGATACCGACACGTTTTGTCTTTGCCTATTTATATATCGATTGTAGTGAGGCTTGAGTGCGAATTAGACCATATTTCATTTCTAGTTTTTTCTTTTTTGTCTCCTGATAATGGGTCCAAAGTATGATTTAGACGTGGTTCTCACCCGGAACCTGGCCCAGTTCATATATATTGCAATAAACTCCGTGGGTTCAAAGTTAATTAATTAAAAAAAAACTGATATTCACTTTAATTTCTAGAACTTGTATTTACAGGTAAACATCAAATATTTTCAACAGCTGATTCTAATACAATAACATCGAAATCATAACATAGATAAGCTGTACTAACTAACTCCTGTATTTCTAGTGTTTATATATCCTACATCGAATCTTCTGGATGGGTACTACATTTGTTCGTTCAGCGTCCAGATCAGTAGTTTTTGCCCCATTCGAAAATTCCAGTTCTTTTTTTTATTATCCCAGCGATAGATTTCTTATCGGAATGAATAATCCAAAAAGACTAGTTGGAATAGGACAGTCAAAATAAACAGGTTGTTAAATGTTTGCCAACGTTTCGCTTTATTATATTCAAAGCTTCACCAGGGCTTGCATTTGGTATTGTTTACCGGGTTGGAAAAATAATAAACCATCACTGGCATTTACAAAAACGTATAAACGACGCATATAGAAAATCTTGAGTCTATTAGGCGAATGAACTATTTCAATATAATAACTTGTTTCCTTATTTTAAAAGAACAAGTCAAACTCTTATCAGGCCATACCACGATTTCTAGTTTATTCAAATAAACTAGAAGGAAATTTTATAACAATATAAATAGTTTAAGTGCATATATTTTAAGTGGAGATGGAGATAGTATACATTAGGGATGTAAGGAATATTTGCATTCGCATTAGCTAATATTCACGTGTTTTTTAATATTCGCATTCGTATTCGTGGTTATTCATGCGATTTTTTTTGCGAATGTGTTTGACAATGAAAAGCGTAAATATTATGATGTTACAGGAGGTCACGTTCAAGAACCTGTCAAAAAATTATTTTATTACACTATAAAGGTGCGTATGTTTTAAATCTCCGGATAACAAATTTTGCTTCGTTGGGTAGCGCTAAATTGACAGACATCATTATATAGTTAGTGAAATTGCCCCTTTGTCTAAAAAAAGGTTTGTGGTGTTTCACGTTTTTTTTTTTTGGTTGGTAGGAAAATATACAACCTATTGTGTTTCTGGAACGCTCAGATTAGCTGCAGACCTTTTGTCAGAGCTGTAGACGAGTTCTGTGCGGTTCAGGCCTGAGTGGCGTCAAAGTGACAGGCACACGCTGAAACTGGGGGGGCGAAAACAAACCACTGAGCGATCGGACAATATAAAATCGCTACAAAAGCCCTAATTTAATTTCCAGTAAGGACACAATGAATGCATTATATGTGTTTACATGGGACATAGCCTATAAAACCCCATTAGTTAGATAAATTGAAATAAAAGCACCATAACTGTCGTACTTGCGTTCTTACACTCCTTAGGCACCTGACTACTTTGCGCTTGCCGGGCAATTGTGATAGGTGAAATTTCTTTACAAAATTGTAAGTTATGCTTTTTTATTATATCGCTTAGCAACAAATTATGGCAGAACTCGCCATTAATTTAAAGTATTGATGCAAATTTTATCGTCATTAGCTAGTACCATTTTCGCAGCTGTCAATTCAAATTAGTAGCGTTAGCCAACGAAACGAAATTTGTGTTTACGCTTAGTTAATTTTGCAAAATAAGGGAAATTAGTTAGGATGTTAAAACATATCTCATCATAAGTCAGTTATTTGTTGACCAATTCTCATGCATTCAATCTCATTTTACTCAGGAAATATACAAGCTTGCAAAATCTTACTTTTAAACCTATACAAAGGTTAGACTCGTTCGTCACTTTGTTTTTGAAACTGATTTTTTGTTAAATATGTAAATGAGTCCATAAATAAGATAAGTTTAACATGACAATAAAATTCCTTTTTTTTTGTCAATCCATATAATTTTAGTTTTTATTTGACTCCACAAATTTAATAATATAATTTTTCTGTTTAATTATAATAACTTCTTATAACTCCTCTCATAAATCAAAAAAACTTTTTTGGTTCACTCCAATATGATGACAGCTTAACTGTTGAAAGAGCGTTGAGTGTAAGGGTTTGGTGTTAGTATACAAAATTTTGTGCTTATACATCTGTGAGACAACAAAGATTCCACAGCTATTTCAATTTATATATTAAAAATAGAAGAGTGGCTTTATATAATAATTACGAAGCACAAATTAGGTCATAATTTTTGAATAAACCAAAACAAGTAAATTTTGATACGATATTCGCATTCGTATTCGCGAATATTGGAAGAGAAAATTCGCATTCGTATTCGCGAATATCGAAAATTGGACATTCATTACATCCCTACTATACACCAAATCAAACAAAAAACTGTTAGACAATACCAATAATTTTCCGAGTTCAGCTTGACTCCTTGCTAACAAACAAATCAACCTTATAATTTTCTGATATTCCCGTAGACACCACTACATAGTTATTCTAAATAAACGGTTTAGTGGTGTTTCACAGTATACTTTTGTGCAGTTTTAAAGGGAATTATAATGAATTTTTTTGGTTAATAAGCAAACCATATTTTTTGAACCTACCTTACTTTTAAACTAATTTAATAGGGTTTTACACCTTAATAGTCTCCTAAGTTGTAATTCCCGTCCTGTTGACAATGTGCAGAACGTTCAGACTAGTTCAGACTAAAATTCCATCAATGAGGTAAATCAAAATAATAATAGCTTACTTACTGTACTTGCGTTCTTACACTCCTTGGGCGCCCGCTTCCTTCGCTGTGTGAGGTGAAATTTTTTGATAAAACTTTATTTATCGCGTGGCAGAAAATTATAGAAAGATTTAACTTATCCTGTATTCTCCCACGCTAACAGTTTTATTAAAAAATTGTACAGTCATTAGCTAGCACCATCATAACTGTCAATGATATTAAACACCACCAGTACCAATCGACGCGAATTTAGTCGTCTGGTCTACTTAGTTTTGCAAAATAGGAGAAATCAGCCGTCATGATTAAAAACATACCTACCTTTACCTTGTTATAGGTCAGTTACTTTTTTACTGATTCTAATGTGCGACCCCTAGTTTTACTCAGAATATTCAAGATTTCAGAATGTTACTTTTAAAAGCTGTACCCAAGAAAGTCAGGCATGTTTTAAAGTTTAAATACCTCCGTTAGTTTCTTTTTAATTAAGACGCTTTTATTAGGTTGACCTGTACGTATGTATCTATGTTACGGAAACTTTCAACGTAATTTTCACCCACTTAAAGAAGTCTGAATAACTTGAAAATTTGTACACGTGTTAAGGGCCGATGACAATACAATTTTTTAAGTTGAATTTTCCCGTTTGTTGTCTTTTTGTCACTGTTCTGGCCTAAATGCCACATTCGTCTATTAACGCTGCGTTTGCCATCTAGTTGGCACTAGTACAACTTGCGGTAATGAAATGGAAATTTTAAGCAAACATGAATGAAGCAAACTTGAATTTAGTGACAAACGAAAAATATTCCAAAATCAAAGCTTTTAATTATAAATACATCGTTATGAGACTAAAAACTTTATAATTTACTATTATATAATTATAGTTTAAATAATTTGGTCAAGTGCGAGTTGGACTCGCATTCTAAGGGTTCCGTACCACCTTCAAGATTCGCTGTATTTAGTTTTCTAATTTGGCCCCCAAAAAATAACATTAGAGTTTTATTTTACTAATAAACTTTCAGGGAAGACTTTTATAATCTACTATCTGAATTTTGAGGCTCTGCAGATTGGAAGATATAGGGTAAAATAGGTCAAGTTTTATATTATAAATTATTAAATTTGTTAATCAAATTATTTAAAAATACAAATAAAATATGTTTTTCAAAATTTAAATAGTGAAGTTTCTAAAATGGGAATTAAGTCGATGTTTAATATTTTTGCTAATATATTTTAAACAATTGATCATGAAAATATAATATATTTGTAATTCACATAATGAGCCTTTTATTTGATATATTACATGATGCGTTAGAAAATTGAATTTTTATTTTCTATTTAATTGTATAATTTGTCCCTAAAATTACTATGGAGGTTTTTTAATAATATCTCTTATAAATTTCAAGTGAGCCCCAGTACCTCATATTATTTTCAAAATTTTAGGTAGTATGGTTTCGGAAATAAAGCGAGAAATGAGAATTTTTTATAGCTTTATGTTAATATCTTGTAAACAATTAATTTTAAAAATATAAAAAATATATATTTGTATTCCTCATAATGAGCCCCTTCATTTGATATATTGCATGATACGTTAAAAAAATATTTTTTATTTTTCGTTTAATTCTATAATTTTGCCCCCAATATTAATATTAAAGATTTCTTCGTATTTTTCCTGTAAATAAAAAAATTTAGGTCTTATAGTTTCGGGAATAAAGGGGGGAATTAGTAATTTTTTAATATATTTTTTTAAATTTATTTTAAAATATTTATTATAAAAAAATTTAAAAAAATATATATTTGTATTAGTCATAATGAGCCCTGTAATTTGATATGTTACATGATCCGTTAGAAACAAGTTTAATTTTTTATTTTCCAGTTAATTCTATAATTTGCCCCCCGAAATGTATATTAGGGGTTTCTCCTTATTTTTCCAGTAAAGTTCAGGTGAGGCGCTATACCTCTCTTTTTTTTTCAAAATTTTACAGCTTATGGTTTTGGAGATATGGGGGGGGGATGGGTAAAAATTTTTATATTTTTGTTAATATCTTTTAATTAATTTAATTTAAAAATATGAAAAAATATATTTGTTTTCGTCATAATGAGCCCTTTCATTTGACATATAACATGATGCGTTAGAAACAATTTTAATTTTATATTTTCCATTTAATTCTGTAATTTGCCCCCCCAAAATTAAAAGTAGAGGTTTCCCTTTATTTTTCCAGTAAACTTCAGGTCAGACTCTATACCCATAATTTTTTTCAAAACTTTACGTTCTATAGTTTCGGAGATAAGGGGGGGAATGGGTAAATTTTGGTATATTTTCGTTAATATCTTTTAAATTAATTTTTTTAAATATGAAAAAAATATATTTGTGTTCCTCAGAATGAGACCTCTCATTTGATGTATTACATGATGTGTTTAAAAAAAAAATTTTAATTTTCATTTAATTTTATAATTTGCCCCCCAAAATTTATATTAACGGTTTCTCCTTATTTTTCCTGTAAAGCTCGGGCAACGTTCTATAGTTCCTATTTTTTTCAAAATTTTAGGTTCAGTAGTTTCAGAGATCAGGGGGGGAACGGTCGATTTTTTTAGTTTTTCCCCCCAGAAGTACCCCTAAAATCAAAATTTCTTCTTTTGCGATATGTACTCCTGATCGGGTCACCAAACTATACCTTCATACCAAATTTCAACCTCTTCCGTCCAGTAGTTTAGGAGAAAATTGCTGTGATGTGACAGAGGCAGAAATCCGGAGTGATATTATAAGGGTATCCGTATATTGTATGTACGGAACCCTAAAAACTAAAAAAAGGCTTTAATAGCAAATTGAAATAAAATTTAGAAAAAAATGTTTAATTATGAACAGTTTATATTATAGCAGTAGAAAGTCGAACAATCAATCATGATTAATTACCTCAAAATAAAAATATAATAAAATTTAAGTTATTAACAGAATAATTCAATTCAGAGTAAAAAGTGTGGGGTGCGTTTCATTTTCATAACTGTCCTCTCATAAATAGTTGCCAATAAGATAATTGGTTTTTACTTTGAATAGAATTATTCTGTTAATAACTTAAAATTTATTATATTTTTATTTTGAGGTAATTAATCATGATTGATTTAATATAAACTGTTTATAATTAAACATTATTTTCAATTTTTTAGTTGGGCTTGCTATTAAAGGGTGTTTTTGGTGTTTTTTAGTTTTTTAAACTATAATTATTAATTCGGATTTTAAAAATATGAAGTCAGCGCAATGACTGCATTAATTGATTCTTAAACAAGACTAATTTAACTAAAATCGGTCTATAAATAATAAAGGTATAACATGAAAGTAAAATTCCGTTTTTTTGGACAACCCTATATATTAAGAGAATATCAGTATCAATTTGTAGGAATGGACCCTCGAATCGATTTGCAGTTATTTAACAGAAGTTCCTTAAAACTAAGACTCAAACATTACTAGAAAAATTAAATAAAAATATTTACTGAGAGACGCGCAATTTATTCCAAATTTGTAAAAAAGTATATATAAACTACTTCATTAAAAAAACGATATATTTAGCGATACTTTTTCTTTAAAATAATAACTTTCCTCTCCTCCACAGCCAGTTTTAATGGCTTTTTTAATTTCGAAGCAGCTTGTTGCTGGAGTTGATATGCTAGCGGATGAATTTTGAAACCATATAACCTGGAAAGAAGACTTCACTTAGAATAAAACTTATAGGTGATTATTGTGATATCATATTTAATTTTGAATATTGCTCAGTTAGGGATCAAAATGTAAAAAAAATCTTTGGAGTTTGTCATAAACTTTGTATCTAGGAACAACTAGACTATCCACAAAGGTGAAGAAGTCTAGATCAGTCTCCAAAAATGTGTCACACTCTTTTACATACGACCCTTATTTGGGTCGCAATCGTTATTCGAGACATGACGTCATTGACAGTTTTTTTAAATGGCGTAACCCAATTTCGACCCTTAAATTGAAAGAGAGTTGTCATTTGACGGTTAGTGAAATCCACTTCCCGGTGGCTACCCATAAAATTTTCGGAGTCATGGCAATCGATTCCAGACCTCTAGGTCTAGATCTTTCCAGAACTAGGGAAGGAGAGGGTCCCTGGCCCTTGAGTGTGACTTGTCAAAACTTTACACAAGTAGTTCGCCGGACATATTTTTCTTCGGGATTGAGCGCAACCTGTATGGGTCGCGACCTAGTATGCGAAACGAGAACCCTTTGCCAACCTCTTGCCTGTTACTCCTAAAACTGGGTCAAAGCGTCCCGCAAGTAGAGGCACCTACACCTCGAAAGCGCATGTCAGTCTCGTCCAGAAAAGTAAAGAGGTAGACTTGTAGGAAGTCGAACGTGTCACCCATCGGCGCGGACATTTTAAACGAACGGGGGTGTTCGTAAGATTCCAAAATGGGGAGTGCGGGTGGAGAGTAGTCCCCACTGGGTGAGGTTACCGGTGGCTCTCCATTTTGGGTTGATCTCGCACGGGCAATGGCTAAAGGTAGACCCTTGGTACACACAGTTAACAAACATTTAAAAAATATATATAACCATCTTCCACATATAACTAAAAAGCTGAAAATACTTATAACAAAATACAACTCTAGCAAATAAATAACACATTCAATGTCGTTAGGTAACTAACTACCCAGAAAAATGTAAACATTAAAAGGTGCTCATTCTGTACAAATTGATTACCTACCAGTCTAGTACCAAGCAAATCTAAAATCCTGCATTGGGTACTTATCTACTACTTCATCTAACTTGATTGTTGCTTCGCACCGACTTCAAAAATATACCAGATTAGTAGGTAATTAATTTGTACAGAATGAGCACCTTTTGATTTTTTACTTTCTGGGTAGGTACCTGACAATATTGAATTGGTTATTTATTTGCTAGAGCTTTTAGTTATAGGTGGAAGTCGGTTATACATTTTTTTAAAATGTTTTATTTTCAACTTTTTAGTTTTTTTGAGCTCAAGTAGTTTTTATTCTTTATTGTTTATTTTGTATGTATAACCTTAATAGACAGGAGCAGGTAACATCGAAAGCCCACATTACACAATGATGCATTTTCATTTAAATTGCAGGTAAAAGTATACTAGTACTCGTTGACTTAATAAGTCTAAAATATGTTTATGCCTTATGGACCACGCCATGTAACCTATTTCAACTTTTTTTGACCCTACCCTATGTACCAACAATCCTGTAAATACGACTGCCTACGGACAACCATAAATTTACAGAAGGCACTGTTAATTATAGGACGGAGTAGAATCCATCCCATATTTACGGAGTGAGATCCGTCCTATATTTCGTATATAACTCCTAGTGGGCTACCCCATTAATTATTTCATGTTTAACATTTTGTATTATCACCCTGTATAACATTAATTCCTCTCCACACTATATGCAACTTCTGATGGGCTATGAAATACATTTTTTTAATTCACTTTATAAATATAATTCAACTCCAGCATATATTTCAACCATCCTGTATATGATTTGTTTATTTACGTCCACATCATATAACAGTTTATTAATCACCCTATAAAATTTTAATTCCACATTTTTTCAAACATTTTTATACCACCAAACGTCCATTCCACCCTATATCCCAACCATCCTGTAAATACGGCTGTCTATGGACCACCATAATGTTTTTAACTGCCTTCTGTAACTACATTTTATTCCGTCCTATATTTCAATCATCATATATATGCAACTGCTTCAATCACTTTACTTTATAACTAAACACCTGTGTATAATCGCACCAAATAGCAGTATAGAGTTTGACATGTGTAATCACTGAATTTTCTACTACCCCGGCAGAATGTGACACCAAAAGCACCGTTTTCGCAAAATGGAAAATTTTTCACTTAAATAGGTATTTGCTTGGTATACAAACAAAACGAGCTTGGTACTCAATGATTTAAGGAGCCGAAAATACTATGCTTTACTACTTATATGCTTGAGATGTACAAAGTAAATTTTCAAATTCGCAATCAAAACTTCCAGGGCCTACAATTCCCTCACTATTACGTTGGAATTAAAATATTTATGAAGAAATGTCCGTTACGTCACTTAGATGTAAGTTGCACGTCACAGAAAAGTATATGAGATCACCTAAGGATCTTCCTTAATAGATTAAAAGTTTAAAAACTATAGACATCCTTATGCCTTGTCCATGAGCTATCTGAAGACGAATTCAATTCCTCAGAACGTGAATGTCTCGTGCGGCGTAGTCCAAGGAAGAATTCTGGGTTCCTACTTCTTTGACGTGAACCTAAATATTTAGAGTTTTTTCGAGACCTCATTCCTGAACTAATAAATTTATATCCATGTGATATTCTGAGAAATGACATTTTCTTTCAACAAGATGGTGCACCTCCCCATAATGCAGCACCTGTCGGTGCTTATTTAGAGAGGGTGTTTCCGAATCGGTGTAGGTACTTAAAAAGCAAAGTATACGTTGCTGGACCGGCGAATTTACAAAAATTACAAGCGAGAATTCGTTAGGAGACAGTTCATGTTCCTCCTGAAGTTATTGACCATATTCAACAAGAAGCTTCAAGGACGTACCCAGCTTTTGATTTAGGGAGGGACATAATTGGAAAAAAATGTCCTAAAGGGGGACAAATTGGAAAAAAATTGTCCTAGAGAGAGGTACAAATCAGATATTTTTTGGCCCAGCAGAGGGCAAGTCAGCAATTTCATGGGAAGCTTTAATGGCTCTTGGCAAGTTTTTCTGGTTCAAGTAGGGCAGCACAACATTTACATTAAATTTAATACAACTTAAAATAATGTTTTATTTTTATTTTTCTATCTAACCCAGCTAATGTAATCATATTAATGACGACGTGTACGTAGAATGACACATCCTTTGAATTAGCACGGTCGATATTGTGTGACAATGTAATGGTGGGATTTAACGGTTCAATAAAGAATATTGACATAAAATTCATTTTATGCTGCCAAAGAAAAAAATTAAGAAACCTTCTAAATTGATCATTCCGATAAAAACAACACGTAAATATAAAACCGACTGAAATAATAAAAAAGAGAGCAACAAAGGCTACCACGAAATTTCGAAGGGTGTAAAAAGCGGCCTCCATGAGGTTCCTGAAAATACTGTGACAAATAAGAAATAATCATGACTATAAAAAGGATGGATTTTTTTGATAAGTGATGGGTTGATTAGGACTGCAAAATTTATGTTTTTGTCTATGTATTTCCAGGACTTATAAAATTGTATAAATATAAAATTTATTCTTATGAAAAAATGTGATTAATTGGTTAAAATTGAATCTTGAAATTCAAAATTCCAAAATTTCGGGTGTGGTTTTGGTTTGGTTTGAGCCCCCAGACCCCCTTGCTGACTACGGCCTAGAGTACTACTCGTTGTTTGTAAACAGTGAATTTATTTGGTAAATAAAGACGTTGAAAGTGAATAATTGTAAATTTTTGAACCCACAGAATCTATTGTAATATAATAAACAGGGATCTCTTCACTTAAGCCTGGGAAAATATTAAATAAGATCGCTCTTTGATGTATGCCGACAGTGACCACACCCATTTGCTATTGGTCAGCTGCTTGTACCGTGTTACGAACTCGGAATGTGCACTTCAATTGGTCAGACATGACAAATAATAAAATTGGTGGCGCTATCCTGTGGTGGCCGCTGTAATTAGCTAAGAATCGTGTATTGGCGGTTGGATAGTGCGGGACGATAATTAATGCCCTTATGTCATTGGGGTTGTGGGGGTGTAAAATGTTGGATTAGTGCCCATATAACAAAGGAGTTGTTGTTGGGGCAGTTGAATGGCAAGTTGCCACAGACATGATAAATAACTGGTGCGTTGTGGTTTGCGGCATGAGGAAGTTTAGAAAAAAAAACGTAGCCGTCGCCGGGAATCGAACCTGGGTATATTGCTACAGACTTGTATGGATAAACCCTACGCTGAATGGATGCATGTAAAAAACAAATGAATGGTCTTGCCTAAACAATAATATCATATGATACGGATTTAATATTTTGAAACTCAATATAATTAAATAATTTTTAATAAGTATAAGAATAAAATGACTGACAAAAAACTTACCTAGGAACCAACTGATTTGTAGGAGGTTTTGGCCTGTATTCAGGATGAACCATGAACAACATATGAGGAAAACCCGTACCGAAGTAGGCTCCTTCTGTGTTTCGGTGTACCCATAAACTTGGTGTATAAAGATCCATGCATTTTGGACAGTACAACTTTGCCATTGCTTCCCCAGGTATATCTGACAGTCCTGCAAAAAAGTAAACAATTTCAGAATATTCAGGTGATTCCTTTTGTGACATTTGATATTGTATAAGTTACTTTCCATTGAAACCAGATGTTTCTACTCAAGGCCTGATCTCCATAAGGTGTTTCCCGATGTGCCAAGGCGATTGATCAGTCATTTGAATAGAAAAACACTATATAAACATCAGTCAATAGAGATTTTTACATGACATGAAATTCAACAGCAAACCGCTTATGCCATCAGTTCATAGACAATAACTGACTGTTAAGATTACAAAATATGATCCGTTTTTTGTTTATGTAATGAAAAGTTATGAAGAAATTGTAATACTGACCCGTTAGGAGGCATTCATTAATTACGTAACGATGATCTTGTACATTTGCCCCCCCCCCCCCGCCTTCCGCCATTTAAGGATAGCTGAGATTTCTATAACTCCAGAATAAATGATGTTTTAAAATTTTAATAAAGAATCAGTTATACGGTAAAACTCACAACACACACCCAAAATGTTGAAGATTTTTATTTTTTGGAAGATAATTTAGGTTGCACTTTTTTGTTGCTCTCAGGCATAGATTAGCATTATAGTATAAATAGGCAAAGACAAAACGTTCCGGTACCATTGTTTCCTCTGTTTCTGAACCCGTTTTCTTTATTATTGTTTTGTTTAGTAGATATTGACGAGCTTTAGTAATATGGGTTCATTCATAAAATAAAAATTTCATATGTCTAAGTACTTCTTGGGTAATAACACCACAGTTTAAAGAAAATTGCTGTATATTCCAAACGTTTCGAGGTCTAGATCAGACCCCGTTGTCAATGGTTAAGAAACTTAGATAAAAAAGGCACAATTCTAAGATGCAAATTAAAATATTTGACAATGTGTATTATTTGATTTCTGACGTAACTAAGAGAATTTTATTTTTAATATACAGGGTAGCGCAGAAGATCATATAATCATAAAGTTCCTTTCAAATTGGAAGAATTTGAAAGGGAGATCTTCAGAATTTGATGTGGCGCTCTTAGGTGCGACTTTGTTATAAGATAGTGCATTCGCCTAAAATGCAACCAAAGAACTTTGTTGATTCAGTGATCCCATTAAAATCATAAGGGAAAACCTAGGAAAAACGTTATGAACTATCCCGATATTGGGTTGTTCACAAGGACATGAATATTAGCAATTTCTTCCTTAATCATTGGCAACCAGGAACGACTGAATTCTACGGAGGTAGTAGCGATACAATCGTTTTCATTTAACACAATTAAAGCAGACTCTTTTAGTTTTCTTTTGGTGTTGTGTTCTTCTTTGTGTAATATAACTGAATTTGGAACTGTATTTTATGACCAAGGTCCCAATCATGTTCACAAATTTTGGATTTTTCAAATTGTCGGTTTTTATGTAATTTTTGTAAATTGCTAATGGTAATATCCTTGTTAAATTTCAACTTACAAAATCTTATGTAAGAATTGGTTTTACCCACTCCTCCAAGGTAAGTGTAGATATTTCTTAACCGAGTGAATTTGTGGCATGTAATATATTTTAATGCCGCAAGTAAAACTATGTATCTGCCTTATGGAAGCAAAAGCTTCTTAATGGAGTCTCATATACAGTGATGGGCAAATGTGTGGAACCAAGCAAATATCTCTGGAATTATTAGAGATATCAAAATGAAATTTGGAAGGTGGATACTGCAGTAGATTGCCTATTTGTTTCCATTTTTTTACAATTTTGAACTTCCTGTTTTACCGGAAGTAATGTCGATTTTAAAATATGCAATGAAACAGCCTGTATAGTATTTTAGTTTCTGCTGAAACATTTTATTGCGAATACAAAAATATCGGGTTTGATATTGTTTACTTCAATACCTACCGAGATATTAACAGAAAAGTAATTAAGGAAAGGAAACATCTAATATCCATTAAAGAAATACATAATCATAAATATTAACTAAATCTAGGTGATTTTCAAAACATTGAAACTTAACTAAACTTAATGTATTAGATGTTCAAACTGAGCACCGTTTACTTCTTGACAATAAGCAAGTCGGTTTTTAAATTCTCTAGTAACATTACCTATTACTTCTGGTGTAATTCTCTGGATGTCTTGAGTTATTCTTGCAGCTAATTCTTGCAAATTATTTCGTCTATCAACATAAACCTTAGACTTTAAGTAACCCCACAGAAAATAGTCTAGTGGATTAAGGTCGGGACTTCGTGCAGGCCAGTCATAAGTACCCCTTCTTCCAATTTGTGATTGTGATTTGTGATGTGAACAATTCAGTATTGAAATGTCCTATCTAAATGATCTCGAACAATGCGAGGGTAATGGGGTGGTGCTCCATCCTGCTGAAACCAGATATTATTTGGTAATTGTCCATTTACCTCCAATGCCGGAATAACTTGTGTCTCCAAGAGCTGTAAATACCTATCTCCGTTTAAAGTTTCTTGTAGGAAGAAGGGTCCCACGATTCTGTTGTTATAAATGCCGGCCCAAACTCTTGTACCCAATTATGATTACTTTGCCAGTAGCGGCAGTTATGTCGATTAACCATACCATTTAAACAAAATGTAGCCTCGTCTGAAAACACCACATCTCTTATAAAATTATTATTACGGTTACAAATATTCATCATCGTTTCACAAAATTGCAAACGTATGTCGAAATTGTCTTCGGAGAGTTCTTGAACGAGGCGAATTTTGTATGGATGATATTTTTCTCGCCTTAATATCCTTCCTTCTGAACGACGGCTAATTCCATGCATATTGGCGAGGTCGGTAGTAGATAAGTGAGGATTTTCTTCCAGCAACATTTTGAGCTACACCTTCATTACTTGCACTTTTTAACCGTCCACTTTTTGGTAAATTGCTAACTGTTCCACTTGTGTCGTACCTTCGCAAATTTTCGTCACTACTGAACGGGATATTTGTGTATTCGGATGAACAATGTTAAAAAGACCACAAACTTCTTGATGCGTCCTTTTCCTCTCCCCATACCCAATCATCATTAATATTTCTATTCTTTCTCTTTTACTTACTTAATTCGACCATTTTACGATCAAATTAAAACAATACAATCTTTTTACGTTCAAATAAAAAAAAACTAATAACATATTTTGACAACTACTGTGACTTTTGCAATGAATTTCATGGACTACTAAACTTGATTCAGATTTAATTAGCGCCTGATTTAAACAAACGCAGGTGTATTCGACTATGGAACAAGCAGTGCTGTTGGCTGTGACGGTATAATGCTACCGATTGGCCAATAGAAATAGAAATCCTTACCGAGCGGTTTGTTTGTATCGGGCGTAAATGAAATCTGAACCGAGTTTAGCTACCATCGAATTTTTCCTTTCCTTAGTTACTTTTCTGTTTGAACAATATCAAACCCGATATTTTTGTATTTGCAATAAAATGATTAATCAGAAACTAAAATACTATACAGGGTGTTCCATTGCAAGTATTAAAATCGACATTACTTCCAGTAAAACAGGAAGTTCAAAATTGTAAAAAAATGGAAACAAATAGGCAATCTACTGCAGTATCCACCTTCCAAATTTCATTTTGATATCTCTAATAATTCCAGAGATATTTACTTGGTTGCACACATTTGCCCATCACTGTATATTTGAAAATAGTCAAGTATGGTAATGACATCGTTCCGACACCACACTTGCTTGATCTTGAAATATCCATACAACTTAGTTGTCTGTGTAAGGAACAGAGTTCAGTTTATATATTAAGAGTCCCTTTGTTTATGGAATAAATTTTAGTATGTAAATAAACAAATACAACATCAAATTAATATACAATACAAGCACAAAATTTGCTTGTCGTTCTAATTAACATTCCAATTTTCTGTTTACGATATTTTAAATTAAAGAGTTGACATATGACAGAACAGTACAAAAATGGATAAGTTTATAGATGGTAGCGACAAGACAAGGAAACTAGAACTCCGAAAAAAGGGCCAAGATAAAATTTAAAATTATGTTCAAGAATGGCGCTGGTGTAGAAATAGGGTATGATGTGAATAGCTAAATATAAAATAATGTCAACCAAGATATGTAAAAAATATATTTTTCCCTAAATATCTATGAGATATTTTAAAACCTTTAGTGTGCTGTTTACAATCCAGCCTCTTGCTACATCAGCGCCGCCCTAATTTAATGCATTTTGACGAAAACTGTTTTTAATATGAATTTGATTTAAACTATATAGACTAAGAGCCGGGTGGGAAAAATTTACTACTCATTTTCGGCATCATGAGTATCTATGGCTCAATTACTACAGCCTAAAGGAGTACTATGCCGTCAATTCTCCGTTGCACATGGGTTGTCCGAGGGAAGTCAAGCTTGCTATTTTCGAACCCCGTAAATTAATTAAATTATAATTGACAGCATTTCGAACTAAGCTAGATATTGGAGAAGTAAGAAGCAAAAACCTTGTGCCGTACAAAAATAATGGTGCTGGAAATAATAAAAAATTTTCATATGGAAAAATTATAGAAAACTGGGCGGCATGTCTGATTTAAATAATTATATTTATTTAAAAGTAATACTTTACTACGCCGTATCATTGCTCTGGCTCTAAGGGCTTCTACTCTGTCGCCAATTTCCTCATTTCAACCCCTATTCGAAAAAATTATCAGAGGCACCCTAAAAATTAAAAAAAAAGTACAATATAAAAATATACCTTAAATAATTGTGCCGTACATTTTTCATGGCACATGAGCTCACTGCAGGGAAGTGAATATTCCGCCCAAGGGATAAATATTTTAATAAAAAATTCCTTTATGGCATTTGTGCTCTTATCGAATTCATTGAGAATCAAGTATTAAAAAATGTTGCCGTATAATATCGTGGCACTGAAGGAAAAAAAGCCCCCACAGTTTCAAAAAAACGTTTACAAGTAACTGCAATTATTTGTTCGTACAGTAAGGACCAGGCACCTTTAGTCAAATTGTATAAAATTTTGGTATGTTGTAGAAGTTGACATTCTGACAAAAAGAGTGTATGGGTTCAAACAGATTCTATGACTAGTTTTCGAGATACAGAGTGTTAAACATTGAAAATGCCGCATTTTTGATATCAGATTTCCAAAGATAGATGTGATTTTGGAAAAAATCTTTTTTATTACAACGTTGAAAACATAAGATGTTATTACACAATTAATATTTCATTAAAGTAATAATTTCTTAGATGTGCTTCATATAATATACAGTGTGAGCCATACATATAGCTAGAGAAGGCATATATTATTTTTTCCTATTAATGAGTCATCCTGTACGAATCATTCGTCCTGCAATTTGAATAAGACCTTAAACAGATATATTATCCGTCTCTTTATACTCAACGGGATGTTAAACTGATTGCAAAAACTATACATATTAAAAAAATATATTTTTTTATACTATCCCGTAGTTGAAATTATCTCCGTCAACTTTGTATGTTATTACATTTTTACGTTAACAAATGTTCAGTGTTTTACTGAGGAGAGTATTATTAAAATTGTATGACTAGCTTTCGAGATATAGAGTGTTAAACTTCGGAAATGTCACCTTTATCCTAACAGATTTCTCATAATAGATGTGTTTTATTTCCGTTTATTGCAGAAAACGTGGTGTGCACATTGTTTGACATAAATATTGCACAAAAAATTAATATTAATTATTTTTTATTACAGGGTGTTTCCCATATACGTAACATGTTTTTTTTAGAAAATTCATTTTTTATTATAACGTTGAATACATAAAAAGATCTAATTGCTCAGTTAATATAATGCTAATGAAATTAATTTTCTGATATGTTCATACATTAAACACCGTGAGTTTTAAATATTGCTAAAGTGGGCATGTGTTATTTATTCCATTAATAAGTAACCCTGTATAAACCATGCGTCCTAGAATTTTTATATTAAATTATACAAATCTACGACTCATCACACTAAATTCTACAGCTTTGCAAAAATTGTACAATTGAAAGTATTGTAGTTTATACAGGGTTACTCATTAATGGTAACAAATGGTAGATGCCCACTACAGCTATATTTACGACTTACACTGTACAATATATGAACACATCAAAGAACTCATTTCTTATTAATTGTGCGATTACATTTTATGTATTCATCGTTGAAATAAAAAAAATGAGTTTTCTGAAAAAAACAAATTACATATATTGGAAACACACTGTAATCAATGATAATTAATGGTAATTGTTTTATTCAATATTTTTGTCAAATAATGCGAAAATTATCTTTTAACACCCCCTATATCTCGAAAACTAGTCATACAATTTTAACAATATTTTGCTCAGTTAAACACTGAACATTTGTTAAAACGTAACAATGTTATAACATACAAAGTTGACGGAGAGAATTTAAAACTACAGGGTTGTATAAAAAACTACCGTATTTCAATATGTACAGTTTTTGCAATGAGTTTAACATCCTGTTGAGTATCAAGAGATGGATCATATATCTGTTTATTGCCTTATTAAAATTGGTTCGTACAGCATGACTCATTAATAGGAAAAAACTATATGCCTTCTCTATCTATAATTACGGCTCACACTGTATATTATATGAAGCATATCCAAGAAATTATTACCTTAATGAGATATTAATTGTGCGAAAACATCTGTTTTCAACGTTGTAATGAAAAAAATGATTTTTTCCAAAAGCACATGTTACATATTTTTTAAATACCCTATAATCCAGCAAAATTTATAGCAATTGTGTTGTGAAATATTTATGTTCAATAATGTACACGTCACAATTTCTCCAATAACCGGAAATAAAGCACATCTATCATTGGCTCTTTTTGTCAGAACATCAACTTCTACAACATACCAAAAAATTTCAAACACTTTGACGGAAGTCCATTTTTCCATAAGAAAGGTGCCTGGTTCTTTGTTTACCACGCAAGAAATACAATAATTTCATATTTTAATTATGCTATCTTTGGGGTTTATTTATCAAATAAGTAAATATTTGTTAATTTTAAACACTAGTTTTTGATATTTTATTTAATAATGATAATTTTATATTATATAACCCATATTACCTAATTATAGCTTGCATCATTGGATTCTCTTATAACATTGAAATTATAAAATTAATTTAATATTTTTAATCCAACTCCCAGCTTTGTTAAAATCTACATTATTAATATTAAAAATTTTTAAAAGTAAAATTAAACAACTTAGAAGCATAAAAATTGCCTTGTTTGCCTTTTGTTTAAAGTATTTTATTTAAAAATGAGAGATTTAAACTTAGTGTAGTTCATTTTGTGGATTTTTTAAATCTCTTCAACATGTCCATTATACCAAAGACGATTTTACGATTAGATTTTGCACAAAAACAATAAACTAAATATTTTGTCTATTCATTGGGTTTTCTCTCCTCCAAATTTTTTCTTGTAACAGATAAGTATTTAAAAAATTGTATATGTAGAACAAAGTGTAGTAAGGCAATTTCGTAAAATTGCCCGGATTACTGGCTTTCCGTACAGAGATTCTTCCTCACAGTTATTCTGAGAGAAAGAGATGTCTACAAAATGATCAACCAGTATTCCTGTATATAAGTAATGTATTGTATACTGTGTAATACTTATCTGTGTATGGAGACGTTTCAACTCCGAGTCTGGAGTCGTTGTCAATCGTTTAGTGTTGTTTTCGAGGTTTTTTTTTTCTAAAAAATTTTCGCTTGGATTTTGAATTTGTTGTTTGTCAAAAAATTGACACTGACAATTTGTCGTTTGCCAGTGGCTTGATGATAAACAACACTGAAATCGGAGCACCTTCAGCCGATCTTCATTTGGACTGGAAGAATTTACTGCTAACAGAACAAAAAAAACGGTAACCTCAGAGTCAAGTGATCGCCAAACGACAAATTGTCATTGTCAATTTTTTGACAAACAAATTCAAAATCAAAGCGAAAATTTCTTAGAAAAAAAAAACCTCGAAAACAACACTAAACGATTGACAACGACTCCAGACTCGGAGTTGAAACGTCTCCATACACAGATAAGTATTACACAATATACAATACATTACTTATATACAGGAATACTGGTTGATCATTTTATAGACATCTCTGTCTCTCAGAAAAACTGTGAGGAAGAATCTCTGTACAGACAGCCAGTAATCCGGGCAATTTTACGAAAATGCCGTACTACACTTTGTTCTACATATACAATTTTTAAACACTTATCTGTTACAGGAAAAAAAATTTGGAGGAGAGAAAACCCAATGAATAGACAAAATAATTCAAGACCTCCTGAACAATCTTTTCGAAATTACTTAATAAACTAAATTTTTGGCCTCATTTGAAGATTTTTATTGTTTAATAAAAAAATATCCATAGATAAAAAATGTTGAATTTTGTGGCAAATCCTATAATTGTTCCTTTACACATATCAATTTTGTCCAGCATATATTTAAATCACCAGGACTATAAACCATCGATGAAGGGGCCGTAGCCAGACCAGAAAACAATTTTGTTCAGCATTTATTTAAACTACCTGGACTATAAACGATCGCTGAACGGGTCAGTCCTTTGACTGCCGCTCAAAAACCGCTCTTTTGGGGAGTATAAAGCAGTGCGAGTAGCACTCGCAACATTAGGAGAAGTATGGTGTTTATATACTGCTGTTCATACTTACCTGCCTACTTCCCCGTCCACTTCGACATAATGTAGACCCTATTTCGGCAATAATTCCAGTAGCTTGCCGGCAACTCGAGCAGAAGTGATTGGGTCATAATGTAAACGAGCTATAATAGCTGTTAAAACATATTAATCATCGTCAAAATAATAGCCTCTGATGCTGTTAGCTTTAGATGGGCTAACGATTGACACTGGCGAATAAGTAGTTTTTGAAGAATTGTAATGTAAATAATTTAAGAGAGATATTTTGCCCCCCGTATTAACCAGGCTAGTCCGATTGAAATGTACTAAAGAAATTTTGAAGGTTCTTAAATATCAAGTGAATTTGTCTATCTTGGATTTTCGTTATAATGTCGGAAAATTGATTTAAAATAATATTAAATATTCCATTAAAATTACGAATATGCGACAACCAGCCAGCGGTGCACTGACTATATTTGTCAAGGCACATAGGCGGATTGAAGGTTTCCTTGAGGTAAGGGCTCAAAATAAAATTTTGGTTAATTGTATTATTTTATGTTTTTTCTCCGCAGATTACTAGGTCTAATTTCCATTGCTTTATTAGGTTAAGGGTTACCAGTTATTGAGTAAATCACTTTTTTCCACAGACTAGAACCGCCACTGTCAAGACATATGAGGAAAATTAAAGGTCGGTCGTTTAAGCCTATATTCACAAGCACTATTAATATCTCGAAGTTTCCTTGGACTTCCATCATGTTGAAGTGGTTGATTTCACAACGTTTCAATATCTGCTATCGTTTGAAGACGCGAGATGTAAGACCGACATCTAGGATTTTCAAGAGAATCAGCACACAGAGATTCCGAATCTGGAGCCGTTCCGTGTAGTTGCTGTTCTCCCTTAACTCCTAGGACAGAATGTCACGATAAAATTTTCAGGTTACCTCACCTGTCAGAGATATTAAATACTCTCTTCGAGGTGTCATTCCTTTGTACGCAAGACAATATATATTATATATAAACAATATATATTATATTTATATATAATATATATTGTCTTGCGTACAAAGGAATGACACCTCGAAGAGAGTATCTGCTATCGTCATCAGGTCATGGTCATCGGATCTTATCTGTTCCAATCAGCGTAGCGGCAGAGGCCGAAGAAGAGCTCTTCAAATATTTTTAATTTGGACGCTTGGCTCACTAATTATATTTTCGTTCGAGATTATATATGCTGTCTCTATGAATTTTCTTTTGTACCAATGCTCTTCCTTGTGAATTGCTCTGGCCTGGTCCCAGTTGATATTATGGTGTTCGGTCCATGTGTGATTAGCTAACACAGACTTCGTTACCTCCGCCCTTTGAGTAGCTGTGCGGTGCTCCTTAATCCTGGGGTCCAGCTGTCGCTTTGTCTCTTCAATGTATAGATTGCCACATTCAAACGGTATGCTGCATATACAGTTCTTTGGTACTGCTGGTGTGTCGGGCCTCGTTCTTGTTATAATGCTCCTCAAGGCGTTGTTGCTTTTGGAGATCATTCTGATTCCATAGCTGTGTGCAACTCTTTTAAGTTTCTCCGCCAAGCCTTTAGTATATGGTAATATTAGAGTTGCTACTGTGATGTCCTCTTTCTGCCTAGGTGGTTTATCCTGCTCTTCAAACGCCTTGGTAATGATCGTTTCCGGACATCCATTCGCCAAAAGGTCTTCCCTAAGTTTCACTTGTTCTTCTTTGAAGGCTTCTGGTGTGCTGCAGATATTTTTGGCTTGATGGATTAGTTTTCGTTAATAATGGGTGGTTGGAATTGTAGTGAAGGTATAATCCTGTATGTTTAGCCTTCCTGTAGACTGTTGTTTGGATTCCGGTCCTAGTCCTTTGACACTTTACATCAAGGAATGGTAGGCACCCACTCTCTTCCATCTCCATGGTGAATCTAATGGATAGTTGAGTTGGTTCAGGTGCTCTAGGAATGCCAGTAGTTCTGTCTCTCCATGTTACCAAATAATAAAGGTGTCATCGACATACCTAAACCATAGTTTAGGCTGCTTCTCGTAACTCCTCAGTGCGTGTTCTTCGAACCACTCCATGTAGATGTTGGCGATAATAGGGAACCCATAGGCAATCCATTTTCTTGCATAAAGAACCGGTCCTTCTCCTGAAAGTAGCAGTTCTTAAAGCAACATTCAAGCAAGTCCTCTCCATCAAGGTTTCGTCTTCAGTAAGTTTCTTTCTCACTATGTTGAGAGATTCGTCTAGTGGTACGTTCGTGAAAAGGTTTTCAACGTCGAAACTACTAAGCGATGTTCTGGCCCAAGTTCCATGGATCCGATGTTTTCGACAAAGTGCTTTGAGTCCGTGATGTGCGATGATGGTTTGCCCTCCAAAGGTTGGATGATTGGTAGAAGGAATTTCGATAGTGCTGCTGTTGGTGAGTTGCGCAAACTTGTAATCGGTCTGAGAGCTCCTCCAGCCTTGTGTATCTTGGGTAGTCCATAAAGATGTGGTGGTTTGCTGTGATGTGGCGTCAATTTTCTCCTTGTCTCGGATAGAATGTATTCAGCATGATCTCTGATAGTGTTGTAAGTTTTCCGTTCTATTTTGGATGTTGGATCAGTAGGCAGTGGCTTGTATTTTCCCGTCGACCTCAATTGAGAAAAAATTATCAATTTCGAAGTTAACCTCAAATCAAAATGTAAATAAGCAAATTTGCACTATTGCCTGCTGGCGTAAAGTATCGCCGTTCAGGCGTTCAGTCAACGCGTACATGTACCTAGATTTACGTCTTAATGGTTACAATGGAAAGAAGTTTGGCATTGTTTACTCTTTTCCGGCAAACATCTTTCAACCCGTTTTTAATATAAACAGGAGGTCCATTTATATTAGTAGTCATTGAAAAAAAAATGAAACAAACCTCAATTTTAATAACAATTCCTAACTTTAGGACCTCACTGTATGTATTTCGCTGATAATAGAGAATTTTAACGCGAAATGAATATTAATATATGAATATGATTTTCGGGGTTAATGTTTCCCGAAAATTTATTTATTATTGTTATTTTATATTCCCATATAAAATCCTTGAAACCGAAAGTTCGGTTGGACAGTTAAATTAGCTTAAAATTAATTTTAATCTTCTCCGAGCTCTTAGCTCTCAACGAATGTCTTATGACGAAATATGTTTGTATAACTTCAAAATGATACTTTCCTTGCCGGGAAGATGACTCAAGTTAACCAGCACTTAAATTGTGATTCATTTAATCACTCGTGTTTGGACCTTTTGGAAATATTCCGAATTTTTTCTTGAGGCGAAGGAAACAAGGTGTCTTAATCTTGTGCCTAAAATGTATATATTGATGTATAAATAATATGAAAAGTAGAAAAAAAACATTAATTACTTACTTTTATGAAGAAAGTCGAAGGGTCGAAGGACTCTGAAGATGAAAACTTATTGTATCAGAAAATAGAGCAAACTGTAGAAGGTAACCTCTAATTTCTAGGTACCAGATGAATTAAATCTCGTTATGGGTTCTTTTTAACTACTTATCGCTTCCAGTGACTGTCTTCCTGCACTACCAGATGACAAGTGTCCAATTATTTTGATAGAAAAAGTACACACGAGTCTCCATTAATTGAGTAAAAATTAAAAAGTGTTTATTAGGGTTCCGTATATACAATATACGAATATCCTTATAATATCCGGATTTCTGCCTCTGTCACATCACAGCAATTTTCTCCTAAACTACTGGACGCAAGAGGTTGAAATTTGGTATCAATGTATAGTTTGGTGTACACGATCAGGAGTACATATCGCAAACGAAGAAATTTTGATTTTAGGGGTACCTCTGGGGGGGGGGGACTAAAAAAATCGACCGTTCCCCCACCGATCTCCGAAACTACTGAGCCTAAAATTTTGAAAAATTAGGAAGGATAGGTCGTTCCGCGAAGTTTACAGGAAAAATAAGAAGAAACCATTAATATTAATTTTGGGGGGCAAATTATAGAATTAAATGAAAATTTAAAAATAAAAAAATTCAAACGCATCATGTAATATAACAATGAAAGGTCCCATTCTGAGGAACACAAATATATTTTTTTCATATTAAAAAAAAAATTAACGTAACGTAAAGTTTTGAAAAAAATTAGAGGTATAGGGCAAATTACAGAATTAAATGGAAAATATAAAATTAAAACTGTTTCTAACGCATCGTGTAATATATCAAATCAAAGAACTCATTGTGACGAATACAAATATATTTTTTCAGATTTTTAAAATAAATTAATTAAAATATATTAATAAAAATATAAAAAAAATTACCCATTCCCCCCCCCCCTTATCTCCGAAACCATAAGCTATAAAATTTTAAAAAATACAGGTATAGCGCCTCACCTGAACTTTACTGGAAAAATACAAGGAAATCACTAATATTAATATTGGGGGCCAAATTATAGAATTAAACGGAAAATAAAAAAAATATTTTTTAAGGCATCATGCAATACATCAAATGAAAGGGTTTATTATGAGGAATACAAATACATATTTTTCATATTTTTAAAATTAATTGTTTATATTAACATAAAGATATAAAAAATTCTCATTTCTCACTTTAATTCCGAAACCATACTACCTAAAATTTTGAAAATAATTAGGGGTACTGGGGCTCACTTGAAATTTTGAAATATATATTTTATTTGTATTTTTAAATAATTTGAGTAATATATTTAATAAATTAAAACTTGACCTATTTTGCCCTTTATCTCCCAATCTACAGAGCCTCAAAATTGAGAGTAGATTATAAAAGGCTTCCCTGAAAGTTTGTTAGTAAAATAAAACTCTAATGTTAATTTTTGGGGGCCAAATTAGAAAATTAAATACATATGTATTCTTATAAAAATCAAGTGAATCCTGAAGCAGATAAAATAAAAAGTCTATGTGTGGAAAATCAAAGTGTATATTTTTTACAAATTTAAAACGCTTCCTTTGAAAGATATTAGGGCAAATATAAGAAAATGCACTCATTTCCTGCTTGTCTAAAACTGGAATATTAGAATCTTGAAGGTGGTACGGAACCCTTAGTATGCGAGTCCTACTCGCACTTGACCAAATTATTTTTTGATGTTGGTGCTCTAACAACTTAAGAGGTATTCTTCTCAAATTCAATATTCCCCATATTATATTTGTTTTGAAATTTTAATCCGTTACCGTGGCTTTTGTTCGTTTTTTACCATTTTTCAGTAATGCATATTTGATAATCGTATTTCAATTTACCTTTATGTTTGGGTAATTTTTACAATCTTGCGGGGCTCTCTGAGCATTAATACCAGGTGTTCGGCTGCAATTAGAAAGAGAACGAAGATTCGCGACATTGCCAAATTGCACTCTCAGGTTTTAGTACATGCGTTCGTATAGGTAGCATTACATTTTTATGAATGGGGGTTGGCATTTTTAAAGTTTTCCAGGTTGGTGCTAATTTTAAATTCCCATGTCAAAGTATAGCGTGACCTTGTTTGTCGTCTTCTTCTCGATAGCGCTTTCGAACATCCTTATAACATAACCTTAGAACGGCCACCACCCCAAAAGAAGGCAAACCAGTTCCCCCCGCCAAAGAACCAATACACTTTCACGAACTCTCAAAATTTTCCGTAACACGAAAAGGCCGAACATGACCCGATCCTGGCAAGTGTTTAACTCCCCGCTTTGTTCAAACTTCGGCATACTTGCAAAATGGCATTGACAGGGGGCATATTATTTCGACAGGACCTCTTCGTCGTTTTCACATAATTACCATCGTCATTAATTTCAATTATTTTTTCTCGCTTTTTTCTAACCATACTATAATTCCATTTGACGCTATATTTTAACCATCGTGTATAGCAACTCTTATGGACCATCTAACATATTTTAAACGACCCTGTATAATTATAATTTTACACCACCAATTCATATTATATGCATCAAATTAACATGCGAAGTCATGAGTTCTTACTCATCCCAAAATTGCCTACTATGCCAATTTTTTCACCTTGAAAACTTGAAACGTCTAGCAATAAAAATATAATGCTAGGAAAATATGACAGAGGCATAAAATAGTTATATGTTCGGAACATAATACAATATTATAATTCCAGTACATGCTATATTGCAACCACCCTGTAAATGCAAATGCTAATAAGCTACCATATAGGTATTACATTCCATTGACATTTTTTAGCGACCTGCATAACAATACTTTTACTCCGCCCTGTATGTAAGCTATCATTAATTTCCAACTGCTTATGGGGTACCCTACAGAATTATTTTTTCTCGCTTTTTTCTAACCATAGTATAATTCCATTTGACGCTATATTTTAACCATCGTGTATAGCAACTCTTATGGACCATCTAACATATTTTAAACGACCCTGTATAATTATAATTTTACACCACCAATTCATATTATATTGAAAGAATGTTTACAACAGGAGTCTTACTCTTACGTTGGTTACCAAATTACCCTGTATTGAACGCCGTGATTGTCAAACTGCCAATAAATTTTTAACCGACTTCCAAAAAGGAGGAGTTTATCAATTCGTCGCGTATTTTTTCGCTTTTTTTTTTTGTATGTATGTTACCTGATTTCTTCTCCTGTGGTGCACCGTTTTGAATGAATATGGTCTTGTTTAATAGAGTATATATCCGGATTGGTGAAACTTCAAAGTTGGGAAAATAATTCTATTGGTAAAGTGATAAAATTTGTGAATGAACACATGCGTGCATGGAAATCAACCAATATCCCTAATATTTTAGTCGATTTTTCGATAACTCCTTATGGATGTGTATAGTTTTTTAACGTTTAATCTATTAAGGAAGATCCTTAGGTGATCTCATATACTTTTCTGCGACGTGCAACTTGCAGTTTTGCAGAAAATCGCCGAAAATTCCAAAATTCTTATCAAAAATTTTATCGAAATGACATAACGGACATTTCCTCATAAATATTTTAATTCCAACGTAATAGTGCGGTAATTTTAGGCACTGGAAGTTTTAATTGCGAATTTGAAAATTTTCTATGTACATCTCAAGCATATAGGTAGTAAAGCATAGTATTTTCGGCTCCTTAAATCAATGAGTACCAAGCTCGTTTTGTTTGTATACCAGGCAAATACCTATTTAAATGCAAATTTTTCCATTTTGCGAAGACGGTGCTTTTGGTTTACACATTCTCCCGGCCTAATAGAAAATTCAGTGACAACACATGTCAAACTTTAAACTGCTATTTGGTACGTTTATAGACAGGGTGTTTAGTTATAGCAAACAAAATAGTGATAGAAGGAGTTGCATTTATATGAAGATTGAAATATAGGACGGACTAGAATGATAGTGGTCCGTAGGCAGCCGTATATACAAGATGGTTGGAATATAGGGTGGACTAGACGTTTGGTGGTATAAAAATGTTGGAAAAAATGTGAAATTAAAATTATATAGAGTGATTAAAAAACTGTTATATGATGTGGACATAAGCAAATCATATACATGATGGTTGAAATATATTAATATTATTAATTAATAATAACAGAAATTAAAATATTGAATTGATACAGGTGCTCCGATTTCATTAATAAAAAGTTCTGTAGCTTTATAAAAACAAATAAATAATGAGAATTTTACAATTTCTGGAATTAATAATGAAGGAAACGATGTAGAGATAAATCAAAGTGTTATTATACTTCCAATGTCAGAAAAACCTGGCATAAGACACAAATTTTATCGTTTTGATTTTAGCTTCGATTTTGATGCATTAATAGGCATTGATTTTTTGGACAGGTTCAATGCAATCATAGACGTTGAAAACAAAAAACTCATATTAAATTTTAGAACTTTAGAGTTAAAAGAATTTGTCAGAGATAAAATTAATTCAGAAGAAAATCATTCAGGTAAAATTAATGAAAAAAGGATATGTACAACTAAACATATTTCATCACATAAAAGTAAATTTTTTAGAAGACCATCAGATGAAAACAATTGTCTTAATCAAAATAAAATTCATTATGTTATTTCTGGAAGAAGTATTCAAACAATTGGGATCCCTGTAAAAAATAAGATGCTAAAGGAGGGTGTTTGTACTGAAAAGTTAATGAATGAACAAGTAAAAATCCCAAATGCACTTGTGAAAGTAAATGAAAGAGGTAACATAATTACTACATGTGCAAATTTTTCTGAAAATTAACAATCCATTTTTATTAGTCCGGTAATATTAGAAGATATTCCTGAAATAATTTGTGATCACGAAACATTCAGATAAACAATTTCTCTCAAATTGAAAGAAATAATAAAATTTTAGATAGCTTACTTACGTTTAGATCATTTAAATGAAGAAGAAAGGGCGTTACTAGAAAATCTTTGTAGATATTTTTTATTTAGACGGTGATCAATTAAGTTTCACAAATGAAATAAAGCATGAAATAGATCCTCAAAACGCTAAACCAATTTTTACAAAAAGTTATAGATACCCCCAAATTCATAAACAGGAAGTCAAAAATCAGATTGCGTCTTTATTAGATCAAAATGTCATTCAACCATCTACCAGTCCTTGGTCCTCGCTCGTTTGGGTGGTTCCAAAAACGTTAGATTCGGACGGTATTCAAAAATGGCGTATGGTTATTGATTATCGTAAATTAAATGATGTAACTATTGCAGACAGGTATCCTTTACCAAAAATAGAAGATAGATCAATTAGGAAAATGTCAGATTTTTCAATCACAGATTTAGCATCAGGTTTCCATCATATACAAATTGAAAAGAAATATATTCCGAAAACCGCATTTTCTGTGGAAAGTGGGCATTTCGAATTTTTAAGAAAATGCGCCTAGTACATTTCAAAGAGTCATGAATAATATTTTATCAGGATTACAATGAGAAATGTTGTTAATTTACATGGACGACATAATGTGTTATAGGGGCGCTTTAAATCAACATATAGGGCGGCTCGAAAAAAATGTTGAAAGATTGCAAAATTTCAATTTTAAAATTAAACCAACGAAGTGTGAATTTTTAAAGAAGGAGGTAGGATATTTAGGACATTTAGTAACAAGTGAAGGTTTAAAACCAAACCCAGAAAAAATAGAAGCTGTTTTAAAATATTCAGAACCGAGAAATCAAAATGAAGTCAAATCATTTTTGGGATTGACAGGTTATTATCGTAGGTTTATTCAAAATTATTCAGGTGTTACCAAAATTTTGATGAAAAATGTAGGGAAGCTTTTGAAAATTGTAAAGAATTATTAACTACAGCTCCAATATTACAATATCCAAACTTTGAGGACGAGTTTATCATAACAACTGACTATGCTATTGGATCTGTATTATCACAAGGTAAGATAGGTGAAGATTTACCAATAGCTTATGCAAGTAGGGCCTTAAATGGCGCTGAAAGTCGTTATTCGGCAACTGAAAAAGAACTTTTAAGTATTGTTTGGTCAATGAAAAAATATAGACCTCTAATTTTTGGAAGAAAGGTAAAATTAGCAAGCGATTGCAAAGGATTATTATGGCTATTTTCTATCAAGGATCCAGGCTCAAGGTTAGCAAGATGGCGCTTGAGCTAGAAGAATACGACTACGAAGTTGTTTACAAAAAAAGGTAAGGAAAATAAAAATGCAGATGCTTTGTCTAGGATAAAAATTAATGCTTTAAATGAAAATTCACAGTCTGTAAGTGAATATGAAGGTAGTAACCTTTTAAATCGAAATGAAAGACGTATTTGAATAACTTTTTGATAATTTTTGTATAGAAAGAAGAAATAATTCTCTTCAATATAATTAAACATACAAAAATGATAATCTCATACTCCATCTGCATAAAAACATTATTTATTTAGTACCAGAAGATGAATCTAGAGACTACCTACCCTCATATTTTAACTATAATTGATGATATTTGAACCAATTCTGAAGAACAAAGTCTAAATTTGTCACAATTTTTAACTGTCAAAAATAGTTTAAATGTTCAAAATAGAAAATACTATATAGTTCAATTACCGACAAGGAAAATTGAGTCTTTAAGTTTGAAAAATTGTTTTAGAATATTTTTTCAACTTAAAAAGGAATTAACTCCTAATAATTATTATATTAATCCAATTAAACATTTACCTTTACTTGAAATTTTGAGTTATGTTTTTAAAGATACAGAGGTCACCTTTACAATTTGTCATGATATAGTTACTATTCCTGAAGAGGAAGAAAAGCAGCAAATTATTGAAAATTTTCATTCTAGTAAAACTTCAGTTCACAAAGGAATTAATAAAACTTATAGAAGAATACGGGATCGTTATGTATGGAAAAATATGAAAAATGGCATTGAAAATTATATAAGTCGTGTGATAAAACAAAAACTAGTAGGAAGAATCTTGTATACCAAATAAAAAAGCAATATCAGTAATAGAAAAGATATTGTTGTATTTTCAAGATTTTCCAATTCCAAAAAGAATACATTGTGATTCAGGTTTAAAATTCAATAATAATTATTTGAAAGATTTAGCAAAATTATACACATTTAAGTTAACTTATAGTGCTATTGCATATCCTCAGTCTAATGGTGTAGTTGAAAGATTCCATGCAACATTATTAGACTCACTAAGAGCATATCATTTACAGAATTCAAGGAAAACAGTAAATGACGCTATACCGTTTTGTATACCGTAAGTCTTATAATAGAAGTAAATCAAGTTCAACTAAGTTTACGCCAGAAGAAATATTTTTTGGTCATATTCAAGATTATGATGATGAAAAGGTATTTTCAGAAGATGAACCTCAAACAAGCTATGTTAATGAACTCAAAAACTTAGGTTCTTGTTCTTATATTGACAAAGTAAAAAGAAATATTGATAGTTCAAAACAAAAAGCGAAAGCAAGGTTTGACGAACATGTTTCTCAAAATAGACCAAAATATAAAGAAAATGCTTTAGTTTACTTAAGAGAATCCCAAATAGGAACTAAAATGCGAAATAAATATAATGGTCCATTTAGAATAATAAAAATATTAAACAGTAGTACAGCAGAACTAGAGCTAAATGAAAACAAAACTTCTATTGTAAATTTCGATGGGATTAAAACCATTTATTGTTCTAGGTGTATCCTCGGAACCAGATCAAAAATAGAGTCAATAAAAACACCAAGAGGCATATTTTCCCAAAAGGAAGGTGGTATTAGAATATCTAATGAAAATTGGAAATTAATAGCGTTCAAGAATATTACTTTTTACGGAATTCTTTCCAGCAAAATGTTAATAGACAGAATAGTTTAAAAAATATTCTGAATAAAAATGGCGTAGGTAAATCATAATTTCAAAATGATATTTGCACCTCATTTAGCCCTTCTTACTATAATGAAATCTCAAATTAAAGACAAGTTTTCTGAGATAAACGTGTCTACAAAAACAAGAAATAAAAGTGGTTTATTTAATTTTATAGGGGAAGGTTCGAAAATAATTACAGGTCCTCTAAGCAGCAAAGACGGTGAATTTTATGATGATTGTATAAATAAACTTGAAAAGCATGACAAAGATTAACAACTTTTAATGAAAAATCAGATTCAAATTGTTTCAAGCACTTTAACTAATTTTAATAACACTCTTAGTAAATTGCAACTTGATGAACAATCATTTAATAACAATCTACAAAAGATAGAGAAAGAGTTAAGAGAAAATAAAGAAACTAAATATTATCTGGACTTACAAATTAAAATGTTAGAAAAAATTGAACAACTCATGGAAGTTAGTGTGATAATTACAGATCAATTAAATGACATCATTACTAGTATAACTTTTGCAAGATTAAAAATTGTGCATCCGTCAGTTATTGAACCTATTATATTATTAAACTAATTAGTGAAGATCTCTTCAGAGCTAACCCATGGAAATCTTCCATTTAGCCCTTCACATGAAAATTTGTCAAATTTAATTTCTTTAATAAAAATTGAAGCATTTCAGACCAATGAAAGAGTCGTTTTTATTTTGCATATTCCAATTGTAGAAATTTCAGAATATGATTTCTATCATATTTTTTCTGCTCCTACAAAGGACAGTAAAACAAATTTCATATTACAAGTACGCTGCGATATCTAGAGATAGCAAGCAGTATCTTACTCTAAACGATAAAGATTGTTCAGAAATAATTCAGAGTGAATATCGTTTATGCTATAATCACTATCCCAAGACACTTAGTGAAGACTCACCATGTGAAGTCAAAATTTTAATGGAATCACAAATTTCAACGAATTGTAAAAATATTGTTGCTGTAATTGAAGATTATAATGTTCAACGATTATCCGAAAATAAGTGGCTAATTGTTTTATCCAGAGAAAAACAAAAAAAAAACGAAATAATTCATAAAAACTCGTTACTGACTTTAGAAACCGAAATGTAGTGCTTTTGTTGGAACAACAAGAGTCTTCGCGACTGTTGGAAAAACTGATTCAATTTCTCTACAATTATTTATTCCAGACATTTCGTTTGACTGTTGTGAACATTTACCCAATAAAGACAATTTACCCAGTCTTAAACCAATAAAGATAAATCATTTAAATTTAGATGAAATTAATATATCTAAACAAAAACTTAAGGAATATGATGAAAATTTAAATAAAATGAAAGAATCATCCACAGAAAAATATTCCTACACTTTTACCTATATTATACTTGCCTTAGTTTTTGGGATAATAGTATGGATATTTTGTAGATGTTGTAACAAGAGATTATTTTGTATCAAGTTCAAATAATGATGATGGTCATAATAACAAGGGCTGTTGCCATCAAATATTTAATTACTGCAACGTTCGTTCAAATATTTCAAGAAGACCTTCAATTCATTTATCAAGTCAGAGGAAATTGTATTCCAGAGTTCGTCAGTGACTCTTAGTGTTTTAGAAATGGACGGACCATCAGCATCGTCAGGCTCAAGACGAAGTGTGAAGAAAATTTGAGATTTGTGTGAAAACTAATTGAGTGAAGAGCAAAGTGTTGTGAAAAAAAAATTAAACTTTTAAATTATACACAAACTGACTGTTGTTTGCTTTAAAAGTATCGTATACCACTTATACGACTAATTGTTTTAATTTTATTTACTTTTATTTTAATTTACATTTATATAGAACGTATTTTATGCTTGCGTTTTGATTTTTGTTATTGTCAGTTTTGATTTTGCATATTATATCTTTAATATTAGATATACTTGATAATTCTGTGCAATACTAAGAATTTTGAAATTTTAATAATTTTGAGTGGACTGATTTTCAGATATTTTGATTTTCAATTGTTGTTCCTTCTTGAGGCCTAACAAAAATCTTAAGGGTGGTGATGTTATGGAATTACACTTAATCTGTTAAATTATATTTTCCAACTAAAAGTTCTTAGCAATTGCCTTGATTTCACCATTTGGATTCAGTTTCATGTGGGCGTCTCTGAAGCGTGTCAGAGAATTAAAATCTGCATTTTCCGCAAATTCTCGAGACGCATTTCATAATTAAGATAAGACAACTTGTTGAGGTCACCTTGTTTTGTCATGAGAATAATTTTAATAGATCATTATTATACAGCGCACATTCATTGTGAAGACTAGTTTAGTTAGTTGAATAAATTATATTTTTGTAAAACGCTCCCTTATTTCTGACGTGCCTGTAAAATATATATACATACAAACATTGCTCGTATTAGATATTATTAGTCACGTGACGTACACCTATTACTTGCAGGTCTAGACAGATAGATACATCCACTCGCTTTCCCTTTTCTGTCATCCAGCATCACGATTCCACTTATACCTCACGCACTCTATCTTTAGTTAATGGCTGTTTTCCAATTACCAGAGCACAAAGTGTTTTTGTGCCGCACAGTGCGGCAATTTTAGGACGTCAATTGGAACATGGTTTTTTTAAAACACTGATCACCATAAAGTTAAAAGTGTATTACTCATATGTTATCAATTGACGTTTATGTGTACGTAAATTATTTACAAAATAATTCAATAATGGCTGTTTTCCAATTACCAGAGCACAGTGTTTTAGTGTCGCCCTGTACCGTAATTTTCGGGCGTTAATTGGAACATACTTCATGTTTTATGATAAGTTTTATGTTTACTTAGTAAACCTACATAAAACATTCCAAAGGCACAGTTATTTCTTGTGCTCATTTGTGCGAGCCAGTGCTGTAATTGGAACATTCAGTGCTAGCACTGTGCTCAATTGTGCGCTAATTGGAAAACAGCCATTATCTTTATGCACAAAACACTGAATATTTTATGTCCGAAGGCCGCATCGCTCTAATGTCGAGATCGCATCTGATGCGACACGACACATCGCATATTACTAATATAAACAGGATTATACAAAATACATGAAACCGATACCGTTCTGACGCATCACGTCAGACAAATATAAATCCATCTTAAGTCAACTTCTATATGGGTGGTATTAGTGATGCTCGTTATTTAGTTTATTTAGATTCGAGATCCGCGTTACCGACCTGATACTTTATTCGGATCCAGATTTAGTGATCCGAATCAGAAATAGATCTCGAACAGGAAGTAAAATACTTGTTAAAATAATAAAAATAAGATGTAATAAATAAAGTTCTCGCTGAAAGCCCCACATGGCTGAAAGGTTAACGATAAATTAAAACATAAAATAATTTATTAATTTATTGAATTTATAAATTATGAGAAACAATTGATTAATCAATAATATTTCTTATACATATTAAAATTGCATATGGACATCGCGTAATACAAATGATAATCAAAAATAAAACTAAGTGTATCAAACTTTAACCTTCTTCAGCTAATACATTTTAATAGACACATGTCACTATCAATTTGTAGGAATGGACCACCGAATCGATTCGCAATTATCAAACAGAATTCCCTTAAAACTAATACTCAAATGGTTCATCAAACAGTACTAAAAAAGTTAAATAAGGATATTTACTGACCGACGAGAAATTCGTTCTAAATTTATATAAAAGTATATATAGATAATAAACTACCTGATTAACAAAAAAATATGTTTTTATTTCTTTCAATTTAATATTTTTTATAATAACCACAAGACTAGCGTTTGCCGTTGTTGAAATTTAAACTTCTTAATGGCGTTTTGAATGTCGAAGCGGCTTGTTGCTGGAGCTGATATGCTAATGGATGAATTTTGAAACCAAATAACCTGTAAAGAAGATTACACTTAGCAAAGGATTTATATATAAGTAATTATTGCAATATGTTATGAAAGGCGTGTGTTTTAAGTATGTACAGTTTGGAAATTCAGTCGCTACAGCGCTGAGATCGGAGTTCAGCACATGAGCACTGTGTACCTATGTCTACAAACAATCTACAGACTAAGACAGCAATCGATTATATATTTTTTAGTTACATAAATAAGAAATACACATGTGCATACCATGCCATCACTCAAGGCTTTGTCTGTGGAGTCCATGGGCACAGCATTGAGTAATGGCATGGTACGGAAATATGTAAAACTGGTAAGAGCTTTCAAAGATGGACGTAGGAAGGCTCATGACGAGGACAGAGTGGCCAACCTTAGTGATCACTCATGATTTTATGCAGAAATTGAAGGAAATAGTGAAAATGAATAGACGTTTCTGCAACTGAAGAAACATCTCGAAAGAGTCGGCTCTCCGATGACCAGGACAAATTGTTTGTGTTGTAGTGGCTGTCAAAGTTGATTGGTAGATATGTTAAATGTCTTGATATTGGTTAGAAAAGTTAACTTGGTTTTTATATATCAAAAAGATACTTACTTAAATAGACGCTACGAACAAGTTCAAATTTGTTTTTTATTAAATAAAAATCAATATAATTTTATAAAGGTAGAAATTGTTTTAATTTAAACTTGGTTAGGGTATTGTGTTTAACATCAAGCATTTGTAAATGTTGAACGATCATTTTCTGAGGATTGATTGCCCTCTAATTGTAGGGGTACATGACATTGATGACATGATTTTAGGTGAAGTCCAAGCAGTCTCGAACACCTTAGTTCATGATATTGTAACGGTAATACCAACATTCCACAAATAGTATTCTTTCGGATGTGCCACAGAACATTTAAAGGCAATGTAGCTGAAGAACAGTAACTGCCTTGTCCTTATAATTTGCCAATGAGAGATTAATTAAGTGAAGAGCATTTAAGAAAGTGGTTTAATTTTGTAACCATCCCGTTATCCAGATTTGAAACTCCTACATTTCGTTAAATGGTGGTGCTTAATGAAAGAGTTGAAAACCTTTAAATTTCAACTTTTTTGCAAAGCAATAAATTTGAAATTGGCCCTTTTGGATATAACTGCTAATAATAACTAAATTTTTAAAGAACTATTAAGTACATATATATTATGACTTTTTGAAATCTTAACTAAATGTGGCATATGTGGAAATAATTTTTTTTAACAATATCCTTGTTCTTGTGAATTCCAATGACAACACGCAAACGTCGTAAAGGAACCTTGTATTACGTCTTCAACCGGTATAAGTCAAAGCTATGCTTGATTTTGATTGCTTCTTTCTTAAATGACATTTTTCTGTCATGTATCTACTTACTAGTTTACATGTTTATGCAAACATTTAATCTTACATTTTTGATCCATTTAATGAAAATGACATTGTTTTAAACTTATATTCTTCCACTACTGTACATAGACCCCTTCTAGTTTCTAAATGTATGCCCCGCTGTTTCTAGAAATCGTCAATTAACCTTTTTTTCTAGTCTCCTTACCTCTCTTTTTTCACGTGGGTTCCAATATCCTAATCCCTGTGTTCCTTTTTTTTATGTTTCTGTTGCCACTTGTGCATTGCGATATGACTTAGGACATCTGTCCCTTTAGTTCTAATGGTAATGACATTATTTCGTATCTTTTTCGTCACAGTGATTCTCAGCATGACCCATTTTATGGCTCATTGGGTTATAACTAGTTGTTCTGTAGTTTTCTTTGTAAAGGCCACCGTTTCCAATGTAGGCACTGGTAATATGCAACTGTCATATTTTACGTTTTAGGTTTATCGGTATATCCATGTTTTTTAGTACAAAACTGGATTTCCCAAAGGCTGTCCATGGCAACTGTATCAATTTGAATGGTGTGATCCGAGTTATATGTTCGTTCTCTCCGGTGACGTTGTCAATAGTAATGCCATTTTGTGTGATATCCATTATTTTGGTTTTATGACGGTTTATGTACTTTTTTTGTTTGAATGTTTTTTTTGTTGCTCTACACTGACCAGTACCAGTATCATCTGCGTACCTCAAGTGACTCAAGCGTAGGCACACTATCCATATTCACATCTATATTTTCCGAATTCATCTGTTTAAATACATTTTCCAGGGCTAAGGTGAACAACTTGGGTGAACCCTGCCTAAATTTTAATGTGAAAGGTATGCTTTTTAAGATGGTGGTATAACGCGAAACTATTCTAGCATCTTCCAGTGCTAATAGGAAACGCCAAGTGCAAGTGTATTCTGTAGTCTTTTCCGAATCCTGCATGCCCCACTGGTTGATTAGTTATAATTCTAGTTATTAAGTTGTATAGGATCGCTAAAGAACCACATGAGCAAAAAAATTATCCACATTATATATAAAACTTTGAGATAGATAAAAACAAAACAATTTAAGACATGATTTTTTGGTTAACCGAATAGAATTCTAGCCGATCAGCTTTGATTCTACTATTAATGATGAAAGAGAAATGTAAAAGTACAACCGTCGTCAACCAAGGACAGAACCAGTTTTAACAGATGGATCGTTGCAAATGGTATCTAACTAAAATTAACCTGCATAATTCTAACCGATAATTTTCAAAAACATAATTTGATCTGAACCCCAGTTGACGATGAAATTCCTTGCATAACATGAGAATAACACGAAATCATAATTATCCAAAACGTGTATAAAGTTATCCGGGACTTACCTAGGAACAAACTGATTCGCAGGACGTTTTGGCCTATATTCAGGATGAACCATGAACAACATATGAGGAAAACCGGTACCGAAATAGGCTCCGTCTGTGTGGTGGTGTCGTGAAGATTTTGGTGTATAAACATCCATGCATTTTGGACAGTATGACTTCACCATTGCTTCTCCAGGTACATCTGACAGACCTGTAAAGAAAAGATGTGAAAAAATTTATGATTTTAATAACTTGTGTTCGACAAGCTACTCCCTACTGACATTAGATGTATCTACCCAAGGCCTTTCCATTAGCTACTTCAGAACATTTTTCAACTAGACAGTTGAAAACAGCGCTGCAACCAAGATTTCGAGAAACAAAAAAATACTCCTTTAAAGTGTGTTTCATAAATTGGGCGTTTCTTCTTTAAAGTTATAGTTTTGATGAATTCCAGTACAAAATATACAAACATTAGTTAGTGTGTGAAGAAATTTCTGATGTCTTAGATCCAGTTAAGAAAAATTCATTTTATTTGTTGAACTATCCCTTATATCGAACAGTGCTTCCATTCCACCATTGTTGGCGCAAACTCTGAGGCGATAATTGTGTAAATACTAACCTATTATCAACACATGAGACTATTAAAAATATTTTTTTTTGTAAAATTCGACTTTATCGTCAACACAGTTACGTTCTATAGCGATCCAATCATTCCAACTCCAACATCAAGATCAGCGAACGGGCAGAAGTTAGATGGGCTCAAATCTGGTGTATTTGAGGGAGCCTACAAACAATCAATCGTTCAGTTTTACCATAGTCTTAATCAACAAGTGGATCGGTGCATTGTCTTGGTGAAACAACGTTTTTTTCTTGGACATGTGAGACCCTTTCTGCTTATTTGCGTCAACCAATCGATCCAATAACGTAATATAGGATTTCCTGTTGATCCTTTGAACTTTGGAAAGAAAGTTGATGAGCAAATTCCGTAGGCGTTCCAAAATACAGATGCCGTAACCTTACCTGTTACTTACTTTGTCTTTGGCTGGCTTTCGGCCTTTCCTGTCGATTCGGGTGACGCTCTTTTCTACTACTACGAATAGTGATGAATTCTTGTTTAATCCATTGTTAAGTTGTTTTTATCACGCGCAAACAGCTTCAATCAGTGCTCCAAATCATGGTTGTTTCAGTTCCACTGATAAAACGCGGCACTCACTTGGAAACATTTTTCATACCTACCCATTAAAAGTCTCTAAACACACGAAACTTAGTCGCTTAAACAATTAACAAATGTAGCATCACTTAACTTCCGATATCTCGGAAACTACTGTAAACATCATGGTAAATGTCAAATTTTCATAATAAATATAGTAAAGACGCGAAATGTAAAGACCGACACCTAGGATTTTCGGGGAAACTAGCACATAGAGGTTCCGAATCTGGAGCCGTTCAATGTAATTGCTGTTACCCGTAATTCTTATGTTAAAATGTCACGATGAAATTTTCAGGTTAACTTCACTTGTCAGAGATCTTGAATACTCTCTTCGAGGTGTCATTCTTTTGTACGCAAGGCAACATATATAATCTGGTTAGGGAACCTTCATTAGGTGCGCTTCCCACAATTAAATATCCTCTCGAACACTTCTTTATGTATTTGATACATATCGTTAAATTTGAAGACGCGAAATATAAAGACCCGACATTCAATTGTGGGAAGCGCAACTGATCAAGGTTCCCTAACCAGAAACAATATATATATATATATATATATATATATATATATATATATATATATATGTCTTGCATACAAGATCTCTAACAGGTAAATTTAACCTAAAATTTCATCGTGACATTCTAACCTAGGAATTACGGGTAACAGTAATTACATGGAACGGCTCCAGATTCGGAACTTCTATATGCTAGTTTCCCCGAAAATCCTAGATGTCGGTCTTTACATTTCGCGTCTTCAAATTTAACGATATGTATCAAATACATAAAGAAGTGTTCGAGAGGACATTCAATTGTGGGAAGCGCAACTGATGAAGGTTCCCTAACCAGAAACAATATATATGGCTTTATAGTTATTGATGTAGATTGAAAAATGAAAATTTGATTTATGACATTTAAAATTGACAATAGAACATGCGTTGCAACAGGTTTAAAAACAATGATAATTAAAAATTCGCTCCATATATGTTTCTTATTTCAGTACGTTAAATGAATCATAATAACATCAACTCATCCAACTCTATACATTTGGATGTGTCATTAACGACACTTGCGGTTAACATCTTAGCGATAATATATTTAAATGAGTAAAACATAAATGTTTATAAAATATAGATTAAGAATTTTTCATTATTGCACAAAAAAACTTCAATTTTTACTTGCGGCATTAAAAATATTCACTTCTTCTAAATTAGCTTGAACACCCCCAATACCGTTGTTTCTCTCTCCACCTGGTACGAACTCCCACGTAAAATGCAATATGCACCAGCATTTTTAATCATTTATACAGCAATTAAACAAAAATTCAAGATATATAAACTGAAGTATATGATATGAACATTGAAAATGTATTTGGTGTGTCCGTAACACACGTACGTAGTTAATACGGTACACTTCGCAAAATATCTCTCAATTTCCTTAAATGACAATTCTGCAAAAACTACTTATCCAACAAAATCCATCTTGAGTGTAATTAATGCTAACATTGTTTATGCGGTTTTTCTCCGAGGAAAATCCTCAGATGAGGACTTGTAAACGCTCATTTTGAAGGCTTTCTGATTTATTACAACTTTTCTAGTTACAGTTTTACGTCCTTCATAATGTTTCATAACATAAGCAAAGAAAACAATTTTTGTGAGTTTTTAAGGTTTAAATAATTTATTTCTCCATGTTTACTATTAAAATAAGGTTTGCTGCTGAATTTTAATATCAGTTAAAAATTTCCAATTTACTGGTGTATACATACAATAGAAGTATAAAGATAAATCTGTAATAACTACAATTATTCAGACACAGTGAACCACTAAGTCTATATTATATGGGGTGGATGGAATTAAAATCCCTGCCATCAATAAAAAATGACTTACAAAACTGCCAAATTAAAGTAATATTACAAATTTTATAACTTATTATTCTTATCTTAATTCCTTATATCTGAACTTTAACAGTTCTACTCATAAAAATCCCTTATATAATAAAACACTATTTAAGAAACACAATTGTGAACTTTTATAACTTCTCACTCCAAAGGTGTAATAATACATTTAAAGAGAGAAAAAATACTGGAATATATGAAAACTATAAATTGTTTAATTATTAGTTTTGTTCGCAGATGTGGATGTTTCTCTCTTCTGAATCTCTTTGATAACATGTATTTATATATTAAATAAATACATATTCAATGGTTTTGTTTATTAAAATGCACAATAGGTAGATGATAAATAACTGCAAGAAACAGTTTCAGTGTACAGTACTATTCTTTAAAATTAGAAGAGGACATGCTATGATCACACAATCATCTAGCACAGATACCAACTTTGAATTCAAGGCAGAATGTGATTTTAACATTCAAAACGGAATTATTTAAATGCGCAAGGTGTTTAATTCTATGTGCCTCTTGCTTACTTTATTTCGCACCTTAAACTACGGTTCGGTGTCTCAATAAATGACAATTCTTTTGGACTATGAAGGAAGATAGATAAGTCACCGACTTTTGAATAAGATATATATTTTTTGACAAATAAGCCTTTTATTTCTCAACATACATTTACGCCAGCGAGTTTCCAAATTTTTATTCATTTCAAATAATAGGCTTTAAGAATGCGTGTTTGTTTTACTGATAACCTCTTCATTTTACAGACAAGCCATTTCCTTAAGTTTGGAAATAGTTACAAGGAGCTAAATCGGGAGAACATGCTGGAAGGCTAGCCGTTCATAGCCCAATTTTTGGATTTTTTGATAAGGTTACTACAAACGTGTGATGAATCCATGGTTCACTCTTGGTTACAAAACGGCAAAAAAAAATCGACACCCATTTTTTTGAAATGGTCAAACGGTAGTGTGAGTGGTCGCGGCACCCATCGCGCAGTTAGGTTTTAGGTTATTCATGTTAAATGTGATGTACTCGCTCAGTTGAGATGCCTATAGCCTCAGCCATTTTACAAACTTTCACTCTTTGATCGCTCATTATTCCATGAATTTTATTGACCATTTTATGCGTGATGACCTCTTTTGGAGAACAACTGAAATCACAGAACCATTCCTTAACCATTGAAATTGCATATAACGATTTCCGACACTAGCCTTTCCGTTGTTTCGTTCATATTTTTTTCCAATGGTAGTCCAATACAAACTAAATGATGCAGCTTCCTCAAACTGTGGCATATTTTGGTCATTTATAAATGGTAAGTAACGGCAGTAGTAAAGCATTTAGAGTTAATCCTGCATGGAAAATGCAAAGTCAACTAAGATCCAACTTCCACGCTCTAGTTAGTCACTCAGTTTTCCACAACTGTTACCAATCTGTCCCCAATTTATTAAACCATTTGGTGTACTTGATATTAAGCATTTGATCAAATTTTCTTTTTTTATATTTAGATCATGCTGACGCATGAAGTACTCATTTAAGAAGTGTTCCCGATTCTACTTCAAAACAGTCTATATATAAAAGGTATGTATTAATTTTTTTCTTAACTAGTTTTCAATACAGGGTTTTAGATCTTTAAAAATCATTGGCATATTTTTTTGAAAAGTAACAATCATTAGTTAGCCCAATACATAAGGGTGATTTGGCTATAATTGTTTTACATATGTTCACCAGGGTTGCTTTTCTCTTTTGGCTCCCTCTTCTTTCTATTTTGGCTTCCTCTTCATTTAATATACTGATATCAACTAGTTATCTATTTTTATTAGAAACACTTGGTAAAGCTTGTTTCACTTTGGAGGGAGATGTGGATACAGTTGTTGTCCATATTTTGATTTCTGATACTGCAAAGTTCTTTTGAAGTAATTACTATTCACAAAATCTTGTAGACATTTATCGAAACATTTTGGGTGATGTTGTACTGTGAGTTCACTTTGTTAATCAAAAATAAAGGTACAGGTGATTATTGTTAATCAGTCAATATCTTGGGAGTAAATAACACAAGGTCAAAATAGGTAGGTTTGGTACAAATTTGGAAAGTACTTACTAGGAGACAAAGTTGTGTTTTCTTCTTTGATATTACTCTTGAGTTTACTCCGTTCAAGCTCTTCCTGTATTATGGTCAATCTTTGCCTTTTGATAGTAGTGTGGCAATATAACTGATGACAAACTTTATTTTTATCAGTTTAACATTGAAATTCCATCCATGTTTTATCATTACTTGGTTTATAAAGCCAATGGAATCGCATATAACTTTCCATATAATTTGGCATCTAAAACACAAGTAGAAGTTATTCAGGTACTTGTAAATATAACTTCTAAGATTATACTACACAAAAACACCATGAATAAATTTCACACTTTTTAAAATTTATTTGTGGTAACTATTAAGTGTACTTACATCAAATAAGCCCCACAGAAGTAAATTGGTGGCATTTTCTTCTTGTTAGGTTCAATCATTTTTTTCATATACACACTAAAGATATTTTTTTATCACACTGATCAAACTACACGTAAGTTTTAAAATGCACTCAATAAAAATTAATCTTAATTTGTATACGCCACAGAAAACATCACTCGCTCTGATGTGACATTAAATACCGTTTGCCCAACATTTAAAACATATCCTATTAAGACACAATTTTGTGTAAGTATGAGACAATATTTACACAAAACAATTTTATGGGAATAAATATCCATGATGATTAATTTAAAATACTGCGATCTCTTATTATGGGACTTCCAGTCTTCGCCATACATCATATAACAATTTAACAAAAATTGTGTATTAGATGCTAACCTTTAGATAAAATGTAATCCCAACTGTGATTTATGAAAATTTTCTCGCATATAGGCGCGCTTATTTCTAGCCCTTCTCAGACAATTAACAATTTTCTCGCAATAATGTTACTACATTCTTGTCAAAACAACAATAAGGTAACTTGATGCACAATAGATGATCAAACTGAACAATTATTTAAATATTGCTGTTTCAAAATATCAATTCATTTAGAAATTACAATTATAACTCTTTTATCCATATATAAATAGGCAAAGACAAAACGATTAGGTACCATATTCTCCCCTGTCTCTCAACCGATTTTCTTCATTTTTGTTTTCTTAAGTAGCTACTGACGGTCTTCAGTGCATAATGCTAATATTAATTTATAATATTGGTTCATTGATTAAATAAAATTTAAGAAAAAATCGTTATTTTATTTATGTCCATACTGTCAACGTCCAAACAACTGACAGAGCTGCTGCCGCCATGCGGGCAAAACTCAAAGCATTGAGTAAATATATTAGGAGCGAGCGATCGTTAGATGCTGTTCTTAGAGCATGTACCTCTGGAAGTGGCATACAAGTGTTGTTAGTGTTTAGTGGTAAAATAGTCAATGTAGTAGATCAGTATTGATTTTTCGGACGCGTTGTAGTAACTTTCATATAAATATTCTGTTTTTAATCTGAATTTAATTATTTGATTAATAAATTATTATCACAACCTTCCCGACGGTGTTTTGTACAAAATTGTCAGACAGCGGACAATAAAGAATGTATTAAATATTTAAGTTCTCCTAGGGTCCTCTTTTTTCTTTAATATTCCTGAACTTGATTGAAAGCGCAAATGACGAAAACTTTTAGGTTGCAAAGAACAATCTTCCAATTATTATATGGAATATTTTGCCAGCAGCTGTTCCTGCCAAAAATTTAAGGGGTCATTCATTTGTCAAAAATATCTCGAATACCGATATTTGATTAAATTTTTATTTTCTATTTATGTCAATATGAGTGAACAATTTTTGGTCATTAAATCTACTTCTCCAATTTCTCCACAACTCTGTTTCTTATAAAAATATACTTTTTACAATTTCATGAAATAGGGTCAAATTTCGACCACTGGGCGACCACTAGTACATATTAAACTCTTACGGTCGGTTTTTAAAGGAAATATTTAAGATAACCTTACTATTTTATACATGACTTAGAATAATGGATTTTAAATATATTCACTTAAATAAAAACTGGGGTGAGAATCTCTATTGTTGACTCATTATAATGATGATGATTATCACCCCCTTTCCTGAGTATTGATCTGAACCCTGACTACTCATATATTAGGTTCTTCTTAGGCCTCAAATTGAAGGACCATTTGGGTGACTTAACAATCATTACTTTTAAGTGTTCTTGGGAAATAACATCACAATTGGAACAAAAATCTATATATTCAAGACAAAACCAAATATTTCCAGGTCTGTTCTGATCTCATTTTCAAATAAAAGAATTCTTTGATCACATTTTTGGCGAATGCGCTATCTTATATCGAAGTCCTACCTAGGAACGCCATTTATTAATGCTAAAGACAACTCTTTAAAGTTCTTCCAACATGAAAGCTGTTTAACTGTAATACATGATCTTTTGAATTTTTTGTGCTACCAGTATATATAAAAACAACAAATTTTTCGAATGTCAACTTAAATGTCATACATCAAACTATCATTTTGGATTTTATATTTTCAATACATGATAAAGCCATTGAAAACGAGGTCAGAATAAACCTGGAAACGTTTCGTTTTGCCTTGAATAAACAGATTTTTGTTTCAATTGTGGTGTTATTTCCCAAGAACAATCAAGAATCTGCCACAAACAATATTTAGAAGACAACTAAACTATTATGTTTAAATCCTGTCACTATTTCTACAGCCTAAAGATGTATTTAGAATTACTGTATTGTTCAAACTAATATCATGACATTAGTAAAGGAACATAAGAATTGTTGTTTTATTTCTATAAACTTTTTTTGGAGGCAAAGGCCAGATTTTTCTAAATTTTCCTAAATGTCATTTAAAAAAAATTATTCCAAAATTTTTTGGACTAAGGAGGGCAAAAGCAGAAATTTCCTGTAGTGTAATACCAACATAAATAAAAAAGCTTGTTAATAAATTATGCACTGAATCTAAAAAATAAATATTTTATCAACAATTTCATAAGTATAATATTGTACATATATGAAATGTTTCATAATACAGATTTTATGAATAAATTTAATAAATTAGTATGTCTCATTAAGAAATTATTATCAAGAATTTCCTCCACAATAATAATTGGCTCTATCGTTTTTTTTATTAACAAAACTAGTTTTCACAATTTATCCTCTGATATAACACATTTTATAGCTTTTTATGAACTGTCTTATGGAGTTTTTGATACTGGCTCATAATAGTTTAACAATACCATGAAATTTAAATGTGTTGTTCCACACAACATATTCCTTCATTTGACTCATGGTAATAAATCTATCATTTGACTAAGGTACAGGTCAGAAACATCAGCAGTCCTTTCTTCATGGTAATCTTTTGCAGACAAATTCTAAGAAGCATCAACTGCCAAATCTTTAACTGCTCCAATATGGGCAATAATCAAACTATGAGAATAACAAATATTTGCATACAACTTATCTTCTTAAACTTTCATTAGAAAATGCTTTCCATTTAGACAATTTCTGCATATGACTTCTTTTACAATACCTCTTATTTGCACAGGTTTTATACCTGTTAATAGTCTTCTTGCAATTGTAGGAGTTTCATATTTTTGTAGCTTCAAAACTCTATACAGCCGGGGTGGCCAACCGGTCGATCGCGACTCTTAGTCCAGTCGATCGTGGCCAGGTACAAAATATAAATAATTAAACCAGACTGCGCAACGACTACCGTAGCACCATCTTGTATCATTTTTCAATCGCTGTTCCGTTACGGTATTTATCCTTTATTCTGGGCAGTATAGTGTTTTGTTTTCGGCACGCAAGGACCAATAAGCGGGAAGCGTGTGGGATGCGGCGGAGGGGCGTGTGTCAAGTATCAATCCGTCCCGTGTCACGTATCAATCAGTCAGTTGACAGTTAACGACATTAACTACTGGAGTTACGTTTCGAGTATTACCGATGAAAATCACGATTAGACTCTGTATCACGTAAGCCTCATAATAATAGCAGACTTCGAAATTCGCTTTAGTGATTTCAGAAAAATTGAGAAGTTGCTTCAATTCATAAGTAGTCCATTTAATGATGCCATTGATCATAGTGATATCTATGAATTGGCTACAAAATTTGCAGATACATTTCAAATGGAGCAGATGATGTTATAAAACGAAATTCAAAGTCTGCGCTGCAACATATTTCTAAAAGCAAGGTCATCCGCAAGTCAAGATTTCTGGGCATTGGTTTCCAATGAAAAATATCCAAATTTAAAAAAATGTGTTGAACAACTTCATTCGTGTTTTGGTTCAACATATTTATGTGAGTCAGCATTTTCCTATTTAAAACAAACAAAAAATAAACACCATTCTCGCTTGACAGACGCTCATACATTGGATTCTTTAAGGTTGGCAATTTCCAACTACAAACCTGATTATGCTAAACTAGTGGAAAATGTTCAGGTGCAATGCTCACACTAATATATAGGACCCATATAATGTTAAGTAAATTTAAGGAAACGATCTCACATGTGAAAGTACTAAGACTGGCCAATAAAAAATACATGATTGTGTACTAAACTATGCTGTTTCAATTAAGATCTCAAGAAGTATGTACTTGGTGGATCGCACAGGGTTTCCTTAGTAAACAGTAGATCTTAGGTCTAATCAAGTTGGCCACCCCTGCTATACATATATGGTACCTTTTTATTTAATCAGAAACTATACTCTGAACAATACCCACTATATAGTGAAATATTCATGTACAAGATACTTTCATTTCACAGGAGTAAAATTGGACATAAATGGATAATTGGACTGATGAAATGAAATGATTGTCTCTTTGAGTCACCTATCAATATAGAACAAAAATTTTGCATGTTAGAGTTGGAAAACCATCTACACAGAAATGTTAATTTTAACCAATATAATCCACAATCTGCATTAAACTTTATACTTGAAACAATTATAAGTAAGGTTAATACAGAAGAAACAATATTCAAGAACAAGCATCAATGCCTAGCCTTTGTGGATTATGTAACAATAATTACAAAAAATAAGAACAAATTAATAAGGGTGATAGGAAGAATAGGAAGAACAGAGGCAAAGAAGTTTGTTTTTGAAATAAATCAAGAGAGAACTACATATATGGTAATAGGAGAGATGGAGAGGAATAGTGAGTCAGAATTAAGGGTAGAAATAGGAGATGGACGAACATATAGATTTAAGAGGGTGAGGGATTTTACATATTTGGGGGTCAAAGTCAAAGAAAATGGATGAGGAGATTAAAGCAAGGAGAGCAAAAGGAAGCAGGAATTATGGAATGCTGAGGTTTTGATGAAATCCAAATTTGTCTCCAGAAAAACCAAGGAAAGAATATATAGAACAATAGTTCGAGCAACAGTTAAATATGGAAGGGTAGCATGGGTTCTTAATAAAACAGACAAAGAGAGGACAAATGATGGGAAAGGAATATGTTAAGGAACATTTACAGAGGCATAAGAACAGAAAGTGGGTGGTGGGAAGAAAAAAATGAAGAACTAGAGAATATATCTGGTGGACCCAAAATATCTAGAGTGAATGATGAGAGACAGGATGCCAAAAATAATCAAAAACAGAAAATCAGTAGGAGTGAAAAGAAAAAGATGACCTCAGAGAAGATGGCTGGACAATGTAACAGAAGATCTTTGAAGAATGGGCATAGAGCAATGGAAAGCCAATAGAAATGAATGGAGGCATGTAGCTAAAGAATCTCTGTATATATTGTAATTATTTATTGCAATTGTTACATAAAATGTAATTCACTTCCTAGGCCACCAGGGATGTTCTGCATTATAAATAATAACATTTACAGCTGGTCATAAATTTTAATCTTCTGTAAGAAAATGAAGTGCTTCTTACTATTCAATCTGTTTTTAAATTTCTTGATAAATCCTATCAAAATAATGTAGCAAACACAATATTTCTAGAGCTTTAGCAAAACATTATTTGACAATGACTCATATGAAGGAATCAAAAGATCACATTTAAACAGAAAAGCATATTGAAAACCTGCTTTCTCTCAGTTAAACCATGAGAGAACAGTAGTTGCTATAAGAAAGCATCTAGTACTCAAAGCAAATTTTTAAAATTTGTTTTGATTACCTATCTTTTCAGTGTTTCAGAAATCATTGTGAGTAGAGAAAAACCCATAAGAATCAAAATACATAATAATCTCCTCAATCTTTCAGAAATTACTTAAAACAATATAGGTTGAACAAAAATATCTCCAACCTATGCTGAATAGTTCAACCACACAAAAAGTGAGATTTTGCTGTAAAAATGTTTTCTAAGTGTAAACACATTTCTTTAACTTTATAGTAGGCTAAAAATGTTCGATCTATGCTTAAAAATGTAAATTTCACAAACACAATTTCTGAACTTTTGGTTAAACATAACTTGAGGTTTGCTGTGAACACAAAAACTTTTGAGAATCAAAAGCTTTGAAAAGTCACATAGGACTTTTTAGCTTAGGATGGTAGTGTGGGTATTACACATATTTGTTTGTTAAAATTTAAAATGACAATATTTAAGAATATACTGTAAGCATATGAGAGATGTCAGAAAGGACAGGGGGTAGACATAGACACAGTTGATTTAGGAAGAGCAGCTGCCCCTTCTCCCCTACCAGGGGTCCAAGAGTATACAAAAGCTTGTATATACAGTACCTACCTTTGTGTATCTCTTGAGGAGTTACATTTTCTGTAATATATTTGTTGTAAACAAATAAGTACAGTAACGCCAGCTCCACACGTTGGCTGGTTAATTTGCTTGGCATCCACACATTGGAACTTGGACTTACATCAGTTTACTCTTGACAGGGCCAAAGTGAGAAGTCTGACTGGAAATTGTTTTAAGTGTTTTTACACTGTACATTATTTCAATGGAAACCGAGTATAAATAATTTGATTTGAGAACCTTCAAGAGAGTTTGATCAATGTGTAACATGTCATTGATCTATTATAATACCTTCTGCAATCTTCCACAGCCAATGTGTGGATGGATCATGAACATTTGCACAGATTCCTTTGATAAAACCTACTCTCATCGGTCAACTGTCAACGTTCGCGCCAACTTTAGGGCCAATGCCATTTTCCAGGCCCACATGTTGAATGAGTATTGTTGGCGCCAATGTCCAGGACAACGTGTGGAGCCGGCAATAACATTTATCTTTTGAATGTTCTTAAACCAAATTATTTATACTCAGTTTTCATTGTAATAATGTACTCAGTGTAAAACTCATAAAACAATTTTAAAGTCAGACATCCTCATGTTGGCCTTGTCGAGAATAAACTGATGTAAGTCCCAATGTGTGGATGCCAAGCAAATTAACCAGTCAATGTTGGTTCTAATGTTGGGGCCTAAGCAGATGCATCACTCTGATGATATGTGAAATGGTAGTTAAAATTTAACAAGTAGGGTGAACTGTTTATTTTTATGTTTCTTTGGGGAGAAATAAAACTACTCTTAAACATTCTGTTCGTTGTCATCCTGACAATTTCATTTTGCAACATCAGTAAATATAAAGCCATTGACAACGAGGTCAGGACTCCCTGCATCAGTTTTAAGTATTCCCCATAAAAATGATGACAACCAAGAAAGACAATTAAACCAACTATCCACCCTACCATCAAAGTAATTGATGACACCAACAATTAACCAACTAACCCACATTCTGATAAACTCTCAGCACAGTAATATGGAATTATTGTTCTTGAATATGGTTTTAATAACATTTATTAAGTCAAATATTTTCTGTACTTACCCAAAGGTAGCATAGGCTGTGATTCGCAATAGACCCTTGGACAATAACCAAAATCTCCAGCTTGGTATTTTTCTATCATTTGAGCAATTCCACGATTTGTTAATATATATCTAGCATGAATTAGCCCATATAACATTTCAGCAGCTTGTTCTATTAAATCAGATTGATTAGGGTTATCATCTAGTTCATCATCTGAAACAAATTGTGAAACAACTTGTAGAATCTTAACAAAACTAGAAAATTTTTAAACCAACCTGGTTCTAAATCGAGAATCATATCTAGTGCTTGTCTATAATGGGGTACCTGTTCATTCAGTCCAGTCAGGTTGAACTTGTCCTGTATATAATCTTCGTCTACCTAAAAAAGGGGGTGTAGTTACAATGTCAACATAAAAGTAAATATTCAGCTTACCTCACAAAAAAATTCATTTCCTCTTAATCCGCAAAACCACGAAATCCACGATACCTCCTCGGAGCTGCTCATTTTTCTGAAAAATAAGAAACTGATCAGCAAAACAAAAATTTTAGACAGGCAAAATGGTAGGGTACTCCTATGTTTAGATCTAGATTTTTGACACTTGCAAGTTGAAGATAAAGATTTTACCTTATCTAACTGTAAATGTGAATCGTTAAGAGTGTGTACTTTATTTTAAAAATCCTTAAACGCTTCTAGAAATTAGTAAAAACTTATATTTTACCTTTTTGTACCTTGATTAGCCACGCTTACGTTAACTTCATCTACGCGAAAAGAAAATCGATTTAACTGGCACCTATCGACCATAGACGCAAATTCAAACTGCTGTTGGGAGGGAAATTCAAAATTTTATCTCCAACAGAGTCATGTCTTTAAAAGTAACTGGTCACACACAGATTAGTTATTTTCGGAAATTAGGAACCGAAAATGATAAAATTGAAATAGTGACTTATGTCATTTATGCAAGGAGACGATTATTTAATAGTTCTACAAGCCAAAAATAATACCAGTCGATTAGTAGTGCAACACTGAAAACTATAGTGACAATAACGGTGTGATATTAATAATCTGAAAAATTGTGAAAGTGTTGGTGTTAAACTACTTGCGCATAAATGCATAAAAAACATAAGTATGTATGTATAACCTTCAGTATTGCATTTTAATTATTATAAAATTATATTTTTCTGCGATGTTCATTATACATCGGAAAATCAGTGATAAAAAACAATATAAATGCTTTTTAGTACGATCATAATTTGAACAAAAAACATATTTTTCGATATCATCGAAAGGTTTCCGACTTGCGTGATCAATTTGAAAATGCATTTTTAAATTGGTTTTCATTCATTATTTACAACAGATTATACTGCATGCCATTGATTTATTTTTTATAATATGAACTTTTAATGTAAATGAAGCCCTAGACTCATTGGCACCAAAAACTTGACCTACTTTTCGAATTTACTGGGATATTTCCCAACTGATTTCGGCATCTTATTAGGTCAAGGTGGTCACAATACTGACAACCTCCTGGTATTATTTGAAAATGAAAAATAACTACCTATTAGTATACGTACGGGAAAGATTTATTGCTTTTCGAATAACTGTATTTGGTAGATATGCAAAGACAATTAGCACAGCTGGTTTTTATTTCTTGAAAAACCATTACATGTTTCAAAATATATTTTTGACGTTTTTGATATATAGTTTGTCCCCTTTTTGTTATATTTGAAGAGCTGTCTTGCTCGATCGTTTATTAGGCAAGGTAATTTTTATAGATGATATTTTACACGAAATCCTTGCTTGAATTCGTATTTCCTATTCTTATTCTGGGTAATATCCTAGACAAATGAGAAACCCACAAACAGAGCTACTGTATGCTCAATTTAGTTAATTAGTTGCTTAGACAAATTGAAAATAAAGTCGAAAGTACAATTGTTTATAATATGTTTATTTTTCTTTTTAAAAATAAAATAATTTTATTGAGTGAAAATGTAGACCTTCCTAAATCCATATATGAAAAATAAAAATATACATTTTTTTCAAACCTATCTTGTAATATATCAAATGAAAGGGCTCATTCTGAACCCAAATATATTTTCTCCACATTTTATAAATAATTAGTTTAAAAGATGTTAACAAGAATAAAGAAAAAAATACCTATTCTCTCTTTATCTCCGAAACTATAAGAAGAAGATTTTGAAAAATTAAGTAACCTGAACTTTACAGAAAAATAAGGAGAAATCCCTAATAATTAAATTTAAAAAAAGGCTCATTATGAGGAACACAAATATATGTATATGTTTTTCATATTTTACAAATAATTAGTTTAAAAGGTATTAACAAAAATTTAAAAAATTGCCCACCCCCTCTTTATTTCCGTAACTATGACGTAAAAAAATTGGCCTCACTTGAGAATATCCTGTTATCAATTTTGAATGTCAAATTATAGAATTAAACGGAATATAAAAAGTTAAAGTTTCATATTAATTACCGGCGGATAGCTCTACCACCATCCTTAAAGCACCGAGCAAGAGTTGCTTCAAACACCTCTTATCTCATTTTTTTAAATTTTGAGTATATATATATATATATATATATATATATATATATATATATATATCCAACAGCGGCACCAACGTACAAGTCAATTCACCAAATTACTGAGGACCGAGGGGTAGCAACGAAATGTTATATTAATAGAATTTTCTATCTTTTATTAAGGCACGTTTTTAATTAATGTAAATATTACTTTTCGAGTTCGAGGAAATGAGAGATGATTCAGATATTTTGATGGGGATTTCTATACTTAGCAATAAAACCATCAAACAGCGTCCGATAGATAATGTTATCAAATTTAGTATAAGAACCATTGTCAAAATTTCAACCGCTTTACCCAATATACTAACGAGTTGTACACATAAATCTTCCTTTTGAATCACTCCGTTTTATAATACATAAGATATACGTAGAATAGGATTGACTTGAGCAGTTTTTGACTACACATGATACAGAGACCCTGACAATGACTAAAATCAACATAAAAAAATGTAAGTGATGCATCGCTATTTGAGACAAAATTCCTAAGGCCGTGGCCACACGGTCAGATCTCCACGCCACATATGGGGAGGTGTACACCCTAGAAAAAAAACAAGTATATCAACAGCAGAGGACGTCACACGGGAGAGATACAGTTCCTCCACTCTCGCCAATTCCCATCAATACTTCGCAAACACTAGGAGGAAGCATCTGCAGCTCAATATGACGACACTGTCGGCAACGGTCGAAATAGGAAAACTAGTGCTTGCGGCCATACAAACCGACCACCTACCGAGGATTGGAGAGTCAGCTCCATAGAACAAAAGTTAGGTCATTTTTCTATGGTCAGTTCGTCAACTCTTACTGAAATACACAAGGGTTGCAATGGACTTGAGGATTGAAACGAAGACGTGAAAATGCAAAACACATTGGTAATTTTATCTAATTCTCTCATTAACAACTATTATGTCTAAAAAAGATAAAATTGATACTTCCCCTCCGTTTCATGAACATGGCATAAGTGAGAAATACGTCGCATTCCTCATATTTGTATCCAGGCCGTGGCTGCTTTCTTCCAACAATGAATGCAATTTTATCAAATGTTTTTACCGATATCCAACAACAATTATTCTGTCTCTTCTTTAAGGTCGTTATAGAGAGTGTGCTAGGCTACCATATTCTACCGTGTCGCCTGTATTGATTTCCGTTTGTTCTTCTCTTCTTCCCTTTTTTTCTTGATAATCCCCAATTTGCCGAAGTGTCCTAAAGGAAGCAGCAGAATCAACACAAGAATACGGAAAGCATTCATAACTAATTTACCTTTAAAGTAGAACTGAGCTGATCACATGGCTAGAATGACAGATAACCGATAGACAAAAGAATAGCAGAAATGTAGACAAACGAGGAAAGAGGTGGCACATTATGAGGGAGGCGTTTGTCCAGCAGTGTTCACGATAGCTTATTCCCTGTTTCTTATGCACAGGTGTTTTTCAGTTAGGAGAAGGTATACTTCTTTCAACGTCAAAAGATGCATTTTAAAATTTTTAAATTGATATATTTGTATTTCTTCTAACGGGGCCTTCATTTGAAGTCACACTATAGTAGAGGATATAAAGGACAAAAATAGCTAGATGGATCGATTTGTGTTGATTCAAAAATTCAGTAATTTTGTACGAGCTCACGAAATACATTACAGAGCTCACAAATTACGTAATATTTACCGTCAGAAAAGGGATCATTGTGGTAAAAGCCTTTCCAGTATCCATTCGGTATTGATAATGTGAAACCGCCAGTAGTATCATCTTGAACATTGAACACATGCGAATGTTTTAATAAAACTATTTTACCTTATGTTGCTCACTCGGTGTAAAGTTTGTCCAATGAACGATAAACTGTGTCATAAATTCTTTACTTCTTCACAACACTAGTTTGAAACAAGCGATTTTCTCACTTGAAATCTAAGAACGTCACATCGTTGATCGAACATGAAACCATGTTGGCTAATGAGGTCCATACCTAATATAAAATCATCTTCAATATCAACTACTAGGACTACCTTGAGAGAGTCATAGTTACGACCGTAAGCGACTCGGATACTAGTGCCAGCTTTAACTTCGAAGCAGCTGGTCCGACACCTCAAACGACGGCCTTAGATCCTGGTCACCGTTGGTTTGGCTCGGCCGTCCGACGAGTTTATCCTCAAAACTCGAGTGTACACACCACAGTGTTAGTCACTGTTACAGCATTTCCTAAACCCACGTCATTAAAGCTTACGCAGTCTGCGGCAGGCGCCTGTTATATTGTACACCTCGCCTCTCGGCCGAATCAACCCGAACACCATTTCTCTATGTGCAGACGATAGTCCCAACCTGCTAGCGGACCTGCATCTCACCGTGTTAAACATGGTTTTGAGGGTGCACGTCTGGACTAAGGTAAGATTTGCCTCGGATTCTGGACTGGTCATTCCGGTCAGGAACGGGACGCCAGTCCAACACGTCAAACGGCCGTTGTCTACCTCCCCACACTACAAGGATGAATGCATTCGTGCGTCCGACCAACGAGGACCATCCAGTATGGGCTCATCTCTCCACCCGCACTACACATTTTGGAATCTTACGAACACCTCAGTTCGTTTAAGATGTCCACGCCGATGAGTGACACACTCGACTCTTTACGAGTCTTCCCCTTTTACTATTCTGGACGAGACTGACATCCGCTTTCGAGGTGTTGGCGCCTCTACTTGCGGGACGCTTTGGCCCAGTTTTAGGAGTAACAGGCAAGAGGTTGGCAAAGGGTTCTCGTCTCGAATACTAGGTCGCGACCCATACAGGACGATGATCCGACATTTCAAGCGACGGTCCCACTGTTACCCGCCAAGTCGACTTATCGCCACAAGCCCGAAGGAAAGCAGGTCTGAAGACTATTTGTATTAAAGGCTTAACAAGTCGGCTTCGTTCCCTTGCGCTCAATCCCAAAGGAAAATGTGTCTGGCGAACTACTTGTGTAAAGTTTCGACAAGTCACACTCGAAGGCCGGGGTTCTCTCCTTCCCTAGTTACCAACGGGCACCGCCTTGTTGCCAGAAACGAGGCCTGGAATCGACTGCCATGACTCAGAAAGTTTTATGGGTAGCCACCTGGAAGTGGATTTGACTACCCCGTGTCATACTTCTTCACAACACTGCTACTTTGAAACAAACTATTTTCTCACTTGAAATCTAAGAACGTCACATCGTTGATCGAACATGAAACCATGTTGGCTAATGAGGTCCATACCTAATATAAAATCATCCTCAATATCTACTACTATGACCATATGTCTGAGTCTTTTATCCCCTATCTGCAGCTCTACATCTTCCTCGCCCTGTATGGACATGGACTCGAATGTGACTGTTCCTAACTGAATATTATTGATTGGCCAGATCTCAGAAAATCTCAAGGTTTAGGACCAGCGGCGCCTATGGCAAATATTATGGTGATTGAATACTATTTGAGGATTATTGAAGTGGCATTCGCCCCTTTATGATGATTGACTGGCTTTTCATGATGGTCGTAGAGTAGCGTTGGTCATCACTGGTTAGTGATTGATCTGATAGCCTCACCCTGCAATCGCGTTATTTTGTTTATTTCGAACGCCGTTGCATGAAGGAATGACTCTGGTACATATAACACAAAGAAATTATGTCAAATCACAATAATAATTTTGATATACTAGAAACTTAATGCTTTTATGCAGTAGGAGTTATTGTGTGAATGCTTTTCTCGTGCAATTGAATCAATTCTATCATAAGGGTTTTTGGTTTAATTGTATCTATTCCATCGTCAAGTTTTTCTAGTTGCTTTTATCATTGTGATTATCAGTTTTTTTCTGTTGACTGTATTGGGATTGATAAGTGCTCCCTAAAGTTTCATAGTCATTCTTAATTTTAGATTTATTATCTGAATATTCTAGAATAATACATTTTCAAAATTTACCAACTTGGCCCTACTAGATATTTATTGAGAGTAGCTGACAAAATAGCAGTTGCTGATCCACATTGATAACGAAATAATTGGGCCAGTTGTTTCACCTCATAGGGTAACCATGAATCCAGCATGATGGGGTACCGCCCCATTTTGCAGGTTGGCCACCTCTTTCACCTGATATAAATCCTTTGAATTTTTCTAGGAACATTTGAATGAAACTGTTTAATAAAACGCCTGTTCATATAAGAGGAGAATAACTATGCAACGAATACCAAGGCCCTAGCCAGGAATTTATTTCCTGGTGGGTTTTCGGGGGGGGGGTTGGATAATTTTTTTTGATTGGTGTTAGGCTGATTAGGACTGCAAAATGTATATTTTTGTTCATGTATTTCCAGGATATATAAAATTGTATAGATATGCAATTTATTCTTATGAAAAACATGATTAATTGGTTAAAATTATCATATATCGATCGCAGACTCGAAGTAGTAAGTTTTCTTCACTATCGCATTGGTGTTTAATTCTTAATCCAGCAATATCCGTGGAAAAGGTGGAAAAGTTAAAGGAAAGGCAAAATCACTATCCAGCCGTGCCGGTTTACAGTTTCCGGTAGGTCGTATTTATAGTTTATTAAGAAAAGGAAATTATGCAGAACGCGCCGGCGCCGTTGCACCAGTATATTTAGCAGCTGTTATGGAATATTTGACTGCTGAAGTTTTGGAGTTGATCCGTAATGCTGCACGTGATAACAAGAAAACCCGTATTATTCCGAGACATTTACAACTCGCCATCAGAAACGACGAAGAATAGAATAAATTGTTGTCTGGCGTAACAACTGCACCGGGTGGTGTCTTACCCAACATTCAAGCTGTCCTGTTGCCAAAGAAAACCGAAAAGAAACGCCAAACGGATTAATATGCCCTAATGCCTAAACCAAAAATTCTAAAATTTCTTTTGGAACCCCCAGACCCCTCCCACACTGGCTACAGGCTTGCAAAGGACTACCGTTTTAGCTTGAACTTGTATTCTCTATGAAAACGCTCTGTGATTGGTTGAAACACTGGTGACACACCTCGTATATAAACCGCAGTGATTGGACTTCGCGTTTATACGATTTCGAGTGTTATTATCTTTTTTTGAGTTATTTCTAATAGTTTCTAGATACTTCGCCATTAATTTAATAGCAATAATTTAGTTTGCTAGTACCCGATCTAATAATTTTCGTGCTGTATAACAGAAAACCGCCTAATACTGACGCATTGATAGTTCCTATATTCTTCAGAAACAAGTATCTTTTCATTTCTGTATTTATATGAATATAAAAAAAACAAAAGCAATTTGAGAACAATTTGAAAAATCGTATTGTAGTATTTATAGGTTATCTTGATTACCCAAACAAAAGAGTAGCCATTTGCGATTTGAAAGCACAACTTCTTCCGTTAAAGGCACTTTTCTGATTGAATTTCATTTTGCACCACATGCGGTTTTGAGGAGAGGTGGACGATTTTTTTTTATGGATGATGGACTGATTGGGATTGCAAAATGTATATTCTTCGTCATATATTTCCAGAATATATAAAAATGTATAAATATAAAATTTATTTTTATTAAAAAAGGTGGTTAAATGGTAAAAATTGAATCTTGAAACCAAAATTTCCAAAATTTCAGTGGGGCCCCCAGACACCAGCCAACTGGCTACGCGCTTGGCTTGGGTACAGCATTACAGCACCCTGCTAGAAAATTTGAACTATAAGTATTCCCATACGTTTTTAGGTGCAAAAAATAGTAGTTCGTTTACAGATTGTATTTGAGATTTGACGTCCAATATTCTGTTTTATGCGCAGGTATTTGCCAATGGTAATTTATAAATGCAAACAATACTGGCATCATATGATCCTTTACATATTTAAGCAATAATTGATAATATAATGATAATTTATAGATTTATTAGTATATTGCGGTACTAGAAATCACTTATAGATCCTTTTATTATAAAATGAAATTAAAATTCGGAAATTAGTTACAGCTGGATTATCGTTTACTGGGGTAATACGTCACACATGTCACATGACCACTGTCAACATAGAAACTCCGTTTTTTTGGCGCATTTCTTATAATTTAAATTGCATATTTCCGAGAAATATGAGTATAGGGTTATTATAATATTTTAATAAACAATTTAAAATAATTTCCCGATATTAGTCAAATACCCCAATGCTTGCAAAACAGCTGGATTTATTAAAAATGTTTAACAAGTTGTATTTTGAAAATTAAACATTACCGGCCTTACCATTATACTGTTACAAAGTTTCAATTAACGACGCCACTTAATTGTCGAAAACAGCTTTGAAAGTCTTCGAATATCATACAATACTAAATCGACTTCACAAAGACTAATGAACTGCACAAAACCTATTCTTAAGATCTGCCGAAACAATAAATACTGATAAAGAACTGAGGGTTATGAATCGGGAGTATTCTAGAACCAAAATTGAGATAAATAGGCTTAACTAACTGAGTTAATGGAAATCGAGTGATTTAGGAGCCGACGTACAATATCTGAGTAAATAAAGAAGATTTTATTTGGAATTAAATAATATTTTAAGTGGCCACGAAATATATACTCACTGACAAAGAAATCGCAACACCCAGAAGGAGATGTTTAATTTTAATATTGTTTTGGTAAAATATGGATGTGATACCTGGTAAGGAGCAAATGATAAAAATTTGAAAAAAAAAATACCAAGGAATTTAAATTTTCCTATTAGTTTGTTAATAGTGTGTTTGTCCACCGCATTTATCTATCACTTTCCAACACGTCTTGGCATTGTTTCAAAAATATGGTTTATTTCTTCTTGAGGAATACTAACCCCGGTATTTCATGTCTTAGAATCTCCAAAATCCGTGGGGGCTGGGGTATATTTCCGAACTTTTTACCCGTCATATCCCTAACATGTTCTATGGGCGAAAGATCGGGGGATCTAAGTGGCCATGACAACAGATTCACATGGGTCTCTTCAAAAAAATAACTCGAGCAACATGAGTCCGACCATTATCTTGTTGAAATATGGGATCCATGAGATAAGGGAGTACACTACTTCCTGAAGATAACGTTGCGCTGCCATGTTACTCCGAACAAAGACTAAATGTAACCTACTGCCATGTGCAATAGCACTCCATACCATAACGCCTACTGATCGGTGAATATGTTGCTTAACCTCAAATTGAGGTTTACGCCTTTCTCCTCGATATCCGTTCTTCGGTCATTATGTCCACCTAAGCAAAATCGAGATTCATCAGAGAAGGCTACCTGATGCCATTCCACATTCCAATGTTGCCATTCTCTGCACCACTGAAGTCGTTGCCGTCCATGCTCAGCGGTCAGAGGTAGCACAAGAAGTGATTGATAATACTGCAATCCAAAAGACCTTTTACTGCGATGAACCCTTCGGACACTTACAAATCAGCCAAATTTCAAGATGTCGAAAATCGGTCTCTAAGGGCCACAACAAGCCTTAGACGTGGATCTTGAACTTTATTTGTGCTCCTTCGACGTCCGGTGCCTACTGTTCTTGGATTTTACGTATTATCAAACCACGCTTGACAACATCTCATAAAAGTAGTTGGATTTCTGTTCGTGCGGATAGCGATTTCTCGAAATGAAAAACCCGCCTCTCGTAGTCCAATAATTCTACCTTTTTCAAATTCACTTAACTGGCGATACATTCGATATAATCGGCGTACACGTACTCTAGTCATTTTAGCATTGCTAAACATCGATTTTGGATCTCATCAAAGGGTTTTTTGGTGAATTTTAAAAATGCAAAAAAACGAATACAGTATTAATTGATAAAAAAAAGTTTTCATGAAAAATATTCACCAAACTTTACCAAATCTTCATCATTTACTGCTTAGCTACTATAGCATCTAAGTTTTACCAGAACAATATTAAATTTAAACATTTCCTTCTGAATTATGCGATTTCTTTGTCATTGAGTATAAAATGTACGAGCTTTTTAGGGTTCCGTATATACAATATACGGATACCCTTATAATATCACTCCGGATTTCTCCCCTCGTTCACATCACAGCAATTTTCCCCATAAACTGCTGAACGGAAATTTGGTATCAGGAGTACATATCGTAAATGCAGAAAATTTGATTTTAGTGGTACTTCTAGGGGGGGGACCGAGTAATAGGGCCTTACCTGAATTTTACCGGAAAAATAAGGAGAAACCTCTACAATTAATTTTCAGGGGCAAATTAACAGAATTAAATAGAAAATATGAAATTAAAATTGTTTCTAACACATCATTTAATATATCAAATGAAAGGGGTCATTATGGCGAAAACAAATATATTTTTCTAATATTTTTAAAATAAATTATTTTAAAGATATTAACACAAATATAAAAATTTTTACCCATAGGACCTTACCTGAACTTTACTGGAAAAATAAGGAGAAACCCCTAATATTAATTTTAGAGGGCAAATTACAGCATTAAATGGAAAACATAGAATTAAAATTATTTCTAACGCATCATGTACCTAATATATCAAATCAAAGGGCTCATTATGACGAATACTATTTTTTTTCTCATATTTTTAAAATGAATATTTTTAAATATATTAACAAAATTCTATAAAAAATACCCATTCGCTTTTCATTCCCCAAACATTAGGATCTAAAATTTTTTGTTTACAGGAAAAATACAAAGAAATTTCTAATATTAATTTTGGGGGCCAAATTATAGAATTGAATGGAAAATAAAAAATATATATTTTTTAACGCATCATGCAATACATCAAATGAAAGGGCTCATTATGAGGAATACAAATATATATTTTTCATATGTTTACAATTAATTGTTTACAAGATATTAACAAAAAATATAAAAAACTCTCATTTCCCACTTTATTTCCGAAACCATACTACATAAATTTTTGAAAATTATTAGGGGTACTGGGCCTCACTTGAAATTTATAAGAAACATTAGTAGAAAACCCCAATATTAATTTTGGGGACACATTATAGAATTAAATAGAAAATAAAAATTAAATTTTCAAACGCATCAAGTAATATATCAAATAAAAGGCTCATTATGTGAATTATCAAATATATCATATTTTTAAATTATTTGTTTAAAAGATAATATTAAACATCTACTTAATTCCCAGTTTAGAAATTACACTATCTAAAATTTTGAACAATATATTTATTTGTATTTTTAAATAATTTGTCTAAAAGATTTAATAATTTGTTATTTAAAATTTGACCTATTTTCTCCTTTATCTTCCAATCTACAGAGTCTAAAATTCAGACAGTAGATTATAAAAGGCTTCCCTGAAAGTTGATTAGTAAAATAAAACTCTAATGTCAATTTTGGGGGCTAAATTAGAAAATTAAATACATATTTTTATATAAATCAAGCAAATCATGTAGCAGATAAAATAAAAAGTCAATGTGTGGAAAATAAAAGTGTATATTTTTTATCAATTTAAAACGCTTCCTTTAAAATATATTAGGGTAAATATAAGAAAATGCACTCATTCCCTGCTTGTCTGAAACTGGAATATTAGAATCTTGAAGGTGGTACGGAACCCTTAGTATGCGAGTTCAACTCGCACTTGACCTAATTATTTCTTATTGACATTGACCTAATTATTTCTTATTGACAAAGCACTAGCAGATCGTTGGCGTATATTTTTTAAACACCTTGTATATTTTAAGCGAGAGTCGCAGGGAATTCGTAACTGATTGTTAACGATTTAGACTGACAAAAAATACTTTACAAATTACCAAACGAATTAATTGGTCCTTCAAATTCAAGTTAACGTATAACTACAATTGGTGCGACAATAACTGATTTGAAATATTATGGTATTCCCGATTATAAATTAATATTCCATTCGTACCGTACTTGTATTTCGCAAGTTTATAGCAACATTCACAAATGTAATAAAGGATTCTTAGTCATTCAATGCCGTTTATTCGTAAAATTGCGGTTAGATTTGGCACAATTAGCTATGAAAGAGATGTAGTTTTCACTTTCAAACGAATCATTCTTTAGTTAATTTCAATCAGCTGCTGTCCCTAATAACAATTCATTCGTTTTGCTTTCTTTCACAGTTTACTGTAGTGCAATTGTTATACTCGTTCACAACTGGAATATTTGAATTTTAAAATACCGTGCGATATGTAAACATGACTTTGTTCGCGTTATTTCCAACAACTGAGTTTCATTCACTTGTTCTTCTGTCACGGCCCACTCATAATTTTAAAAGACTCTCTTTGTTGCCTTAATTGAATGATTCAAAATGATTCGTGCGTTGCATTGCGACAAAATATTATCTTAACTATCTTTGTTAATGCTGTTAACAAGCATTCAAGACATTAGTGACATTCCAATTTCAAATATTTACATGTTTTGTACCATAAATGTTTCGCCATCAGTAAATAAAGGAAATTAAGTGGAACATTTTTTATATGAGTGCAATATGTGTGTACATGTCTAGAGACTATTCTGCATCAAGACAAGGTCACTATTAAATCGTTTGTTTTGCTTCTGCGGTACTTACCTGCTCCGCTGTATTATTTTTTTAAAACTTGTATGTGTGTGTATATGTTGTTCTTGCAGTATTGCGCGTGAATAGTATTGGTTGGAAGTACCTCGATACCAATACCCGGCAGTGAAGCCGTACGGTGAATGTATCTTTGTGATTTTGTGTAATGTTGTTGAACAGGATTTAAACACAATTTTGGTAAGTAGGTATTTTAATTCGTCTAAAAACTGATCTAAATGGCAGTTTATTCTCATTTGCTTGTGATCTAGCGATGTTTTAAGATATATATATATTCTCATAAATATAATCTTAAGAATTTTGATTTATATTAAATGTTATTGTTACTGTTTATTAATAAAACAACAAACCTGCAACAAAGAAATAATCAAAAATTATAAAATTAAATATAAATTGTTTGAATATAATTGCATTCACATTCAATATAAGATTAAATGTTTTCGGTGCATTTGAACTACTCTAATCTTACACCGTGATTTGAACATATAGGTATGTTTTTATTTTCACACTCGGGTTCAGTTCTTGGATTTATTTAAAAACACAGACCAGCTGACTCTAATTTATTTCCACTACTTTAATACAATATTCACCGAACTATTTACTATTTATCTCTACTTAAATATACGGCTGTCGAATACCGAATGAATCCCATAGCCAGCTGTTCGTATTTATATATTTCTCTTGGAATTGTCTGGTAAGTCAACGAACCATCGGGAAACTTCTTTCATGTGTTCTGGAAGCTTCAAGAGAATTCGACGAATTCCTATTAACGGCAGCCGCCAGCCTCGGGTTGATAGACAAAACATTTCGGATTCCCAGAAGCATCGGAAGAATGTCGCATCCACGAATTGGTTGATGGCCGATTGCACCATCTATCGGATGAATTCTGGTAACAATATAAATAATTTAATCAAGTGCGAGTTGGACTCGCATACTAATGAAGAGGTGGTATGGAACACCTTTAAGTTTGATACAATTCTAGGTGAATCAAAGTATATTTTTTTCTAATATTCTAATATCAGACAAGTAGGCAATGAGTGCATTTTCATATATTTACCCTAAAATCTTTCAAACTAAGCGTTTTAAATTTATAAAAAATATACACTTTTATGGCTTATAGATTCGGTAATAAGGGGGGGGGGATTAGGTACAATTTTTTATATATTTGTTTAATATCTTTTAAATAATTTATTTTAAAAATATGAAAAACATATATTTGTTTTCCTTATAATGAGCCCTTTTGTTTGATGCGTTAGAAACAATTTTAATTTTATATTTTCCATTTAATTCTGTAATTTCTCCCCAAATTAATGGTAGAGGATTTTCCTTATTTTTCCGCTAAAATTCAGATAACGCCCTATATCCTAATTTTTTTCAAAGTTTTTGTATATTTTTCCTCAGAATGAACCCTTTCCCTTTTTTAATTTTTCATTATTTCTGGAATTTGCCCCCAAATTTAAAATTATTTGTTTGCCCTTATTTTTCTTATAAACTTCGGGTAACTTTCTATATTACCTCTTTTTTTTTTAAATTTTAGGCTCAGTGGTTTTGGAGATCAGGAGGGGGAAACAGTCGATTTTTTTAGTTTTTCGTCCCAGAAGTACCCTTATGATCAAAATTTCTTCATTTCCAATATTTACTCCTGATCGGGTCACCAAACCAACTGATACCAAATTTAAACCTTTTCCGTGCAGTTTACGAGAAAATTGCTGTGATATGAAAGAGGGAGAAATCCGGAATGCTATTATAAGGGTATACGTATATTGTATAAATGGAATCTTTAAACTCCAATTGTCAGTTGCACAGATCATACAAAGAGAGTCAGTTGATTCGCTGCTTTCACAGAGGGAACGTGGTACATATGAATTGTTGGTCGAAACCATATACTTGATACTAATATACTGCTAGCGGAATCTAGAAAAAGGCGCAAACATCAGGGTGCAAACATATACATGTCTATATCATTTTACTGACCTTCGTGTCTTATACGCATGTCCGAAAATGCATGGAGTTAGTTTTCTCTCTGTTTGATCTGTAGTTAGTGGGTTCTCATCATAATTACATACTCTCAACAGAGTCGCAACGGTAAAACAGTATAATCTGCTGTCTCTCTTAGTCAATGACTCTTCCACTTATGGGCAATAGCAGTATATCAGTATTAAGTATATGGTCGAAACATGGACTGGTCAAGAGAAAATGCCCGCATTCTTATCTACTACGATTTGTTGATGTTATTATTATTGAGGATAAATATTATTGTCCACAAAAGGATCTGCTTGTCTCGAAAACTAAAATAAAATCCTCATATGTCCGTTTTTTCAATTGAACCCAAAATTTATAATTAACTTTATTTTTAGCAATATCGAAATTTTTTATGAACCAAAGTTAAATATAATTGAAAATTGCATCCAGTTGTGCCATTATGTCACTAAAGATTGTAAAATAAATAAATTTAAAAAACGAAAACCGACATCATTTAACTAAGGCATAATTATGTATTTATATTATTTTAAAAACCCAGTCCAACAAAAAATAACTAACAATTCTTATTAAGCTTAAGCTTAAATAACTAATAACTAGAAGACTTAATAGAAACAAAATAATTTATAAACAAATAAAACATGAAGATACAAAATTAATTATCACACGAAAGAATTCTAGATAGTTCGAAGGAGCTTACATTGGTGAGCTACCTTATTGAAATTTGAACACATTTTATACAATGGCGACCCAAGCATCACATTTGTGTTTGATCTGGGTAGATAGAAGTAATGTTTAGAACTACCATGTACTCCAGGTATAACAAAGTTGGGTGATCTATCCAATGAAGAAGGACACACTATGTTTATATTGACAATTTTTCAAAAGAAAAAGTATAGATTGTATTTCTTTGCGCTCTTGTAGATTATCAAAACCGATATGTTCTAATAAACATGCGTTATCTATATCTGTGCCTCCATGCAGAAAGCTTCCCAACTTCTGAAGGCTTATTACAAGGATGCTGTTTATGATCTACCATTTTGAATCAATTATTTCATATGAGTGACTCTTTTATACACTCTGCTTTTTACAGATGACCAGGTCATCACTGCCGCATATAGAGAAGACGCAGTATATATGACAAAAAAAACTTAAAGAAGAGTACGCAGCAGGTGGACTTGAAATAAATGTAGCAGACAGAATTGGCGATTGAGGCAGATGCAGAGGATTTTGACATTGATGATGATAAAATAAGGTATGTGAAGAGTTTAAGTACATTGGAACAGTAATCAGTAATCTTCCAAATTGCACAAAGGTCATAATTAATCGAATAATCACGGCCGTAAAACAATACAACAGCTAAACGGAATATGGTGATTAAAGGGAATAAGGAAGGTTACACAACTGAAAATATATCAAACTATAGTAGAATGTATTATACTATATGGCTCTGAAACATGGGATATCTCGAAAAAATATAGTATGCGACTACAAGCTCTTTAAATTAATGCTCTTCTACGAAGTTGCAACATATCTGGACTCCAACATGTTCCTAATGAGATGAGAATGAACGTTGACCAAGGTACGGACATAATAGACAAGTTGGAGAGGAATAGGTTGACATGGTTTGGGCATTTGAACTGATTGATTCAAAGTAGATGGCCTGAAAAGATTTGACTGTGGACTCCACCTGGAAAACTTAAAAGGGGAAGGCCTTGGAGAACATGGTTACAAGACGTAGAAGAGTCGATGACTGCCAGACGACAATTGTCCGCGGTAGATACAGAAAATAGAACACAAACCTCCTAAAAAACTCAATTAGACATTTTAAACAACAAAATATTAAATGTACTATAAAAATGTGTTTGAAGTTGGTGCCAAGCCTGAAAAATATATGTTTAACATATATTTAGGTACTACAGAACATATTTTTATTCTTTTAACTTGAATTAAAAATCGACATTTAGGAGTTTCAGGTAAAACTAGCTCGCAAAGACTACAAATCAGGAGTCGTGCTCTGAGCTAGTTTTTCTGAAACTCCTAGGTAATATTCAATTCCTGTTAAAATATTGACTTGAATTATAGGTAAAGAATACATAAATAATTATTCGAGATTTCAATCAGTGAAGAGATATTATCAGAACATATATGTATGCCTCAGGCCTGGCTCCAACTTCAAACACAGTTTTATATTCTATACAATCTTTTTTTGTTTAAATCCAATTGAGTTATTCTTTAAATTGCCTTACAATGGGTTAATTTTTTTTAACGTTGTTTATCAATTTTTACATTGTACTTCAAAAATCATCCGTTTTTGGTCTCTTTACTACACAATGTCACATCAAAATGATGCATAATGTTGACGTTTAGTTTAAATATTCAAATCCTTTTAATGGAATAGTTATTGTATTGTTCCAAGTAAAAGCATTTCCTCGAGATTGATTTAATGTTTCGCTACACATACTGAACTAATTTCAAACTAACATCAACATCAATCTAGTTTGAAAAACACACGACAAATACGTGTATTGCGACAACTACGATATATGATTAAATATAGATTAGTGGAGAAATTAGAACAAAATGGATTTTGTAAATTCAATGGAATCTAGAAGCGTGAACAGAAACACTTCGTATGCAACCGGTTTTATATCTGTTAAAATGTAAATTTTATGAATTTTTATACACAACTGCGGAACCTCTAATCTATCTAATACATTTGCAAAATATAACAGCCAAATTGGTTTAGACAAGTTTAGGACAATAGTCGTTGATTTAATGCCTGAATGGTAAGTTTTCAAACAAAATTAGATGAAATACCGGAAGTTATTTGTTAAAATTTTTACTAATTTTTTTGGGTTTAGCCTTGATGTTGGCAATGGTATTTTTAAGTATATGTGAACGAAATTTCTTTCAAGGCGATTTATAGTTCCTTTGTTTTCACATTTTAAAGTTCTGAAAAAAATTGCAGTCAGTGCAAAATACAATTTTTTCATACATTTTTTATATGATAATCATTTTTAACACATTTAATCTACTACATAATAAATGTAATAAGTATTGAGCACTTGGATGCCAATAAAACATTTTTTTAAAGTAGAACTAATAAGTTGAAAACGACTTCAAAAAGAAGGTTTATACTGGATCCTGTTCCGGAGGATCGCGAATTGGTCCCATAATTTTTTTCATTAACATAGCTTGTACCGTTTCTTACAAAATGGGGAAACAATTGTAACGACTTTCTTATACAGTAATGTTGGTGGAGTCGCTGGTATTAAAATTTAACTGTTCGTAACTTATGGTAAATTGTAAATAAATTGAACTAATAAAAAAAAGTCAGTTAATATGTATATACAGTGTGTATTCATAAAACCAACGATTTCTTTTTGTTAATAATTTTAAAAGAAAAGTTATTCTTCATAAAGATATATGCATGGTGTACAATATAAATAGTAACCGACTTCAAAACGGATAGTCTAAGAGAGCGGGTTTTTGTTTGTCATCGCGAAAATGGACAGAATGTGTTGTATTAAGTTACATACCTAAATTAAAAATTCCAAAATTGGTTTGATAGAAGATTATCAGGTATTCAGTCAAATTCCCGATGGGCGTCTGCCTAGGTAAATGGACGCCATTGCACAAGTTTGTCGTGTACACATAGGAAATCATTATCCAAAAGGGCGTCCAGCAAGGCCGCAGCCAGGAAATTTTTTCGGGGGGGGTTGGATAATTTTTTTGATTGGTGATGGGCTGATTAGGACTGCAATCGCTTATTTTTGTTCATGTATTTCCAAGATATATAAATATATAAATATAAAATTTATTCTATGAAAAACATGATTGATTAAAATTGAATCTTGAAACCAAACTTTCCAAAATTCCGGGGGGGGGGGGGTTGAACCCCCAAAACCCCTCGCTGGCTACGGGCTTGGCGTCCAGCTAAGTGTTGACGAAGGACCTTAAAATGGGCTAAATTTGTTTCACCCGGTTAACGCTCGTTGTCCTCAAAATGGACGCTATTTTTACTAATCACAAGTAGTATATAACGGATGTTTTAGCATATACTACGCTCATGATACTGGTTTTTCATTTTGTGGGTAAAATTTGGAATTAAATTTACTCAAAAATGGCATATAAAATGTGCTTTGTTAAACAATGGCTGACTAATATCCTTTTGACTTTAAATGTAAGAAAACTAAATGTGTTGCGTTTACAACTACTATTAGTGGATTGCCTAATTATAATCATATAATTTTCTACCAGTACACCAAATGTACTAGTTGCACTTGCCGTAATAAGCTAGATATTGTTCCTAGTAATAAATATATAGGTATAGAAAAATATTCAAATTTAAAAAGGAATACACATATAATGTCAACAGCACCTAAACTAAGAAAATTGTTTTAATTGTTTTACCAAATTAGACAATTTCTGAATATTGTTACGAAATTTACCCAAAGCCGACCCTGTTTCATTTCAGTACGACAACAAACGCTTTGAGATAAAAAAAAACGGTTCTCGAAAAGACTCGGCAGCGGAAGAAGTGATGATTGATTTTACGAGAATTTTCTATGCTGGCTTATAAAGGAAGCAGCTAGGATGGAGAGTTCAGTTATACCTCGACGACTAGCGTATATGGGGTTGTTATTGTCATATTTGAATCAGCTGTTTTAATGTAAATGAAGTTCTAGAAAAGTGAAAGTGAATATTAGTTTTATAATTTTAAATTGAACCCACGGACTATATTGCAATATAATAGAACTTAAGAATGTGTACTATACATTAGTTTAAAGTTTAATGTAAAATTCAATATCGTATAAATAACTGGGGTCTCACTTGCCCAATGATTCTCTCATCATTAAAAATTCCTCAATATAGAATATGAGAAAATATTAACTGAAAAGAATTTATGTATCCTACTACCAGCTTATATGAAGAATTAAAATTATTGAATCTAAATCCGCTATACATAAAAACTGTACTACTTAATGTAATAAAATCGCTTCTTGTTTTTAAAATTCATTCAATTGACAGAGGCTAAAAAACTACCTTGGTCAAAAGATGAAATTAAAAATTTTACTGACCTAAGTAATTTAAATAATTTTTTAACAATAATTGATTTTAATTTATATAAAATTAAAACAAACATCTTCAATCTAAGCCATATTCCAATAAAGGTGCAAATCAGTCTTGCGGTAAAAAAACAAAGGAAACTTATATACGATTTTTAATTTCATTTAGATAATTTAAAAATGATTTTAAATTTTCTTTTTTTCAAAGTTTTTTTAATAGCCAACTTGTATGTATTTTTATTCAAAAGTTGCGTAATTTCTACAGGATAGAATGTGGAATAGAGGTCCACTTGCTATTTTTGAGTAAATTTAATTCCAAATGTTACCTCAAAATTAAAAAACAGTATCATTAGCGTAGGATAAACTTAAACAGCCGTTAGTAAAGAAAACAATCATGAATATATACTACTTTTATTTTATAATATTTATCTGTAGCTGATGGTAAATAACTGAAATTGTGGCTTAATTGTCCTTATTTAGAGGTCCATCTTCATCACTAAACGCATGTTTCAAAATTAATGAGACGTAGTTGTCCTCCTTTTTGCATTATGTATTCTTACATATTAACAAGGGATTAGTAAAAATGGCGTCCATTTTCAGGATAACGAACGTTAACGGGGTGAAACAAATTTAGCCCAATTCAGCACTTAACTGGACGCCCTTTTGGATTATGATTTCCTATGTGTAAACGAAAAACTTGTGCACAAGGCGTCCATTTAACCGATGACGAGCTTCAACCCTGTTTTGACAACTTTACCCCTGTCCGCCACCCTGATGGTAACGCTCTTGGCAGACGCCCATCGGGAATTTGACTTAATACCTGATAATCTTCTATATAGCCAATTTTGGAACGTTGACTGGGTCAAGAGCATGACAAAAAATACCACTTTCACACCCTGTAGCTGTGCTCGGTTATCGCTTCAACTGACGCCTGAACAGAAATGTGATGTAATTTAGGTATGTAACTTAACACAACACATTCTGTCCATTTTCGCGATGACGAGCAAAAACCCGCTCTATCTCTCCTACTAGGAGTATCGCGAACTGGTCCCGCATTTTTTGGGAAATAGCACCACAATTCACGATATTGCTGTATATTGTTAAACGTTTCGGGATGTAGGTTAGACCCCGTTGTCACTGGCAAAGAAACTATAAAAAAGACACAATTCTAAAATTAAATTGATACTATAAACCTGTAATAATAGTATTATAATAGCAATGATTAATATTTATTTTCTATTTTATTATTACATACTACTATTATAATTTTAATTATACATTGTAATGTAATTGTTCTGGTTAATAAATAAGTAAATAAATAAATATTTATAATTATAAGTACATCAAAAATTACAAATTCGGAAAGATCGTTTGATGAAATGTCAAATTAATTAAATCTGAAAACACATTATAAAACCTAAAAACTAGTCTTTTGGCAGTATAATAATTAAGTTGTAACTTTTCATTTACTTACTTTGATGGTTAAAGTTGTTAGTTTAAAGCACCTACTTTCTACATTCAAGTTTTATTTTTTACGAAAAATAAATAAATGTTTTTATTTTCACACACGGGTAATGTTCAGTTCTTGGATTTATTTAAAAACACAGTCCAACTCACACTAATTTATTTCCACTACTTTAACACAATTTATATTCACAGAAACAATTTACATTTATCTTAACTTTACAATAGGACCATCGAAAACTGAATGAATCCCATCGCAGCTGTCCGTATTAATATATTTCTCTTGGAATTATTCTGGCAAGTCAACGAACAATCGGGAAACTACTTTCATGTTCTGGAAACTTTAAGGGAATTCCCAGTAACGGCAGCGGTCGTCCTGTTCAGAGACGAAACATTTCGGATTCCCAGAAGTATCGGAATAATGTCCCTTCCACGAATTGGTTGATGACCGATTGCACCAGCTGTCGGATGAATTCTCGTAACATTGCCCCCTCCTTAAGACCATTTCGTCCCGGAATGTCCCAGAATTTTCATTTCGACAACGGGAAGTTTGATGGAAGTAACAATCAACGGTCTTCGAATCTGGCCTGCGAATATTGAAACAGCATACCAAAATGTCGATGCCACTGATTCGAAAAATTCTTTCCATCATACTTCTCACCATCCTCCAATTCAGTCCATCCAACCCGCAGGCTATCTTTGGGAACGCCAATTTCATCAGATTCTTCTCCATCATCACATTCCTCGATTCTACTAGAGTCTTCCAAAGGTCGCTATATGTTGGCTTGTCCTGCGAGAATGTTTTCGTTACCCAATAAAAGATGTCTCTGGTACTCATTGGTTGTTTATCTTCAAGATGAAGGACCTTCCCTACCACTGGATCTTGCTCACGTAGCTTCTGGAACTGGCCGTAATTTTGGCAAACACCTTGGGAGCTTTTGATCGCTTCTGAGACCCATTACTTGCTGCACAAACTGTAAATTTCCGGCACCAATCCTTAACATCTGCTTGGCAGTTCACTCAATAGAAACGTTCTCTCAACTTCCTCAGGGTTTTGGTCACTCCCAGATGTCCTCCGGTTGTACCGTCATGTAATTATGGCAAAACCTCTTGTCTCGTATTTCTGGGAACTGCAATCTGTCTTCTGTCGTTTTCCCCCTCTGGAGTCTCCAGGACGCGCTTCAGAAGTCCATTCTCCAGGATGAGGGAGTTCCACTGAGCCCAGTACGACTTTATGGTTGGTCAGTATCGGGAAATCTCCTGTCACGTAGGTTTGCAGGCTTCTTCCTTCCACCGGATAACCTCTTTCAAATCTGGATCTAATCTCTGGTCTTTTCAGATCTCCTCAAATTACCAATGGTCATCTACGGCTGTAGTTCTACAGAGAGCAGCTGCCTTCGGTTCGCTGACCATGTTTACAATTATCAGGGCATGGTCTCTTGGATAAAACATCAGCGTTCTTATAGCTCATCCCAGCGCGATGTTCTGACGAGGAAGTCGGTACTCCGTTGCTCTCCTTGCAACGACTCTGGTATGGCCTACATCTCACTAGTCTTTTTTCGGTAATGACTTCTTCTATTATCTTTCTTACAGAGGCTTCATCGTTTCCGCCATCTTCGGATTCTCCGCCAACGATTCGGACTCTGTCTTGACCTCTGCAGGTATTTTTCACAGCCTCGAATTCCGGAGCTCGAGCCAGTGCATTTACTAATTGAGTCGGTCGAGCTAGGTCAATGCTTGTCTGACTTCGTGGTCCCGAAGTCCATCCAAAAATGCTTGCACTGCTAACCTTTAAATTACATTTTCTGGTGTGGCTGGATAGGCAAGGCGAACCAGACGGGCAATATCAGCTTCAAACTCTTGTAGGGTTTTCAATGGGAAGTGGTAGACGTGTTCCAAATGTGTCTGACCATACCTCAGTTCTAAATGTTTGACCAGTTGTTCGTAGTCTTCTTGCTCCGAAGTATTCAATGTTTGTAAGATATCTGTAGCATCCCTTCTTAAGGCTAGGGTTAATGCGATTGCCTTCTCCTCTGCCGACCATCCACTTAGCTTAGCTGCAGCTTCGAATTGGCGACGATAATTAGTCCATGATGATTTTCCATCAAATGTGTATTTTTAAATGGGAACCTCTGTTTTAACACCGTATTCGGGAGTAGCGGGAAATTTTAGGTCTGAAGTGATGTTAATAAAAATTTTGTGACCTTAAAAAGGCTATTTCAAGGTCAAAAGCTTTAAATACCTGAAATGGCTATTTTTCACATTTTCTTGACTAAATAACAATGACACAGGCACCTGAGGGATAACTATCGCATCACAGTAATAAACAAAATATGTTTTGAAATAAATATTCTTGTTTTCTGGATAAATCATTTAAGACGTTCTTACGATATGTAATAATTACTGCTGATTTTGTTTAATGATTGCGCTAATAAGGTATTTAATACAGCGTAAAAGAAGAAAACAATCTCTGTACACTTATTCTACCGAAAATAAAGTAAGTAAAATGTAAACATCTATAGTTTATATTTCTTACATCAATTTTATATTTTCACACAAAATTGTATCTATATCACCTCAGACGTAAAATTTCCCGCTCTTCCCGAATTTGGTGTCACAAACACAGGTTTCAATTAAAAAAAAATATTTTGACCTTCAAATGACTTTGAAAATGAAGTTCAAGGTCAAAACTACTTCCACCAAGAGGTGGCCTCCTTCGCCTTGAACAAGTTTTATATGAACCTTTTTTTATACCATGCTTATGAACGAAACGATTCGGGTGCATAGATTAAACTGGCGCACCCAGTATAAGGTGGTAGTATATCGAGGGCAAGAAAACAGGGAATACATATACAAGGTGAAGCATATATAGTATACAGAGTGTAAGTCTAAGTGTACATGGTGTAAGTATACAGACTCTTAGGTCTAACACAGGGCAACTGTTTTGCAACTACGGTTGCAAATTAGTTGCACTTGGAACTGCGTTTGTTAGTAGACGCTAGTTGCCAATAATTTAAACGAAATATCGCTGATTATTGGAAACGAGCGTCTACCAATAAACCTAGTTCCAAGGGCAACAGATTAGCAACCGAAGTTGTAAAAGACTTGCCCCGTCTGGGCTGGACTTTACATAATGTAAGTATACGGGGTGAAATAGATGCAGTAGTGTACATATGTAAGTACAGTATACAGTGTAATAGAGGATGTTTGTAAACGGACAACATTAGCTGTTAAAGTGACAAACAACCACTATTTATAGGGCACAACTGTACTGGACAAAAATAGAAAACGAAGTTTCTATATAAATATTCTGAAATAAGTACCTAGATTAAAAAGATAAAGGAACTTCCCAGATTACACCATTTATTTTACAGATCTTGCCTGGACTAATGAGTGATTCTGACCCGAAATTTCAATCATGCACAACAAAACAATTATTGTTATTACTTTCTTGTGCGTAACGTTTTAGGGTCGTACATCGTGCGACAACGTACTGCTGTTGAAAACATTCCAACTCTCGGTATCAGCTGGTAGTAATTCGGGTCGCCAGCTGATAGGTATCTCGTTACCTGGCCTCTAATAGTCTTTGATCTTTCACAATGGAATTCATCCCATGGCATGTTTAGTAGTTACCTCTCATTCGAAGGTCGTGGGTGTCAACAGCATCCAGAAGGGCTCGTTGAACTTTCCCTGCAAAGGTAAATTGATCGTTATTCGTCGTTTGTTTTTTCTGTTTGAAATGTAGTTGTTATTGTTGTTGTTGCACTTTGAAATGAAAGTAATGTTATTTAATTTTATTTTTGAAAATCATTATATACAGTATGGGAGAACAAGAAATTAAGTGATCAAAAATTGAAGTATGCAATGTTAGGTAACTGTAATCAATTATGCATTGTAAATTTTATCAATATTTCAATTTTGAAATGTTTTATCACTAAAATACAACAACTATTAGTGAGTTTTCAGAGAATCGTGGTATCCATAATAATGACAGTTCTGCAGTGGATTTGGTGATTGAAACACCAAAATTGTTTTTAAATGAACTCGTTATGCTTGTTGAACGGGACATAAAAAATGGTTATTTCATATTTTTTACATTTAGTTAGGTCATTGAAAGAAATTTATTTTTCAAATGTTTTCCAGTGAGTAATCATTCATAATGTGTTTATACCATTGACATTGGTGCCAAGGCTGCAGCCAGAATTTTTTTCGGAAGGGGCTTGATTATTCCAGTATTTTTTTGGATGGGTTGATTTTTCTATTTATATATGTCCAGTATACAATAAAAAATATTTTTATATAACAAATCAAAAACCCCTGATCCCTCCTAGTTATAGTCTTGATTGGTGCCCTTCTTCTTTCAATATTGATGAATTCCTTGTGCTTGTTTCTCACTTTAAGAGCTAAGTTTGTCGGAGAACTAAATCAAAGTTCACTACCCCCACTATCACGTGAACATATTTCTGGATAACCTGGGTTACATTATTGACGAAATAATTCAATTTATTGAATGCACGAAATCCTTGTTTGTTCAAAAGCTTTGCGGTTCTTCTAAAACGCAAGCTTGAAGTTTATCCTTATTCAAACCAGGAATTTTCCTTGTCATTTATTCTAAACATAATCAATTTTATCCAATACTATGACTGACTGTTTCATTAGTCCGACTTTGAAGACGTGAATTCAACATTTTTTCACCAATATCTAACTTATATTTATGGTATTTTGTTGCATAACTGTTTAGCTTGTCTCAAGAAGTTTTGCTCAAGTACGATTAGGGTTGCCATATGTCAGGAATTTTCCGAACAAGTCAGAAATTATAGGTCTTCATCCGGAATTCGGGGGAATCATAAACCGTCCGGAATTTTTACAATTAAGTGATAAGAAATAAAAAATGAGATAATTCAAATTATTTTTATTACAAATTTAAGTACTTAATGATAATTAATGCTCATAGAAATATTGATCAAAACTTTGGCAGCTGCTCCTCTGGACCTGAAAAACCTGCAGTGAGCCATTAAACCTTCCCCTTAAATATCTGACTTCCCCCCTAGAACAAAAAATATATGATTTGTCCCTCTCTTTATGACATTTTTTTCCGATTTGCTCCCTCTAGGACAATTTTTTTTCTAATTTGCATCTCCCTAAACCAAAAGCTGGGTACGCCCCTGAATGCCTGCTAATTTTGAAACAAAACTAAATATAAATAAATAGAAAGGAATAAATAATGGGTTTCAACTAGAGTTAATACATAAAATAATTTAAAACAAAAGAAAAACATAAGACATTAAGAGAAGTTTATCCAGATAGAAAAGTTACTATAATGATTCGTATAAAAGACTTAATTATTTTGGCAAATATATAATTAAGCCGGTTCATTAGGATTTGCTTTACTCAGTTTTTTCCTATAACATAAATATTTAAAATTGTAAACGGAAAACAGCAATTCTTCCTAACAGATATTCTGACTGTAGGTAAATAAATGTTTTGTATATTGTGTGATACTTATCGGTGTTTGGATTCCAAAAACTGTGGGTATAGTGTTGTTTGTGGCCATACATGTACCGTTGAAACTTCAAGACCTTCAAAAGTGACGAAAATTGTACACCAATAAATATACTACTTCTAGAAGATATGTGGGCAAATAAAAATTGGTCAAGCATGTATTAACCAACACCGGCAGCGTTGAATGGGGTAAAATAATTTTTTTTTTTGAAAGAAGAAAATTTAAGGAAACCACCGGATGATGGTAAACACCGCGTAAATCGGGACAACTTGAATTGACCTGGAATTGGGATGAAAAATATATTTCTAGAAGAATAAAAAACAGTACTCTCAGTTTCAAATGATCGTCAACCAGCCAAATTCTCACTGGCAAATTTTTTGAGAACCGAAAAAAAACTGATCATAGCGATAATTTAAGAATAAACCTCCAGATGAAACAGACAGCGATTGATAACGACTCCAGTTTTGGAGTTGAAACGTCTTTAAACACAGATAAGTATCAAATACAATACACAAAACATGAAAAAATTAATGCTATGATATCCAATTTGGAGCGACTTATTTCATTGAAACCTTCCATTTCGACTTTGAATTCGTTGGATAATTGGATGCAATACAAATCTGGATATTTTAAGTGAACTGGTGTTTCGAGAAAAATAACACATTTAACAAAAATTTCGTTAAAATTCAGTATAACAGAAAAATCCTATTTTTTTTTGATATTTACATGACACCAATTCCACGTTATCTTAACGATATAAGTAGTAATAAACCGGAATTTTAAACATGTCTTCCCGGAAAAGCTAATTAACAGTTACTTACATTGATAAGTTTATCGCTCACGTTCCGTGGTATTCTTTAAAAAAATAAAGTTAACTTAACAATGCGTTATGAACTAGGCCATAGTTAATTTAACTGATGCAAAAAGTGTATTTAAAAAATAATTAAATAATCAGCAAAAAAAAGACGAGAAATGTGATGAAAAATACTAATTCTCAGTAAGTAAATTTAAGTTTTTTATAACCTGAATAAAAAACCAAATGTAATTAATGTTTGGGTTTTATATATGAATCTATTTTTATAAGTAATACATTTATTTAATGGAGATATTAAAAATTCATTGGTATAAGTTAAAAAATCGGAACTAATAATAGTTTTGACAAATTTGTCATTAGTAAATACATTAAAATAAAACAAAAATCGAGTTCAAAAAATGAAATTAACTAAATAGCAAAAAATGTTTTTGCCCTGCAAGAATTAAATAATTTTTCTGAAGTCAGTGTCAAGTTGAACAGCAGGGTTGCAAAATACAACTCATTAATTCACTTTCCTAATTATTTTCACTATAACTTGGCACCGACTTCAGAAAATATATTTAATTGTTGCAGGAAATAATTATTTTTTGTTTTTACTTTAGTTCCCTTTTTGTTTTTTAAAATTATTTAAACAATATATTGTCTTGCATTCAATGGAGTGAAAAATCTCGAAAAAAGGTAATATCATTGTTGCTTTGATAGGTTTTAGCTTACCTACCATTTCTATCCAAGGAATTACAGGGAATTACGACGTTACACACATCACGACTCCCGATTTGGGATCTCTGTGAACTAGTTTGTCCTGAAAGTCCTAGATATCGTAATTCATTTTGCTATAAAATACTTATTTTTAAGTTAGTACTTAATTAAACAGAAAATAAATTAGATGTTACTTTTTATATACTCACTGACAAAGAAATCGCAACACTGAGGAGATGTTTAAATTTAATATTGTTTTGGAAAAACATAGATGCTATAGTAAGTATGCAACGCGGTTATCTAAACAAAAGTGGCGGTCAAGGTCAAAAGAAAGGTTTGGAAAAATTTTCTCGAAAATGCAATCTGAGGGAGATCATTGATAGAAATTAACTTGACCTTGAAATAACCTTAAATGTCAAGGTCAAGGTCAAAAACAAAGGTCTGTACCGAATAGCCAGGGGAAAATCCGACAACTTTTGTTTGAAACATTTTTCTCCGAAAAGCAATCCGACCCAGATATTTAGCCGTTCCAGTACTTTTGGGACACCATGTATAATGATCTACATACGTGAATTTTTAAGTCAACCAGAACAGATGATGATGATGATTTCACAATGACAAAATGATTCATAAAAATCCGATAAAATAATAACAATATCTTTATTTGGTAAAAATTTAATCCAGGATAATCCCAGTGATAACAGCAGTTTGCTAGGTAAATGGCAGAAACAATTGTATTGGGTAGTATAACTATAACTTTCTAGGTATTATATTTTTTGATAAAAATGTATTAAGTTGTCATACTCTTATTCATGTTTATCAAGAGTTCTATCGTCCAGTCTTTTGTTTGTCATATCTATGCATTTTTTATATATTTTTAGTCGTTGAAAGTTTGAGCAAGAATTGGTCGGGTACCTAATACCCAAAAATTACAAATTTAGGTAAGTTAATATAAGCCACTATTTTTTTGATTTTCAAACTAAGTTATTTTTCTTTTTTTATCATATTAAATCTTACAAAAAATACAAATAATTTATATTATTTAATGATCTTTGCAAACTAGTTTCTCCAGAAAAATTAAAATACTAATAAGTAAGTTATACTAAATGATGTTTACACATTATAAAGTATTTGCAAATTGACGCATTATTCTAGAGTTGCTCTTCGAAATACATTCTGTGTTATTCGTACCAATTTGGAACTACAAGTTATTGAAAATTTGTCTATAGTGAATAAGTGAAAGTCAATTTTTTGGTGAAATATTGGAATTTCGACACCTCCACCAGTCAATAGGGCAACATTGAAGCCGTTATTGGACACAAAATTAAATTGTAACTGCACTGAAAATGGACCGAGCAGTTATGCAAAATCGCTTGTTTATGCTTATGTTATTGCTGATAGTTTTCGATCATGCTGAGTGTGAAAATTGGATTAAACTGTGAAGTTTCATGCAGTTTTTGTGTTGATAATAATGGTAGACTTTTTAAATATCGACTGTGATAACTCTGGAGTTTATGTATCGTGTGAGTCCAGAAATAATAATATTCGTCTAAGAATTAAGTAATGTTTCTAAATAATTTAACGCCTAAAATAGACACTCGGCAGATCCTTTGAAGTGCCTTTTTATTAAATTATCTCTAAATCATATCTTAAAAGCTTTTTATCCGTCAGCAAGGAAAACACTAGTTAATTTTCAGAACGGAAATGGTTTGAAAATCTTTGTTCCATTAATGTTTTCTTCACCCAAACAAAGCAAATATTGAAATCAATACAAAACCTAGCTGTTCATTTTTTCATTGTCGATGTCATTTCTTTATTACTGAGGCTAAGTGAATCAAGCGTATTGCAATGCGACGTTGCCGTATTGATAACAAATTACTTAAGATATATGGTTACTAAAGCCCATAAACCGTTGTATTATTAGAGTTTGTGGTTTGATTTAGTTATACTATCTTCACCTAAACTATATGCATTTATACTGGTTTTTATGAGCCTTTTTGTGGCCAGAATTCAGCACAGGCATCTTTGCTTTTTTGTCTAATACAATCATTCCGATGTTGGTCTCTCAGTAATATACCCAACATCGATCTGTCCATTGCCCTCTTTGGTATTTTTAGTTGATGGGTTATGTGTGTTGTGTGAGGGTCTACGTAATGAAGAGAGCATGCATTGGTCAAATATTTTGGTTCTTGCGAACGCTGTCAATAATCCTAATTGTCTTCTTCTTTCATTTTCACTGTCCCTATTTCGTTTACCAATTACTATCTGTTGTCCAGTGTATATATATATATATATATATATATATATATATATATCTTGAACGTTTTCTAATTTTTTTGCATTTATTGCAATCCGTATCTTTTCTGAGCTCATTGCAAGCTCTTCTTTTTCTACGATTAGGACCACATCATCTGTGAATCTTAAATTGGAGAGCCTTTCTCCATTGATTTAAACTCCCACATTTTTCCAGTTCAATTTCTTGAAGACTCCTTCTAAAGCTAGGGTGAACAGTTTGTGAGACATTATATCACCTTGCCTTATTCCTCTGTGGATAGGCGTCTTATTTGAATCTTCTTGGAGTCTAATTGTGGCCGTAGCGTGGATTTTTGATATATGCTTTTTAGTAGACTTTTGTATCTGTAGTCTATACGTGCATGATAATTCGTCCATTATTGCCAATGTTTCATGGAATCGATAGCTTTTTCATAGTCTACAAAGGCCATGTGAATAAGAAGATTATATTCAATTGGTTTTCCATAAGTATTCTCATTGTGAGGAAATGGTCCGTTGTGCCATATTCATAATATTTTATAGATTTGCGAAGGTTCTTGAGAAGAGTTCTATCACCCTGTTTGAATAGAATTGTTTCCGACTTGACCATACAATGTATGGCATCACACTCCCTCTAAGGGACGCTATGAGTGCCTTTAGGGGAAAATTCACTAAACCCCAGATATCCTAGATATCAAAAGGGTTTAGCTCTGTGGGAGTCCTTGCCAGGTTTTCAGGCCCGTGGTTGGAGTCGTGGCGGCAGTTTCCCATGAATTTCCTGACTGTCCGGGCTGTCCCTAACAAGACGGCTTTTTGCATGAGTTTGTAAAGATGTTCGTCCAGACCGAGGTATTTTAAATTGTTTAATAGATGTTTTGGGACTAGTCCTGTCGTCGACATAACAATTGGCATAGAATTGTTATCCCGACTTGACCATACACTGTATGGTATCACACTCTCTCTAAGGCACGCTATGAGTGCCTTTAGGGGAAAATTCACTAAACCCCAGATATCCTAGATATCAAAAGGGTTTAGCTCTGTGGGAGCCCTTGCCAGGTTTTCAGGCCCGTGGTTGGAGTCGTGGCGGCAGTTTCCCATGAATTTCCTGACCGTCCGGGCTGTTCCTAACAAGACGGCTCTTTGCATGAGCTTGTAAAGATGTTCGTCCAGACCGAGGTATTTTAAATTGTTTAATAGATGTTTTGAGACTAGTCCTGTCGTTGACATAACAATTGGAATAGAATTGTTATTATTGTGTTATTATTGTTGTTCTAAGCACCTGTTGAATAGTTGTTTTATCCTTGCAAAGAGAATTTATTCTGTGGTTTCTCTGGTATGTATTCCGAGTCCACGTTCATTATTTTCTTTTCTATTTTTGGTAAAGATGTGATGTTAATAATGTTTTTTTGTGTTGTTAACATGATCTCTATTTCTTATTTCTCTCCCGTATTCGTTTGTTAATGCTAGTATTTCAATTTTTCTTCTCAGACATTTAAGGTTCTTGTTTTTTTTCTTTGATATTGCTTGCCATTTTTGTATAGTGTTCTTCTAAGTCTTTTCATATCATTGCTGGTGTTTCTCCTCTGATTTGTTTGTAATGGTCTGTAGCATATTGTCCTTCTTGGTATAGTTGTCTTCTCTTTTCTGTTTTCTACTTTATTTCGTCTGATATCTTGTTTTGCTTTTTGGGTTTATCTATTGACCACCTCCTTTATAACTCATCATTGTGGTTGTCATATTTTTTATGAATTTATTTGGATTGTCGGAGTCTTTCGTGTTCTCAATGTATTTTTGCACTTTTGCTTAATCTGTTTTTTTATATTTCTGGATATTGGATTGAGTTGGCTGATACTTGGTGGAAGTTGAAATTCATGATGATTTGAGTAATACACTTATTACAAACTTACACTTTATTTAAAAAATTGTGAGAAATGTTTCGCGTCCGATGGAGCTTAATCATACAATAGTAGTACCTTAAGTTTTGGGTACAACCTGCTGATTTAAGTAGTAGTTTGAAATACCACTTAGCCAGGAAACTTACTGAAGCTTCTTTTAAACATTGGATTGAGTTGGCTGATACTTGGTGGAAGTTGAAATTCATGATGATTTGAGTAATACACTTATTACAAACTTACCTTTATTTAAAAAAATGTGACAATTGTTTCGCGTCCGATGGAGCCTAATCATACAATAGTAGTACCTTAAGTTTTAAAACTTAAGGTACTACTATTACTACTTAAAAAAAAAGTTTGTAATAAGTGTATTACTCAAATCATCATGAATTTCTGGATATATCCGCTTGTCAAGCGTGTTGACAATTGACAATTGCGAGGTCAGTTGTCCTTTTTGGGTACCAACGCAGTTTGCAGTTGTCCACTCTGGGTCACTAGCTGCGTGTTGTGGACTTTTTTGAAGCTCTAGCGGTATTAGTGGCCTTAAATAAAGGTTACTACGCCCTCCCACCTCGATAAGTTGAAAGTCCCCTGGATATATTACAATCCAAACCAGACTTTATATAGCAGAACAGAAAGATTATAGAATTTTTTGAACTGACCGCGTTTTTAATTCAAGTTGGACATCTCCAAATCATTCTCGGCGGCGTACCATGTGACGCCCCGGGGGCTTCCCAATGTTCGATCATGGGCGTAGGCGTAATTCTTAACTATTTTTTTTCAAGCACGCACTTAAATGACTTTCAATTTTAAGATATTTGGACTGTCTTGTTTGTAGCGGAACGCGCTGTATATTTAAGTACTAGTCACATTTTGCAGCTAATTTTAAATAAAATTTGCATAAAATGTAATTTATGCAAATATATCACAAAAGATAAAATTTCTCAAAAATAGAATTGTTTACCATTTTCATTTGTAATAGAACAGTTTTCAAACAATTATTGTTTGTATTACTGCATAAGTATTTAGTCATATTTTAAGGTATGTAAACAATGTAATTTAGTGTTGTAAAATCTTTTTATTTGCTTTATAAATCAACAATAATCTCTAGCTAACAACTTATTACTCACAGGAAAAAGGTGACAAGCAGCATTGTGTAAACAACGATAACATCTTATTGTAACAAATTTCATAAGCAACTTTACTTAAGATTGATTGCTATTCTGTAGCTTCTTATCTTAGTTTACCAAAAATGGGGGATGTCGCTATCACGATAGACAAAGTTCGAGAATTGAAACGTGAATTGAACAACAACATTTAGAAGTTTCAAGGAAAAGAGTCAGTAACCTCTTCGCATCGTGGTATATTTGCCTATTTACATATAGATTACATTGCTTATTTATATATAGATTACATGTTCTGCTAAGGGGTCGTTCATAAAATAAGTTCACATACAGGGGGGGGGGTCTCGGTTGGTGTGACGGGATGTGACAAGGGGGGTATGGGAGAGGTCTAAGGAAGTGTGGAGTTCGTAATGCATCAAACATTTCTACTTTAATTTTTCTCTCGACTGTTTATTATTTAATTTTTCTGTTACAATAGAAAGTCATACGTTAAATTTTTGTAAACATATAAATATTTTTACGTATATATTTGAGTCACAATAGCTTATTACTGGGTATATTTACTTATGTTTATTTTTCGGATCGGCTCTAGTGTTGACGTCTGTCACATCATATTCGGTGCCTCTGTTCATGGAACATTATATATACAGACTCCTTACATTTTTTAATTTTATGCTAGTTATTACCCGTACTACCCGAAACCGAGTTATACAAAAGTTTACACTTACAAAAAATCAATTAAAAAATTTATACCCAAACGGAAGAAAAATATAAGGTTCATCTCGAGAGCTACTATGCATATTGGGATATGACAGCAGAATAGATAAATGAACATGAAGTAAATCTAGTGTCGAAAACAAAGAAGAATATACTACAATCTCGTTATTATACATGTTTATTCATTATAAAGGGTGTTCCAATTTGAGGTTATTTTGAAATTTTTAATAAAATAAATTATTTGAGAATGATCAAATCTTTTATTTCAAATGATAGTACAATTGTTTCGATTACTAATGAAAAACAATATCTTGTAAGTGTAACTTTCTGGCATAACTGCGGTTCAATTACTAGAAAACAGTCAATAATGTTCTCCTTGAGGTCATCAATTGTTTGTGGATCGTTAGCATAGACCTTTTCTTTCATATAGCTTCATAGGAAAAAATCTAGACGTGTTAGATCCCAAGATCTAGGGGGCAAATAAATGTTTCCCCTTCGAGCAATTATTCGATTACCAAATTTCTGTTTCAAAAGATTGATTGTTTCTGCTGCTGAATGACATGTTGCACCATCCTGTTGGAACCACATATTCTGCACATCAGTATGCTCCAATTCATCCCCCAAAAAGTTAGTAATCATCGTTCGATATCGATCACTATTCACAGTAACAGCATTTCCATCTTCAAACAAGTATGGACCAATCACTCCACCAGCCCAAAAACCACACCAAACAGTTACTTTTTATGAATGCATCGGTCTTTTCATTATTTCTCGTGGATTTGCTTCACCTAAGATTCGATAATTTTGCTTGCTAACAAATCCACTCAATTCAAAATGTGCTTCATCGCTGAAGATGATTTTGTTGAAAAAATTCACATGTTCAAGTTTCTGTTGTATGACCCAATTAACGAATTAACGACGTAAACCAAAGTCTTGTTGGCTTTATTTCTTGCGTTATCTGAATCTTTTAAGCCTTTAAATGAAGATCTTTGTGCAAAATTCTGATAAAGTGGTTTTTGGAATGTTCAATTTCTGTGCACGATGACGAATTGATGTTTTTGGTTGTTCAACAACACTAGCAGTAACAGCTGCAATATTTTCTTCGAAAACGTCCACTACGATGATATGTTTTGTTTTTATCATCTTTTACGGAACCAATTTCCACAAATTTTTGAACAATTTTTCCAATGGTAACATTTGACGGACAATCTTCTCTTCCATATTCTGTACGAAATTTTCTTTCACCTTCTGCACAACTTTCACCAAAGTTAAAATAATTTTTAATAATAAACTCGCGTTGCTCAATCGTATATCCCTCCAATTTTTATAACCAGAATATTCCTACTTGTCATCTGTCAAATAACATATGATATTCTAGTACAAAAAATATAAATGGCGGCAAATTTAAAAATTAACCACAAATTGGAACAGCCTTTATTAATATTTGTGTAATATTAGTCGCAATATACTGGGGGGAGGTCAAGCTTTTGTGACGTAGTATTTATAGGGTGTCGCAGAAAGTGTGACACAGCGGGACGAAGAGGGAGGAATGGGCCCGAAAAGGCAAAATTTGGTGTGACGTATTTATGAACGGTAGGTACGTAACACTATGTTTTAATTATGCAAATAATTGAGAGTTCTGTCTTTTAAAGATATTGGAACTGATGACTTCGTGTTGATAAATTAATAAAATATAGAACATGAGATATTCTTAGAGAAAACTTATAATAAGTCGTTGACTTATTATGTTTTTAAAAAACTTTTCTATTTTTTAAAAACTATTTTATTTATTTGAGTATTACCACTTGACGTTACATGGCAGAGTGACCTAAATCGATTTCAAACAAGTCTGCTAGAAATTAATTAATAAGCATAAAATATCTAAATTGTAAAAGATTTTAAAAGTTGCTACTTAATAGTTAAAGGGATAACAACAATTTTATGAAACTAAATTGTTTTTCTCTTTCTGTTCTTGCCAGTTAATGCATTCGGCTGGTTATTTCTAGTTCATCCTTCTACGATGTTGATGTCAAGGACTTTTTTTCTTTTTTTAAGTGTTCTGCCTAACAGCCACGTTGTTAGCTTTTGCCACCTGATTTTCTTTCTATTCTATCATTTCACATTTTTCAAATGGGTTTGTGCCAAACTCTTGTTCTTGCAGGTTCTCAACTTTCTGCATCGTGGACTTCATATTATCTTACATTTAATCACTCTGAGAGTCTATCCCGCTATATTCTCTACGATTTTAAGGAAAAAGTGTATATTTAAAAATTTCCAAACATTTCAGGGTCTAAATCAGGCCCCGCATTTAATAACAATTAAGACAAACTATATGAAATAGTAAAAATTGCCAAATGGCTAAGTATTTTAATATTTCATTATTAATATGTTAATCATTTTCATTTTAAATTGTATATTGCCATATTAGGACAGTCATTTCGTAGTTTTACCTGAAAAGTTTTCTGGGAATTTCGAAAATGGATAATTTCAAATTTGCAACCTCGTATCTTGTGACACCATATTGGAAAAATGGCGTCTAATAGCAGTTATTTGACAATATTTCCTTTCCGAGACATTCGTCCGGTAAAAACATTCATGAAGAAAATTAAACTACAGAACATTTTCTACTGTTTTACGAGGGTGAATCAAATATGAACCGGACTTTTGTTTTAAAAATTTTATTGGTACGATCAATACAAATTTTAATACATATTATTTTTCTACATAGTCTCCTCTCTTATGTATACATTTTTCCCATCGAATCGGAAGTTTTTTAATACCTTTCTCAAAGAATGAAACTGGTCGTGTCGATAACCAATTGCGCACAAACGTTTCTACACCTTCGTTGTCCTCAAAGTGGTGGCCTCCCAGTTTTTCTTTAAGTGGCCCAAACATGTGATAGTCACATGGCGACAAATCAGGACTGTAAGGCGGGTTTCCCAATGCATTTTGTTCAATTTTCCTTGAGTCAATGCAGCTGTATGTGGCCGAGCTTGGCATGCAACAGAATTACACTTCGGATAGACATATCCCGCCTCTTTTGCCGATAGGCAAGTTTCACTTGTTGGAGTAGTTCGCAGTAATACTCAGCATTCATTGTACAGCGTTCGTGCAGAAAATCGATCAGCAGTACGTCTTCAATCAGCTCACGAATTGCATAGATATTCGCCTCATTGATGCTTATCGTGGGACGGCGTGCATAAGGCTCATTTTCCACTGTCTCTCGGCCATCTGAAAACTTTTTGTGCCAGTCGTACAGTTGGGTCCTTGAAAGTGTTTCATTGCCGAACTGTGCAGATAGTCGACGCAAAATTTCAGACCGTCTAACGCCCTCCGGCGCCAAAAATTTGATAACAACACGTTGCGCAAGAGACGTATGCACCTCTTGCTCTGACATGATGCTACTACCAGCGCATCGACTACGCCAGGGTTGCCAGATGCCAACTGTGAAATTTCCCCAGGTGAATTCAATTTTTCCCCAAAATACTACTATTTGTAACGACTTTTCCCCAAAAATAAGAAATACATGTTTAATTTAATATAATAAAAAGTAACACCCTAAAATCATACCTAAAACGATTTAAAAGCAGGGTTATAAAATATTTGATGTTGAACTGGACGAGATTTGTTTAAATACATTAATATTAGGTAGTAAAAATGTATCTATATTTCAAAATTAAATATTTATTGAAATGCCTCCAAATTATTCTCTACAATATCTTGATGTGGTGTTTTATACACTTGTTCAGAATTACATTTGTTGTTTAACATCTCATTAGTTGGTATACATTTAACATGGGCTCCAAGATCTTGAGGGATATAACGTATTCTCGTAATGTGCCCTGTCCTTTTTGTAAGCATCCAGTCGCTCAATTTATCTTTTACCATATCTAGATGGAACAATTCATCCCTCGTCTTTGAACTTACCGATAGATGGATGAATAAAACTTATCACTCCAACACTACCTAAATAAACAATATTTAAGTATATGGAACAAAACAATAGGTGGGAATTGGTCAATTAATAGACTTAATTATCTCAAACTTTTGGGTATCTGATATAATTCAAATCCCATATCAATAAAAACACTATTGGGGTGAAAAGGATAGAAGTAAACGCGGATGATGAAACGGACAGGCGTGTCGAGTCATTAGACGGCACCCTTTTTTAATAAAAAAAAGTTAGAATTTGATCCCCAAATTTCCCCAAAATATTATTTTCCCCAAAATGGGGGGAAAATCCCCAATCTGGCAACCCTGGACTACGCCTCGCCAAACTGACGAACTCCCCTCTTCTTAACATCCCTACCTAACATATATCGAGAACGTCACGCTACTCGAATTACCTACAGGGCGAGAAACAGAAAAGTCCAGTTCATATTTGATTCACCCTCGTAGCTAACAACTAATTTTCACAGCACCTTGAGGTAGAATAAGCGGTGCGTATATTCTTTGTGAATCGTTGTTGCTCTTGTGTATTATTGATTTGAGTTATGAGTAAACATCAATAAAAGTTAAATGTTTAATTAAATAGCCATTAAATTGTAGTAATTGAGACAAATAATAGTCTAACAATGCTACTTAGTTTGTAGAGAAGTTTTAGATTATCATCTGCAAATATATTAATGTCGCCTCTTTGTATACATATCGAACATCATTAACTGAGAACTAAATATCTCGAATGTTCCACTGATTGAAATAGATCAGACGTCATTTTAAAGACCAATAAAATCCCGAAATTGCTTTACAGCCAAGTAAAGTAAATTAACCAGCCATAAAACTCAAAACCGTGAATCATTTGATGGTTGCTGCTAATTATTATGAATTTAGATAAATCTACCAGCGTCAGTGTTTCGCAAGAATCACCTCTAAATTGATGCTTTGGGTTTATATAACGTACTTAAAATGATGAAAACGATAATTTAATGCGAATTATAAAATAGCAAATAATATGCTTCTGCTGAACTATTAGAACTCCCGGTTATTATCTGGAAAGTACATCTGCCTCAGAATATACAGAATTAATAATATATATTTTATTTAATATTGTAAAAAGGAATTTCCTTGACTATTTCGAATATTGAATTTAATATGTTTTGTAACAAATTGCTGAGTTCGAATATAACTTGTTTTTCAACTAATCAAACTTTCCACAAAACAATACAATTAACGCAAACTCTAACTTCCATTTCTAGTTAAAAAACTGACTTGAAATGTAGAATTAAACTAAACTCTTCTATTAGTCCAATCAATGAAGGACAAAAACGGTAATACTGAATACTTTTTTCAAAATAACTTAAAAACTATGAGAGATAGGCAAAACCTTGTAGTATACAAAATTGTGGGTTTTGTTTCTTTTGTTTTGTAGGATAAAAATTAAGTTAGATGTGACCGTTTAAAGTTGTACATGTTCGTAAATAGTACTATTAGGCTACCCTCTCAGCTCAAGCCCTTTCAAAAATAAGGGTTAAATACATTTTCAATTTACTTGAAGCTTTAGCTTATAAAAAAACCTATTAATTGGAGATTTGTGAAGTGGTTGCAATTAAGTTCAACTGGGGTTGGTATTTAGGGCGTAATTTGTAATTATTTTTGGTAAAAAACAAAAAAACAATCTTATTTATGTCATAACTCGCTTAATATTCATGCTTATAAAAAAACAAATTAAAGGATTTTTTAAGCACTTTAAAAAAGTATATACAAAGTTTTCCCCGAAAATGCATTGTTTTTCAATTATTTCACGATAAACAACAATTTTTGTTTTGAAAATAAAAACAAAATTTCAACTCATTTTTTTGTTTTTTTATAAGCTATATTTTTTATACAAATAATTTTTTTAGTATATATTTTTAAAGTTATTTGCGAAAAACCGTATGAAAACATGTAGTACCTAAATCCAAATTTTTAGGAAAATCGGCGATGCTTGGACAAATTACCCCGGAAAATGGTCATTGGACTATATATGTTATGTCAGCAAATCCGGAAATTTTATAATTGCACCTTTCTGTTAAGATGAAAGTGTCAATTTGAAGTCAGTGGCAAGCAACAATCAAGTTTTATGAAGTTGTATCGAGTGCTTTTGAAAAGTGAGGAATAAATTTATTATTTCTGAAAGTGAGATTTTTCCGAAAAAATTCAGTTCCTTGTCGATTTTTTTTTAAACAAAGGCACTGTTTGACATATTTGTGACGTAATCGTTATTCGAGATATGCCGTCATCGATAATTTTTTTTTAAATGACTTTACCCAATTTCGACTATTCTAATTGAAAGAGCGTGTCATTCTACGTACACATCGAAATCACAATTTGACATTTGATTTTGATATTTGTCATTGCTAATCTTCTTAATTTTTTAATTTTTTGTTCAATTTGTATTCATACCATTGAAAACGAGGTCTGATTTAGACCTTGAAACGTTTGGACTTTTGAAATATACAGACTTTCAAGTTTATATGCTAGTTATTCCCAAAGAACGCAGAAAAAACTAAAAACCAGCTGCCTTTTTGTTATTTGGATCCTTTCCAAGTTCCAAAATATCGTGTTACCTTCAAGTTCCAAACAGCTCACCAATTTTATTTTCTTTCTCGTTGCCCACCATTCTTGTTATGGAGAAACAATTATTGTAGATGCAAAACAGACAGTTAAGAGTAAACTGTGTTATCATATTAATTAATTCAAGGTTTTATCATATAATAATTCATATTGCTATCTATACCTATATGGTGTTTATCTGGAGATCCTTATCAATATGTATTTTGTTCCAGTTCACTTGGTGATACTGCTTGGAAATAATGAAAATAGCCAGATCGAAGACTCCTGATGACTTAGGTATGTAAATATCTTTTACCCAGTTTTGACGACGATAAGGATAAATAATAATTTGATAAGATAAAGGCATAAAAGTCAAGAATCGATATCATTGAGAAAGTAATTAAATAGAGTGAGTTTTAAGTATGGAACGCATCATTTAATTCGGAAACGGCATGGACGATTTTTATAAATTTTGGTTTGTTAGGGTTTTGTAATACGGCCAATCTTATGGTAGTATTTACATTGCTGACAGATCTTCCGTTTTTCTAGGAATATAATGAACATTATTATTTCAAATGGATCACCTTGTTATTTTTTCCTTTTTCAAATCCAGAGACAGAGGATTTAGGAGTTATAGCTAAAATACATTATATCCACCCAAGTTAAAATAATACATTTAGGTGGCTATAATTAAATAAACTCATTTATATCATATATCATATAAAGAGTGCATAGTTGTAAATCTTTAGATATAATTTTCGACTTCAGGCTACAATGGGATTAACATATAGAGTACTTAGTCAAAAGAACCAAATACTTCTACTTATTTTATAAATATTCTAGTATTATGGCTACAGAGACACAAAGAACGATTTACTATGCTCAATTTCATATCCTTAATAGCTATGGTATGATCGCATTGGGTGGAGCCTTTCCCAACAACCTAGACTTACTACACAGAGTACAAAATAAAATACTGAGTACAAAATAGAGAGATACTGTAAAATGTTGTTTTAAATAAAAGTATATAATTGACGAAGGACCTTTAGCGGAACAATCAATAAACACGTAAAGTAATTCACCAAATAAAAGTTAATCACTGACCTTTTACGTCGAAGCTCTGCAAGGGTGTTTTCAGAGGCTAGCCCCGTGAACAGGAACAGTTTCTTAGAGCTTCATCTGGACAACACGTTATAGCGACGTAGTGTTCATTGATTGAGCATACAAAAAATGCGGGTTTAACAACAAATGATGCCTTTTGTAAACACATGAAAGCGGTTTAGCGGTCGTTACAAACGGAGCTACTAACTCGCGACTCGTAACTATCTCTTCAGACGGAATCAAAAAATGTCCGATTCGGAGCACAAACACGAAAACTTCCCAAGCGTCCTAATAGCTCGGGATGCGAACCACGAATCCCAATACTGTCTATATTTTACACGCAAAAAACACTTACAATTAGCATTAGCGCGACGGAATGTTTTAGAAAAGGTGCAGAAGTTTAAAAATCAATGAAGTAATTCAATCAAATTGAAGCGGGAACGCACCATATAATTTAGTCCAACAATTTGATTTTGACTCCTTAACTTATCATTATGATATATTAAAACTAAATGTATAACATCAAGAAGTATAACAAGGAAAAAAATGTACAACTACCTAGAAGGTATAAAACTGTCAGCATTAAACATAGTGCAACTAGACCCATAATAATACTAGTAATACTTTTCAATAGGTTACTGAATACACTTAAAATATTAAGTACAACATAATCAAGAAAAAAAGACACCCAAAATGGATTATAGCCAATGTGTAAGTTGTTCTGTACAATAATTTTAAGAACATAACCTAAATATTTAATATTTGCAATTAACTTAATATGAAAGATGCTAGTCGTAGCTTATTGTTTATTAGTTTTAATATACAGGGTGATTTTTTTTATGATCAGTATGGGGATCTCGGAAACTAGCGGAGACAAAGCAATGGTTAAATTGGGAAAGATTTGCAGTTTTACTGGCCCAATTTAATGACACCCCTTTCGGATTTTTGTAAAAAGTCATGGTTTACTAGATATTTTGAAAAAACGAAATTCTGTCGATTTAGTCAAATCCCTCTAGCTCCTTTGTTTTTGATTTCATAAAAAGTGTAAATATCAAAATTGAAGGGAATTGTATCCCGAGTATGATTGTCATGTCCTCGTTTGCGTGACAGCTCTCGTTTTCGAGATATGACACAAATTTATCTTTTTTTGAATGGAAACCATAGTTGACTATGACCTCAAAATATCGGACATTTTTAGAGCTTTTCAACGATATAATACTCGATATAGTTATTCATAAAAATAACGGAGTTATTGATGCTTTTCTCTCTCATTTTCACTTTTAACGTAGGTAGCCATGAAAAAGATTGTTTTCACATTGACATTTCCTCATTTGAGAGTAATTCCATTAGTAGCGCTGAACTGACAGTCGATATTGACAAGTTTTCGTGATAAAATGGAATATTCGAACGAAGAAAAACTGAATATGCTGGAATATTATATCATATGCCATAAAAATTCAATTCGTGCAGCTGAGGAATACTTTCAAAGCTCTAAAAATGTCCGATTTTTTGAGGTCATAGCCCAATTATGGTTTCCATTCAAAAAAAAAGTTTGTGTCATATCTCGAAAACGAGAGCTGTCACGCAAACGAAGACTTGACAATCATATTCGGGATACAATTCCCTTCAATTTTGATATTTACACTTTTTGTATAAAATCAAAAGCAAAGGAGCTAGAGGGATTTGACTAAATAGACAGAATTTCGTTTTTTCAAAATATTTAGTAAGCCATGGCTTTTTACAAAAATCCGAAAGTGTCATTAAATTAGGCCAGTAAAACTACAAATCTGTCCCAATTTAACCATTGCTCTATCTCTGCTAGTTTCCGAGATCCCCATACTGATCATTAAAAAACTCACCCTATATAGTACTTCTATCTTTACTTCTCTTAATTATATCTCTTTTGTGACATTTTACTATCCTCTTTCTTCTAGTTAGTTTTAAGTTAGCTAATAAGTAGAGTACCAGTTCTACGCACAGCTAACGACTTTGCCTCTGTAGAAACACTACATATAAATCTTTTACTGTAAATGTATCTTCTGGTTATATATACATTTACTTTGAACAATCTTGAATAATTCTTACCCTAACAGAAATCCTATAACGAACTCTACGTCGTTACATTAGTAAAAAACGTGAATAAAAACTGGTACAGTCAAAGGTTTATCCAAAGCAGGGGCAGAAATCCTGCAACAAGAAAACATAAATTAAAGGCAGTTACAGCAGATGCTTAAAATGTTGGCTATTTAATTGAATACAAGCCATGTGATCTTTAAAACCTTGCAATAGATTTTGCAACTTGTCTCTACGGTAATCTTTTAATTCCTGAATATTGGCAGGTTTTGTTTTATAAAAGGTGGTTTTTAAGTGACCCCATTGGAAATAGTCTAAAGGATTCACGAAGCCCTCGATAAACCCAAGCTTTCCAGTTCATATTTGTGAAATACATTGTTTAATTATTGCCTCACCTCTCGAGAATATTGAGGTGGAGCTCCATCATGTGGCGGTTTTTCTGCGTTCTGTTTAGGATGAAGCCTTTTTTACCAATTTTCAGTAGATCTTGTTAGGAGGTTTCAATTAGTACATAAATTATTAAAAATATTACACGTTTCTTGTGGACACTTTCGCATATCACCATATTCTAATATCATTAAAAACTCAATTAGTTCTTTTTCTGATAAACGATTCATTGCGACTTTCAATAAACAACAATAACAGTTTATTGAAACTGCAACCTTGTTATTGTTGTAGTCATAGCCACCTGAATGTGTTGTTTTAACTTAGGCGGATCTAATGTAATTTTATATATAACTCCGAAATTATGGCAATATATCTTTACAAAAAACTGAAGAGCTGGCAACAATGTAAACACCACCATAACATTGGCCTTATTACAAAACACTAACAAACCTAAATTTATAAAAATCGCCGTTTCTGAGGTAATTGATGCGTTCCACACTTAAAACTTTCCCTGTATGTTACAAAGAGTAATCATTAATCGACAATAAAACAGTTTCATTTAATAAATTTTGTTAGAACATTTATATTTGTGAGAAAAAAATTGCACAGATCTTTATAAAAACGATGAAATTCTTAAATAAATGTATCTTTGTTTACTACATATTCCCTTACAAGAACAATTTTGTATGCTAATAGGACACTGTGATAAATTCTGGATATTCCTCTACTTCGGTTTCTGATTCACTGGTTATTGTTCATAAAACTACGGAATAGATTTCGGCTGATCTGAAAATTTAGGACTTTGCCATAGATGACAGTACCAGTGTCAAATGTAACAGTGACGTTCTTGCCATGATTAGTAATCTTAATAACTAAATTGCCACCATTTTTGAATATCCCTGGATGGATATTGTCCTAGGGGCATTCCCTCTATGCTAGCGAATTGAAGTTTTCCTGGTTGATTGCATTACTGTCTTCTCTGTCCCTGGTAGATGATCATTTTTCAATTGAATTTGAGTTTTTACTTCTTTAAGTTGATATTTTATTTTGGGCTATTTTCTTTTCAACTAGTTCATTGGAATTTTTTATTAGCTGTTATTATTCTAAAAAGTGTAACACCACGTAGCCTTGGAACCACTGTGTAAGATGAGAAGGTGGACCGTCTTCCTATTCCCACAATACCATAAACGCATTCCCTTAAAGAGGATTTAAATCTTTAGTCATTAGATGGCGCTGCGTAGCATGTGTACCATTCAAGGTCATTATCAGTCTGCTGGTACTTTTTTTCATCATTAAACTACATTGTCAGACATAATTGTAGCAAATACTGTATACAAAAAAATCCCTTTATAGCGGTTTGAGTTTTTTAAAAACAAGAACAATATATATGGTCTACCTTTATGATTTTTCATTGTTGTGTTGAGGTCAAGTTACCCTTCTTCTTCTTTTTATCTTTTATTAACCCCTCGTCGCAAGATGGCGTGAGGTATTAGGGTTATATTTTAAAAATTGCGCTAATTTAAACCACTATTTACCATTTTAATAATATTTTTGTATCTAAGACATTAGCCCGATTACGATATTTTCCATTTTATTAAATCTTTTTGACAAATAATGTTATGGTGGTGCCATCGGTGGTTGTTAAAATGAAATCCTTGTTAATTTCTCAGCTTTAGATACGTGTCGGTCCACCTTCATATCTTTCACCGTGCTTGGGACCAGAGGTCTAGAGTCAAATGAACTAGAAAAAAACGGCAACTAATCTCTCCAACCCTTGGAAATCAATAATCATTAAATATGAAACAAAACTAGCAACCACAGGGCGGACCTGTTGATTGACTGTATGACCCAAACGACCGCGGAGGGTGAAGAGCGTCTCTACAACCTCCGAAGAAGGCCTCCCATTATTTTATTTGTTTATTATCTATATATAAATAGGTAAAGTAAAACGTTTAGGTACCATTTTCTCCTCTGTTTCTCGACCGATTTTCTTTATTTTTGAATTGTTTAGTAGCTATGGACGACCTTCAGTGCAGAATATATAAAGAATCTTTATTTATATCTTTTAAAATAACTAATTCAGAGATAAATTATTAATAAAATTCAAGTGAGTGGCGCCCACTATGAACAAGTAGCTTAATCTAATATTCGAATGTTGACAGTCATTAACAGTAAAAATCCAATCGTGGACAATCATAGTGAGGTATAAAAAATATTAGTGAATTAATCGACTTTTACTTACAAAAATGTATGCTGTGAAAGCCTTCTTTTCTACTCATTTATGACGATGACAGCTATTACTGAAGTGACCAAAGCGAATATGTTTGTTTACGTATACGAAGTTTGCGAATTTACAGAAGAATCCAAATGAAAATTTTTATGAAGTTACACAATTTAGAGATTCTAAAGTTAATTGATACATTTGATTTCCGAACCTGAAGAGTAGAGTATCTACATTCTTTTAATCATGAATGTCTTACAAGTCTAATAACAATTTGCATATGCATCCATTATCAAAAGCTGCGAAAATACTCAGGAGATGTGATATGCAAATATATTTTTAATTATTTATATTTATACCATGTGCAAATAAAACCTGAATAAGTATTACAGTATTAGCAATAAAATAAGACGAATCAATTTGCAGTTTCATTTGATATAAGGTAATCTTATAAATTAATTTTAACATCTCATCTAAAAATTAGTAGTCAGTCAGAAATCGTTTAATGTTCTTTTAACAAGATGTGATATGCTGCAAATATATTGTTTCTTATTTTTCTAATAATATCATACCTATATGTTTGTTTATTTACATGCATCTTATTTATAGCAAAATTCATTCAATACAAATTGATGTGTAGGATCACTACTTGATATTTTCTAACATTACATTTTTACTGTTGAATCTTTCAAGATTTTAAAGTAAAAAGTGGTGGTTAGGCGATTTTTTGAAGGGTAAAAAGTTGGTTCTTATGTTAAATTCTGGCCCTCAATGAAGTTGCCATGAGCAGTTACTTATGCATATAAACTGACTGAGATATAAGGCGCTGAAGGTTATAATTATACAGGGTGATTCCAGAAATGTTAGAAACCAAATGTTTTATTGGGTGGCCCATAAACAGTTGCATACACACATATATTGGGTAGTCCATAGACAGTTACATATACAGGGTGGTGGAAATATATTATAAAGTGGAATAATTGCAATGAGTATTTTAATAAATGTTAGAGAGTTGAAATTAAACTGAATCACTTCATCTTGAGAAAAATTAGACCAAATATCCGATTATATGTATATATGTATGTACCTATCAACATTTTGGATGAACCTTTGCATTTACGATTAATTAACCATACAAATGGAAGTTGAATAAGTATTAGTAGTAAAATGAAACAGATTATTTTGAAATTTCCATTCGAATAGAATTGTCATTTACATTTATTTGTTATATTTTCCTACCGGTTAACAACTGAATTATTTAATTTTAAGAAATTTCATGTTAACTAGATTTTTGTCTTTAATTTCCCCTTACTGCCTCTTTGCCATACCTTATATCATTAAGCTATGCATTAAAAATGTGCTCACATTGTGTTTGAAGTCCTATTAAATACATATGAAAAACAAGTTGAATTTTGTTAGGAACTGATACAATTGGTCGAATTTCGACCACTGGGCGACGCTAGTTTGTTTAAAGAGACCTATACTCAGCGGCCACTCAAGCTAAATGTGTGGCCAGGAATCCTATGTCATCATATCGTTGGACCCTTTTCCATAGATAGCAATTTAGACTTACTTGCAACGCTGTAGATCCAAGAATAACTAAAATTTTGGAGGCAGATTATCATTTAGTAGAAGACGATCTTGTTTTTCAGCACGACGGTGACCCACCACACTATGTCTTGCCTGGTAGATAGTCTCTGGATAATCGATTTCCTGATAGATAGATTGGAAGACGAGGTGCCACCGAGTGGCCAGCATTTAAAGACTGGATGATCTGAGTTATCGTATCCAAGAAGAAAGTAGCCGACTTACTATGTTTTTTTGTCCAATGTGCGCAGTGAATTTGAGGCTCGATTATATCACTGCCTTGCAGTGGAGGGAGACCATTTCGAACATCTGTTAAAATCCATTGTCCGTTTAATTTTTCTTGTCAAGTCTTTAAAATTATAAGCGAATTGTTTAATTTAATTGACTGTATATAATAAATGTGATTAGGCGAATCATCACATGGAATGAGCAATTCAGGAACAAATATCTCAAGAGATATCACTGTTGCACTTATTTGTGCTTCGTTTTAATACGCTGAAACACCCTGTATAGTAGTTTCTGATTTTTATTGCGAGGGAAAGGAAAAATCTAATATCATTAAAGAAATACATAATCATAATTATTAACTAAATCTAAGTGAAAAACATTGAAACTTAACTTAACTAAACTTAATGTATTAGATGTTCTGCCCTTCTTGACAATAAGCAAGTCTTTTTAAATTCTCTAGTAACATTAGCTATTACTTCTGGTGTAATTCTCCCTTGCCTAATTCTTGCAAATTATTTGGTCCTCCTTAGACTCCCCACAGAAAATATTCTAGTGGATTAAGGTCACTGCAGGCTATTCATAAGTACCCCTTCTTCCATCCAATGAAATGTCCTATCTAAATGATCTCGAACAATGCGAGCGTAATGGGGTGGTGCTCCATCCTGCTGAAACCAGATATTATTTGGTAATTGTCCATTTACCTCCAATGCCGGAATAACTTGTTGTTGTTTGTAACCAAACGTTCAATTTTTGGGGCTGTTGTGTATGAGCCTCTTGTACCCAATTAGGATTACTTTGCGACCAGTAGCGGCAGTTATGTCATTAACCGTACGAATGAGCCTCGTCTGAATCTTATAAAATTATTATCACGATTACAACTATATATACAAAATAAACGTCTGTCGATTTCCTATATAATTATAGGTCGGTAGTATAAGTGAGGATTTTCTTCGAAAGATAACAGGAACCTTCATTACTTGCACTTTTTAACCGCCCACTTTTTGGTAAATTGTTAACTGCCACTTGTGTCGTACCTATTTTCAATTGAATGGGATATTTGTGTATTCGGATGAACAATGAATCACAAACTTCTTGATTTTTTTCTCTTCCCATACTCATCATTAATATTTCTATTCTTTCTCTTTCACTTAATTCGATTTTACTCAAATTAAAACAATACAATCTTTTTACGTTCAAATAAAAAAAACCAATAACTTATTTTGCAACTACTGTCACTTAAACACTAAACTTGATAGATTTAATTTGCGCCTTTTGCACGTGTATTCGAATGTTGGCTGTGACGGTATTGCCACCGACTGGCCAATAGAAATTCCTTACCGAGCGGTTTGTTTACAGATCAGTAATCGAATTTTTCCTTTCCTTAGCTTTTCTGTTAATGGTAGGTATTGAACTACAATTCAAACCCGATATTTTTGTATTCGGTTTCATCAGCTAATAAGCTGCAACTGACATGGTAAATTCAAAATTGTAAAAAAATTGGAATAGTCTAGTGCAGTATCCAGCTTCCACATCTCTAATAATTCCAGAGATATTTGCTACTATCACTGTATATTTATTGGTTGCCAGGATATCAATTACCAAGACTGACAAAAACAGATAACTTTTGAAAAAAGATCAGTAATTTGTTCGGGCAATAAGCTGTGATGAAATAAAAATAATGTAGTTAGCACTCATTGTTTTCTACTAAAAATTGGTTAATTACTGACACAAATTTAAAAAAGCTTTTGTTCAAGGTAAACAAAGTTCATTACAATTTATAGAAAGATGTACACACATTTAAAATTTTATTGCCTATGACTTATAGTGATTGAAAAGGTAAATTTGAAGAGATTGGTAATATCAACAGTGAGCCTACTGTAACCTATTGTAACTCCTTCACAAAATAATGTTCTTGTGGCCGATCCGGGCTTGGATGTTGTGCGGTTTCATTTTAGTGGCGTGTAATAATAAATAAGTAATGCTAGAATTAACTTTTTTTCGTTCATATCTTAGCACCATTTTAAATTTGTTTTTAGTATTTTGTGTCTCTAACTAATGTAAAATTCAATACCAAGCAAATGACAATTACTAGATTTTGTAAAATTTCCTTTAGCAAGACATTGGCTGAAATTCCCGTATTTTAATAGTCTGTTACTGCTAGTGTAATTGGTATGTGCAAAAGTTTTGCAAAATTTGTTGGTAATGATTGAATTTGCTAAAAATACATATAGGACTTAAACCACTTTTTTCAAATAATTTTTAATAAACAATAAAATTTTTGCGATATTCTAATCTTACAAATCTTCCTGCTCAATGTTCCTTAAAACGGAGATTAATATAACATATAATAAATATGCCATAACAGGACAAAAATTTGCTTTTGGTTTTAAGAAAAGCGGGTTTCTGTTTGCGTTATTAACCGACTTCCAAAAAGGAGGAGGATATCAATGTGTTATATTAAGGACCATTACAGAAAGGTCCCATATAACTGTCTTTAACATGAGATTTGCAGTTTTCCAGAAAATCAGAAAAAAAGTATATAAGTGGCTAGATTTCAGCGAATTTCCATGAATCTTCACTGTTTTCGCTAAAACCGCTGAAGAAATTTGAACATTATAAATTGTAGTAAACAAAGATATGTTCCAGCTTAATTCGGTATATTTTTGTCTAACGTAAAACTTACTATTTTTCTGAAAATCGGAAAAATATATGCAAAAAAACTGTAAACATCATGGTAAATGTCAAATTTTCATCATAAATATCTATATATAAATAGGCAAAGACAAAACGATTAGGTACCATTTTCTCCTCTGTTTCTCAACCGATTTTCTTCATTTTTGTTTTGTTTAGTAGCTACTGACGACCTTCTGTGCAGAATGCTAATCTTAATTTATAATATTGGTTCATTCATTAAATAAAATATAATAAAAATTCATTATTTACATCAATAATGTCAATGCCAAACAAATGAATGTGCCGCGTGCTGCCGCCGCCAGACTCAAACCATTGAGTAATTATATATAGACAGACCAATGCTGTTATATGCTTAGAGCATGTACTTCTGGAAGTGGCATGCAAGCGTTGTTATTGTTTAGTGGGTAAAGTAATCGTTGAATATTATAATTATACAGGGCGATTCCAGATATGTTAGAAATCATTTTTTTCATGGGTGGCACATGAGCAGTTGCATATATAGGGTGTTTAAAATATAGAGTAGAGTGCAATTATAACTAATAAAATAATTATATAGGGAAGCCCATTAGCGGTTGAATTCAGGGTTCTTGGAATAGAAGGTGCAGTAAAATTACAGTTATACAGGGTGGTGCAAAAAATGTTTTACATAGATGCATATACAGGGTGGCGGAAATGGAAATGCAACATTTCGTAACCCATAAGCAGTTGTATATATAGTTAAGATGAAATATAGGGTAAGAGCAATTATAGATATATAGGATGGTGATAAAAAATGTTAGAAAAGGAAATGATTTATAGAGTAGAACACGAAGAGTTCCATATATATAATGATTGAAATATAGGTCGGAGTAGAATTATAGTTACAGAAGATAATTAAAAATTTCATAAACAAAAAGAGTAAATATGGTGGGTCATAGGCAGTGGCATATACAGAATGGTTTACCCGGTGGTTGAAAAATAAAAAATATTATGCGTGGTTCATAAGCAGTTGCATATACAGGGTGGTGGAAATATATAATGAGATGGAATTATTATAATGAGGATTTTAATAAATGTTAGAGAATTGAGTGCAATTATAGCTATACAGGGGGGTTAGAAAAAATAAATATGTAGGGTAGCCCATTAGCAGTTGAATTGTTGTCATATTAAATTAAGAATTACGAATTTGAACACAAATAAAGTTCTATGAATTATATCTGAAAAAAACTTGAATTTCGTTACTTATTTGTAGAAGCGAGATGTAAGATCGACATCTAGGATTTTCGAGGAAACTATCACACAGAGGTTCCGAATCTGGATCCGTTCTGTGTAATTGCTGTTCTCCCTAAAGTCCTAGGATAGAATGTCACGATAAAATTTTCATGTTACTTAACCTGCCAGAGATATTGACACAATTGGTCGAATTTCGACCACTGGGCGACAGCTAGTCTAGTTTAAATGTCATGAAAGTATCTCGTACATGGTGTATTGTAATGATTCGTTTTAGAGTCGAAGTTAAGTTAGGGGGCTTATAGTATATACGTAAGAAGGTGTGCGTGCATGTGATATTAGGTGGTACGTAAGTAGTTGTATCCATAGGATGGTTGAAATATAAGTTAGAATTGAATTAGTTATACAGGATGGTACTAAAAATATTGTATTGGGTGGCACATAAGTAGTTGCCTATACAAGGTGGTTGAAATAAGAGTGGAGCAAAACTATAGTTATACAGAGTGAATATTTGCGTTATATGACGGAAAATAATTACACTTATACAAAAGGCTTTAAAAATTGTCAGAAGCAGTTGAATATACAGGATTGTTGAAATATAAGGTGGAGTAGAATTACAGTTATACAGGGCTGTTTAAAAAAGTTACATAGTTTGGAACATATGTAGTTGCTTATACAAGGTGTTCGAAGTAAGAGTGGGGTAAAATTATTGTTATTCAGGGTGTATCAGAAATTTGTTATATAAGCATAAGTAGTTGAATTATAGGACGTAGGACGGGGTATAATTATAGACAAGGGTTCAAGAAATTTTAGAAGCAGTTGCATATACCGGGTGATTGAAATAAATGGTTGAGTAAATTTATAGTCATAAAATGTGGTTCGAAAAGGTTATATAGGGTAGACCGTGAGCAGTTACATAAATTGAATACTAGATATATAGGGCGAAATAAAATCATTGGTATACAGGAATAATTTAAACAATGGAAAAATAGAAAGAGCTATTAATGTGGACATGATTTATACTTATACAGGGTGGTTTTAAAGATATCAGGACCGTTGTAATATTGTGTTGAGTGGAATTATAGTTGTACAGGGTGATTCAGAAAATGATAGACCAATAAGTTATATAAGGGGTGACCAATACACAGAAGCATATACAGTGTGGATGCAATATAGAGTGACTTAGAGTTACATTTATAAAAGTGGTCCAAATTATCAAAAAAATAAAAAAGTTAAAATATATAAAAATCAGAGAGGGAGAAAGAGAATGGGAGAAAAATAGAGAGAGAGATAGACAAAGAATATCTTAAAAGATTATATGTCTGAGAGGGAGATTTTATATGAAGGAATTAAACTACGTCAGACACCTGAAAGCATTTTATAACAAATTCAAGAAGTGACCAGAATGGCGCTGGTGTAGAAAAGATGTATGATGTAAATTGCTAGATAAAAAATAATATTATTCAACTAGGGATATGTAATATAGGGGGTTACATGTTAAGTCGACCTAGATCCTAGAGCTTGTAGTTTCCATCATTCCTGACTGATTTGACCAGGAAACACTATATCCCAAACTAAACAGTTTTCAAGATATTGGCTAATTTTTTTTTGCTCTCATTTATTTGTGTTTGTGACGTTTTTCTAGTAGATAAGTTGATTTATTATTCTCTCTGATAGTTATACAATGAAATATTTTTTTCTTTCCGAAATATTTAAGAAAAAATCTATGACACTTGAGCTGCAGTTGTGCTTAAACATATTTACGTTTTATGAGCTATCGAACAATATATAACAAGCTAGGGTAGTATCAGAATTCTTTAAAAAAATTTTTATGAACGGCACCCAGGTCGTAGTAAAAAACAACAGTAAAAAAACAAAATAAAACAAATCAAATAGGTACGGAAAGACATTTATTACTATTTTACAGAAAGTCTAATATTACAGTTCATCTTCAACATGTCCTCCTCTGTTTTGCACACCTACACTCATTCTATGTCTTGATCAACTTTTTAATACACCAGTGGTTAAACCCTTTCTAAATTTCATTTTCGCATCGATTACTCTCTTTGTCAAAACATCAACAACAAATTGGATTAGGTTCAGATGGGAATCAGAAGAGCTAGTCCAGACCATTGAGTATATGTATTTACTCACTGGTCCAGATCTGACCCTATGGATTTTTATGTGGGGACATATGAAGAGTAAACAATGCGGCAAAAGAAATACTAATGAATTTAACAACTGGTGTAGTAAAATGTGAATTAAGACGTAATACATTTTTAAAAAAAAGTGTGTGGCCATATTACTCCAATAGCTTATCTTATAAATTTATCGGTTTTGTCAGCAACATTCCCTAAGTTTTTGAAAGTTGCATCTATTGTGCGTGTGTATAAAAAAGGTGATCGTTCTAACATACAAAATTATTGACCTATTGCTATTACCAGTAGTATATCTAAAGTTTTTGGACGAATCATTTTCAACCGTATGATTGGATTTCTAAACATAAACAACACTATAACTGATACTCAGCATGGTTTCCTTAAAACTAAATTCACTGAAAGTGCTACTTGTGATTTTTTCAGTTATGTGTACAAAAGCTTGGACAAAGGTGAACACGTTGCAGGTCTATTCTTCGATCTGTCTCGTGCTTTTGCCTGTTTAATTTTCAATTTTCTTGAGCATAAGCTGCACCGATTAGGTTTTAGAGGTGATTTTTTATTATTCATTATGTCGTTCTTAAAAAATGGAGATATTTGTGTCAAAATACATGTTAAAACTTCAGAAATGCATGAGCTAAATATGGGTGTTCCACAGGGGTCTGTGTTGGGTCCACTCTTATTTTTACTATATATAAATGATATGCCTCTCACTTACATGACGTAAAAATTGTGCTTTTTGCTGACGATACATCTATAGCGGTCTCAGCAAAGAACCCTAGCAATTACAAGCAAAAATGTGTCACATTGTCCAAGTTTTTAAAAACTGGTGTGGTAAAAACAACCTTGTTTTAAACATTGACAAGACTGTTGGCATAACATTTCATAATAGGAAATATACCCCATCACTTAGACTTAATATAGATAATATCGAAGTAGACACAAAATTGGAAACAAAATTTTTGGGTGTCTATGTAAACGACAACTTAAGATGGATCTCTCATATAAATCACGTTTGCAAACAACTAAACAATGCATACTTTGCAATAATCAATCTAAGATATACTTTACCAACAAACTATCTTATAAACATTTATTATAGCCTCGCTTATTGCCATGTTTCATATAATATCATGCTTTGGGGTAGTTCTCCTTACGCTATCCGTGTATTTCTAGCACAAAAAAGAATATTACGTCTAATCTTTAACTTAAACTACACTGATTCATGTAGGCCTTCATTTATAGAATACTGTATTTTTACAGTACCATCTATATTTATATTTAAATGTATTTTATTTGTAAAAAGCAATAGTAATAAGTTTGTTAGAAACTCCAGTGTCCATCATAAATATAATGATGAATACAGAGTAGAAAAACATAACACCACACTGTATAAGAATTCACCACTACTTTTTTGCCAAAAATTGTTTAATCATTTACCTAATAAATTGAAAATACTCACTGGCAGGAAATTTAAAATTTACTTAAAAAACATGTTGTTATGTTACTATTCTGAGTATTTAGAAGATGTTCTAAATTTGTTTTTAAAAATTTGTTTTTAAAATTTGTTATTAAATATGTATGTGTAACTTGTGTACATTACAATTGTAATTAATTTTCTATTTGTCATGACGTGTATATCCATTTGTAATGGCTTAAATACAAAATAAATAAATAAAATATTTCGTAAGAAGCTTTCACTTCCATCGTTCAGTCTCAAATACTGTTAATCTTTATTTTTGTAAATTTACTCAGGATCCATTCATTTGAAATCACATAAATTTAGTAGATAAAGAATTGATTATAAAATATATGTGACGGACCTGTCCATATTTCACTATACCTCTGTTTAAATAACAATTTAGCAAACACTGATCAGTTTGTTATTTAATTAGTTGTCCGCGGTCTTACGAAAACGTATGATGTGTGTCGGCGTAAAGTTTAAAGACATTATCTCATAATAAATGTTTTAGAAACAATAAATTCCACGGAAAAAATGGATGACGATTATGTATATCGACGTAGTTTTGGTAAAGAATATTTTATCTTATCATAAAATACATATTTCAATAAATGCAGTTGTAAATTTTCTAAATGCCAAATCAATATTAGGCGTTTAAACCATAAACACGGGTTTTCCACGTGTATTAAAAACATTTTATTAATTAGTCAACAGTTTTGGTATTTGTTTGGAATAAATGTGGCCATACGTCATATTTTAAATTAACATTTTGTCGACTTTAAATGATTTTATAATGAATACTTATGATTAAGTTCATATCTTCTTTTTCTGAGCTTAAGCTGATGGTCCTAGCGTTGTTTGTTTTTTGTCCCTGACCTTCTTTACTATTTTCATGTTTAACTTTCGTCCAATTTGTTTGATCCCAGCACTTTTTATTGCACATCCTCAACTTACTATTACTACGTACATTATTCTTGAATCTTGTTCCAATAGCATAGGACTCAGTGATGGCCCACCGATAGTACGCGCGTCTGTGCTAATACGCAAGTTCATTTTTGATGACAGGCATCTTCAAAGATAAAAAATTATATAATTGAAAAAGTTGTCTCTCATAACAGCCAGAGTTAGTTATTACTTACGTTAATAATCATTAATAATTTAATTAATACCATAATGCATGTACAAGTAATAATTAACTCACACAAATTATAAATATTTCTATTATTTGAATCTTTACTTTAGTGATGTTTGACACCCCACAAAAATTGTTTCGATTTTGCAAAAAATTATAAATATTTCTGTTTTTTTGTCTTTACTTTTTTGATGTGCGCCACAAAAATTATGTTTCGATATTTAAAAAAATTACAAATATTTCTATTTTTTCGTCTTTACTTTTGTGATGTGTTAGACGGTACAAAAATTATGTTTCGATGTTTCAAAAAATTATAAATATTTCTATTTTTTCGTCTTTGCTTTTGTGATGTGTGAGTCGGCGCAAAGATTTAGTTTCGATTTTTCAAAAAAATATAAATATTTCTACTTTTTTAGTCTTTACCTTTGTGATGTATGATATATATTGTTTCTAGTCGGGAACCTTCATCAGTTGCGCTGCCCACAATATAATGTCCTTTCTCGAACATTTATTTATGTATTTCATACATAACGGCAAATTTGCAGACGCGAGATGTAAAGACCTACATCTAGGATTTTCCGGGAAACTAGTATACCGATGTATTTGCTGTTCTCCCGTAACGCCTAGGTTAAAATGTCTCGATAAAATTTTCATGTTACTTCACACGTCAGAGATATTGCATATTCTCTTCGAGGTGTCATTTTTTTGAACGCAAGACAATATAAATGTCGGTCTTTACATCTTGCGTATACAAATTTACCGTTATGTATCATATACATAAAAAAGTATTCGAGATGACATTCTATTGTGGGAACCTAACCTAGAAGTTACGGGAAAACAGCCAGATTCGGAACCTCTATATGCTAGTTTCCCAGAAAATCCTAGATGTCGGTCTTTACATCTCGCGTCTACAAATTTACCACAAAATTAGGTTTCGATTATTCAAAAAATATAAATATATCTATTTTTAAATCTTTACTTTTGTGATGTGTGCCACGCCATAAAAATTGTTTTGATTTTTCACAATTTTTTAAATATTTCAACTTTTTTAGTGAATTTGGTGAAAACTTACCTTTTTATGTCCCAAACACACTGATTTTTTTGATTTAAAATATATATTTTTTAGCTTATTTTGACTTAATATCGAAAAAGAACCCTAATTTTCAGTCGAAAATTCTCACGTCAAGATATCTGCTTTAAAAAAAAAGCCGGTGGGCTTTTTGTTCATTGACATCTCTACTTTCTGATGGTGTAAAAAATATATACATTAGGTAAATGTTCTCAGAACATTAAGTTAATTAAAGTTAATAAGATATCTACAATATTTTGAGAAAGTTATAAAATCCTCTATAAATTATATAGTGCAGGGCATAGTGGCGCATTCGTTTGCAAAATTGTTTTAATTCATAATTTTTTTTATGTCCCTGAGGTCTTCTTGATTATAAAAGTGTAAGATGGCACTTGCTATCTTTTGACGGTATTATTTAAACAACGAAAAACTGTATAGCTTAGAAAAAATGCTTTTTGCAATTAATTAATTTTTTTATATTCTTTACAATATTTCGAATGAAAAAAGTCCTCACATCCATCATCGTATCTCCAACCCATTAATTGTTATACATTTTTTTAAATTAGAAATCGCCGAAATTCCTAATTTTTTAAAATTAAATAATACATCTTAAAAATTGAAATGCTATAATTTTTATTTTTTTTTTTCAAAAATTTCAACTATATCAAACAATATAGCCTAAATAGATTTTTAAATTTTAGTTTAGTTCTATGTTTTTTTACATTATAACAATATGCTTCCTACGTGCATGCACTTTTGAGTGGAGTATCTTTATCTCACTCTCTTATTGATGTATAAGATGAGTAAGAGAAAGGCAGACGACACACTTGTAAAATTTTTTCGCGGTTTTTCAGTGGTAATATGTCAAAAAAATAATATTACTGTTTCTCATTCATTAATATAACATTTTTACATTAAATTATATGAGAAATAGTAATGTTATTTTTCGATATTCAGTCAAAATTAGGTGAAAAAATAAATATATTAAATCAAAAAAATTCTAGTGTGTTTATTTAATTTATTTTTATAATAGATTAAAATAAAAAAACAAAAACTTGGCTTTTTGAATTTTTCACATAAATTTTGAGGTTATGTGAAAAAAATGTAAACACAAAAGATGCAGTTATTTTTATTACCTACAACTTTGCCATTTAACTTTTTTCCATAGCACTTGTACTTGTGCCGGAAATCGAGATAAACAAATTGACAAATATTTTCGTGTTTTATGCTTTAATAGTTTTGATGATAAAAAAATTATGTTAATCTGAACTATATTGATACAATTAGAAGGAATCAAAATTGTTTAACACTTGTTTGATTTATAGATTGGAGTTATATAGTTTTTTTAGGGTTTAAATCCTCTCTATTTAATCAGTAACCACATGGGAATAATTTAGTGTGAAATATCTAGAAAAGTTATCAAAAATATTTATATATTATGTAGATAAAACCAACAGAATTCAAACGTGTGGGACATATGCAGATAGAGAGAGAGAGAGAGAGAGAGAGAGAGAATTGTAACTACATTTCAAAATGGAATTTTACCTTTCGACTTTTTGTTTGGCATGACTTTTCATGAAACAATGAAACGTTTTTGTTTTTAAAAACTAATCAGTCAAATAATAATTTAATATTCAGTAAATAATTTTATCAGCTACGACAATAAGCTGGATACTAAAACGAACAACTAAAATCCGTAAAGAGTGTTTAAAAACTAAAGTAACACGACAAACGTCCCACGATTTTGCAATTTCAATAGTTTTTATAGTGAGTTTGAAACTTTCTAAAATAATTTGAAGTCATGGTGTACAATATAACAACACAGAAAAAACACAAGCGTCTTAAAACAAGTAATTAGTCTGTTTTATATATTTTTGTACCACTGACATTCAGAAAAACAAAGATCTATTTGAGTATATATATTTCTAAATTTGTACATTTGACAATCACGCGAGCCGGACACTGACAAAGAAATCGCCCAGAAACATGGACATGGTAAAACATAGACATGGTAAAACATGGACGTGATAAAACATAGATGCTATAATAAGGAGTATTTGATTAAAATTTGGTATAGTTTGGTGAATGTTTTTTCATGTAAACTTTTTTTTATTAGTTAATTTGTAGTGGTTTTTGCACTTTTTTTTATCAAAAACAAACTATTTAATAGGATGCAGAATCGATGATTAGTAATGTTAAAATGCCTAGAGTACGTGTACGCCGAATGTATCGCCAGCTAAGTGAATTTGAAAGAGGTCAAATTATTGGTTTACGGGAGGCAGGTTTTTGATTTCGAGTAGTCGCTATTATGAGATGTTGTTAAATGTGGTCTGATAATACTCAAAATCGGTGAAGAGTAAGCAAGTTCAAGAATGATTTGTGGTCTTTAGCGACCGATTTTCCACAACTGGAAATTTGGCTGATGAGTGGTTAGGAGAACAAGAGTATCTTGTAACTGTCCGAACGGTTTACCGCCATATAAGGTCTTTTGGACTGCAGCATTATCGACCCTATCTTGTGCTACCTCTGACCGCTGAGCATGATTGGCAATGTGCAGAGAACGACAACATTGGAATGTGGCATCAGGTCGTCTTCTCTGATGAATCTCGATTCTGCTTGGTTGGACATCATGATGGCCGAAGAAGACGTCAACCTCAATTTAATGTTGACCGAACAGTTACCGTTATGGTATGGGGTGCTATTGTACATGGAAGTAGGTCACCTTTAGTCTTTGTTTGATGCAACATGACAGCGCAACTTATCTTCAGCAAGTAGTGGAGCCGTATGTACTCCCTTACCTTAATCGGTCCATGGGTCTCATATTTCAACAAGATAATGCTCGGCCTCATATTGCACGGTGTTAGTTTAAACTGTTTTGAAGAGACCCATGTGAATTTGTTGCAATGGCCGCCCAGATCTCCCGATCTTTTGCCCATACAACATGTTTGGTATATGATGGGTAGGAGGCTCGGAAATTTACCCCAGCCCCACGGATTTTGGAGGTTTTAAGACATGGACTACAGGTAGCTTGGGATAGTATTCCTCAAAAAGAAATAGAGCACCTTATCGAATCAATGCCAAGACGTGTTGGGGAGTGTTTAGATAACTGTGGTGGACAAACACATTATTAACAAACTTAAGACTCCTTGATATTTTTTATTTAAATTTTAATCTATTACAAATTACTATAGATCTATGTTTGACCAAAACAATAATAAATTTAAACATCTCTTTCTGGGTGTTGCGATTTCTTTGTCAGTGAGTATACGTTCGTATTTTATTCACATTCGCATTTCGTTGGTTCTTGTCTGTATATATACTATACAGGGTGTCAGTTAAGTCCCGGGATGGCTGAATATTTGCTAAAGTGCTTCATTTCTGGTAAAAGTTAATGTCATTCCTTTAATAATTTTGACAGTGGTAAAACAAAACAAAGGTAAGTCTTAGCGAGGAACTCAATGCTGACCATGGATTTAACCTTACACTTCATTTCAAGGTCATTTGAACGCCAACCTCATTTTTTCATGTAGACACCCTTATTTTTGATACCGGATTCGAAAGAAGCGGAAAATTTTAAGTATGGATTAGAACTCTGCGACCCTCAAAATCCCCGAGTAAGAAGTTTCCAGCCAAAAATGTGCTATTTCTATGATTTTCATCCGCTATCGCCATCTTGAGTTCGCCATCTTGGATTGGAAAAAATCTAAAATTTCGTTAGTTGATTCGAACTCAGCGACCTCCAAAACCCCCGAGTAAGAAACGTCATCCAGAAGAAGTCATTATTTGACCTCTATTTGACCTCTAGTGGTTGTCTCAACTTCATACCTCAATAGATGCTCGGACGTAAAATCTCTTGCTCTTTCCGATTCCACAATAAAAAACAGGGTTTTATTAAAAAAATGTGTTTGACCTCAAAATAACCTCAAAAATGAGGTTCAAGGTCAAATCGAAAGTCACCATCGGATTCCTTGTTCAAAGTTACTAAAGGCATGACCTCGACCGTCCCGGGACTTAATTGACAGCCGGTATAATCCCAGCATTAAATGTTTTTGATTTTCTCGTTGTATTTACTTTTTACATTACAAAATTTGTCTTGTGAAATTTGTGAATAAGGATTTCAGCTTTTATGATTTTAACTATTTTCATTTACAGGTGAACCTTTAAAATATGATCCAAAGTTCGATGGACCTCTCAAACACCGATCATGTACAGATGTTTTGTGTCTGGCAATATTCTTGGTATTCATTGCGGCATGGGCTGGGATAGGAGCTTACGGTAAGATAAGCCAGTGAAAAAACGTTATAAGTTATATAAGTCCTTTGTTGGTTACAGCGATCACCTACGGTGATCCCAGCATGCTACTAGTCCCTAAAGACTCTATGGGTAGGAGATGTGGTAAAGACTATGATGTGAGGAACAAACCGTATCTGTTTTTCTTTGATTTAACGAAATGTCTAAGTCCTAATGTTCCATTTACGGGATGTCCAACAACGCAGGTGAGTACATTGCTTTTACATCTTTTTTATTGATCTCTATGTTAAAGATTCTTCTGTTTAGGTTTGTGTTGAGCAATGTCCGCAAAACGACCACTTCTCAACTAGTGGCAATATCGATTCTATGTACTGCGTAAATTATGGAACAGCTGATCAACAATGTCCCAATTGGTATTTGCAAAGTTCTCCCTGTAAGTTCCAGCATTTCTTACTGCTTACTTTTTGATATTATTGCTTATTCAAACAGGTTCAACAGTAATCCTACTATAGGTGTTTCTTATGCCGTGCTAGTCAAAAGTCGCCTCCTCTGCATATCTTTTGAATGGTTATACTTGCGGTTGTAAACTGCTCTAGTAGTGGTAACAGACGTAGTAATAGATGACGTTACAGGGCCACTGTGATCTTATAGCAAATGATAGCGAATTTAAAAGGTATTGACAATACTTACTCAGCCATATTACTTTTGTGTGGGGTTTAGGTCAATTTTGAAGGATATTAAATGAATACTGAAATTATTATTTCACACTTACACTGTAATTAATTAAACGAATTTTTACAGCAAATATTCAAAATGTGCTCTGTCTACTTGTGTCAGCTGAAACTGCCCGACATGCTTCAATAACACAGCCCCAAAAAAAATAATAAAGTCTTGTGCATCGGACCGGATCTACGTAAGCCTATGTTTTTCGGGTCGCTGAATCCGAATCCGGGGTCAGCTCATCAGGTCAAGGTTAAGGTCATTCCAAGGTCAAATTGCCATAATCTAATCACAAAATCTAAAAAATTCATATAAGTGTTATTGGAGTCGCTGAATGCGAATCCGGGGTCGGTTTGACCTCATCAGGTCAGGTTCAAGGTCAAGACAAGGTAAAATCCCCAAAATCTAATCCAAAAATCTGAAAAAATTCATACACATGTTTTTTGGGTCGCTAAATCCGAATCAGGAACCTGACCTGATGAGGTCAAACCGACCCTGGATTCGAATTCAGCGATCCCAAAAACGTTTATATGAATTTTTTCAGATTTTTTGATTAGATCATGATAATTTGACCTTGGAATGACTTTGACCTTGACCTAATGAGGTCAACTGACCCCGGATTCGGATCCAGCGACCCCAAAAACATAAGCCTACCTAGGTCCGGCCCGATGCACTTTATTTTTTTTGCGGGGTTGTGTAATTGGTTGTTTTAAAACTTTAATATTGTGGCGTTCCCTACCGTAAACCTTGGATTTCAAGTACTCCTACAGAAAAAATGGTGTCAGGCCCGGTGACCGAGCTGACCATTTTACAGGATCTGGCCGTCCAAACCATCTATCACGATATTCTTCATCCAGATCACGTTTTACTACACCATAACAATACGTAGGAGCACCATCTTGTTGAAATGTGTTTTCCAAATTACCGAATGAATCTGGATTATCTTTCAGTATTTTAGAATTAGCGACTCAATTGAATTTTGTAATATCTGTAGATACACGTCACCAGTTATGTTTGTATTGAGGTCAACAGGTCCAAGGGAACATCCATAAATTACCTAAGATGAATTTAAACGGAAGTAGGTGAATTTGTTTCTCATCACTGTTAGTCGTCCAGAGCTTTTGGCATCTTTAGCATTACCTGTTGCTTCATGCTTCTAATGAAGGTTTCTTAAATAAATCCTCGATATAGTACGAATTAAACTAAATATTTAAATTTAAAGTTTTTTCTATAAACAGAAAGTTTTACTGAAACAGTAACAGTTTTGGTTTACTCCATGATGATTTGGAGTTAGGCTACAAAACGTTATGTTTATACATCTGTGACACACCAAAAGTTTCACAGTTTTTCCATTTAGAGTTTTTTACAAAAACTTTGCAAAGTAACAATGATTGGAAATGCAGGAAAAAAATTTTTTTTACACCAAACCTATGGCTGAATAATTTTCATTAATTCAGTGTGAAATTATAATTTTATTACTCATTTAAATTATCCTTCAAAATTGGCCTAAAACCAAACAAAGGTAACATTACTGATTAGGTACTGTCTATACTTCTATGTAAATTTACAACTGTTTATTTTCACTCAGCAAATTTCATTAGTGTAAATACGAGGAGGAGGTGACTTTTGACTGGCTCTGTATAACCCCGGATTCATTTATATGGAAAAGTTTTAATAGAATGTTCTTAAACTAATTTGTGGTAAAAATTAGAAGTAGATGAAAAAAGGATATATCATCTTACAGTACAGGTATAATACTTAAGTCCGTTACAACTATATAAACTATTTATAAAAATTATACTTAATCGTTTATCTGCAAGATTATACTTTTATCAAGCCGTGGGACAGACCAATTTGGAAAGGAATATAGCATAGTAGACCATCTATATATATAGTTTAAATCCTATAGACAAAAGTACAGAATATAATGTGTACCTATACATCTAGCCTTCGTTTACTTTTAAAAAGCTTTTGATACTGTTGAAATATGGTCAGTCTTTATTAGTCTACAAAACTCAAGAATAGACCAGAACATCTAGGAATCTGCCAAACAGGCAGTTTCAATTTACAGTTTACAGAAAACCACCATGACAAACACCATCACCCAGCGCAAATCAAACAGTCGCCAACACCGTATTTCCATATCATTTAAATTAGCAGACTTCAACACCAAAAGAGAAGAAATCAAAATTGTAACAAAAAAGCTAAAGAAATCGGACACCAAAATACATACAATCAAACAAGCAATAAACCAAAACACAGGACAAGAAAACAACGACATAAAGACAAATAAGCAAGCAGCTATCCTATCATATTAGAGGTACTACCGATAGAATAGGACGATTATTGAGGAAGCATGACATATTCAAACTTCACACAAACATAGGTGAAGTCCTCGGTAACTCCAAAGGCAATTGGTAAAGTTTAAGTTTGGGTGGACGATTTCTGCATATTTTGAGTAATGGAAGTAAATATCAACATATTAGGTTAGGTAATGATTTTAAGTTGAGGAAGACAAAACATGAGTTCAATGAGGCAGACAATCCCTAATGCCTCGTACAAAACAAGCCCTTTAAATTGTGAAAATTTTAGGGCGGAATTTTAAATATTTCCTACATATTGTTGCATGGCATTCTCTTTGTTCATGGGATTTTCTCTATTTACTCATTTTCTGTAACAGATAAATATTTGAAACTTGTACTCGAGTCCAACTTGTTAAGGCAATTTCCAAAAATAAATTTATGCCCACAAACACAAGGTACACTGTACACATGATTTTTGAAACTTTTCGTGTGATTTCGTGAGAGTGAATAGTAGTGTACTAATAAGTTTAAAAGCCGTCTAATATTAAGTACATAATTTTATTTTGTGATTATATTAGCATTCACGATTCGAAATTACTTAATGGATGAATGTTCTTAGTTTTAATTATAAAAAATGCTCTTGAATGTTGCGGACTTTTACAACACATCACTATGTTAATTTTTTAATTTCGACAAATACAAAGTTGGATGCTAATAAACCTGAACTTGAATTTTGATTTATTTAGTTTTAAATCGATGCCTCTATAATGTTGCCCACCGCAAGACATTAAAACACAACCGAATCGCCACAGTTGGAGGTGACGAAATAGCTCTAATGAAAAGCATGTTGAATCCCGTTCATATTTGGCTGTCAATGGTGGTACAAAATGGCCTTACCATTTTTACAAAGGACGAGAATATTCAACAGGTATATTTGCTAGTCTTGGTGTAGTTCTAGAAGAACTAGGTGGAGTGCTGTGCTGGTAGAGCTAACGCTATTTGGTAACTTGATAGATTAAGTAATCTTTTCATACATCTTTGAAATTTCTCCTCTCTATTTTAACAACTACTGTTATTTTTCTCTGTAATTGCCGATTAATTTGATGTGAGATATGAATCTCAAAATATGATTATATTCTCGATGATTTATGGTTGTGTTATTTACAAGCACGGATCCAAAAAAACCTCAGGTCCTAGATGCTATCGGAAAATTAACAGTTGACTGATATTTTGGTATATATAACATCTCCCTATATATAGTTCTTGGGCTTTCGATTTCTATACTGGTTTATTGGTTGCATTATATTAAGTTTTGGGGGCTTTAATAGCCTGGGTTGCTGTGGATCCGCGCTTATATCTAACAAATTTACTGCTGGAGTCCCTGATAGGCGTCAGGTGGTTCCAACATTATCTGTATGAATAGAATCTTTTGTTGGAATTGATGAACAACAAAGAAATTGCAATACCCAGAAGGAAATGATTAAATTTAATATCATTTTGGTCAAACATAGATGCTATAGTAAGGAGTAAATGATTAAAAATTGAATAAAAAATACCAAGGAGTTTATTTTTTTAAAGTTTGTTAATAATGTGTTTGCCCACTAGTGATGTGCCGGATACGGATCTGAATACGGATATTTGGTCCCAAAATCCGCGGAAACGGATACGGATCTTAATTTTTTTAGAATACGCACGGTAAATATTGCACATAAACCTTTGGAAAGAGATAATCTGTTATGGACAACAGTTACTGACCTCTATAAGAGTTAACTCCCATAAACAAAGACATTAAAGTATGATCTTCATTGACGACAAGCGTTCCAAGTGAGCAATTTTTTAGTGCAGCAGGAATTGTTTATGAGTCACATCGTAACAGCCTTTTGGGGGACAATGCTGCCAAGTTGCTCTTTCGAAATACGATTTCCCATTACTTAATTTTAATTGTGACTATTAACTTTTTTTAAGTTTCTCTAATTGTCACTGTGTTTTGAATCTTCAACACTTTATGTGTCAGGAAGTATTAATTTACTTAATTAGAATTTGAAATATTACGAAGATTTAAATTTTGTTTTTTATTCTCATTGTAAAAGTGATCTATAATACCTAAATATTTCATTAAGCTTAACACGAAGATTTAACCCAATTTATCTCATAATGATATTTTCAATAATATTTTATAGAAATTCCTATAATAAATGTTTAAATATATCATAATTTTAATAAGTTTATTACCAAGATGTGTGATAGATCTCATTATAAAGATAGTTGATTTAGTACCTGTGAGTTATGTACTATCGGTATGGTACTCACTTCACAATAATAAATGTTTGCGATATAAAGGTGCCAAATACGATTTTAAAAAATAAAAAAATAATCAGAATGATTATTTTTTCATTGTTACCTAATAACCACCTATATATAAAATTTTCTCTATGAATTAAAAAATAAAATATTAAAAGATCCCTAAAAGAATCGCCAAAAACTAACGGATACGAATACGGATTTTTCTTTTCCCTCGGATATCCGCGGATACGGATATCCGGCATACTAATCTATACACTCCCCAACACGTCTTGGCATTGATTTAATAAGGTGGTCTTCTTGAGGAATTTTATCCCAAGCTACCTGTATTTAAATTTCCGACCCTTCTAACCATGATATTCCAAACATGGTCTATTCAGTTTCACATGGGTCTCTTCAAGAAAGGCCGAGCATTTTCTTGTTAAAATATGGAGTCCATGACCCTATACGGGAGTACATACGGCTCCACTACTTCCTGAAGATAACGTTGATTTGTTATGTTGCCTCGAACAAAGATTAAAGGTGACCCACTTTCATGTGCAATAGCACTCCATTCCATAACGCCTACTGTCGCTCAACATCAAATTGAGGTTGACGTCTTTCTCCTAGACGTCGTCTAACCCTTATTCCGCCATCAAATCGATCCAAGCAGGATCGAGATTCATCAGAGAAGATGACCTGATGCCATACCACATTTGAATGTTATCGTTCTCTGCTCCACTGTAGTCGTTGTCGAGGTTGCTCAGCTCAGCAGTTAGAGGTAGCACAAGCTGGGGTCCATAATGCTGCAGTCCAAAAGACGGCGGTAAACCGTTAGCACACTTACAAGATGGCCTTGTTCTCCCAACCACTCATTAGCCAACTTTCGAGTTTCGAAGATCGGTCTCTAAAGGCCATAAGTCTTACACGTCGATCTTGAACTTCACTTGTGGCCCTTTGACGTTCGGTGCCTACTCTTCTACGATGTTGGGTATTATCAAACCACGCTTGAAAATATCTCATAACAGTAGTTGGATTTCTGTTCTTGCGGTTAGCGATTTCTCGAATTGAAAAACCCACCTCCAGTAAACTGATAACACAGCCCCACACAAAAAAATAAAGTCTTGTGTATCAGGTCAGGGTCAAATTGCTATAAACTAATCAAAAAATCTGAAAAAATTCATATAAGTGTTTTTGGGGTCGCTGAATCCGAATCAGGGGTTGGCTTTACCTCATCAGGTCAGGTTCAATGTCAAGCCAAGGTCAAATCTCCAAAATCGAGTCAAAACATCTGATAAAATTCATACATACGTTTTTTGGATCGCTAAATCCGAATCTGAAATCAGCCAAAGTGTTACTCCAAAGTCATACTGATGTCAATGACATCGAGTTTTTTTTGTTCTAGTCTATTGGTTCAACTACAACGCAAGTTAGAATTAACTTGAAAAAAATTAACGAAACAAACTGTAGTAAATTATGATGTCTTTTAAATTGCTGAAACCGAATCTTGGTTTAAAGTCGGTGTCGAGATCATTACTTCAAATTTAATAGCCATCTCGTGGGACTGGTAAAGCATATAACAACATGATAACTCATAACGATAGAATTTATTCGTATGTTTTTCATATTTTTTTAGAGCCATATTAATCTCTGAGTCCTTATTTATTCAACAAAAGATCTTTGAAAATGATGCTTCATAGGCTGAATGTTAATTAGACTTTATTGGAAAAAAGCGTTCAATAATGTTAGCAAAGCATATGAATTAGATGAATTAAAATACTATAAGCAAATGGAAAAATTTCCATTTACTGCTTGAAATTCACGATTAATTTGAAATTAACATTTTCTTGTTTTAGTAAGGTTGTTCAAATAACATACATCAAACTTATAGTTACCACATATCTCAAAATAGGTACATTATTCTGAAATACCGATTTCAATTCGCACAATATCCTGCCGTAGTGTGTCTGACGACGAGGTGACATTGTCCTCAGTCAAAGTCATTGTCAAAGTCAGAGGGAGGTATGAGAGTTATCACCCCCAGAACGGTGGACTCACCTGTGATCGAATTAGGATCTTAACGGGTAGTTTAATTTCTTATGGAAACTAGAACAAAAAAAACTCGATGTCATTGACATTAGAAATATCTCAGTATGACTTTGGAGTAACACTTTAGCTGATTCCAGATTCGGATTTAGCGACTCAAAAAACATATGATTTTTTCAGATATTTTGATTAGATTTTGGAGATTTGACCTTGGCTTGACCTTGAACCTGACGTAATGAGGTCAAACCGATTCGGATTCAGCGACCCCAAAAACACTTACATGAGTTTTTTCAGATTTTTTGATTAGATTATGGCAATTTGACCGTGGAATGACCTTGACTCTGACCTGATGAGGTCAAACTGACCCCGGATTCGGATTCAGCAACCCCAAAAATATAAGCCTACATAGATCCGGTCCGATGCACAAGACTTAATTTTTTTGTGGGACTGTGTAATTCGACCTTTTTCAAATTCATTTAGCTAGCGATACATTCGGCGTACACGTACTCTTACTCTAGGCATTCTAACATTATTAAACATCGATTTTGGATCCCATTAAAAGTTTGTTTTGTTGGTAAATCAAAAAATGCAAAATACGGCTACAATATTAAATAATAATAAAAGTTTACATGAAAAAACATTCATCGAACTTTACCACATTTTAGTCATTTACTACTTACTATATCATCTATGTTTTACACAAACAATATTAAATTTAAATATCTCCTTCTGGGTGTTGTGACTTCTTTGTCAGTGGGACATATACAATGCCTTCATAAAGTGTTGAAACCTGTCATTATTGTACGAGTTATTTTTTTCGTACTACCCTATAAGATAAATTTTTCCCTGTTCAACCAAACCATAGAGGGAGATTTTCACTGATTGTTTGGGCTATAACACCACACTTTATAATAAAAACGATTCAAGATATGGGCGATATTCTTCCAATGGCATTTAAAAAATATATAGATCTTATTATCTTAGATCCTCAAAAACATGCATTTAATTAGTTCCCAAAGTGTAAATCTAAATATTATCAGTACTTAGTAAAGATATACAACCAAGATATTTACGATAAAAACTCCTGAATTCCTTGAGTAAGTTCCTAATATCCAAGACGCCTTACGAATTTCGAGATACGTTTGAGTTGATACTTTCGTTTTGAGATTATACAATCCGTTAAACTCAAGATAATAGTTTGTTTGTAGACGAGAACCTTCATCAGTTGCGCTCCCTCCATTTTTAAATTCGTGAATAATTATAAACGTATTTCGTAAATTCAACTGAATTTAATATTTCAAAGCTATTAGGACTTTCTGATTTCTAGGATGAAAACAAAAAACTTATCAATGGAATTATCATACTACCTTTGAGAGATTTTACAATTCATTGAGCACAAGACAATGGTTCCTAGTCAAAAAACTCCGTCAGCTGCGCTGCCTTTAACTGACTAAAATCCCGAAATGCATAAATAATTATTCCAGATTTTAATTAGTAGTGGGAAGCACACCCGACGACGCTTCTCGACCACAATCAATATATTGTCTTGCTTTCAATGGATTGAAAAATCTCAAATAATCGATTTGACAGGTTTTAGTTAACCTACATATTCTCTCTTGTGACCTTTATCCCATGAATTATAGGGGAACGGCCTTACATACAGCATGACTCCCGATTTTCGGCCTCTGTGGACTAGTTTTCCTTCAAACTCCTAAATATGGATTTTCACTTCGTATTAAAAATTAAATATCCTTAGTATAATTCGTTGTATTTCGCATTCAATAGTCTCTTAAAATTGTTGTAAATCATAAAAAAGCCTTAAGTGTTATATCTGGGGACCTAGTATGTCGTCCAATCCAATGTTGACAAGTTTCTATGGGAAATATGTAACTATTACATCATTTGGACTTGATTCTTACATATGCAACCCAACAATAGGATCTATTTAACATTTCTGTTTGTGTTTACCTCTGTATGTTTATTTAAACTCATTCTTAGATAAGAGAGAGGATTGTGTTCATTCTTTTTACCTACTACTTACGAAGGAGTTCTCCAATCCTATCTGTAAATCGCAAATTGCAAATATGACGTGAATTTATTGGACACTGCTTTGTTTTTAGGACTAACTCTTGTCTCAAGGTACTGAAATATGGATGCTTTAAAACATTTACATCTGACAGATTTTGAACTGGATAGATATCTATCGATGTGTATTAGTTTCTAAGACATGAAATCACCACACGCGACTATTGGTGACCGTGTTATCAAGTTAGAGTAAGTGGTGATCCGTCAATTTTAATCTCCATCGTGAATTTGATGAAATATTGTTGGTCATTGGTTAGAAAACAACTGGATAGCCTATGCAGCTAAATTATAAAAATGTCGTCGACATATCTCAATCAAACTTTGAATTTTTGGAGGCATTCTTCTTTCATTCTTGAAAAAGCTTCATGCCGAAAGTTATACCCGTAAAGTGATTCCCGAAAAATCAGATTTAGTTACGTTTTATATTGTTGAATATATCTTCACAGATTTCTATTCCTATGGGCCAATGCATTCTTAAATTCTTTTCTGCCATGAGGTAAGAAGAAGAATTTATAGGAATTTATTGTTTGCGTTCTTAATACAATATAGGCTTTCTTCTCTAACTACTTTTTTTGTTTTTATTTGAGCTAAACAGTCTGGTGAAACTTTCCACGCCATTTAGTTTCTTGAGGAGAATTAAAATATTGCAGATGTCGCGTAAACTAAAACAAACATTAAGGTTAATATACCATTAATACTATGAAAATTATGTTAAAGTGGAAAGTTACTAAAAAGCTTTCAATTGAATATTTTTTGATACTAGAATTAAATGTTTTCGTCATTTATACTTTACAGTTCAAAAACGATGTATTCCAAATTTGGGTCATATAAATCAAACGATATTAAACAGTATAGGTTCAAACCTAGGTGATTTGACAAAGGCCGTCAACAATATAAAATTGCTTTCAGAAGCAGAGCAGGTAAGAAAGAAATTGATTGTTGTGAGGGGTTTTGTTAACTTTTTGTTGCTATTTTGTTACAAAATGAATGTTCATATTCCTAAGGCTTGTGTTGTGTATTTTAGTAGAAAAGTCATAACAATAGTTAAAATAATTAATTCGCTATGTTTTGCATTGATATAGTTGGTGATAATTAGGTCAGTCAGTGTCACAAAAATTGGATAATGTTTCCCCATTTTTACTAGGGAGTCCGGTCCCTATACAACTACAAAATGTTCAAAATTCGAGCGCCGATACAAAGAACTGCAAAATGTATCAATAAATTAAAATTTAAAAAACTTTAATTTTTGTAAAATAATTGGAAAATTATTAATATTTCAGAGATTTTAAAAACATTTATTCTTAAAAGCATTGCAATAAAAATTTTTCTGAAACTATATCTTGAGCCTAATCAACTGGGATGTTCCAAAACCGGACGTAACAAGTAAAACATTTTTTTATGGCATTAAATATATACTATACTCTGTCATTCAATATCTCTGACAATTGAAACGCCTCCTAGATGTAGATATTCTGCTATCTTCTGTCCTCATTAAAATATATATTAACAATTTGTATAGAATTTTCGTGTATATGTTGATTATCCAATGCTATAAGCTATAAATAATATAAAGTAGAACAAAATTAAAAATAGTTATGAAAATTCTATTAGACTACATTAAATTTGTTTTATAGAATTTCATAAGCAAATAGATTGATTATAATTTCCATATGTTATTTTAGAAAATTTGTGGTAACATTATAATTTAAAAAATAATTATTTTAAGTAAATTTCTTAGCTTTTCTTAATTCAAACAAAGAACTACGAAACTAAAGTATTGAAATTAGTTTTTGAACCAAAAATGTTTATTTTTGACGTTTTTAATTACACTGTTGTTTATGTTTTTTAATCTAAAAAATATAAACACTTTCAGCTAATGTTTATATAACTAATGGTATACCCCATAAACAAAGTAAAAAATACCACGTTTTCTAACGATTAAAATTACAAAAAATAAAAACAATTACTCCATTAAAATAGCAGTAAATATATAAAACTGATATAATATTTTTCAGTAATAATAATTAATATTAATAAATAATTACAGCATTTTCAGAAAAATCATGGAATTTCTTTAGCGAAGCACCCTTTGCAAATTAAAATTATTAATAATAGTTGAAGTTCTAGGCGTCTTAATTATACAAAAAATATCTTTATTTCATAAATATTAATAATTTTCAAGTTATATGCAAAATACGAAACTTATTCCTCTTTTCAATTGTTAATAATTGACACCAATTTGAACCCTCACTCATAGATTTACTATCAGTATCAATAATTAACACCACTTTGAATTTGTTAATTGGACTAATATTGGCATTAAAATTTGTATTTATGTATAATTTATTTAATTTATTAGTTAATTTTGAAAAAAAAATATCCAACTGATATTTGAAAGTAAACATAAGTTAGTTAAAAACTATATTTTCTAGCAATATCAAGACTAAAATACAATATCGCAAAAAAAAAGGTGAGGCAACAGTAACTAAGCGATTTCAATATCGTGTTATTTATCAAAAGAAGCAATAATATATGTAATAATTAATAATTTACCTAAAATCTTAAGAAAATATAAACATTAGTAATCACAATGTTTTTCATTATGTGTTGTAATTATTAAATAAACAAATTGCTTTAATACTTTTGTCTCTCTAGTTTCCACCACTTGTTCAATATTCACAACAATAGATATTCGATTTACCATAGCTATTGTATCTCTTTTTTGTGACATTCGTCTGTATTTGTTCGTAAACCTGGCACAATTATCTGATATAACTGACCTAATTGAGTTAACTGTTAGATTTTCTCATATTTATCTCGAAAATCTAACTAATGCGACAGAGTTTCCTTGATGAAAAATCCATGATTAGAAACATTAATTTGAAATGATAATTCCACTATACAATTGTTAAATTCAATAAATCAGTATGCAAATACAATTGCAAATCCTATAGTACCTATATTACCTATAGTGACTATTTTTCTAGATTGGCAATTACCAAATTTCTACAAACAGAATATTTCCTATATTTTCACTTATTTTCGTTTCTAAGCTTTAAGTAGATATTGCATGGCTTCTGTTTAGTTAAGCACTAACATTTTGGTTGGGTAGTTGCTTAGTACCTAGTACAAATTAATTTGTTTAAACTTTTAAAATTTATTAACATGCCTGCTTTAAAATATATATATTTTTTAATATTGACGAAACATTTTATTTCATGAAACAGTTTATTAAAACTGTAAACGACTGTTATGAGTTTTCCGTTGTGTATCAATAAACTAGAATTATAAAAAAGTTGAAGAATGAATTATTTTATATGGCAAAACTAATTAAATAAACTAGATATACAGGGTGTAAACGGTTTGAGTGCAAAGATTTTGAAGAACAATACTTCAGGCAAAAACAAATCAAAAAGCTTTATAACATTTTCTAAAATAAACTATAGTTTTGCCAAAAAAAACACATAAAGTTAGATTTTATGTAGCCCTTGCTACAGTGAATAATACAATAATTTCGATTTCAAAATGTCGGTAAATCTAAATATGTAAATACTCAATAGCTTATACATCTTTAATAACCACATTAAAAATGAAGATTGATTATTTAAACTCGAAATATGCTTTTATAATTTAGTGTAAGTTTCTCCGAATAGAACACAACACCAAACGAAAACTAATTTTGTTAAATGAAAACGATTATATCGCTACTACCTCCGTAGAATTAAATCATTCCTGGATGCCGATGATCAAGGAAGAAATTGCTAATGGTGTCCTTGTGAACAACTCAATATCGGAATACCTTAAAAGGTTTTTCCTAGGTTTCCCCTTATGATTTTAATGGGATCACTGAATCAACAAAATCCTTTGATTGGCGAATGCACCATCTTATAACAAAGTCGCAGAATTCTTCAAAATTGAATTATATGATCCCTAGAAGTTACCGTGCCATTGACCCCGAAACGTTTGGAAATTACAGCAATTTCGTGTTATTCCCCAAAAAGTGCTTTAACATTAAAATTACTTTAGCAAGGGAACAATTACATTAATGTTAGTCGTTTACTTATCGATATCGTTTCAGGATACAAACGGAATCGTATGTTTTTTTACTATATCTCATCCAAATTTTATTTTGTCTCTAGAATCATTTTTGAATTGATATTCCACGATATGATGCCGTCTACTTACGGTAGGTAATCATTGATAAAATTTAGAGTTCTACTGTAGGTAGTAGAAACAATATTTACAGCAATTAACAGTAAGAGGTAAATAAACTAAAATAAGTCATCCCTGTGGAAAAAATCCTATACATTCCAATAGAAAAAGTGTATGGGAGCTTAATGTTTTTTGGTCGCTTTCATTCCACATGTATACCCATACAAGTTTCTAAGCGAAACATTACGTTCTACATTTTCAATATAGCTATTACAAATACAAAACATTATAGAAAAACATTTTGTCCGTATTAAAAAATACGCTTAAGTTCTGTTTTAAACGAACTACATTAGAAACACATAGAATCCATTCAATTACGGGATACATTAAAATCCCATTAATTCCAATAACGAAAACTCTCTATACTGGAATAACATTTAGATTTCGATTGATTCAAAAATGGTCTTTATCTGGTAAATTTTCATTCCAGATATACTGCATACAAAATATTGGGTGTAAGCAAAAAAGATCGACAAACTTAACACTGCTAGGCCCAAAAACTAAAATACCTACTGCTACGAGGGCTGCCTTTTATATTTCGGGATTGGACAAATTATACGTACTCAGAACATTTTGACATACGAGCGCTATGTGTTGTTTACAGTAACTTAAAGCATTCATCTCGGCCAAAAAATGGAATTAAATCGTGAACATTTTCGTGCGATTATTTTTTACAACTTTCGACGTGGATTAAGTCAGCGAGAGTGCATGGATGAACTTAATTTAATTTTTGGCGATGAAACTCCATCAAGGACCACTGTTTATCGATGGTATGGTGAATTCAATCGAGGTCGTAGTTCACTCCAAGACGAGTTTCGTGAAGGTCGTCCAAAAACAGTTGTTGTTCCGGAAACCATTGATGCTGTGCGCGAACTGATATTGCAAGATCGTCATGCTACCTATCGTTAGATTGAGTCAACCTTACACATTAGTGGGACCAGCATATATTCAATATTGCATAAACATTTGAATGTCAAAAAAAAATTGTTCGCGTTGGATCCCACACAATTTGTCAATCGTTCAAAAAAGGCTCGTGTCGATTGGTCGAAAGAAAAGCTCAAAAAATACGATCGCGGTGCTTCAAAACACGTTTATGACATAGTGACAGGTGATGAATCGTGGATTTACGCGTATGAGCCCGAAAGTAAACAGCAGTCGACTGTATGGGTGTTTCAAGATGAGCCGAATCCAACAAAAGTTGATCGTGCACGAAGCACTTCCAAGTAAATGATCGCCTGTTTTTTCGGAAAAACTGGACATGTCGCAACCGTACCACTAGAACAACGCAGAACAGTCAATTCTGACTGGTACACAACCATTTGTTTGCCAGTTGTCTTCCAAGAAATGAGGAAAACCAACCGCCGAAGACGGATCACTCTTCACCACGACAATGCGAACTCTCACACATCGGCTCAAACAACTGCATTTTTGACCACTCAAAACATCGATTTGATGAGTCATCCGCCGTATAGTCCTGACTTGTCACCAAATGACTTCTTTTTATTCCCGTACGTAAAAAACAAACTGAGAGGTCAACGTTTTTCGACACCTGAAGAAGCGGTTGTTGCGTTCAGAATGTATGTTTTAGATATACCTCAATCAGAGTGCAAAAAGTTTTCGACAATTGGTTCGAACGCCTGCAAAAGTGTATAGATCTCCATGGGGAATATTTTGAAAAACAATAAAGTGATTTTCGATGATTAATATTTGTTTTTGTTCTCTAATCCCGAAATATAAAAGGCAGCCCTCGTATTAATGTAGGAAAATCACATAGAGTCGATTAAATAAAATGCATGCGAACCTAGTATGTTTTTATCGCTGTCAATCCATAAATAAACCAATACAAGTGAAAAATTACTTATTTAATATAGCTTTTACAAATAGACACTTTAAACTTACTGACGATGGAAAAAACATGAAAAACATTCTTTATTTTACATTAGCAAATACGCATAACCTCCATAATTCTGAATGGACTACAATGGAAACAGATAGATCACTTCCATATACAATACATACGATTACGGGATATATTAACATCCAATAAATCCAATATGAAAACTCGCCATTATTATACTTGCAGATAGGTTCCTGTAGGTTGTCTTTCGAGTTGTATGGCATACAAACTATTACAGTTTCTGCAGGTCTGTATGGGACATTTTCAATAGGGATCGGAATTTGTAGGTACGCTAAACAAATATACCAAACGTACTACAGGACAAAAATTGATGTCATTACACAGAAACTTTTCATTAAAAAATTGAGTCCCATACAATTATTAAAGTAAAATTTTGTATAGCCAAAAATGCAGAGATGGCGAAAAAAATGCTAATCGGGTATACTGAATTTCTGAATTACATTTTTTGTTGCATTTTTTTCTTAACGCTTGTTCCCATATTTTCTTTTTATGTTTTTTGGGGAAATAATACCACATTTGAAAACCAAAACCTACAAATTCAAAAAAATATCCAAACGTTTCAAGGTCTCCATCTGAACCTGTTTTCAATGTATTAACAAAATATAAATTTGAAATTGAATGTTTGACTTTTTGACAATTAATTATGACATCACCAAGAATATCTTATTTGGATATACAGAGTAGGACAAACAAATTCAAAGATCATGTATAAATATATAATAAAATTTTTTCAAATTCCAATAATTAATTGATTATGGGTAATCAGAACATTTTTTGCGCAAAATACCGTTAATGTGAAATAGCGTCATCGTTGAAAAGAGGATATTTTGGGAATCCTAGAAGAACGTTCAGGAGACTCCTCAAATTTACATCCAACTGTAACTAAGGAATAGAGTCGTCCTGTAGAAAAACAGTGGTCACGAAATTAAAAAGATTTAGAAAAATATGGAGATAGAGGAAAGCATTAATTTACAGAGACGATCTATGCCTAGAAAGTTTTTCTGCCCCTGGCAGTAAGGATTTTTAGAATATACATGGAACAAAACTATTTCGGATTTTCTTATTTAAAAATAAAACGGAGTTTTTACAGGGTTTAGTCATTTCTTAAAATACAAATACTGGTGTAAATTCAACAACCAAGGTAAGAAAAGTTGTACAAAAGTTTTAAAAATTTTATTGGCTATTAATAATTTGAAAAACATTTCCAGTATAATTGAATAACCTCAAGATATTCCCAAAGTAAGATTGTGATTGAATTTAAGTAATAGTTTCAATCCCAGCCATATTAACTATTTTTTTATTATTACTCACGTAAGTAAAAAATTGTTGGAAAAAATGTGTTGTAATAAAATGGTACTTCAGCAATTGATATTCCAAATTTTTCAGATTGGACAAAATGTAGTTGAGGATATCATGCACATATGGTGGAAAATACTAATTGGGGTCCTTTTAGCACTTTTCTGTTGTATTATTTACATATTAATAATGAGATGGATCGCTGCACCGATGGTTTGGCTCTCAATTTTTGGAGCACTTGGCTGCCTTGCTGGAGGTTCGTAAACATTAGTGTACATCCACATACGTATATTTATATAAGAAACAATAACGAAAGGAAAATAAAATTGAAATGTTTCTAGAACGTAGATCAAACGCAGGATCTCAATATGCCTACTAACCAAGTTTAACTAGAGGACTTACTTAAAAGAAGAGTATTTATTTCGTTTTGTCCATTGGGTCGGTTTCTTGTAGATGTGTGAGAGTGAATATTATCATTAGTTTTGGAAATGGACGAGTAGAATTATACTTTTAGAAAGGAGTTTAGTGATTCACAGCTGTTGGGCTAGAAGATAAAGCGCATGTCTGAGGCACCAGAAAAGGGTTTACAGTTGCCGAGTTTGTGGCTTCTGTTTCGATTTGTTCCCTGACAATGTTAGTGAGTAATGGAGGAACGGGTAACACCACTGAAGTTCATGAACTAGTTTTTATAAAGTAAATTGAAATGAAAAACGGATGGTGGAAGAGTAACGAGAATAATAATAATCCCCCCACAGAGCTAAACCCTTTTGATATCTAGGATATCTGGGGTTTAGTGAATTTTCCCTAAAGGCACTCATAACGTGCCTTACAGGGAATGTGATGCCATACATAGTATGGTCAAGTCGGGATTATTTTTATGTTTTTTTTGGGCAATAACACCACAATCGAAATAAAACGACGTATATTGATGAAAAACCAAACGTTTCAAAGTCTATTCTGACTTCGTTGTCAATGGCTTTATATTTATTGATGTAAATTGCAAATTTAAATGTCATAAATCAAATTTTCATTTTGCAATTTACATCAATAAATATAAAGCCATTGACAACGAAGCCAGAATAGACTTTGAAACGTTTGGTTTTTCATCAATATACGTCGTTTTATTTCGATTGTGGTGTTATTGCCCAAAAAACATAAAAATAATCAAGAATATGCCACAAACAACGTTTAGAAGACAAGTCGGGATGTCAAAATAAGTATAGTTTTTTGTTTTTAGAATATTTAAAGTTTCTAGACTTGGGACATTAGTTAAGGTGGTTAGGTAGTTGGCTATAGATGAAGAGTTTAGGTCAAATACCTGGCTAATTCTTTGGTAGAAAAATGTACCGAACTAGCAATTTTCATCGAAAGATGGGTTTTTTAATGTTTTTTAACTCTTTTTCTCTACGTAAATAGTTTTCATTTTTGGTACATAATCGCCACCAAGAAGAATAGTTATGCTTTCATTGCTGTAGAGTTCTTTTAATTTGAATCTTTCATTAGATTTAGGAACCTTAGCTGCGCAGAAGACTTGCATAATATCTTAGTTAATAGCTTCAGTATCAGTAATTGATTAATCTATCTCTTCTACAATAACAACAATGGTATACATCCAAAACGGCATACTATGGACATCCAGTAAAATTTTCTCTTACTCTTCTTGATGTCCATATAACCAAAATTAGTTATGATACATACTCATATACCAGCTGTAGAAAACAAATTCACAAAAAATCGATACCTAAATGACCAAGTACACCATTTTCTGTCCAATTCAATTCTGCATGAAAACTTTGGCTCTTAGATCCATTTAACTAAATGGCACTTAGATCTTTAACAAACCCTTAGATAAACGGCTATAATAATAATCAGATGGTGAGCAGCGGAAAAAAATCCTGTCTTACGTTAAAGGAGTCAATGACAAAATAGAGTACAATCAAGACAGTTTTTATCAGCCACGGGACAACAGCCATTCTGACCAGATCCACGAAGTACACAGTACCTAACGAGTGTCGGGGGCTTTACAAAAATCATATCACCATTGTCCATAAAACTACATGGATCATATAGATGTGTTAGCTATCGAATATGTGAACACTATCTGTACGATTACAAAGTAGTTCATTCCTGCAAGTGGACACTCTACCAATTTTAAGTAGAGCAGGAGCCGGTTCCCTTTTAAGGAATCTACCATTCGTGAAGCTACTGAAGTAGAGAAACGGGCCCTCTGCTTTAATCCACATGACGATATCACTCGCCTTTCTATCCCAGGGAGATCATCAACAGCTAGACTAGAGAAACCCGACAAAGATCCCATCGTCAAATCGCAGTTCCATTTTAATCATCACGTGATAACTGATTCCAACAGACCTACAAACATAAGTAGACGATAAATGCAAGTCAGACTTCGGTCTAGATTTTGAAACTCAGTTGATGGTATTCAAGTAAGATTTGGGAAGTAAGCAGATTGAGACGCTGAGTTCAATTTAGACTTTATAACTATTTCAATTTTATTTCAATTTTTATTTTTTATCTTAAGAAATTTATCGTTCGGAACCAACGGACAATCTATCAATATTTTCCTACAGAATCTGGACACCTTTAATATGTTTGTTCGTTGAATTCCAGGAATATATTTCACAGCTATCAAATATAAAGAACTTAAAAACGAGTACAACACAGTAGTCTATGAAGAATATAAGAGTAGTATAAAAACAAAACGAGATTTGTGGCTAATGGCTTTAATAATTCTTAGCGTTATCACCGCCATTATTTTACTCATGTTGATTTTCTTAAGAAAAAGGATTGCGTTAGCTATTGCTTTGATTAAAGAAGGAAGTAGGTAAGTGGGTCTTACTATTTTTTTGCACAATTTTCTGGAGTAAATGTGTCAATTCGCAATTGAAATTTTTTAAGTAAATCTTTTCAGAAGTGACTTGTGGGTAACTCAGAACATTTTTCGGACGAAAGTTATAACAAACTATGCAACCAACATAACATGACTTGAATGATATTGATGCAACCAACATTACTAATTCCTGGTTACTTTTTGATTTATATTTTGTTGGACTTTACTGAAATTGACATAGGTTTTCCACTTTTTCATCCAACTGCCCATTATAGCAGTATCATCAGCAAAATTGAGTATTTGTATGTGGGCGGTATTAATTGGAATGTGTAAAGGTTGAGTAGTGGCTTTTGCTCTAATGCGTGGGTGAATGTTGCATTTCATCCTGCCAAAACTGTTGTTTTGAGGTTTGCTATTAACTTGATGATATCCGCTCTGATTTGGAAATGACGTAATGATGACATTAACGTGCTTGTCATAGGCTATCCTTGCGAAGCTAAGTGCTTTTCTCTAAAATGAAATTGCATGTTTTGCATGTTCTGGATGTTTCTTAATTTTGAACAGTGAGTTGAATATACTGGAGGCTCAGTGGCTGTCGGAGAGCTATAGCCTGTCTAGTATAATGTTAAAATGTAGGCAATGTAAGTAATGTACATGTTAGGAAGGAGTTTTGATGTTATTTTTTAAAGATTGGTTGAACAGATGTTACTCTTAAATTTTCTAGATTTGTCGAATTGTTTATATTTCTGTGTCTGATATATTTTTTATTAAATGTAAGGAGTGGTTTCATCGAATAGCATTTGTTTGAGTTTCCATAGTGCTATGTGATCTTCAAGTACTCTGTGTCATTGCTCGTAGCTTTTTCCTTCATTTATTCAGTACTTGATATAATTAAGAAAAGCTTGGGGAGTTAGTGGTCTGAATGCTGTTTGTGTTTATTCCTTCGCTTATACTTGTAAGAGAAGCTAGAAGAATTATTTGTTTCTTTTTTGCATTTAACTTCTTAGGTTTAGAATTTCTGCCAGTCAGATGCGATTGTATAGGGTGGTATGGAGAGCAATGTATTTTTGCTAATACTAATTGGATTATGGTTGGAGGTTAGCATTGCAGTGTTCTCTCAACAAATTATTTGTGTATTTCAAATCTATGCTTGAACATTCCAACGAGAAATTTATGTAGCGACGTGTAAGGTTTATGAAAAACGAACCAACAGTAATTCCATAACCGGGAATAATATTATATGATTCTTCCTTTTCGAGATTTCAGAATATTTCGATTGTACCATAAGACATTGGTTCTAGGAGTAACATGCGATTAATTGCTCTGCAAAACTACTGAGACTAATCGCACAAATAATTTTACGTACTTTAAAATATTACCTGAAAACATTAAAAAAGCACATTAGATAGATAGTCATAATTTTTATATTTTTTAGAGCTGTCAGTTCAGTTACAGCTTCATTATTCTTCCCTATTTTTCCATGGCTGATACAAGTTGGCGTCATCGCCTACGCCATCGCCGTGGCACTTTTCCTAACAAGTACGGGAAATCCTGTCTACCAAACAAGAAATGTAAATGCAAATTGTGCAGCAGTGACTGGAATACAGGTATAATTTTATTTCCGTATTATAGAATTTCCTTTTTTCTTTCTAATACCAAATGTTTATATACCGTGAGGACGCGTGGGTTGGAACAAATTCATTTAAAATTCAGGTGTTGGTTTTTTGGAAAAACGCTCGGACACTTGTTTTTTTTTATTGAGGTTTTTGTGGTGATAAACTCATTTATACAGGGTGGGTAAGAAATAAATTGCGACCATTAACTTCATTTTTTTCAAATGAAAACATTTTTTTATTTTATTTTTGAATTCTGCATTGAATTCTAAGTATTTTTCATATACAATGTCCTATACCGAAAATTAACAGTTATTAAAAAAATACATTTTTTTCTAAAGTTAAGAAGACTACGGTAAAAATAAGGTGTTTCTTGGTTTGAATATATTTATTTACATTTGGTTTTCATGATTGTTGGCGGTATTTTAGTCGCATAAATGAAAACCCTTTTTTTAATGCTGGAGTTTTTAACACTTGTTTATTTCCATTGAAACTGTACTATAATTTCACTTCAAATAAGTAGTTGTCAAGTGCAGTTGCAATGTTTCAAAGTATGGCGCGTTTAACTGAAAAGCAGCGAACAGAAATTTTGACGATGATAGGATATGGCGACAGAACTCGAACACAAGCTGAAGTTTACGAATTCTTTAAGATGAAATACCCGTAGCGGCCTATTACACGATCGGTTTTTAGTGAAATAGATAAAAAGTTTCTAGAATTATCCACGTAAGAGACAATTACAAAACCTAACATCTTCCAGAAGATACACAATTAAATGTTTTGCTCGATTTACAAGAAAATCCTCACAAATCCACTAGACAAATAGCCGCAGAACAGTCAATAAGTAAATCTTGTGTTCTAAAATGATTGCATAGAAATAAATGGCACCCACACGAAGTTCATTTAGTTCAGGAACTTACTGAAGATGATTTGGACCGGAGAGTAGAATTTTGCGAAATAATGATGGATAAATACAATGCCAACCCGTACTTTTCAAGTAAGATAGTTTTTCCCGACGAGGCAACATTTTGTTTAAATGGTTCAGTAAACAGGCAAAATTTTCAATATTGGGCATCAGAAAACCCACATTGGATTATGGAAATTCATTCACAATTTTCCAACAAAGTTAACGTATGGGCCGGAATTGTGGGTACTTCAATTGTGGGTCCTTTTTATTGAGGGAACACTTAACTCGGAAAAATATTTAGACCTATTACAAAATGACATAATACCCTGTTCAACAGAACTTTACCCGAATGGTGAAAACCCCAATATACTGGCAGATTCGGTATGGTTTCAACAGGCTGGAGGACCCCCGCACTATTCGCGAACAGTGCGAGATTAATGTGACAATATTTTCCCAAATAGATGGATCGGAAGGAGAGATAATGTCTAATGGCCAGCTAGGTCTCCAGATCTAAGCCCGTTAGATTTTTATCTTTGGGGTTAGGTGAAATCGAAAGTCCACTTCAATAAGCCGGAAAATATCGAGAAATTAAAGAATAGAATCAGGGCCGAAATACAACGAATACTGTCACAAACGCTAAATGAAGTGTTATGAGAATTTTAAAAACGTCTTAGGTATTGTCAGGAAATTAATGGTCAACAATTTGAACATTTAATTTGATATGTTGATGTTTTTTTTTCTTCAATTTTAAAATAAATGTATTTGTTTTAATAACTATTAATTTTCGGTATAGGACATTGTACATGAAAAATATTTAGAATTCAATGCAGAATTCAAAAATTAAATAAATTTTTCCATTTGAAAAAATGAAGTTGATGGTCACAATTTATTTCTGGCCCATCCTGTATAAATGAGTTTATCATCACAATAACCGCAGTCCAAAAAAAAAACCGACGTGCCCGAGCGTTTTTCCAGAAAACCAACAACAGAATTTTAAATGAATTTGTTCCAACCCAGGCGTCCTCACAGTATAGGTTTGCTTTTAGTGTACGAAACATTGTGTATGTTTATATACCAAATATGTCATATATTACTTGAAGTTGCAGTTTCTTTAGTGTAGAGGAAACTTTTATTTCATTTTTGCAATTAAATATTTAAAATAGTTAATATTTAGTAAAAATAAGAAATAATGTATAATCTTTAAATTTTTGGGATAATTGTCAATTTCCAAGACCTTTTCCGAATTCTTCTCTTGAAGTTCAAATTGAATTATCTCTTTATGGTCTTCTAAATTGATGGTGGGTTACCTATACTTTACTTTTAAGTATCCCCAGGCAAACAATACAATAGGATATAAATCTAAAGACCTAGCAGGCAATTGAGTTCGGAGTTGACCATGTTGACCACTCAAGCGATTTGAAAGAAAGAAATGGAATTTATTTGACCAGGATGATTTACGTCTGGAAATGTAACATTTCTACACAAGTTAGTTTGAAGGTGGTGGATATTCTAATTTTTCAGTTGCCAAGGACTCTCAGAAGTTTTCATAGTATACTCAAACTAACTACTAGTACATAAATAAAATAATGAAATAAATCTTAAGAAATATGAGTACTGCTTTTCTGTATACTCAGAATACTGCAACTTAATGGGTAACATTGACGTACTTGGTCTGGGTGACTTCAGAAATATGTTACACCAGTCAATAGAAATTTTTAAGTGACATAAAATAACAGCCAACCGAATAAGCCATCACGTAATAGTTCATAAGTCATAACTGACATAATTTTAACAGGAAACTCAATTATTTGAGGAATGGGGTATTTTCGTTTTTTGCTTATAGGGTAAAAAGTAATGATCTGTTCGTATTGCCGTCAATAGAAAAATTGTAGAGAATCAGAAAATGTTCAAAATGAGTGTTTATAAAGAATAGCTGGAAAAACCGATGTAAAGTGTGTGATTTAAAAAAAATTATAACTTGATTATAATAACACCTGGAACCTTAATCTTCCTTCTAGTGATAGCTTATAACGTTGAGGTTAATAACGCTAAAGATCGATACTGTACGTTAAGTAGATCTTGCAGAATTGTAATTTAAATAATTTGTAGAAATATTTTGCAGAACATATCATATTAACCATGAAAGTTGGATAGCGATATGCAAAATATATTTTTATATTTTGAAAGGTTATAACATGCATTTCACTTCGTATATCTGGAATTTTTGTCTTAGTGCCATAAAATGTATGTATTAATACTGCTTTGGAAATTTTGCTTAAACGACTGACCTTCCGATATCTTGACAATGGCGGATCCCAGCGGTGGATTTACACTAGGGGCAGTCGGGGCTAGTGCCCAGGGCGGAAATTTTTTTAGGGTTGCAAAATTTGGAAAGTGTTTTTTTTTTGCATGCAAACGACCTTTGCACTGAGTTTCCAAACGTGCATATCGCATATTTATGCCATTAGCTGTAACAAATTGTAGCGCAGAACGATCGTTTTCCTGTTTGAAAGGAGTTAAGAACTTCTTACGCTCCACAATAAGTGCAAATAGGCCCAATAGCTTAGCTATTCTTTGCATCGAATCAGTACAATTAGACTGCGAAGATTTAATCGACCAATTTGCAATTCAAGAAGTCAGGCGTGTTTGCCTTTGAGGAAATTAATATAAAACAATTAAGAGTCACCCATAGTGTAAAATATATAATTCTTTTATGTTTTGAAAATATCTAATATATAATAAATTTTGTTCCATAAATTATTTATTTTAATTTAAAAAAATAAGATATAAAAACTGTAACTGAACAAAATTTTGTATGCCATTTTTTCCGGAGCCCAGGGACGGCAATAAGTTAAATCCGGTCCTGGCGGCTCGTCAGTGGAAAAACATAATTTAATTAATATCAGTTAACTGTATACATGTGACTATTAACTTAATAAACCAATGGAAAAATAGACCAATATGACTAGGTAATAGTTATGTAAATAAAAACGTAGTTTTCATCTCGTGCCACCACCTTATGAAAATTCTAGATCCGTCCATGTGCCTTGAAAGCTATTGTCAGTGAACCGCTGGCTGGCAGTCGCATATTCGTATACTTATATTTCAAAATATCTTTAGTATGTCCTGGTCCGACTTGTCTCGTTAATACGGTGGGCTGTGCAAAATAACTCTTTAAATTATTTAAATTCGATTTCTTCAAAAACGACTTATTCAATAGTATCCATCGTGGGCCCATATAAATTTAATATCATAAACCGTTTTGAGGATGACTAATATTCCAGTATCAGGTACCAGAAAGTCATACATTTTTGAAAATAATTTTGAGCAATTTTTCTGAGTTTGTTCAGTAAAAAAATGATCTAATCAGGATTATCATTAAGAAGGATTTCTTATTCTCTACAACTTTCATGTAGACGGCATTACGATTCCTTTATTACTTTTCATAATATAAGCAAAAAACAACGTATTTTTGCGGGTTATTATTATTTAAATCGTTCACTTCAGCGAGTTTGCTGTTAATATCTTAGAAATAATTATCTATAAACTGTTTCTTACTGACATGATGGTATAAGCGAATTGCTGTTGAATTTTATGTCCGAAAATGAGTTAAATTTTGCTCTATAAACTGGTGTATGTGAGGTTTTATTTTTCGATACAGTGGTAGTAGAAATTAATTATATCAATATATTGAAAATTAAGTTCCCACGCAGTTTTTCTATTTGATTTTTATTTTCTTTGTAGGACAATACTGTTTGTGTACCAGAACAATTTGCACAATCGGTAAGCACTCATGGGCTACTATGTAAGGACGCATTATGCAAATTCATAAAAATGCAAAATGACATTTTATACCCTTATTTACAAGGTATGTAGTAAGTCAACAGACAAAATAGTTCTTATTTGAAAAAGTAGCGATTTTAGACTGTCGATGATTAAACATCAGGTAGTCTTGTTTTAATTATTGATATTAAAGATTTAGGGTTTATATGTATCCAGTTCATAATCTTTATATCTTCGCATGGATTGATTGATAATTTACATTTAATCTATTGTTTTTGACTATTGGATTTTGTTTTATAGACATATTCGAAATTATTCACGTTCTATGTCCTCATTATATTCTTCTTCTTGCCAGCTTATAATGTCGTTGGATTCTTCTGGTTGGCCTTTTTCGCATCAGCTTTGGGTCAAATGGTATTAGCTGGGGTCTTTGCCCAATGGTATTGGACATTCGATAAAAGATCGCTCCCATTTTTTGCGGTAACATCAGCTGTGAGCAGAACTCTAAGGCAAGTAAACCTACTGCTGACGTCGATAAAAAGCATTAATTCTTAGTTTTTCTTTATTTCAGGTTTCATATCGGCACATTGGCGTTTGGCTCACTAATCGTTACGATTTGCCGACTTATCAGAATCTTTCTTGAATATCTCGATCACAAATTGAAAAAATACGACAACGAACTAACCAGAGCTATTTTGTGTTGTTTGAAATGCTTCTTCTATTGTTTGGAGAAGTTTCTCAAGTTCATTAATAAAAATGCTTACATCATGTGCGCAATACACGGCAAAAACTTCTGCTCCAGCGCCAAAGATGCATTTTCTCTTCTAATGAGAAATATTATAAGAGTCTTTGTTTTAGACAAGGTAAGTTTTATGATTTTGTATATATTGAAATAAACACATGTAAATAAGTAGAGTTGAATTAATATTAAAGTTTAGTGAAGATAATATTGATTAAAAAAACAATATTTAAATAAATAAACAATGGTAAAAAATTCAAGATGGTTTCTTATAGAATGTAAAACACAGTGCAAATATTGACTGAAGGCTTATGCTAATACATTTTATACTGGGATATTATAATAATGAAATTTTCATTAATATTAAATTTGGGAATATAATGATTTGACATAAGCTAGTAATCATTTAACGAAGCACCAAAAAATATTCTAATAATTTAATATATCATATCGAAAATGTTTAAGCAATGGAAGGAAAGAGACTTAACGTTGATTTTTCTATAAAAACTTACCGAATGACAGTTTGTAAAATAATAAAGTCTAGATTTTGTGCAAATTCCATATTTTTCATGGAATAAAACATTGAATCGTAACAACTGGGAACGTGTTTGAATATGTCAGGAGAAACGGCATTTGAATATTCATTATTTCTATCTAAAATATCAAAAGTACAACTAACAGTGAAGTTTATTTAGAGGAACGGAAAATTTAAATGGCCGACGAACGGATCGAGGTAATATTCCTACAGTACGATACGAATGGGTACCAGTTTAGTTTGAAAACATTATTGGGTGAAAATAATACAAGATTTTTCGGAAATTAGGAATGATCAAATATTTGATGTAGTGTAATATGCCATTTAATGAAATTTGTTTTTATATTCATATCAAATATTTGATCACCCAATGTTTTATAAAAGATCTTTGACAATAAAATACCGGCCGAAGAAGAAAGAAAATTACAGATTTGAAAAAAATGGGGTGGTATTTTGGAAATTTGAAAAAGTAGAACAATATATGGAGCTGGTAATCAAAAAGTTAAATAAAGTTACGTGTCATATTAATGGAAAAAATATTAATAAGCGTGATGTGTCATCGGGAGCATTAAGATTTTATCAGTCGTTCAGATTACATCGTTCGGGGTAGTAATTTCCCATATTTCACAATACGCAAAACTGATAAATGTATTACCGAATTTATTGATACTGTTCATCCCTTACGAAAGCTTGAAATGCACCAACACTTAGGTATTTTGTTCTCTGTTGCAGGTGACTGACTTTTTATTCTTCCTTAGCAAGATCCTTTTAACGCTCGGAGTAGGTGCAGTGTGTTACGTAATATTCGTAACCGACTTGACTTCGCCATTCATGGACAATTCTTCTTTGCATTACGGTGCTGTACCTGTGGCAATTATAATGATATGCACATATTTAATTGCTTCACTATTCTTTAGCGTCTACAGTATGGCAGTTGATACATTATTTTTATGTTTCCGTAAGTATGGATGGCTGATTTATTTTAAATCGATAGTAAACCTTTTAGTACATTTGTGTTAAATACATAAATAATTTCTCATGATTTCATATGAAGGTTCTCGACTAGAAACAATATATTGTCTTGCGTTCAATGGATTGAAGCATCTCGAACAGATAGTATCAAAATTAAAAAATTAATAAAGAAATGTATCATTATTAATTTGTTATTTTGATTTGTTGAATTGGTTGAAATTGTACTGCTGTAAAGCTAATCTGGAATGACATAACAAACAAGATATTACAAGTCTTCTAGATGTGTATAAAACAGGGGTCTATGTATTTATGACGAACCCTACACGATCAATATTTAGCGCCATATTTGGCTCGCGATATGAGCACCCAGCTTATAGTATTCGAAAGTAGCGTACTTTACACGGATCGTGTTATAGAATTTGCTTGAATTGATTACATCCTGTCTATCTCGCTTATTTAGCTCGACATAAGAGCAAGAGAAAGGATATAATACGCTCAAGTAAATTCGGTAGTGCGATCGGTGTATAGTACACTACACTTGGATAATAATGCTTATATCGCAATCCAAATATCGTGATAAATACTGAACGTGTAGGGTGCGCCTAAAGCTGTTGAATTATGCAATTTTTGTATTACCGTGATCCGTTTTATTTTTAGTGGAAGACTGCGAGAGAAATGACGGATCTTCAGAAAAGCCATATTTTATGTCTAAAAACTTGATGAGAATTTTTGGAAAAAGGAACAAGCAAGAATAATTACATCGAAATATATTTTGTAACGAAATGATGGAACTTACTCTTTCAAATTTTCATGTGTGAACTGTGATATCACATAACAGTATTGATTTTATTGTATAAAATCTGCACTATGGCAAATTATATATTGATAAACTTAAGATTTCATTTTTAGATCTAGTCAGTAGAGAGTATATTTGATTTAATTTTAACTAACGCCTTTATATGTTGTGTTAAACTGTACATATGAATATAGTTGTAAGGTAATACCAGTAGTATAGGAACCATAATATGCATACTGAATAATAATTAGGGGACTGAGATAAATATTACATCATTTTTGTGAACGTGCATTGTATTTCTATGAGGGTAGGTTATTTAATTTAAACAATAATTTCTTCTGAGGAATTGTCTGTTACTTAAGTTTTTTAACACTTTATTAAGTAAATGTTCTTTTCGAATTATAATTTTTTCGTCTACCTACAGCAACTTTGATCTTTATACAATGATAATCTTTTATTTATCATATAGAACGTTCGAATACACAATTTTATTTTGGAATTATTGTTTGAAAGAGTTAGCACTTAGTTTATTTCGCATTTCCAACTCGTAGGCACTGTATAGAAATTTTAATTTTGCCCATACCTACTCAAATATTTTAAATTCCAGTACACATTGTAAATATCACCTTGATATACCCTAAAATTGAGTATTGAATACAAATGGGTTGTGTTTTTAATCCGACTAGATCAGAACCATGATTACTTCTACATTACAGAAGGGAAGGTCTTCTTGAGAGTATTAACTGTTCCATGTGTATTTTTCTATGAGTAAATCAATTTAATAATAACACTGTTTATTCATAATTATCACAAATATATTTCTTATATCACACATGGTTTCTTTGAGTCTTTCAAAGTTTGAAACGTTACTCATTCTTTCACAAATCTTAAACTTATGACCTCTCTAACGCCATTACTTATTGTCAACTAATGTTCTGTGGGGGTTTTGAATAAAGTTCGTCTTATGTAAATGATCTGGCCTTGTCATTTAACGAAGAAACCTGAGATTCTATTGCTGGGTGTCATCTAGTCCCCCCCCCTCCCGTTCGCTGGTCCAAAGTGTTATCTGGCGCATGCATGATCTCTTCTAATTCAAGTTAATACGCAATTGAAGTAACAAGGGGAGGTCCCCCAAACCTCTTTTGGTGATTATTAGCGCTCTGTTAAATGTGAAATAAAATCAATATATTTATTTGTTTTAGATAGTAATCTGTATTGTGGTTTCTATTCTACTAACATCAGGTATCTATTATGTTATGTTATCTATGTGTTGTGCTCCTAGAATGTGCATATTTAACAACCCACAAGACCAAATGAAAACGTTCAAGTTATTCTTTTTATCTACAAAAAATAGGAAATACGTTTAATGAAACCAAAAGCGCTCAAACTTTAGCTCAATTACTGAAGAAAAAGTCAAATAAAAAAGTATACTAACCCGTGACTGGTGAAATTAGATAAATAGCATAAACTGTAACTTCGAATTTATCAGATTCAATTTTCAAAAGGTGTTTAACTAAATAAAAAACTATTAGGAGAATTTTTATTGTGGTTAAAATGAAATTGATTAGCAATACCCAACAGATCTCAGAAAAGTAATCCAACGATAAATGTACACAATAATGTTCATTATTCAAAAATCAATTGTCCAGAAAAATTGTACGTTCTAAAAACAGTCAACAAACTTACAGTACAGAATATAGAGTATTCTAAAAATTGAAAAAAAAACTGCAGGAGGCCAATTTAACACTTTTGGTGAAAGTCTGAACAAACTTTATCAAACATTCAAAACAGTCTTTTTGCAATTAATAAATTTTCTTTTTTCTATCCCTTTTTGGGTATTTAGTTCATTTTGCTATTTTCACTACTCATCACCCTTTGGAAATATGCGTTTACAGTATTTTGAAAAATGTCACCATTAGCCATCCATGTTTGTCCAGATGAAGAATATACTTTCTAATGAATGTACTCTTTCTTTAATTAAATCAGGAAAATCTGTAATTCCACAATCTCATTCCTTCTGAAGCGGTGAATTGATAATTAAGTATTTTACAAATAGTCCCACATGTGTAGTGAATAGAAGTTCAATTTGTTAACTTCAATTAAGTAAGTAATATCAGATAAGACATCTTTTTCATGGTTACATCAATTGAATTCAAAACATACCAGTATCTTTCTATAGCACCACTTTTACCTATGATGTACCCAGTTTGACAGTTCTAGAATAAAATTTCAAAGAAGTCACATATTTCAGTTGAATTTCCATGTGACATCATTAAGCTGTCATCTGGATTATCACGTCTTTGTCAAGCAAAATGCTGCAATTATTGCATTATAACTAATTTGAGCAAACTGCCTTGATATGTTCATAATTTGATTTGAATCCTCCAATTTGAATGTTTACAACTTTTATTTCCGATTTAATTCTGTTCTTTAGTAACTTTCACGCCTCAGGGTTGTAACTGAATCCTTCTTGGGTATTGCTGTGAACTTTTAAGTAACTCTGTTTTTCCATAAATGCATCAAACTCATCAAACTTCTCAATAACACTAACATCTTCAGATTAATACTCATACTAAAATAGTATTCTCTCAATTAAGATTGCCATTTCTAAGACTTTGTGATGTTCGGGTTTTTTTTAAGGTATTAATTATGTCAATATTAGTTTACACCATAGAAATATTTAGTATTAATCTATACGTCGAAGTCTCTTTCCAATTACACTGTTCTTTTACTATCCCCGTGTCTGTGTATCGATAACAAACTGATTGCCAAGCCTGAGGATGCTACTGAGCAAGATAACAAAAAGATCATTTTCTCGTAGCGTCGTCGAAATTCCTGTAGAAACTGTTAGGCTCCTTTTCACTGGTTGCGGGTATATATTTTATTTAAAAAAACAGCTATAGAGAGATATTTTAGTTACATGAGTGTAACATTTATAGTGTACAATCATACCAAATTTAAACAATTATTATGATACAGTTGTTTAATAAATATTTCCTTAATTAAGTTGTTTTTTTTTAATCCTTCGTTTACAAATTGTAAATTTCGCAGTGTAATAAAAGATTATTGTCGAGTGCCTCAGTACTTTTGGAGACAAGGACCATGCTCGATTTTCGTAATATTTTCTATAATATGTACCTTGAAAAGAAGAAAAAGAATAGAAACTTATATTTGTATTTCTCTTGACATTTATGTTACATGATGCGCTTGATTTTTTACATTTCCTAATTTGCCCCCCAAAAATAACGTTTCGTTTAAGTTTTCCTGTGAATAATGAGTAATAGTTTCTTTGATAAGGGTAGAGAGGGCATTCTATTTCTATTCTACTTTAATCTTTGTATCTATTTCATTTCTTTTGTACTGTATGTATGCTTTAATATGGATTTATGTAACGAAGTTTTTTTTCCTTTTAGTAATTGTAAAAACATATATATATATATATATATATATATATATATATATATATATATTTTAATTCGATTTAATTCATTTACATAGCGTAGCGATACAATAACCCCAACGTTTTTCTAAACTTTTTATGCCAATTTTGTAGAAGAATTCGTCTTAAGCCCCAAAATAGGCTTCATTTGCGGTTAATACTTCATCGTTATGGAGTATCTTTTAAAGATCTGCCATCAAGTATAAGTCAGATGGGATCAGATCTGGTGAGTATGGGGATTTGGAAGCAATTCGAATCGTAAATCGTTCAATTTAACCATCATCTTCACCGATTTGTTATCAATGTCTTGGTGACGTAATTGTTTTGTCTCATGTGGGGCTTTTTTATTTTATTATAACACAATATGGTAGTAGTTGTTGAGCGTGTGATCTTCGGGAGACAGTATATGGGCAAAATTCCGTGCATGTTATAAAATTTGGGAGCCAGCACTTTGCCTGCTGATGTCGTGTCTTCGGAGGCTTTAGCCAGCTTTCGCCCACACCTCTCCACTAAGCTGACGCTCTCTTCGAAGTCTAGTGATGAATTCATATTACATCCGTCGAAATTGTTACAACGTTCAATATGGGACCATTTAATTAAGGATGATTTTGGCTATTTTTAACCCTTCCCTAACCCTATGTAAGGATAGGCAAGATTACTCCTCGACTCCTCTCCCTCTTCTTACGTAAGATTCTATCGCGTTGTTAGAAAGGAATCAGTTATACAGTAAAACTCTTTCTTTCTTTTTTGAAATTAAATAAAATTAGTACGCGGAAAGTATGTACGTACTATAATTATTAGTTACAAGATTTAAACTGAACAGATTAAAGATATTGAAATATTAATAACTAACAAAAATTTGGAAGATAAAATATAAATCGAATTATACATTCTAAAATGAAGAGAGCTATTTGGCATTTAAAATTGAACTATATTTCTAATGTTAAATTTCGATTTACAAAATCTTACATAAGAATTGGTTTTATATCCCCTCCCCCAAGGTAAGGGCATGTAGAGATGTTCTTAATCCCACTTGACATTACTAATACAGGAATTCTCTCGAAATTAATCACCATAATAAAAACTAATTCACCGAACAGATAAAAAGTGTAGCAAAAACGTTCTTCTAATCTTACGATTGCCGATAAAAACAGTACCGAAAATGCCATTCCTTTTGAGAGCTAGTCATCACACACGTTAGACTTACGAGGTACTATGAGAACAATCAAGAGTCATTGGACAGGGTATAAATGCAGCCGCAGTGGATTGACTCATTGTTGTAAAATTCAGCGGAAGTATTAGTCTAAGAAAAGTAGTCTAGTATGGATTGTACATTCTTGGTGTGGAAATAAAGATTTTCGTTGTAATAATTGTTTTTGAACTCAGACATTTTTTTTACAATATGTAGTGCCCCAAAAATCCTTTGACCTATCTGCAAACAGTTTCAAACACTCCAAGCCACAGTTGAGGACTTGAACGCCATTTTTTCTTATTAAAAACTGTTTAATTAACAAACGAAACTCGTTTTATTCACCGTTTTAACCAAAACAATTTTAGCGTTCTTCAATATTTCGACAACGTCTGAACCCAATGTCGCGAAATTTGTACACGTATCTTTTAACGGTAGGTACTTCCGAAAAACAAAACCAGTACCATCTGTGTAATGTATAAATTTTCCCAATTATCAATCAAAATGGCCAAATAAAAATGAAATTACTAAATAAAAAATATATATTCCTAAATTTACAAATAAATTATAACCTGATATTAATAGTGGTTTTCGTTTCAGACTCTTTTTCGTCATCATCAATAATTTCTACAAGTCCGTTTTCATCGGCTCTCGCTAAAATATCACAAATCAAAGGTGACTCAACACCGAGAATGTATTCACATTCTTTCGGTTCCAGAAGGTAAAGAGAGACGGCGTTCGGACTAGAAGGGTTGTTTAAACACTTTAGTTTCACTTCTGTCTGCCTCGGTTTTCCACTCTTATCGCAAACGTCCCCTTCTGAATAGAAGTGTGACAGGTGTTTTCTCTGACCAGTCGGTTTTGGACGTTTATGTGGGTTCTGTTGGATCCACTCCAAATGATGTTCCTTGTTAAATGTTCCTAATTTGATGGCAGTTTTACTTCCATCTCTTTCAATGTGATATTGCTCTATCGATTTTCCGTAGCAGAATTCAAATTTCCACCATCCGGTTCCTCCATTCAGACAATTTTTTCCTAACAGGAAGCTTTCCACAGGTGAGGTATCCAACAATTTCTTTTCTTTTTCCGTTAAATAAATCGACGGTTCCTTGTCGATTTTGACTAGTTCAACTTTGAAGCGATCGCTCTCAGCTTTCTTTTTTTGCGTGTAACTATCGTGTAGCATTTTAGCTAAAGCATACGGTTTCTTTGGACTACCGTCCAGAGGTACGCAATTTATTTTGTGTTCACCGGTGTCTTTTGGTTTATATTTGGGGTGCGTACAAAGCGTCGGTGACAAAATTATAATTTCATATACGCAAGTTGACGTTTCTTTTAACGAATATATCTCGTGTTTCCCATGAATATAGCACACATACAGAATCTTTGTCATTCTAGGTTTGTTGTTATTGAGATCACAAAGTGTACCGTTGTCCATGACCACTTCGAAGTACGGTAAATTCACGTTGTCGATTTTTTTATAAGCTACTGGATCGTTATCTCCAGCTTCATCGTCTCTTGAGCTCAGCAAAAGTCGTTCCAGGTGCTTATCATCCCATTTGCCTAATATGTATTCCTGTACTTTTACTGTTTTTCCTTCCCTGTCTTCGTGGTATTGTCTGATGTATCTTCCGTGACATACCTGTAAACAATAATCATATTTTAAGGTATAATTTGGTAACAGAAACCCCAAAACGCAATTTGTTGTATATAACAGCTCAAACTAAGATCTTCAAAGCATGACATTATCAATTAAAGGCCAAGACAGCTAAGAGTTTAAATATTCTGAATACATCAATTCTAGCTGAATATTAAATATTTTACCTTTAACACTTGATTTCATTTTTACTACCTATTTAAATTGTGTATTGCAGGTTGGAATAGTTTAATTACAGATCTAAATTTATTTCTGTCCTTTTCCAAATACAAAATACATCAACATATCTGCAGTAAAAGGTATGACTGATTCTAAAGCCGAATCCAAATCATGCCATAAAGCTATTAGATAATGAAGGGGAAATTGGAAGTCTGGATATGGAATTAAAGAGGCTTTTCACATCAAATTAAATCATTTTTGCACCTTTTGGTTTAATAGTTTTGTTAACTGAATAAAATCAAACAATTATTTTGATATAACTCAATATTGGTCCGGTAATACCCTCATTACCATCATATATATCAGATGTATGTATGGTTAAAAAATAAATAAAAAATTATTAACTACAAGGACAATTTTGAAGTTTACTATTCTATGTTGGACTGTGGTTTAGTAGAGAATGTTAGAGACCATTTAAGAAAGTCTTGAAGGAACATAAACTGGTGCGTTCCCACAATTTGTTTAGTGTATTGTTTTCAATTTGACATTCCATAAACTATATATCAAATGTTTTTTTCAAAATAACAGATTTCTGGAATACAATAAAATTCTAGTGTGACAAGTTGCCACTTGCATGAGATGTGTCCTACATAATTATTAAGAGAAGCATGGATACAGCACTTAGAGCATATACCTTCTGGAGGCAGCCTGAAATGAACAAATGTGTCAATGATAGAAAGAGAGGGCAATAGAGAAAGAGGCTATTTTACTTGTATGTTCCTAATCAAGTGAAATAGCCTCTCACCCTCCCTATTGCCCTCTCTTTCTAGCCTTGGCACGAAATTTATCCACTGCTGGCTATCTCTATGAAGTAAATTCTCTAAGGTACAGCATGTAATGCTGTTCAAGAATCAAGATGAAAGTTGTATACCTTGATCATTTGACATCATATCAAGGTGAAAATATATCTGAGTATAAAAACTGACATAAATGAAGTTTAACTCATATATCAAATTTATGACTTTAGTGAAAAATCAAGTGGTCAAGTGTTCAACAGGTTTGTGAAAATTGGGACCCTGGACTAAAAGGAGGCAATATCAAAAAATGTAATAATTGCTCCTAAGAGTATGCAAAGTAAGTAGTTACATTTCATTAGGAATAAATATGGCATAGAATAAGAGTTTGTGACCAAAATTTCTAGAATGTGTAGAGCTTATACTTCTGGAAATAGCTTGAAATTCATTCACTTAAATGGAAGCAGCTCCCAATGAGCTATGCCCAGTATGTAGTTTTTTGGCTGCTTCAAGTGAGACAGATTATTGCTCTATAAGTCTAATCTTGCTATAAGCTAGAATGGCCAACTTTGTGTATAACATGTGTGACTAAAAAACATTAAATTAGGATGGCACTATTGTAGCAATGGTGTAAATTTGTAGTGGAATGCCATACATCAATTTAAGAAAAAAATTTACCTACTTACACTTAGTTGAAAAAATACAGAATTTGAAGAATATCATTAAGTTTATTTTATATTTAGTAAATGGCATATCAGGCACTCTACACTAGAGCCAGTATGGCTGAAGTCTTTTAGTACTTTTATCTAGAGACCTTTTCAGTTTGACACTCCACATAAGTTTATTTCCCTTCTTACTCTCCTATATGAATGAGCCAGAACAGCATACCCTTAGATACTTAGATGTTTTTCTTGACACAGGACTATGTAACAATATGGAATCTACAGAATGTATCGATTGATCCACCATTTTAAAAACAATTATACCTACAGCTGTTTATCATTAATTGTTGTCAAAAATAACTTACCTCGTACGTCCAGTAAGACTCCAGCTTGAAAGAGCACATTGACTGAGTAAATAGTGGTGAGAGCAGTTCCAGTGCTGAGGGCCCACTGTATTTTTCTTCATTGCTTATTTCATTTTCAACGACTGCGGGAATAGAGCATTTGTATTTTTCTTTATGTGAGGAAGTCACAATTATCGATTCTTGGGCAATATCTTCATCTTCGGGCGCCAGTTCTCCCGGCCAATTTAAACTAAATAATACTGTATCGTCAAAACCTTTAATATCACTTTGAACACTGTTTTCGAATACGAAGTAAAGAATTAATAGATAAAACTGTATGGACATTATTACAGTTTTATGTAAACGTTTTTTCATTCATTATCTTCAAAAAATTGAAATTGACGTGCCAAATAACTATTGGACTGACGTTTAAACAATAATGACAGTCCTCAGCTGATGTTAGATATAAAGATGGATATGGAGGAGTGCGTGATAAATTATCAATTAAAATATTTACATTTTTATATATTCACATACGTTCGGAATCATTAAAATCCGTACTTATACGAATTCAAATATAAAAATTATTTTGATAAGAACTGTAAATCAGAAAAATTGTAGAGAAGTTATTGTCATGGAACAAGAAGTTCAAAAGGCGACAAAATAGTAACTTGTTTCTGTGCAATTTCGATTGCATGTTTTTGTCCCACTTCGATTTTTGACACTTAATAACATTCTTCAAATTTAGGTGACTGCGTGGAGCTTTCGCTCATTCCGAAAGATTCCAAAAATGAATATTTCGAATGAATACGTTTCTAAGGCCGAAGATGTAGCCGATGTGGTGAGTTATTTTCTAAATTTGATTAATAATACTTTAAGTTTCATTCACGCAAAGTTATGAGGGTAGTTGTTTTAAAGATATAAGTTGATAAATTTTAAATGTCACGTCATCCTGCGATTCTTCTATTCAAATTATTTGAAAATGTATACAAATTCAACAGGTTTTTGCCTTTTGTTAAGGAAACAATTGTCAACATTCATTGTTTAAAAACGTAATTTTTGTAATTGTATTCATTATTTGAACTTTTTTGACCATTCTTTTGTAGGTTATAAATTTTGCCTTTTACACTTTGAACATATGGATGAAATTTAATGAATTCATTAATTATGCATAAGAGATGGTGTAATTAATGATTGAAAATGCATAAAATGTTTATACAGTGTAAATTTTTTGATTGCTTTAATGATGTTTACATATTTTTTAGGTGATGCGAAAGCTCAAACATATCTTACCCACACTTGCTAGGTTGTGTTTAATATCAACATTCTTTGAAGATGGACTTCGAATGTGGTTTCAGTGGACGGAACAAAGAGAATACATGGACATGTCATGGGGATGTGGTAAATTCTTGGCCACAATTTTTGTGTTGGTCAATCTTGTGGGTCAACTAGGAGGCTGTGTACTAGTTATTATACAGTATAGGGTTAATATAGCATGTGGAGTTTTGTTTTTCATTGTCGTTTTACAGGTAATTTGACTGGTATTGATGTTAATGTAGAATATTTGTGAACATAATGACAGGGACATATACAGAATTGAAATGTTGTTGAGGTTAGATAGTTCAGTTTCTTCTAGGAGTTGGTCACCAAATATATTCAGAAATTTTCTTTATAAAAAAAGACCTGCACATATTTCTCTGTTCCAAAGATAATGCTGGTCTAAATATTTTTTGTCAATTTGAGTTATTTTTAATTATTATAATCTTTTAGTATTCTGCCACTAGTTCTATGCTGAACTAGTGCTAAGATGTAGATGTAGTTTAATTACTGTATATACTAGACAAGTCAGTTATTCAGAACCATATCACGTTTTATTTTAAGAAAAAAACTCCTGTAATTTGCCAAAAAATTGGATCCAGTAGAGTAATTTACAAAATAAATATGCAACAATTGAATAATGAAAAAAGTATTCAGGGCATTGGTTTGGTCTGTATATCCATAAAACTAAGAATTCTTAAAGAACACATTTAGAAGGGTTGTTGCTGTGTATTCTTCAATGCTTAGCAGTTAGTGATGGATCACAATTCCAGAACAATAAAACAATCAATAGACATCATTACCATTACAAGACTTAGCATAATCCTCATGGGCTCAGAGAAACAAATTATCCTATTATATTTCTTTAAAGGTCATAGTCATTAGAAAAGGTTTCTATTGAAATAAGAATATGCCCACAATATGGCAGTCCGCCACCCAATAACCACAGTGTTACCAACTACTGAAATAGTGTTCAGCTTGTTAGATGGATCCAAAACAATAGTAGAAAATGCAAATGGTCTGCTAGATCAACAGATCTTACACCACTAACATTGGATATATCTTAATGTTAGCATTATATTTATGAGATACACCTGATACATTCTAAAGGAAACATGAAAACAGTAATCCAAAGAGGACAAATGTTGTGCTTGTATTTTTAGTAACTGATAAAAAACACAATCATTAAAAATTACAAAAAATGGTATTGTACATGAATGTATTCACAAAAAACAGAAATGGTAAAAATACTTTGGAAGTATATATGACATAAGCCAAATGCCATATTCAAAAACATTTGAGAGTGGTATGTTACTCTTTTTAGACATATCTTTGAAAACCATTACATAAGATGAACCAAAAAAACACAATAGACATCTTTTTGGTGGGATATACAAACCTTTGAAATTTTGTTTAAAATTTACAAAATTTCACGAAAGTTGGTATACCAGTATAGTGTTCTCATTTTAGCCAGTTTATTAACGCAGTCTCAACATTACACAATCTGCTGCGAGAGTCAGATCTTCTATTTTTAAAGCATATACAGCAGCATACTATTACTACTCATAAAATAAGTTCACTTGAAAAGGAGCAAGTTATTTGAAATCTTAGAAACAGAAAAAGCAGTGTGGGCATAAATACAATTTGAGTTGCAAAAAATTCAACCATATCTCAGAAAACTGGTATAGAATACCAGTTTAATATGGATAAAGTTTTAACAAATTTTAGAAGAATTGCAATGAGCAAAGTCAGCACTTGAGACTCTATCTAGTCAGAAGACAAAGATAAGCAATTTTAATAGAAAAATAAAGTCAAAATAAAATTGAGATTGGGGTTATTAAGGCTAGTATAAAATTGTAAATGTACATTTTAGTGTAATTAAAATTTATTTTTATATACATATCCAGTAAGTCCAACCTCAATAAGATGAAAACAACCACAACTCAAAATAATGTTTAGTTCCTGTTCCCTTCAAGCCCCAAAACCTTTATTATATTCGAAATCTCAACCCTTATTAATTGAAATAATTAGTCCCTACAAGCTATTTCAGTACATATTTTTCCTCTGTTACTTAAATAAAGTTGGACCTCTGTATCTTGAATACTTCGACTCTCGTTAATTCGAAACTCGAGGGACTCTTTAAAATATTATGAATTATCGAGTGTTTGAAATATCAAAAGGTTCGAAAAATTTTTGAGAGAAAAGAAATAAAACTTCAAATTATTGAGTGTTGATAATCAACATATGTATGTACTATATGTACGTCGTTTGTATTGTCCGTTTCATCAATATTAAAAATTTCTCGAGCATCATAGTTTTCAAACAAAGTCTTCAATTTACTGTGTCAATCTAAGCTAATTGCATCATTAACACTTCCATTTTCTCCACAAACTTTTTTAAACACAACTTCATTTCTCTTTTTGAAATTTGTAAGCCACTCGTCACTTGCCACAAAGTTTTTTTATGCTTAGAGTAGATGCTTCCTTTTCCTTGAATAAGTTTCCGCTAATAGACACTTTTTGTCCTCTACACTGTCTTAGTCAAATGACCAGGCTTTCTTCCAGACAAAGAAATTCACTTTTAGTCGTTCTTTTCCGTAGTCCAGCAGTTTGAGCAGCATAAATTTTCTTCATGTTCTTTATTATGGTTGAGAGAGTTCATTTTCAACATCACCTTTCTTCTCACCTTGCTCTACTTTTTCGATTAACTCCTTCTTTTCAGCAATCGTCAAGCATGTATGCTTTTTAGGACTCATAACTAACACATACTTTTATTTAATCTGTATACAATCCATGAAAGAGTAATAGTACTGAAAAATAACTAAACAAACCAATTCGTGCAGAAGCGTGTGTCAAACTTATCATTACAAAAACAAAGCCTCTCGAAGTTTAGTTTACGTAATGATGATTTTTTCGTTAGAATTACCGAGTGCATAAAATATATTGGTTTTGTTCGAAATATAAAGAGATTTACTAGGGAACTCGTGATAACTTTGTGAATTATAGAGAGGTTCGAATTATCGCAGGTTTGAATTAACGAGAGTCTACTGTATATCAATGCTTGATATTACAAGCCTTTAATCCTCTTTACCTCAGACTTTACCAATCTTAAGAATTTCTAGACTTGTATGTAAAAAAAAGTATGATTACGAATTCTATGAAATGACACATAATGAAATTGATGACTGACATTCATATGCGCTTGTTTATGGTATCAAGTGTTTCATTTTGGGTACTTATGATTGTTAGATTTCATTTGAACTTTGGTGAAGTAAGGTCTTTTGTTGTCGATTATAAAACAGACATAGTTTGGTTCTACTACAATTTTTAAAACATTATCGATATGAAAAAATTGTCATCCATATGTTGAAAACATATCTGAAATTTTTTGGTGTCTCCTTGAAGTTTGATTTACAGAAGTTCAACTGTATTAGCTGTTGTATATTTTTAATTATATTTCCAATATTCCTTTTTTTTTAAATAATACCCAACTGTTCCAAAATAATTTCTGTGAAATAATTGTTTGTATTGATTTCTTTATTTTTGTTTTAATTTTAGTAAAATGTGTTATGTAAATTTCAGACACTAGCTTACAGCATACTCTGGGATATGCAGTTCCTGTTTAGAAATTTAGCTCTAATTGGTGCACTTCTACTTGTTCTGGCTGAAAGTCAAGGGGAAGCCAAGAGCTTGTTTGCTGGTTTGCCATCACTAGGAGAAAACAAACCAAAGAATTATCTTCAGCTCACTGGCAGGATTTTGCTAGCATTTATGTTTATTACTCTCATCAGATTCGAATTCAGCTTTCTTCAGGTAATGATTTAATTTGAGTAATATTTGATTTTAATAAGCTTTTGCGTTTAAGATAGTAAACTCTTAAACACAGAAACATGACTCATTTGCTATATTAAAAGTTTAAATGTTACAATCAAAAACAGTTTTGTACTAATATATTTTGCATGTAAATATAAAGCCATTTGAAGCCAGATACTTTGAAACGTTTAGGCGTTTTATTTCGATTGTGGTGTTATTGCCCAAAATAAATAAAAGAAAAGAATATGCACAAACAACGTTTAGAAGACAGTATATGTGAGAAATATGTCCGTTTTATGTATATACTAATATGTCAATGACAGAAGTAAAGAAATCCATCTACCATCTGAAAAAGTTAAAGTTTCTAATGCTGAATACATGAAAATTAAATAACATATTTTTTATATATGTTGATTATGAAATAGCAAATTTTCCAGATTTAAGCAATATTTTGTTGCTTGTAATATTTTAAATTCATTGCTAGTTAAAACTATTTACAAATAATTGTTTATAATTTGTTCATATATGTTATACTATTAAAAGTATAAATGTTTAGATACATCCAAATTGCAATAAACTTCATGATGAATGTAAATAATTTTGTCATTTTAAATAATATATAACGCCAACGATTAAATGTTTTAGTATTGGATTGACTAGTTAGTCTAAGAAGTGTTTAAAATAATTAGTACTGACACTTAGTACTAATTATTTTAAACACAAAATTATCACTTGAAAAATTATTAAGTAAATACAATCAGTATTTAAAAGAACAGAGAGTAGGTTTCTGTCTACTTGTTTTTTTTTTCCAAATTTAACCCACCTTAACTTTAATAAGCCAAATATCTACTGAATATTGAAATATTGTGATTTCGGTTATTAAGTATGATTCAGAATTATGAAGTTTCTAGTGAAACCATTATTTAATAATATATTTTTTTACAGATAGTACAAAATCTCATAGGTTCTGCCTTGATGGTGCTGGTTACCATAGGTTACAAAACTAAATTATCAGCATTAATTTTGGTATTATTATTGACAACACTTAATTTCTACCATAATGCATGGTGGTCAATTCCAGACTACAAACCATTAAGAGATTTCTTGAAATATGACTTTTTCCAGGTGAGTTGTTTCTTGCATTATTTTAAGCATATAAATTCTATATTAATCTTCACTAACTACAATTAATGAGAAAACCACACCGGGTGCACGCATAGAGTATGGATGAAAATTACAAACAACGCATAGTAAAAATGAAACCAGACAGTATATACCTACTTATGCAACCAATATTACATGGTACATTTGGTTGCATACCTAGCCCGGGTATAAAATAAATCCACGCTATTCCTGAAATCCGTCGATGAGTTTATTGAGATTAAAAAGTTCTGCTAAAGTTAAATGAATGACGAAAAACATAAGTTTTTATAAAGATAGGGGGAAATATTCTATTTTGTAAGTGGGTATATGGAAAGTATGCAGTTTGTTTAACTTGCAGGAAAACTGTTTCCGGTATTAAGCGATAAAGTTTATTTTGTTATTAGACCAGTAAACAATTCATTTGCTACATACAAAATCTATTGAGTGAGAGCGTTTTGACAACTCATAAAAAGTAAGTAAGTGTTGTCTACCCAATATACGGCCGCATTGATACCTTACATTGTCCTTAACCAGAAAAGTGTGATGACAAATGCCTTAAGGGCTGCTATTTTTTGTTATGACAGCAAGGCTCTGAAGTTGTTCTTGTATTGGAATAAGCTTAACTTATGATTTTCTTTTCAGACATTGTCTGTGATTGGTGGTCTCTTAATGATCGTATACTTAGGACCTGATGAATGGTGAGGAGTATCCAAAACCGAATGGACGAAAACAAAAAGTTACAATTACTGAGAAGAGTTCCAATTCTCAAATGAAATGAGATCTGGTATTCAAACTAACCGAACAAGTGTGTAAACTTTTGACTTAAGTTTTTTATCTTTCCTAACGTATCTTCAAGAGATAGATTTTTAATACTATTAAAATGCTGGCACAATGTTTCAATATGTAAACTAGAATAGACTTTGAAACGTTTGGTATTCCTGCAATATACGATTTCTAATTGCGCCAGTTCAAGAATATGCCACAAACAACGTTTAGAAGACTTTTATTTATTCTGTAGTCACGCATGTGGCTCGTAACGCATATTAAAATAGTACGTGCGGCACTTATATGGCTCGTTAATCGAGTGTGTAGATTGAGCCAACGGTTAAGGGCTGTATTTTTTGTTATGACAGCAAGGCTCTAAATTGTTCTTGTATTGAAATATTCTTAACTATTTTCTTTTCAGAATTGTCTGTGAAATGATCGTATACTTAGGACCTGGAGGAGTATCCATGGACGAAAACAAAAAGAAATACTGAGAAGTTCCATTCCATGAAATTCATGAACAAGTGTGTAAACTTTTGACTTAAGTTTTTTATTGTATCTTCCATGGACATGTTTCAATATGTAAACTATGGATTTAAAGTTCGACGCGTAGTCACGCATGCGGTTATATGTACCGGTTTTCAAAATACAGCAATTGTATCACATTTTGACCATATAAACCGAAAACATATTTATTGTTTTTATTATTTAGACTGTGAACTGTGTAATTTTTATTATTTACTTATAATAGGATGTACCTTATGACTAATTAATTATTTTTTATATTTGTGCTCAAATTTTGTAAAAAATATATGCAATTCTTCCATATAGATTTTATTTTGTTGAAACTCAGTATAGATTTACTTTTATGTTTAATATTTGGGTTGTTATTAGGACTTTAATAAAATAACGTATTTTTACAGATTCACTTTTTATTATTTTGTAGAAAATTTACAACTTTTTGGGCGAGTTTTTGGTACTCACGACTAGTTTCGTTTTCTTTGTCAGCTATAACAATAGGAATTCCTTTATCTGCACAGGAAGTTATTTCCTGTTTCAAAGCAAATTTTACCAAAATATCACAGGATAATTCTTCTGCAAGCTTCAAGGTTCCTTCTCCAAAGATTCGAATTTTATTCGAACACGAGTCACAAGTCACGTGGTGCATGTTTTCAACGATTCCAATCAGTGGAACATTTAATTTTTTAAACATCACTGCGCCCCGTTTTGTCACCTCCAAGGCTGCAGTTTGTGGGGTGGTAACTAGTAGCACTCCTTAAAAACAAATAATTTCTACTCAATACTTAACTTATACTACACAATTATATACTTTTATTTATAAGGTTGGAGGTAGATCACACCAAATCAAATAGAAAACTTTGATATTGTTACTGTCTATAGCCCTAAAGAACCAAGTTGCACCTAAATACATGTGAAGTAAATTATTGTCAATGCAAAATTGAATTGAAAATTAGAGTTCGCTGTAGGAGTAAAAAATTAATTCACCGTCACCCCTGTAAATACGCTTCTGTTAGAAAACAAACATTTTATCAAATACCAACGCTTTATGCTGGTACAACAAGTTGTCAGTATTTAGGATGAAAGCAAAATTATTATAATTTGGTGTTGTTTTTAGTACAGGTAGCAACAAAGATCATGAATTTATTTAAATCTCTTCCTAGGTTACGCAATGCGATTTTTGCCCCATGTATAATTTTTATATAACCTCTTTTACTTTTCATGTCAATCGTCTTCATTCAAAAGAATAGGCAGACTTTTTATTTTTCGTTTTGAAACGACAATTGCAAGTTTCAAAGGGTACAATAAAGCTGACATCATCCAAGTAAAATGCTTAAACTTTTGACCTGTTAACAAATTAATAATTACAGAGTGTGGCAACATCAATTTAAATTCTTATTTTTAAATTTATTTAGTCTATTATCAAAAGTTAAAATTTACTGATTTGAAATCATTTTTAAAGCAATTTATAATAAAAACTAATAATGATCAAATAAATAATTTACCATTTATAGGTAGGTTTTGTATAAGACTCAGATGTGTGTCTCCTGTTCCTGGGGGTGTATCAATGAACAAATAATCAATTTCTCCCCAATGTACTTGTCTCATTAGTTTTTCTAGAGCCTGCATCACCATTAAACCTCTCCATATTACTGGAGAACCTTTTTCAATTAAAAATCCCATCGACATACTGAAAGCATTATTGGATTTTAAAAATGAATGATGATGAAATAGTATTTTGCTAATGTGACATGAGTGATATTTATCTAGGATACATGACTAATGTAGCATGACCCTAGATGTGAAATATTTCACTGAAATATTTGAAGAAATGTCACAGGAATATTTCAATGAATGTGAAACATTTGATTATGGATCTTTTGGGAATCACACCATAAAGATGTTTCATCTTTATATTTCGAATAGTATAAGCTGATATTGAAAATTTCAAATTGTACATTTTCATAAAATTAATAATAATTCCAAAAATTTTACTTTTTTCTTTGTCTTAATTTTCATTGAGAATGAGATCTGATTTAGACCCTGAAACATTTGGGAAGTTTTGACATATACAAACTTTTCCTTAAGTGTGGTGTTATTCTAAAAAAATCCATAGTAAAGACCATTCAGAAGAAAATAAAAGAACATGCATTTTTCTTAAACATTTCAGTGAAACATTCATGAATATTTCAAATCAACATGAAACAAATAAAAAGTAAGTAACTTTTTTGTGTATTCAAAAAAGAAATGTTTTCACAACGTTCACCCAAAAATTTCACTAAAAAGGGCAAAGAATATTTATTGTAATTCATATTTAGAATAAGTCTAAAATTTAATTTAATTTACATTAAAAATTAGTAAGGAACTTTCTGACAATTACATTTAATATATTGAATATAATTCCTATTATAAAGTGCATTTTCACAATTGAAACTGTCTGAAAAATGTGTACTTACTATGGAGTTATATATATATATATATATATATATATATATATATATATATATATATATATCTAATTATAATGGTAACGGCTGTTAAAATTTTAGTATTCAAACGAATTGCGGGTAGCAGCCAAAGATTAATAAGTGTACTCTTTTTTATATGAGAGCTTTCGGAATTTTTTTTATTCCTTCGTCAGTCAAATACTGAAAAAGTTACAAATATTGTTGTTATTATAAGTACTATAAATGAAATAAATGGTAACTTACTAAAGTTGAGGTTCATAAAATAAAATTAGCATCTCTAGAGAATTAAAAAATGTAACATTTAGTTTTATGATTGTAGTTTAATGAAAATAGATCTAAATTTGAATTTTTTGATGACATATAAATGTGAAACCATAGAAATGTCGGAGGTAATATTATAAGGGATGAGAGTTTTTTTTTTAAGTTTAAGAAAATAAATAAATAAATAAATTTCCAGACAAGTTCCAAAAGTAAGTAATATATGCAAATATATATCACAAAAACAAAAACGTATGGGTTGATTATTATTTTATATATACACATATATATTAGTATCAGTCATCAATAGTATCAACTGAAGTATTGACAGAAGAGTTTGCTGTTAGTCTATCATTATCTAATTTCAACAGGTTACAATAAATCACATTAAGATCCCGTACATCAGTTCGTCGATTAATGCTGTTATCATAATTATTGATGAAAACCATTTCTAAGAAATTTCGTTTAAAAGTATTACGTTCTAGAGCTAAAATTTTTGTATTTTCAAAATCCGCACTGTGGTGATTATTAAGACAATGTATGGCTAAAGAGCAATTTTCTTTTTGTAGCCTAATATCACTTTTATGTGATGTTATTCTATGTTTTAAATTTCTAGATGTCTGCCCTATGTACGTAGCAGGACAATCATTGCAATTAATTTTATATACTACGTTGGACTTAAGGTCTTTAGGTGTTTTGTCTTTAATTTTATTGAATAAATCACCAACCGTTTTTATGGATTTATATGCAAATCTTATACTACGTTCATTTTTAAAAATGCTTACAATTTTGGGAGTAATATCTTTGATGTATGGAATTGAAACATAATTCAGAGCAAGATCTGTCGAATTGGATTTGTTAATGAGAGAATTATTAGATATTATATTTACGTTATCAAATTGCGATGTGTTAAAAATTAGTTTATTTAAAAGTTTTAAGGGATACGAATTGTTACGGAAAAGTTGATATAATAATTGCAAATTTTTTTCTTTGTAACAAGGATGACTAATATTACATATTCTTTTCTTCATTCCATTTATTAAGTTGATTTTCGTTTTAAATGGATGATGGGAGTGGAAATTTATAAATCTGCCTGAACTGGTAGGTTTCATGTACCAGTCAAGTTTTATGTTGTTATTGTCATCTCGTATCACTTTAGTATCTAGAAAAGGAACTCCATGTTGATGATCTTAAGAGTACACTTATTAATCTTTGGCTGCTACCCGCAATTCGTTTGAATACTATATATATATATATATATATATATATATATATATATATATATATATATATATATATAATATAGAAATAATGTGTTCAAACTAGTATTTAAAGATATGTTTTATGTTTCACTTGAAAACTCCAAAAGCTAATACATGAAGTACAAACATGGTTAGGGGGCAGAAGTAAATGAAATAATTCATTAGGGTTAAAAAATGTGCAAGTCAAATCATAATGTATGTTTTCTAATTTTCTAGTTTGGTCTCAAAGTTTGCTTACGTTAATTTATATTTATTTAATGTCTAAATTAAGACTAGATTTTGTTGTCATCTTTCCAACTAAGTTGAAATGGGGCCCTATATTATCTTTTGCTTCTTTAAATTCCATGTTTGGTAGTTTTGAAGATAAAGATAAATTTAATACATTATTTTAAACATAAATTTAAAATATATTTTTCATTTCATATGGTATGAGATATTCTTGATAAAATTTAGTGTTTTATATTTTCCATTTAATTTTTTAAGTTGCACCAGAAACAAATGTTAGGATTTTCAGTTTATTTTTCCTGTGAGTGAATATTCTAATTTTTCCATTTTTTAAGCTTAGTAGACTTAAATTATTTAATGATGCCAGTCATTCACATTAATAGATCTGTGTTCTTCTAAAAGTTATAAATTTACCATTTAACTCCATAATTAATTAAAGGTTTCATGAGATTGTCATTTGTAAGGAATGGTGTTTCTGACAAATTCATCATCAAAGGGATCGAAGGACCAAAAACATCTGCATCTAATAAACCAACTTCTTTTTTGGGGTAAATAAGCTTCATTGCTGTAGCAACATTGACTGAAAAAAATAGGTAATTAAAAAATGTATACATAGTTTGGAGACATTGTACCTGAAGTAGTACTTTTGCCTACTCCTCCTTTTCCTGAAGAAACTAAAATTATATTTTTTACCCCATCAATGGGTTTTTGTTTAGGTAATCCCCTGGACATTATTTCTTTTCTTCGTTGTTCTAAATTTGAGTTTTCATCTGATGCAAAACACATCTTCTAGAGAAAAAGGTTCTAGCAAAAACTTCAAATTGTTATACCAAATTACCTGAGCTGTGAATGCTATTTGAATAGACTGCCTTACAGTTTGAAGTTTTAGATTATATAAAGTCATTATGTTCCAACCCGAGGTGTTGTTTTTAATTTGTATGTAATAGATGGTTTTTATTTCTTACACTATTATGGTATATAACTGAATGTATTTTTTCAATTTTTATCAATGAACACAGATATTTGTACCAAAATTTTTAAATTTTTTTTCAGGTTATAGTCACAGATCATACAATAAATTAAATTAATACAATAAATTAAATAAATTATGGTCAGAGTCAGATCAGTGGTCCCCAACATAGACACATATATTATCATAGACTGAGCCAACAAACAATTTTCAATGATACGATGACAGACGTCTATGGCTGTTTTCCAGTTAGCAGAGCACAAGTGATTTTGTGCCGCACAGTGCGGCAATTTTTAGGACGTTATTTGGAACATAGTTGTTTTAAAACCAACCGGTAGAGTACACTGATCACCATAAGGTTAAAAGTGTATTACTTATAGGTTATCAATTCACGTTTATGTGTACGTAAATTATTTACAGAATAATTCAGAAATGGCTGTTTTCCAATTATTAGAACTCAAAGTGTTTTTGTGTCGCCCTGTACGGTAATTTTCGGGCGTTATTTGGAACATACTTCATGTTTTATGATAAAGTTTTATGTTTACTTGGTAAATCTATATAAAACATCCCAAAGGCACAGTTATTACTTGTGCGAGCCAGGGCTGTAATTGGAACACTCAGTGCTAGCACTGAGTGTTCCAATTACAGCACTGGCTCGCACAATTGAGCACAAGAAATAACTGTGCCATTGGGATGTTTTATGTAGGTTTACTCAGTAAACATAAAACTTTATCATAAAACATGAAGTATGTTCCAAATAACATCCGAAAATTACGGTACAGGGCGACAGAAAAACACTTTGTGCTCTAGTAATTGGAAAACAACCATTATTGAATTATTCTGTAAATAATTTACGTACACATAAACGTCAATTGATAACTTATGAGTAATACACTTTTAACCTCATGGTGATCAGTGTACTCTACCGGTTGGTTTTAAAACAACCATGTTCCAATTAACGTGCTAAAAATTGCCGCACTGTGCGGCACAAAATCACTTGTGCTCTGCTAACTGGAAAACAGCCAGGGTATATTTCTAATAGAAAGAAAACTAACTCTGAACTCAATAATTAAGATAGAGATAGAATGAACAAGAGTAACACATGGTGTCGCCACGTCGCTGCATTAACCACTCTACAGCTCATTATAATATATGTCTATGATTGAAATATTGACAGAACTGTCAACTGTCACTTAAATCTCATTTTTAGGTTATATTTTCCAAATAGAATTTTGAAGAATAATTGTAAGTTATAAAGATATTAAAAAATGATTGAAATTACTTGCAACGATCGTCTAGGAAAAAAGGTCCGTGTCAAATGTAACCCCGATGATACAGTTGGCGATTTAAAAAAATTGATAGCAGCACAAACAGGAACAAGGTGGGACAAAATTGTTTTAAAGAAATGGTATACAACATTTAAAGATCACATTCAGTTGCAGGATTGTATCCTTTTTTCTCAAGAGTAATTAATAAACTTATATTTAAATAGGTAACTTAGTGCATTTAGGGATTATTTTGAAGAATCATTGAATTCTTTAATTCATTTCATAATTGGAGCTCTCAATTTGTCTGAAAAAAAAGTTAAGCAATATCTTCATTGATTGCTAACTGACCTAATAATTCTTTTATGTTGAATGAAAAAACAAACCCAAGCAGTAGAACTCTGGCTCAAATTTGATATCCCAAAATTTTACTTCAAGATTCAAGAGGTGTTTTCAGATGTGTTACTAAAAATATTAGTATCATAAACTAGAACCATATATTGTTAAAAATGTACTTTCCTTAATTAATACAGATGAAATTCATGATGGCATGAATATTGAGCTCTATTACCAATAAGCATAGGATTGAGTTTATAGTGTAATAATATTTAATTTAAGGTAATTTTTTGCAATGTTTCTGAAATAAAGTGAAAATAATTTTTTAAATTATTTATTTTAAATAAACTTCACATGCTTAAATAAAAACATACTTATACTGTATTTTTGGCAAAATATCACATCAAACTCGAACAATATTAGAAATAGCAGTAAAAACAACATTTTAGTTATTGTCAAATGTAAAATAACTTTTTATTTTTATACTCAACATATTGAAATTTTTTGTATGAAAATATTAACAGCTCACTACCACTAGTCAACTATATGAGCATTTTTACCTTACATGTTAATGTGTACTGAAACAGCAAATAAATGAATCTCTAAAATTTTACTTTCTACCAATAAAACTACTTTTCAAAATATTTTTGTTCATTTTATGTAGGAGCCCATATTTATATTGTTTGTTGAAACAGAAAACTGTCCAATAGATCAATCACTCCAATGAGTATTGATATTTTTATTTTTATATTTAGTAATTCATAACATTTTTGTTTAACCAAACAATAAACTTTACAAAATTAAGTTATCTGATATATAGTTAAGTATAAACACCAACCTTTTTTTATAAATTAAAACAAAATTTATTTCTGATTATATCACAGAACATTATAATTTTGGAGATCACATAGAATATAAGCTCTTCTGCTTTTATTCATAGTTCATAAGACAAAATAAATAACAATAGAATAATTATGTACAATTTTGGTTGATCATATTGTAATAATATAAAGTACATATATGGAAAGTGTGATTCCAACATATATTAAGAAACAAATTTTGTTTAGATGATAATAATTATCTCCAGTCAAGACATATATATATAACACCAGGTTTTATTTCATAATAACCCCCTATGTATTTCAAACTTGGTTATTTATCTGAATTTTGAGACTGCAAGGTACTGTTTGTATTATGGATTGACAATGCATCTTCAAGTACTAAAACATCAATTTTATTAAATCAGAACAAATAAATTTTGCAGTAAAATATCCTTTGCAAGTCATTCTAATTTTTAATTATGTAATGTTTTTATTTTCTAGCCATATGACTATAGAAATCCTCACATATTTTGGAATTCTGATTTCTATATTATCCTTGCTAATCATAATTCTCATGGCTTGATATAGTGACAAAAATCTGAAAACAGCATGATTATGATGGACTAAGAATTGGAAACAAGTAGCTTGTTTTCACAAAGAAGTTGACATTAATTAGTTACTTCTGACTGACTACTACACATATTTTGAAACTATTATTACTAGTTCATATTTGAAGCAAAATTTTAAAAGTAAATAATTTGTGCATCATTCTGTATACTTATTTTAAGTAAAGGAGACTAGAAAATTTGCCTTTATGAAGGTTTAGTACAAATAAAAAAAAACAAACAAAAACCAACTGAGGAGAAAGTAGATTCATCCATACATACCTTATTTTTTAGACTAGTGAAAATAGTTAACATAACAAAAAAAAATCGTATTAAGATATATAGTGACCAAGGTATTTATGAACTAATGTATGACAAAGTTCTTTTGTAAAATTTCTCCTCACCATTCCTTGACAAAAAGATGAAAAACTAAAACTTTTTCGTTAGAAATTACTACAAAATGAGATAAGAGAAATCTTGGTTTTGATTTTTCTGACATGTTTTCAATGTGGTCTTTTGAACAGAGCATCATTTGGAGTTTTACTTCTTTTAGAGGGTGAACTTACTGCCGGAGATTCAATCTTTACGGGACTGATGTATCTCTCCTCAGAATTTCTTTTGTTATTTAAAATATCACGAATATGTTGTACTATCAGATCGATTGCAACTGAAACAAAAATTAAACAATTAATTATTTTCCCGTGTATTGATAAATTTTCAGATTTGCATATTCATAACATAATTTCTTAATGCTAGACATCATTATAACATATATGGATGATTTTGTTGAAAAGTATAGTGAAATATATAATTTGTTGTTGTTTGTAAGAAGCGGAAACTTCCTTTTGTATCAATGACAAATTAGACCAGTTCAAACTCTACTCGACCATGAAAAACCGCGTTCATGGTCGATTATATTTTGCCCACAAACTTGTTTTCATAAGTAGTCTTAGGAAATTGTATCTTCTGCCTATGTATATGTCACAGCTTCACAGATAGCTTGCTTTTTCCAAGAATTAATCTCGCCAGATTCTTTCTTCTTAGAGCAGTGGGAAATATGGCCTAAGCAGTGGGCATAAAAGTCTATTTCGGCATTGGTCCTAAGCATATTTTGAACATTATACTCATCATTCACATCTCAAACGACACATCTATCTGGTACCCATCCCCGAGGCTTCACTTCCATTTTAAAAGATGCCCGTCTTTGTTATTTAGCATGTCGCGATATATCATCCGGACGATTGATGTATATTTACTCACTGTTCCGGATTCAAATGCCACTCTTTTTGTTATTAACTCCATTGTAACTGCATTATAAAGTTTTGACGTCGTTCTTGCTGTTAGTTATTATAATGGTGACCTCCATACACCATTCATTAGTCACACATCTTAATTTTTCTTGCTTGGATCTGTTTTAGTACTTTCTGGAATATTTATGTGTTGAAAAGAGTCGGAGCTAGTGTACAACCCTGTCTTACTCTTGCTATGATAGGAATGCTGGTAGTTGAATTATTTTTTATTATTATATATGCTGTTTCTTAAAGTTTTAATTTAGACTAATGTTAAGAAATGATTGCAGAGAGGTTTTTGTTCTATTCTCACTTCTTTTCTGTAAAGGGTAGTAGGATTGTTCTTTCCAGAATGTATTACGCACATGTGCTCTGAGATAACGAAACTCTTACAATGTAAGAGGCACAATTTGTGTGTGACACTGAGGGCTTCGCTATCATCGTCTAGAGACAGTGTTCCGGTTTCATCACTATTAATTTTAAATAAGTTTGGTATTTTTCAATTTTTATCTTTCATCAAGATATTAGGATTATCCTGGCTGGTTAAGATTGTTTTCCCCTTTTTTCCATAAGTCTGGAAGTCTTACCCGCATATGTATGGCCACAAACCATAAGGTATAATGTACAAGCAATTCCTGGTACTTTTCTCGGATGGGTTAGACGGTCTTGTATACGTGAAAAGAGATCGCAATGTTTTATTTGTTGTTTGTATGGTGATAGATTCACAACTTTGTTTGGTTTTTGTACACAATGGTCATTAACAATATGTTGACTGTTGGTGTTTTGTAGCATCGGCTTCCGCTCTATTTCATTTATACTTTTATTTATATTGACGTTGTATTAGTGCCCTTTATTATTATTTACTTCATCGTTGAATATTTAATTAGTTTGAGATGTTTTTCGCTTAAAACACATTTCTTAATGTTCAAACTTTGGTTGGAACTGAAATTTAAAAATTTGTTAGCACATGGAAACCACTATTGTTTGATCTGTATAATAGGGGAACCCTCAGTATGAAGTGATTTATGTCTGTATCTGACCCAAAATTGTGAGATGTGGTTTCTAGTGTTTTTATGCATGCTGAGCAGGTTTGCCCATAATCAGCAAGTTTAATGTTTCGTATTTGTTACAGCCCTATTGAAAAAATAGAACTTAATGTTTCACTTGGAAACTTTTATAGGTATATATGTCGATTGACTGCGACAAAAACACATTAGGTTCCCATACACTCTTTACTTGAATCTATGGGATTTTTTCCTCAGGAATTCCTTTTTGTAATAATACGACATAAAAAATCTTCACTCGCTCCTTTAATTTTTATATTGGAATAATTTTTGTATACAATAACAGATATGAATAGATCACAAATTAAATGCTTATTAATACCTTAAGAAATAACATTACAATTCCTTATACTAATATGGTAGTTAAAATACTAAAATAAATCAAATACTTCAATTTGTTTCAGTCATGTTTTCGTACATTATGTTTATAAAAAAATTGTGTTGTGGTAAAGTTGGTTCATTTTGGTAAATTGACAACATAATTGTGCCTGTATTAACCAGTCTTCTTGTTATTATTAAAATGTATTTAAAACCAAATGACAAATTATATTGTCGCCTATATTAATTTGATTTTACAGATTTTAAAAAATTAAAAATTGTTAAATATAATAACACAAACGCATTTTGCAAAAAAGCGAATTTCCATCATTTCAATGTAGCAGCGCAAAGTCAAGAAGCAAATATTTATACAGGGTGTCCCAAAAGTCCTGGAACGGCATTTTATCTCGGCGAGAACGCATTTTAGAGAAAAATGTTTCAAACAAAACTTATAGGCTTCGTCCCTGGCTATCGAATTGTGACCTTGAATTTAACCTTGACCTTGCCCTTCAAGGTCATTTCAAGGTAAAGTCGATTTTTTCAAATGGGACAACATATTTCTGATCTCGGAAATGGAAAGATCGGAAAATTTTATGTTCAAATATGTCCTTGACCATTTTTAAAACTTGATCTCTGGTGGTCAATGAAGGTCAAGTCAAGCTCAAGAACAACTTCGTTGCGTAGCCATACTAAGTATCGCATTGCCGTGGAAAAATCCTAAACCTTAGTTCTTGAAAAGTTTTTTTTAACCCATATTTGACGAGCTACGCACCGAAGTTGTTCTCGACCTTGACTTGACGTTTACTGACAACCAGAGGTCATGTTTTAAAAATGGTCAAGGACATATTTGAACGTAAAATTTTCTGATCTTTCCATTTCCGAGGTCAGAAATATGTTGTCCCATTTGAAAAAATTGACTTGACCTTGAAATGACTTTGAAGGTCAAGGTTAAATTCAAGGTCACAATTCGATAGCCAGGGACGAATCCTATAAGTTTTGTTTGAAACATTTTTCTCTAAAATGCGTTCCCGCCGAGATAAAATGCCGTTCCGGGACTTTTGGGACACCCTGTATAACTTTTCCACTTACAGTATTTTAGTCAATGCGCTTTGTATTCTATATTAACATAGATATCTGATAGGGTTTGTAGCTAACTTGTGTAAAAGAATAAAATATTGTAATTTTTCACGCTACATACTGACTTCATAATCTACTAATATATTTCTTAACATCAGGTTTTTAATGCCCAGTGACAATAGAAGTAATAAATTTGACAATATCATTGGAGGTGTTTAACCCTTTTATTTATTTTGAGCCATTTAGTCAAACTATTCTAAAATTCGAGGTTTATGTACGCAGTAATTAAGATTCTTGGTGTACAATTTTCCACACAAACTTAACCACAGCAGTTTTTGTTTACGCTGTCAATTTATAATGGTCAGATGACAAACAGCGACTTTCCAGCGACAAGTGGGTGAAGGCATTATGGGTTTGTGGCCCACACCACATAACTTCATGGGTTTTGTTAAAATTCTTCAAGAGTTGCAAAAGCCAGTATGTTTCGCGGATTCTAGATGGTCCCTGGATGGTCTAATGAACCCGATATAACAACAGTGTTGATGAACAACTAGGCGAACAAATTCTGTTTATGCTTGATGACGCCAGGCTGAGGCGGTGGAAGGAGAACTTGGGCTTCAGCATTCAAGTCAAGAAATCTGGTCTTTGATTAGGAGACTTGGTTCCGCTGAGGCAGAAGGATGGCATCGACCCCAACCTTGTGGCGCAGAGACTTCAGGATATATTCAACAGTGTATCTATTGGAAAAGACTTGACCAGGCGATTGGATGGCCCAGTAAAGCAGATAAAGATTACATGACAAAGAAAAAAAGCTGTTTCACAAGACTATGCACGTATCCACAAGTCGATGGTGAAATTGAATGATTTGCGCTTCGAACTCCACCCCCACCAACAGATTCCTCACATCTGGTCTCATTTAACTTCTACCTATTCACTTACTTCAAAGAGATGCACCAGATAAACAGTTCTGGCTCAGATGATGAAGATAGTCCCAATTGGACACAATTTTGAAGTAAAAGGCAAATGTTGCTATAACATATCACACCCAATCGGATGGTATTATGTATTTGGCAATCACCATGTGACTAATGATGAAACATGTATGCTTATTCATTTATAACAAAGAATTTACGTCTTATATGTGTTGGATGTCCATGCCAAAAATTGGTGTTTAGTTTCATATAGTTTTTGGTACACTTGCTCAAACTATTTAACGAAATATGTATTATACATATTTTCGGTTAGAGGTAACTGATACAGAACGGTAAGGAAAAACCATCTATGTAGATTTGAGCTGCTGATAATGTATCAAAAGGCATTTTTAGACATTAAATCTACTACCTAAACCTATTTCTGAAAATTGCCAAATCATCTATACAAACGAAGAAATAACAGAAAATCATAACTGACTATCAGATTTAACTACTAAGTATGTGCTAAACATTATAATATGCGTTGAAAGAGGCATCATATTAGAGGACGACCTCAAGGCACAAGCAGAGTGGACACAATGGAAGCCATCGTATTAGACAAATATGTGCTACATCATGTTAACAAGGCCTCACATACAGAAACGCATATAACCATACATTTTGTGGCATGTGAAAAATAGGTTTGGTGTTATGGTATAAAGCTTTTCGTTAATAATATATCTAGATAGATGAAATAGGTATAGATAATGTGCAACAATAATTGGTAAAATGAACTATATCATTTTATCTAGACCCATACAAATTTCAACTCATAGATGTAAAAAGCTTAAGCATAATAGTAACAAACAGGAGATCATGATTATTCGAATAAAAAGAGATATAGTGAGAGAGCAATTAAGTCCTTTAAAAATCAACTCTACAAATTAATAATATTAAGGAATAGTTTATAAACTAATAATTATATTTTTGGTTCTTTTGCATATATAATTTTCATAAAACACGCATATATAGTTACATTAAAAAAAAATTATAATACATGAAAATACTGAAATAAATTTAATACTTCGAAACAACAGAAATTACCAATATTTACTTGCTTATGTACTTTTCTAAAAGCCCAGTAATTTTCTGTATACATTGATATCACATTACTAATGATCATTCATGCTACATTGCTGAACACAATCAACGGGATTTTTTACCAGGAATTTCGCATTTTAGTTTGTTTCATTATCAATAATTTATGGAATAAATTCAGTAACAGAAAACATAATTTAATGTTTGTGATTATCTCAAACCAACAGAGGCTACAATCAAATTAAATCGCCAGATAAACATATTAAATATCTGTCCATTATTGTCTTGTGAAGTGTACTTTTTTACTATTTTGTCATTTCAAAGGCAATGGTACACATACTATGTATTAAACAATTCTAAATTAAACAAAAAATAGTTCTAGAAGTGGTTTGTCATAGAAACTAAATTTGTTAAAAACTCAATGTGAAATTTAGAAACAATTATTTAAAATATATATTTTTTGAGTACTTCCTAAATGTTTTTAAAACCATTATTTTAACCACAATTTTCCCCCGTGTACATATGGATACGCCACTGGAATTTATACTATTTATTTTGTATCTCAATATCATTATCATAACAAAAATTAAATAAATTACTGCATTAGATATTATATTACGCAAACACTTTATGTAACTTTGAACAAAAAATATATTTTTTGAGTTACACTTTTGCGCAACCTATTCGACAAATCTTCTGACAGCAAAGTTGTATGCATAATAAACTGAAAAAGTATTTTTAATTGTCAATAAATGCATTTCTTTTTTGAACGCTGACTTTTGAGGATACAGACCGTCAAGTAATTGGAATTCCACACTTTGAAAAAGATACATTTTAGACTTGTTGCGAAAATGCAATTGCGACTACAAAGGCGTCGCCAGACAAGGGCTGGGGGACAACTGCCCTGAACCTCTCTTGTAGATCATTGGCGCTTCGTTATATGCGAAATAAACCCTATAATTGTCGACTTTCCCCATAAAAGACAAGCACATACCATTTCTGGCGACGCCCTTGTGCAACTCCTTTTCATGTTAAGTGGGGTCTTCCCGATGCTATGTCCTTAATCTATTTACCGTAGCGTAATATTCAAAATTCTGACAGTTTGTGATATAGATAGTGTCTTTGCTTAAAGATAAGTTCTAGTATATTGTGACTATAAGATTAACAAGTCGAAATTTATACTCAAATGTACTTTTGAGTGTACCATGGGTGCCTGCATGAGAACACCTGAAAGTTTACTTGTATAATTTTGAAAAAAATATAGAAATACAATAATAATAATAATAATCTGTATAGATCAGATAATTCTGCGAGTTTCTGATCTACACAGAGTCGTATGTCAGGTTGATGACTCAACACCTCTGCGACTGACAGAACAATAAGTTCAAGTATAGCACCTGACAACTGATGAGAAGCTGCTTAAATGGAAGACATATTAATGACGTCGACCTAGATTATGTCGACAGTTCAGCGTCGAACTACTGGTTGATCTCTGGTCATATGTTTCCTGAAACGGAAGGCTTTATATTGGCAATCCAAGATTAAGTAATTCCAACTAAGAACTATCTAAAGTACATCGTCAAAGACCCTTCTATCAATAACGCCAGATGCAGATATGGTTGCCAAACATCTGAATCTATCCAGCATATTACAGGAGGTTGCCAAGCGTTCGCTGCAACTGAATACAAAGAACGATACGATACTTTGGCAAAAATACTGCACCAGGAACTAGCGCTGAAACTTGAGCTAGCACAGTCAGGTAAGAACACCCTACTATATATACAAACCAGAATCTATTTTAGAAAATAACAAGTACAAGCTGTACTGGGACCGCACGATACTGACCGATCGGACTGTTGCTCACAATAGGCCAGATATAGTTTTAGTAGATAAAATCTCTAGGAAGACAACCTTAATTGACATAGCAATCCCTAACAACAATAACATATATATTAAGCAGGCTGAAAAAAATAGCCAAATACAGGGATTTGGAATTTCAAATAAAGACACATGAACAACACACGAATTGTTATGTCAATAACAGGAGTTGTCCCAAAATATCTATTAAACAATTTGAAATACCTCGGTCTGGACGAACATCTTTACCAACTGATGCAAAAAGCCGTCTTGTTAGGAACAGCCCGGTAAATTCATGGGAAACTGCAGCCACGACGCCAACCACGGGCCTGATAACCTGGCAAGGGCTCCCACAGAGCTAAACCCTTTTGATATGTAGTATCTGGAGTTTAGTGAATTTTCCCCTATAGGTACGCTGTGCGTGCCTTGGAGGGAGTGTGCTGTCAAGTCGTATATAATGGCTGTCCAGAAAGTACCGAAACAGCATAACAACTCTAATGGAGTAAATGACTAAATTAATTTTTTTTAATGGGAATCTCCAATTTCGATTCTGGAAAAGGGTACAAAATTATACATTCAGATACGAAATTGAACATGACCTTGAACGATGACGTCTACAGCCTTGAAACGCAAGGGTGGTTTTGAAATCCCGTAGTTTACCCCGCGACAAACGTAGGGGGTCCAAATTTTCTCGGCTATTTTGTGACATTGCATATAATTCAATCCAGCAAATGATTGCATTGTAATACGCTGGAACGCAAGGGTAGTTTTCAAATTCCGTAATTCACTCCGCGACAAAGTTAGGGGTTACAAATTTTCTGGGCTACATTCTGGCATCAGTTGCAAATTATTCATGCAAAAAAAACCGAGTGGATAGACACGTTTTTATAACACTACGTCACTTAATACTGTATCGTATAGAGTATATGGATATTTTGATTTCTTTATTTTTGGGGGTACGTAATAAAAGTTTTCTAAACCCATGTTATTGTTCTTGAACGGATTCAGGCTTAATAAGCTGAAAAAGTATGATTTTCTCAGTTTTGTATTTTATGTTGGTACCATTGATGATTCTCCATCTTCCTGCTAACTTTAGTTAGGTAACCGCTGACTTTGTTACGTATGACGCATGGTTTTTAATCTTTACTGTAGTTCTCGGACATGCGAATAAGCTTCCAAGTAGTTGTAAGAGATATGACGTATTTATGCCTTCACAATGATGATTTTGTTCATTTGTAGCCCCACTAGAAATATCGTGAGTAGTATTAGATAAATCATAATACTTTATACACATAACATGTAGTGCCAGTGTCACAAACTGTCAAAATCTGAATCTGTCGTAATTGGGTCAGGGGATCAAACCTCGCGAACGCAAATTTCGTTTCATGACTGACGACAGCGCTGCAATTTATACAACAAATTTACAACAAATACTGAACAAAACTTAAACATCGATAACATCAAGTCTAAAGGCAACGAAAATATCTTTTCGATTCTCATGTCAATCCATTCACTTAATCGTTCTCTGATGATTCGGATAAACGGCAGCCATTTTGCTTGTTGGACCCTTTTAAAATGTCCCAGATGTGGTGTACGATAAGGTTAATAGCCACTGCAACAAAACATGTTTTTGTGAGTTGTTTTTGTAAAAAACAATGATCTAATAATTCAAAAATCTATTACTTAAAAACACATACATGCATGGACCATGTTACATGCATTCAAAACATCGTCTTTATTTATTACAAGCAACATTTAATGGAGGACTTCGTAATGGCACAGAAATGAATTGATGAAATATTTGGCGGTTCTTAAATCATGTACTTATGGAATGTTTTGGACATTAAAAAAACAAGGCAGCCATACTGAAAAACTGTTATTAATAATTTACACTTATGTGGTATGATACTGAAATATTTTAACGGAAACAATGAATAAAATTATCAATTTTTCTTGAATTATAGATAATAATTACAAACTATTAAAATAGAAGAATAAATGTAACAAATAATAATAATCTAAGATAAATACACATATTTTTTGTTACTAGTACAATCAATGTACTGGTTTCAGCACATGGGAAAAAATATTAATTTTAAAATTGTATTTAAAAACTTTAAGAATTCATAACCATTAAATTAAGTGTCTAACTAGATAATAAGATTAAAAAAAATATTTATATGAAAAGAATGAAAGAGTTAAGAATATAGACAAGGAATAAAATGTAATTATGTGTACAAAGGCAATTTTCAATGCTATCAAAGTAGTATTTGGGTGGCTGGTATGACAGAACACCAAGATGAAAAATAATGAAAAATAAAGGAAGTAGAGTATTTGTCAATATAAACCCACATTTGTCGGTATATATGAAACTTGGATCGTTGCCAATTGTTTATGTATTGAAGACCCAAAAAAATGTACAGCTGATTAAAATTTCTACACAACTAGGAATATTCTAATAAAATAAATTCGTTTTAATTTATTATAGAATGCCGGCAAAACATTTGATTTAATTGGATTTATTTATCATGTTGATTAGAGAAAAAGTAGAATGTGCTCTCTTCAAACAATTAAAATTTAGACCTATAACAAAAAAAAACTTCAACATGACCATAATCAAAAGTGAGTTTTGAATTTGGAAGAATTTTTTTAAAATTTGTCCAATATTATTAAAGGGTAGATAAACCTACATAAAATAAATATAAAACCTAAGATAACAAACAACAAATCATATGATTTCTGTTTCAAAACAGCAATGAACTTGCTTTAGTAATAAATTGGATGTAAAACTTGCCCCCCCTTAGTTTTAGGTTATAAAAATGTCAAATATAAAACTAGAACTTACTACTGCAACTATTATATTACTTAAACTCAAAATTGTTTGACATCATTTACTTTATATCTATGATAACTGTACTGTAATTTTATATTGCTTTTTAATCACCTATTATGAGATCATTGTTTTTTATTCATATAAATGATATTGATGATTAAATGAATAAATAAGATTTTTATTAGTATCAATGACAATGATAAATAGAGATTTTAGCATGACATGAATTTTTGCAGTGACTATATTTACCTTACACCGCTTATAAAGCGATAAGAATCCTACCATTGCATTTCACCAGTAAGCAATATGCAGACATATGAAACTAGTTAACAGTTTATATACTATGTAGACTGATGTACACATTTTAGTTTTCATTTTTATTGTTTTGTAACATACACAATATTCAAAATATTTAGAAACTACTTAAATTTTCTTGTTGTATATAAACTGTGAGACAACTTGCCAATAAAAAACATCGATTTAAAACAACTTACCATGGTTATCAGCACCCCTGGGTATAATAACATCTGCAAACTTCTTGGTCTGTAATAAAATATTTATTTTAGCTTAAAATGAATGTTTTTTACATCATCACTTTATATATATTATTACTTATTACTTACTGGTGAACAAAATTCTTCAAATGCAGGTTTTACAAAATTCATATACTGATTCAAAACCTGATCCAAATCACGTCCTCTCTCATTTATATCTCGGGGCACTAAAAAAACCAGTAGAATATAATGGAATTATATTATTTACTTTATATATTAATCATTTTCTGGTAAACAGCACAAATCAAAATAGGAAAAATCAATTTGGTCAAATGCGAGTTTGTCTCACATACTAAGGGCTGGAACCACCTTTGAGATTTGTTATAATTTAGTTAGTCATAATATATATATATATATATATATATATATATATATATATATATATATATATATATATTTGATTTACTTGTTTGCCTTCAAAATTCTATTAGGTTTCCTTTAATTCTTTTTCAAAGTTGATGGCTACATAGTTTCAAAGATACATAAATAATTATCAAATTTTATATTTTCTTTAGTATTCTTGTAAACTATGCTTTTAAAATTATAAAAGCTATATACCTTTATTTCTGAAAATGAGATCATTTTCTTTTGATCTGCCATACGATGTTCTTAATTTTTTGTAATATTGATTTAATTGTCCAATTTGATTTTAAAAATTATTTTTTTCCAGATACTTGAGTCAGTGATGATGCATCCTGTTCATTTTTTAATTTTTAGGTTCGGGGATATGTCAAATTTTAAAAATCTTTAATATCTTTTACATTAATTAGTTTAAAAATACAAATAGAAATATATTTGCATTATTGATTACAAGTCATTTCATTTGAAATACAACATAATGAGCTTAAGAAACATTAGTATTGTTTAAGTACTTCTTGGGAAATAACACCACAGTTAAGAAAATTGCTGTATATTCCAAATGTTTCGGGGTCTATGTCAGACCTCGTTGTCAATGATTAAGAAACTACGATAAAAAAGGCACAATTCTAAGATGTAAAATTCAAATATTTGACAATATGTATTATTTGATTTCTGAAGTATCTCAGAGAATTTTATTTGTAATAAACAGGGTAGCACAGAAACTTCTAAAGATCATATAATCATTAAGTTCGTTTCAAATTGGAAGAATTTGAAAGGAAGATCTTCAGAATTTTATGTGGCGCTCTTAGGTGCGACCAAAGAATTTTTTTGATTCAGTGATCCCATTAAAATGATAAAGGAAAAACCTTATGAACTATCCCGCTATTGGGTTGTTCATAACGACATTACCATTAGCAATTTCTTGCTTAATCATCGGCAACCAGGAACGATTGAATTCTACGGAGGCAGTAACGATACAATCGTTTTCATTTGACAAAATTAAAGCAGACTTTTTTAGTTTTCTTTTGGTGTTGTTCTTCTTTTGAAACTGTATTTTATGACCAAGGTCCCAAGCATGTTCACAAATTTTGGATTTTACAAATTGTCGTTTTTTTATGTAATTTTTGTGTTCGTTTATTCAAACATTTAGAGGTCTAGAGGTTTCTCCAATATAGAATTTTTTACATTCACAAGGGATTTTATAAATGCAATTTTTTGTATTTTGAGTTGTGTTTTTGGTTTGGTTTTTGATATAATTGATTTTAGTGTATTTCTTGTTTTAAATGATGTTTTGATATTATATCTGTTTCCCACTATTTTTAGTCGTTCTGATAGACCCTGTATGCATGGTATAGTTATTGTAGTAATGTAATTATCTTGGGAATTAGTGTTGCTTGGTGAAGTTTGATGTTGGTTGTTAGGGACTGTTTGGTATTTGATTTTGTTTAACTCCTTATTAATACATTTTTTGGGTTTTTGGCAGAAAGTACATTTTTTATAAACGTTTTATCTTAATTGAATTTATACAGTTGGTTTTTTCTCTGCCATATATAGATTTGATGATAACCCTTTTTACTGAATTTGGATGATTAGAGTTAAAGTTATTATTTCCCAAGAAGCACTTATACATTGAAAATATGCCACAAATATCATTCAGAAAACAAATAGTATTGTTTTTCATTTACCTAATTTGCCCAACAAAATTAATTATCAAACATTCACTTTATTTATCATGTAAACTTTTGAGGAAGATAAAAGGGGGCATGTATCGAAGTATGTATATTTTTCTTAATAAGCATTGAAACAAATTAGTTTAACAATGCAAAAAATATAGTACTTTATAATGAGACATTTCATTATACATCAAATGAAATTTCTCATCACTTTTGGCTCATATAAAGACAGTGTGCCTAATATTTAACAATTTATTAAAATAACCAAAAAATCAGTAGAGTTGAGTTTTGTAAATACTTAGGAGTTATAATTCATAGTAGATTAAAGTGGACTAAGCATATATTATATTCAAGGGTTTTTTTACAGTTTTTTTTGCTTTCCCTTATATGAATAACTCTGCAATATATTGTAGGTCATATTGCATCAAAATTGTCAGAAAACAAATTTGGGGGGGGGATGTTGAAGTAAATTCTTGTAAAAAAATCATAAGCACATAGAAAAGAATCAACAACAATTCAACAAAAACTGCATCCGCTGATATTTCTGCGTGTCATAGTTTTTTTTGCGATAGAAATATATGTTTAAAATGATACTTTTCCTAAACACAAAAAAATATACTTATAATGAATAATAATGGCAGAATATCAAACATCTTGCTTTCTCAAGTAGTTATTTTTATACAGTAATGATGCAATTATATACAGAGTGTTAATTTTGCTCACTTCAATCAACTGAAGAAAAAAAAACAAAAAATACGAATAGACACTGGATGATCACAATTTTGTTGACTGAGTACATTCAAAAAACAAAATCCCAGCGATTCAGAACGTAAACGTAATAATGATGAAAAAATTATCCAGACCATTTGAAGCGTGTTGTCTAATTGTTTCTTTGAAACACCTAGTACATGATACAATTTGAAATAAATAAAATCGTTTGTTATTTTTCCTTGACAATGAACACTGAGTATATATGTATACCTAGTTTACATTTATTTATGTATAATATTTATAATATATGTTATTTTGGTTGGCCTCAAGTAATGATTCTGATGTTCAGTACTACGATGATCTATCATTTCCAATTTTATTTCAAAGAAACAAAAGGAGTGTTTGAGACAGAAAAAAACATAAGAAAAAATACTATGAAAAGAAAATGTAAAGAAGGAAAAAAAACTCTTTGCTACTAGCATACAAAAATTATTCAAACATTTAGGTAGGTACATTTATTAGTCTACTTAACATTAAACCTAAAAAAACCATAGTTGAATATTCTATACTAATTTAGAACTCCCCTTTCTGCAGTTTTATAGTATGTTGTAAGTTACAAAAACACAATATAATAATATCATCAGCATTAATTTCTTATACTTTACCTCTACGAGCAAGCCTTGTATCAGAATCAGTATCTACAAATAACTTCATATGGAAGAGTTTTCTTATTTCAGGAAAGTAAAATACTAGGATTCCTTCAAACAGTACAACATCAGCAGGATATATTGTCAAAATTTCATCTTTACGACTGAAAGATCAAGATTATTATGCCCAGAAATCATAGGTGAATTATGTGCTTACAGTGAATGATTACGATAATCATATGTTGGTATTTGTACCATCTTTCCTACTAATATGTCCTTGAGGGTATTATACATTAGACTTTCATTAAATGCGTCGGGATGATCAAAATTAAATTGTCCTTTTTCGGCCTTCTGTATTTCAGAAGGGGATAATTCTCTGTAGAAACTATCTTGTGATATGCATATAACTTGTCTCTGCTTATGGTCCATATCAACCTGCCCTAGTTTTTCCATAATTTTAGCGCACACTGTACTCTGCAAAGAAAATTGTTAGTTAAATGCACATGTTATACCTACATATGAATTAGCAATATTACCTTTCCACTAGCTGTACCTCCAGCTACACCAATTAAAAAAGGTGATTTTCTTTCTGTGCCGTTCATGCTGCATACACCATTAGTTCTGTTATCACTCATTGATAAGAATTTTCTAATTTCCACTATTTGCTTAAATCGATATTTGCTATATAATTGCATTTATTTGCATATGCGCAAAAGTTGAGGTTATTAAATTGCCGACCTTTACATTCTAGTTTACTACTACTGCATTATAAAATTGATTGAGGATCTCGACCATTGGATGGTGCTGCGAGTGTATATTTGGCAAATAAATGAAGGAAATAAAATGATTTTTTTCTAACGTATATACGTTGTATAGTTTTGTGAATATTCTTCACAATTATTTTGCAATTTCACGAAAATAAGTACATTTATGATCTGGGATTTTTAAGACACCGTGGTTTTAAGTAAATGTCTTAACAATGTTTATTATATCAACATTGGCATGTTGAAAGTAGGTACATAAATACCGATTCTTTAGAAAAAAAAATTCAACGGTAGTTCTCATTTATTGTATGATCTGTGGTAGTTTTGATACAGAACATGGAAATAACAGAAAATAAGTACCTATGAAAATTTCTGGCAATGCTAATATGTAATAATAATATTTTATTACATAGGAGATTTTTCAAAATAGTTTTTCCCGTTGATGGGTATATATGGGTATCAAATTGGAAATTTTAATAGTTTTGGTCCATTGTAAATTGGCAAGTGAACAATGTCAATGTGTTTGGTGGTGGTCTTATTTCAGATCAGTAGCTTCAAGTTTAGATATATGGCCAGTGATTCATTATGATCTTTCGTCTATACCTATCATTCTGGAAGAAATTTTGGTTTTGAGTAGGAGATTTAATTGCAGCTTTATTAGAGCCTAAGGGACAATTGTTTCTACATACTGAGTATCTACCAAAGAGGTTTATACGTAGAGTGAATTAGGTATGGACGTTATTGTAAGTTGCAGTGTAATAACAGTAGAAAGAGAAAGACAATATCAGGGAGCGCTTGCTATGTCTCTACCCTACCAATAGTAGGCGTCACCACTGACACTGACCAATCAGGAAAGACACGCTTATTCTCTCTCTCTTTCTATTAATATTGCATGAATTTCGCTTGTTCACGTGCTCTACACTATTAACCTCTTTGGTATCTACATATACTCAATGTACCTACACGTCATTAACTTTTATGATTTCCTTTCGTTTTGTCATATTCTAGACAATATATAACGGACTTGCCTTGTAGGTCGATACCATAAATAAGTAATTGTGTAGTTTTGTATTATTAAAATCCTAGCTCATAAGTCTTCATAATCAGGGCCGTCTTTAAACTATTTGAGGCCCTGGGCACATTAGGATCATGGGGCCCCTATGACCTTGAGAAAACACTATTTAGTTATAATATATAAAGAAAATAGACAAACAAGGTTCTAAATTTATTTTTATTTAGTTACTAACTATAAAAAATAGGATATATAAAAAATAATCTACAAAAGTAACTCGCTTAGCCTAAAATCCTTAGATTAATTCTATGTTGATTGCAAAGGTACCCTTCTAGATTTAAGATGAGCAAAATCGTTAATCACTTCTTCAAAATCTATGGTATTCAGAATATCACATTCTATGGACATCAGCGACAAACTAGTTAATCTCTCTTGAAGCATTGTACTTCTTAATTCATTTTTTATTCGTTTCAATTTGGAGAAGGAGCGTTCTCCGCTGCAGTTAGTTATCATCATGCTTAAAAATATTCTCAATGCAATTTCTACGTTAGGAAATGTGTCTTCAATTTTGTTTTGCTTTAATAGATTATATACTTCCTGTACACTGTTAGGTGCTTCATTTTCACTCTGAACATTTTTAAGTATTCTTTTAAATGTTGACATTCTATTTCTAACTCTTTTTCATTTACATCTTCGTGAAAGTGAAAAAATAAACTAAAACGTTGACTAACGGTCTCATATGAACTTAGTCGCTGTTTTAGATGAACACTCAAGGTATCGATTATTGGGAGAAAGGTTTTTACGTTGAATCGCTCTTTTCCATTCAATTGGACTGATGGCTCAGAGCCATCAAAAAAACTCTGCCGAGAGCTTCTACGTCTTGTTCTTTGAGATAAATCCTTGTAGTCAGATTCTGAGTTCTTTTCTTTGGCAGATGATTCGAAGTTATCAAATTTATCCCTGAGGTTAGTAATAAAATCATAAAGTGAAGTGAACAAATTGGTTGCAACGTCCAGTGTTATTGTTTCTTTCTGAAGATAATTACTTGTTTTGTCTATTCTTTCCAATATACAGCTCCAGATTTCCGTCAGTATAATAAATTCTATATTTCCCATTTTTCTAGATAGACTAAGGGCTTCGTCTCTAGTTTCTCGTGCCTGTTCAGTATCGTTTGCGATGGTGATTAAAGCTTCTATTATTCGTTTATAACCCCCATGCAAAGCGCTTACTGCATCAGCTCGGGCTGACCATCTGGTTTGTGAAAGACTTTTAACAACTTTTTTTGAACCTAAATGTTCTGTTAAAATATTCCATCTGTGGGTAGAGCCCGAAAAAAAGTTGTACACTTTCTGAACTACTTCAGAAAACTGTGATGCCTCCGGTACACACCCAGCAGCATGGACACCTAGCAAGTTTAGTGAATGTCCCGCAGATGGTATAAAGGTGGCAAATTCACATTTTTCCTTGATTCTTGTTTGTAGACCACTATACTTTTCCGACATATTTGAAGCATTGTCGTAGCTTTGTCCTCTGCAATCTTTTATGGGAATATCATGTATCTCTAAAAAATTTAAGATGGTCTCCGCTAAATACTTAGATTTATGCTCTTTAATAGGTATAAATTTCAAAAACCTTTCAACAGGAACACAGTCTTTTACGTATCGAATGATGAAAGTTAGTTGGTCAATATGGGACAGATCGGGCGTACTGTCAACGCTAATGGAAAAATATTTTGCTGATTTAACTTCATTTATAATTTTTTTTAGAACCTGTTTTCCCATTACTTCAATAAACTCATTACAGATATTTGCTGATAAATAAGAAATGTTACCCTTTCCAGGATTCCCATATTTTTTAAAGTGATCTGCAAGAAATGGATCAAATTCGGTAATACCTAAATATCGGTTATCATTTGGTAATTTGGCAGGAACTAGGGGGCCCCATTCGATCGCGGGGCCCTGGGCACGTGCCCATAGTGCCCAGTGGAGAAAAGGGGCCTGTTCATAATATGCATATGCTCGCCTTTCGCCTTCATCCCGTTGATTTCCTTGAACAACCTTCGATAGGTGCTTTTCTAGGGTCTAACTGAACCGTTCTACTATTCCGTCACATTCTGGGTGTAGGAAGGAGGGGTTGGGTCTCGCCGTCTTAATGTCCAATGGCTCGCAGTTTTTACGAATCAAGTTGGATTGAAAGTATCGGTCCTAGTCTGAATGATAATTTTTTTGATTGGTGATGGGCAGACTAGGAGTGCAAAATGTATACTTTTGTTCATGTATTTCCAGGATATATAAAATTGTATAAATATAAAATTTATTCTTATGAAAAACATGAGAAATTGGTTGGTCGAAAATTTCGGGGGGGTTTGAACCCCCCCCCCCTGCTGGCTACGGCTGATTTAAAAAACACACTACTTGTAGAGTTTGATCTGTAGATAGTATTTATGGGCTTTAACACTATCTAACACTTATCTTATATATTGAAAATGTACAAATAATGAATGTCAACATAATATGCATATTAAAACTTACCTATGAAAAGTTATATCCTCTTGCATTTTCTCGCTGCACAACAATTCACCATGTCTTTTGCTGAATTAAAACAACCACTTTTCATTCATAAATACAGAAATAAACACAAAAATATCGAAGTTGGCACATTCTATGTTTGCCACCATTTGCCAGTAAAATCGACACAGCTGTATTACTTCACAAAGTGGGTGAGTCCCCTCTTTTACCTAATCTGTCAGTACCAATACTGGACCTTATTAAGACAGTTACCAATAAAACATTGGACGCCGCAAATACACCACGTAGTATCTGCAACTAAATAATCTATTCGAAAAGTAAAAAAAAACTTTTCAAAATTGCAAGAATAAACCTGATTATTAAGGGTTTTAATGGTAATATCAGGGCTGCAAGACTAGCTAGGGTTCTTTTGGGTCTGAAAGAACTAATAATAAATAATAAGGGTCATGAAGAAATACAAAGAAAAAAAATCAAACCACACACACAAGTGTCGTAATAAGAAGTCTGAAGATGCAAAAATGTCTTTTTGTTTCATATGTATAAACAACTGTTTCTACTAACATATCAAATTCTCACAGGTAGATTGGAGAAGTTCTTAATTTGGGAAGGGTAGCAAAGGGTACCAATTGATCCTGCTAATGTTTTGAAATCGGTAATAGCAATCTGCGTGAAGTCACCAATTGCAAGGAATTCATTCTTCGCCTGATTCCTTTAATAACAAAGACATAATGAATGAATTGTTATACCACTAGTTTAGGAAGAACAGCTTACTTATTTTTGGTGTTCTTGAGAATATGAACTGGTGGGTGTTGTGCTATAATATCGAAATTAAGGAAAATGTAACTCCGGTAGACTGGGCAAAGTTGAGGGTTAGAACAAACTACAAAGAGAAATTAATATCAAGTTAATGATTCAAAAGATTATTTTATCGAGTCTCTAAATCTAAAACACTGTTAGTGACGTGTCTACTCCAACTGAGTTGCCAACTCTTGTTGGGTACATTCTCCTCTATTTGCTACGCCTCCCACCTAATACAATCGCCCCATTATGTCGTCCACCTAATCGCTTACCCCCATCGCCTACCCCTATCGGTGATCATTAATATGTCTAGTCTAACAGAAATTTGGTGCATTTCTGGAAATGGTGGTCTGTGATGGGAAATATATGATGATGGTGAAACTAGTGAATTAATTAGTTTTGTTAGATACTGTCATGTTTATTTATAAAGACCATATATAAAAACCATAAACTATGTTATTTAGTTTAATCGTTCAGCTCTCAGGTATAAAGGTTCGTTAGTTTGGATCAAGAGTACAGTTTTCTTTAGTGTCAAGGGCATCTGTGTTTTTGGACTTATGCTGAGTCTGAAGTTCCTCAGTATCTGGATTAAACCTATTTTGCTTTGCATTAAGCCAAATCGCTGACCTGAAAAAACAGAAATATGATTATAACGCTAAAACTCTAAGAAACATCACAAAATTATAATATTATTTTAAAGTATTGAAGCAAAATATTTTGATATAGAAGGTTTCATAATGTAAAGTGTATTGAGTCTGTCAAGGGTTTTTCTTTCAAACATAGGTTCTAGTTCTTCATACCATTTTAGTAATTTTGATTCTATCTTTTCGAGATTGTTCAATTCATTGAACGCAAGTATACTTTTTCTAGGTGAGAACCTGCATCAGTTGCGCTCTCCTCAACTGATTGAAATCTAGAATAATTGTTTATGTATTTACTACATATAACTTAATTTAATATTTTAATTTTTTATCTAGGAGTTTAGGAGATTGAGAAAAAACTGGCGCACAGACACTCCAAATTGGGTGTCCCTCTGTGTGAAAAATCTCGAAAAAATACTGTCATAATTTTGTTCATAGGTTTTAGTTAATCTACGAATTCTTTCGTGTGGTTATACACAGTACGACTCCCGATTTGGAGTCTCTGTGTGCTAGTTTTGCCGGAAACTCCTAGATGTTGAAATTGATTTCGCGGTAAAATACGTCAGTAATTTGTTTGATGCTCAGTTTTTCATATTACTTTTTTTAAATTTAATTATTTCGCACGGTTGACAAGGTTGGCACCGGAATTGCTAGGATTTCTTTCAATAGTGAAATAAGAACACAGACTTTTCCAAACGTTATTAAGGTTTTTGTGAAGATTCATCACAAAAATGTCGGTGTTCACGCCATTTAAATCTAACATAAGAATAATTATATTTATTGTCTACACAAGTCTGATAGATGTTTCCCTAAGAATTTTTAAATTGCAAAAGATGTAGCAAAAGTTTGACTAAGACTATAGTGGTTGGGTGTGGACCTAAGATTATTAGGAATTGGTATCATTATCGTATACTGGCGTTGCTAACTTTCATAAGGAAAAAATAATTTATTTATTTATTTATTCACATCTACGGGTAGCCCCATTTACATAAAGTACAAAACAAAAAATTTAAAGAAAATAACATTAAAACTAAGACTAAATCTAAAAACACAAAACACACAAAAAGCGTATAAATCTAAGTTTAAACAAAATACAAAATAAAATATAATTACTTAAACTCAAAAAAACAAAACAAATGACAGCCTTAAATATTAAAGTACAACCATCGCTTGATTACCCTGATGGAGTTGTAAAACATATCGATATGTGAGGAGTACTGATTGCCTGTACGTAATAGCCTAGTCATTGCTGAAGAAAATCCATAGTTAGTTCTATGAAATGACACCTTGAAGAGTTCTGAAGAACGAGATCTCATAGTCGTATTCAAAGATATTCTGTCTAGTAAGCAAGGGCAGTCAAGTTCACCTGACAACAACTTGTATAGAAAACAAATGTCAGCTATTTTACGCCGATTTTGCAAAGATTGTAAATGCAATTGTACTAAAATATCATTATATTGGTAATTGTCCCTGCTCAAACCCATTTTAAATGCTACTATACGAAGAAATTTATTTTGAACTTTCTCCATATAATCGATATGTATGTTATAGTGGGGGTTCCATATAACAGAACAGTACTCCAGAATAGATCGTACTAGTGAACAATATAATAAACGAATCGTGTTATGAGAAAATGTTTTAGAGGAACGATTGATAAAACCCAAAACCTTGTAACTCTTGGAAACAACTAGATCAATGTGTCTACGAAAAGTCAGAGAATTATCGAAAACTACACCAAGGTCACGAATTTCACTTACTCGCTGTATCGTTTGTGAATTAATAGCGTATGAAATGATTATAGGTTGTGAAATTTTTGCAAAAGTAATAATAAAACATTTATTGATATTCAGGTCAAGATCATGGCTAATACACCAGGCAAATAAAGAGTTTAAATCGGATTGGAGTAACGTAGCATCATTACAAGTTGCAATTTCTTTAAACAGTTTGAAATCGTCAGCATACATTAAGATATTACAATGATTAATAATTTTGCCAATGTCATTAATAAATAAATTAAAAAGAAATGGCCCCGCGTGAGAGCCCTGTGGAACTCCTGAAAACACATTTATAATCCTGGAAATAATACCCCCCACCTTAACATAATGGTATCGGTCTGAGAGAAAACTCTTTGTCCACTCTAAAAGTGGCCCATAAAATCCTAGAGCTTGAAGTTTGGACAAAAGTATTCTATGGTTAACTCTATCAAACGCTTTAGCGAAATCCGTATAAACAGAGTCAACTTGTAGTCTATTTTCCAAAGTTTTTACTAAAAATGACTCATAGACGGCCAAATTGGTTAAAGTAGATCTACCTGGAAGAAATCCATGCTGTTCGTTAACAAAAATGTGTTTAAATTGCCATGATAAGAATTGAGAGAAAAAGTAGTCCAATAATTTCGGGATCTCCGATTGCATACAAACAGCTCGGTAATTCTCAATATTTTCTATCGATCCACCTTTGTGGATTGGCCTCAGGTAGCTATGTTTCCAAAAACTGGGAAACTTTCCGGATGAAAGTGACAAATTAAAAATTGTGTTCAGAGGGAGCGCTAGAGTGTAGACACAGTTTATTAAAAAATGCGAAGGAATGCCATCAGGGCCACACGAGAGCTTTAACCGAAGTTCATTAATTCTGCCAATGATGTCTGCTACAGTTACACAAAAGGAAGACAAGTTAACCGAGTTTTCATAATGAAAATGAGGCACATTAATGTTCTGATCCAATTTATAGACTGTTGAAAAGTAGGTAGCAAAAAGACCTGCCGTTTCCTCAGCCCCGTTGCTTATTTCATCCTTATAAAACATGGATTTCGGAAGATTAGAAGATTTTTTCATGTCATTAATATACCCCCAAAAACTTCTTGGATTGTGATTTATACTATTTTCAATATTATTAATGTACAATCTGTAACAACTATTAGTGACATCTTTACAAATGGCTCTAATATGCGAAAAAAACAAATAATCATCATAACTATTAGTTGACTTAAACTTTTTATGCGCAGCCTTCTTTTCAGCTACCAGATGACGCAGCTGACTAGAAAACCAGGCAGGATAAGGGGAAGACTTGAATCGTTTAACAGGCACGTATAAATTAATAGCCGAATACAATTTATCATAAAAATAAGCCACAGCTGAATCAATATCCCAGTCGGACAACGGTTGCCAATTACAGCTAGCAAGAAAGTTGTTGATAGCGAAATAATCCGCTTGTTTAAAGTCGTAATAAAAATCTTCATAAATTAAACTATTGCTAACACAATTAGAAGACAGTAAAATATCAATAGGTGTATGGTTAATGGAGGATGGAAGTATATAATCGTCCGACCTGAATGTGCATAAACTAGAATCATTAGTAAACACTAAATCAAGAGTCCTACCTCTTGCATTCAACACATAATTCTTTTGAAAAAGTCTATGAAATCCAAAGCAGTTTGCCAATAAAGTGGCCGGATAGTTATTTCCATTATCTATAGTTACTCCATAATTATCGTTATTCCAAGTAACATCGGGAAGGTTATAATCTCCACATAAAACTAACTTAGCATCAGGGTAACAAGACATAATAAACTCCACAGATCTACAATGATCTTCATAAAGGCTGTAGTCTGAGCGCGGAGGGATGTAACACACACCCAATATAATCAACATTCTACGCTCTTTCAGCAAAACAAAAATTTGATTACAAGAAGATAGTTCGCACTGCACTAATGATGAGTTGATATTTCTCCGCACGGCTATAAGAACTCCACCTCCACGACTCAAAGAATTCCCAGGTAACTCTTGTCTATCTTGGCGATAAACATTGAAATTTTCAAATCCAAGTTCAGAATCCAAGTGCTGTGGTGTAAGCCAAGATTCGGTGAAACAAAAAGCATCATAAATGCTGGTTGAGACGTTTCGACGTAGGTCATCAAATTTTGTTCTTAAGCCTCCGGTATTGTGATAATAAAATAGCATCTTATGTGAAGGATCGGCACTAACTGCGAGTTTACCCGTGCCATCTAGTTTTTTAAGGGAACAATTTTAGGAACATTATTGAAATATCTAATAGTGAGTCTCTCACCATTTTCGGTTCTCTTGCGAAGTTCTGTTCGAAGGTCGTTGAGATATTTGCGTTGAGCTGGCGTGAGGTCAGACCCTATTTTGATGTTTTCTCGATCCAATTTGTTTTTATTTCTCAGTAGTTTCAAAACGCATGACTTATCAGAAAAGATGACTTTTATGGGGCGTGGTTTCTCACCAATCCTTCCAACACGAGAAACCTTGGTTATTTGGCTAGAAACATCACTTATTGGTCTCAATATAGCCTTCACCGACTCTACATCATCCTTAATCATCTGATCTGGGAATTGTTTACCCGATTCAGATACATTGTAAACCATTAGGTTATTTTTTCGCAGTTTCCGCTCCTCATATTCTGATACAAATACATTGATATTACTAAATGGATCCGCTGTATCACTCTTGGATTCATACTCCGAGCTGCTAGATTTAGATAATAAAGAAACCAAGTCCTTTACTTTATCTTCGAGAGTATTCAATCTTTTTTCAAAAATTGGTAGAAATAAAGAACACAAAAATATTTTTTTCCTTTTTCATTCTTCTTTTTATTTAGTCTTAGCAAATTAGCACTGCGCTATCGGTTTATCTGTTTTAGTTTAATTGGATTTTAGAAAATGCATATTCTTCACCATTTTAAAAGAATTTTTGAATGATATTGTTACGAGAATTCATCCGACGGCTGGTGCAATTCGTGGAAGGGACGTTATTCCGACAGTTCTGGGAATGCGAAATGTTTTGTCCCCTCGACAGGCCGACCACTGCCGTTACTGGGAATTCCCTTAAAGCTTCCAGAACATGAAAGAGTTTCCCGATGGTTCGTGGACTTACCAGACAATTCGAAGAAAAAAATATAAATATGGACAGTTGGCGATAGGAGACATTCAGTTTTCGACGGTCGTATTGTGTAGTTAAGATAAAATGTAAATAGTTTCTGTGAACATAAATTGTGTTAAAGTAGTGGAAATAAATTAGAGTGAGTTGGACTGTGTTTTTAAATAAATTCAAGAACTCAACAGAACCCGTGTGTGAAAATAAAAACATTACAATATGTCTCCGCATTTGAAGTGCATTCTCAAACACCCTCTTTCAAAAAGTTAGGTTCTTAATTCACTTCAATTTTTTATGTATGCTCACCGATTACTCTAAACCAGTTAAATCGATTTGGATAATTCTATTCCGGAAGGGTCCCGTGTAATATCCTGAAAGGTTGAACTGATATGAAAAAAAAAAAATATATAGAAAACTCCAATCAACAGACTGGAAAATTAGAAAGTTAATTTTGGGATAAACAAAAATAATTTATCTTGATTACATGAAACCTCGAAGATGTTACGAGACCCTTAGTATGCGAGCAAAAGTCTCACTTGTTTGATCTATATCTTAATATATAAAAAATCCGTGTCACTGTGTATGTTCCGAATAAACTCAAAAGCGAGTCAACCGATATTCAACAAAGTTGGCACATATATGTAATTTGGTCCAACTTAGATGATAGGATAGTTATTATTTAAATTAATGGTCTTAATAATTAATAATAAACTGATCATCAACGTTGGTTGTTGTTATTAATCGTACGTTCCATAAGTCAGGAACAGATGGCGCCTTGACCAAAAATATTGTACATCGACTGGTGTTTCATTGAACATTAACTGTGATTCATTACGATTAAATATATTTAGAGTATATATACTATTGAATAAATGTTATAAAAATGTTATGTTAAATTGTGTTAAATTTGTCTTTCAAATTGTCTTAAATCACTCAGCCAAAGCAACTACTGAACTGATTTTGCTGCATCGTTTTTTGTCGCAAAGTCTATAGTTTGACTTAAAATCTGGTAGATATTTTATCTTCCTAAATTGACAGAAAGGGTACATATAGCGAAAAAACTTCTACCATGTTGGATAAACCATTACTATATTGGTTCCACCGCAAGTACCAAATATTAGATACTTGAATCATCTTAGCTTTTATTCAAAATTCGGAATATGCCAATATAATATGTTTCGATTTAAAAAAAACAACTGATATATCAACCGTAATTTTACAGGGTGTTCTAACTAACTAAGGAAACTTAGTGCGAAGTAGAATGAGATGGATTTAAAAAAAGAAGATATGTTTGGTGTCCCATAAGCAACTGCTTATATACAATGCGGTGGGGGAGTTGAATTAGTTATACGGGATAGCTCAAAAAAGTTATATTGAGTAGGTCATAAATAGCATATATTAGGGGGTTGAAAAACGGACGGAGTAAAATTAGAATTATATTTATATAGGTTGGATAACAAAATGCTATATTGTTTGGCTAATCAAATAGTTGTATATACAATTTAATTGAAATAAGAGTAGAATATTTATACAGGGTGGATAAAAAAATCTTAAAAAAATCTTTGAATTATGTTCTTGAATTATTATGGTAATGAAATGGGATGAAAAAATGTTACAAGCAGTTGTTTATACAGGGTGGGTAAAATATAAGATGGATTGGAATTATAGTTTATAGTGTGGTTAAAAAAATGTTTTATGTCCACAAGTAGTTGCATAGATAGGATGGTTGAAATATTTAGCGGAGTTACAGCTATACAGGTGAGTTTAAAAAATATTATAAAGAAACGTTATGGTCTACAAGCTGTTGCATTTACCACATGGTTGAATTATAGGGCGGAGTAGAATTCTAAGGATAAAGGGTGGTACAAAAATGTTATATTGGGTGGCAAATAAGTAGTAGCATATACAAGGTGGCCGGTGGCCCACACCGCCTACGCCTTACGCCGCCTCCCAGAGGCTGTTGCATATATGCAATATCTGAAACATGGATCGAAGTAAAATTATAGTTTTACAGTGTGATTAAAACAATGTTAGATAAAGTTGCATATAAGGGGTGGTTGAAATCAGATGGAGACAAATTATAATTTGAAGGGTAGTAAAAAATGACTATATAGCGTAGTCCATAAGCAGTTGCATAGATAAAACAGTAAGGGGAGCAGAGTTATAATTGGTTGTTTAAAAAAATGTTATATTTGGTGGCTCATAAGCAGATACACATACAATATGGTTAAGAAATTTTGTAGAGTAAAATTATGGTTATACAGGATAGTTCAAAAATAAGTAAGACTAATTAGTTTGACTAATTAGCAGCAGTATATACAGAATGGTTATAATATAGATGGAAGTATAGTTATAATTATACAAGGCGGTTTAAAAAATGTTGAATAAAACTGTTATATACACTAGTGGAAAAAATTAAAGGATCAAAAAATAATTCCAAATTTTTTGACGTTATTCAAGTGTCTGGTTTTCGCCTGAAAATGGTCGTACCGGACTTTAAAAAATAGTAATTTAAAGCTTGAAGTTTCTGGTTTTGAGACCTGATGATAAAAATTTTTTTCAAGCAAGCGTGTATCGCTCAATCCTAACGAATACCATAAGAAATTTTTTTTCAAAATTTTTTCTATGTTCTATTTTGGTCTATGAACATCTAAAATTTTTTCGAAATAAATCACTCTATTGATCGGATAAGTTGTTTATTCAGCTTTAAATTGTTTTTTTGAAAAGTTCAATACGACCAGTTGTCGCTAAGATATCGAACTTTGAATGGAAAAGGATCTTTTTGTGTTTAACCATCAATATCTCAGCAACCGTTGATCGCACAAGAAGAGTAAGAAAGGTTCTGAAACCTTGAATAAACACTCCATAAAAATCAGCAACGGTTTTTTGAAAAAAATTTTTTTTTTATTTTTTACATTAATTTGAAAAATCAAGAAAATAAACACTTTTGTTGGCTTTTGGGATCATCAGGCGCTAAATTGGAAATATCAAGAAAACCAGTAATGTTAAGAGTGACTTTTACAGTTCAATATGCCAACAAAAACCGTACAAAGTTTCGTTTAAATCCATCGAGCTGTTTTTTTGTTTTCTTCGATCGAATTTTTGAAAACCTTGAAAAGTTGATGATTTTGATTTTAAATGATCATAACTTTAGCAAAATGCAAAAAACTATATTTTTTCTGTTTCTTATACAATATCATTTATAAATCTGTTTAAGATTATGGGAAAACAAAAGAGAAATTGGAAAAAAAATTTTGGAAAATTAAATTTTTTTTTTTTAACAAATTTGTATTCTTTTTTAATGACCAAAAAAAAATGGAAGAAATTTGAAATTTTTTTTAATGACTCCAAAAAATTTATATCACGATTCTGTTATTGCAGTCCATTGATTTTCTTGATTTTTAAACTTCGACTGAATTAAAATTTTAATTAAATTTAAAACAAAGTTGATATACCCAATAGAATTTTGAACTCGATCTAGAGGCTTTTCAGAAATTTATTATCGTTAGTTTTCGTGAACTCTTAAAACGCTAAAAAACAGGTTTTTTCAAAACCACTCTTTCTGCGTTACAAAAAATTTCATAAATTTGCAAAAAAAAAAACAAGTTGCTTTCCTATCATGGTTAGAAGGTATTTATCAGAGCTAGAGGTTGCTCGTTTGATTACTCTGCTCGAAGAAGGTTGCAGTCAACGTGATGTTGCCATCCGGATGGGTGTTAGTCAATCCGTCGTATCTCGAACGTATGCACGATACCGGGAGACGAACCAATACATTTGTCGTACTGGACAAGGACGCCATCGTGGCACGACTGCTAGAGATGATCGAGCAGTTGTCCGACACGTTCGACGTGAGCCTTTCATCAGTGCGAACATTGTGGCCAGAAATTTTGCAAACAACAGCGACACCAAGTACGAAACATTTCTTCCCGTACAGTCATCAACCGGCTTCGCGAAAATGGGTTAAATGCACGACATCCTAATCGTGTACCCATGTTGACAGCGAGACATCGCCGAGAACGTTTAGCGTATGCCAACGCACATCGGGCTTGGACATTGAGACAATGGAGAAATGTTTTATTCACTGACGAATCCAGGTTCAACTTACATGGGAGCGACCGACGTCCGCTTGTTTGGCGCCGTCGTGGTGAACGTTTTCGCCAGGACTTTGTTCGTCCGACTGTCGCCTATGGTGGTGGGTCAGTCATGGTCTGGGGCGGCGTTTCGCGAGAACACCTCTGGTGATTATGTGCGATAACTTAACAGCTCAGCGCTATATTGACCAAATTTTGAGACCAATTGTACTGCGTAGACGGCAACGTCAGAGGGAGTTTATTCTAATGCAAGATAACGCACGCCCACACACAGCCAACATCACCAGACGCTTTTTGGAACGCCATGACATCACTTTGCTGCGGCATCCACCAATGAATCCAGACCTCAATCCCATCGAGCATGTTTGGGACATAATGGGTCGTCGTTTGCGCAGTGAGTATCCAAATGTGCAAAACTTGGCCACATTAGAGCGTGCACTTCTGCAAATTTGAAACACCATCCCTCAACCTCAGATTGCCCGCTGCATCAATATGACTGAACGCTTAGCAGCCGTTATTGAGAACAGGGGTGGCAATACCCGTTATTAATATACCTGACGAACGGGCAGACGAACATACATACACATACACACAAACATTCAAATACACAAACGCACACAAAAGAAGGGTAAATCCGATCGGGCAACCTTCACGGGGTACGCTTTGGGTCATTAAAAAAAGAATACTAATTTGTTAAAAAAAAAAATTCCAAATTTTCCAAAAATTTTTTTTTCAATTTCTCTTTTGTTTTCCTACAATGTTAAACAGATTTATGAATTATATTGTATAAGAAACAGAAAAAATATAGTTTTTTGCATTTTGTTAAAGTTATGATCATTTAAAATCAAAATCAACTTTTGAAGGTATTCAAAAATTCGATCGAAGAAAACAAAAAAACGGCTCGATGGATTTATACGAAACATTGTGGGGTTTTTGTTGGCATATTGAACTGTAAAAGGCACACTTAACATTACTGGTTTTCTCGATATTTTCAATTTAGCGGCTGGTGATCCCAAAAGCCATCAAAAGTGCTTTTTACCTAGATTTTTCAAATTAATGTAAAGAATAAAAAAAATAAAAACTTTAAAAAAACCGTAGCTGATTTCTGTGTGAAATTTATTCAAGATTACAACAGCTTACTTAATTTTCATGTGCGATCGGGGGTTGCTGAGATATTGATGGTTAAAGACAAAAAGATCCACTCAAAGTTCGATATCTCAGCGAGAAGTGGTCGTATTGAACTTTGCAAAACAGAAATTTAAAGCTGAATGAACAAATTATTCTATCCATGTAGTGGTTGATTGAAAAGAAAAAAATTCAAGTTCGTACACCAAAAAAGAAAACCAAAAAAAATTGAAATTTTTTTTTGTTATGGTATTCGTTAGGATTGAGCGGTACACGTTGCTTGAAATTTTTTTTTCTCATGAGATCTCAAAACTAGAAACTTCAAGCTTTAAAATCCTTTTTTTTTAACTCCAGGGCGACCATTTTCAAGGGAAATACAGCTAATTGAAAAACGTCAAAAAATTTGGAATTATTTTTTGATCCTTTAATTTTTTCCACTACTATAGTTCGGTTAAGTGTTAAAATAAAGATGTGGTGTTAGGGTGCAAAGTGTGTTTTTACATTTGTGACACACCAAGGATTCCACATAGACCAATCAATAGAGCAAAAATTAACTGATAATGTGTAAAATATACTATCAGGATACCGACTGTGCCATCACATTAACAACGATTCTTAGTGATATTTTGCTATGTTTTCCACTCGCAACTATGGTTTTTTACTTTGTTGTAAACAATTGAAGCAAGAAAATTGCGTTTTTTTTCTTAACATGTTTATAAAACCAAAAATAATAATCTCAATGGTGTCAACAGGTCAAATGTAAAGCATGAAAATACCAATGAAATGAGCCCAGGCTCGATCCGATTGGATCATTAGTAACACGGGAAAACAAAAAATACTGAAAAATCTAGGATTTTTTAAAAAAAATCGTATCTTCGTCACTTCAGAAGCTGTAGAACTGGGCTTGTAGGAACTGATAGTAATTTACATCTATTTTATGTATGCCAAAACCAGGCGTTACCGGTTTATTAGTTTTTGAACAATTGTGATATAAAGTTTTCGGTTCACTATTTTTGCATTGTGCCCCCATGCGTCATAGATAATCAAATTTCAATTTTGAAAAAAGTTGTTGGAAGTAGAGGTGTCATTCTACAACGCCTCTATTCTCATTTTTCACTAAATGTCTGTGAAATATCTGAAAAATGTTAGCAAACATGACAAAAATGGGCGAGCGTATGAATGTATCCAAGGAGTGGGGGAAACACGGTTGTTGAGGGGAAGCGTATAGTAATATATAGTAAAGGCACATACATCGATCGTTTTGATATTTAAAATCCTCACAAGTAAGAATTTTTTTAATGACCGCTCTCCTTCGATGTTCCGTAAACCCAAAATCCACAAATTAAAGCAAAAACGTGTCCGAGAAACCATTTACATATAAATATATTAATAAACAAACAGTTCTCATTTGATATAATAAAATCGAACAAATCACTCTGTATAGAAGTTTTTTTAACGATTAAATTCTTTCACCATCTGTCAGAGTGACAGTTACTATCGATAATAATTATTGTTAGCAGTTCCCCTCAACAACCGTGTTCCCCCCACTACTTGAACACATTCATACGCTCACCAAATTTTGGTCATTTTTGCTAACATTTTTTGTATATTTCACAGACATTTAATGAAAAATGGAAATAGAGGCGTTGTAGAATGATACCTCTACTTTCAACATCTCTACTCTGAATTGATATTTGACGATCCATGTCGCATGGAGGCACACTGCAAGAATAGTGGGCTAAAAACTTCACATAGCAATTAATCAAAAACTAATAAACCGATAGCGCCTGGTTTAGTCACTCATAAGGTAGATATCAATTACTATCAATTCCCACAAGCCCAGTTCTACAACTTCGATAGTGACGAAGTTATAACAATATAAAGAAAACTGCCAAATTTTCCAGTATTTTTTGTTTTTCTCTGTTACTAAAGATCTTATCGGATCGATCCTGGGCTCATTTCATTGGTATTTCCATGCTTCACAATTCACCTGTTGACACCATTGAGATTAGTTTATTATTTTTCATTTTATAAACATGCAACCAAAAAAAAAACGCAATTTTCTTGTTTCAATTGTTTATAATAAAGTAAAAAACCATAGTTGCTAGTGGAAAAGATACCAAAATATCACTACAAATCATTCTTAATGTGATGGCACAGGCAGTATCCTGATAGTATTTTTTGCACGAAAAAATCTCTATTGATTGGTCTAACAGGCATTTCCCCTAGGCTGGATCAAAAAAAGTTTAAAAAAGTGTTATGTAGGGTAGACCATGAACAGTTGCATCCTACTGTATGGAATACCTGAAATATGGGGCGAAACAATATTCCAGTTTTAGAGTGTGTTTAACACAATGTTAGAAAAAGTTGCATCTAAAAGGTGATTAAAATATGGTGTGTAGAGAAATTGTACTTTACAATGTGTTAAAAAAGTTATTGTGGGTGACAAATAAACACCAGCATATACAGAATGGTTGCACTATAGGGTGAAGTAGAATAAAATTGTTATATAGGGTGGCTTATAAGCACTTGCAGTTTGGATGAAATATATTCGAGATTGGTGGATTTGTAGTTAAGTAGGTTGCTTCAAAAAAAAGAAAGAAAAACTGTTATATAGGATAACCCATATGTTTCATAAATTATAAATTTTGCAGACTTGGATATTCCGTACGCGGGTGAACCGCGGGTAACGGCTAGTTTATTATATAGTTCTTCTTATTTAGAAACATGTTTTAATGTTTTCATTAATATTAATCTGTTTTTTTTTTTGATTTCATGTACCGAATTATTGTTTTACATTACTTTGTTCGTTTAAATTAAGAAAACTTACTTTTACCCTATTCTGTTGGTACTTATAATGTCATCATATTTGTCCTGTAATGAGATTTATATATCTATTGATCAATGAACAACTACTATACTAAATTACTATGATACAAACAATATGGAAATATGGAAAAAGTATTTAGTTAACTTATTGTTATTAAAGAAATCGTAGTTACTACACAAAAACACATACCAATACAATTTCGTGGACCCTCTCCAAATGGTAAGTGTGTAAAATCGGTAAGTTTCTTTTTGTTTTCAGCAGAAAATCTGTCAGGGTTAAACTCCATGGGATTCTTGTAGTAATCAGGATCTCTCTGTAGACTCAGAGCTGGAATTACTATTTGAGTTCCTTTTTCTATTACCAAATTCGTGTCCCTAAGTTGATAATCCTTTATGCATATGCGTTGTAGGTTGACGATTGATGGATATATTCTTAGGCTTTCTGAAAAGATGTGTAACGGTAGATATTATTTATACGTACCGTATGATATTGTACTTCTGTAATATTAGTTATATTTGGAGTTTAACGGAATGTAACGCTTTAAGCGTGAAAATAGTTAGTTAGAACTTTAAAAATTAGTTACAGGCTTTTAACCATAATGCGATATATCGTTTCTGGTTGGAAACCTTTAATTATTGCTCCATTCTTAAATTATTTACTTGAATTATTATTAATACGGTTAGAAATTTATACCCGAATTGCAAAAGCAAAAAGTACTGGAAAGGCTTGAAAGTTTTTCAGTAGTGGATTGTTTGAGGAAACCTCAATTTTGTATTACAGATTTAGAAAGAGCGAGAAATTCTACATCCCTACACCTCCTTGCCCATGACCTCCGAAGTCATATCAAGGTCAAGTTTTAATCTGGGAAAGTAAAAGTTAACCTTGAAAAAACCTTTAAAATAACACAGGTCTACAAAAAAAGTTTGCTCTACTTTACGTGTGACATATGATTTGTCTCCTGAACACGAAGCTGCCGTCAGATTTGGTCTATCACCCTTCAGTCTTCAGCAGATAGCTGAAAAGCTTAAGAAAAATGAAGACTTGTGAGCTAGTCGAATCTACACATGTGATGTATAGGTTCGGTTGTATTTTCACATGCTGAACATGTTTTTGCTATCAAATCCGCTCCATCTCTCGTCAATCTTCAGAAAATCGCTAAAATCCTTCAAGAAATTGAAGACTTTGGAAGATTGGTCAAACCTGCACGTGCGAGATATGGTTTTTGACGTAATTTTGAGGGCTGAGCAATGTTTTGTCCAGTCGCAGAATACTGTGCTTCAGTGTGGCTCAATAGCAAACACAGGCATATGGTCGACAGTCAATTAAACCTAGCTATGCGCACTATATCAGGGACAATAAAGTCAACCCATACAATATGGATGCCTATTCTTAGCAAGGTCTTCACCACTATCTTTGCTTTCCGAGAACATGCCCATGGCAACTAGAGAGTTTAACAGGGTTATGAGAAACCCGCAGCTTCAAGATTCCCATAATGATGTTCCGGAATCCAGCGAAATCGTCACTTCGATCGAGACATCCCCAATTGAAGACTGCTCATTGATTTAAACTCCACCAAAACAACTTTGCGCTACATAAATGAGCGAAAATGGAGACAGATTGACATTCGTGTTCGGAGTTTGGACGTGGAAGTGGCTCCAATGTATCACAATATTCGTGTATAATCCGTCTGAACAGAACCTATTGTTGTGCACGATTCGCGAGTTAGTAGCTCCATATTTGTGTACGTGTAACGTTGTCCAGACGATCTCTTAAGAAACTGTTCAGAAGCCAACTGCGGAAGATGCGCTGACTCAGACTTACATAGGTAGGGCAAACGATCTTCAGCGCATGCGATTGTGGATTGTTCCGCTACAAGGCAATTATATACTATCCAGATTGAATAAAACCGCAACATCTATATACATTTTGTTAAATATTGCTCAATATGGGCATATACGAAGGCATCCAACCGAAGCTCTGATTTTAATTTTACTGATGGCAACACAGGAAGGTTGCAATTGATCTATATATGTGTTTCTTATTTAGACTTCTTATGTCCATTTGTTTGTGAATCTAGTCTTATTTCAACTAAACACGTATTTTACATTGCTTGAGTGATATAGATTGTCTACCAATTGGGGAAACATAATTTAAGTCTATTATTCAATAAGGGAAAAATTAGATTGGTCTAAAGTCGTCAAAAGGTTTTTATGAAGATGCGAAAGGACCAAACAAAATACATCAACCTATACATAAGTGCAACTAGCCCAGTCTAGGGTATTGACTTTTCACTTTCTAGTGACTAGGATCTATCCCTACTCCAACAAATTTTGCTGATTCTGATTTTTGTGAATTATTTTCTAAAATTGCTTTATACATTTTTAACAAACATACAAGTAAAGTTTCACATTTATCGCGTATGCTTGTAAATTCAAAACCGTGAAAAATGGGGACTATTTAATGATTTACTTAATTAACTTGCGGTGGCTACATAGTTACGGAACGTCAACCGCATGCCAGAGGAAATCGCCACTGCATACAAGGGTACAATGGCCGCCACATATACAAAATTTTCATGTGTATTTGTTTGCTTGAAAACAGCCTCCCATAATGCCGAAAGTATCAACTGCGTACACGGGCGTCGATTTGGCTATCCCTACCATGACTTCGCACCGAGCGAATAGGTTATGTTGTAGAGAAATGAAAAACCTACAAAATGAGCTACTATACGCTCAGCTTCGTTAAATGGTTCCTTATATAATAGAATCTTTGGACGAAATTACAAAAGAAAAATATTTATTATGCTCTGAAAATAAATCATTATGAATAAATCACCGTTGGCAAGTAGAAGAGTTGATCTAAAGACCTCATCTCAGTTTTACAAAATTTAAAGTATAAATAAACACATATAGGTATTGAAAATATTCTTACCATCCAGGACCTGTTGCAAATATGTCATTTCTTTAATACTTTCGTACGTTATCTGGTTGTTGTGCGTGGCTAAGACTTCAATAATTTCTCTTCGCAGTTTTTCTTGTTCATCGGGATGTTGGGCAAGTTCATATAAAGCAAAATTCATTGCTGAAGATGAGGTCTCGGAACCGGCGACGAAAAACAGAAACACATGGGCAATCTGAAAATTATAGATTTATTACAAATGGATGTACAAGACATAAGAAAAAATAGTAAATTACAGTTATAATGCACACACACACTCACACACACACGCACACGCACATGCACACGGACACGCACGCACAAAAAACACCACACACACACGCAAACACACACACACACACCACACACACACACACACACCACACAATGTGGTAGAATGACGACGTTTCGGCAGAATCACATCTGCCCTCTTCAGGTCGGTTCGCATAATTCTCGTAGCCTTCTGCTTTCGCTTCTAGTTACTCGAATACTGATGATTTATTGGCATTCTTAATGCGATGTTACCGTGAACTGAGAGGTGATCTACCTGAGCTGTTTATTTTATATGCCTCCGTCGGAGGTTATATCGCGCCTGATTGGTTGGTGTTGACTCCGCCCCCTTTGCTGCCGTGTCGGGTGTCTCACTTGTTGACGGGTTTGTATTTTGTATGTGTTAGAAAGGTGCAGGGCGTCATCTCTTTTGTTTAGATGTCCACTTTTCTCGATTTGAATGGCTTCTCATATTAGTCTGGATTTGTAATGAGTTGTTTGTGCGATCTGTTTGCAACTATCGAAATTGATTTTAAGGCCAGATTGTTGTTGGTGTTGGAACAGAGACGATGTTGTCTGTTTATTCTTGACAGCTAATCTGTGCTCATCTAAACGGGCTGAAATTCTCCTGTTCGTTTGTCCGACGTATACCTTTTCGCACGTTCCGCAAGTTATACTATATACCCCTTGGTTTTCAAGTTTAACTTTTGGTTTGGGATTTCCTAAACTTGGGCCTATGGTCTGGTGCGGTTTGTATGCTGTCGATATGTCATGCCTTCGAAGAATTCGGCCATGATATCTTCTGGTTCTATGGAAATACTGTTGAGAATGCGCGTAAAGTGTTCCGAGTTTTTAATGTAAGTATCTGCTTTTTCCACAATTGGTTGTAGGGTGCTGGCTAGATATTTTTCTAAGTTGGAAAAACAAAATGCGTGGTCCATGAGCAGTTGCATATACAGCTAAAATATAGTCCAGAGTAGAATTATAATTACATAAGGTAGTTAAAAAAAGTTAGAAAAAAAATTTATATTGGGTAGTCCATTAGCAGTTACATATAAAGGATGGTGGAAATATATTATGAACTGGAATTATTATGAGTATTTGAATAAATGTTAGAGAAATTAAATTAAACTGTATCATTTCACTTTGAGAAAAATTAGTTAATACAGTAAATGTCCGATTTTATGGTTATATGTATCAACATTTTTGATGAATCTTTGAATTTACGAGTAAAGCTTGGTCACCCACATACTAAATTTATTAGATGTACAAATTGAAATTGACTAAGTATTATTAATTAAAACAGATTATTTTGCAATTTCTAGATATATGATTTCTACTTCATAACTATTCAATTCTTTCAAATGGATTTGTCATTTACCTTTATTCTATTTTCTATATTATTCTACTGGTTAATAGCTGAATTATTTAATTTTAAGAAATTTCCTGGTAACTAAATTTTTATATTTAATTTCCACTTACTGCCTCTTTGTTATATTAAATTAAGAATTACGAATTTGAACAATAACCTATTAATTATATATGAAAAAGAATTTCATTACTTATTGAACTATTTGGTCGAATTTCGACCTCAGGAGATTCTAGTGTTTCCAAAATGATCATTAATTGTTTTATTTGCTATATTTGAAAAGTTGTTGACAAATAACTCAGCTACATCGGCGGTTCTGAAATTGCGTGATTATTTGCTTCATTTGTCGTACTTACAATTTGATTCATGGTTAAACTGTTTTCTTTATTTTTCATATCTATAAGAAGTTGTAAAAAATCAGGATGATTTATTTGGTTTTCTTCACGGTATTTCACCGTTCTTGTAACTAATTTGGTGAAATATTCAGCTACATCTTTTTCTATGCTACGGAGCCCTAAAATAAAATAATAATATAAATTCAGTAAATTTGAATCAAAAGCAGAAAAATCAATAAAAGTCATCTCACCTAATGCTTTCGCCAAGCTGGGAATACTCGCCATTATAGTGAAATTAATCTTCAACTTCCAACTTATAATTTCGAATATCCTCTTTCCGCATGCTCGAAATTGTCCTCGGTTTTTGTCAAAGGAATTCATTTCTATACCAAAAGCACAAGACCCTATGACATCAGTGGTGAAATTAGCCAAGAACTAGAAGAAATTAATTTTAGAAATTGTGTATTAATCTTAGATTTATTTATTTATTTATTAACCACAGTTTATATTGTATATTTCAAACACACTTTATATAGAATTGTTCCAAATAATGTTTAAATCACCCTTTATAACTATCACTTTACTTCATCCCATATGTTAAGTATGCCATATATGGAACTGCTCATGGTTTAACCTATATAACGTTTTCCACATTTTTGACCCACCTTGCATAACTATAATTTTACTCTAACCAATATTTCAATCACCTTGAATATGCAACTGCTTGTAACATATCTGATCCTCCATGTATAACTATAATTCTGCTGACACCTCGTATACGCAACTACTCATGTGCCACCCAATATAACATTTTTTAACCACCTTGTATAACTATAATTCTACTCCACCTTATATTTCATCCATCCTGTATATGGTACTCTATGGACCACCGAATATAAAATTTCTTTTTAAGATTTATAAACCCACCTGTATAACTGTAATTGTACTCAGACCTAAATTTCAACCACGCACAATTCTGTAAAATTAAAAAATAAAAAGATTTCAAGCGATTTCTGTAACGTCATAATCTAGGACCTCATTACGAGTAATGCAAATATATATATTTTTTAACATTTAAAAATGTATAGTGCAAAAGATATTAAGGAAAATAGTTGGCCAACAATCTTGAAAACGATTACCAGAAAACCTAAATAAATTGTGGGGCAAACTAAAAAATAGAGTGTAAGCAGCTTCCAATCGATTGAAATAGCCTAATGCTCTCTATATTGCCCTCCATTTTTAGTCTTGTTATGATATTTGTGCATTGCACGATGCTTCTAGAAGCATAATAAGCCCTAAGTACGAACCAAAAAAATATTACGAAACACTAACATGTGTAGGTGGCGCCGGCGTAGAAAAGTTACTTTTATACAAACAAATTCGGATACATAGAATTTGTTTATTCAATTTTACAATCTGACAATAATTGTCATTTTTAGAAATGCCCGTACGTCACACTCGGATAAATACAGTGTTGTTATATCACGAAATTAGAGCAGTAACCCTAATATTTGATGAAATTAGTGCAAACTAGGTTAGTACATTTTCGAATTATCTATCTATTCTGATCTATATAAACGAGTTATCTCTTTAAAAAAGTTAAGTTCTTCACACATACTGTCTAATAATGAAATACTCTTAAATACATATAGTTCACATAGTTAAGTGTTTCTTACCTCTTTACTGTCGAAGTCTCCGTGCTCTTCAACACATTTATCAATGGCACTTACTAGGTTTTCGCTATGAGCAACTACACTGTGAAACATCATTTTCATTTTGCCAGAAGTGAAAGTCGGTGTTAATTTTACTCGCATGGGCTTCCATTGCGTATGGTTAAAAGAAAATAAATGGGCAGTAATTGGATCGGCTTTTTCGTTGTAAATGAACCCTCTGTCTACGAAATAACTGAAATCCTAAAAGCAAATATATATCACATTTTGTGTTATTTATTGTTGCAATTAATGGGAAGTTGTAAGATTAACATAGTCCCACAAAATAAAAGGTCGGTGAGTTTGAATTCAAGATCCGTTTGTCCTCATTAGGTCACGTTCAAGATAATTTTAAGGTCAAACCGAGAAAAAAATCATTCTAGTCATGGTTATTATGTGGTTTTAGGGTCGCTGTCCGAATCTGACTTCTCTTAGACTTTTCAAGTCATGGTTAAGGTGATCTCGAGCTCAACCAAGAAAAATCACTGGGGAGGGGAACCATGCTATTTATATGTTTTTGGGGTCGCTAAGTTCGTATCCAAGGTACATTTGACCAGGTCAAGGTCAATTCAAGGTCAAACCTAGATAAATTTACTGAGTAAGGGACAATCATATTTATTATACTTCTTGACCAGGTTGTAGTCAAGGTCAAGCTAAGGTCAAACGTGGAAAAATCGACTATAGAGGAGAAAGCCAAAGTATTCTTTTTCGATTCGCTTAGTTCAAATTAGAGTTCCTTTTGTTACTCCCTGGTCAAGGTCAAGGTAATTATGAAGTTAAACTAAGCAACTTCTAAATGGGATTTATGAGAATACCGCAGGCTTCTCTGGTCTATATTGGGATCCATTTGATCTTGTTGCATCGGAGTCAATCAACTTGGTTTTATAACTACTAGGTAATGAAACTTTTACATGTAAACTCTTTGAATATCTTGACGGTAATAGACAAAGTTTTGGTAACAATATCAACTGCATTAAAAATCAAGTGCTAGTCATTAAAATCACAAAGAGAGTTTAACACAACAAGAGTTAAACGTAAACCGCTTTTGCGTTCCTTTGAGGATAAAAGAAATAACAATAGTGAAGTCTCAAAGTTCCCTGAAAGAAATATTACTAATAATGTTTGTAGTGGTAAACATGTACTCTAGTTTAAATAAAGAAAACACTACTGTCTTCGAGGTGTCATTCCTTTGTACGCAAGACAATATATATATTATATATAATATACATTGTTTCTGGTCAGGGAACCTTTATCAGTTGCGCTTCCCACAATTAAAATCCTAGTTGTCGGTCTTACACCTCGCGTCTTCAAAAAAAAAAAACACTACCATTCAAACATATAATGAGTATGTAATAATTGCGGTTAACCTGATATAGTGAATTTTTCGGGTTTGACATTAAAATGAACTTGACTAACTCCAAATAGACCATGGATTTGGACTCAGAGACCTCCAAAATCGATAATAGCCATAGTCGCCACAACCACAGTCAATTTTTCTAGGTGTGACCTTGTAATGACCTTGACCATGACGTTGTCAAACTGCCCTCGGATTCGATATTAGCGAGAACCAAAAACAAATAATAAACATGGTTGCTCAATCACCAGTGATTTTTCTCGGTTTGACCTTGACCATGACCTGAAAAGCTCAAACGACCTCGGATTCGGACGCAACGGCCCCAAAAACTTATAATAGCTATGGTTGCCTCCACCACAGTGACTTCTTCTCGTTTCACCTTGAACGTGACATGAGTAGGCCAAACGGATCTCAGATTCGAACTCAGCGACCTCGAGAACTTAGGGTTGTAGTAGCCTAGTCTAGTCTACTGACTACACCTATTCCATTAGAATCTTTTCTGATCTGCTGGGGGCATGACTCCTACTTAGAAACGTCTATATACCACAATATATCAATAGCTCTGTGTTGTATGTGAGGGGGTTAAGTCTTACCCACACTGTCAACACTTTTATAATTATCTAATGGTAATAAAAGTTTCGACATTCCAATGTACCCCTTTCAGGTGACAGTCATGCTCCTAATTTCCCTTAGAAGTAGTAATGAGGTCATGTAAACAAAAAAATCTAATGGGTTCAGATGAGGTGATCTCGCTGGAGGACAGATTGGATCAACTAGACCGATAGAAAGGCTAGCGAGATCATTTATAACGTACACAAATTGTCAGGGGATGGGTCAAACAATCCTCTTACGGTCTAAATACTTACATTTAATATAGTAGAAAATCTGAACCGAGCTGATAATAGAACGAAACATATTTTATAATAAATTTATTATATTAGAAAATATATTAAAAATGGGTCGCCTAAGAAAATCCTGGACAGACTATTTTTAATTAAATGTTGCATCATCAAGATAATAAGAAAATTTTTTACAGAGTAAAAGTATAAAACGTGCAGCCGTTGGGTTGCCTATAATTTACCTGGACGAACTACTGGGTTGTCAGGTATAAACAGGTATGTCGATGCCAGTTACTATCACTTGATTGGATAATTGAAAAAAAATATATATTAACATAAGCCCTGTTTTCTTACTCTGTTGATATAGGGTTGTCTGCAAAAAATTCGGTCCTGGGGTTTGGGAATTTTAAAGATTTCAATTTTAACGCTAGTGGAAATGTGTAACAGAGAGATCCGAGGTAAGTATACCGTGTAATAATAAGGCCTGGGATACACATGCACCTAGTAGCATGAAATCATGTTACTTTAGAGCATATGCTATTTAGTAGCAAAAAAATAGCATGTGTATATAGAAAAAGTTTGCTTTTGAATGAGTATGCTACTTAATCGCAAGCCGGTCTATTTTTTCGTGCTAATAGCACGCGGGGTAAGGTGGGGATGCAAAGAGGTTTGCTTAAAGGCAAATCCGAACGTGTTCACTTTCAATAGTCGCATGCTAGCTTTGATATCTTGCTTACAGATCAATCGTGTTTATAAACTTGCCGCGATGTGTCGATGGGGCGACGAAAGAACTGCTAATTTTGTATTTCTTTACCCTGAACACGAATGTTTATGGAATATACGCTTTGCAAGGGCTACAGGAAATTGTTAAAAAAACTAGACGAACAGTCCACTAGAGAAGTAGACAGACAGTTTGAATGTTTTGGGTGGAATATCATCTCTCATATGTGTATCACGTTTCTGTATATGTCAGTATCTTCTAGTCTCATTTCATCCAGTAAACAATCACTTGTGCCTAGGTATTGTCTTCTGCTAATCCAGTTGTGAACCCATTTTCTACGTTTCCGTCTTTTAGTGATTCGCTTCAAAATTAGTTTCATTACGAAATGTGCTCTTAAGAGTGTTAAAATAGAATTTATTTGAAATCTCAGAGAGACATTCATGTTAATAAAAAGCCTGTGTATCTCATACTCGCTAGAAAGAAGTAGGTATGCTCATAATACGAATGCTTATAAAGTCTGTGCTCTCACTAGTAAATGTATACGCATACATAGCATACTACTAATGAGCATTCTACGTAATAGCAAACAAGCATGCTTTTTTAATAGCATGTGTGTGTATCCCAGGCCTAAAAGACACAACATTGCAGTCGCACCTGATGGGACCTCGAAAATAAAAAAGTGCGCATGCTCGGTATTTATACGACAGAGAATGATAGCGATACTCTTGTAAACAGTGAGCAATATTTTCGAGCAACTGACATTTAGTTAGTTCAACTTCATGATTTTTAATTTTTTTTACGAAAAGCTAACTTTAACGAACAATTACTAAAATTTTCACCAGTAAAATCAATTAAAGATTCGTCCAAGCCACACAAAAAACACTTTGTAACCATCTTTCATTACAAGTGTCACCGCTGTCATTCCCTGTCGTATAAATACGACTTCGACTACATGATATACTTACCTCGGATCTATGTGTCACACATTTCCACTCGCGGAAGATCATAAGAATCTATATTTTTTAAATAATTAAAAATATTCTGTCCAGGAGTTCTTTAGGCAACCCATTTTCAAAGTGTTTTCTAATATACTAAATTTATTAAAAAATATGTTTCATTCTATTTTCAGCTCGGTGAAGGTCGACTTGGGTTCGGATCTTAGACTAATACGATCAACTGCTAAGTATTGTTCATCACTTATAATAATTAAAGGTTAAAAAATCGTTTTATTTTGATTTTAAAGTAAAGAATTCTTACCTTAACTAGAATATCTTTGATATATTCAGGATCGATTACGATTAGTACAGGTCGTAGTCCACTGAATACTCCAGCAAACTTTAGTCCTCGTTTCTTAATTTCTTCATAGAATTCTATAGATTCTGTACCAACATTCTTGGATAATCGTAGTAACTTATTGTTTTTGCCTACAGGAAGTTTGGGTTTCAGATAAGGAAATCCTCTTTTCTCCCAGTGTTTGAAGATAATGATAAAAGAACTGTAGATCAAGACACACAATGTTACGATGGCGATTAAAAGTTCATTCAAAGACGCCATTTTCCTCTTCACCAAGAGTCCTAAAATAATATAATGAATTTAATTAAAATTGTGAAAACTACTCAAATGCGTTGTCAAGGTTGGAATAGTTATAAATGTTATTGTTTCTATTAGTTGCTATTTGGTGTTAATAATATTAGTGCAGGGAAGTTAGCATTATTTTAATACCATTTTTGCAAAAATGAATGATTTTTCTGGAAGAAGCTACGCCGCATAACACAAAAAAAGTTTTGTTTCCACTAAGCCCCCTTTGCTAAGTCATTGTTCGAACAGGGAGTTCTTCTTGATTGTCTCTTTCTTGAATCATATTCTTAGATTATGTATTTACTATTTTGAAAACTTTTATTAAGTTACATCTGTCTCGTTGTCTGCAATCAAATCTTGCAAGTGAATTTTGGATCACGACTTATGAGCTGAAATTTTTGTTTGGATGACAATGTATGGTTAACTAAGTGACATCGTTCTTAATTCAATATTCCAAAGATGGAGGACCAATTATTTTTTATGTACCTACATGATATGGGTATCAGATGAAAAGAGTTGCTGAGAAAACGAAAAATACAATTATGTCACTCATTATGGCAAATGCCTCAAGATGGCGACCACGATTTTCTTATCTATCCCATGATATAGGTGCCAGATGATATGCTAAGACAAATGAAAAAAAAATTATTTAATATGGCAGACGAGAAATACGACTTAACAGCTTGTCGCGTAAGAACATATACAGGGTATTCCATCTCAAACGAGCCACCTTGAATATCTTGGTTCATTTCAAAACTATTGCAATAAGATTTTTGTTTCGAGGGGGAAATTTTTTGACGTGAGTTAGCGCTTGCGCGCATTCAACATAAACAACCCAATTCAATGACCTTGAGATTTGAGATAGGGAAAATAGCTGTTGACTATACCGTCATAATAAAAAAATTTATTGCGATTTCTGTACATGTAATTATAAAAGAGTATTAAAAAAAACGAATTTACAGTATAATACAATGCCTCTAAAGCAAATGTTCAAAGTTCAAGTTCACTTGACTCCATACAATAGTACAACCTTGACTGAAAGCCGTCTCTGACATGGTTCAGCATAGTCGGTGTTATCTGACGACACTCCACTATAATTCGTTGGAGTAGTTCGTCCAAATTCTCAGTCATAAGAATTTTGGATGTCCCCATAAAAAAATCCAAAGGGTTCAGATCAAGTGATCGTGCAGGCCATTCTATAGGACCACTTCTTCCAATCCAGCGACCAGGGTAGTGAGGAGGAGCTCCATCTTGTTGAAAATTCAATTGCTCTTCATGTAGTAGAGGATCATTTTCTAATTTTTCTACAATCAGTGCATTAATTTCATTTTCCAATATATATATATATATATATATATATATATATATATATATATATATGTATTAGATGGTTTCCGGGAATTCATCCGCGTAGTTGATAACTGATCCCTACCGGGATCAATGGTAAAATGACGACGTTTCGGCAGAGTCATATCTGCCCTCTTCAGGTCGGTTCGCATAATTCTCGTAGCCTTCTGCTTTCGCTTCTAGTTACTCGAATACTGATCTTTTCAGGAGCGCGCACGGTGTTATATAGTCGCGGCTCGGCGCTTATTGGTTGGCACTGTGAACGGCTGCGTGTGATTGGTCCTGGGCGCTCAGTGGGAACGCCTCCCGCCTGCTGATTTGTTATTTCCGGTTGAGTTGTTATTGGACGGGTCCGGGCCGGTACGGTGTTTAATAGAATTGTCTAACAATTCGATAAGTTCTGGATTTCATTGCGTGCGTTTAGACTGTGAGGCCTCTTCGCTATTTCAATTGCCTCTATTACGAGTCTTGATTTCGGGTGTTCTATATTGGCCAGTACTCTGGTGTTCTCAAAGTCTATTCGGTGTGACGTCGTGGTGGCGTGTTCCGCAATGGATGTTGTTTTTTCCTGCTTTCTTATAGCATTCTGGTGTTCATCACGTCTAACTTGAATTCTTCTGTTAGTTTGCCCCACATAGGTTTTATGACAGTCTGCACATGGAATCTCGTACACTCCCTGTTGTTCTAAAGGGATCATCGTCTTCGGAATCCTCAACACCGTGCTTATTTTTCTGTCGTCTGTATTGAAAATAGTATCGATATTGTGTCTCCGTAGAATTCTTGCAATACTGTCCGTGGTACCCTTGACATACGGTAAATAAGCCTTGGTTATTGGTGTCTCATGCTTCTAGTCTGTTCGTCTCGGTTTTGACTTTAGGGCTCTTTGAATATTTCGGTCTGTAAATCCGTTTTGTCTCAGAGCTGTTTTTAAACTGTCCATTGCCTGTTTGATGTTGTCCTGGTCAGCTAGTCTTTGTGATCTGGTTACTAAAGTTTTGACGACGGCTTGTAGTTGGGCTGGGTGGTGATGAGAATTAGCATGAAGGTATCTGTTGGTGTGAGTTGCTTTCCTATATACTGTATGGCCAAGGTTTCCATCTTCCTTCCTATTTATGAGAACATCAAGGAATGGCAGTTGATTATTGGCTTCAACCTCCATGGTGAATTTTATTTTGTGATGGATGCCATTAAGGTGGTCTAAAAATGTTTGAGGTGTTCCCTCCCATGAGGCCAAATCACAAAAGTATCATCCACATATCGCAACCATAAACTGGGTTTAAGAGTTGTTGTTCTTAGTGCCAACTCCTCAAAGTTCTCCATAAAAAGGTTCGCTATAACTGATGAGAGTGGCGATCCAATTGGAGCTCCTTCCACTTGTTTGTATCGTTGGTTCTCGTAAAAAAAATAGGTGTTCATCAGGCAGTGCCTTGTAAGTCTACAAGGTGTTGAGATGGTTTGTATTTTTCCATTATGATATCCAAGGCTTCGTCGATAGGAATGTTAGTGAAAAGGGACTCTACGTCAAAACTGACAAGAAGACACTCAGGTTGTAAAACCGTTTTTCCAAGTATTTCGATGAAGTGTGTCGAATTTTTGACATGAGTCTGCCCCCTCTGCAAACGGTTGAAGTTGTTGGGCTAGGTATTTGGCTAACTGTTGTGTTGGGGATTCAATTGAACTTACTATTGGCCGCAAAGGTGCACCTTCTTTATGTACTTTTGGCAACCCATAGAATTTCGGACATCTCGATGACTTTTCACGCGGAATGAGTTGCATTTGGAGATTTTTGTCGATCCTACTTGCTTGGATTTTGGCCTTTGTTGTTTTCTCCAGATAAGTTGTTGGGTCAGTAGTAATTTGTTTATATGCTGGATCTTGTAGCAATGTTTGAATTTTGTTTGAATAATCCGCTGTATCTAAAATTACAGTCGCATTTCCTTTATCAGCAGGTAGAATGACAATGTCCTTGTTGAGGCGAAGTTGTTTCAAGACCTCATTTTCTTCTATAGATAGGTTCCTTTTGGGTGGTTTAGACTTTCTTAGAACATGTGACACATCTTGTCTAATTATTTCAGCGGTGTTCGCATCTAATTTTGAAACTGCTGTTTCCACGCCACATATTATGCTCTCTGTTGGTATGTGAGAGGGAGCAATAGCGTAATTGAATCAACTACGCGGATGAATTCCCGGAAACCATCTAATACATTTAGTGCCCGCGAAAACTTAAAAACAAATATATATATATATATATATATATATATATATATATATATATATATATCGATTATCAGTATCATTATCATTATGTCTCTTGATAATGACTCCAAAACAGGAGTCGAAACGTCGAGTATTTAATAAATTCAGACGCGGTTCTCACCCCGAACCTAGCATAGTTCATAATAATAATAATATATATATATATATATATATATATATATATATATATATATTATTAAGCAAACTTTGTACAAGAAATTCGGGTTTTCGATCATCCTTGGGTCATAATTTCGCAAAACTGTTGCCTTCAATCCCATCATCCTCATTCAAGTCATGAAGTAATTTAATTTTGTACGGATGGAATTTGAACTAATGCAAAATTCTAAAAATATTAGTTTTGATAATACCGGAAGCTGCAGAGATTTGCTGGACAGACTGCGTGTTTGGTATAAGTTGGATATGGCTCAATGTTCACCATTTACAATTCCAATGGGACCTCTTTTTTTATTCATTACTGAGCCCGTCTCAACAAATTTTAAAATCAACTCCAATACGTATTTATGAGGAACGTTACGTTCGGGATGGTTTTGGTTAAAACCCTTGCAGCAGATCCAGCACAATTTTGATTTTGGTAATAAAGACTTACCAGCTCAACACGTTCTTGCAATGTGTATACCATAATTATCTTTTAAAAGTAATAACTTGACAGATAAATGCGCAATGCTTCAAATGATCGAATAAACGTCAGAACAGATAAACAAACTTGCTGTAAATATCAGCAAAAAATAATGTAAAATAAATGAATGTTTACATTTAATGTTTTTCTTGTATTGTGTGTTATTATAGGGTGTGGCAGTGAACTTCCTTTTAATACTTTTTCATGCAATAAAAAATTTTAATTTAATAATCCGGTTTTACTACTAGGTCCGTTAGGTTTTCTGAACAACAATTATAATAAAAAAAAATACATTTGATATGGTAGCATGTTTTCCCTTCTCGAGAGAACATTTCAAGAAAATATTAAGTCTTTATTTTATGTAAATGACTGCCGTTAAATTCGTCTCAACAAGTTTATACTAAGCGGACACCCTACATACCAAGATAACTTCTATCGACATTTTCATAACAAATATTCCGATAGTACTTACTATATTTACTAATAATGAAATGTTCCATTTACCTGTTTATATCAACACCAACTCCAGTTTACCTGTATAGCACTTAATTTAATTAGTTTTACTTGAATGCTTGTAAAATAGATGTGACTTTAAAACAATGTTATCTTCTTATAAATAAATCGCATGTGCTGCTGAGAAAATGCAGTTTACAATAGACAATAGACGAATCTTTACAAATTAATAAAAAGTTAGTCGCTTATCAGTCAGTAGGCTGTTATCAACTAAGAATAAAAGCAGAGTGCGAAAAAATCAAGATCAACCAGTCTTGACAAAGTTCAAGGGAATATCTTCTTGATATGTAATTAGTGTGGAAAGTGGTAGCGGTCAATTAATACTATCTCACGTCCTTTTGGGCTTACCTATGAAAATCAGATTTTGCAGTCGACTTCTAGGTAACTGCAAAGCTAATGATATGCCATTAGTGTTACTTCTTTACTAGAGGTTTCAAAGTATTTAAAAGTATTTTAATATTTTACATTTTTATTATAAGTAAACACACATTTTATCAATACAATGGAACCTGAAATCTTTTTGTAGTACCTATTTGTTTTTGTTGTTAGTTTGTATAAAACACAAAATATAAATTTTAACCATAAATTGTATTAATATTACTTCAGATATGAACACAATTTTTTGCACTATTCTTATTCTTATATCTGTCTCTGTCTAGAGGTGCAAGCACCAGCTAGACGTCACTTGACTAACGCACACAACCACAAATAAGAAGCGAATTTAGACAGAGTTAGAATGCACACTTGGTTTTCTGTTTCTCTCACCGTGCGTTACGTTTTTCTAGGGACCAGGCGTACTCTTTATTTAAGTAATTTCTCTATGGTTGCTGCACATTATAAGGCGTCAAATGAACTTGCGAGTTGTTTCGATTCCAATTATAAATTCCCAAAGTGCACGTTGGATCACTTTATATATAAAGTTTTTTATATCAGGTGTAATAATGATATGTTTGTTTTAAAAGCAAAGAAATTTCCGGTATGTTGTGAATTGGCAAACAATAAATCAGCTGTATTTCGAAAACAACAGAACGATCTTAAATCTGCTATTATTGAGCTCTTGTTGATGTTTCTTTACATTAGTATTGCAATTTCGTTTACAGGTTTTAGTAAACCTAGGATTCTTTTCGTGTGATTTCTATAGTAGGAATCAATGGGAAACGGCGTTACACACAATACGACTCACGATTTGGAGTCTCTGTCAGCTGGATTTTCCTGAAACTCCTGGATGTCGAAATTCATTTTGCGATAAAATATTTCTCTACACTAGCTGTCGCCCAGTGGTCGAAATTCGACCAATTGTGTCAATATCTCTGGCAGGTTAAGTAACCTGAAAATTTTATCGTGACATTCTATCCTAGGACTTTAGGGAGAATAGCAATTACATGGAACGGATCCAGATTCGGAACCTCTGTGTGATAGTTTCCCCGAAAATCCTAGATGTCGGTCTTACATCTCGCTTCTACAAATAAGTAACGAAATTCAAGTTTTTTTCAGATATAATTCATAAGACTTTATTTGTGTTCAAATTCGTAATTCTTAATTTAATATGACAACAATTCAATCGCTAATGGGCTACCCTACATATTTATTTTTTCTAACCTCCCTGTATAGCTATAATTGCACTCAATTCTCTAACATTTATTAAAATCCTCATTATAATAATTCCATCTCATTATATATTTCCACCACCCTGTATATGCAACTGCTCATGGAGCATGAAGAAAATCGGTTGACAGACAGTGGAGAAAATGGTACGTAATCGTTTTGAATTTGCTTATTTATATATAGATTCTTAAGTAATTATACACGTCATTTTTGTTACACTACTCTGTATATTTCAAAATTCACTGCAACCTAACAGCATTTTCCTCTCTTTGACAATGAAGTCTGTCAAATATATACACTCCACGCATTTTGAAACATTATTTCTATTAAACGAGATCACATTGGGATCTGAAAAGTTTCGAGTACTTCCTTCAACAATGCCCTCCCCTTTAAAGTTTTTATTGAAGTATTCCTCTTTAAATTCAATTACGAGACGGCAAAATTACTTTTGCAACTCCGGCCTGGTGCTTTCTTGTGGCTGCATTTCTAATTAGTCTCTAGATATCGAGCTTTAAGAAATAGGAGGAACACTTGATGCAGATGATTATGGGTAGAGTTCACAAATTAAGCATTTTCTTTAGGTACTTTTCATTGTATCGTAAGATAACGTTAGAAAGAGTGATTTTACTTTATCAATTATGTTTGTTACGAAAAGTTTCCAGAAACATCTATGAATGTATTAGCAGTACAAAAGGCATTTTTAGTGGACATTTTTCTTTAACTTTACTTTTATATAAAACTAATAAACATTTCATATTTTTGATGATATTAAGACGAAAAGATTTGATAAAACCACAATTGATACTGAAGAACTAAAATGTAGCACCTTTTATATGAATATTTATTCAAATGAATACTATTTGTTCTCATGTTATGATTTACCTCAAACTAAATAATTTAGAGTAATGGGCATGAGAGGGGCTGGTTTTACTTTACGGGATATTTAAAGAAGAAATCATGTCAATCCAATGATGAAACATAATCCGTGGCTAATAATCAACGAAGTCAATGTCTTTATGAGCTTTTTGCGGCTAGTAGTGAACATAGGACTCCTTCATTCTCCCCCTGAAGGAGCTCAATGTTCTGTGCGTCTTCTATCCACCTCAGTCTTACCACTCTTTTGATATCGACACACAATTTTGTTTAGTTATGTATCTAAGCTTTTAAAAAGGTCAAGGATGAGATATCGTTAAATTATTCCTAGACAAATGACAGTCTTTAAAAACGGAGTACAATGTATATATTTTTGTTTTTTCTCAAGTGTTTGAGAAGGAAAACACTTGAGAAAGTAGAGCTACTCAGCATGATCAGCGCCAAAAGAATTCTTTTGTCCTATAAATATTTATACATTTGTAAGTTTTAAACACTAGACATTTTTTAAGGCTAACTTCACCTGTGGTGCTACAGTTGGCACATACCCGTAACCTATACTTTTCTGGCATGTGGCATGCCTTAGAATATTACAATGGAACAACGTTCATAAAGTCATTAACAGATGTTTCGTTTCACAACCCCACAGACAAACGGACTGATTTCAAACCTTACTAAATCTTTTAATTCGCTTCGTAGGTTTGAAAGAATTGAAAGATTACTTTTTGGAAGTTGTTTGTAGTTGTATGTACTTCTTCCTTCATACAACTTTCTATATCAAACTTCAGGTTTAGGACCACTTGGCTAAAAAAACTCCTAACTCGCTTTTTGCTCCTAAAACGGTTTTTATATTGCTACTTTGACTGTGTGAGTTGTTGTAAAGTCTAGCCCCCCAGAAAGCCTTTTTTATCTAGCCTATTTGATATTCTGGCAATACATAACGAGACCACTTTAAATATAACAGATTTTTATATTTATAGCTACATTATTTAAGTAGAATTTTTTAAAATATAAAAACTCTCCAGACTTTCCTTCTAAATTGCTTCTGTAATATATTTTAATCCAATATCTGTTTTAGAATAACCTTGAATAAAGAAAGTATCTGGTTGACCAAGCATTGCTCTCGAATATAATATGAACTTTCATTAGTAGCTTTATGTAAATGTATTTTTCCTGAAGTGATTAGTTTTTAAAACCCCGTTTCACTTCATCATCATCATATAGTAGCTTGTCTCGTCCACCACTGGACATAAGCCTTTTTTAACCTAAACAATTTGGCTCGGTTTTGGGTATTTTGACTCTAGTTTGAAGATATCTTTTTCAAATCGTCCGTCCATCTAGTCGTCGGCTGTCACCTATTTTTGCCTGCTTCGTCTTTCTAGTATTCTCTTCTTCCATTTATTGTCTGACATTCATGTGATGTGACCAGCCCAGTTCCATTTTAAGTGATTTTTTCAATAGCATCCGTTACTTTGGTTCTTTTACGTAGTTCTTCATTGCGGGTTTAATCTCTCAATGTCCCTATCAATATGGACCTCTTCATGGCTCCTTATTTTATTGATAGTTTTCTGTTTTAATGCTAGTGTTTTCAAGCCATACGTCAACACCGGGAGAACGCATTTGTCGAATAGTTTTCGTTTGAGACATATCGATATATCTGATTTCAATACATATTTCTGCCTACCAAAGGCAGCCCAGGTGACTCTTTCCTGCTTAGTTCATAGGTTTGGTTTTCGGTTCCCATTTGGATCTCGTGTCCCAGATATTTGTAAGATCTTACCTATTGAAGTTCTTTTCCTTCAAGCATGTGGTTACAGCTTGGACTAGATTTCTCATAAACTGGCTCTCTTGGCCATGTTGATCTGGGAAGTTCCGGATAATTATAAGACGATTTCATTTACGTCGTCTAGTCGGTCTGAGATCAACACTATATCTTCGGCAAGACCTATGTGATTTAGCTTTTCCGCATTTATGTTTATGGCCTTATTGCCTAAAACGCTCTTGATCTCATGGGGGGGCTTCACGTTACTGAAGGTTGCTTTATAATAAACACTAAAAAAGCATACCACTCAGATGATATTTTTTTGGGGAGGGGGGGCTTCAGCCCCTTAACCCACCCCTGGATCCGCCAGTGCTAATAAGGGCTTGTTGTTGTAAGTCGTACGGTAATAATTTCTGTGAACGGTTTATATAGGTGCGTCTGCAGACTTATCATCGGTCTGTAGTTATTTAGATTTGTGATGCTGCCATATTTCTGGGGTTGTTTCTCCGTCAAAGCTTTTATTGAAGAGTTTAGTTATTGTTTTGAGTAACTCATTTCCTCCTAGTTTGATGGCTTCTATAACGACACCGTTTTCGTTGGGAGTTTAGTTCTTTTTCATTTCTGACAACGATTTTAGGACCTCTTCTTCTATTATCTTTGGTATCTCTGCCTATTCTTGGTTTTGTATGTGGGGTATACTTACTGATGTTTCTGATTGACTGGGGTTTCTATATAATTTGGTGTAAAAGTCCGTGTCACTTACCTAACAGAAAATAAATTCCTAGGTAATATTTATTATCATTATGGTAATAAGTGCCTAAAATAACAAGGTACTGCAGCATGACTAGATAAATAATAAATTTGCGACATAAACAGAGAAAAACCTGGACAGAAACTTTTCGTTTGGTTTCAAAGTATCATTTGACAATACCAAATACCACAAAACGATTAGGTAGGTATATTTTGTTTATGCTCTTAAAGTAATATGAAGTATATGCTCTAAACTCACATATTAAGGAATTTATAAACGGTTTATTTACTCTATACTAGGGATGTTGTTGAGCTCCGTAACAGTAACCGAAACTATCGGATATCCGAAATAAAAATCTATCCGAAACTGTAACCGAATCTGATATAAAAGTTTCGAATAGTTTCGGATAAGGACGGACTTGTATTAAAATGAGAAAGGCACTTGCGTTGCTAACTAATTGAAGAATACCATTTTTTTTCTATGATTAACGATTATTAATTTGTATCAGCGTTTCATTTCTATATAATAATAAATTATAACATGTACTGAAAGTGGAAACAAAGGAACCTACTATTATTTACTTATGTTTTAAAAAAGCAGTGAATATGCAAATTTCCGTTTTTTATTTAAATTTAAAATAAGTAGATGTCTTTTGCATATTAAAAAATATTGCTCCATCATTATCATCAGTGTCTATCTAAATGGAGTTTAGTCCATTTTGCTAAATTTATCACATAAATCCATATTATGCTAGAAATCTAACTATGTGTCTGCTTAAAATTAAAACTGTACATTAAGATTATTTATTATAAGGATGTAGTTACACATGTACCACCCCTTAGCAATTTTTCGAATGGACTCGTCCACAAAAATTATAGAGAATGGCCAAATATTGTCAGTATTTATATGTAATTATACTTTAAATTTAAAAAAGTGAGATGAGAGGTCTCGAGATGACCTCTTCTATTTTCCGTTGGTGGTTTCTTCATAATGATAGGGTCATCCGGTGAGGTAATATGTCCTTTCAAAAAAATATGTCTTTCATAGCATTGACAGAAATTTTGGAAAAACCACAAGGGCTACAGTATTTATTTTTAGAACATGAATTCGGTATGAGAAGGTCTACCCTTTCACTTAATAAGAATATTTCAGCTATAAAATAAAAAAAATATATAAGCGATTATTTTTTTTTGTAATTTCTGGTAAAGATTTCATTAATAAACCAATTAACAAAATTGAGCGTATAGTAGCTCTTTTTGTAGGTTTTTCATTTCTCTTCGACATTGCCCATAGTAGCAAACACTATAATGTGAATTTGTCAGCACTCAAATGTAACGGTAAGTTGGTAACTGGTAACTGCATATGGTAACGTTTCTCTTTTTTATGACTTACGACGTAAGTCTTAGATTTAGTGGGACTTCCACATCTCTGATGCTGTTTATGAAACTCTGTGTGGCCAACTGGTCTTTCGTTTCTTCAGGCAGGTCTGGGTAGGACAAGTGAACTGACCGTCTAATCTCTGCTTCGAATTCTTGGAGGCTTTCACCTGATTTTTGCGTTTTTCCACTCAGTTGGACTTGGTATACCTGGCTCAATGATTGATTGTCGTAGCGTTTATCTAGGGTGGCGATGATCTTGTCGAAATTGCCTTGTTCATCGACTGGAATGCTTTGGAGGAGTTCTAGGGCCGGACCTCTTAACGAAATTACCAGAGACGTGGATTTTTCTTGGTTATCCCATCCATTAGCTGTAGCCACGGCTTCAAATTGCCGTTTATACATGGGCCAAGATGAGCTGCCATCAAATGTGGGTGGGTTGCTAACGGAACCTTTGGTACTCACGGTGTGCTGGTATTTTACTCGCTGTAAGTCCTGTTGCATTTTTTTGATTTCTGTTTCTACCTTATTCTGGATGGCACTGATTTTATCTTGAACTGTGTTTTGAATAGAACTGATTTCAAACTTTACCTGGCTTTGGATGGAATCGAGGTCATCTACTTTGGTTTCAAGAGTGTCCACCGTATTTTTTATGGTCTTAATGTCATCATTTATTTCTTTTATGTCTGACTCAACTATTTACATTCTGTCATTAACTGTTTCATTAACTTGTGCTACTATTTGCATTAATTGTTCAAATTGCACTTGTTTTTTCTCTTCAGTTTCGTGTCGTTTTAATTCAATTTGATCTTGTTTCTCTTCAAATACTTTAAAATCATTTTGTCGTTTTATTTCAAGTTGATCTTGTTTTTCTAGAAATTTCGAGAATAATCCTTCCATTAAGTTTTGTTGTTTTTCTTCCATCGTAGTGACAAGATTTTCTAATTCTATTTTACGTTTTTCATCAAAAGACTTTACTAACCTTTGTTGAATTTCTTCTTGATGTTGTTTCTCCTTCTTGTCACGTTTTTCTAGAATCTGTGCAATTTTTTCGTCTAGTCCCTCTGTAACCTGTTTGACTATTTTTTTGGTAGTTTCGTCCATCTTTTTCAACTTACGAGTTTCCATTAGCCAAATTACGATTTTAACTACACTCAATCATTCACTTCTGGTCACCAAATTGCAATATAGTCCTTTGGTTCAATTTAAAATTATAAAACTAATATTCACTTTCATTTTTCTAGAAACTTATTTACATCGAATATCCAACAGCTGATTCAAATATCACAATAATAATTTTACATATAAGCTCTTCGTACAACCAACTCAACTCGCGATCGTGACCTGCTTCCTTTATAAAACCAGCATAGAAAAATTTCGCAAAAATCATCATCACTCCTACAGGTGCCGAGTCTTTTCTAGAACCATTTTTTATCTCAAAGCGATTGTTGTCGTACTGAAATGAAACAGGGTCGGCTTTGGGTAAATTTCGTAACACTATCTTTATTTACTACAATTTGTTGATTTCCTTTAATCGAACAGACTCTTAGTACGTTACTTGGCCCAGATTTTTACACAAAGCACTAAGTTGTATGGGTATTTTAAGGTCAAAGAAGACTTGATTCGCAACGAAGTGTAGATACAAAGTCAAATTTTCATTACCATATTGATTTATTTTCTTATGTGTAATTGTGGATCTCCGTTAAGAAACTGTCTCTTCAAAAATGAGCATTATTTTGATATTTTTATCTTTGAACTAACATTTCCTTGCGTTTCTCACTGCAAGGGGCAACCAAAATAAAAGATAATTTAAATTATTCAAGGTTAGCGTAACTACTTATTTCTGACGAAACTGTATAATCTTTTCAGAAGTTACCAAAGATTATCTCCTATAAACAAACAAAAAAAACAGTATCTGATTTGAATACATAAGTTTTTAATTTCACAGCCTGTCAAAAATAATTACCGAGAATTTGAAATCAAATTCTGCAAAATGTACATATAGAGAGTAGAACTAACATCAAAGGCAAGCAAAGTTCACTCGATTTACGAGTTATGAATTTTCTGTTCTAATCCGAGTCATCGACCGACATTTATATTGAACTCCGATAAATGACAGATTCTTTATTAAGATTTACGTTTTGTTATCGTAGAGATTGGATATGGAGTAATGACCTTAGTAGAAGACGGAAATGCAATAAAACTGCGTTCGACATTTTCAGCAACGCAGTTCTTCGTTTGAAAGAATTGTGTTTTTAGATTTAATCCAGTATTGTTAAATTCTACAGGCTGGTCCACCGGGAATGATGTCGATCGATAATGAGAACACGGTAGCTAAAATATTATACCGGAAGTTGATACCAATTAGCTTATTTCAAATTTAACACTCTGTAAATTATTGCAATTCTGAATTGTAATTCTAAGACTAATTCATGTATAATACCCTACACTTAATTTCAGTCATTTTCGAGATATTCCAAAATTTTTATTGAAATTGACATTTTAAAAGATTTTGTTCGGTAAGGGGATACAATGAACTTCGAGCTTTCAAAATAAGTAATATTAGTTTGAAAATTGTGTACAGAAAATTAAAATACGGAATCATGAAAGAAATTTTTTTAGTTGTTTCCTGAATGATATTTGTGGCATATTTTTCAATGTCTAAGAACTTCTTAGGAAATAACAGCACAGTTAAGAAAATTGCTGTATATTCCAAACGTTTCGGGGTCTAGGTCAGACCCCGTTGAAAATGGTTAAGAAACTTGGATAAAAAAGGCACAATTCTAAGATGTAAATTAAAATATTTGACAATATGTATTATTTGATTTCTGACGTAACTAAGAGAATTTTATTTGTAATATACATGGTAGCACAGAAACTTCTAAAGATCATATAATCATAAAGTTCCTTTCAAATTGGAAGAATTTGAAAGGGAGATCTTTATGTGGCGCTCCTAGGTGCGACATTGTTATAAGATAGTCCATTCCCCAAAAATGCGACCAAACAATTTTGTTGATTCAGTGATCCCATTTAAGCCATAAGGGAAAACCTAGGAAAAACCTCATGAACTATCCCGATATAGGGTTGTTCACAAGGACATGGCCATTAGCAATTTCTTCCTTAAACAACGGAGACCAGGAACGACTGAATTCTGCGGAGGTAGTAGCGATACAATCGTTTTCATTTAACAAAATTAAAACAGACTCTTTTAGTTTTCTTTTGGTGTTGTGTTCTTTGTGTAATATAACTGAATTTTGAAACTGTATTTTATGACCAAGGTCCCAAGCATGTTCACAAATTTTGGATTTTTCAAATTGTCGTTTTTTATGTAATTTTTGTGTTCGTTTATTCGAACATTTAGAGGTCTAGAGGTTTCTCCAATATAGAATTTATTACATTCATAAGGGTTCATTTTATAAATGCAATTTTTTGTATTTTGAGATGTGTTATTTGGTTTGGTTTTTGATATAATTGATTTTAAGGTATTTCTTGTTTTAAATAATGTTTTGATATGATATCAGTTTCCCACTTTTTTTAGTATTTCTGATAAACCCTCTATGTATGGTATAGTTATTGTATTGGTGTGATTATCTTGGGAGTCAGTGTTGCTTGGTGAAGTTTGATGTTGGTTGTTAGGGATTGTTTGGTATTCGATTTTGTTTAACTCGTTATTAATAAATTTATTTGGTTAATGATTGGCAGAAAGTACATTTTTTATAAACGTTTTTTCTTCATACATACAGGGTTTATCAGAAAGACTAAAAAGAGTGGGAAACAGATATAATATCAAAACATCATTTAAAACGAGAAATACACTAAAATCAATTATATCAAAACCACACCAAATAACAAATCTCAAAATACAAAAAATTGCATTTATAAAATCCCTTGTGATTGTAATAAATTCTATATTGGAGAAACCTCTAGACCTCTAAATGTTCGAATAGACGAACACAAAAATTACATAAAAAACGACAATTTGAAAAATTCAAAATTTGTGAACATAATTGGGACCTTGGTCATAAAATACAATTTCAAAATTCAGTTATATTACACAAAGAAGAACACAACATCAAAAGAAAACTAAAAGAGTCTGCTTTAATTTTGTTAAATGAAAACGATTGTATCGCTACTACTTTCGTAGAATTCAGTCATTCCTGGTTGCCGATGATTAAGGAAGAAATTGCTAATGGTCATGTCCTTGTGAACAACCTAATATCGGGATAGTTCATAAAGTTTTTCCTAGGTTTTCCCTTATGGTTTTAATGGGATCACTGAATCAACAAAATTCTTTGGTCGAATTTTTGGCGAATGCACCTAGGAGCGCCAGATAAAATTCTGAAGATCTCCCTTTCAAATTCTTCCAGTTTGAAAGGAACTTTATGATTATATGATCTTTAGAAGTTTCTGTGATACCCTGTATATTACAAATAAAATTCTCTTAGTTACGTCAAAAATCAAATAATACACATTGTCAAATATTTTAATTTTCATCTTAGAATTGATAGATCTTATTGGTAGCCAACAAATATGTTCTTTGAATGTTTTAGTTTCTTTCCAAGAGATGGCGACAATTTTAACTGCAAAAAATATAACTGTTATCCGTTATTTTCATTTGTTATATGCAAATAGCAATAACAATAGCAACTGTTATTTAAAAAATTAAAAAACTATATAAGCGATTATTTATTTATTTGGAAACCAATTAACAAAGTTCAGCATATAGTAGCTCATTTTCTATTTTCTAGTACCAAACACGGTTTTATTGGTGGATTTTGTGTAAAAGATAAACAACTAAATTGTTACCGATATTTCCCTGTTTTTTTTTGTTAAAAAACAAAAAAGCACCGATAAAAAATGTTGAATTTTATGTCGATTAGTCAAGTTTTATTATTAGAAAACGTTGATATCGGTTATGTTATACTATTAATTTTGTCACCAAAAGGTCTTTTTCTCTGTAAATGACCTGAGCTAAAGGACGATTAAGCCAAACGGAAATTTCCTCCGGTGTAGATTTTGACTCGCACGTCTCAGTTTTGCTAACGTTTCAGCTGTAATTGTTGATCCAAGGCCCAAAAAGTAGTCATCATTTTCGAGTATTCACTGTTGTTTCGATGCTACGTCGTTGTGAGAAATTCACGTCTAATTACCCCCATGATAATCTGGGAAAATAAATTATCTCAATCTCTTCTAAAGCGTTCCAAAATCGATCGTTCACTACTTATTTTTTTCTGTTTGTGCTGATCAGTGGGTGTTTTTGGAACCTAACTCGCGCACAGTTTATGATATTCAAACTGTTCAGTGTCAAAGTTTTCGCCTCATTTGGTCAACAATGACGTCAGTACCGATTTTGAAATTCTGGTCACCATTTTCGAATTTGATTGTCCCTCGTTATTTCAGGTCTATACACTAAGCATAGCTGACGAAACTTTTCACTGAATCAAAACAACAACTGTGGTAGTTTTCTAAAGAGTTGGTAGTGGTTGGTAGTGGCGTAAAATCTTATTAAAACAGTTATCAATAACATATTGGACGCTGGATCTTTGTTTTGAATTACTTCTCGTAGTATCTGTAGTTAGCAGCTAAATAATCTATTCGAAAAGTTAATAAAACTTAAAATGTAAGAACAAACCTGACCATTAAGTGTTTGACAGGTAATATTAGTGCAGCAAGAGTAGTTCTAGTTCTTTTGGGACTGAAAGTAATCATCAATAAAAAGAGTATTAAGCAATAAAAAAAATAAACCTCCACACAAGTGTTGTAATAAGAACTCTGAAGTTGCAAAGTTGCATTTTTTCTAAAGTATCAGTCTCTCACAAGTAGCAGGTAGATTGGAGAAGCGAATGATTTGAGATCGGTAATAGCAATCTGTGTGAAGTAAGCAATCGCAAGGAATTTAAATGTTCTTCGCCTCATTTCTGTAACACCAAAGACATAATGAATGAATTGTTATACCGTTAGTTTAGGAAGAACAACTTAATAATTTTTGGAGTTCTTGAGAATATAAACTGGTGAGTGTTGTGCTACAATATCGAAATTAAGCAACAAAGTGACTCCGGTAGATTGGGTAAAGTTGAGGTTACGAACAAATCATCATGACCATTTAAAATCAAGTTAATGAATCAAAAGATGTTAGAGGTGTTAGAGACTGTCTAAATTCAAAACATTGTTAGTGACCTGTCTACTCCAATGGGTTGCCTCTGCAGAAGCTGTTGCCATCTACCGTCGGCATTTATAGGCTAATCCTAATACGTCCCCCAAGGGTCTATCTCTATCGCCTAGCGCTATCAGCTACTCTATGGGGCATTCCTATCAACTACCAGAGTTGCCAACCCTTGTTGTGTACCATTACCTCTATGGGCTACGCCTCCCACCTAATCCCTTTATGTCGTCCACCTGATCGCCTTCCCTCATCGCCTACCTCTAATACCTGGTACAACAAAAATTTGGTGGGAAAAATATGATGATGGTTAAACTAGCGAATGAATTAGTTCTGTTAGATTGTTTATTAATAAAGTAATGTTAAAAATCATAAACTATGTTATTTAGTTTAATCTTTCAGCTCTTAGGTATAACGTTTCGTTGGTTTGCATAAAGAATGCAGTTTTTTTAGTGTCAATGGCATCTGTGTTTTTGGACTTATGCTAACTTTGAAGTTCCTCAGTACCTGGATTAAACCTATTTTGCTTTGCATTAAGCCAAATCGCTCACCTGAAAAAAACACAAACATGATTATAACTCTAAAACTCTAAGGAACATGCCGTGTAACAAAAGTATAAAATTATTTTAAAGTATAAACCCAAGATATTTTGATATAGAAGGTTTCATAATGTGGCACAAAATGAATTGAAATTATCAAGGGTTTTTCCTATCAAACAAAGGTTCTTCATAACACTTTCGTAGTTTTGATACTAACTTTTCGAGATTTTTTAATTCATTGAACGCAAGATAATATATTGTTTCTAGTCGAGAACCTTCATCAGTTGTATTTACTACATATAACCGAATATAATATTTTGTCGCGAAATGAATTTCGACATCTAGGAGTTTCAGGAAAAACTAGCACACAGAGACTCCAAATCATAACTTCTTTAATAGGTTTTAGTTAATCTACTTATTATTTCGTGTGATTTTTATCCTAGGAATCACATGGAAACGGCGTTATACACTGTACGACTCCCGATTTGGAGTCTCTGTGTGCTACTTTGGCCTAAAACTCCTAGATGTCGAATTTAATTTGCTATAAATACGTTAGTAATTTGTTTGATGGTCAGTTTGAATTTATTGAGTCGAAATATTCAGATTCAACAATGTATTACTATTTTTAAATTTAATTGTGTAGCAAGATTGACAAGATTGGTATTGGATTTGTTGGGGGTTTCTTTCATTGGTGAAATAGGATCTCAGACTTTTCCAAAAGTTATCAAGTTTTTTTATGAAGATTAATCTTAAGAATTTCAGGCCATCTCAAAAAAGAAAAATAATATTATTGCCTACATAAGTCTGATTAAGAATTCTTAATATTGTTACGAGAATTCATTCGTGAACTTACGAGACAATTCCGAGAGAAATATGTAAATACGGACAGCTGGCGACAGGATTCATTCAGTTTTGGACAGTCGTATTGTATAGTTAAGATAAATACCAAATAGTTCTGTCAATATAAATTGTGTTAAAGTAGTGGAAATAAATTAGAGTGAGTTGGACTGTGTTTTTAAATAAATCCAAGAACTGAACAGAACTTGTGTGTGAGAATAAAACATTACAATATGCAAAAGATGTAGTGTGAACCTAAGTTTATATTATGTGCATTGGACTGGATCTATGTAGGCTTATGTTTTTGAGGTCACTGAATCCGAATCCGGGGTCAGCTTGACATCATCAGGTGTCAAGGTCATTCCAAGGTCAAATTGCTATCATCTAATCAAAAAATATGAAAAAATTCATATAAGTGTTTTTGGGGTCGCTGAATCCGAATCCGGAGACGGTTTGACCTCATCAGGTCGGGTTCAAAGTCAAGCCAAGGTTAAACCTCTAAAATCTAATCAAAAAATCTGAAAAATTTATATTATGTTTTTAGGGTCGCTGAATCCGAACCCGGGGGCGGTTTGACTTCATCAGGTCAAGGTCAGTCTAAGGTCAAATTACCATAATCTAATTAAAAAATCTAAAAAATTTATAAAAGTGTTTTTGGAGTCGCTGAATCCGAATCCGGGGTCGGTTTGACCTCATCAGGTCGGGTTCAAGGTCAAGCCAAGGTCAAATCTCCAAAATCTAATCTAATTTGACTTTGACTTGACCTTGAACGTAACGTGATGAGGTCAAATCCCGGATTCGGATTCAGCTATCCCAAAAACACTTACATAATTTTTTTCAGATTTTTTGATTAGATTATGGCAATTTGACCTTGGAATGACCTTGACCCTGACCTGATGAGATCAAACTGACCCCGGATTCAGATTCAGCGAATCCAAAAACATAAGTCTACGTAGATCCGGTCCGATGCACAAGACTTTTTTTTGTGGGGCTGTGTTATTATATAATTGGAGTTGTTGAGTTATATAAAGAAATATGAAGAATAAAAAATCTTTTTTCCTTTATCATTTTTCTTTCTATTTAGTCTTAACAAATTAGCATTGAGCTACCGGTCTATTTTACTACTTATGGATTTTAGAAACTGCATGTTCTTAAACATTTAAAAGAATTTGTGAGTGATATATATCATCTGTCTGTATTTAAAGTGCATTCTCAATCACATTAAATTCTCTCCAAATGTTCGCTTACATGTAGCTTGGAATTATTAAAGTGGCAGGAGAATGGTTTCGTGCATTTATCATAATAATATCATTTTGAACAAGATGAGTTGATTGGTAATAACATTTGACTTTGTGAATGAAGTTGCGACCAAACAAATCGCCATAAAAGGAGTCTCCCAATCAAGCCGGAGGATTTGACTTCTAAATCCCGAGCAAAGCGTCATTATATTTATTTTTTCAAGTTCGTAGTTTTTCCTATCGGTAAACTAAAAAAGGTTTTAATTTAAAATGACCAGCTACATTCTCACCACTATCGTTTATCAGAGCCGTTAATTTCTGTCCAGTTTCAGCCGACTTCAAAAAATGAGGTTCTGAATTCATTTGAATTTTTTTATGTATGCTCACCGATTACTCTAAACCAGCTAAATCGATTCGGATAATTTTAACAGTATTCTGCGGTCACATATAATATTCTGAAACGTTGAACTGTTACAGAACAAAAATGAGGATTGATTATATGCAACCTCGAAGATGTTACGGGACCCTTAATATGCGAGTCCAAGTCGCACTTGATTAAATTATTAGTTCTGCCTATTTAGAAGCATCTGTTATTATTAATGTTACATGACTTGACCATACAGTGTATGACAGCACACTCCCTCTAAGGCAAGCATAACGTGCCTTTAGGGGAAAATTCACTAACCCCAGATATCCTAGATATCAAAAGGGTTTAGCTCTGTGGGAGCCTTTGCCAGGTTATCAGGCCCGTGGTTGGAGTCGTGGCAGCTTCCCATGAATTTTCTGACCGTCCAGGCTGTTCTTAACAGAACGGCTTTTTGCATTAGTTGGTAAAGATGTTCGTCCAGACCGAGGTATTTTAAATTATTTAGTAGAAGTTTTGGGACTACCCCTGTTGTTGACATAACAATTGGTACAGTTCGTGTGTTGTTCATGTCCAACTGTGTCTTTATTTGAAATACCAAATCCCTGTATTTGGCTATTTTTTCAGTCTGCTTAATATTTATGTTATTGTTGTTAGGGATTGCCATGTCAATTAAAGTTGTTTTCCTAGAGATTTTATCTACTAAAATTATATCTGGTCTACTGTGAGCAACAGTCCGATCGGTCAGTATCGTGCGGTCCCAGTACAGCTTGTAGTTATTTTCTAAAATAGATTCTGGTTTGTATATATAGTAGGGTGTTCTTACCGACTGTGATAGCTCAAGTTTCAATGCTAGTTCCTGGTGCAGTATTTTTGCCACCGCATCGTGTTGTTCTTTGTATTCAGTTGCAGCTGTAATATGCTGGATAGATTCAGATGTTTGGCAACCATATCTGCATCTGTCTTTGACGATGCACTTTAGATAGTTCTTAGTTGAAATTACTTGATCTTGGATTGCCAATATAAAGACTTCCGTTTCAGGAAACATATGACCAGAGTTCAACCAGCAGTTCGACGCTAAACTGTCCTTCCATGAAGGGGCTTCTCTTTCCATTTGAGCAGCTTCTGATCAGTTTCAGATTTTTCAAAATAGTTTTTCCCGTTGATGGGTATATATGGGTATCAAATTGGAAATTTTAATAGTTTTGGTCCATTGTAAATTGGAAAGTGAATAATGTCTTGTTTGGTAGTGGTCTTATTTCAGATCAGTAGCTTCAAGTTTAGATATATGGCCAGTGGTTCATTATGATCTTTTGTCTATACCTATCCTTCTGGAAGAAATTTTGGTTTTGAGTAGGACATTTAATTACAGCTTTATTAGAGCCTAAGGGACAATTGTTTCTACATACTGAGTATCTATATATACTCAATGTACATACATGTCATTAACTTTTATAATTTCCTTCTGTTTTGTCATATTTTAGTCAATATATAACGGACTTGTCTTGTAGGTCGATGTCATAAATAATTGTGTAGTCTTGTATTATTAAAATCCTAGCTCATAGCCCTTCATAATATGCATATGCTCGCCTTTCGCCTTCATCCCGTTGATTTTCTTTAACAACAATCTTGGATAGGTGCTTTTCTAGGGTCTAACTGAACCGTTCTACTATTCCGTCACATTCTGGGTGTAGGAAGGAGGGGTTGGGTCTCGCCGTCTTTATGTCCAATGGCTCGCAGTTTTTACGAATCAAGTTGGATTCAAAGTATCGGTCCTAGTCTGAATGGAGTTTTCCTAGCACCCCAAATCCACTGAACAATCGTTTCGTCAAAACTGTGGCTACCGTAGTTGTTTCCTGGTTGTTCCAGGTATTTGATGAAAAAGTGGCCACGAGAATGAATTGTTGCCCCTCTCAGACTCTGTAAATGGTCCAGCTGTTTGGTCTTCCAGACCAACAGGCGATTTCCTTCCATGGATGTCTGCGGTCCCCATTTTTCTTTTATTGCTTGGAAATCGGGATCAGCCAGGTGTTTGCTTTCTATTGTTCAGCGGTCCAATCCTCCTTCACCGCTATTCAGACTTATTGGAAAGAAATGCCTTCTCGCTACAGCCGCTATAGCTACCTGGGTGGTAACTGCATGTGTGGAACAAAGTTCCGGTCACTTACACAACAAAGCCGACATTTTGTGACCGAAACGATGTTCTTTCCACACATGCAGTTACCACCCAGGTAGCCAGTGGCGTTTGCTCAAGTTCGAAAGATTGTAGCATTTATGGTGCTCTTGATAACCAGACTACTGGTGGGTGGTTGCTCATCATTCGCTTTCTTGTCCGGACTGATTTGGGGTTTCACTTGTTGGTGGTGTAGTTTGAACAGTTTTGGTAATCTTACTTTGTAGTCCCTTTTTAAGGGCCCTGTTCGCCCGCACCGGAAACATTATGCTCTAGAGTTGCCAGTTTTATAATAATTTCAACTGTCTGTTTATTCCTGTCGCCTGATTTTATCGCATAACAGTATGCCTTTCGCCCACCCTTATCGCCCCTTTTTTATCGCGTAACTGTATCGGCAGTTGCTATCGCCCACCATATTTTATACGAGCTCTAAAGGTATCTCTGTGTCCGACTCCAACAAGAATTTCATGACTTTCTGGAATTTGTGCCTGTTAGTGGCGAAATATATGATGTTGGTGAAATTAAGTAATTAACTAATTCTGTTTAAATACAGTTTATATACAAAGTAAAGAACATACAAGGTATAACAATTATGTTATGCACCATAATTATAATCGTTCAGCTTTCAGATATACCCTTTCATTGGTTTGCATGACAAATGTAGTTTTCTTTATCGTCAAAGGCGTTTGTGTTTTTGGACTTAAGCTAACTTTGAAGTTCCTCAGTATTTGGACTAAACCTATTTTGCTTTGCATTAATCCAAATCGCAATCCTGAAATAAAACATAATTTATATTATAACAAACAGACTGCTTTTTGAAATATCTTGACATTAACTTGGAGATATGTTTGACGTTCCCGGATTTTTCCAAACTGCTGAAAGTAATATGTTTTGAAATGTATGGAATCAGTTCTGAGTCCAAATTACAATTTATAATTTATTTTTAATAAAACAGGATGTCAATTCTCAAATGAATCAAAATGAAAACTTTTAGAAACACCCTGTACGATCAATAGGTAACATGAGATTTACGGTTTTCTAGAAAATCGGAAAATAAAGTAAATAAGGGATCTAGTCCCTTATTAACCGATTTTCAATTAATCTTCAATGTTTTCTCTAAAACTGCTCACGCAATTTGAATATTATAAATTGCATTATGCAAAGATATGTTCCAGCTTGATTCCGTACATTTTTCTATAAAGTGAAACATATCATTTTCTGAAAATCGAAAAAGTATATACACAAAAACTCTAAACATCATAGTAATGTCAAATTTTGATCATAAATATTTACTTTAAATGTCAAGATATGCCCTGAAAGTATGTCGTACAGGCGTACAGGGTGTTTGTAATGATTTTCATTTTGATGCTTACGTTACAGTAGCTTATTAAAACGAAAATTTGTTATTCCGGCGATCTCTTGTGGGTGAAATACGGTTGAAGGTATGTACGTGCATGTAATATTAGGTGATACATAAGCAGTTGTACATATAAGATGGTTGAAATATAAGTTGGAATTGAATTAGTTATACAGGGTGGTTCTAAAAATATTGTATTGGGTAGCACATAAGGAGATGCGTATACAAGGTGGTTGAAATAAGAGTGCAGCAAAACTATAGTTATATAGAGTGGATATTTGCATTATAGAATGGAGAATAATTACAGTTATACGAAAGGATTTAAAAATTGTCAGAAGCAGTTGAGTATACAGGATGGTTGAAATATAAGGTGGAGTATAATTACAGTTATACTGGGCAGTTTAAAAAAGTTATATAGTTTGGAACATAAGTAGTTGCTTAGACAAGGTGTTTGAAGTAATGGTGGGTAAAATTATTGTTATTGAGGGTGTATCAAAAATTTATTATATAAGAATAAGCAGTTAGGATATTTGAATTATAGGACGTTGGACGGGGTATAATTATAGAGATGGGTTTAAAAAAAATTAGAAGCAGTTGCATATACCGGGTGATTGAAATAAATGGTAGAGTAAATTTATAGTCATAGAATGTGGTTCAAAAAGGTGAATTTTGTTATATAGGGAAGACAATGAGCACTTGCATAAATACTAGACATATGGGGCAAAGTAAAATCATTGGTATACAGGAATAATTTAAACAATAGAAAGAGTCAATAGTGTGGAGAGGATTTGTACTTATACAGTAAATATATCAGGACCTCTGTAATATTGTGTTGAGTTGAATTATAGTTGTACAGGGTGATTCAGAAAATGATAGACCAATAAGTTATATAGGAGTGAGCAGTACACAGAAGCATATAGAGTGTGGGTGCATTTTAGAGTGAATTAGTTACATTTATAGAAAGTGGTCCAAATAATAAAACAAATGAAAAAGTTAAATTATATTTGGAAAATATAGACAAAGAATAAAAATTAGAGAGGGAGAACGAGAAAGAGATAATTGTACCTTAATTAAATCAGATAAAAAAGAAAATGTGTTTGAAAATAGTGATTGATTGCACACGATTTCTAAACTGTTTTTATTTTAAGTCAGCTGAAGTCGGTTCTTTTTTAAATACATACTTGATTTTCTCAAGTCTGAATGAATATATCTTTGTGGGATATATTTTAAAATATTCAAATTGGTTGAACCGTTTTAGAGAAATCAGTGGAGATTCATTGCCCTGTAGTCCCTTAATAACTGTTTTCCCGATTTTCTGGAAAACATAAATTTCACTTTACAGAAAATTATGTGGTACCTTTCGCCAATATTTATTATAAAAAACTGCTTCAGCCGGTCTTAAGTAATTGCTGAGAATACATAAAAAAGTTGCCGACGAATTAGACCTCCTCGTGTTTGGAAGTCCGCTAATGATTATAACTCCAAGGTCGAATTTGTTTTAGTTTCATGCATAAAACCACTCAAATTGTGTTTAATTTGGCTCAGGATTTAACAATAATATTAATGTAAAAGACAATTATGTATCCGTAAAATTTAAACTATTAGGAAATATGACACATCAAACGATTTACACCAATCAATTTCTGTACAGCAGTGAGTAACTGTACATACTCACTGGTGCAAAATAGTTATTGACAGTAGTGTAGTGACATTGATTAAATTAAATGTTCAACTATTTCAAAAATATGAGACGTAGGCAACCCGAAACATCAGGAAACTGTAAATATGGTTGCCTATATTTAGGGTCTAAAAATATATTTGTAGACATTTTTATGCGTTTGAAGAGAATGTGTCAGTATATCCTACCAATTAAAACCAGTCCTCACTTCTTCAATATATGCATTCGTTAAATACCTCTGTTAATACCTTTATAATTTGTAGATGACTGCATTAGCTTAACACAAATAGCAATTAGTATGCCTGCTGGACAGGAGCCTTATTGTTTTTTATACTTTTAGACTTTTAGCACGGTTACAAATTTTTTCATTTTTTATCCTCAATGTATCTCCAATTATAATCTCTTGTCTTGTGTGCTGATAAAATACGTTTTTCCTTCTTATAATCTCTGTTATATTTTTATTGCCTTATACATTACCTCGGTATTGCTTATGTCGACTTCTTTCTTCTAAAGATCCGTATGTAGTCTCCTGCATTGATTTTCGAGTAATTGATACTTTTCGTTAGCAGTAGGTACATTTAATTGTTTCTAATAGCTTTGTGTTCGATACTGGACCAGTGAAAATCCCATTTTGATGATTAGTCTCTATAATACTTCCTCATATTGACCAATCACTTAATAATTGTATTTTGAGCCAGTACATTGATTAGAGTTTAACAGTAATGAGTTCTTTTCAGTTTTCAATTTTCGAAATCAACTCTGGTGGAATTGTCTGTTGGTGCGCATATTACAATTATCGCAATACTAGGTACTTCCAAATATACTGGAGGACAAAATAAATTTGACCTTGAACTTTTTTATGTCTTATCCCAAAAGAAATATTAACTATAGCCTTCTCTTGTATTGGAATCTTCCCATTTTTATAAGTTAATTGTTTATTCTTATCGCTTAAAAACAACAAAAAAGAGACTAGTTCTGTGGATTTAAAATTACTTGAGCAGTAGTATCGAATGTTTTGGATTGAGTGAGAAATTTGAACTATTCTTTGCGTGTAATTCGAGAATTAATGATAATCCATCAATGGTGTTAACAGTTTGTGTCAGACTTCTTGCTTTCATTTCTCATAAGCAGCAATCTGACGGCTCGGCAGTATATTAATAAAGTGCTGCAACCAGTTACATATCCTTTTCCTAAAAACTATACAAAATGCAATCTTTCAACTGGAAATGCCATCTCATACTACTGGCGAGACAATAGCTTTCATACAACAATCTGGCATGGAGATTCTGAAATGAGCATCAAGATATAGTAGTAATATTGCACTGCCCTTCCAGCAAACTTAGATGACCTTTGGCATACCGTTTGGGTGAGTGTTGCTCAATATAGTATGGACCATCTAATTCTATCAATGCCCCATAAATTAAACAACAGAAATAACGATGGAGGAGCTATTTATTTTTAACCTGTTGTTAAATCATTATGGATATTTTTCGAAATGTAATCGATTACTTTGAACATAAAAATGCATCTTTTTGGTCTGCACTGCATTTTAATATTTATTATTAGAAACTTTTCGTTTGTGTTTTTCCAATCTGAAGATATTAAAATGTATTTTCAGTACTTCGCTTTACGGCAAGTGAAATCTGCTCTAGCCTGTTTCTCGTTTGGGATGCCATTGTATATATGAAAATTCCAGAGATTGTTAAATTCCCGAGTTTCTATTTCCCTTTCTCATTCCACATTCCAAAATTCCTGTGCAGTTTTCTTTGCCCGTATATCGTTTCCTGTTTTGACCGTTTGGTCTCCGTGGATAACTTATCTAGATTCTTAATATCACTGGCGGATCCAGAGGGGTTAAGGGGCTGACGCCCCCCTCCAAATCATTTGAGTAGTATGCTTTTTTAGTGTTCATTGTGCTAAAACCAACCTTCAGTGTGATCACAAGTGTATTCTCATTTAATGCACCAAATGCTGCCATCTAGGCTCTTACACTTTGATCACCACCTTCCCTCTGTTTCATTTGTTCGGTAAGTTCCCAGACATGTCGCTAGCATAGCAGCGTGGTTGAGTAATTAATCCTCAATAAAGTGATTTTAAGAAGAGACAAAAATAACTGGCCTCTAGAATACCTACTCTACTTATGGGTTTACTTCAACTGCAATATTCACGAGAATAATCCAGCGATTGCAAATCAATATCGAGAAAAAACCGGATTGATCTTCACAGAAAAGTGTACACGATTAACGGATCTCATTTTGAAAATATTGTTTCAGCTTATAGATTTCATTTAGCTTTAAACAATACAACAACAACAAATAAACAAACACAGAAATTTTATACATACACAAATTATAGAGCTCTGGTTTCAATCTCAATTACATCTTTTAATGATTCTAATTTGTAGTTTTCGACCTTGGCAAGTTCTTTACAACTACTGAGGTTCATGTTGTCCTGTTTCGTGTCCATCTCTAAATAATGTGGAGGTGGTCTGCTTGTTCGTTATGTTTACTTTATGTTGATGTATTCTTCGGGCCGACGTATGATTTGGGGCAATCTCCACATGATATGCTGTATACTCCTCGGTTCTGTAATGACATTTTAGGTTTTGGGTTTCCTAGCATATTTTCTATTGTTGATTCTCCCTATTCTGTCAGTTGTAGCTTTAATTTACAGTAAACTGTCATGGGCCATTTAGTCTTGCTGTGCTGTTTGCTAATTTCTTTTTTGATGACGTGGTGGCTGTGGCCATTTTCTAGGGTTCTTTTCATGAAAACTAGTTTTTATTTCTTGTGCTGGTCTCTTAAAAATCTCGATCTTGATATAAGGGTATTTTCTACTCCTGATGCTGTGAATTGCAGTGTAAATATCTGTTAGTATGTGATGCTTTTCTATAGCCCGTGAGGACTTCTAGGAAAGGAAGGTGTTTGTCGCGTTTCTAGGGTAAATTGTACCTTGCTATGTATGGAAGAAAAGGAAATGGTCGCGTGATGCAAGGTTGTGGGTGTACGAAGGGTGACCAAAAGTTTCCAATCAAAATTGTGAATCTTCACGGTGATTCTTGCAGCGGTATATTAGTGTTCTGCGGTGTAGATTTTGACTCACACGTCTCAGTTTTGCTAACGTTTAAAGTAGTCATCATTTTCCGGTATTGACTGTTGTTTCGATGCTACGTCGTTGTGCGAAATTCACGTCTAATTACCCGTGATAATCTGGGAAAATAAATTATCTCAATCTTGACTAAAGCGCTCCAAAATCGGTCGTTCACTACTTATTTTTTTCTATTTGTACTGATCAGTGGGTGTTTTGGAACCTGACTCACACACAGTTTATGATATTCAAACTATTCAGTGTCAATCCTTAGTTGGAAGTTTTCGGCTCATTCGTTCAACAATGTCGTCGGTACCGATACTGGACCTGCCACTCGAGTATTCATCCTGAACATTTGTGGAGCCATTTTGAAATTCTGGTCACCATTTTCGAACTTGTTTGTCCCTCGTTATTTCAGGTTCATACACTAAGCATAACTCACGAAACTTTTCTCAGCAAAAATCTAATAATTACAACTGGAGAGATCTGCGATTGTTTTGGCGATTGTACTTTCTTCTCAGCGACTGGCAAACGACTACTGAATCAAAACAACAGTAGTTTTCTAAAGAGTTGGTGGTAGTTGGTAGTTGCATGAAACCTTATTAAGACAGTTATCAATAACATATTGGACGCTGGATCTTTGTTTTGAAATACTCCTCGTAGTATCTGTAGTTAGCAGCTAAAAGTGTTTGAAAGGTAATGTTAGTGCAGCAAGAGTAGTTCGGGTTCTTTTGGAACTGAAAGTAATCATCAATAAAAAGAGTAATAAAGCAATAAAAAAAAATAAACCACACATACAAGTGTTGTAATAAGAAGTCTGAAGATGCAAATATTTCTTCTAAAGTATCAGTCTCTTAAAGGTAGCAGGTAGATTGGAGAAGCGAATGATTTGAGATCGGTAATAGCAATCTGCGTGAATCAGCAATCACAAGGAATTTAAATGTTCTTCGCCTGATTTCTTTAACACCAAAGACATAATGAATGAATTGTTATACCGCTAATTGAGGAAGAACAACTTAATAATTTTTGGAGTTCTTGAGAATATGAACTGGTGGGTGTTGTGCTGCATTATCGAAATTAAGCAAAAAAGTGACTCCGGTAGACTGGGTAAAATTGAGGTTACGAACAAATTACCATGACTATTGAAAATCAAGTTAATGAATCAAAATATGTTAGAGGTGTTAGGGACTGTCTAACATTGTTAGTGACCTATCAGCTCCAACGGGTTGCTCTGCAGAAGCTGTTGCCATCTACCGTCGGCATTTATAGGCTAATCCTAATACGTCTCCCAAGGGTCTATCTCTATCGCCTAGCGCTACCAGCTACTCCATCGGGCATTCCTATCAACTACCAGAGTTGCCAACCCTTGTTTTGTACCATTACCCGTATAGGCTACGCCTCCCACCTAATCCCATTATGTCGTCCACCTGATCGCTTACCCTCATCGCCTACCTCTAATACCTGGTGCAACAAAAATTTGGTGGATTTCTGGAAATGGTGGCCTGTGATGGGAAAAAATATGATGATGGTGAAACTAGCAAATGAATTAGTTCTGTTAGGTTGTTTATTTATAAAGTAATGTTAAAAATAATAAACTATGTTATTTAGTTTAATCTTTCAGCTCTTAGGTATAAAGTTTCGTTGGTTTGCATAAAGAATGTAGTTTTTTTTAGTGTCAATGGCATCTGTGTTTTTGGACTTATGCTAACTCTGAAGTTCCTCAGTATCTGGATTAAACCTATTTTGCTTTGCATTAAGCCAAATCGCTCACCTGAAAAAACACAAACATGATTATAACTCTAAAACTCTAAGGAACATACCGTGTAACAAAATTATAAAATTATTTTAAAGTTATTTTAATATAGAAGGTTTCATAATGTGGCACAAAATGAATTTTTCTTATCAAACAAAGGTTCTTCATAACACTTTCGTAGTTTTGATACTATCTTTTCGAGATTTTTCAATTCATTGAACGCAAGATAATATATTGTTTCTAGTCGAGAACTTTCATCAGTTGTATTTACTACATATAACCGAATATAATATTTTGTCGCGAAATGAATTTCGACATCTAGGAGTTTCAGGAAAAACTAGCACACAGAGACTCCAAATCATAACTTCTTTAATAGGTTTTAGTTAATCTACTTATTATTTCGTGTGATTTTTATCCTAGGAATCACATGGAAACGGCGTTAAACACAGTACGACTCCCTATTTGGAGTCTCTGTGTGCTACTTTGGCCTGAAACTCCTAGATGTCGAAATTAATTCGCTATAAATACGTTAGTAATTTGTTTGATGGTCAGTTTGAATTTATTGAGTCGAAATATTCAGATTCAACAATGTTTTCATATTACTATTTTTAAATTTAATTGTATAGCAAGATTGACAAGATTGTTACTGGATTTGTTGGGAGTTTCTTTCATTAGTGAAATAGTATCTCAGACTTTTCCAAAAGTTATTAAGGTTTTTTATGAAGATTAATCTTAAGAATTTCAGGCCATCTAAAAAAAGAATAATAATATTATTGCCTACATAAGTCTGATACATGTTTCCCTAAGAATTATTAATATTGTTGAATTCATTCGTGGACTTACCAGACAATTCCGAGAGAAATATATAAATATGGACAGATAAATAGTAAATAGTTCTGTGAATATAAATTGTGTTAAAGTAGTGGAAATAAATTAGAGTGAGTTGGACAGTGTTTTTAAATAAATCTAAGAACTGAACAGAACCCGTGTGTGATAATAAAAACATTACAATATGCAAAAGATATAGCATAGTGTGGACTGGACCTAAGTTTATATCAACTGGTATCATTACAGAGCCCCATAAAAAAAATAAAGTCTTGGGCATCGGGCCGGATCTATGTAGGCTCATGTTTTTGAGGTCACTGAATACGAATCCGGGGTCAGCTTGACATCATCAGGTCAGGGTCAACGTCATTCCAAGATCAAATTGCCACAATCTAATCAAAAAATCTGAAAAATGTGTTTCTGGGGTCGCTGAATCCGAATCCGGGGTGGGTTTGACCTCATCAGGTAATAGTCAAGGTCATTCCAAGGTCAAATTGCCATAATCTAATCAAAAAATCTGAAAAAATTCATATAAGTTTTTTTGGGGTCGCTGAATCTGAATCTAGAATCAGCTAAAGTGTTACTCCAAAGTCATACTGAGATATTTCTAATGTCAATAACATACAGTTTTTTTTTGTTCTTGTCTATTGCTTCAACTACAACGCAAGATCGAACTAACTTGAAAGAAATTTACGAAACAAATTGTAGTAAATTAAGATGTCTTTTAAATCGCTGAAACCGAATCTTGGTTTATTTTTATTTTAAGTCAGTGTCGATATCTAGTTCAATTTAGTAGCCATTCCGTGGGACTAGCAAAACATATAGCAACATAATAACTCATAACGATAGAATTTATTCGTATGATTTTCATATTTTTTTTAGAGCCATATTAATCTCTGAGTCCTTATTTATTTAACAAAAGATCTTTGAAAATTTTGATACTTCATAGGCTGAATGTTATTAGACTTTATTGCAAAAACAGCGTTCAATAAAGTTATCAAAGCATATGAATTAGATGAATTAGAATACTATAAGCAAATGGAAAAATTTCCATTTACTGTTTGAAATTCACAATTCACAATTAATTTGAAATGCTCATTTCTTTGTTTTAGTAAGGTTGTTCAATTAACATACACCAAACTTAATAGTTACCACATATCTCAACATAGGTACATTATTCTGAAATACCGATTTCTCTGCGCACAAAATCCTGCGTCCGTGAAGGTTACTAGGAACGATGGTAACTGCTTCGAAAGAAGATGTGTAGAATGATTCGATTTCTAGCCCTTCGCGGTCACGAAGCCAGCGATGGCACGCTGCCTTGCAGGTGTGAGATGAAGCCGTAGTGTGTCTGAAGACGAGTTGACATTGTCCTCGTCAAAGTCAGAAAGCTCTCATACTTAGACCTGATCGAATCAGAACCTTAATTTTTTTATTTGTGTATATAATTGTACGAATATTTTTATATAAATATGTCTATGCAACATCTAATCTAATTATCGGCGGATTTTTTTTTCTAACCTAAAAGTTTCCGTTTCCGATTTTAAAAATAGAGATGACAAACAACTCAATGAAAACTTTAATATTTAATGGCATTTCCATCATCCGCTGATTGATCATTTGTTACACAACACCTTCGGAATATTGTGAAAATTATATTATATTAATGACAGAATTATAATCTCAACAAAAAATTACAAATATTATTTTATACGAAAGTTAGTACCTTGTCCAAAAAATCAATACTGATCTATAATTTACAACACTAAATATTTTTTTATTGAACTATAGGCAACTCCAAAGATAATAAAAGATGATCACTTGGTCTGAAAGAGCGTTACCCAGCCACTGCCGTGTTTATCATTTGGAAACCAACCTAGCATAATTACGCAGTGGTTTCTGTTGTCGTGTAGAGCGTTTTGGATTTTAAATTTTTTGAACATTTAGGTTGTAAATTTTAAATCCAGCAATGTACGATTTCAAAGGTAATATGTATGTAAAAATGTATTTTACTCTAGAATAAATAATAACTTAACCTAATATATTAAAACAAATCTTTAAAATGTTTTTTACAGTCAGAAATCTGCAGCAATGGGACCATGTAATGTAAAATTAATTAACTATAAGATAGAAAGCATTAATTCTCAGTATGATTTTAAATATCAAAAATTTACTTATCAGTGTAGTACCTAACCCATGACGATTTCTGTTTTATGTAGAAAATATAAAGAAATAGGAATCACATACTGTTAATTAATAGTAGTTAAATACACCTATTTTTGAGAATTTTTTTCCTGGAATTGAAATTGAAACCTTGAAAATACTTTGAAATCTTGTCTTGCTGAATTGAAAACTTTCAACCTAATCGCTACAAAAGTAATGAAATGTCAAAATTCAAGTCAAATTTCGGGCAGATGGCTGAGCATTCAGTGTTGTCAGATCTACCTATTTATCGTGAATTTGTGCATAATTTCACAATTTAATGTAATCTTAGTTAAACTTATATGAAAGTTAGCCGACAAAAATAAAAGGACTCTAAATTAAAAGTATACGTTTAAAATAAAGAAGATAACAAAAATAAATTGATGAGGTGCAACATAATTCTGATTTTAGTTGACAAACCATATTTACAATGCAATGAAAGTTGCAAACTGCAAACTTGCGAGCGCCCAATAAACGGCGATTATTATGTATTATAATTTTTCGTTGGTTCTATTTCAATAGCATGACTATGTAAGTTAACTTTAGCGAAGGGCCAAAACTTTTCGTTTTACATTTAATTTAGTTTGTCTTTCACATTGGAGTCAACCTATCTTATGATTTTCTCTCCAAGCAATCTGGCGGTACTGTTTGACATTGTCAGTATGCATGTAAATAATGATTTTTTAAATTATTTTATTATTTAATTATTGAACTAATAATATAAACAAATTTTAGCATTCTGCACTGAAGGTCGTCTGTAGCTACTAGACCATACAAAAATAAAGCAAATCAGTTGAGTGATAGAGGAGAAAATGGTACCTAACCGTATTGTCTTTGCCTATTTATATATAGACTAGCTGTCGCCCAGTGGTCGAAATTCGACCAATTGTGTCAATATCTCTGGCAGGTTAAGTAACATGAAAATTTATCGTGACATTCTATCCTAGGACTTTAGGGAGAACAGTAATTACACAGAACGGATCCAGATCCGGAACCTCTGTGTGATAGTTTTCTCGAAAATCCTAGATGTCGGTCTAACATTTCGCTTCTACAAATAAGTAACGAAATTCTAGTTTTTTTCAAATATAATTCATAGAATTTTATTTGTGTTCAAATTTCAACCGCTAATGGGCTACCCTACACATTTATTTTTTATAACCCCCCTGTATAGCTATAATTACACTCAATTCTCTAACATTTATTAAAATCCTCAATATAATAATTCCATCTCCTTATATATTTCCACCACCCTGTATATGCAACTGCTCATGAACCACGCACAATATTTTTTAACATTTTTGAACCACCCGGTAAACCATTCTATATATGCCACTGCCTATGACCCACCATATTTACTCTTTTTGTCTATGCAATTTTTAATTATCTTCTGTAATTATAATTCTACTCCAACCTATATTTCAATCATTATATATATGGAACTCTTCGTGGTCTACTCTATAAATCATTTCCTTTTCAAACATTTTTTATCACCATCCTGTATATCTATAATTTCTCTCACCCTATATTTCATCTTAACTATATATACAACTGCTTATGGGTTACGAAATGTTGCATTTCCATTTCCACCACCCTGTATATGCATCTATGTATAACATTTTTTGCACCACCCTGTATAATTGTAATTCTAGTGCACCTTCTATTCCAAGAACCCTGTAAATTCAACTTCTAATGGGCTTCCCTATATAATTATTTTATTAGTTATAATTGCACTCTACTCTATATTTTAAACACCCTATATATGCAACTGCTTATGTGCCACCCACGAAAAAAATACAAGGATTACTTTACCCACTAAACAATAACAACGCTTGCATGCCACTTCCAGAAGTACATGCTCTAAGTATACAACAGCATTGCTCTGTCTATATATAATTACTCAATGTTTTGAGTTTGGCGGCGGCGGCACATTCAGTTGTTTGGCATTGACATTATTGACGTAAATAATACATTTTTATTATATTTTGTTTAATGAATGAACCAATATTATAAAATAAGATTAGCATTCTAATCGTTTTGTCTTTGCCTATTTATATATAGATAATGGCATTTTGAACAAGATGCCTTGATTGGTAATAACGTTTGACTTTGCGACTGAAGTTGCGACCAAACAAATCGTCATAAAAGGAGTCTCCCAATCAAGCCGAAGGATTTGACTTCTAAATCCCGAGCAAATCGTCATTATATTTATTTTTTCAAGTTCGTAGTTTTTCTTAGCGGTAAACTAAAAAAGGTTTTAATTTTAAGTGACCAGCTACTACACTCTCACCACCATCGTTTATCAGAGCCGTTAACTTCTGTTCAGTTTCAGCCGACTTCAAAAAAATGAGGTTCTGAATTCATTTGAATTTTTTTATGTATGCTCACCGATTACTCTAAACCAGCTAAATCGATTCGGATAATTTTAACAGTATTCTGTAAAAAAAATATCTCGGAGCGGTCCCATATAATATTCTGAAACGTTGACTCTGACAGAAAAAAATGAGGATTGATTATATGAAGCCGCGAAGATGTTACGGGACCCTTAATTGCGAGTCCAAGTCGCACTTGATTAAATTATTACTTCTTCCTATTTAGAAGCATCTTTTATTGTCAATTTAACTTATTATTAAAGAAATAATATTTAATACATAAAAATACATACCAATGCAATTTCGTGGACCCTCTCCAAATGGTAAGTGTGTAAAATCGGTAAGTTTCTTTTTGTTTTCAGCAGAAAATCTATCAGGGTTAAACTCCATGGGATTCTTGTAGTAATCAGGATCTCTCTGTAGACTCAGGGCTGGAATTACTATCGGAGTTCCTTTTTCTATTACCAAATTCGTGTCCCTAAGTTGATAATCCTTTATGCATATGCGTTGTAGGTTGACGAGTGGTGGATATATCCTTAGACTTTCTGAAACCATGCATAATCATAAAGGTTTTGCATCAGTAGTAGTTAAACCTTCGTAGAGGCAAGTAGTGAATTTCGGTTCTCGCAACAGTGTGCGGTAATAAACCCTCATAAAAATCGTCCCGAAGACTTAAAATATTAAAACACATCTGTGCTAACTATAAGAGCCTTCTAACATCTGTGAGTGTAATTTTTAAAGATCTTTAGTGGTGCATTAAGTTTGGTGCCTGTAAAGAAGGACAATACCCTACTGGTCAATCGAAATCTATATATTGCTTAAAATTTAATATTATAGAGTCCTACGAAAATAAACAAAACTGAAAATGGCGGCTAAATCAACATGTAAATGCTGTAATCAAATATGTGAGAATCATTTAACGGTCACATGTAGTGTTTGTAAAAACAAATTCAAACACACTTGCGTCGATATATCAGCAAATGAAGTCCGTACTCTTAATGGCAATAAAGGGTACGAGTGGTCTTGTGTTACTTGCAGAGCTATCGGCAACGATCTAGTGATATTCAACGTACCCGACCAAAATGAAGCAGTAACAGACCAAATCAACTCTGACAAAAAGTTTGTTACCAACATGTTAAGCACAATCTCTCCTGAACTCTCTAATGTAGATATTAAACCACTCAGATTAGGACGTTTTACTGGATCTAGAATTAGACCTATCAAAATAACACTTGAAGGTCAGGATTTGGTTAAAAAAATACTAATCAACTCTAATAAACTGAAGTCAAAACAGCAATATAAAAATATCAATTTGTCAGCAGACCGAACTAAAAGAGAGTTGGAATATTACAAACATGTGAAACAGGAACTAAATGAGCTTAACAAATCAGGTAACTCAAATTACAAAATTAAGTACATTAACAACATTCCCAAAATAGTTCAGGTAAACTAGGTAAGCCCAACAGTAGATCCGTTGAAGTAGTAACGACTTATTATCAAAATGTCAGGGGACTTAATAGCAAGTTTCATGATTTCTGTGTCAATATCAGTGAAGTTGAATATAACATTGTAGCTCTTAGTGAAACTTGGTTAAAACCGTCAGTGAACTCTAAGGAATTATTTCCGACTAACTACCAAGTCTTTCGTAGTGACCGTAAATTCGAGCAGTTAAACGTAGTTATGGGTGGAGGTGTTTTACTCGCGGTCGACGAATCTATAAAGACTGAAATTGTGAACACTAGTGAATTTGATGTTACTTTTCCACAGATTGACTTATTAGTTTGTAAGTGTTCAGTAGCATATTATTTCTTTTATATAATGGTCATGTACATTCCACCTTCTTTATCGATTGACGTATATGTAAATTTCATGGATGCTCTTGCTCACTGGCATGTATTAAACCCAAATAAAGTACTAATTCTCGGAGATTTCAACTGTCCAAAATATACTGAAAATTGCCTAGAGGACGGATAAACTAACATTATTTCCAACTTCATGGCATTACTAGATATAAATCAATATAACTCAGTGTTGAACAACAACGGTAAACTCCTAGACTTAGTACTTAGTAACATTAACTGTACTGTTTCCCGTGATTCTGTACCGCTAGTTGGAGAGGATAGTTATCATCCATCTTTGAGGATTAAATTAAGCGAAATCTCGATAAAAAGAAATAGCCTTAAAGCCAATTCTAACGACACCACTTACAATTTTAAGAAAGCTAATTATTTATCTCTATATAACAAATTATTAAATACTGACTGGACTTTTCTGAATAGTTTATCCGATGTTGATACTGTTGTTGACAGCTTCTATAACCAGATATATAAACTATTTGATATCCACGTACCACGGAATAAGAATTTTAGGCGTAAATATCCTGCTTGGTTTACTAGCGAGATAATAAATTTAATAAAAGAAAAAGCCAAGTTGCATAATAAATACAAAACATCTAGAAGTGATACTTTTTATAGAGAATTTAGTAAATACAGGTCGTTAATAAAATTGAAGATAAAAGCAGCATACGACAGCTATCTACAGAATGTCCAGAATAAACTAAAAGAAGAGCCGAGGCATTTTTGGTCATATATTAACAACAAAAATACAGATTCCAGAATTCCCCCCAAAATGTTTTACAATGGGAACGAATATAATAACCCTACTCAAATAGTAAAGGCATTTAGTGATTTTTTTGAAAGTGTTTATGAGCTACCAATTAACGAGGAAGACAACATTGGTTTTAAGTTCAATTATAATACATTTCTAGATGTCAGCTCCGAACCCATTGCAGAAAGAGAAATTATACAGGCTGCTAAAAGATTGAAAAACAAATTAACATCTGGCCCAGACAAAATTCCTTCTTTTTTGGTAAAAGATTGCCTCGGTGCATTTATGTATCCGTTGTGTTACATCTTCAATTTAATCCTTTCAAATTCAGCTTATCCTCAATCTTGGAAGACAGCTAAAATCTATATATAAGTCAGGCGACCGTGCTCTTATCAATAACTATAGACCAATTTCTATCTTGAATAATTTTTCCAAAATTTTAGAAAGCATTCTCTACAATCGCCTATACCAGTCTGCGGAAAATTACATATCTACGTATCAACATGGTTTTATGAACTCTCGTTCAACAGTTAGTAATCTGGCAGTCCTTGGGCAACATCTATGTGAAAGTCTAGATAGCGGAGGTCAAACAGATGTTATCTACACCGACTTCTCTAAAGCATTTGATAAAATCAGTCACAAAAGACTCCTTCTTAAAATGTCATGTCTAGGTGTTCCTAAAAATTACCTAAAAATTATTGAACTCTATTTGAATAATAGAACTCAATACGTTTACCTCAACGGGTTTTATTCAGATAAATTTCTAGTCACAAGTGGAGTTCCTCAAGGGTCGAATCTAGGTCCTTTATTGTTTTTAATTTACATCAATGACCTGGCCAGCACGTTAAAATGTAACAGATTATTGTTTGCAGATGATCTCAAAATATATACTACAATCTCAAGCTGGAATGACTGTCTTGCTCTGCAAGAAGAAATAAGTATGTTGGAAGAATGGTGTATGAATAATAAACTTTTTTTAAACATTCCCAAGTGTAAGGTCTTAACATTTAGCCGTAAAACGAATACAATAAAATTTCCGTACAGTATAAGCGATACCATTCTTGAAAGGGTTGACTTCATAAAAGACCTCGGTGTATACTTTGATTCTAAACTTACATTTCAGCTCCACATTAACCTCACAATAAAATCAGCCTTTAGACAATATGGATTCATCATGCGAAACTGCAAATATTTTAATACTTCAGTTTTAATATCTCCATTCTGCTTAGTAAGAACAAAATTAGAATATAGTTCTATAATCTGGAATCCTATATACGAGCGATACATTTTGGATATAGAAAGGGTTCAAAAATTTTTTTTTAAATATTTAACATTTAAAAATCGCGGAGTTTATCCCCAAAGAGGATGTGAATATAATCTCTTACTACTCGAGTTCAATGTGATGTCCTTGAAAAGTCGCAGAGATCAGGCGTCAGTTATGTTTTTGTACAAGTTACTGAATAACATGATTGACTGTCCAGAGCTATTGTCTCAGATTGGAATTGTCATTCCTAGGGTTGTATCTAGGCATACGAGACCATTTGAGTGCAAACGAGCTCGAACTAATATCTTATTTAAAGCTCCAATATATCTGATGAGTAATAATGCTAATAGACTCTCAGAGGTGTGTGATTTATTCAACTGCTCAACGTACGAACTGAAAAATAAAGCACGCTTGTACTTTTAGAGGACATTTCATTGAATATTTCATCCAGGTGCACGAATTCTTATTTATGTATTTACTTTATAACTAATTGTTTCTTTTTCTTTGGTCAATTTTTTAATTTCTTTTATACGTGTCTGTATTCCAATTAATTTTAGTGTTAGTATAATTTTTTATATACTTTTTTCTGTCATCTTTATTTATTTTTTAATTACTCTGTAAATGGTTTTTACTGTTGGGTAATAAAGGCTTTATTATTATTATTATTATTATTAAATCTTATTCATACGTACGGTACGATATTGTACTTTTGTTGTATATTTGGAGTTAAATGGTTGCAATTTAACGCCTTAAACGTGAAAACATTTAGTTACTAACTTAACAACTATTTACAGGCTTTTGACCACAAGGTGACATATCGTTTCTGACTGGGAACCTTTAATTGTTGCACCATCCTTAAATTATTTTTACTTGAAATATCGACTTGACCATTCAATGTATGACATCACCCTCCCTCTAAGGCACACATAGAGTGGGAAAATTCACTAAACCCCAGATATACTACATAATAAAAGGGTTTAGCTCTGTGGGAGCCCTTGCCAGGTTATCAGGCCTGTGGTTGACTTCGTGGCTGCAGTTCCCCCTGAATTTTCTGACCGTCTGGGCTGTTCCTAACAGGACGGCTTTCTGCATTAGTTGGTAAAGATGTTCGTCCAGGCCGAGGTATTTCAAATTGTTTAAGAGATGCTTTGGGACTACTCCTATTGTTGACATAACAATTGGTACCGCTCGAGTGTTGTTCATGTCCCATTGTCTCTGTATTTGAAAGTCTGAATCCCTATATTTGGCTATTTTTTCAGCCTGCTTAATATTTATATTATTGTTGTTAGGGATTGCTACGTCAATTAAGGTTGTTTTTCTAGAGACTTTATTTACCAAAACTATATCTGGTCTATTGTGAGCAACAGTCCGATCGGTCAATATCGTCCGGTCCTCGTACAGCTCGTAGTTGTTATTTTCTAAAATAGATTTTGGTTTGTATACATAGTAGGGTGTTCTTACCGACTGTGATAGCTCAAGTTTAAGCACTAGTTCCTGGTGCAGTATTTTTGCCACAGCATCAAGTCGTTCTTTGTATTCAGTTGCAGCGAACGCTTGGCAACCTCCTGTGATGTGCTGGATAGATTCAGATGTTTGGCAACCATATCTGCATCGGTCGTTGTTGATAGAAGGGTCTTTAACGATGTACTTTAGATAGTTCTTAGTTGGAATTATTTGATCTTGGGTTGCCAATATAAAGCCTCCCTTTTCAGGAAACATGTGACCAGAGATCAATCAGTAGTTCGACGCTGAACTGTCGACATATTCTTGATTGACGTCATTTATATGTCTTCCATGAAGCGGCTTCTCTTTGCATTTGAGCAGTTTCTGATCAGTTGTCTGGTGGTATACTTGAACTTGTTGTTCTGTCAGTCGCAGAGATGTTGAGTCAACAACCTGATATATGACTCTGTTTAGATCAGAAAATTCTGCGAGTTTCTGGAAATGCTTACGCAAATTAGAAATTTGTTGATCATGTAACTTGCCTATATCTGCCAATCCTTTTCCTCCTTCATACTGTGGCAACGTTGTACGTTCGACAGAGCTTTTTGGATGGTGATTTTGAGCTTTGTTAGTAGAACTCGAACTTTCCGTTGTAGTTATTCAATGTCAGTCTTGCACCATTTAACTATTCCGAATGAGTAACTGAGTACTGTTCACGCACAGGTGTTAATAGCCCGAAACAGATTTTTACTGTTAAGCTTAGTTTTCAACAGTCGTCTTACCCTTCTATAGAACTCTGTTGATAGGTCCTTTTTCATGGTGGAGTGATCAATTCGTTGAGCCTGCTTTATTCCAAGGTATTTATAAGTATGGCCTTCCTCTATGGATTCAATTGAGGTGCCATCTCTCTTTTCGTAGGGACCCTGCTGTATTTTTCAATGGAAACCTCAATTTCTTATTGAGGATTTAAAAAGGGCGAGAAATATCAATATCAAGGTCAGTTTTAAACAGAAAAAATGCAAGTTGGCCTTGAAATTACCTTCAAAATAATGGTCAGATATACACAGGGAAAACATTTTAGATTTAAATTTCAGTCTTCTTGAAAATTGTAATAAAAAGAAAGTTCCCACTTTAAAACTGACTTTGTCCTTAATATGACGTTGAAGGTCAGAACAAGAACGTACGTCGAAATTTTCGCAATTTCCAAATCCATGGTACAGAAATGGGTATGCCAAGTTAGACACAGGCCACCGCAGCTGCAGAATCGCTAAATGCTCCGTGTATGCTCAGTGTACACCATGAACATGTGGACAAAATTGTAGGTGAAATCCCCGTTGTGATTTTAGGGACAAATTATACAATTAAATATAAAATAAAAATTCAATTAAAAACGCATCATGTCGGATAAAAGGCTCATTATGTGAATTACAAATACATCATATTTTTAAATCATTTGTTTAGAAGATATTAACAAAAATATTAAACATCCACTTTATTCTCACTTTAACAACTACACTATTTAAATTTTGAAAAATATATTTTATTTGTATTTTTAAATAATTTAAATAACATATTTATTAAATATGTTATTTAAATATATAATTATAATTTAAAACGTGACCTATTTTGTCCTATATCTTCCAATCTACAGAGTATCAAAATTCAGACAGTAGTTTATAAAAGGCTTCCCTGAAAGTTTATTAGTAAAATAAAACTGTAATGTTAATTTTTGGAGGCCAAATTAGAAAATTAAATACATATGTATTCTTACAAAAATCAAGCGAATCCTGAAGCAGATAAAATAAAAAGTCTATGTGTGGAAAATGAAATTGTATATTTTATATAAATTTAAAACGCTTCCTTTAAAAGATATTAGGGTAAATATAAGAAAATGCACTCATTCCTGCTTGTCTGAAACTGGAATATTAGAATCTTGAAGGTCATAGGGAACCCTTAGAATGCGAGTCCAACTCGCACTTGACCAAATAGATTACGATGGCTATTAGGAGTTATTTGAATATCCTTGCAATGTCCATTTGAAGTATACTGTATTCTCAATTTAGTAAAGCTCAATAGTAGTCATAGCTTACAACTTAGCTGGAGATACAAGTGATAAGCTGGAGTAACAAGCATAGGGTCTAAACTAAAAATATGTCTTAACAAATTTCCGAGATTTTCAGTCCCGGGATATATGTCAACTTAAATTATTGATTTTGAGGTCAAGGTCAACCATAACTAAGGTTCGCTTTCAATGTCTCACAACTTTTCGCTTGATAACAGTGCCCTAAATCTTAATCCTTCCAAGTTATCAGTGGTAATCATTCTTTCTTTGCTACATATTCCCTGTAGAAGTACTTATTTATAGCGATACCATTAGCCTATTTAGTATGCCATTGCTTTTGACACCTGCAGCTTATGGAGATTTTCGACCTATAGTACAATCCACAAGTTTTGTTTGAGGCCTCTAGCGACGTCAGTGGTGACTACTTTTTCAAAACAACATGGTGAGGCCACTACCGGCAACGGCTGGCGCAACAGTACGATGCTAACCGATTGATTTTGACTAAAATTCAACTATATTGACTTGTGATTCCAGCAGGATGGTACAATGTGTCAAACGGTGGAAGCCACGATGATCATTATGCATTTGGTCACCAAGATCGTGCGATTTGACATAGCTAGATTTTTCTGGTTGGGTTTTTTGAAATCCCAGGATTATGCCAATAAGTTGCAATTAATTGATGCCCTTAAAGTCAACCAATGTTATCATCACTCAACTTTAGTCAGATCTATGCAGCACAGTCATTGAACTGACATTATCAAATAAAAAGAGAATTTCGGTAATGTCTTACACGGAGTTTGTTTTATTCCGTTCACTCTTAGGGATTAACTCATTATAAGCTAATTGACTTTCAAATCAATAAAATCTAATATTTTTTTCACAAAATTGTTGAGATGTTTTGGAGAGAACATATTTTAAAAATTTGAAATTTTGAAGAATAATATCAAATTCTTACCATCTAGGACCTGTTGCAAATATGTCATTTCTTTAATACTTTCGTAAGTTATCTGGTTATTGTGACTGGCCAAGACTTCAATAATTTCTGTTCGAAGTTTTTCTTGTTCATCGGGATGTTGGGCAAGTTCATATAAAGCAAAATTCATTGCTGAGGATGACGTCTCGAAACCTGCCACGAAAAACAGAAACACTTGGGCAATCTGAAAATTAAAGAAAAACAGTAAAATAAAAAGTACATATAGTTGTTTTCTGTGGCATATTGTGGCACTTTTTGGCAAATAACACCACAAGTTTCGGAGTGTAGATCAGACTCTGTTTTCAATGGCTATGAAACTATGAAAAAGGCATACTTCTAAAATGTAGAATTAAAATGTTTGACAATATCTATTATTTGACTTCTGAAGTAACTAAGAGAATTTTATTTTATAATATACAGGGTAGCACAGAAACTTCTAAAGATCATATAATAATAAAGTTCCTTTCAAATTGGAAGAATTTTATGTGGCGCTCTTAGGTGCGACTTTGTTATAAGGTAGGGCATTCGGCAAAAATGCGATCAAAGAATTTTGTTGATTCAGTGATCCCATTAAAATCATAAGGGAAAACCTAGGAAAAAACGAAAACTTAAAAGAGTCTGCTTTAATTTTGTTAAATGAAAACGATTGTATAGCTACTAGCTCCGTAGAATTCAATCGTTCCTGGTTGTCGATGATTAAGGAAGAAATTGCTTATGATTTTAATGGGATCACTGAATCAACAAAATTCTTTGATCGCATTTTTGCCGAATGCACTTATAACAAAAAACACATAAAACTCTGAATATCACCCCTTTCAAATTCTTGAAATTTGAAAGAAACTTTATGATTATATGATCTTTATAAGTTTCGGTGCTACAATGTATATTATCAAATAAAATTCTCTTAGTTACGTCAGAAGTATAATAATAGATATTGTTAAACATTTTAATTTTACATTTTATGTTTGTGCCTTTTTTCATAGTTTCTTAGCCATTGACAACGGGTTCTGACCTAGACCCCGAAACGTTTGGAAATATACAGCAATTTTCGTGACTTGTGGTGTTATTTCCCAAAAAGTGCTTTAACATTACCTATGTATAGGCATGTCGTACTTACAATTTGATTCATGGTTAAACTGTTTTCTTTATTTTTCATGTCTATAAGAAGTTGTAAAAAATCTGGGCGATATATTTGGTTTTCTTCACGGTGTTTCACCGTTCTCGTAACTAATTCATTGAAATATTCAGTTACATCTTTTTCTAGGCTACGGAGCCCTAAAATAAAATAATAATATAAATTCAATAAATTTGAATCAAAAGCACAAAAATCAATAAAATTAATCTCACCTAAAGCTCTCGCCAAGCTGGGAATGGTTGCCATTATAGTGAAATTAAGCTTCAACTTCCAACTTGTAATTTCGAATATCCTCCTTCCGCATGCTCGAAATTTTGCTCCGTTTTTGTCAAAGGAATTCATTTCTATACCAAAAGCGCAAGACCCTATGACATCAGTGGTGAAATTAGCTAAAAACTAAAATAAATTATTTTTATAGATTGTTTATATAGATAGATTCTGGTTTAAGTATAAGTTCTATTGGTTTTTGTAGTATTTTTATTTTAGTTTGTAGTGTAGGCATTATTTTAATAGCATTTTTGCAAAAAAATTCCGCAGATGTTTGAATGGTTTTTCTTGAAGAAGGTACACCGCGTAACACAAAAAAGTTTTGTTAACACATTTTTACTTTTTAGTTAATTATACTAGGTGTATATGCGCATTTTTAGGACTTAATAACTGCGATGTTGATCGATAGGATTGGTTGATTAATACATGAGTTATTCGCGAAAAATGTGAAAAAAAGGCTCATTTTTCAATCACTCGTAACTCTTATCAAAAAAATTAGAACGATAAAACTTGGCAAAAAGTTTCATTTGTTTATCGAAAATAACTGCTTAAAATTTCAACTTCACGACTTTGAAGGTTTTTTCAAAAATGTCACTTTTTATCAAGAGTTCTTTATTTTTGGTGATGTTTACAAGGCTCCCATTCTGCATCAAATTACTATTAGATAAATCTGAATGGAACATTTAATTATCAAATTTTTCGGTACAACTTATCATATATTAATATTCTTTTGGGTTTGTTCTATTGTCTGTAAATTTAAATTGAAATTCTACATTTTGGTATACGGCAACGCATGAATATTAGTAGAGGGGGATCCTGATTTCCCCTCTCGGTAGAATAAAAATAACATGTCATCGAATTGACATGACGATTAAAATGCTTTTTCCATGCAAATTACGTTATATACGAGGGTAAATAAAAAATAAACGGTAATTTTGCTGTTCTGCTTAGAATGCAGTTTCGAGCTAGATTATGTTGTTTGGACTAGATGTTTGGTTTATGGACACTGGGGAATCAGCCGGGTACGCGCGTATGCTTGGCTTTGTCCTTAATACCTATTGTATGATGTGTGGTCAGTACAGAGTCAGCCATGACTAAGCTAGAGTTACATTCGTCTGTTGTGCAACAGATTATCATAAAGTTTTTAACCAGTAAAAGCGTTAAAGCCTCAGAAATTCTAACTCATTTGAAGGCACAGTTTGGATATAGTACACTGTCTCAGAATCGCGTTCATATGTGGGTGAGAAAATTTAAGGGTGTACAAGAATGATAACCATGATCGACGCACAAGGACAAGCTGTAGTCTAATATAATTATATATAAATAAGGCTATCTATGAATTACTGTAAAAATATTATTGTAATTTTTCTGTATATTATAAGTGAATTAGTCATGTACGAATCAGTATTCGAGTAAATAGAAGCGAAAGCAGAATGCTACGAGAATTATGGCAACCGACCTAAAGAGGGCATATGTGACTCTGCCGAAACGTCCTCATTTTACCATCGATCCCGGCAGGGATCAGTCATCAACTACGCGGATGAACTCCGGGAAACCATCTAATATATATATATATATATATATATATATATATATATATATATATGTTTGTGTATACTGTTTCACGGATGGAAATATGTGGTTGATGATTTATACTAAGTTACTTAGTACCTTTTGAGAAAGTCAAATATGATTTTGGCGAAACGTCAAGTGATCTTTCAAACGAATACAGACGAACGGATGCACACCGGAATAAATCATCAACCATATATATACATATATATATATATATATATATATATATATATATATATATATATATATATATATATATATATATAAACATTGCTCGTATTTTAGTATTAGACTTACTGTATAAAAGCATACCTATAAAAAATGTAAACATTTTTTGCGTTATTTATTAATCGAGAGAACACGATTGCCTAGAGCAAGGGTAGGGAACCTGCAACCTTTTTTGGCAGCGGGTCAAAATCAACCAAAATGCGAGTATTAAAGAGACGTTTGGGTCATAGATATTTTCGTATGAGAAGATAATTCGGCAAACGAATATGCCGTTTTCTTGCATATATAGCACTGAAATATAATTGTTTTATTGTTTTTTACACGTACACAAGGTAATCAAGGATTTCAACACCAAAAACACGCTAAATAAAAAAAAATTGAAATTAACTCAAATCCAAATATAAACAAAACGAACTGTCGGTAAAGTGCACTGTTGCCTGCTCCCCACATGAATCGTAATGATTCCGTAATGCGCTAGAGTAGAATGTCTAGATTTAAGTATTATTTGTTACAATTGAAAGAAGTTGGCACCGGTAAGCGTCTCGTAAGCATTTGTTTACTATTTCCCTGCAATGATCTTTCAACCCATTTTCAAAGTAAACATTTATATTAGTAGTCATTGGTTATACTGGATTCAAATTTGCTACGTTCATAACTTTGCGACAAAAATTTTTTAGGAAAAGGAAAAAAATGTTTGTATATCTTATACTTTTGAAGACCTGAGATGTAAGACCAACATCTAAGATTTTCGAGAGAATTAGCACACAGAGGTTCCGAATCTGGAGCAGTTCCTTGTAATTGCTGTTCTCCCTTAACTCCTAGGACAGAATGTCACGATAAAATGGAGGAGTTAAGGGAGAACAGCAATTATACGGAACGGCTGCAGATTCGGAATCTCTATGTGCTAATTCTCTCGAAAATCCTAGATGTCGGTGTTACATCTCACGTCTTCAAATTTAACGAAATGTATCAAATACATAAAGAAGTGTTCGAGAGGACATTCAATTGTGGGAAGCGCAACTGATGAAGATTCCCTGACCAGAAACAATATGTATTATATATGATATATAATATATATTGTCTTGCGTTCAAGGGAATGACACCTCGAAGAGAGTATCTTAAACTTTATTTTCGGAACTAAACTGGGTCACTTGGAATTACCAAATGGGTCACTCGTTGACCCATGGGTTGCCGACCCCTGGCCTAGAGCAATATATGTCTTCTGTCATCGAGTATGCTGGCTAAATAAACCACTAAGCCATTAAACTTGACCCCGATTCACGATATTGTGCACTGATGATTCCAGAAGTATAAGAGAGTAGAGAGTGCAAGAATATCTCCAGCATATAGTTCATTGGTTGCTTCCACCCACCAAGTGAAATATCACGATGCTCTCTTTAGTGCTTTCTCTTTCTAGTCTTGTTACGATATTTGTGCAATACTATCTCTAGAAGTGTATGCTCTAAGAATAGTAACAAGTGAAGTTGGCGCAGAAATAGAAAAGTTAATTTTGTACATACTATCTAGCAGTGCGCTATTTCCGGTAGAAGCACATTGAAAAATTCTTAGACAATCTACTATACAACCTGGATACATAAAATAACCATATTATACATATTTTCTATCCAATTTTACTATCTGACAGCCCGGACTATAACTGTCAATTTTACAAATGCTCATACGTCAAACTCAGATGAATACAGTGTTGTCATATCAAATACATCCAGCAACCCTGATATTTGCTGAAATTAGTTCAAACAGTTCACATGATTAATTTTTACTCACCCCTTTACAGTCGAAGTCTCCGTGCTCTTCAACACATTTATCAATGGCATTTACTAGGTTCTCACTATAGGCCACTACACTGTGAAACATCATTTTCATTTTGCCAGAAGTAAAAGTCGGTGTTAATTTTACTCGCATGGGCCTCCATTGCGTCTCGTCAAAAGAGAATAAATGGGCGGAAATTGGTTCGACTTTTTCGTTGTAAAAGATCCCTCTGTCTATGAAATAACTGAAATCCTAAAAGCAAATATATTACATTTTGTGTTATTTATTTTTGCAATTAATGAGAAGTAACAATAATTTATTGTCAGTGCCCTCATAACTGCTAATGCAAGGTGCCTTGGCTACACAAATCCCATTAGATTCTTTTCCGATGTTCAATAGTTCTGTAAGATACGTGAAAGGATTAAGACTTACCCACTCTGTCAACTGGTTTACTTTAAGGATAAAAAAAAAACGCTAGGATATGTCAATTTTTAAAATAATCTGCAGTTAAAAAAGTTTCGACATTCCGATGAACCCCCTTCAGGCGACAGCCATGCTCACGATTTTTATTTGAAATAGCAACGATGATGTAATGAAAAAAATCTAATTGGTTCAGATGCGGCGATCTCGCTGGACGATGGATTGGATGAACTGAACCCATAGAAAGACTAAGGAGATCTATTTTAAAGTAGACGAGTTGACAGTAGGTGGGGTCAAAGAAAGTTAGAGTATCGTTTCGTTTTCATTTTGACGTGAAGAATTCTTACCTTAAGTAAAATATCTTTGATATATTTAGGATCGATTACGACTAGAACAGGTCGTAGTCCAGTGAATACTCCAGCAAATTTGAGTCCCATTTTCTTAATTTCTTCATAGTATTCTATTGTTTCTGTACCAAAATTTTTAGATATTCGTAGGAATTTATTGTTTTTGCCTATAGGATATTTGGGTTTCAGGTAAGGAAATCCTCTTTTCTTCCAGTATTTGAAGGTAATGATAAAATAACTGTAGATCAACACACAAAATGTTACAGTAGCGATTAACAGTTCATTCAAAGACACCATTTTGGTATTTGCCAAGAGTCCTAAAATATTATAATGAATTGGATTAATATTTTGAGAAAATATTTGAATGCTTTGTCATGGTTTGTAATGTTTCAAATGACATTAGTTGCAATTTGGTATATTTTTGGGTTAGGAGTTGTTTGTTCAGAGATTTAAAAAACAAATGCGTCTTTAGTACCGGTTATAATTGGTCCCCTTTGTTACGTCATTGTATGAAAATGGTAATGCGCCAAAGCAGTACATAATTGTTTTTGATTTTCTGTCTCTTTCTTGAATGACATTTATAGATTATGTATTTGCTTTGCTAAGTTTCAACAGTTCCATTGTCTGCAATCAAATCTTGCAAGTGAATGTTGGATCGGTTAGTTCGGATGACAATGTATGGTCAATCCAATATGGCGGATACCCAAAAATGGCGGACCAATTATTTACTATGCATTTTTTATGCAACTCCATGTTATGGGTATTAAGTAAAAGGATTTACTGAGAAGACAACGAAAAATTCAAGGACAAGTTGACGGAGAAAATTTTGTTTACTACCCTATGGAAAGGTATCAAATGAAACCGTTTACTAAACATAAATTGAAAATATTAAAAACATAAACATTAAGAAAAATTTAAAAGAAAGCATTATTAACAATAAACTAAAAACTTTAATATATATATATATATATATATATATATATATATATATGTTCTGAGAGGCTTCCGCGGTCATTACTATGAACAAGGCTAGGTTCCGGGTGAGAACTCCACCTGAATTTATTATTTACTCGACTCCTGGTGTGGAGCCATTATCAAGAGATAAAAGCGAAAAAGAGTTTCAGAGTCTAGATCGAACTCGGGGTCTCAATCTGCCTACTCCCCAAGAGTCACTAGGTAACTGAACTGAATTTGAGTCTGCTCTGCTTCTTTTATTTATAGTTCGCGCAGGGTTAGAAGGGGATGTCACGTGATTAAAAGGTTGTGTTGTTATTGGTTGGGTGTTGGTGGGCGTGTCTGCTTTGTATAATCTGGCAATTACGGAAGTCCATGCTGTGAGAAGGCGAGAGCTGTCATCGCCTCGGTTTAGACAGAGGGGTCCTAAGGGAGTTAAGAGATACGATAGTCCTACTATCCTCGAAGTTGATAAAGTGTCTTTTTTGGGAACTGACAAAGAATGTTCATATACTCGATGGTTGACGCGCCTATTTGTACGAACGATTATGTTTGTGGGCAATCGCGACATGGAATTTCGTAACCTCCTTGATCCTCGTTAGGTACTTTATCTTTAGGGTTCCCGGTTAAGTTGGCTATAGTTTGACTGGTGTTGAAGACTATCTTTATTTGATGTCGGTGTAGGATTCGTGCTATTTTGTCAGTGACTCCTCGAATGTACGGAAGAAAGAACTGACAACAGGTAAAAAGAGTCGAATTTTAAAAGTGTAACAGAAAACCTCGTTCAAGAGTATAAACTGAAAATTTTTGTTAACCTTAAAAAATATATATTTAATTGGGTCAAAGAATTTTAAGTGAAGAAAGTTAAATAAAATAGTCACAATACAGTACAAGTTGAATGGGAAAGTACTGAAATCAAGTAACAGAAAATAATAGCAATCAAAACAAAGTATCCAGTTTGGCAAGTGAAAATAAATAGTAAACATTTCATGGTAGCAGAATTATTTGGTAGCTGACAGGAAAGCAAATTAAATTGGTAATAAAAAAATATTGGCAGTAAAATGAAAAACATTCTAAAGTAGAAAGCAGAGTTATTTGGAAACAGTTAAGAAAAACAACTAAAATATTCATGGTAGCAAAAAAATCACAACAGTAGGCAGCACAATATACGTCAATCAAGGTGAGAGAGTGACCTGCTCAGAAAGAGTTCCACAGTTTAAACGCGTGAAAGGATTTTCAAAGTGTTAAAGTGAAAAAGGTATTTACTTTTGGATTTATTTAAACATTCATATATATTTTTTGATTTTCATATAACTGTTAGATTTATAAAGAACATTTGGGAAACAATCATTTTAGCAACGATATGAAGTTTGAAAACACTGCATTTGAAAATTCATTGAACTTGAAATAAGTTTGTTGAAGAGAATTTAGAATCATTTCGGTACAGCAAATCTTTTTAGAATAGTCATTAATATTTATAAGGTGTTTGATATTTATTAGAAAATTATAGATTGATTTGATTTGTTATATATTTGAATGTAGAAATTGATTTTTTAAAGTGGTTGATAATTTCCAAGTTTATTTTTAAAAGGTTTGATAATATATTTAATAAATAAATTGACTTATTTTATTATTGACAAAGGCTCAATGGGCGCATGAATAACATTTTAATAAAATAAACAGAGTTTCAAGAGTCGGAGCAGTTTGGTTGAAGATAAAGAATATTGTGTGGTGTTTTTACGGAGTGGACCAGTTTGAGATAAATAAATAAAAGTTCAAATAATAACCACGAAATAAATTGTCAATTTACCATCGATCCCGGCAGGAATCAGTTATCAACTACGCGGATAAATTCCCGGAAACCACCTATATATATATGTATATGCTCTTATAGTCGAAAAAATACACGGTATAAACAAAATTTCAATAATATTCACTGTTAAAACGCTTTTCTTTAAAGACGAATAATTTCAAGTGATTTATTGTTTGGAGCGAGTAAAGACAATTCTTTATTGGCAATTATTGTAATCTATGAGCTAAAATGTCCAAACACAGATCGTTATACAAATCGACTGGCATTTGAAAGGCGACTTATAGCCCGGTTTGAGAGAAGGAAATATAAATATAAAGAAGTGAGGAAAACCAACTTCTTGTTATATAAGCAGTTATAGAAAATTTTCACTTTCACAAGAAATTTGTTTAGTACAGGAATTATTTCATCAAGATTTCATAGATTGACAAAATTTCTAAAAATAAAATCGAAGAACATTTTTTTGATAATGTATTTTTTGCGGATTAACAAATTTTTTACAACAATCGATTTGTAAATCGTCAAAACGTCCATGATAATAGTGATACAAATTTTTTTGATTATGTAGTAAAAACTTTTTTCCTCTAAATAACATTAAAGTGCACAGCTGTAAATCCAAAGTTCTCGCTTTCGAAACCCAGAACAATTAATACTTTTTTAAAATATTATGTCATTATTAATTAATTTTATGTACTATTTTCAATTTACCTAAAATAAATAAAACTCATTTGAATATTACATAGAACTAGAACATAAACATTTTGAATTGTTGCTAACGTTGAATTTATTGTTTTACATAAATGTTATGTGTTTGTAATTATGTTAGCTAAGAACAAAACGAACCTTTTTTGACATATTGTCTTTTAGTATTTATTTAGATGAACGAAACTATTTACAAACATTGACTGAATATCTAACTTTATGTTTCTTTGCAGATATATTTCAATTAAGAGTTAAATTAGGATTAATACTTGAGTTGTAACAAAATAGTGACAGTTATTTTAATTCACCTGATATTTATATCCATTACTAAGAGTGATACAAAGAAAGAAAAATAGAGACAGTGAGATAACGATATAAAGATAGAATGTCTAAGTTTCTTGGGAAATAACAGCACAGTTAAGAAAATTGCTGTATATTCCAAACGTTTCGGGGACTAGGTCAGACCCCGTTGTCAATGATTAAGAAACTATGGATAAAAAAGGCATAATTCTAAGATGTAATTTAAAATATTTGAAAATATGTGTTATTTGAAGTCTGACGTAACTAAGAGAATGTTATTTGTAATATACAGGGTAGCACAGAAAATTCTAAAGATCATATAATCATAAACTTCCTTTCAAATTGGAAGAATTTGAAAGGGAGATCTTCACAATTTTATGTGGTGCTCCTAGGTGCGACTTTGTTATAAGATGCATTCGCCAAAAATGAGATCAAAGAATTTTGTTGATTATGTGATCCCATTAAACTCATAAGGGAAAACCTAGGAAAAACCTTATGAACTATCCCGTTATTGGGTTGTTCACAAGGACATGACCATTAGCAATTTCTTCCTTAATCATCGGCAGCCAGGAACGACTGAATTCTACGGAGGTAGTAGCGATACAATCGTTTTCATTTAACAAAATTAAAACATACTCTTTTAGTTTTCTTTTGGTGTTGTGTTCTTCTTTGTGTAATATAATTGAATTTTGAAACTGTATTTTATGACCAAGGTCCCAAGTATGTTCACAAATTTTGGATTTTTCAAATTTTATTTTTTTATGTAATTTTTGTGTTCGTTTATTCGAACATTTAGAGGTCTAGAGGTTTCTCCAATATAGAATTTATTACATTCCCAATGGATTTTAAAAATTGGTTCTGTGCTACCCTGTATATTACAAATAAAATTCTCTTAGTTACGTCAGAAATAAAATAATACATATTGTCAAATATTTTAATTTACATCTTAGAATTGTGCCTTTTTATCCATTGACAACTCTAAGTCAGACCCCGAAACGTTTGGAATATACAGCAATTTTCTTAATTGTGATGTTATTTCCGAAGAAGTACGTATACATTGAAAAATACTACAAATATCATTCAGAAAACAATAAAGATAGAATATTTCATAAGATCAGTCTCAAATAACTGCCCCTGTTTTTTTTAACGTTTCTTTTTCTATTTGACAAATATTCGTTTAACCAGATATTATTTTTTTATGTCAGTTTATCAACGGGCCAGTTTTTTAAATTAATATTGTGCTTTTAAGAAAAAAATGCAGATACCACAAAAAAAATTGAGAACTATTACATATAGGCTAACTATATGTAAATGGCTGCCGTAAGATTTGTATTAAATTTATACTAAGCGGACACCCTTCATACCAAGATAACTGCTTCCGACATGTTCATACAAATATTCCTATAGTATATTTACGGTTAATGTAATGTTCTACTTACCTGTTTATATCAACATCAACTCCAGTTTACCTGTATATCACTTAATTTAATTAGTTTTTCTTGAATGCTTATATAATATGTGACCTTAAAAATGTTATCTTGGGTAAATAAATAAATCGCATGTGCTACGTTCTACTGCGTTAAAATGCTATGTATTAAAAACAATTGACGAATCTTTAGAAATTAAAAAGTTAGTCGCTTATCAGTCAGCAGCCCGTTATCAACTAAGACAAGAATAAATATCAAGCAGTTTTGACAAAGTTCAAGCAAATATCTTCACTATATGCAATTACCGTGGAAAATGTCTTGTATAGAAGTGGTAGAGGTCAACGAATGCTATCTTACGTCCTTCTGGGCTTACCTATTAAAATCAGATCTTGGACTCGACTTCAGGGCGACTATAATGCTAATGATATGTTATTAATGTTACTTGTTTACTAACAATTTCAAACAATTTTAATATTTTACATTTTCAAAATATGTAAACACACGTTTTAGTCGCATTCAACTTTTTACAAATACAATTAAAACTCAAATCTTTTTATGGTATTTGTTGTTAGCTTATATAAAAAGATATAAAGTATAAATTTTAACCAAAAAAGTATATTCATAGTTTGACAAATATGAATGCAATTTTCTGGACTAACTTATTTCAAATACCTTTCGACTATGTTTTTGTAGTTTTTTCATTTTGATAGTTTTGAACTCGTGGCTCAAAAGTCTCAATTGGTACACCAGTCAATAGAGTAAATAATAGTTTATAAGTCATAACTGACATAATTTTAACAGCAAACGCGTAGAAGTAAATTATTAGAGCCTTAAAACCCCAAAAATTATGGGGTATTTTCGTTTTTTGCTTATAGTGTAAAAAGTAAATTTCTGTTCATAATGCTGTGAATAGAAAAAAAATAAATAAAAAAAGATGGAAAACCCCATGTAAAGTGAGCGATTTTAAAAAAATCATAACTTGGTTGTAATAACTGATTGAGATTAAAAACGGTGAAGAGCGATATTATACGTTAAGTAGATCTTGCAGAATTGCAATTTATATAATTTATAGAAATATTTTGCAGGACATATCATATTAACCACAATAGTTCGATAAAAAATATTTTGAAAGCTTATAAAATGCACTTCACTTCGTATATCTTGGATTTTTGTCATAGTACCGTAAAATGTATTAGAACAGTATATCCATTTATTTCCAAAATGTCCGCGGATTGAGAACTAAAACTGAAGGTTTTTATTTAGTAACATTGAGCTGTAATTATGATAACGTTTGTCTCGTTGAAACCACATATTAATAATAGTGAAATTTTTGACATGAGTGTCTATAATGTTTATCGTTTAGATCGATGTCCAGTTAGGTAAGGTAAAAAAGAAGATGATGGAGTGTTAGTTGGGTGAAAAAGTCTCTAATTTCCAGGGAACAAAAGCAGTGGTGCAGTGTAAATGTGTGCGAAGATCTTTGGGTGTGGGTTCGTTTGGGCCAACGTCGATTTCTGTACCTGTGATCCATATACGACTTAGGGGTGTCCATCAAGAAAAAACATCGATGATTTTATCCGATGTAAAACATCGGAACCCTGCATCGATGTTTTTCGATACATCGCTGAAAAACATCGATGTTTTTTCAACATCGAATACTTTGTGCAATAGTTTGATATTCGCCATTTCCAATTACTTATATGCCTTAAGTTCCGCTTTTGTTATGTGAACATGGAGTCAGAGTATCAGAAGTGTAGAGCTATAATAGCTGCAATAATGTATTTTATTTTTTAAATATTGGTTAGAAGTTCAATTATATGACTGCGATATATTATGGTGAACTAAAAAATACAAATAGAATTATTTTACAAGAACAACAATTACAAAAAAACATTACTATTAAAGTTAATTTAGTTTCGTCATTTTTGGAATTGTAGAGCCGTCGAATAGTAACAAGAATCGGGGCTCAATAGGGTACTAAAAACATAGGAATTCTTATTAGCCATTTTGGGTTCCTCTATCACTTTTGCCTTGTACCTCTTTACAATGAATGCATTTTGGCTTCCCTTTAAGTATGAATTAATAATTTGTTGATAAACATTGAAACCTGAAAAATATTAAGTAAGCTTCTAAAGAAGCTTGGAGTTGAGTTGAGTACCCAGGAAGGCTTGTGTTAGGCCAGTGATTATTAACATATTTGACACGAGCAGAACTGTTTCTCGGCCTACTTTTGCCTGTTTTTCCAAACTATTCTATTGAAGAAAATACTCGGGACACATTAATTTCACAATTTTCAACGTTTTACCACAAATAATTAATCTTTATTGATTTGAAACGGAAGCCTAATACATTGTGAACATGGAGGAGCAGTGGCAGCTGGATCCAAAATGGCTGACGCGAATAATCATACTTTAGTTCCTTAGGTCCAATAGCTGTTCACTGCCAGAGATGTTACCCAGTGTTCATTACAATTATTTAAAAATGAATAATTTAATCTTGAATAAATGAACTATATTATAATATATTTTTAATGTTCTATTACATTATTAGTTAGAGAGTTAGTTTTTCTCATTCATACGATATTTTTTATAAAAAACATCGATGCATCGAATGGAAAAGATCTTTGTCAAAACATCTAATCAATCCGATGTATCGTATGGTAAACATCGAATGGATTCGATGCATCGATGTTTTGTGAATATCCCTAATATACGTACCGTCTTATGCTACCCTCGACAATTTTTAAATGAGCATCATTGAAATTTAGTGTGGTGGTATTAAAAAGTCCTAATGATCACGTAATAGTGCTAGGTGATTTCAATTTGCCTAAAATTAAGTGGTCCCATGATACTCAAGATAAAAGATATTTTGCTACAGAAATTGGAGATCTGTTGGGAGAAAGCCTTGTTCATTCTGCTAACCTACTAAATCTTCGACAATTTAACGGATGGCTAAATAGAAACGGTAGATTTTTAGATTTTTTGCTCATTAAGGAGTGTTGGGGTTGAACTTTGTGATACCCCGCTTATTGTCGAAGATACAGATCATGTATCTTTTTACATTTTAGTTTCAACTGATTTGGAGCTAGGGTTAAAGAAAAAATCTCCATTTTCTATTTTAAAATTTCGATCGGGTCGGTATCATACAATAAACGACGCACTTTGTGAAATTAACTGGATAACCTTTTCTTCTAATCTTAATAGAAATGAATGCGTTGCGTCACTTTATGACAAACTCAACAAAATTATTATCGACAATGTTCCATTAAAAACCGTAAGGATAAATATCAAACTATTTAAATTCGAATTGTTCAAAAATCTACTTATTCAATAGTATCCATCGTGAGCCCATATGCAACTTGGGGCTTTCGATGTTACCTGGTCCTGTCTATTAAGGTTATACATACATACAAAATAAAAAATAAAGATTGAAAAAAAAAGTTAAAAAAAACTAAAAAGTTGAAAAAAATATAACCGACTTCCACCTATAACTAAAAAACTGAAAATAATTATAACAAAATACAGCTCTAGCAAATAAATAACACAAAATAACACATTCAATGTTGTTAGGTACCTACCCAGAAAGTAAAAAATGTAAACATTAAAAGGTGCTCATTCTGTATAAATTAATTACCTACCAATCTATTATATTTTTGAAGTCGGTGCCAAGCAAATCTAAAATCCTGCATTGCGTACTTATCTACTAGTTCATCAAACTTGATTGTTGCTTGGCACCGACTTCAAAAATATAATAGATTGGTAGGTAATTAATTTATACAGAATGAGCACCTTTTAATGTTTACATTTTTTACTTTCTGGACAGGTACCTAACAACATTGAATGTGTTATTTATTTGCTAGAGCTGTATTTTGTTATAATTATTTTTAGCTTTTTAGTTATAGGTGGAATATATATATATATATATATATATATATATATATATAATGTTTTATTTTCAACTTTTTAATTTTTTTGAACTCAGGTTTTTTCATTCTTTATTTTTTATTTTGTATGTATACCTTTAATAGACAGGACCAGGTAACATCGAAAGCCCCAACATTACACAATGATACATTTTCATTTAAATTAACAGGTATATGTTTACGAACAAAATGTACTAGTACGCGTTGACTTAATAAGCCCAAAATATATTTATGCCTTATGGATCACGCCATGTAACCTTTTTTTAACTTTTTTTGACAACCTGCCTACCTATAGATAATTCCACTCCACTCTATGTGCCAACCACCCTGTACATACAACTGCCCACGGACAAGCATAAATTTGTTAGCTGCCTTCTGTAAACTATAGGACGGAGTAGAATCCATCCCATATTTACGAATCCGTCCTATATTTCAACCATAGTATATTACTCCTTGTGGGCTACCCCATAAATTATTTCATTTTTAATATTTTATATTATCGCCCTGTGTAACATTAATTTCTCTCCACACATTATGCAACTTCTTATTTGCATAAAATAAATAATTTTTTAATCACACTGTATAAATATAATTTAACTTATATATTTCAACCATCTTGTATATGATTTGTTTACGTCCATATCATATAACAGTTTTTTAATGAGCCTATATAATTTTAATTTCACATTTTTTCCAACATTTTTTTACCACCAATCGTCCAATCCACCATATATGTCATCCATCCTGTATATACAGCTAAACGGCCTAAGCTAATCATCATATAAATGCAACTCCTTCTATCACTTTACTTTGTTTGCTATAACTAAACATCCTGTGTATAAATCCACTAAATAGCAGTTTACAGTTAGACATGTGTTGTCACTGAATTTTCTATTAGGCCGGGAGAATGTGACAACCAAAAGCACCGTCTTCGCAAAATGGAAAAATTTTCATTAAAATAGGTATTTGCCGGGTATACAAACAAACCGAGTTTGGTACTCATTGATTTAAGGAGTATAAAATACTATGATTTACTACCTATATGCTTGAGATGTACATAGAAAATTTCCAAATTCGCATTTAAACCTCCAGTGCCTAAAATTCCCGCACTATTACGTTGGAATTAAAATACTTATGAGGAAATGTCCGTTATGTCATTTAGATGAAATTTTTGATAAGAATTTTGGAATTTTCAGCGATTTTCTGCAAAACTGCAAGTTGCACGTCGCAGAAAAGAATATGAGATCACCTAGGGATCTTTTTTAATAGATTAAACATTGAAAAACTGTTCAAATCTATAAGGATTTTTCAAAAAATCGACAAATATATTAGGGATATTGGTCGATTTCCCTGCACGCATGTGTTCATTCACAAATTTCATCACTTTTACCTATAGAATTCTTTTCCCAAATTTGAAGTTTCACCAATCCGGATATATACTCTATTAAACAAGACCATATTCATAGAAACGGTTCACTACAGGAGGAGAAATCAGGTAACATACATACAAAAAAAAAAATACGCGACGAATTGATAACCTCCTCCTTTTTAGAAGTCGGTTAAAAATAATGGAAAGATGAGAGAAAACTATGTTTAATCATTCAAATTAATGTTTACTTACGAGTAATTGAGAATAGTGTTAGTTTTTGCATTCTTATGTAATTATACATGACAATTTGTTGGACTACTCTGTATATTTCAAATGCTGCAAACTAACAGCAGTTTCCTCTCCTTGACAACGAAGTCTGTCAAATATATGCACCCCACGCATTTTGAAACATTATTTCTATTAAACGAGATCACATTGGGATCTGAAAAGTTGCGAGTATTTCCTTCAACAATTCCCTCCCCTTTAAAGTTTTTATTGAAGTATTCCTCTTTAAATTCAATTATGAGACTGCAAAATTACTTTTGCAACTCCGGCCTGGTGCTTTCTTGTGGCTGCATTTCTAATTAGTCTCTAGATATCGAGCTTTAAGAAAGAGGAGAAACACTTGATGCAGATGACTATGGGTAGAGTTCACAAGTTAAGCATTTTCTTTAGGTATTCTTCATTTTATCTTAAGATGATGTTAGAAAGAGTGGTTTTACTTTACATTTGTTACGAAAAGTTTCCAGAGACATCTATGAATGTAGTAGAAAAGCAGTAGAAAAGGCGTTTTTAATGTACTTTTTTATATAAAACTAGTAAACATTTCTTATTTTAGATGATATTTGGACGAAAAAATGTGCAAAATGCAACACCTTGTATATGAATATTTATTCATTATTATTATTTGTTCTCATATTATGCTTTACCTCAAACTAAATAAATTAGAGTAATGGCATGAAAGGGGCTGGTTTTGGTTTACGGGATATTTCAAGAAGTATTAATGTCAATCCATCAGCAATATTTGGAAAAGATGGCCCAATGATGAGGCACATAGGTGTAGGACATCAGAATTTTGCGCCTAGAGTGAGCATAGGACTCCATCATTCTCCTACTGAAGGTGCTCTATATCCTGTGCTTGTTCTATCCACCTCAGTCCTGCCACTCTTTTGATATCGACACACCATCTCATACCCGGTCTTCCTCTTTCTCTCTTCCCTTCCCAGAGTCACCAACTATAAATCCAACTTGGTCATTTTTAGTTCTGGCAACGTGACCAACGTAATCTCACTTCCGATTGGCAATTGTCTCAGTAATGTCGGTGATTTTGGTTTAGCCTAATTCAAATATTACGATATTGGTTCCTCATTTATATGCCCAATATCCATTTTTACATTGCTTTCTATATATTTTTAACCGACTTCCAAAAAGGAGATTATCAATTCGTGGCGTATTTTTTCGTTTTTTTTTGTATGTATGTTTCCTAATTTCTTCTCCTGTGGTGCACCGTTTTGAATGAATATGGTCTTGTTTAATAGAGTATATATCCGGATTGGTGAAACATCAAATTTTGGAAAATAATTCTATTGGTAAAGTGATAAAATTTGTTAGTGAACACATACGTGCATGGAAATCGACCGATATCTCTAATATTTTAGTCGATTTTTCGATAACTCCTTATGGATGTTTATAGTTTTTTAACGTTTAATCTATTAAGGAAGATCCTTAGGTGATCTCATATACTTTTCTGCGACGTGCAACTTGCAGTTTTGCAGAAAATCGCCGAAAATTCCAAAATTCATATCAAAAATTTCATCGAAATGACACATAACGGACATTTCTTCATAAATATTTTAATTTCAACGTAATAGTGCGGTAATTTTAGGCACTGGAAGTTTTAATTGCGAATTTGAAACTTTTCTATGTACATCTCAAGCATATAGGTAGTAAAGCATAGTATTTTCGGCTTCTTAAATCAATGAGTACCAAACTCGTTTTGTTTGTATACCAGGCAAATACCTATTTAAATGCAAATTTTTCCATTTTGCGAAGACGGTGCTTTTGGTTGTCACTTTCTCCCGGCCTAATAGAAAATTCAGTGACAACACATGTCAAACTTTAAACTGCTATTTGGTACGTTTATAGACAGTGTGTTTAGTTATAGCAAACAAAATCACAAGGTAAAGTGATAGAAGGAGTTCCATTTATATGAAGATTGAAATATAGGACGGATTAGCATGATAGTAGTCCGTAGGCAGCCGTATATACAGGATGGTTGGAATATAGGGTGGACTGGACGTTTGGTGGTATAAAAATGTTGGAAAAAATGTGAAATTAAAATTATATAGGGTGATTAAAAAACTGTTATATCATGTGGACATAAGCAAATCATATACAGGATGGTTGAAATATATTTATACAGTGTGATTAAAAAATTATTTCTTTTATAGCTCATAAGAAGTTGCGTAAAGTGTGGAGAGGAAGTAATGTTACACAGGACGATAATATAAAATGTAAAAAATGAACTAATTTATGGGCTAGCCCACAAGGAGTTATATACTATGGTTGAAATATAGGACAGATTTGACTCCGTAAATATGGGATAGATTCTACTCCGTCCTATAGAAGGCAGTTAACAAATTTATGCTTGTCCGTGGGCAGTCGTATGTACAGGATGGTTGGTACATAGATTGGAGTGGAATTATCTATAGCTATACAGGGTTGTCAAAAAAAGTTGAAAAAAGGTTACATGGCGTAGTCCATAAGGCATAAATATATTTTGGGCTTATTAAGTCAACGCCTACTAGTACATTTTGTTCGTAAAGATTTACCTGTCAATTTAAATGAGAAAGTATCATTGTGTAATATTGAATCTTTCGATGTTACCTGGTTCTGTCTATTAAGGTTATACATACAAAATAAAAAATAAAGAATGAAAACTACCTGAGTTCAAAAATACTAAAATGTTGAAAATAATACATTTTTAAAAAATATATAACCGACTTCTACCTATAACTAAAAAGCTAAAAATAACTATAACAAAATACAACTCTAGCAAATAAATAACACATTCAATGTTGTTAGGTACCTACCCGGGAAGTAAAAAATGTAAACATTAAAAGGTGCTTATTCTGTACAAATTAATTACCTACCAATCTAGTATATTTTTGAAGTCGGTGCCAAGCAACAATCAAGTTTGATGAATTAGCAGAAAAGTACGCAATGAAGGATTTTAGATTTGCTTTAGTTTTTAGTGAATTATTCATATTTCCCAATTAAAATGATACCTGGATAAACCCAAAAAGGTCTAATTTTAATTGTTATGACCTTGAGATCTCAAAAACTGTTAATTTTTAGACTTTGTACCTATGGTAACTTTTAATCAGGACCACATGAAGTATAAACATATACATATTGTTTATGGCAGGTAATTTAAATGGACAGAAATATGAAGTTATGCAAAATCTAGTAATTTCCATATTTCAAGCTATAGCAGGTACTGATATGGGATGTTTGGGGTTGCAGTAAGACCAACTCATAATGTGGCTATAGAATGATTTATTTTTTGCAGCCAGATTTATTAATTAGATCAACATTTTATTTACATGATTTTTTATCTCTAAAGGAATCCAAATTATCTTTTAGCACCTAATACAGTAATTTTACTGCTAGTTTGAATATGTCGAGTATAGGGAATTGTTACCTCTCAAAAGGTTTTTAAAATATTTTTTGTGGCCAGATTTATTGATAAAATCAAAATTTTGTTTATATGATTTTCTATCTTTAAAAGACTCCAAATTATCTTTTTGCACCTAATACAGTAATTTTATTGCTACTTTGAATATGTCGAGTATAGGGATTTTTTGCCCGTCAAAGGTTTTTTATGTAAAAAGTACAATAATAGTTTTATCGATGACGCTAGTGTAAAACAAAGACCGGTAGTCATTGAGACTGAACGATGGAAGAGTAACCTTCATTTAAAATATATTTCTCCTCTCTCGTTAGCTCTCTATCCTTTCTTTGTGTAATTCTTATTAATGTTCATATTATACGAACTTTACAATAATTATCACTTTTTTGTTTACAGTTCAAGTATTAATATAACTGCAAAGGAATTTAAACCTTCTTCATCTATTTCATATCCTGGCAATATACTTTACTTTAATTATAACAGATTAAATTTTAGGAACACTATTTAAGTATTGAAGACGCGAGATGTAAAAACCGAAATCTAGGATTTTTGGGGAACATAGCACATAGAGGTTCCGAATCTGGAGCCGTTTCATGTAATTGCTGTTAACCGTAACTCCTAGGTTAGAATGTCACAATGAAATTTTCAGGTTAACCTCACGTGAATACATCTCGCGTCTTCAAAATTAACGATATGTATCAAAAACATAAAGAAGTGTTCAAGATGACATTCAAATGTAGGAAGCGCAACTCATGAAGGTTACCCAACCAGAAACAGTATATATTATATATATTGTCTTGTGTATAAAAGAATGACACCCTCGAAGAGAGTAATATTTAAGTAGATATTTTTTAAATATCAAAGCATCTCCAGACTATTCTTCAAAATAGCTGCTGTAATATAGTTTAGTCTAATATATATTGAAACATGTATCTATTTTAGAACAACCTTGAATAAAGAAAAGTACCTGGGCTACTAAGCGTCGCTATGTAATTTGAAATTACAAGTTAGCTATTTGTACACGTATTTTTCCTGAGATGATTACTTTTTTTAAAACTCTTAACAAGTAATAATTATTATAATTAACGTAATAAGTGTGTAAATTCACAAGGTATTCAAATATGATGTCATAATAAATTTGACACACAAACATAGACAAACATCTAAAGAAAGTAACATTTCGTTTGGTTTCAAATTCAATGTATTTTTTGACAATATCTAATACAAGGCGATAATTTTTTCTTAATGTACTTAAAATTATATGAAGTATATGCTGTAAGGTCGGTTATTAATTTGCATTGTACTCCACCTCCTGAAGCACGATATTAAGAAATGTGTAAAAATTAGTTATATACTCTAAACTTAAATATTATTCTGAAGTGTTCATTTAAAATGTTTACTTTACAATATGAACTTTGTCAGCACACAAATGTAATGGCAACTTGGTAACGGTAACCACAGGTGGTAACGTTGCCTTTTTTGTTCCTGACTTCTGACGAACGTCAGTCTCTAATGGAAATGCTGTGGAAACTTTGGTGTGTTACAAATGTAAAAACATAGTTTTGCATCCTAACACCAAACCTTTATTTTAAACACTCAACGCCGTTTCTACAACTCTAAGTTGTCATCATCAAGGAGTAAACCTTACTTACTTACTTACTCCTTGATGATGACAACTTAGAGTTGTTGAAACGGCGTTGAGTATTTAAAATAAAGGTTTGGTGTTAGGGTGCAAAACTGTGTTTTTACATTCATCAAGTATCTAATTGAAAATTTCGCAAATAGCGCATTAGCATGTTGAGTAAAACTAAATGTATACTTATTGTATATTGATCGCTTGTTATATTTGTTTATTATCTACAATTTGTCAATTTTTTATAAATAAAGAGATTCTTAACCTGGTCCCTGTTTCTTACACATAAAACCAAGTGGAATGGATATTTCAAGATCAAAGAAGTGTAGGAATAAACTTTTGAAAGAAGGTCTAATTTTTGCATTTGACTACCATATTGACCTATTTTCTTATATGTAAGTTGGGCCTCCGTTAAGAAGCTTTCGTTTCAAAAATGAGGATTTTTTTATGCAATATCAATTTGGTGGCGTTATGTTGTTGACATATTCGTTATTTGGGAACATAATCTTGAGGATTTACATGCATTACTTAACGACATAAACAACACAGACCAACTATTCAGCTTACACTAGAGCTTGAACAGAATAACAAATTACCATTCTTAGACATTTTAATAACCAAAACACAATCGACATTTGAAACAGAAGTTTACAGAAAACCGACTCATACTAACAGGTATCTCAACTTTAACTCTAATCATCCAAGTTCAGTAAAAAGAGGTATCATTAAATCTCTATATGACAGAGCAAAAACCAACTGTTCTAATATCAATAAATTCAATGAAGAAAAAACGTTTATAAAAAATGTACTTTCTGCCAATAATTACCCAAATAAATTTATTAATAACGAGTTAAACAAAATGGAATACCAAACAATCCCTAACAACCAACATCAAACTTCGCCAAGCAACACTGACTCCCAAGCTAATCACATTAATACATAACTATACCATACATACAGGGTCTATCAGAAAGACTAAAAAGAGTGGGAAACAGATATGATATCAAAACATCATTTAAAACAAGAAATACACTAAAAACAATTATATCAAAAACTAAACCAAATAACACAACTCAAAATACAAAAAATTGCATTTATAAAATCCCGTGTGAATGTAATAAATTCTATATTGGAGAAACCTCTAGACCTCTGAATGTTCGAATAAACGAACACAAAAATTACATAAAAAAACGACAATTTGAAAAATCCATAATTTGTGAACATGCTTGGGACCTTGGTCATAAAATACAGTTTCAAAATTCAGTTATATTACACAAAGAAGAACACAACACCAAAAGAATACTAAAAGAGTTTGCTTTAATTTTGTTAAATGAAAACGATTGTATCGCTACTACCTCCGTAGAATTCAGTCGTTCCTGGTTGCCGACGATTAAGGAAGAAATTGCTAATGGTCATGTCCTTGTGAAAAACCCAATATCGGGATAGTTCATAAGGTTTTTCCTAGGTTTTCCCTTATGGGATCACTGAATCAACAAAGTTCTTTGGTCGCATTTTTGGCGAATGCACTATCTTATAACAAAGTCGCACCTAGGAGCGCCACATAAAATTCTGAAGATCTCCCTTTTAAATTCTTCCAATTTGAAAGGAACTTTATGATTATATGATCTTTAGAAATTTCTGTGCTACCCTGTATATTACAAATAAAATTCTCTTAGTTACGTCAGAAATCAAATAATACACATTGTCAAATATTTTAATTTACATCTTAGAATTGTGCCTTGTTTATCCAAGTTTCTTAACCATTGACACCGGGGTCTGATCTAGACCCCGAAACGTTTGGAATATAGAGCAATTTTCTTTAAACTGTGGTGTTATTTCCCAAGAAGTACTTAGACATTGAAAAATATGCCACAAGTATCATTCAGAAAACATCAATTTATCATTCCACTAATATAGCTTCTGTTCATAATTCCTTGGTATGCACACTGCAAGGAGGCAACCATAATGAAATATAATTCAGAACTATTGTAACTACTTATATCTGAAATAACTTTTAGAAGCCTTGCAGTAGTTTCAGAGATTGCCTCCTATAGAGGAACAAAAAAAAACAGTGTAATATTTGTACCGATTTCTGTTTAACTTCACAACCTGTTAAACACATTAATCTGAATTTGAAATGAAATTCTTCATAATTTAGATAGATAGTAAGACTAAAACCATAAATTCAACAAAGTTCACTCGATTTACGACTTATGGATTATCTTCTGTTCTCATCCGTAATACGAAGCTGTAAAAAAGAATGTATCCACTAAAACCATAACTCTACAAACAAAAACAGGAAAATGACATTTCAGAGGCAATAACATCAACCCTATAAGCTCTTTTTATAGAATGAGGGTCGACATGAGGAATCAATCGCAAAATTTCAGTAGCCTTCAGGATCATCTGGATAAATCCGAGTCATCGACCGACATTTATATTGAACTCCGATACATGACAGATTCTTTATTAAGATTTACGTTTTGTTTTCGTAGAGGTTGGATATGGAGTAATGACCTTGGTAGGAGAAGGAAATGCAATGAAATTGCGTTAGACATTTTCGCCAACGTAGTTCTTCGTTTGGCAGAACTGTATTTTTAGATCAAATCCTTCATTCTTAAATTATATAATAAGGCTATTTTGAACCCAAGTGAGGTGCTTTTTTGAAGAGTTCGCGTGTTAACTTGAAGCACAATTGAAGGTGAATTCTGTGTGTTGTTATTATTTCGTGCCAATACAGATAGTTATCGGTTATCGTTATACAATGATTGGCAGAAAGTACATTTTTTATAAACGTTTTTTCTTCATTGAATTTATTGATATTAGAACAGTTGGTTTTTGCTCTGTCATATAGAGATTTAATGATACCTCTTTTTATTGAACTTGGATGATTAGAGTTAAAGTTGAGATACCTGTTAGTATGAGTCGGGTTTTCTGTAAACTTCTGTTTCAAATGTCGACTGTGTTTTGGTTATTAAAATTCTACGAATGGTAATTTGTTATTCTGTTCAAGCTCTAGTGTAAACTGAATAGTTTGTTCTGTGTTGTTTATGCCGTGGTTTGATAATACCCAAAATTGGAGAAAAATAGGCATCGGACATCGAAGGGGCACAAATGAAGTTCAAGATCGATGTCTAAGGCTTATGGCCTTTAGAGACCAATTTTCGAAAATTCGAAATTTGGCTGATGAGTGGTTAGGCTGTGAGTGTCTGAACAGTTTACCGCCGTATAAGGTCTTTTGGACTGCAACATTATCGACCCCATTTTGAGCTAAATCTGACCACTGATCATCGACGGCAACAACTACAGTGATGCAGAGAACGACAACATTGGAACGTGGAATGGCATCAGGTCGTCTTCTCCGAAGCATCTCCATTTTGATTGGGTGACCATGTAGACCGAAGAATGGCTAGACTACGTCGAGGAGAAAATCGTCAATCTCATTTTGATATTGACCGACATGTACACCGAACAGTAGGCGTCATGGTATCTGGTGCTATTGTACATGGAAGTAGGTCACCTTTAGTCTTTGTTCGAGGCAACATGACAGCGCATCGTTATCTTCAGGGAGTAGTGAAGCCGTATGAACTCCCTTACCTTAATCGGCTCATGGATACCATCTTTTAACAAGATAATGGTTAGCCTCATGCTGCTCTAGTTAGTTTAAACTTCTTTGAAGAGACCCATGTGAATCTGCTGCCACGGCCGCTCAGAACCCCTGATATTTATTTCACCCATAGAACTGATTTGGGATATGATGGGTATAAGGCTCGGAAATTTACCACCTCATTGAATCAATGCCAGGAGTGTGTATTTGTGTATAGAACGGCGGGGGGGGACAAACCCATTATTAAAAGTATAGAGTGGAATGGAAACAAATTAAAATTATGCATATTAATATTTAAAATCATTCCTCAAATATTCATAAGAACATTTGAGTGGTCTGAAATCTGAAATCTACATATATATATATATATATATATATATATATATATATATATTAATATAAAATTGTCGTTGTCTGTCATGTAAGAACTACTGAAGCGATTTTACTGAATTCTTTTTTGTTGGAAAGCTTATAGTTTGACTTAAAATCTGGTATACATTTTATCTCCCTACATTGACAGAAACGGTAGATATTGGGAAAAGTCTACTACCACGTTCGGTAATACATACACAATTAGTAAATTGGTTCCAACGCATGCACCAAATATTAGATATTTAGCTTAGCTGTTATTCAAAAGTCGGAATATGCCAATGTAACACGTTTCGATTATAAAAAAATTTAAAACTGACATATCAAGTGTAATTTTACATAAGTATTTGCATATACAATGTGGGTGAGATAAGGGCAAAAGAGAATTAGATTTATACAGAGTGGATAAAAACATATATTATGTAAGCAGTTGTTCTTCTTCAGCTATTATTATAGTTATGAAATGGGTTGAAAAAATGTTAGAATCAGTTGTTTATACAGGGTGGTTGAAATATAAGATGTAGCAGAATTGTAGTTTAAAGGGTAGTTAAAAATTTGTATTATAAACACAAATAGTTCACAAGTTCACAAGTAGCATATTATAGGATGGTTGAAATATGTAGCAGAGTATAATTACTGCTATAGCTACAGTGGGTTTAAAAATATTATAAAAATGTTATGATCTACAACCTGTTTCATATACCGGATAAATGAAACATAGGGTGGACTAGAACTCTAAGTATACAGGGTGGTGAAAAAATGTTATATAGGGTAGCTCATAAATATGTGCATATACAAGGTTGTTGAAATATAGTGTGGAGTACAACAATAATTATACAGTGTGGATAAAATGGATTAAAAAAATAGAAAAATTGTGGAGTACCTGAATTATGGGGCAAAATGAAGTTATCGTTACACAGTATGATTCAAACAAGGTTATAAAAAGTTGTAAATGAAGGATGGTTTAAATGAAGTTGGAGAGAAATTATATTTTATACTGTGCCTGAAAAATTAGGTAATAGCGTAGCTCATAATTAGTTTCACAAATAGGATTTTTGAAAAATTGTTGCATAGGGTGCTTCATAAGCAGTTGCAGTTTTGGTGAAATATATTAGGAAGTGATGGATTTATATTTATACAGCGTGGTAAAAAAATTTCTACAATAGAATATGAGCTGTTGCATTTAAGCAATATTTGAAACATGGGGTGAAGTAAAATTATAGTTATACAGAGTGATTAAAACAATTTTTAAAAAAGTTGTATGTAATAGGAGGTTGGCACATAAGGAGGAGACAAATTATATTTTCCAGGGAGGTTAAAAAGTGTCAGAAAAATGGTTATTTAGCGTAGTCCATAAGCAATAGCATAGATAAGATCAGAAATAATTGGTATATACCGTATAGGGTGGAATAGAATAATAATTAGGTAATTTAAAAATGTTATATTGGATGACAAATAAACAGCAGCCTATACAAGATGGTTGCACTATAGGGTGAAGCAGAGTTACAGTTATACAAGGTGGTTCCAAAAAATGTTATATAGAATTGTTGTATAGGATGGCCCATAAGTGCTTGCAGTTTCGGTGAAATATATTCGGGATTGGTGGTTTATGGCTATATAATGTGGTTCAACAATAGAAAAAATTGTTATATTGGATAGTTCATATGTTTCATAAGTTAATTTTTTGCAAAGAATTCTACATTCCATACGGGGGTGAAACCGCGGGTAACGGCTAGTATAAAATAAAATCGTCATATGTCACTTTGATTCAATTGTACATGAGGTTCGTAAAAAATTGTAAATTTTGTCTAATAGTAAAAAGTACCTTTATTTTGTCAATATCGAAATTTCACATGAAAAAAGTTAATCAAAATTAATAAATGAATCCAATTATGCATTTATATGACAAAAATGTATAAAACATTTAAAAAATACCAAAGAAGCTAAACCAAAAAACAAGACATAAATTGCTTTAAAGAAATTAACCCACTTCAAGGCATTTTGACAATAATAATGACACTAGAAAGTAAAAAATAATTCAACTGGATATTTTAAACACAAAACATTATATGTTCTATAAAACTGTTTTGAAGTTGGTGCCAAACCTGAAAAATATATGTGTAATATAGCATGTAATTAGCTTTATTGATTGATAACAGTTTTTTTTTAATTTATAAAGCTATTTATATTTCTGTGCAAAATATATGTCAATTAAGTCCCGGGACGGCTAGATATTTGTTAAAGTACTTAATTTCTGGAAAAGATCAAGGACATTCCTTTCAGATCCGATGATGACCTTGAACCTCATTTTGAGGTTATTTTGAGGTCAACCTCATTTTTTGAAATAAGAACCCCTATTTTTTATTGCGGAATCAGAAAGAGCGGGAAATTTTACGTCCGGACATGTATTGAGGAATGAGGTTGAAGTAACCCCTAGTGGTCAAATAAAGATTTCTTAAAAATCTCGGAAGTTCAGTTGTAAAACCTACCCTAGGTAAGTCTTAAGGAGGAACTCAACGGTGCCCTTGGATTTGACCTTACACCTCATAACCTTTGCTTGTTTTGTTTCATTTGACCTCTAGGAGTTACCTCAATCTCATATCATACATGTCGGGACGTGAAATTTTCCGCGCTTTCCGATTCCGTAATAAAAAATAGGGGTTCTCATTTAAAAAAATGAAGTTGTCCTCTAAAATGAGGTTCAAGGTCAAATCCAAGGTCACCATCGGATACATCGGTCAAGGTAACTAAGGGAATGGCATTTTCCAAAACTGAAGTACTTTAGCAAATATTCAGTCGTTACGGGACTGAATTGATATACACTACAAACATGAATGGAGTAATATAACAAAAAAGATTACCTTACACTTCATTAACAAGTCTCCTCATCCAAATATATGAAATTTCCCATGTTTTGCGGCTCGTTTACGGCCCCTAGAGATTCAACTTGAAACCGCTAATAAGTTTATTATATTATTCACCTAAAACTATACCTCGATTAAATACCATCATTGATCTGTAAAGGATATTTAACCATAAACGACGTATTCATAAATTGAAACTGTAATCCAGAGTAACAATCATTAATCCCTCTGTTAGATTCACGGAAGCAAATTTTCACTTGACCGGCCTAATCGGTGCAGAGGTCTCAGATATATGCTCAATAACTTTTCTTAATCTCATTTCTGCAGGATACGAGCGACGGGTAAGGATAAAGCTTTATCAAAATTTGTCGCGCCAATAAGGAAGATAAACAAAGCTGTTTGTCCGAAAGAACATTTTATTAGAACAATTTTTCTCAATTTGACCTAGATTTTTTTTTCGTACAGAATTTGCTGCGTTGTTGGGAATTTGGGACAGTAATGTCGATTAATTCTGAAGTAATCCAATCGTTATTGTTTGTACGAAAATTTGTTGTTTCGGTGGATATGAAACATTTTATACACCTTTGTATTAGCTAAATTATTTCTGCAACCATCAATACGCAGAAGAAGTATTAACTCTAACAAAATTTATCTTTTTTACTATATTTTTGTATTATTTAGTAGCTACTGACGACCTTCAGTGCAGAATGCTAAAATGTATTTATAATTTAATAATAAATGAAATAAAAAATTCATAATTTACGTTCACACTCTCAATGGAAAACACTGCTGCCATTTTGCTTGGAGAGAAAACGGTAAGATGGATTGACTCGAATGAGAAAAACAAACTAAATTAAACAAAAAACAAACTAAATTTTGATGGGTTCCGAAATTGTTCTACATTAGCATGCTGTTGATATTTAACCCACAAAAAATTTTATTATTATTATTATTGTGTATTGTGTGGCAACTGATTAATGTATTTCCGAAAATATTATATTATTTAAACTTTTAATTTATATTGTTTCTATTTTAAAGGCTAATAGTTTCATACAATTTAACTAAGAATACAAAGCCCTTGACATGAATACAAATATACATAAGTGTTAATTGATATTTATTTTCATTATTTCAAATTATTTACAACTTACCCCAACTTCCGAACATCAGCAACTCTACCAAAACTTACTGTATGAGAATGCCGTTGAAAAAGTTTTCCAGTTTTTTTAAAAAACGGTACAAGCTATGTTTTTGAAAAAAATTTGGGACCACTTGAGAATATCCTGGAGCTAATCAAATATCTTTTTAATTTATCCAGTGTTCCAAATAGAAAAAAAATACATTTTTTAAATATCGGCGATTCCACCAAAACATACTGTACAAGACAATCGGTAAAAATTTTCCGCCCATTTTCTAAGAAACGGTAAGTATGTTAATGAAAAAAATATATGAGACCACTTCGCGATCCCCAAGAACAGGATGCATTATAATCGATCGAAAAAAACATAGATACAGACGAATTGAGAACCTCCTTCTTTGTGAAGTCGGTTAAAATTAGAGCACGGGGCATTCAAAGTTAAATGATATCTGCTGGAGGATGAATTTTGGAACCGCCTTTCGATTTCTTAGCTAAATTTGACTGTTTTATATCAGAAAAATATTTTTTCTTGTGTTATTAATTAACAAGTCGCAGGTAGTAGCGTTATGTAATGGTATATTTTCCAAAATGCAAAAAACTCTATCGAATTATGCAGTTGAATGAAAGGTGAAAGGAACCATAAAACGAAATATCAAATGTTATGTCCCAAAATAAGAAAATACCCAATTCTGCCCTTCCAAAGGATTGTTTTGCATTCATACAGGCACTGGTGAATAAATTTAATAACTACCAGTCGAGTTCGCGAAGCGTGCATCATCCAATAGCAACAGTTGAATAAACAGCGACGAGGGGGGAACGTTCCGTGAAAATTTTCTCTTTCAAGAGTCACTCGCTCGTTCGGTATACACATACGTGACTCGTGACTTCTATTATATTTTAGTTTTACTGAGACTAAAGTCAGAGAATGTCTTCCGACAACGGAATGTACTCAATAAAGGGCGACTATCGCCGCGGCGCTCCGTCGGGAGTTATCATCGGGAGTTTGACCCCGTGCTGATTCTGGGGCGATATCAGTTCCAGCACTTTGCTAGTTGGAAACGATACAAGATCTGTGAATAATGGCAAAAAACTTTTATCTTGCGTTCGGCGATGTGCGCTATTTAGAAGTTTCATATCAGTGGTTTATGTTAACAAGTCTTCACAAAAATATCTAACTCAACATTTTTACTCTAGTGATTTTCACAGCAATAAGATAAAATTAAAATTTTAAGTAACCCCCTAGAGATAAACCCTCTAAAAGGTAGACTATTTTTCGGATTTGTTACGATTGAATTTCATACCTGAGACTAGTACCTTTTGCAAACCTGCTCCAGTTGAGCAGGTCTAGCATTTAGGCGTGACTTATAGCACCCGCCCACTCAAAGACACACACACACACACACCTAATCGAATAGTGAATCTAAACCATTCGAGGATCCACTCAAACACACACAAAATTTTGTTCAGGAAGAATCCGATCTTAGCCCCATCTACCAGCCCGAATTGTGAATCTAAGACAACCAGAGACCCACTCAAACACACACAAAAAAAAATTAAAATCGGTCCAGCTATTTAGGAGTAACAAAGAAGTTTTCCTAGAACCCAATCTACAGCATACAAAAAAGTTAATCAAAATCGGTCTAGTTATTGAGCAATAGTTAAAAAAACTTCATTAAATAGAAAATGAGCTGTTTATCTTTAAATAGCTGAATACGTATTGATATTATAGCTCAGAACCATGTCGATTACGCCCGCTTTCAAACACAAAAAACCGCATTAAAATCTGTCCATACGTTTATTAGCTACGTTGCCACAGACAGACACACAGATACACACCTTAAACTTATGAAACCCATCTTTTTTGCGACGGGGTTAATAAAACAAAGGAAACCTTCAGTAGGATACATTAATTTGGCGTAGAAGTCAATTGGAAATGAACACTTACGTAAAGAAGAAAATATGAGTCTGATCACAGCTCGAACTATCTTGCCTGATTTTCTCTCCAGCCAACACCGACAAGTGTCCGCTTTCTGGGCAGTTTATTATTGGAGATGTTCTTCTGGGAAGTTATCGCATTTGTGCTGGACATCTACCTGTGGCCCTTGTACTTTGTTCCCTATCCAATTTTCCTACCATTTCTTCTTCTTTCTGGGGGGTATTTAGAGATGCGGTAATACAGTATATAAAGCTGCAGACACTAATTAGTTTACATGATATGTGGACCTAGTTTCAGCTCTAATCGTTTTCTAGGTGTTGAACAAATCTTATCTGAATTTGATTTATCTCTGGAGGACTCATTGTAGTGTTATTATCGAATTAATTAGGTCTAAAACCTTGTCGATCTTCTCTGGAACTTTTATAATTCCTAAAATTGCCTTAGATTGATTAACACCTCACTTCCCTTCCTTATATTGATATCATTTTCTTCTGTCCAATTCTGTTCTTCTGACGGTCTCAATATATCGGACCTGGTCGGCAATCTGATGGGGTTTAACTGGCCTCTAACTCAGAGTCCGACAATGGGAACCAGTATTGAATAATTTGCGATATTTGTTATCATTGATGTACTTTCGACGCTCTCTTTGACGAACTGTTTCTGGTTTCTCTCCCGATGGCTGATAAATGACTAGCATTAAATCTGTTGTCGCTAGATAGTGAACGCTGGGCAGGCTAACGCCTCGCTTCTTCTTACAATTACCTGAACGTACTCAACAACACCTTTGGTGGGCCTGGCATTACTTCACTGTCCGTTCCTCAAATGTTTCGCATATTGTACAAAAAAAAACGGCGTAATATCTCTTTCGTGTTGGATGCCTCTGGGTCTCAATGCCCTAATAACACACTTCTCACTACTCGCCTGGATTAATTCATTAATTCCCAAGACATGTAAGGAATTTAGAAATGTATCTCTGTTTACACATAGAAGGATTTTTACTGGCAACCCAAAACTAAGTGATTGATGTTCCTATAAACAATTATAGACGCAGATATGGTTGCTACACAGCAGAATCAATCTAGCATGTTACAAGAGGTTACAAAAGTTTTGCAACAACAGAATGTAAAAACGGCATGATGTAGTAGCAACAACAATGCATCAGGCCTTAGCAGTGAAACTGAAACTATCATAGTCGGTAAGATATCTTACTTTAAACCACCATCTTCTTTAGAAAACATCAGTTACAAGGTGTGCAGGATGTAGACCGATCAAATTGTTGCTCACAATAAATTAGACGTAATTTTAGTAGAAAGAAACCTTAATTTATATATTAACATTTAATAAATGCAAGTGGTATAAATAGACTGACAAATTTGCCAAAATTGGAAATATGGTATTTCAAATACACATATTGTGCCATTATTTTTAACTTTATTGCCGCAACACATTTCATAGCGTTATACCATCTAGTATTAGGACATTCCTCCCATCCAAAATCTTCATTGTATGACTTTTGTATTGTAATGTTTATTAAATAGTTTCTAAAAGGACGAATATATTTATAAAACCAGTGATGTGTAAGACTATGCCGTGGCGCACTTTTTTGTCAACACCTTTACATGTGTCAAGGGTGCTGACACGATCCAAATAACACTTTATGACACATTTTGTGCCGAGCCTCAGGTCAAGTGTAAACATTAAGGAAATATAAAACTGCATCGGCTCGCTCTTGCTCGACACCTTTTAAATTAGTAATATTTTTTATTTAGTATTAAATAACGTACCTGTCCATAAATTTAAAAATCAAACATTGTAAAAAATCATTTGTTTTTTGATTATGTATAGTCATATAGTGTGTCTGGTACGACGAATAAAATTGAGTTATATATATAGACAACCATCAACTCCATCTCGTTTAGGTGTTATATGACACCTGTGCCGGCAAGCGGCATAGACACACCGATACGTACGTGTAGAGTATAAGTAAATGTTGGTGCCGATATGTAAGGTATATAATTGACTAGATGTGTTTGTTTGTTTATAAGGTACAAAATATGGCAAGGAGAAAGTTTAAAAATACTGTACGCGAATGTATATATTTTGTTAACTTATAATGTGCCTGGAAAGACAAATGAGAATAATAAAACTGGGTTATAATAATCGTCAACTGTCAACTCTTCTATTTTGCTATATGGCACAATTGCGCCAAAACACCGACTGACACACTGAGCCGTGCGTGTGTTGTTGTGTTCGCATTCCAAAATCTGAAGTGTTACCCATCACTATTATAAACTGATGCAAAACAAGGCCATAAAAAACTATTTAGACGCATTCATATATACTTATATATAACTTAGAAACATGTTATATCTCGATTTTAATCCCGGTACAGTTTGTGATCTATTAAGGTATACCATGTCTTTCAGGAAGTCTCAGTTTGGATGTGAGCCTGTGCACTTCGATCACCATCAACAATCTTTAAATTTGTTAAGGGCACTCGAAGAATTCATCCGATAATTCGAGGAAGCGGCATTCATCTGATAATTCGGGGAATCCGAAATATTGTTCGTTTGGCGCATCGAGGTCGGTAGCTGGCTTTGATGAAGTGCTCAAAGAATTCTAGTCCATGAAGGAAATCTCTCGGCTGCTCTTTGACGTTCTGGAGAATTTCGAGAAGAAATACATAAATACGGAGAGCTGACGAAAGCATTCATTCGATTGCCTCACAGTAACGATCTCAGAATTTTGTGAATATAAATTAAAGAACTGGAAATACTACCCGAAGAGTAAATAAAAACGTTACATTATCTATGGTAATCGAGACTTTGAGTCTGGAGGACGAAACAATTGGTTGGAACTGTCTCTAAATCATCCTGTTAGATTACGTAACTCGCCATCCTTCTCCTCCTGGTGTTGTTAATCCTGGATTTTGGCCAACAATAATTAATTGTAGTCATTTTTATGTTCCCCTACGTGTTAACCTAGATACTACAGTTTATCTTATTTCTCTCTGTTTGATCATTCTTTCAATGACTTGACACAACCACAATCTTAAAGGCTCCCAATCTATTGAAGAATTGATAGTTTGCTCATTTATTACCTAATCTTCCATGCCATAAAAGAGGACTAGGAAGACGTAGCATTTATGTATCCTCACTTTCAAACTAAAGGTGCTCTGTATCTTTCAGAGTATATTAATTAAGAATCTGGAATATTAAGTCTAGGCTAACTTCAATGTATTGTCTATTATTTAAGAGATCTTTTTCATTCCTTCTTGTCGTATCGTTATACTAAAATCTACTATTTATATATTTTTATTCAGCTAACATTAATGGAAAGAATATATTGTTTCAAAATGTTATATGATTTTTCACATGTAATATTTTCTTATATTTTATAGATTGATTGAAATATTTCACCCAATGTCAGAAGCAGTAATTGACTTCAGCAATTCATTTTTGAATTTGACGATTTATTTACAAATCCTTTCAGATCCAGAAATAAAATTCAATATTTAATTTGTCATTTAGAGTTCGGGAATCGGGATGATTTTTTTCATAATCAATCAATTTCCACGCCATTGTGCCGACTGATATTAATTAAAGTTATCAGACAAATGCGTGGGGGCTTTCTGACTTTCGACAAACTTTGTTTGTTAGAGGTCTATCGTCAAGAATTCCTTCATTCTTGTCTGATATCTGGTTAGATCTAAATTGCAATTTTGTTGATACCACTTGTCGGAGACAGCTTTGAGTAAGAAGTAGAGATGGACATTATTGTTATTATTAATTAACCGTTACTAATCGTTACTTCGGTTCATCGTATAGTTAAGGCACTAAATAATGAGTATTCTCGTTATTTAGGGTTCTATTGTCATCTTAGCGGTTTTTAACCGACTTCCAAAAACGAGGAAAAAAACGTAAATAAGGGACTAGATTTCAGTGAATTTCAATGAATCTTCACTATTTTCTCTAAAACCGCTCAAGAAATTTGAATATTATAAATTGTATTCTACAAAGATATGTTTCAGCGTGATTCCGTATATATTTCTATAAGGTAAAACTTACCATTTTTCCGAAAATCGGAAAAATATATGCATTTATCATAAATATCTAGTTTTATTGACAATATATGCCATGAAAGTATATCGTACAGGGTGTTTGTAATGGTTTTCATTTTAATTCGTTTGAAGTAAGTTTTGTTAGAGGATGTTAGCGAGCTTATAGTCGCGTGAAATGGCGGAAAATATTCCGTTAGTTTATAGAAATGAAAATTTGTTATGTCGGCGAACTCTTCTATATGGTATACGGTTGTAGGTGAGTGCGTGCGTGCATGTGATATTAGGTGGTACATAAGCTGTTGTATACAAAGTATGGTTGAAATATAATTTGGAATTGAATTAGTTATACAGGATGGTTCTAAAAATATTGTATTGGGTGTCACATAAGTAGTTGCAAGGTAGTTGAAATAAGAGTGGAGCAAAACTATAGTTATACACAGTGGATATTTGCGGTATAAGACCGAGAATAATTACAGTTATACAAAAGGCTTTAAAAATTGTCAAAAGCAGTTGAATATACAGGATGGTTGAAATATAAGGTGGACTATAACTACAGTTATATTATTGTTATTCAGGGTGTACCAAAAATTTGTTATATAAGCATAAGCAGTTAGGATATTTGAATTATAGGACGTATGACGGGGTATGGGTTCAAAACATTTTAGAAGCAGTTGCATAAACCGGGTGGTTGAAATAAATGGTAGAGTACAACTATAGTCATAAAATGTGGTTCAAAAAGATGATTGTTGTTATATAGGGTAGACCATGAGCAGTTGCATAAATGTGTGAAAAGGATGTATACTTAAACAGGGTGGTTTTAAAGATATCAGGATCGTTGTAATATTGTGTTGAGTTGAATTATAGTTATACAGGGTGATTCAGAAAATGATTGACCAATAAGTTATTTAGGGGTGCCCAGTACACAGAAGCATATACAGGGTGTCCCAAAAGTCCCGGAACGGGATTTTATCTAGGCAGGAACGCATTTTAGAGAAAAATGTTTCAAACAAAACTTATAGGATTCGTCCCTGGCTATCGAATCGTGACCTTGAATTTGACCTTGACCTTGACCTTCAAGGTCATTTCAAGGTCAAGTCGATTTTTTCAAATGGGACAATATATTTCTGACCTCGGAAATGGAAAGATCGGAAAATTTTACGTTCAAATATTTTCTTGACCATTTTTAAAACTTGACCTCTGGTGGTCAGTAAGGGTGTCTCAAAAGTCCCGGAACGGCATTTTATCTCGGCGGGAACGCATTTTAGAGAAAAATGTTTCAAACAAAACTTATAGGATTCGTCCCTGGCTATCGAATTGTGACCTTGAATTTGACCTTGACCTTCAAGGCCATTTTAAGGTCAAGTCGATATTTTCAAATGGGACAACATATTTCTGACCTCGGAAATGGAAAGATCGGAAAATTTTACGTTCAAATATGTCCTTGACTATTTTTAAAACTTGACCTCTGGTGGTCAGTAAAGGTCAAGTCAAGGTCAAGAACAACTTCGTTGCGTAGTCATATTAAGCATCGCATTGCCGTGGAAAAATCCTAAACCTTAGTTCTTGAAAATTTTTTTTAAACCCATATTTGACGAGCTACGCAACGAAGTTGTTCTTGGCCTTGACTTGACCTTTACTGACAACCAGAGGTCATGTTTTAAAAATGGTCAAGGACATATTTGAACGTAATAATGTCCTATCTTTCCATTTCCGAGGTCAGAAATATGTTGCCCCATTTGGAAAAATCGACTTGACCTTAAAATGACCTTAAAGGTCAAGGTCAAGGTCAAATTCAAGGTCACAATTCGATAGCCAGGGACGAATCCTATAAGTTTTGTTTGAAAGATTTTTCTCTAAAATGCGTTCCCGCCGAGATAAAATGCCGTTCCAGGACTTTTGGGACACCCTGTATAGTGTGGATGTAATATAGAGTGAATTTGTTACATTTATAGAAAGTGGTCCAAATAATAAAACAAACAAAAAAGTTAAAATATATTTGGAAAATGTATACAAAGAATAAAAAATAGAGAGGGAGAAATAGAGAGAGGGAGATAAGAATACGCTAAAATTTTCAATTAAATTGTACCTTAAATCAGATAAAAAAGAAAATATGTCTGAAAATAGCGATTGATTGCAAACGGTTTCTAAACGATTTTTATTTTAAGTCAGCTGAAGTCGGTTCTTTTTTAAATATAAATTATTTATAATATATTTAGGCTGTTATACAATGGTGAGAGATAGTGAAATAAATGTCACGATGTTTTTTTCAAGAGGAGCAAACATCAGTATAAGAATCAGTAAAAGTATCTTTAGGTTATTATTGATGATGTAAATAAAATTACATTTTGTGTGAAGAAATTAATGTTTTAATAATAAAGAAATGTTTTTCTTCACAGAAATTGCTACACGGTTTTTAATGGGACTTTATCAATTGACATTTTTACATATTGTGTGCATTAATGGTGTGAAATTTGTGAAAAAAATCAAAAAATTCCGTGTTGTGCATCAAATAATTGTTTTAACGGGATAGGAGAAAATATACTCGCTATCTGCTACTAAAAGCTACCCACATTTCAGCCTTCAGCCCCACACCGGACACCGGCACCTTACACTGAATCCCAAAAACAAAGGCCACCCAGCCCAGGGGGCCGTCATAATAACCAACACAAAGTACCCCCACGGAGCTTCCAGGGAGGTTTCAAAGTTCACTTTCGCGCTAGAAACCTAGTTGTTATTCTACTCACCTATAAATTGTAGACCTGCGAAATAGATTCAAAATATGAGAATGGGAGCAAACAGGCTACCTATTTTTATATATATTTTTTATATTTATAGTTACTTAATCTCATTTACGCGAAATACGTTGTTATCATCTATCAATGATTGAACAATTCTATTTTTTCTCATTGGTTTACTCCAATCTATATTTCAACCACTCTGTATATCAGTTGCATTAGCGATCCTAGTTAAAATTTTGTTTAGCATTTTTGAGCTTCTTGTATAACTATAATTCCACTCCACTCCATTTTCCCACTTCTTTGTATATGCAACTGCTTATTAGCTAACCTACATAATATTTTTTGAACCAGTCTGTACACCCATAACGATATGGATCGGCACGAAATGATAACGACACACAAGATGCACCGAATAACTCTGTACTGTAATGCCTTTCATCATCAGAACTTAATTATATTTTACATATGTACAAATAAATAAATATATATTATATTATTAGCTTATACAACAGATTCATACGCATTTGTATGCAAACATGTTTAGAGTTTATCCCTGTATTATCTACATGTTCCAATTATGATAAAAGCTCAGGCTTAATATGTATAGTATGGCCATTGTTGACATTTTAAGAGATAAACAACTTAACATCCGTGCCATAGAAATAAGCTAATACATATTGAACTATTTCCATAAAAGTTTATCTGCTCTAAAATAAGTTTACGGTGACATAAAATTTCTCGATAAAACATCATGTTCCTCTATAAATAGCTAAACATCGTAAAGGTGGAATGGTAGAGGCGAACAAAGCGTTCAAATTCCTATAAATTTTAGAAACTAAAAATTTATAAATTTGTTATGAAACTTCTATTGTCAAAATAGTTTTATAGTTATTCTCTACTATAAAAAAAACCCTTGAGGAAATTTATTTATTACACCGACCGTTTTTATAATAAACTTCTGAAGTTATTCAATAAACTTTTATAGCTAGAAAAATGTTTTATTATCTTACATAAAGTTAAGCTTCATATAATGGAGCGTCATAAAGTTTAATTTTTAAACGGCATCTTTTGAAAGTCACATATAACAAAAACTGTCTCTTCGCAAAAAACAATTGGTGGCAAAGGCCATTCTTCGTAACAAACAATTGAAGATGAGAAAAAAGTGTCGAAAATTCCACCCTTTTTCGAATAAGAAATTAATTAATATTCAGAATGAAGTAATTCACCAAGCAAATATAAAAGGTAGATGAATAAACTTGATTAAAATTGATAACAGGCATTATGAACTGTATATATTTAACAATATTTTTAACAATACAATTTGCATGTCGAAAAACGGAGTGGCACATATTATTTAACGTAAAAAGTTATGCAAGACATTTTAGAAACACCTTCAACAAATGTTAAAAATGAATACATCTATAAATATATCTCAACAAACATTTAAATTTATCTTAATAGATATCAGTACAATTAAATAAATTATAATAATTTAACCTGACGAGAAACAACTAAGTAGATGGATCAAAAATAATAATAATATATATTTAAGCCTCTGTACTTTTGTCATTGCAAAACTGAAAAAAAAAATATTCGCGATGTTGAATCTCGAAATTCGAATTAGTTTCGAAAATATTTACAATAATAAGCTTATCTTTCCCGGCTCCCTTGCCAAAATGCAACACGATACACTTGTAATTGTAGCTTACTCACATATCTGCAAACTGTTGGACTTATTCCTGTACTCAGCAGATGAAAAACCAGGTCGATAAACAGATTATGAAAAAAAAACACTTTTATTTTTTACATTTCATTGGGTAAAGCTAAAGTAAATATTTCTAATTACGTTAAAGGTTCTGTGAAAAACTTCATTCCTTCTTATTTTTCTTTCACTCCACGGTATAGCTACAAGAACAGCAGGACACTAAATTATCGGTAAATCTATGTTTTATATTCATTATATTTAGTTAGTAAATAAATAAATATCTCAAACAATCCTTCTACCAGTGTAATTTGTCAACAAAATCTATCATCCTCTATAAACTCACTTCAAATAGGCCGCAAATCGTAACAAATTCCTTCAATTGTGTTCTTCCACTTCAAGAGCTTAATTTGTTTTATCCCCTTGTTGTTTTTCACACGATTCTTTATCAAAACTTCTGATTGTATATGCTAGGCACAACCTTACCCAACATTAAAACCACTTATTTTGTTTAATTTTCTCTAAGCTAATCAACACAGAATTGAATTCTTCTCATTTCGCAGCTCATAAAACTAAGTTTTTGGGAAGTTGGTATCGCCGCTGAAAGTTTTACGGAGTTTCTGGAACACGTAATCAGTTTGTATTCTGCTTGATGGGTCGAGCGGCAACAAATTTTAACGAATGTTATTTTATTGTTCGTCAATAAAGCATTCAACTTTGGTCGTTAACCAAAGAATGATAATTTAAAAATCTCATCAAAAGAGAATTAAAATAATTTATTGGCGCAGTGATTTAATTCAGTTCCGTTTAGTTTTTTACGTTTGCATTTATCCCTTTGTAGGTTTACGATTACTCTGTATTGTCATTTCACTACTGTGAACTAATATTAAACTTATTTGCTCTCTGTACTATATTAATAATGAATGTTTAACATAATTAACATAAGTGATGCAGATAAACTGTGGTTTTCCGAGCTATTTTGCGGTAGTTTATTGGAATTACTTTCAAACTTTTCATCAACAAGAAGGTGCCTGTCTGCGACAGGCATCTTCAGCGGCACGGACGAAGATGATACCTCGTTGAATGTTCGAAACGAATAGAATTCTCGAGCGGTGGAGCACTGGTATTTGTAGGTGGCTGGGAGAGTATAGCGGGCTCTGATTGGTCCGTGGAGATAGAGTAGGCTGGGACTGTGCGTCTAGTGGGTTCCTTTGGTTCGCGCATCGTAGTGCACGACACCAAGTTATGTTCAGTTTAAGATTTTCTGCCATTCTTTTGAAATTGTTTGGAGTAGGTTTATAAACAGTTTTAATTAACTTGATGTTGTCTGATTTTCCAATCCAATCCATTGTGTTCTTTATGAACGGTACATACGTTGTCCCCAAATTTTGTACTGACTGATGTTCTTTTTGAAGGAACTGGTCTTATGGCTCTATAATTAGCTTGGAATGCAGTCTAAACAGAGCAACTTATCTTATTTCAACCCTATATTGAATACATATTATTCTATGTACAATATTGCCCCGAATGTATCGTAAACTTAAAATATTTTCCTGAGCGTTCTGGGGGAAACCAGTCACTTAGTCAATCATTGGTTTACATTTTGTGAAATAGCTCCAGAGGTTTGGAACACTTCCCCCATCCCCTTCCGGAACTCTTGATACTGATTGTCCCGTTCAGATGCATCAATACTTTGGAATGTAGTCAGGAGAACTAGATGGGCATTCTGCCTTTGCACTCGTCTGTCAGTAATATTGGTAACCACTTTAGGATGTTGCCTTCTCGGGAAGTCTTGGAGGTATCATTTTTAGGGATGTACCGCCATGAGATCATGATTTATGGACGCTTACTAATCTTACTGCCTTATGGTCGTTTTTTAGATTGTATTTGAACATATTTTTTACTCATTATTGGTCTCTTCTAGGTACAGTAATGTGATTTGATTATCTTCTAGGCTCACTTTACTTCTCTCGATGCTGTTTTCTGAAGGTGATTTAAGGCATATTCTAGTTTTTTGTGAAATATCGCACCATATTTGAGAATGAATAAGACTTAAAAGCTAAACGCTTCCAGGTCTTATTATAACGATTTGTTAAAAAGGAAAGAATCGTTCGTGATGACGCAGGTCTAAAATATTCATTTTAGGCATGGACAAAGGAATCGCAACTGTAGTTTTAAATACAGTAAACTGTAAAAACTAAATATAATCATTCCTACAACACCCAACATGCAATCAAATACTACAGACCTAACAAATAAAGCCAGCATTTTGTGCAATATTTCTATCAACGAAGACATAAAGTAAAAAGATCTTTAATGGAACCACTACTCTCACCAGTACAACAAATCATTTCATGGAAAATTTTTGGGGAGTTAGCACTAATAACAATAAGCAAAAAACTGAGTCTATCTGTGACGTACCAAGATCGTATTAAAACTAAGCGCTAAAATATTGAAGACGCGAGATTTAAAGACCGCCGTCTAGAATCTTCGGGGACTTTAGCAACTGATGAAGGTTCCCTAACCAGAAATACAGATTCGGGGAAACTCGTATGTGCGTCTTCAAATTTAACGATATGTATCAAAAACATATAGAAGTGTTCGAGAGGAAATTCAATTGTGTGAAGCGCAACTGATGAAGGTTCCCTAACCAGAAACATTATATATTGTCTTGCGTACAAAAGAATAACACCTCGAAGAGAGAACTAAAATATTTCCAAAACAATCACCTGCTTTGATTGGCTCACTTGTGCGTAACGACACCTCTTCATCCGGAACATTTAGGTCGTTGTTTGGGCAATAAAAACAAAAGCAAATTTCATTTAAGAACTGCAGACAGTTGTAATTACCTGAAATGTGAAACACCGGCTATATTTCGAGTAGTATGCTTCCTAACATGAACTTTTCTGTGGTGATATATACATACCTTCATGTAAATTTATAATTACCATTATATATCATTGTACCCAATATTTTCACTTGTGATTTGGTTAAACAGAAAATTATTACTCTAGTGCAATATGTCAATTTATCAATCGATAGTATCAGGTAAAAATACACTGGAAAAGATTAACAAAAAATGTAGAATTTAAATCCCAGATCATTAAGTCTTCAAACAAAATCAAAGGATATCTTACAAAAGTTATTATTTATATGATGTTCACAATATTCAAAACTGACATTACAAATTTTACAACATGATTCTAGATATTTTATGACATGTCGTTAATAAGATTTGGTGAAATATTCCACAGTATCAAACGTTCCCTTGTACAATTGAAGATCAATAATCCCTTATACCATATACAAAATAACAAAAATTACCTGTACTGTATAGTTAATATATAGTTTTACCTTCACAGAAAACTCAAAGCCATTGGATTCATTCAAAGTATAGTTTTACTTCAAATCCTGATCACAGTAAAACTAAAAAAAAACTAAAACCATTTCCAAAACGTGGCAACCTCCATCTATCTATTGCATACTATAAACTATGGCACGTATCCACAATATAACTGATAGTGAAAACACGGCTATATGGCAAAATTACCCCATCCAACAAATAACCAATTAGTGAAAATGTCCCAATAAGTTAAACTGTTAAATTGGCCCAACGGATAATTAGCCAAACAAATATTGAACAACGAAAAAATAGCCAGACGGAAAATATATGTCGAAACTGTACAATAAATGGCTCAATTCTAAGAATGTATATTCGAATCCTAGGAAATGTAAACGGCCCAGTCCTACGAATTATATTTGGTACTGCCGAAAAACCCTAAGATATTATATTGCTACCTAGTAACAAATCTCAAAAATTTCAGCCCATCGATTCATATTCGAACATTCAAACAATGCTAGGAAATAAATGGCATCCACAAATATCTTTTACGACTGATAATACTCAAGTCGGCTTCCAGAATACTATCAGAAAGACCTCACTTGGTGAAACTAAAATCCTGTAACAAGCGGCACGGCGTACTTAACTTGTTCACAACCGAAACAAGAAGAAAGTCCGTTTCTCTGCTCTAAACTAAACTGAAATTTTATTCCTTCTTTATACCACAGAACTATAGCAGAGAAAATCACAAACCCAGTTCTACCGATTAACCGATAATTAGTGGAAGAATGTCTTTTTATTTCTAACTCTATGCCTGTTCCATCGTTTAATCTATTTTTCTAACTTTGTAAATCTGATAGTGGTAGACATGAATTCTGAATGAAAACAAATAGGTTTAAAATGAGTATTCTCTTTAACGACTAGGTATGAACTATATAATAAGTTTTAATTCGAACACCTTTCGGATCTTTCGAACTACAAATAGGCTAACAGAAATTCGTATAAAATTCTATCATTAAGAAGACAAAAGTAATGTCTTTGGTAGTACCACATTATAGATATTCACCCAGAAAACATGATACAAGGTATTCAGGAACTACAACGGTGTAGGTAGAAACCAATAATAATGAATGGCCATTCTTCGATATTATAATAGAGAAGAAGGACCCCTTGACCATACAATATACAGAAAAATAACTAAGAACAATCGATGACAAAAGAGCAATAACAGAATCAAGAGACAAACCTAGTTTTCCAATAATAATTCAAATGTATAGTTATTTTCTCATTCTATGTATTGTATTTTCCCCATTTCCTTTCATATATTTTCCCGTTTGATTGGAGCATTGAATGCAAATGGAATCTGATATGGAAGAGTTAATGGATTTCCAAAACAAACTGTTAAACAAAAATCCCACAACGCAATAAATTGTACGCGACAACAGCAAACCGTTAGTAACTTGAGAGACCTTTGGATTCTCTAATAAAAGCTCTTTCAAGCGTGTCCAATTTTGCTGCAGAATTTCATTTGGTTTTACTGCCATCAGACACAATCTTATAAGACAGAACAATATACAATAGCGGTCTCGAGGAATTGATATCTATACGATTTTATCGATTGCAGGTTATTGGATTGGCAAACAATTCCGCAACATATTAGAGAAATGCTTCCAGCCGATTGCAGTTCTCTATGTTTTCTAATATTGTATTACACATTCTGTCATTAGGAATGTTTTCCGACATTATTTTTTGAAGTAGCAGCTTCATAGCGGAAGCTTCCACATACACGCGAGAGTATGCGAGATCTATAGTGAAATGAGAATTTTCGACACCGTCATCTTAAGCAATTCCATGGAGTTTAAGTAAGAGAGTCTCTTTCTATGTAGATAGTACCCACAAAAGCTATTAATTTACAATGTCAATAATTTGTTTACAAAATTAAATGTATTACACTGTTTTCTATTGATTCTTCGCTTCCATCCTTGTTCTCCTATTATCTTTTTTAGTTCATTATTATTTTTTGCTATTATAGTTACGTCATCCGCAAAGACTATGCATTGATTTGTTCATTCTTGAATATTATTCCTTCCTCGAAGTTTCCTTGGACTTCCATCATCTTGAAGTGGTTGATCTCACAACGTTTGAATAGCTGTGTATCTGCTATCGTCATCTGGTGAATGATAGGAAATTCAGAGTATCGGTCGTATTTATATTGTACCCTTAACTGGTCATGCGTCGCCGGTCATGGTCAATGGGTCTTATCTGGTCCAATCAGCGTCGTACCCGGAGGTTGGTTGCCGGTGATGCGTAGCGGCAGAGGCCGAAGAAGAGCTTTCCAAATATTTTTAATTTGGACGCTGGGCTCGCTAATTATATTTTCGTTCGAGATTATATATGCCGTCTCTATGAATTTTCTTTTGTACCAGTGCTCCTCCTTGTGAATTGCTCTAGCCTGGTACCATTTGATATTATGGTGTTCGGTCCATGCGTGATTAACTAACCCAGACTTCGTTACCTCTGCCCTTTTTAGCTGTGCGGTGTTCCTTAATCCTGGTGTCCAGCGGTCGCTTTGTCTCTCCAATGTAAATATTGCCACATTCACACGGTATGCTGTATATACAGTTACTTGGTATTGCTGGTGCGTGTCGGGCCTCGTTCTTGTTATCATGCACATTGAGGGTGTCGTTGCTTTTGAAGATAATTCTGATTCCATAGCTGTGTGCAATTCTTCTAAGTTTCTCGACAGGCCTTTAGTATACGGTAATAGTAGAGTTGCTACCGTGCTGTCCTCTTCCTGCCTAGTTGGTTTGTTCAGCTCTTCAAACGCCTTGGTAATGATCGTTTCCGGATATCCATTCGTCAAAAGGTCTTCTCTAAGTTTCACTTGTTCTTCTTTGAGGGCTTCTGGTGTGCTGCAGATATTTATTATTTATATATTATTCCTTCTCTTCTAACTTTCATGCTACCTCGTTTATTGTCTTATCCAGAGACATATGCGTGAGGTTAACTATCTTCCCTGATATTCTCAGCTCTCTCATCCCGTTATAAGTCCGTTTTCGGTTGACTTGGATTGTGTTTGAAGCCAGCAATTTCTGCTTCTGCAAACCCTTATAGTCTGGTTGTAGTGCATGGCGCCAGTACACTGTCGCATGTCTCCAAAAGTACTATGCCTCTATAATTTGCACATTCCATTTGGTCTCCTTTCTTGTGTATATGACATTTCTTTTATTGCTGTTCCTCCCATGTTTTTGATGTTTTTTAACTTCAATTCTTTTGATCTATTTATTCTTTCATGGGATGATAGACTTCTTGCCCACTTTCCTCTTCCTGCTGGTAACAGGAAATTTACACGTAAAAAATTACGATTAAGGAAATCCATGAGAGTACGAATCCGGAATGATGGTAAATGCATTAATTGAAGCAATGGCAGTACTCCCGGTCTGTCTGTTAAAGCCCTGTCAAAATCACTTCAGTGGTTTGGAAGATTATCCCGGAGTTGTACAGAAAACAAATTATAAATCTGATTTGGGTTATGCTATCATGTCAATAACCATATGTACAGGGGGTAGGAACTCAGATAAACGAGATTGTACCACACTTGGACGCGCTCTCTAGAATTTTCAAGCGGCCCTAAATATGATGGTTGCTCGTACTCGCTTGAAGTTTGTCGGTTGTTATCTGTTGTCGTCGTTGTCGTCCATTTTTGTCATGATTCATTTGTGATCAATTGTGATTGTACTAAACATTAAAAAACATATCATGCATGATACAAAAAAAACTTATTATGCTAATTTTGGAACATTTCTTTTTTAGATTTCTGAACGTTTCAATCAAGCATCAAGCAAAATGAATTCCAGTCTTTACAAGGTAATTTATTGATTATATTTTTTTAGACAGTATATTACAACTAAATAGCAAAAAATATGACAAATGCCCGGCTTTTGGTAATTTGTGTAGCTCATTTTAAGGAGGATGCATTGGGGAGGATGGCAAACTACTGAAAGGCGCATTGGCAACATTAAATTTAGGGGTATATTCACATTTCTTATATATTCTTGTAGTTCATATATTATTTCATTTTAAGTAATGAAGAACTGTGGGAGACAATTTTGTGTGGTTTTCACCAGCACCACTTGCAGCCCCCAAATGTTAGTGAAAATTCCTGAAAAAGTGTACGTGGGAAGAAGAGGCTTTGCAATACATTTTTAGATGAAATCACCATGCATCAGAGTCCACCAGTTTAGAAGGATTCCAAGGTAAGCAATTTAATATTGGTTTTCAAATTATTCATAATTTCTTTGTTTTTTTGCAGCACACAAAAAGGTAGTGGTGAGAAAGAAGTTTGAACATTTAGTAGGCAAGAATTTGAGGAGAGGAGGAGAAAAAATGTAAACTAAGGTATTTAAAAAATGTTAACAGTAGAAGTCAACAGTTAAAGCAGGGCAGGACATTGTCAATTTAAATGTCATAAATCAAATTTTCATTTTGCAATTTAAATCAATAAATATAAAGCCACTGACAACGAAGTCAGAATAGACGTTTTTGGTTTTCCATCAGTATACTTCGTTTTATTTCGATTGTGGTGTTATTGCCCAAAAAACATAAAAATAATCAAGAATATGCCACAAACAACGTTTAGATCACACTTCTAGTTTTAAAAATAAGTGCAAAGTTTGAATATTTGTAGATACAACAGGAGGTCACGTTCAAGAATCTGTCAATAAATAATTATTCTATTATACTATAAAGGTGCGTATGTTTTAAATCGCCGGATAACAAATTTTGCTTCGTTGGGTAGCGCTAAATCGACAGACATCATTATATAGTTAGTGAACTTGCCACTTTGTCTAAAACGGTTTATGGTGTTTCACGTTTCTTTTTTTTTTTTGGTTGGTAGGAAAATATACAACCTATCGCGTTTGTGGAATGCTCAGACTAGCTGCAGGTCTTTTGTCAGAGCTGTAAACGAGCTATGTGCGGTTCAGGCCGTGAGTTGCGTCAAAGTGACAGACACACGCTGAACCTGGGGGCGAAAACAAACCCTGAGCGATCGGACAATATAAAATTGCTACAAAAGCCCTAATTTAATTTCCAGTAATGAATGGATGAATGAATGGTTTGTATGTGTTTACATGGGACACAGCCTATAAAGCCTCATTAGTTAGATAAATTGAAATAAAAGCACCATAACTGTCGTACTTGCGTTCTTACACTCCTTGTGCACCTGCTTACTTTGCGCCCGCCTGGCAATTGTGAAATTCTAAACAAAATTGTAAGTTATGCTTTTTTATTATATCGCCTAGCAACAAATTATGGTAGAACTCGCCATGTATCATTCTCTAATTTAAAGTATTGATGCAAATTTTATCGTCAATAGCTAGTACCATTTTCGAAGCTGTCAATTCAAATTAGTCGCGATAGCCAACGAAGCGAAAGTTGTGTTTAGGTCTAGTTAATTTTGCAAAATAAGTCAGTTATTTTTTGACCATTTCTCATGCATTCAATCTCATATTACTCAGAAATATACAAGCTTGCAGAATCTTACTTTTAAACCTATACAAAGGTTAGACTCGTTCGTCACTTTGTTTTTGAAACTGATTTTTTAAAAAATATGTTAATGAGTCCATAAATAAGATAAGTTATAACATGATAATAACATTCCTTTTTTTGGCAATCCATATAATTTTAGTTTTAATTTGACTCCATAAATTTAATTATATAATATTTCTGTTTAATTATAACTTCTTATCACTTCTCTCATAAACCAAAAAAACGTTTTTGGTTGAGTCCAATATGATGACAGCTTAACTGTTGAAAGAGCGTTGAGTGTAAGGGTTTGGTGTTAGCATACAAAATTTTGTGCTTATATATTTTAATTTATGTATTAAAAATAGAAGAGTGGCTTTCTATAATGATTACGAAGCTCAATTTAGGTTATAATTTTTGATTAAACCAAAATAAGTCAATTTTGATCTGATATTCGCATTCGCATTCGTATGCGCGAATATTCGAAGAGAAAATTTGCACCATTCTTATTCGCGAATATCGAAAATCGGTCATTCGTTACATCCCTAAATTCCTATCTATTCTCTATTGTATGATCTGTGCATATGAACATACTGATTAAAATATAGAGAATTTATTTATAATCGTTATTTATATTTTTTAAAATTAACTTTTTCGATCATTTTATTTAAAGAACTCCCTTAATAGACTAAAAAAATTTACTGTTCTGCAAATAAAGCCTGACCTCTATTTATGTAATATATTCTCATGTCGACAACAAGCACAGCTTTTATGTTTACCAATTCGCTTTCGTTTTCAGTAATAAAACTTTTATGTAAGCAATATTTAGTTGTGTTGTTTTCCCTTTCGATTTCTTTTGGTTCGTTAGGCTTACAAACCATCAAGAAACCGGAAACTATATCGAGCGAAAGTTGTTTATCGGTTAAGTGCGTCAAGAGCAACGTAGCTCGTTCAACCTTAACCCCTTTGCTACCCTTGGGGTTGAAGGGCACAACCGGAAAATAAATTGATTGAGGAGGAAAAAACGGATTCAGTATTCAAGTTCGTAGACTGAATACCAAATTGATATATGATGTGGATTTTACGGCTATTTGTTTTTTATAGACTTCGGTCCTATTCATAAGAGAAACTCTTTAAATTGTTTTTATCAGAAAAAATCATCCATGATGATGGTCAGACTATTGTCTCAAGAGATCCAGTAAGTTAAGATGGAGGACATAAACTTTTCGCAGTCGAATACATTTTTTTTCCAAAGTATAGGCAGACGGTCGTTCTTTCTCTTAACTACAGGAAATGGTGAACAGTTTCTTTCAATTCTTTAAAGGGTTTATTGGATATCATACATTATTTAAACGATCGAATATATATTTTAAGAATGAAGTTCCTTATAGTACCTTGCACTAAGTATGCGACATTTTTGCTATAGCCATGCTGTGTGTGCACTCGCGCTATTCCGCTGGAGCCACACAAAAATATTATAGAGGGAGAGTGTCCTACAGTTTACACTCTGACGCGCCGTTAACTGCGTTATTCATTGACCCAAGAGCCAAGTGATCTACTGTTCACGGTAAGACATCAACAACTTCTTCTCACAAAATTTAGACAATTCTTGGAGTGGTGGTGGGCTCATGCACTGTTCTAACTCTTTAGTTCCAAATCATGACTACTAAACAGCTCTAAGAAAACGATGGTAAAACCACTCACCTCAGAGGCAATCTCCCCCCTCCAAGGGTGCCCCATACAATCCTGTCGAAGAAAGGAAATGTTGGGCGAGCTGCCTGAAAGCAGAATCGGTCTGTCACATCTCACAGGCTTGTTGTGTTACTCATGACCAAAGAATCCGTCGGCATAACTGTCTTGTTGATATTTTGGCTAAACAAGGAAGGGCCAAAGGCTGAATGGCAGAAAAGGAACAAAGGTTAAGAACTGACGCTGAGGATCCCTCAGAATCCCAGACTTAATTTTCACTAAAGGCCTCCAATTTGCTATCAGCGACGTGGGAGTACACAGAGATCTCTATCTGACAGCTATGAGATGAACAAAGAATACTACAGCAACAAAAATTATATCGAATCAATGGGCCGCTCTCGGAACACCATAGAGGTCTCCGACAACCCTGAAATTTCAGGCGCCAGGGGCGTTAGGTGCATGAGAAATGTATCCTCCTTAAAAGATTAGGTTTTGTTAAGATCTCGACTAAAGCTAATTCAATGTTATAAGGGCAGCAGCGTAACCCAGTGGGGTGGAACTAGGCTTTTCTTGTTTTTATATGTAAAGATCATTCGATATAAGTATTATTTGCGAATTTAAATTACTACTGACAAATACCTTTCTATAAAAACAGAAAAAGATTTATACTGAGAATCAAACTTTGTACTTTTAAACTAAAAGACTAGAGAACTTAGAATTATTGAAGCCTATTTGTGCAAAAAAAATGATTGATGTTTGATTGGTTTTTTTTGTAACTTTCAGCAACTGAATGAAAAGGTTTAGTGTCAAATGTAAGTTTGTTTTTTTATGTATTTTCAATAGCTACTAAATGATAGGTTCATCTAGCCGATTGGAGAATTAGTTATTGAGTTGTCTTCTAAACGTTGTTTATGGCATATTCTTGATTACTTTTAAGTTTTGTTGGGCAATAACACCACAATAGAAATAAAACGACGTATTTTGCAGGAATACCAAACGTTTCAAAGTCTATTCTGTCTTCGTTGTCAATGGCTTTATATTTATTGATGTAGATTGCAAAATGAAAATTTGATTTGGTATTCCTGCAATATACGTCGTTTTATTTCTATTGTGGTGTTATTGCCCAAAAAAAAACATAAAAGTAGTTATTGAGTTAATTACAATTATAGTTTAAAAAATTTAAAAAACACGTTTTAATAGTAAACCGAATTAAAAAGTTGAAAATAATTTTTAATTATGACGAGTTTGTGTTACAGCAATAGAAAGTCCAGCAGTCAGTTATGATTAATTAATTAGGAGTTAGATGAAAATAAAAATTTAATTATTAACTAAATAATTCAATAAAAAGTATGGACTACAATTTAAAATATTCTCATATTAATTTTTACTGTCGATTGAATTATTTAGTTAATTATTTAATTTTTATTTTAATCTTTCTGTTGCTGTAACACAAACTCTTCATAATAAAAAAAAAAATTTTACATTTTAGTTCGGTTTACTATTAAAGCGTGATTATTTTTATGTTTTCTTGGGAAATAACACCACATCAAAATAAAAAGCTCTATATTGAAAGAAAATACCAAACGTTTCAAAGTCGATTCTGACTTCATTGTCAATGGCTTTAAAGTATGCATTGAAAATGTAAATTGCAAATTGAAAGTTTGATTTATGACATTTAAGTTGACATAGGAAAAAATTTGTTGTTTTTAAATAAACAGCTTTCAGGTTGGAGGAATTTGAAGAGTTATCTTTAGAATTTATAAAAGGCGTTCCGAGGTATGACTTTGTTACAAGAGCGCATTCGCCAAAAATGCGATCAAAGAATTCTGCTGTTTCAGTGATCTCATTAACGTCATAAGGGAAAACCTAGGAAATTTGTTGATGTTCTGACAAAAAAGTCCATGGGCTCAAATAGATTCTATGACTAGTTTTTGAGATACAGGGTGTTAAACATGGAAAATGCCGCAATTTTAATATTAGATTTCAAATGATTTTATTTCCGGTTAGTGGAGAAATAGTGATTTATACATTATTGGACATAAATATTTTACAAAACAATTGCCATACATTTTGCTGTATTACAGGGTATTTAAAAAATACGTAACATGTGATTTTGGAAAAAAATCACATTTTTATTACAACGTTGAAAACATAAGATGTTATTGCACAATTAATATCTTGTTAATCCGCCCCTGGTTATCTACATTTGTAATTTAAGCTAGATATTTCCTAAATTAGAAGAGCTATAGAGAAACAAAATAAAAAATCTAGAAGTCGGTAAAAAAGTATTTTAGGCTAAATGAACATAAAACCAGGTCAAGTATCTGTAGTTTCCGTTTGGTAGGATAGTTGCTAGACGCCCTGTATAAAGCAATTGATTCAATTCTGCTAAAATAAGGAAATAAAATGTATAATTATTCATAATGTGAGGAATAAAAAAGTTTATTTGCAACTAAATTATATCCAAATTTACTGCACCGGCTATATTTCAGCAATGAAATTGTAGATCATAAAATTGATTTATGGTCATGACTGTTTTGTTTTCATTGGGATTATGCCAGGAATCGTTGCCTCAATACGACATGATCTTGTTTTTTCAACGTATATGCAAATAACTTATACGTCACATCAGTTTTTCCTCCTGTAATTATACCATGATACCAGAAGGGAGTTGAACCCTTTGAAATTAAACTCTCTAATTGTGAGTTTGTTAGTTAAACGGAAAGTGTGTTTGACTAAACCCATTTGACATTAAGTAATTACTGGAATTTAAATGCGAATAGAATTAAATACACTTTCTGTTCATGTGAATCCTATCAAACGACCGTCAGTGACGGATTTCAGTATTATGCAAGTAAACATCGTTGATAAATCACTGCAAGCAATAGAACCTGTCATATCACAACAGAAAACTAAACATAAAAAAGAATGTTTGAAAGTAGCCACTTTTGTCAGAAATGACATTTAATTGTCATTGGATAATATTGCTATTGACGACTTAAAATTCACTTTTAGTTTGACTTTCGGCTAAAATGGCGTGGTGATCGGTCGTTTGTGCGTGTCTTAGGTTAAGTAAATTGAAATAGTTTAATAATAACCACTCCTACCCTTATAATTTTAATTTCATTAATTGTATCTTCGTCGCCCTTAAAGACACTGGTAAAGTGAAAGACGCTCTGGAAGTGTAATAAGTGTTTAGAATAGTGAAATGCCGGGAGTCTAGATCGCCACGCCCTGTAAATATTGTTTTGTTAATATCTTAATAATCATAACGGGGAGCTAGGATAGAGTCAGAATTAAGTGTTTTTTGATATAAAAGGGTCACGGTATTTACAATATTTTCGGTTAATTGATTGTACATAAGTTTGAAGAGTATATATAATTTATCATCTACATTATAAAAACACTTGTTAATGGTCAATAAGATCGAAAGATCAAGACCACAACCTGCCGTAAGGCCAACCTTGGAAGCAGAAGAAGACACTTTTAATTTATTTTTTCTACATTGTTCGATGTATGCCGTTTTTTAATCTAATCGTAGGTCTTTAGTTTTTTTATGTTTTCACAAGATTTCTAGTTCATGACATTTAATTTTCTCTTTTTCTATATTATTTAGACACGTTTCACATTCATATGAAAGGTCGCCCATGACCTTCCATATTACTACCATACAATTTCTTTTTGGTGTTCCTATTTTACTTTTAATGTTCGTTGTCGATTCCATTGATTGTTTTGACATTCGAGCTTCCCCCATTGTTTGGAATTCGCGATACCATATTAATTGTTTACTTTCAAAATCTTTCATAATTGTTTTGTTTACCCTTATTTGAATCTCTCCAATACTTATTCTTGTATTCTCGATATTCTGGTGGATCTTCTCAAGACATTCATTTCTGTAACTTCTATTTTTTTCTTGTCTCTTTCTGTTAATCTACATGTCTAAGATCCATACATAGTGATTCCTGATCGTTGTGTTAAAGATGTTAAGTTTTCGTGACCGTGTTCTGTTTTTGCTCCAGAATATTCCGTTCAGGATCCTATTACATTTCATAAAGTAAAAGCATGATTGTATGTGTCCTGTATTGTCAATGTCTAGATTATTTTGTTCCCTATGCATAGGTATTTTGTTACTTCTATGCTTATATCTTCAAATGTTTCTTTTCGTTTACGTGTCACAGATGCTATTTGCCTTCTGCGATTATTGCTTGGTGGTTTGCAAACTTTGACGTAAAAATCATCGTATCATATAAAGATATCCCCCCACCCCATTGCATTACCACATTTTTAATATAGATTGTAAATAGAGTAGGTGATATGGAACAGAGCTGTCGTAACCCTTTCATTATGTAATATGGCTTTGACAATATTCTCCAGTCTATAAGTTTCATAAAAAATAATGTGTTGCTTACGGAGCTTCTGTTTTCAACTACCTGTTTTATACGGAACACGTTATCCGTCCATGTTCTGTTTCCCTCTTCCCTGAAATTATTTCTTTAGCAAAGTTCTTAAAAACTGCCGTAGAGCCAGTTGATCGTATTTGTAAACAAAATGCCTTGTGTATGGACGATATATGTGTTACTTTCTAAGCGAGTGGTATTTATTATGGTTCTTTGGGAATAACATCACATAAACTTGCAAGTCTGTATATTAAAAAGAAAATTAAAAAGTTAAAAAAAATTAACAAATAATAAAAAAAATTAAAAAGTTAAAAAAAACAAGCATGTGGTACTTCCGCTTCTTTGACATATCTGTTGAAAAATTGAATTGTGGAAGCCGTTACTTTGTGATAGTCAATCTTAATGAACGTACGTTTGAAAATGACCCGTGAGCGTCTAAACTAATCAATTATTGTGAATAAATCCAGTGATAGGACACAAATAAGTTAGTTTCATTTGATCATTCTGTTGAAAATGTAAGTAAATCAAATAATTTGTTTGTTTGGTGTTCAAAAAGTCCTGAAACACTCCTTGGATCAGTTTTGGGTAAATTATGCCAACCTTAGGAACATAAATAAATTAAAAAAACAAAAACCGTCTCATAAATATTTAAAAATATATATAACCAACTTCCTAATATAACTAAAAACTTGAAAATAATGACAACGAAATACAATTCTAGACAGTAAATAAAACATTCAATGTTGTTAGGTACCTACACACAAATTAAAAAACATTCAATTTAAACATTGAAAGGTGCTCATTCTGTACAAATTAAATACCTACCTATCTAGTATATTTTTGAAGTCGGTGCCAAGCAACAACCAAGTTGTAGATAAGTACCTACGCATTGCAGGATTTTAAATTTGCTTGGCACCGACTTCAAATATATACTAGATAGGTAGGTAATTAATTTGTACAGAACGAGCACCTTTTAATGTTTAAATTTTTCATTTTGTATGTAGGTACCTAACAACATTGATTGTGTTATTTACTGTCTGGAGTTGCATTTCGCTATAATTATTTTAAAATTTTTAGTTAAACTTGGAACTCGGATATAGTTTTAAAAAAATGTCTTGTTTTCAACTTTTTAGTTTTTTTTAAATCGGGTAGTTTTTATTCTTTGTTTCTCAGTTTTTATTTTGTATGTATAATCTTAATAGACCCGGATCAGGTAACATCGACAGGCCTAACATGACAGAATGATACATTTTCATTTAAATTGACAAGTATATGTTTACGAACAAAATGAACTGGTACGCGTTGACTTAATTAGACAAAAATATGTTTAAGTAACTAACCCGACAGACGTTGTCTTGTTCAAACGTTCTATAAAAAATGTAATTATTATACATGACACCAACAAATGTACAGTTAATACTTAACTTAACCTCTGAGTAGTATGTGAATATATCTGCTTTAAGCTTTAATGTGTTAAACATAAATTTAAAACTGTTAATTAATAGCAAGATCGACATTTTAGTAGTAGACATTTGCTCTGTAAATTAATTTCAATACTCTTTTATTAAAACACTTTGTAATACTTCCACTTCACAATATATTTCAATTACTCTGTTTACTACCTGATAGGTATCACATTATTGTACAATTTTTAACCACCCTGTATAAAAATTATTGTTCTCCGTCCTAGATTTCACTATCACATATTCCTGGACCACACTTTATAATTTTTTTTCAACAATTGTTCGACCAGCAAACGTCCAACCCATCTTATATTCCAACCATCCTGTACATACGACAATAAGTAGGTTTATATACTCTGTATATATACCTACTTATTGCCACCCAATATAACTTCTTTAATGGCCCTGTTTAACTGTAATTTCATTTGAAACCATATTCTAAGCACCTTGAAAATTCAACTGCCAATTTTTTTATTTTAACATCTTTAACCAACCTATTTAACAACTATTCTACTCCGCCCTATAATTTCACTATCATATATAATGAACTACTGATGGCTACCTTATATAATTATTTTTTTCTGTATGTATGTGTATGTAGACCTTGTGTTAGTCAATCATAATAGTCTAACAACACTTCCGAAAATTCTATATTAAACTGAACTTTTAAATTTAGGAGTGACTGCTCTTATCTTACCGTGAAGAACAACCACTACTCAGAAAGTTCACTCTATAATTAAATCGGCTGTGAAATTTGCACTTAGAAATGATACATATAGTTATTTTATATATCGATATAATTCCGACCGATGCTTCTGTGCTATTGTTATAGCTTCTATCACTTTAGTTTGTGGTTTTGTTTGCTATAACAAAACACCCTGTGTATAGTCGCACCAAATAGCAGTTTGGAGCTTGACATTTCTTGTCACTGAATTGTCTATTAGGCCGGGAGTAGGTGTCACCAAAAACAGCGTTTTCGTAAAATTGAATATTTTTTATTTAAATAGGTATTTGCCAGGTATTCAAACAAAATGAGATTGGTACTTATTGATTTCATAAGCCGAAAATACTATACCATACTACCTATATGCTTAGGATGTACATAGAAATTTATAAATTCGCAATTAAAACTTCCAGTGCTTGCAATTCCCGGACTATTACATTGAAATTAAAATATTTATCAGGAAATGTCAGTTATGTCACATTGATGGATTTTTTTGATAAGAATATTGGATTTTTTGGCGATTTTCTGCAAAACTGCATGATGCAAGACGGAGAAAAGTATATGAGACCACCTAAGAATCTTCTATAATAGATTACAGTTTAAAAAACTATACACATCGAGATTTTGGAAAAATCGACCAATATGTTAGGGATATTGGTCGATTTCCATGCGCGCAGATGTTCATTCACAAATTACATGACTTTACCGATAGAATTCTATTCTCAAATTTCAAGTTTCACCAATCCGGATATATACTCTGTTAAACAAGGCCAATATCATTCAAATCGGTGCACAACAGGAGAAGAAATCAGGTAACATACATACAAAAAAAAAGCGAAAAAATACGTGACGAATTGATAACCTCTTCCTTTTTGGAAGTTGGTTAAAAACACCAAAATAATTTAAGCCTAAACATATACTTACCTAATTGTTTTGTGTTTTACTTCATAACAAGTATTTAATTGTTGCAAAAACCTGCTATTTTTTGCTTTTTTTGTAAAGCTACTTTTGAGTTTTTTGAGGTCGTTTGTTTTAAATTTAATTTACAATTTTTTGTGATATAATAACATTAAATATCACAAAAAATTGCAAATTAAATTCAAATTAAATTAAACGTCATTTTACTGTTAAGCAGTTTTTTCTTTGATCAATTTGTTTACTGTTGAATAGTTTTTTTTATATCAATATATATCAAGAAGGTTTTGTATGTCAAGTGAACGCACTGTATATGTAGACAAATTGAAAATCTCCATTTTTTTGAGTCATGTAATTTTCATTTATTTTGATTAATTCCTATTACATCCTTTCATACTGTTTCGTCCGTGAATTAAAAATAATTTATTTGATAATTTTTAGTGATATAGCATAATTTACGATATTGCCAAAAGTAAACGTATTTCATTTTTAAACAAAATTCATAATCTTGTCAAATTTCCTATACAGTTGAAAAAAGTGACCCGTAATGATTTTAGTTTAGGTTTCTCATGTAAATATTTTTATGACAAATAATTTTTTTTATTATTTATAACAAAGTTTTCTTATTAATTCTTACTTATGCACAACTAACCTCTATAAGAGTTTTAATTTAGAATATATGTTGACGTGAAGCATTCTGACTATACAGGCTGTACATTGGCAAGTGAAAGTAGTAAGAGAAGTTAAGAGAAGGCATCAATTGGGAGGATATTGAAAAATAATTATAATACTTGTAATACTGGATTTGTACGAATTTCCGTACATCATGCGTCCTTTATACTTTTTAATGAATCGTTTTCGTTCATTAACTTCCTGTTCCATGAAAAGACTCGTCCTTGCCAAGCCAAAAAGCTTTTACAAATATCTATTCTTTCATTCCATTGGCACTGAATTTAAGTTCCCCTTTTTATTCACAGTCGAAAAACTGCCTGGAAACATTCCAGAAACATTACGTCGATTTTAAAAGATTTATCCCAAACATTTAAATGAGAAAACAATTTTTTTAACCGAAAGTTCAGATATATAATCTGCTTATGAATAATAAGATATTTATTCCAATATTTCGGTAATGATGTCATATTGGAAAATGAATATTGTGATTTTTTCATTAATATGAATTTTTGAAATAATCTGAACAAAATGATTTATAAACACTATATAACATCCATTTGATATACAAGACCAGGACAAAATTTGCATTTGTTCTAATAAATAATCCAAATTTTATTAGCTGTATTTTAAATTAGTTACTTGATATACGTTAAAAGTCAGAACAAAACAAAAAAGGAAAGTTCATGGATTATAGAGACAAGGATAACAAACTTATATGGAGCAGAAACTGAAAAAGTGTCCAGCTAAAAGTATTAAATCACAAATTAAAGAAGTGACCAGTATGGCGCTTGTGTGACCTGCTAAATATCAAATAATATTAGCGTTAAGCCACCGGTTTTGTCTTTTGTCCAACCAACTAAATCACCACTATAATTCAAATCTATATGATGTTGCAACCGCCCTGTATAAGTATTAATCCTCTTCACCCTATTGACTGTTTCTATTATTCTACTATTGTTTAAATCACCCTGAATACCTACAATTTTACTTCGCCCCATATGTCAAGTATAAGCCACTACTTATGTTCCACACTTATAACATTTTTTTAACCACCCTGTATAAGAATAATTTAACTCCACCTTATATTTCAATCATCCTGTATATGCAACTGCTTCTAACATTTGTTTGAACCCCATAACTCGAATATCCTTACTGCATATTCTTATTTAACCATTTTTGAAAAGTTTTTTTTATCCACTCTGTATAACTATAGTTTTACTTCACTCTTATTTCAACCGCCTTGTATACGCAACTACTTATATGCCACCCAATGCAACATTTTGAATCACCCTGTTCAACTTCCATTCTTTTCCACTTTATATTTCAACCATCCAATAACACATTTATTTGTAAGATTTTTTGAACCCACCTGTCTAACTGTAATTTTACTTAGCCCAATGTTTCAACTAAGCATATTGCTTGAATTTCTATGCACCCACACACACACACACCCACACCTACATACACCTAACACTTTTTCTTTTCGATACACTAATGGGATATTTTGTACAATTTCACTCAACTGCAAGCCCTATAAAATGAAAACCGTTACAAAAACCCTGTACGATATATTTTCATGGCATATCTTGACATTTAAGCTTGATATTTATCATGAAATTTGACATATGTTAAAGTTTACCGTTTTTTGCACCTATTTTTACAGTGTAGATTTATTGAAATTCACTGAATTGTAGTCCCTTGATTACTGATTTTTCTGATTTTCTCGAAAATCTTAATTCTCAAGTTACAAAAAATTATATGGTACTTTTCTGTAATATTCCTTAACACAATGGCGTTTAAATACATAAAAAACCCGCCGACGAATTGGTAACCTCCTCCTAAGTCGATTAGGAAAAAAATATTTTTTTTTAATAAAGAATTAACGATCAAATGATACAAAATATACTATCATATACTATCAGCAGACATTTAGCAAATTAAAAAATTACAATAACTCAATATTGGGTGGTAAAGACTACTAACAAATAAAAGATAAACGGCCATTTTTCGGACAAGTGTAATTCTCAAACCGAACGTCGCCTGGTTATTTTATCAACATTAATATTAATGCGAAAACTGTCTGATTTATTTGGAGCTGGTATGTTTGAATGTCTAAGTACTTCTTGGGAAATAACACCACAGTTAAGAAAAGTGCTGTATATTCCAATACAATAAAATAAAATTCTCTTAGTTACGTCAGAAATCAAATAATACATATTGTCAAATATTTTAATTTAAATCTTAGAATTGCGCCTTTTTTATCCAACTTTCTTAACCATTGACAACGGGGTCTGACCTAGACCCCGAAACGTTTGGAATATACAGCAATTTTCTGAACTGTGGTGTTATTTCCCAAGAAGTACTTAGACATTGAAAAATATGCCACAAATATCATTCAGGAAACAACTGGTATATTTGGTAACAGCATTAGTTCCTTCGCTGACTGCGTGGTTGGCGAGTTCACTGGGTAACAATAGACGAACAGCAGTTTGAATTTCCCTGCTTGTAATAGTGTAACGTTTATTGTAGTGTGCCAGTCTGGAAGCTTCAGCAGCAATACGTTCGAAAATATAATGATGCTCATGGCCTTGCTGGAAATACCGGTATCGGGATGTACTTGTTTCAATACTTTGTAAATGTAAATGGCATAGCTTTCCTTTCTCCTGCACTTCTTTTTTTGTCAGCCTTTGAAATGTTCTTTTGAGCTTTTCCGACTTTCTTTGCAGCTTTACCGGTTGTCTTGGGTGAGATGTCGAATTGCTAAAGATGTTTACGATACGAGCTGCGAAACGAAAGTTGGCTACTGAGGTGTAAGACTAATCCTAATGAAGAGATTCATACTATTCACAGATTCGTTTTTTTGCAATAACAGGGTTGCCATGCCAAACCCCGATCAGCAAAAAAATATTTAGTGTGGTAGAATTTTTTCATAACTTATCATTATAGATTATTCAACTTATTGATTATTATAATAATTGATTAATAGATTACTGATACTTGATTTGACACATCACGAGTGGAAAATATCCATGTCGATGCCTGACCGAGCACATCATGTGGAAAACTTTTGATCATTTACTGTACATGTCCGGATTTAGCACCGAGTGATTTTAATTTTTTCCAAGACTTGAAGGCATGCTGATGAACTTTTGGTAAAGTTTTTTATATAGGTCATCGGATATTGGAGGAAGAAAAGCTTCGTATAATATTAGAAAGAGATAATGTTGTACTATTTATACTCCTGTATAAAATTTGCATCTACACCCCTGGTATTACCTGTTCTATTGGGATATTTGCACAATTCCTAGACGATCGCATGAAATAAAACGACTTCCAACTTAATGAAGCTATCATTGCACCCAGACGTATTAGATAGTGATTGTAAAACAAAACATGAATTGCTTACCCTAGACGAAGATGTTAATTACTATCATGCCAGGAACGAGCTTATTCAGAGACGCATCATTTCTAAGATCGTTCTCCCATTGGCGCGTCTCACAATGCAATTTCATCTCATCAATTTCGCATTTTATTTGTATTTTAATATTAACTCAGTACGACAGTGAGCCCCGAGTGCATGCTCCCATGGTTCAGCATTAACTCAAACTTTCGTAATTATTGTCTGGGATACATGTTTCACAAGCTTGAGGAAATTTACTTGAGATGTATTCTTACTGGGAATTCAGGGCAGAATATAATTTATTGTTAATTTTAAGAATACATTCTATAACAGGAAGTGACATTGAGAATACAAATCCTTATTAAATGTTGTCGACAATGCCAAGGTGCTCATTTTGAAAACAAGTCTAAATGTAACGGGTATTCCAAATATTAGTGACGGACCAAACTTATTAAATAAAATAATAATTTCAGAATTAGGTAAAGGGAATACTTAATGTAGCTACATATTATATACAGAGTGTACTATTATAATTAATAAAATATATCAGATTCTGAATTTTGATTTACATAAAGCACATAAAATAAATATTTCTTATACAGTTATCAACTACAATATATCGTAAAACTGAATAGCAGGCTGAAGATACTCGTCAGGACATTGCTAGAGTACTACACACATGGAAGATGCCAAAATCGAACCTAACTTCTAACAAAAGACATAGATTAAAACAACTACGTAACAATGATGACATACCTATTCTTGCTGCTGACAAAGGTAAGGCGACTGTCCTTTCCAACACAAGATGAATTATCTGCTCTCCACTACAGACTAAGAAATAATTAATAATAATCCTACTAGTAACTTAGAGAAAAGGAACAAGAAAATCATCATCGACATATATCTTAAAATTCGGAAAATTTATGGACTACTCAACATTACTACTTTAAGGCCAGTTCAGTACAATCTCCGATCCAAGAATTAGCCAGGTACTTATTACTATTTTCAAAACACATGTTAATCAAACTTGTTTCGTTTGGACAGAGATTCACTAGACTGTTCTCTGAAACACCTCAATCAGGTACATCCTAACATCCAATTTACAAAGGAAATTTAGTCCGATTCTTCTCTCCCGTTCCTTGATGTCGTCATAACAAAAACTATTAATAATAGATTTTCACATATTGTGTGACGCTACTGTCCTAACAAATGTCCCTCCTGGCAAGCGATGACATTAGGGTGTACGGCAGCTTCAGTGGGACGGGGTGGGTGTACCAAATAACAGCGCTAAGCCAATTATATGATAACTTACCTTTGAGTAAGTACTTCTTGGCGCCAGGTACACTATCTGCATCAATACCCTTCTAAACCTACCAATTCAAATGGCTAAATATAAATCTCATAAATGAGAGAAAAACTGGGTGCGAAAAATGCCCTACTGACTGTGCTAATCGGGCAAACTGACCTGTGGAAGTTCCCAACAAATAAAACACTACAACACTGCCCAAATAATGCTTCGATATATCATAAATTCATTTAATGATCTAACACATTCTGATCCCAACTCATACAACAAAAAAATACACAGTTTCACATCAAATAATATACCAATACTCAATTGCAAATAATAATGCATGAAGTGAAATGATAAACAACTAATGTTCACAATTAGTTCAAAATATCTTCAAATAACTAAATATATCAATGGAACAACTAACTACACAGATAATCAATATCTCCATATTAATTATTGAAAATATGAACAACTATTATCACTTTAATCAATTAAGCAAAACATAAAAATATGCCAAACTAATCTCAATTAATCAAATACAAAATTTCTGAAAAAGTTTCAATTTCCAAATGATCTATTTAGTTTACTTTAATCAGATAATCAATTTACTCACAATACAAATACTTCCCAAAATAAGCAAATAAACAATACCATCATACGTTTAGCCGACGCTACGAGCTCTCACGACGCTTTTACATGAGTGTTGAATAAATTATCAAACTACAATCTGTCCAATAATTCAACTATGCAAAAGGAAAAATATTCCTACCACAAAAATTATATTCATATCATGAAAATATACTAAATAATAACTCAAAATCCAATACCAAAGATATATGTTACAAAATGTTTAAAATAAAATAAGTCTTCATACATTTATTATTGAACTCAAGGTTTGATATCAATAATATATTGAAAATGAAATCGATGAGTAAATTAAACGGTGAAAAATACTTTAATCAGAAATGAAGTCGCACCTTTAGAATCAACCAGCAACGCACCAACACTCGAACTGGACAGATGTGTTTCTAAACCACCAATCGTGATGCTAAGATGATGTAGAGCTCGATCAAATTGCCTTGCGCTCTAAGGCTCCAGCAAACTAGCAGCTTACGGTAACTGATTTTCAGCCGATATACTCAAAACTAATTCGGTTGAACGGGACCTTCCATGGGACTTGGGACCTAAATGATGGCAATTGGCAACCTATGCTTCGGCCAAGTGAAATTGTATCTATCCTCAAACGAGAATTGTTTCCGTTATTTCCAAATCACAATTAACGGAGACAATTATTGAAGTGCATCCGACTGCTCCCAATAAATGAATGGCATTCACAAGCCACTAATAATTCAGATAGCACTTTTACAATTTTTCACTGCACGATGCCCACATAACCTCTTAACCCTACATGGTTAATTTTCCACTGGTTCCACTCGTAACAACCTTCTCTCTCTACGACCAACCTTCGACTGACTTTTGAAAATTCACAAATACAATGGCAAATAACTTACGTCACAGACATTCATCAAACGACAAAACTCAGTTCACCACATACTAAGAATTTCCATGGCAAAATCTTCTTCATCTAAAAATCGGGTCCAGGATAACAAAACTCATCCGCGTACGCTTCGAGTACCAAATATTCAACAAAATGCGTACGGGTACCGGTATTAAACCGCGATAAAATGCCTAACGATCAAACATAACCTTCAGCTCACAATAACAACTCGAAGGGTAAACAAAACATCGAAATTACTAACAAATATTCAAAAATAATTCCACAAAGAGAACAGGAATGATTCAACATTTAAATGCAATGGAGTAATTAACAAAAATGTAGGTAAATAAGATGCATTTTATACCACGACATAACAATCAGAATTATTGCGAAAATTAAACCTAACAATCGTCTATCGAAAATCAACCTGTACCAATCGATAATTAGATGTCCATTCACACCATCAACTTGCCAAATTCAGTTCTGTAATAAAATCTTTAGTTCTCACTTCTATCCCATTAACATATATTGACAATAAACAAAATGAACTTAATAATCTTCAACAAATTCTTAGACAAAATGGTTATCATCACTGAATACACCAACACTGTTAGTAACAGACCGACAACACCGGAAAGCCTTCCTGTCGTACATTCGAGGAGTCACTGACAAAATAGCACGGAGTCTAATCTGACATCAAAAAAGCACAGTCTTTAACACCAATAAAACTATAGCCAACCTAACTGGGAACCTAAAAGACAAAGTACCTAATGACAATGGAGAAGTTTAGGAAATTGCCCACAAAACTATATATATCGAACCAACAGGCGCGTCAACCCTCGAGTATATGAACACTATATCAGTTCGTAAAAAAGATCAGCGTGAATGGCACTCGCCTTCATACAGCATGGAGCTGCGCTATAGCCAAACTAATAAAATCAGACACCCATCAAAACCCCAACCATCACCCCACGGCCCCCTCATCTGGTGACATCCCCTGCTAATTGCAGCAGAGCAGTTCAGTTCAGTTATCTAATGAGACTAATGTTAATTATCTTTTTCATATTTTTAAAATATTTTATTAAATAGTTATTAAAAAATATTCAACACTTCCCCATTCCCTCCTACATATTTTTAAAATAATTTTTTGAAAACACTTTACAACTCGACATTCAAATCAAGCACATTGTGAACCAGATCAAATTTTTCATAAATTTAAAAGCTTACTTTAAAAGATATTATGGAAAATATAAGAAAATCTACTTATTTCCTGCTTTACTGAAAGTGGAAAATTAGAAAAAAAAAATGATTTACCAACATTTTAACAAATCTCAAAGATGGTCCGAAACCCTTAGTATGCGAGTCTAAACCGCATTTGAATTATTTTATTTTGATTTACCCCAACTGCTTATAATAAATTGCGTACAAATAACCTAACATATGTAAAAGAAAAAAATTATAATCTTACCACTCAGAATTGATGAAAATACTGAAATTAATTAATATATAAACATTGTAATTGCTAGGAAGTGTTGCAGAACCACTTCTGTAAATGATGTACAAATGCGAATGCCACAACGATTGTGGGATTCACAGATATCTTTCGTCGCAAAAGAATGTGGGTAATGTGGTCTGGTAATTGATATGCACAAATGATGTCGATATGATTAGTTAGAATAAAAAACAAAAATATTATGCTCCAAAATTGGTTGAATATCTAAGCTAATATAATTGGTCAATTCACGATCAAAGTGCTGGGAAAATGATTGGGGAATTGACTACTAATGTAAATGGACGTGTCTGTTTACATTAAAAACGGGTTGAAAGATGTTTACCGGAAAATAGTAAACAATGCCAAACTTCTTTCGATTGTAACCACTAAGACGTAAATCTAGGTATACGTACGCATTGACTGAACGCCTGAACGCCGATACTTTAGGCTAGGGGCAAATTGAGACGCGTATAGCGCGTGTGACATGACACAGGACAGGGCGAACTTTTGTAACGTATTCTGATACAATTGGCTATGAACCTCGTCTCAATATGAGGATCACCACGCGACGTGTGTGACACTTGCTGGTCGCGCCACTCGTGTTATGTCACCTCACACGCGCTATACGCGTCTCAATTTGCGCCTTGCCTTACGCCGTTTATTTCCAGCAGACAATTTGCTTATTTACATTTTGAAATGAGGTTAACTTCGTAATTGATAATTTTCAAAGTGTTTTGGGGTTCAAAAGTTTTTTAAAATCAGTGATTATTTTGTATAATTGTAAAAAACCAATAATAAAGTCTTATTTCAGTGTTTTACATGCAGGAAAGACATATTCGTTTGCAGAATTATCTTCTCACCGGTAAGTGTCAGATCATAAACGTATAACTGAGTTTTACAAGAGGTCATTTATTAAGCAGTAAATGAAACTAAATTTTACCTGAAGAAATAAATGTTTTGATAGTGACTATTACTTATTAGTAATTAAGCCACTAATTGTTTTTGTTATTGTGCACATCTTTTAATGGATTTTAATACTCGTATATTTATATTTGTGGATTAGGTACATAGTTCTATTATTTTGAATTTGAATAACATGACCTTTGATTTAATGTAGTTTGGACGCTACTGTTGGGCCGGAATATTTGTAAACAAATATAGCTGTATTTCTTTCTAGTTTTGTCTCATGTTTCAACCCATTTTTTCTTTTATTCCCATTTATATTAGTAGTCATTGGATGTGAGTAATCTGGTCTGGTAAGTAAATGGTATGCACAAATGATGTCGATATGATTAGTTAGAATAAAACAAAAATCTTATGCTCGAAAATTTGTTGACTATCTAATCGAATATAATTGGGCAATTCACCATCAATGCGCTGGGTAAATGACCGTGGTCCATTGTCGTTGCCCAACTCTAGTTGTGAGTATTATGTGAAATTATCATCTATTTTCAAAAGACAGTTTTTGTGACCTTTACTAACTTTTTTTTTCTTTGTCCAGGGAATTTTTTGGAGATGCGCGCCACACTTATATTTAATGCAAAATGTACAGATTCAATGCATTCTTATAATGGCCCAAGTTTATCATATAAATTACTTGTTCTAAATACTCCTAGAGCGAAATAAATGTTCATCCTTCACTTCGTCAGAATCCATTACATCATATCTTTGAGAACTAAGTCATAATAATAGTGATCTCTCCGTTTCAGATAACTCGCATTTAAGCGTCGAATTCTCAGATCTTTTAAGATCAAAGCCATACACACTCAATCCAGTCAAAGAAAAGACAAACAGAACTCTGATACATATTTTTATTCCGCCGAAGAAGAAGAGTGGAAAATAATCGTCTTTCACAGAAAATGTATGTCCTGAAAACTTAGAAGGTTTCGTGTTGCATTGCGTTTTTCAAAGAAACTTTCTTTAAGAGGTAAAACGATATTACATAACTTTCTGTCTCGTCTCGTTTCAAAGATGCTGGCTCTTGTGCACTTTCTGATATTAGTTTTTGTTGGTATTCGCGTATAAAATAAATCAAAGAAGGCAGTGTGATTAAGTGTTACGGGTAACGATGAGTCGACACGTGTTGACCTACAGGGTGATTCAACAAGGCCTTCAAGTACTAATCTGGTAATCCTGAATTTAGCGTATCCTGAAACGACATACGTTCCAAATACCACAAAACGACAAAATTTTGCTTTTTAATGCATATTCATGCAAGGTTGCCAAATAGGTAGAAATTCTTGAATATTCCTTAAGTTGATTCTGCTTTATATACCTAAACCGGCATGTAATAAATCAAAGAAGGCAGTGTGATTAAGTGTTAAGGGTAACGATGAGTCGACACGTGTTGACCTACAGGGTGATTCAACAAGGCCTTCAAATACTAATCTGTTAATCCTCAATTTAGCGTATCCTGAAACGATATACGTTCCAAATACCACAAAACGACAAAATTTTGCTTTTTAATGCATATACATGCAAGGTTGCCAAATAGGTAGAAATTCTTGAATATTCCTTAAGTTGATTCTGCTTTATATACCTAAACCGGCATGTAATAAATCAAAGAAGGCAGTGTGATTAAGTGTTAAGGGTAACGATGAGTCGACACGTGTTGACCTACAGGGTGATTCAACAAGGCCTTCAAGTACTAATCTGGTAATCCTCAATTTAGCGTATCCTGAAACGACATACGTTCCAAATACCACAAAACGACAAAATTTTGCTTTTTAATGCATATGCATGCAAGGTTGCCAAATAGGTAGAAATTCTTGAATATTCCTTAAGTTGATTCTGCTTTATATACCTAAACCGGCATGTAATAAATCAAAGAAGGCAGTGTGATTAAGTGTTAAGGGTAACGATGAGTCGACACGTGTTGACCTACAGGGTGATTCAACAAGGACTTCAAGTACTAATCTGGTAATCCTCAATTTAGCGTATCCTGAAACGACGTACGTTCCAAATACCACAAAACGACAAAAATTTGCTTTTTAATGCATATGCATGCACATGCAAGGTTGCCAAATAGGTAGAAATTCTTGAATATTCCTTAAGTTGATTCTGCTTTATATACCTAAACCGGCATATACACAAAGTTTTCCGACGTTTCGTCCACACTTATAAGGGGCGTTTTCAAGGATGAGACAAATAAACAAAACAAATGTTACTTACCTTGCGACAACTCCATTCATTTTATCTTTTTCTCACGATCACACTTCAAAACTTCACTTTTTATTCAACTTGTCACAATGATGCACAAATTCTAAATGAGTAATAGATAGTAGGTAGGAGGTTATAAGTGTGGGCGAAACGTCGGAAAACTTTGTTTATATTCCGGTTTAGGTATATAAATAAATTAATTCGATAAAATGACGCGGTCCAAATCCAGAAAAAGCAGAATCAGCTATGACTCTGGCCGCGAAAACCTCCGTTCTCTATTCCTTAATTTCTTAAAATAACATGTACACATTGTCAACACTTCTAAATACAGAACTGTACAGTAACAGTAACATTAATAAATCAAAAATGCGTGAGCCTCAACCCTACCTTATAAAATTAAAAAATAGTAGTGCAAGGCCATTACAGTGGAACTAACTAATTATGGGCAACAAGTCAGTTATTTTCAAACAGTAGACATGATGTGATTCTGGATTTTTGACAGGTGTGTAACGCAATTATTTCGGATCCCCGTCGAATTGGGTGCAACCGATTTTGTTGATTTGTTGATAAAATGTTGTCATGACCATAACGCCCATGAAAGCCTCCTAGAGAATCTGGCAGGGCTGTAGGATCCTAAGTCCAGGGGATAAATGTCGACAAAAGTTTGAAAGTATGAGAGGGATGTCATTTCGCACAATTGTCATTTGTATTTGGGGACTCTGCTTATAGATCCAAGATCAGTTGACATCTATCATGTCAGGTTCAAGGTCATCTCAAGGTCAAACTGTGAGAAAACTGTTAGAAAAAAGTGGAACAGCAGGTACAGAGGTTTTTGAGGTCGCTGAACAGGAATATACGGTTCACTTAAGTGTACAAGGTTATTTAGAGGTCATTCTAAGTTATTACTAAGCCAAACTGGTAATGATTAAGCACACCTGCGAATTGAATTTAGCGACATCAATCTTTATGACTACTGTTCGAGATTTTTCTAACGCCTTTTTCTCAGTTCAACCTTCATATCGACGACCTTAGATTTTACGAAAATCAGCACGACTCGAGACACTTTTCGTAAAGTGGAACAGCTCACAACCTCATTAAGAATAATGGCACGACTCATTAAGCTCTCGTCTTTCTTTTTCAAAGAGTAGCACCGCTCGGTAACTCTATTTCGAAGAGTAGCATAGCTCAGAACACCGTTAGGAAGACCAGCTCTTACTTGTGTTACTCGCCACTAGAATCTATGCGCTGGGCCGTTCTTCGGAAGAGCGCATTGAGTCTTGCTACTTTTCATACGGGCTATGCGAGTCATGCTACTTTTCATGTTGAGTTGTTCTGATTTTCAAACCGCTTGATGGAATTCGGATTCGAAATCAGTGAACATTACGTGATCTCAATTGATTGCATAATTTTTTTTTCAATTCGACCTTGAAATGACCGAATTACAGATTTATTCAACGACCCATAAACCCCATTATAAATGTCATTTGAATCCATAGCATTATTTTTTTGGCTACGGCTAGTCCCACGGAACGCTGTCTAAACACCAACCCTAGCACAGGGTGTGTCTGAATGCTTTCCTTATCTTATAAAAAAATCTTATTAACTGGTTAGGTTCCAGTTTAACCTTCACTGACCTTATCATAAAGTTCAAAGTCACTGTAAAAGTTAAATTCAATTTTTTCACTTACATTTTGAAATATCGTGTTGTTCTTAATAAAAGGTTTTTTCTCACTTTATCCTTATACAAATGATTTCTAGATAACCTTGTTAGGCTTAAGCGAATATACGTATTCAGCGACTTCACAAACCTATGTTCCTGCTGTTTCACATTTTTGGATCAATTTTTTCATAGTTTGAACTTGAGATGACCTTGAACCTGACACGATAGAGGTTAGCTGACGCTGGATCTGTAAATAGTCTTGCTTATCATAATTAAGTATGGTGATACAACTTGTGCGAAATGATATACTTTTCATACCTCCAAACTCTCGTCAACTGGATTTAGAATATTACACACTGACAGACCCTATAGGAGGCTTTCATGGACATTGTGGTAATAAGAACTTTTTATCAGAAGGTCAAGTACTATCGAAAAAAAAAAAAAAAATTCGATGAGGACCCAAACTTCCATATAGTGGGTACGTTACAACCCTCCACAGGGGGCGTTTATGAGTGTTGTACCTGAGAAGGTCAAATACTATGGAAAAAAATCGGTTCCAACCAATTCGAAGGAGAACCAAAATCCTACTAAACGTTAGTTTCCCCGAAAAATCCTAGATGTTGGTTTTTACATCTCGCGTCTACAAAATTATAAAGTATTTTATGATCATGTTGTAATGTAAATTTAAATATGATTTTATGACGACGTTCTTTATTTTGCAAACACTTCAAACTGACAAATGAATGCTTTCGGCAGTATTTAATCTAATAAACGACTGAATTTACAGTAGTTTTTTGTTACATCTACAATAAATGACTTTCGCATATAGTAACTTGTGGAATAACATCTAAAACTAAAAGGTCAAATATAATACATATATTATAATTTCTTAAGTTAAAAGTACTTTACTCCTAGTACAATAATTTCCTATAGGAATTTCAAACATATTTAGAAATGACATCAAAAGATAGGTATTGTTTTTGTTTACTTATTAGAAATTCTATATTGATAAACATATTTATTGGCAACGTAGCATGAAAATTTTGTCGCTTAGTAGTGTTAGGGACGTATGTCGTTCCAAGATAAGACAAGTAGAGGATTACCACTAATATATATCGTCATTGGGTTCTTTTCTGCAACAGATGAATTCTTGAAATTGGTAATAGAGTGCAGTACCGCCAATTTGGAAATATTGGCCGGATTACTGGTTGTTGTTTAGAGAAATGTTCTGAGTGACAGAACCCTCTAAATGTACTTACCCAGTCTTCTTGAAGGTGTATCTGATATTGTGTATACTTATCTGTTGTGGAGACGTTTCATCTCCAAGTATGGAATAGCTGCCACTATTAGATATGCGTTACTTCTTAAATATTCGCTGGATTGCACAATTTTTTGTGTTTGTCAAATAATTTTGGTAGTGGCAGTTTACCTGACTTTTCGATCCGTTGGTATTGAGGGTTTCCCTATTACACTGGGCTAGTAATAATTCCATTAAGGATCCATATCTAAAGACGTTGCTAGCTACCTTAGGTTCCGCTCTTGCAATTTTTTTTGTCAAGCACATTCTTCCTAGTGCGTACACTTGGAATGATTTAAAAAAAAATGGAAGATGACTATTATGGCTTGCACAAAAAAAGTATGGCGTTTTACAAGAGCAGGAACGAAGGAAATGGCAGATACAAAACACATATAGAACAATATCTAGAAGAGACTTCTTAAAAAAATAAGAAGACACAGAATGAGAAAACCAGAGACAGTTAAAATCATTACAAAAGATGAAACAAAAATTAACTAATCGGAAGTAGAGGAGCCACAGAAAAGTCTAAAAACCGTAAGGCTGCATGAAAAGTTGAAATAGTCAACGGACTACTAAAATACAGTTGAAGAGAAAGAACAGAACTAACAGAATTCAAAAACATAAACTATTTAAGAACGGATATTGTAACGTGTAAAAAAAATTGAAGCCTTCTTGAGTAATCTTACGATTTAGTTGATGGAGATTATGTACCTCTGGAACTGTGGAGTTGCTGTGGCTAGAGCTATTTTTTTGTAGGCTCTCTGAACCACTTTCTGGTTCTGGTGCCTTCTTGAGTACCTTGTCCGTTATCTGTTCGACTTTTCGCTAATTCGGCGATAGCCAGGACAATACGTTTTTGTTAGCACAGTACAATGTGAGTTAAGTTTGATGTCATCCATAAAATACTTTTCTTCTTAAAAATCTGTTAGATTAATTTATATCCTCTAATTCGTAATTTATCTGAAGCCGCTCCTGTGCTGTAAAGATTTACGCATGTTTGGTTCATTTGAGTAGGGAGATTTTCTGATTCGAAGAATGCAAACTCGTCTCAAAGAGAGTGAAGTCGTGCCTCGCCGTGTGCGATTTCTGTAGGATACTATAAAAATGGCGTTCCCTTAAGTTATTTGGTGAGAATACCATTATAAAGAGGCGTTGATGGTTGAGATTTCTTTGGATAAGTTTAGCCCTTCCTTGTGTGGAGTCCTAGGGAGGATTTTGCCTAAGGAAAATTTTTCTATGGAGGGTTTATCCTTCGGTATATTTGAGTTTTGACTTACGGTGGATTTTTCCACGTTTTGAATCCTGTTTATGGTGGATTCGTTTTACGGTGGATTGTTCTACGTTTGGAACCATGTTTGAATTAAGAATTTTTGAAGTTAGAATTTTCTACGTTTTGGGGCTGTTATTTTTGAGATAGGATTTTGAAGTTATTATTTGGTATGGAACCGATTTAACCGTTTAGATGGAATTCAACTGATGTCCCGTCGGTGATAAATTAGTTGGAGATATTTGGCTTTGAGTTTCCAAAATCAATAACCCAGTACAGATAATCATGTCTATATCATAAAAGATAATAAATTTCAGAAACGTTTAATAAGATATGGTTTTAATTTGTTGACAGATTATACCATTATCCCTTATAATCAAATCATTTAGATTAGGTGATTATTGTTGAGTACATTTTTTGTAGATTTGTAATTATCTAAATTCTCACTGTGATTTTTAAATCAGATTTTTAAATATTCCATAATGTAAATTGCAGATTTTACTCTTTAGCTACATTTATTAGAATGTTCTAATTTATTTTGAAACAACCTTCTTATGTCAATTTTTTGTATTATATAGTTTCTTTTTGATTATTTTATTAAACTCTCTGTATTTACATTTTGCATATTTTTTATATACCTTACCTATCGATGGTGAAAGAATTTTTGGAAGCACCATTGAAAGTATTGAATACATATTTTTTTTAACGGATTCAGGTTATTAGCAGTTTGTTCATAAGGAACACAACAATAACACTATAGCCGGTATGAATTATCGGTTTTTAAGTTATGTTCACTTAAAGGTTTTTAACCAAACGCCGCCCTGAATAAATTTAAATTTTGTGTTTTACTATCTTTTATCCACGACCTTATGTCCCCGATGAACAGCAGCCGCCTAGCACATGTGAACAAATCAAAGTAGGTTTTATGTTGATTTTTGAGCTTTCCAATTTTAGGATACCAGGTTTGGGTCACAATATAAGAAACAGCAGGAAAATTATAGAGGAATAAACTGATTGAATACATGCATAGATGTAGTTCAGGTAATAAGACAAATTACCCCAAAAGCAATTGAATATAACGAACCAGTCGTCCTTTGTTTTATCGATTTAGTAAAAGCATTCGATAGCATACCAGCAACAGATGTATTTATTTTCTATATAATAAAGAAATGTCTTTGGACATCATCAAAACTATTAAACGCATTTAGAAATAGAAGCTAGAATAGACGGAAGTCTAACAGAGCTCATAGAGTTTGAAACGAAAATCAGATGACGCCATATTGATTGCTTAAAGTTAGCCTACACGGACACAGCTTCCACAAAACAGCAAAAAAGTTTTACATGAACTGGTAATTAACAAAGATCCCATTAGATGTAAGATACAAATCTACAACACAAGCACAGAGCAAGCTACGGAATCCATTACTTGGGTTTTGGACCGTCAGCTGGTTAAAGATTCTGGTCTACCATTTTCTCGCTTCTACCTCAAAGAGGGATGAAAAGTGTGTTATTGTTGAATACAAGGCGAAATATTAAGTATGATTAAAAACAGAAAAACATAACGGAAACTTTAACAATTCCTGTCCTTAATACGATTTCGCTATTTCAATTTCATTCATATTGTCACATTTATTAATTTATTATTTAGCAATTCAAAATTTTTCATTGCTAATCTTTTAATTTTTATTTTCTTACTCAGTTGTGTTAATTTTTATCAACATTGAGAACGGGGTGTGATTTAGACTCTGAAATGTTTGGAGTATATACGGACATTCCACCAATTATGGTGAAAAATACAATCCAACTATATTTCAGGAAACGACGAAAAGTTTTTCTTAAAAACCGCTAAAGATTGGGTTACATGAATAAATATTGGCTACTTATTTCACAAAAAATTTACTCTAAATCTGTTATAATTCCAGAACACGAACAGCACATGTAAAATAAAACGCTGGCTTTGCAAATACTTCGTTTTGTGCACATCAGAAATTTGTATACCGTTAGATATTTAGAGAAAATTTTATGGGATTTTATCCTCTATTCTTGAGCGAGTTTTTAAAGAAATAATAGGAGGCGAGTGGAACGTGTTCAAGCCGTTTGGAAACGGCAATTGTTTTACCTGAGCGGTGCACCGTATGACGTTCTTAAGAAACACTTATTTTAATGAAGGTGTTTCTTAAAGATTCAGTTGAATTTTGCATGCGGTTTCAGGTGTAAATTTATCAAGTTTTGTTCTTTATTTTCCTCTTCCTATTAGAAAATATTAGAAAATAAATTATCAAGGAACAAATTCTAGCATGTTGTTTTCGTGGAAATTTTGAATTGCTGGGGGTAACGAATCACTTTCACTTCAGAGACGACTTACTTTTGAATATGAAAAGAATCGGCTTCAACTGGCTTAAAATAAAAACCCTTTAGAAACCATGTCCAATCAATCTCTATTTTTTGACATATATTCTTTTTTTAACTTATTTAAGGTACAATTCTATTGATTATTTTAGGGTATTATTTCTCTCTCTCTCTATCTATCTTTCCGTCTCTCTTTTTCTCTCTCTCTCTCCCCCCCTCTCTCTAATTTGTATTTTTTTCTATATTTTCCACATATTGTTTAACTTTTTTATTTGTTTTATTAACTAGACCACTTTCTATAAGTGCAACTCTAATTCCCCATAGTGCAACCACCCTATATATGTTTCGTTGTATTGGTTACCCAATATATTAATTTCAACTCCACACGATGTTGCCATCGCCCTGTATAGCTATTAATACTTTCAGCCTATTGACTGTTTCTATTTTTCTATTGTTTAATTGACCCTGTATACCTATAATTTTACTTCACATCATATGTCAAGCATCAGTAACTACTTATGTTCCACACTGTATAACTTTTTTAAACCACGCTGTATAACTATAAATTCACTCCACTTATATTTCAAACATCCTGTATATGCAACTGCTTCTAACATTTTTTGAAACCTCCGCCCTATCACTCAACAATCATTACTGCATATGCTTATTTAACAATTTTTTAACGTTTTTTGATCCACTCTGTATAACTATAGTTTTACTTCACTCTTATTTCCACCATCTTGTATACGCAACTACTTATATGCCACCCAATACAACATTTCTTGAACCACCTTGTATAATTTTAATTCTATTCCACCTTATATTTTCAACCATCCTAAATATACTTATGTACCACTCAATATTACATTTATTTGTAAGATTTTTGAACCCACCTGTATAACTGTATTTTTTCTTCGTCCTATATTAAAACTACGCACATTGATTGCTGCCTGAATTTGGATGCCGTATAGAAAAGGTCGCTCACATAACAATTTTTCTGTTCGATACACTAATGGAATATTTTGTGCCACTCGACTGTAAGCTCTGCAAAATGAAAACCGTTACAAATACCCGGTACGATACACTTTTATGACATTTCTTCACTTTTAAGCCATATATTTATGATGAAAATTTGACATTTACATTGATTTTTGCCGTTTTTTGTACATATTTATCCGATTTTCAGAGAAACGGCATGTTTAACGTTAAAGACAATTATACGGAATCAAGCTGGAACATCTCGTTGTAGAATACAATATAGAGTAGAGAAAACAGTGTAGATTCATTGAAATTCACTGAAGTGTAGTCTCTTAATTACTGTTTTTTTCTGATTTTCTAGAAAACCGTATATCTCACGTTATAGAAAACATCTTTTTGCAATATTCCGTAATACAATGCAGTTTAAATCATCAATTTTGCCTAAGCCGTTTTTGAATAATCACTGAGCATCTATATATAAATAGGCAAAGACAAAAAGGTTAGGTACCATTTTCTCCTCTGTCTGTCAACCGATTTTCTTTGTTTTTGTTTTCTTTAGTAGCAATTGACGACCTTCAGTGCAGAATTTATTTATAATATTGGTTCATTCATTAAATAAAATGTAATAAAAAACATTATTTATGTCCAGTGTCAATGCCAAACAGATAACAGTAGCAGTGTCGCCAGATTGATTGGAAAGATAATCGTATGATGGATTGACTCGAATGTGAAAGACGAATAAACTAAAAAGTAACAAATTTTGACCTATTCCTAAAGTTTCTACATTGTCATGCTATTGAAATAGAACCCAGGAGAATTTATATTAAATATTAATGGCCATTTAATGGGCTCTCGCAAGCTTGCAACTTTCACTGCTTTGTAAATATGGTTTGTCAACTAAAATAAGAACTATGTATGTTGCAATTGATGAATTTATTTCTGATAATATTTTATTAATTTTAATGTTATACTTTCAGTTTAAAGATTCTTTTAATTTTTACCGTATAAATTTCATATAATTTGAATATGTTGACAAAAAATGTGTAAATGATAGGGCTTAGCTAGTTTTGAGTTGCCTTCAATCCTATCAATAGTGGGTATAAATAAATTGTAATATTGATCATATCATAGCTCTCCCGTTGTTCTACAAAATTGGTGTTGTATTTTGTTTTATTTAAAAGTTATATTTTGTGGGGTTATATATTTATAATGTTATTGCTCTACAGTTTATGTTTTGATTGACATCAAACAAAGAAAGGATAATCATGTTTGTTTTTCCTTGCCAATCACTAACTAATTATAATTATTTTAAGTTTTCTTGGGACTAACACCACAATTGACTAGTCATGGTTTGATATTGACAGCGCCCTACTTTACCGACAAGTACACCGTGTGATCGACGGAGCAAGAGCGTGACTATACAAGAAAAATAAATGTAAAACACATTTATTTTTACATATTTTGAATTATTTTATTAGAGCTATTGAATTTTTACATTTGTTTCTATTTTATTTTGGGTTCTAATCATTGTATCTCTCTTTTTCATTTTGATTTAAATATATGTCTCATTTTTTTTGGTTGTTTCCTTTCAACTCCCTCCTCCTTCCCAGACCAATACCAGCAGTTGCGAAGCTTGAAGACTTACCGTCTTAGAGGGGACTAGGTGTCGAGAAGCTAGACGCTATCGAGGACTGAGAGTCAAGCCAGAGTAGGAAATTTTATTTTAATTTCAGCAGACACACACACGGAAAAGTGTTCCCGAATTCTTTTTCACCAACAAAAATCATTTCCAAGTGGTGGCAGCATTACCTATTTTGTTCTCATGTTTTTTTCTTACAGGATTGCAGCTGTATAATAAAATAATAGTCGAAATATCAGTCTGGGTAGCAGCTTTTACAGAGTGGTATAGCCGCAGAGTTGACACTGAGTGCCGGGGCTATTACAGTAATAACGTTTTAAAGCAAGCTTTCTGCATTGTGTTGCACCTATTGAATTCTGTTTGTCATTAATTTATATAGGTTCGCGTTGAAAATGCCAAAGTTGCGTTAAAACCACATAACTAGAACTCAAAGTAAACATTCCGCTAAATTGACTAAAAAGTAAACAGAGTCTGTTGTATTAGTATTTCCACACATCTCATTTTTGAACTAGTTCAAAAGAAAAAGTGCATTCCCAATATAAACAAAAACCAGTCGCGTTCTTAAAAGCAATTAGGTTACATGGATGTCGTTGTATCTTTGTGCAATGTATTCCCAGAGGAACTGAAATCACGTTTGAATTAACGAGAGTTCAGCAAACCACTATGCATTACTCTAATGGCTTTGCGAATGGAGATGTTATACAAACGGGGAACGGGTATCTCATATGAATAGTTTCCAGATAAAGGACTAACATGTTATTTGAAATTGGAGCGAACACAACTGGCAGAAATTATATTAATTTTCAGTAATGGATGAGCAGTGAAATTAAATGTTATTATTTAGATAAATGATGATTGAAACATATCTAAGAGCAGTGGCGGCTCTTCTGAAAAATTTTAGGTTTTTTGGAAGATATAATTGTTACTGTCGGTCTTATGTTATAAAGATGCATTATAAATCCTAGTTTGAAGGTGTTAGATAAAGATTCATCTCATAACGATTCGGTGTACCTGAATCTGCTTTTTTACGAAGAGTTTGATTTTCTTCACCTTTTGCTAGTTCAAATCCGAACAGTTCAGGATTAGATCTCGTAGGATTCTCTTCGTAATTGCGGGTACATCATTAACACTGTTCCAACAATAACATGGTTTATTAAGTTATAATAATCACAATCTTCTCTATACAATATGGTGATTGAGTCTGGAACAGTACAATTTTCAACAATGTTCAAAAACTACAATGAGTGACTGAAGCCATTGATTTGTATTTCAAGAAAATTTAACTTCCACAATCTGTATGAACTTTCTTAACAATTTACTTTGACTTACTAACTAATACTGTTTCTTTAAATGGTCTACATTCCCAAAATGCTTTATGACCTGGTTTTCATTCATTTTCACTCTTCTCCTACAATACTACCGCGCTACTAGTCCTGCGCACAGGTTTCTAGACTATTTTCATTGCTGCCAACTGAGCATTACTACCAACTGACTAATACCATTGATATTACTGCCAGGTTGCGCCGTTATTAAACCAACCGTTAAAGTGCGCCATTACGCATCTCTTTTTAGGTACTCGAGGTTATTTAACCCATAAAGAAAATAAGAACAGAGTATTTTATTTGGCACAGAGCAGGTATACGGAACGACAAAAAAACGATAGCAGCGCACGAAGTTCATGAGGGGTGGAACTAAAACAGTGGACCATATAACTAGTCGTGTAAGATAATATTTATTAGGCATACTCAATTGAAATGGTTTACTATATCTGTCATTAATGTCAATTTTGTTAATATATGATAAGTTGTTAAATTTAAATTTGAAATAGTATAATCTGAAAACTTTTTTTAGTTCAGAAAGAATTTTGAAATTAAACAAAAGGTGGGATGGCCTCAGGAACGCAAATTCAGTTGTATTATACATAAACTTCAGATTTACATTGTAAGAACTAAATTTTATTTGCATTCCCAATCAGTTTTATTCCAAACAACAACAATTCATTCATATGCGAAGATCTTGTCAAACCAAAGTTTTCATTAATGCATTAAAATATAGATCACATGCTCAATAATCTGTTCTTCTCGCTATTTTTTAAATGGTAAGTAAAGTTTGATGTCAGTAATTATTAATCAATCAAAAAAAAGAACAGGCATATTGTACATTATCATATTAGTGTAAACAAAGTTCTGGTCAGTTCAGTAATGTACATAAATTTTGTGTCTAAAGAACAAAAACAAAAGCAAGACAACAAACACATTTAGACTATAATCTATAGAATTACCAAAATTCGATGATCATAAATATGCTATTTTTTAAAATAAATGTTATATATTAATGCTACAGTTGCATTGAAAATAATCCAGTTTAAAAAAATACATTTGGGGCAATCCTCAGTTCAATTGGTGGGCAGATTTGCAGTCATGAATAAAATATAATTTAAAATGACCGTTATGATCATGTAGTGATTAGCCTTTGGATTTTCTAAGATATAGATTTGTTAAAAAGTTTTGCTATCCAGGATAATCAACATTACAAAAGCATCTCAATCAAACATCTTTCAAACACATGGGATAAGCAAACCATATATTTACAAATTCAGAGTAGGTATCTAATGCAGTAAGCAATTGCCTCTTTTTTAACATATATTGTAAAAACTTTCAAGGTATTCAAAAATTATAAATATAGAACACAGACTAGCTTTAAATTTAGTACTTTGATGTATATTTGATTACTGATATTTGAAGGAAATGTTTTTACTGTTGACAATTCATTGTTTATTAAAATACATTGGCATGTACATATTTAGAAATCTGTTTTTAGGATAATTATTTGTATTGTTTCTCAGGGTTCATACTCTGTTTTCTCAGAATATGGTATTGTTAGTTTTTAGTGGTATGATGGAAATTTGCAGAATTTAATTTATGAATAAATTTTGTAGAGTATTACGTAGTTTTATTTCCTAATCTTTCACCAACATCAAATCTCACGGTTTTGAAAATATTTCAATCGAATCAATCGATTGAAATTATTTCATAACCTAAAAATTCGTTTAAACAAAATATTGAAATTGGAATATACCACATGTCAAATTTGAGTTTCCCGCTTTTCAGGTTAGTTCAACCCCCAATGAGCATAGTGCCGCTGATGTCGTACTGTTTCCGATGTTCCGTTGGGAATCGAACACTCTGTTCTTATTTTCTTTATGATTTAACACTTGCAAAAGAAAACTTTATTTTCGAACACAACTGTTATCAGCAGTGAATAATTTGTTCGGGACATGACTGGACAAGAGAAACGAGGTGGCTGTAGGTATGTGGAATGTGGGAAAAGACGTAATGTCGAGAATGAAGTGGTTGGTGTGAGGAGAAATGGGGTGTGGTTGGTGGCCATGGACTTGTCATGCAATATTGACAAAGCGGTGTTTAAGGTGGCGGGAGGTTTTTATAGCAGGGATATATACTAGAAATCACCGCTATGGGGGCTCCGAAAACAGATATTAAAGGTAAACATTAGGCGGAATGGGTGGGGTTAAAAATTTGCATGTTCTCAATAGCGGAGGGCACAACTTCGAGAGGGGTACTAGTAAATCACATACAGATAGAAGCTTATGTTCGGGGGCTTAAAGGGGCTGAGTCCAGAAATGGGAGATACTAGGGGAAGAATAGCTCAGGCTCCACAAATGTATAGTGTTTGAAGTGGGAGAGACGACAAGATTGCGAGGTACAAAAATCGGCGGCTATGCTTTGAATGTTCTCCATTCACTCTTCACACATTTATAACACAACACAACAAGTCAAATCAAATTGCTGTGAGGGCAATTTGAAGATGCCTTTTATGTTTCGCTTCCTCCAAGTTGTGTTGCCGGCTGTTTTATACTTCACTTACTGCCATCTCGATGTTAGTGCAATACACTAGAACATTCTCTAACGCAGTTATTCGCGAAAGTTTCATTGTTATTGAGCTCTAGAAAGTACTGCGGGCGCCAACTGTTAGTCGCGCACAGCTGGCGACTCTCTAGAGTGAGTATTACTTCCTCCTTTGGCCATAAGGTCTCCCAGAAATTAAACGGTTTTCGTCCATTGGATTTTGGAATGTACTGGCCATATGTCTAGAATGTGATAGAGTAGACAAGCCATCTGTTCTGTACTTTAGGCCGGTATTACTTTATAAAAGATTTGATCAAATATTTCATATAAATGTCAAGACAGATTTCATTCAATTATTTATTACACTACTACACTACTATTAATTCGTCGCGTATTTTTTCGCTTTTTTTGTATGTATGTTACCTGATTTCTTTTCCTGTGGTGCACCGTTTTGAATGAATATGGTCTTGTTTAATAGAGTATATATCCGGATTGGTGAAACTTCAAATTTTGGAAAAGAATTCGATTGGTAAAGTGATAAAATTTGTGAATGAATACATGCGTGCATGGAAATCGACCAATATCCCTAATATTTTAGTCGATTTTTCGATAACTCCTTATGGATGTGTATAGTTTTTTAACATTTAATCTATTAAGGAAGATCCTTAGGTGATCTCATATACTTTTCTGCGACGTGCAACTTGCAGTTTTGCAGAAAATCAGAAAATTCCAAAATTCTTATCAAAAATTTTATCGAAATGACATAACGGACGTTAAATATTTTAATTCGAAAGTAATAGTACGGTAATTTTAGGCATTGGAAGTTTTAATTGCGAATTTGAAAATTTTCTATGTACATCTCAAGCATATAGGTAGTAAAGCATAGTATTTTCGGCTCCTTAAATCAATGAGTACCAAGCTCATTTTGTTTGTATACCAGGCAAATACCTATTTAAATGCAAATTTTTCCATTTTGCGAAGACGGTGCTTTTGGTTTACACATTCTCCCGGCCTAATAGAAAATTCAGTGACAACACATGTCAAACTTTAAACTGGTATTTGGTACGTTTATAGATAGGGTGTTTAGTTATAGCAAACAAAATAACAAAGTAAAGTGCTAGAAGGAGTTGCATTTATATGAAGATTGAAATATAGGACGGACTAGAATGATAGTGGTCCGTAGACAGCCGTATATACAGGATGGTTGGAATATAGGGCGAACTGGACGTTTGGTGGTATAAAAATGTGCAACAATCAAGTTTGATGAATTAGTAGATAAGTACGCAATGAAGGATTTTAGATTTGCTTGGCACCGGCTTAAAAATATACTAGATTGGTAGGTAATTAATTTGTACAGAATGAGCACCTTTTAATGTTTACATTTTTTACTTCCTGGGTAGGTACCTAACAACATTTAATTTGTTATTTATTTGCTAGAGTTGTATTTTGTTATAATTATTTTTAGCTTTTTAGTTATAGGTAGAAGTCGGTTATATATATATTTTAAATATTTTATTATGGCTATAGTTTCAGTCATTTTAAAAAGAAAAAGTAATGGGCGCCTAGAATGGTATAGTTTATCACTAGTGGGCCTGATAAGCAAAACTACTTATTAGCAGGTTAACCAAAATGATAATTCTACGATTGTTATTGGATCAACTGTTGGATTTTTTTTCAAATGGGCGTAGGTGATCGTTTGTAGAAGAATATAAAAGGGACCGAGAACTAGCAACGGTCCGCAAATCCGACGCAGCAAGTACCTACCCTAAACCTGAACTTATAAAAAGATCTGAGACAGAAGGCAAGAATGGCAAAAGAATTATTTTTGAATGGATGAAACCACATTATAGATGTTGATAATATAATTGTCTATTTTAGTTGCTAAAGAAATACACAAATGAAAAATTGTTATTAGTATAAGGGTCCACCTATATCATTTTAGTCGATTACAGCACTGCGCTTTATTATCTATATAGATCTGTGATATGATTTATAGCTATTTAACAACACACACACACACACAATTATTTTCATTTTAATTAACTTTTCAATCAGTCGAGTTTTCTTTAACAGTCTACTTTCACACAATGGTACTAAGAATTTTTACTGTATGCAATTAACCTCTTGTTTCTATTTTATTTATAATATTATAAAAAAATCAACGTTCTTCATATCCAAATAATAAATTTTTTGTTGTACAATTCTACAATAAACTTAACGTCAAAAATCTTTTATAAAAGATAGGATGACCCGACGACGCGTATACATGTGATCACAGATATATGTCAAAGAAATATTTATCAAAGATTAGGTATTACACAATCAAATATCTTTGATAAAGATGTTTTAGCAAAAATATTTGATATTTGAAAGATTTGACAATGTACCTAATAGCGGCCTTACACTTTGACACTATTTGATGGACCTCACTATCGTCAATTTGCATTATATACATCTATTTTGAACCTGGCTCCTTCACCAAAAAACATCTACCGGCACTTATTCGTCTTGGTTGTTAATAAATTTAAATATTGTCTTTATCATCAGTCGTAGAGCGAAATGTAGGCGGAAAAGAGGCGAAAATGAAGAACTGGAGAACATATATGGGGAGCCGCAAATGTCTACAGTTGTAAGTGACTCAGACGGCTAGGACGCATAGAGAGGATGATGAAAGACAGGATGCCAAAACTAATGATCAACAGAAAACCGATAGGACTGAAACGAAAAGGACGGCCTCGAAAAAGATGGCTGGATAATGTAGGAGTAGATCTGCGGAGAATGGCCATCGAGAAGTGGAAGATCAAAGCTAGCAGTAGAAATTAATGGCGGCGTTTAGTAAAAGCATCTTTGTATATATTGTAAATAAAATAACATGAGAAAACTTTTAGTTTGAGTATAATTACTCGCCCTAGGCCTTAAGGGCCTGCAGAGCATTATAAAAAATATATCATCATCAGACCAGCTCCATATTGTTTGATTCGAAGTAACATATCGTCGCTTAAGTCCTAACATCGTATAACACTTACTAACTGATCAAACAATTGAAATTTAAAATACCAAAGTTACCGACAACTTTCAGTATAACCGGAGCTGGTCGATGAACGAACTTATTTATTTATTTAATACCAATAATTAGTTTGAAAAAGAAGACACAGCTTCATTCTATTTCTGTTATAAATTCAACTTCGCTGCTTATTACTTCGAATAATGCCTTTTCAGAATAACATTTATTATATTGGATAAACCACATACTTGTGTATCATAAAATTACGTTTTCATATTTTTGAAACGAGCAAATAAAAATGCGGATAAATACTATCATATTACCTTTTCATATCGAGCAAATAAAAATGCGGTAAAAGCATAAAACAAATTATGTTTATCTACTACACATTACTCACTTGAATAATTGACAATAACTACTTATTGTTAGTTTAACGAAGTTCCTTTCGATTGGATTGTACACTCATGTTATGCACTTATTTTATACGCTTTAACTGTATTGACATTCTTATGGCTCAATTATATCCAGCAATACAAAAAGGGGAATAAACCTGTTTTTGTAGAAATGGTAGTTATTTCTTTATGTCCTTGTTCCTTCGCTTGTAAATAATAATTATTTAGAATGAAATTTTCTATGGACAGATGATATGAATTTTTGGACATTGCTTTAATGTTCGATGCAGAAGATTTACTCTTATTTTACTCCGGAATATGGCAGATTTTTTTATAGTAGTTACTCTGTTTCTGAGTCAGTCTATATCGGTGCAATCAGACAGCAACAATTAATTTGTCGGTTAAAAAAAAGAAAATTGCAAGAGCTACCCTTTGAACAAATTTCAGTAACGTCGTCCGTTTTAAATATTGTTTTAAAGTTCACTTTACACATCAAGATCTGAAACGTTTCAAAAACTTTTTTCGAAGTTGTCAGAAGCAAAGATTAAATAAAGCTGGCATTTTTGTTGGATCAGTCAAATTAGTTACTAGTGTTCAACAAAAAAGATGGTATGATTTTAAAAGAGTAGTTTCTGGATATTTAGGAAATAATAAAGTTGGAAATTATTGAGAGCTACACATTAGAACGGTTTAAGACAATGGACTGCAAAATGTCTCTAAAAGTACATATGCTGCTGCTCGTTCATTTAAATAAATTTGAAAACGTGATTGTGGCGTGTTGAGAAGAAGAAAGGTAACGTTTTCATCAAGACATCGTGGACCTCGAGCATTGCTATTAGGGCCAATACAACGAAAATATGATGGGCGACTCTATTTGGGGTTTAGTGAGAAAGTACTTATAAAGATGAAATTAAAAGCAATAGAGTTCACCTTTAATCATTTTCTACTATTTTGTAATTAACCCACTTCCAAAAAGGAGGAGGTTATCAATTCTTGGGCACGTTTGTTTATGTGTGTGAGACAGAAAGAGAGAGAGAGACAGAGGACGTTTCACTTTAACTGGATCAACTACATACCCAAAATTCAGGTTGATGGATCTTGACGTTTGAGGTATTAAAATGTTCGTCTGGAAAAGATCTTTCAGAAAAGTGCCGGCGAAATTCAAAATTCAAAATGGCGGTTCCAATATGGGGGCTAGAAAGTGAAAAAAACAACTGTAAGGTAAATAAATCTTTCCGAACAGAAAATAAGCAACTTATCGGGTTCTCTGTTCGAGGTGTCATTCCTTTGTACGCAAGACAATATATATTATATATAAATATAATATATATTGTTTCTGGTCGGAAACCTTCATCAGTTGCGCTTCCCACAATTGAATGTCCTCTCGAACACTTCTTTATGCATTTGATGCATTTCGTTAAATTTGAAGACGCGAGATGTAAGACCGACATCTAGGATTTTCAAGAGAATCAGTACACAGAGGTTCCGAATCTGGAGCCGTTCCGTGTAATTGCTGTTCTCCCTTAACTCCTAGGACAGAATGTCATGATAAAATTTTTTTCTTGAAAATCCTAGATGTCGGTCTTACATCTCGCGTCTTCAAACTTATTGGGTTGTTTTTTGGCTGAAATTGACCTGAAGGATACCCTTTAATAGCTGGTGTGATGAGATTACAAAATCCATCTTGGCGGTAAAAAAATCAATAGGTAGGGTGGAGGTATTTTCAAAAATCAACTAATTCTTACCAAATTTGGTATGTGGGGTTTTTTGGGGTAATTGGTCTTGAATGCCAGATAGAATTTACAAAATTCGATATGGCAGATTCAAGATTAAATTTAAAATTCAACCGATATTCCTTAAATGTAATATGGGTAAAATGGGTCTTTGGAGTGGCTGATTACAAATACGGAGTCAAATTATTTGAAATTAAATATGGCAGATGCGGAACAAAATTGCACATATGGTAGATATTTTGTAATTTTTCCATCCTCAAACTATCACTTGGAATTTTGAAAATCTGAGCATAAATTCATAATCAGCAACCCCAAAATCGCCTGAATACTAAATTTTCAGTAAATCAGTTGAATTGTGAAAGTTTTGTCAGGCATCTTGAATCCGCCATCTTAAATTTTGTAAACTAAACCTCTGATTCGTGATCAGGGAGTCAAATTTTTCTACAAAAAGCGCCACCGCCATGATAGGATTTTGTCAACTCGCATCACACCAGCTATTAAAGGTTAACTTTCAGGTACAATTTCCGACCAAATAGGTTGCGTATTTTTTTTCAGGAAGCTCTTTTCACACTAGACTTGAATTTCTAGCCGCCATTTTGAATTCTGAATTTTGCCGGCAGTTTTTGGATACCTCAAACGTCAAAATCCATGAACCCAAATTTTGGGTATGCAGCTGATCCGGTTAACGTGAAAAGTTTCGATTTATTTATTGAAAAATAAAAATTTAAACGATTGTAGATTTTCTAAATATTTCTTGGATACAAAAGCAAACTATTTCAGTTCATGTATATTTTTTTGTATAACTAATCGATATTATCAATGCAAAAATTCGTGTTGACCTATGTAATATACTTTATTTGTAAAAAATGATGAATTCAAAATGTAAGTTAATGGAATTTATTTATGCATTTTATGTTTCGTTAACTCTGGTAACAAAAGTACTTACAATTTGAAAATTCATTTATTTTCAGTAGAATGCATAAAATTTTATGCACCCTATTTGCTTACATACTGCGGGAAAAATATGCAAATGTTAACATTTTCACATCGAATGAAAAAAGTAACAGAATCAGACTGATGTTAAAGTTTTCGAGCTCTGAAATTACCATTTCATAAATTAACCTCCGCAGTTGACATCGAATATTCTACGGTGTTAGCGTCTCACTCCAACGCGCAGCCACGAATTGAATTTCCTACAATCATTTCCCAAAGTAGTGTTTGAATAAGCTAATTGACATGTAAATCGTTTTATGTGTTTGCATTGCTAAAACCCCCGCAAATTGCTTTATTGTCTTTAACCAGCTTGTTCCGTGCTGCGGAAGGTGTCACCTCATAATTGTTCTGTGCCGCAAACTACCACCGGGATTCATTCAACAGAATTATGTAAAAGAAAAGAAAAGAGTTTTACTGCCTTTTGAGGGGATTCAAGAAAACTAATTTCCTTTTGTAAACGAAATTTCATCCGGAAGAGCTGAAAAGTTTTCTGTCGTATTTAAATTTCGAAAGAAAAATTTATCTAATTACCAAACTGATTTTGTTTTGTGTTGTTAATTAGAGTTCCTTTGTTTAATAATGTTCGTAGATATGCTTTACCGTCCGTGATAGAGAGGCATTACAAAAACTTTAAAAGCTTTCTTGATTGATAATCTAACTGAGGAGGTATTCAGACTTATTATCCTAACCCCCATCCTTACAGTTGACCTATTATTCCAATATTGTATTTCTGCCTTAAATTACTGAAAAACTTGCTATTTCGTTTATATTTTTATTATTTTCGAGTATAGCTCGCAACATTTCAAACTGCATACTGGGGCATGTAAAAAATTGAAGCCAGTACTAATATATGGTGAATGCGCTAGTATGAAAACATTTTAGTTGTTCTTATTCGAAATCTATGATGAAATTAATTGAAAATAGATTGGAATTTCATCAAAACATTTCCAGATGAATGTTTTCAATTTGTCTGCATATACAGGGTGTGTTTTTTGATGATCAGTATGGGGATCTCGGAAACTAGCGGAGATAGAGCAATGGTTAAATTAGGAAAGATTTGCAGTTTTACTGGCCCAATTTAATGACACTTTCGGATTTTTGTAAAAAGTCATGGCTTACTAGATATTTTGAAAAAACGAAATTCTGTCGATTTATCAAATCCCTCTAGCTCCTTTGTTTTTGATTTTATAAAAAAGTGTAAATATCAAAATTGAAGTCCTCGTTTGCCTGACAGCTCTCGTTTTCGAGATATGACACAAACTTATCTTTTTTTGAATGGAAACCATAGTTGGCTATGACCTCAAAAAATCTGACATTTTTAGAGCTTTTCAACGATATAATACTCGATATAGTTATTCATAAAAATAACGGAGCTATCGATGCTTCTCTCTTTTATATTCACTTTTACCATGAAAAAGATTGTTTTCACTTTGACGTTTCCTCATTGGAGAGTAATTCCATTAGTAGTGCTGAACTGACAGTCGATATTGACTAGTTTTCGTGATAAAATGGAGAATTCTAACGAAGAAAAACTGAATATGATGGAATGTTATATCATATGCCATAAAAATTGAGTTCGTGCAGCTGACTAATACTTTCATAGATATTTTAATCGTCGTCAACCTGCTCTATGTACATCAATAAATCCAAAGCCATTGACAACGAAGTCAGAATAGAGTTTGAAACGTTTGGTATTCCTGCAATATACGTCGTTTTATTTCTATTGTGGTGTTATTGCCCAAAAAAACATAAAAGTAATCAAGAACATGCCACAAACAACTTTTAGAAGACACCCTACTTAACTGGAAATCGACCAATCCTGAATATATTTCACCCCAACTGCAAGTACTTATGAGCCACCCTATATAAAAATTTTAGTCGACATTTTTTTAATCACCTTGAATAACTGTATAATACCTCACCCGATATTGCAACCATCCTGCATATGCTGCTGTTTATAACTTTTTGAACACCTGACTATATATATAACTCTTCTCTACCCTATATTCCAGCTATGCGACTGCTTATGGTCTAAGCTGTATAACAATTATTTCTGATATTTTTTGAACCCCCTTTTAAAGTAAGATTGTGTTAAACACACTCTGAAACTATAATCTTGCTTCTCCCCATATTTCAGATATTCCATATAGTAGAATACAACTGTTTATGGTGTACCCTATATAACAATTTTTTTAAACTTTTTTTTATCTACCTTAATGGAAATGCTCGTGGAACCCTTGGTGTGTCACAAATATGAAAACACAGTTTTGCATCCTAACACCAAACTTTTATTTAAACGCTCACCCAAAACTGCAACTGCTTATTGGCCACCCTATATAACAATTTTATTCAACATTTTTGTTAACCGCTTTGTATAACTAACTCTACTTATAATATATAAATATTTCAACCACCCTGCATGTGCATCTGCGTAGGGGCCACCAAATACAAAATTTTTAAACACTTAACTATAACTCTGGTCCACTCACCATTTTTGAACCACCCTTGAAAGTATAATTTGATTCCACCATTTATTTCAACTACAACTTATATGCATCTTTTTCTAACATTGTTTTAATCACATTGTATGAACTATAATTTTACTTCGATCCATGTTTCAGATCTTGCATATATGCAACAGCTCATGTTCTATCCAACAAAAAAATATATCTAACCTCTTTAATTATAAATCTACTCCACCCACTATTTCAACAATCTTGAATTTGCAGCTATTTATCGGCCACATAGTATAACATTTTTGTACCACCCTTTATAACTATAAATCCATCAATACCAAATATATTTCACAAAAAACGCAACTGCTTATTGGGCACCGATTGTAACAATTTTGTTCAACATGTTTTTGAATCACCTTGTATGTATTACAACTACCCTGTATACGCTACTGCTTATTGGTCAACCAATATAACATTTTTTAAATAATTATCATAACACTACGCCATTTCACAATTTTTCCTCATATTTTTTCAAGACATATTAAAGGATAATTTCTCTCTACACTTCATTTAAACCACCCTTCATTTACAACTTTTTCTAACCTTGTTTAAATGACACTGTATAACTATAAGTTCACTGCGCACCATATTTCAGGGACTCCATGTATGCAACTGCTAAATAATAAAATTTTTTACCCAACCTGCATAATGATAACTGTACACCACCCTATATTTCAACAACCTTTTATATGCAACTACTTATTTGCCACCAAATATAACATTTTTGTACCACGCTGTATCCTTAGAATCCTACACAACCCGACCAACCCTATATTTCAACCATCCGGTAAATGGAATAGCTTGTAGATCATAACATTACTTTTAAATATTTTTTAAATCCACCTGTATAGCTCTAATTATACTCCGCTACATATTTCAACCATCCTATATGTGCAACTACTTGTGGATATAAAACAAGTTTTTAATCACAACATAAACTATAATTCCACTCCATCTTATATTTCAAACACCTTGTATAAACAACTGCTTCTAACATTTCTTCAACCCATTTCATAAATATAGTATCTTATGAACATAATTCAAAGATCCTAGTTGCTAACCTAACACATTTTTTTAAGATTTTCTATTCACTGTATAAATCTTCTATCCTTTTTCAACCACTTGGTATATGGAACTGTTTATGGCCCACTCAATATAACTTTTTTGGAATACCCCGTATAACTAATTCTCCTCCCCCTTATTTCCACCACATTGTATGTATGTAGCTGCTTATAGGACTTCTTTTAGATTTTTTAAATCCATGTAATACTACTAGGCTCTAAGTTTCCTATATACAGATCACCCTGTAAAATTACGCTTGTTATATCAGTTGATTTTTGTTAAATCGCAATATGTTAGTTACATTTGCACATTCCGAACTTTGAATAAAAGCTAAGCTGATGGAAGTATATAATCTTTTGTGCGTGCGGTGGAAACAATTGAGTAATTGTATTACCAACATGGTAGAAGTATTTTCGCTATATTTATCGTTTCTGTCAATTTAAAGACATAAACTGTCTACCAGATTTTAAGTCAAACTATAAGCTTCGCAACAAAAAAAGATTCAGCAAAATTAGTTAAGTAGTTCATACGTGATGCCCGAACAAACAAACAAACAAATAAACAAACAAACAAACAGACAAACTTACAATTTTATAATAGTATAGATACAAATTCGTTGAAATATAGGGAGGTTTAGAAATATATATAGAGGATGGTTAAAATACGTTAGAAACTAAACGTTTTGTTGAGTGGCATATAAGTAGTTGCATATACAGAGGCGTTAGAATATAGAGTGGAGTGGAGAGAAATTGTAGTTATACAGGTTAGTCAGAACAATGCTAGAATAAAAATTATATCGTGAAACCCATAAGCAGTTGATTATATATGATAGTTGAAAGATAGGGTGGAGTAGAACATATGTTGTACAAGGTGTTTTAAAAAATGATAAAAGAATGTTATACCTATATACAGGGTATAATCGTATATAATCAGGTATAATCGTTATTCATCTGGCGTCCTAAAAGTCAGGTCACAGGGGCGTCTTATTTCTGTTCCAAACAAAACATGAGCTGGTGTTAACCGGTTGCTATTATGTACACCCGATCTGTATGCGAGCAGGAATAGAGGCATCTGCTCGTCCCAATCCCAATGGTTACTGCCCACAACTTTTGAGAGATGAGATTCTAGAGTCTTGTTAAATCTATCCACCATGCTGTTGGACTGTAGGTATAATAGTGTATTCCTGGTTGTTGTTAATTCGATTCAAAATTTCTGCCTTTTCTTTAAATAAAGTTCCATTAACACCCCATCGCTACAGTGGTTGCTTCTTGATGGGGAATAGCAAAAATTATGGGCTACTTGTTGCGGTAATCAACGGCTACCAGAAAATATCTGCCACGCACTTTGGGTACAGAGAAAGTTCCCACTATGTCAATGGCTATTCTTTCCTTGCATTGCTTCATTTTTTCTATTGACTAATTTTTGGGCCGCTTTATGGCACCATTCGCTTACATTTTTATAATAGTTCACCCAATAAATAAACCTTACCAGAAATGACCTTATGTAACTCTTTCAGGATGGCGGGTACTCTTTTCGGTGGTATAACTAACTGGGATTTAGTTTCTTTCCCATTGACACTTTCCCATATTCTCTTCAAAACTTCATTCTCGACTCGAAGAGTTAATCCCATTAGGCTCAAAATTGTTTTAAGGCCATTTCTTGATTAGATATTTCTCCCCATCTAGGTCTGTTATCTCCAGAGTTCTTATTTGTCATAATTGGTGCGATGTTTTTGTCTACCAGTTGATTTGTTCAACATTAGTCTGTGGTCCAGTGCTCATTTGTGGTGGTTAATTGACATGCGCAGTCTTCTCGACAAAGTATCGGCATTGTTGTAAATATGGCCGGAATCTTGCGACATCATAAAGTGATAGTTTAGTAGTTATCCCATTCACCTGGCCAACTGTCCTTCTTCATGTTTAGGCCATTTGAGAGCGGCATGGTCAATTCTTATGAGAATATTTATGGATTATTGCTTATTCTTTCCTAGTAACGCAGTAGTTATTCTCTGGTTTACAAAATCTTCGATTGTAGGACTTTAGTAATAGGCGCACATCACGTTTATTGCTGGCATCGGTGTCGAGAATTAACGTGTCATGTTGTCTTGGAAACGCTGGAAAGGTGCTCGAGGAGTTTAAAAGCAGCCCTGTGCTTTTAAACTCCTGAATGCATCGTCGCACGCTTAGTTCCTATGGCACATATCTTTTTGTGCTATCGGCGTAGTAATGGAGTGGCCATGATAGTAAATCGCTACATATCGTTTGTAGTAAGATAAGTCCCAAGAAACTTCTTGCAAATTACCCGTAGGAGCCAGTCACGAATAGCTTCCACCTTACCATCTTTAGTTTGTATTCCTGTCTTTGATATGATTTGGCCCAAGAACTGTATTGAAATAGGAAACATATCTTATGTTTCAGAGGAAGGTTAGCATTTTTAATCTTGCCGAATACTTCCCTTAGATTTTTTAGATGAGAGTCAAATGCGTGGTCGATGACTAAAACGTTGTTTAAATAAAAAAAATAAAATAAAATAGTATATGGATTCTCCCTATTTCTTCGAAATATCCTTCTTTCAAAAATTCTTACTATTCATTTAATTACATACAAAAAAGTATTTTTTGCAGTATTATTACTCAGTGTACTTCATGTACCCGCTCCTTATTTAATATGTAACGTTCACTCAAAAAAAAAAAATTCTCTGCAGTTAAAATTCTAGATTTTGGCATATACGTAGCCACAAAGGGTTAAAGGGTTATTAATATCTAAGTGAAAGCGCTGCAAAAATTGAAATAAAACACATACATTGTGAGATAAAATATATTTATTTCATTATTTTTAAAGTCATAAAATTTGAACAAGTTACCCAAAGGAAGTTCGTTTTGAGTTTTAGACATCGATGATTGTGGAAATAACTACTATATAGCCTAATTTTTTTTACCGTTGTCCAATCTACAAATAAACCAATTGCGGGTTTAATTTTTACAAGTAAAGAGTTTTATCGCGAAATCAATTCCGACTTCCAGGAGTTTCAATGGAAATATCTCGAAAAGTTAGTAAAGAGTTGTTGATAAATATCATTTAATATTATTAGAGCAAATATTTTCTGCCTAGAAGTTTTATTGGAACTTAAAAGCAATGAAAATAATCGACATTTGTTTTCCAGATATCACTCACCTTTAACATATATATTTCAAAAGTTGAGTCAAACAAATGTATAGGCAGTTTCTGCAAATAAAAAAAACGTTGATTGAGAGCTTAACAACTTTTAGAGCTGGATGTGATTGGTTCAAATTATATATTGACTTAACTTCACGTTTGCATTCTTAGTTTTAAGACCTATTTTAAAGCCCGGCATAATTATTTACAATTAATTAAATTTATGTGAGATGTTCATGCATTGTTTAAAATACAATTTTCGATTGAATTGAAGAATTGGAATTTAAATAATTTAGAGAGCTATTTTGCACAACCCACCATGTTAACGAGGATAGTCCAACCGGTATATACAAAAGATATTTTGAAAGTTCATACTTCCACTACAATTTGCCTAATAGTTGAAAATAATAGTAAACATTGCATTCAATATATGAATATGGGACAGCCAGCCAGTGGTTCACTGAAAATAGCTGTCAAGGACAGATCTAGAATTTTCTTAAGGTGGGGTACGAGATGAAAATTATGGTAAATTGTATTACTATATATTTTATCAGGTTTTCATTAACATAACTATTGCCTGCCCTTTTGAACTATTTTCCATTGGTTTATTGAGTTAATGGTTACCTGTATACAGCTTACAAATAATAATTAAATTAGTTTTGTCCACTGACTGCATCCGCCATCAAGGCATCGGAGGAAAATTAAGGGTCCGTAGTTATTTTATTAATACATTTTACGGCACTAAGACAAAAATCCAAGACATACCAATTGAAGTGCATTTTATAAGGTTTCAAAATATATTTTGCATATCACTATCGAACTATCGTGGTTAATACGATACGTTCTGCAAAATATTTCTGCAAATTATTTAAATTGCAATTCTGCAAGATCTACTTTACAGACAATATCGAACTTCAGCTTAAGTATAATACCGAGCATTTATTAATCTCAACGTTATAAGCTATCACTAGAATGCACATTAAGGTTCCAGCTGTTATTAGAGCCATGTTAAGAATTTTAATCACTCACTTTATATTAGTTTTTCCAGCTTTTCTTTATAAAAAATGCTGCGATCAAAATTTATTAACACTAATTTTGATGATTTTCTGATTCTATACAATTTTTCTATTGACAGCATTATGAACAGATCATTTTACTTTTTAGAATACCAACGAAAAACAAAAATACACCATATTTTTGGGGGTTTTCAAGGCTCAAATAATTTACTTCTACGACTGTGTTGTTAAAATTATGTCAGTTATGATTTATAAACTATTATTTATGTGATGGCTTATGCGGTTTACTATTGAATTTTACGTCACTTAAAAATCTATATTGACTGGTGTAATGTGTTTATCAAAAATTACTTTTAACTAGTAAACCAACTACACATATTCGTGTTTAGTTTATAGTGCATTTTTTCATACCTGTCATAAACTTAAGGAATTGAAAGTCGCTGTAAGCAAGCCCTAACTGAAAGCGCAATATGTCGTTTATTAAATATGTAACATCTGAATGCTGACTTCATGAGAGAGGTAGTAAAACCACCGCCTTATTGAAGTTAGAATGAAAAATGACAGCTCATATTTTATGGAAGAAGGTGTGGAAATGTTTTCCGCATTGACAATGAGCCATCCAGCATCTACCAGAATCTGTCGAGCAGAAATTATATTTCAATGTTTGCTCGTGTGCCATTGATTTAGAGAAAGTTTTACAAATAAATATGAGTAAACTGTAAATTTAATGTCAGCTGACAATACATATGTGTTGTTTCTTAAAAATATTATCGATGTATATTTGTGTGGTTAATAAATGTATATAAATATGTGGTCTAGTATAACATTAAGTATTGCAGGAATGTTATATATAGGCCTAGGTGAGTTAGTAGTACATAGATGATTGATGTAGCAGAAGTAAGTTCCGTTTTTAAAACTTGGAATTTTGAAGTAAATTCTGGTTATTGTCTTCAACATTGTTTTCAAGATAGTTCAAAACAGGTGAGAATTTAGAATTTCATACCAAACTGGCGAGAAGATCTGTTCAAGGATATATACAGTGACAGTCAAAAGTCCCTTCTCTTCTTATATCTTTTGAACTCCTATACCTACTTAGACTAGTGAAATTTGGAGGGTGAAAATAAAGGGTTGTAAACTATTCTACTAGTGCTAATAGATGACGTAACAGTAATAGATGACGTCATAGGACCACTGTGATCACTAATTTTAAATAGGACCTAATTGCAAGTAGAGCTTATTTGAAATGTATTGACAATAACTGCTCAGCCATAGTAGTTTTCGGTGGGTTTAGGCCAATTAGTTGAAATTTAATTAATGAAGATTATTCAGTCAGCTTTTGGTTAGTTGTCGAAAACGTTGACGTTTTTAATTTTCTAGTAATTGTTACTTTGCAAAATTTTTGGGAAAAACCTTTTTACTTTAAATATTTAATTTTATTTGATATTTTTAATGTTTAACAAGACGTTTACCGACAAAGTAGTAGATGTCTTAATAATTGCTGAATGTATATAATATTCATTTAATAGGAGGTACCCACATCGTACAATATCGAGGACTTGAGGGAGCTTCTTCAGGAGTTTGGAGTAACAGGTAGTGTTAAAAGTAATAATAAAAATTGTAATCGCACAAATGGTAGTAAACCCTACATCCTCTACAGCTAAAGTTGAGTTTGTTTGTGAAGTTAGTCATAATACAGTACGCTGGGTGTTAGTAAAAAACAAAATTCATCCATACAATTTAAAAATGCTGCTCTAACTTTCAGCTGGATACTCCGACAGAAGGCTGTTTGGAATGACGCACAACTGTAATGACTATTGGAATATACTAAGCTAGATCTGGCTATTTCGAGGTAAGAGTCGTCGAAAAACATTTTTTCTGTTGAACATCAGGAAGCAAGACGGAAAAAGGCCATGACATAGGCCCTATAGAATTACTCTTTATTATAGGGCACCATATGTATGGGAAGGAGAGTACCTGTAATTTGCATAAACGACAATCTGACGGCCCTAGAATGACCTTCAAGATCACTTGATTTGACTCCCACATATCACGCATGTTATATGGAAAAACAAACTTGGATGGCCTCTGGCATGCCGTAAGCAGGATTTAGATGTGTATATCCTTAGTATAGCCTAGACGATCTTATCCTATCTATGCCCCATAGAAAACGTAAGAATACCTGCAAATAAGTATGGAGGATCTACTCGATATAGTTTTTTTGGTAAAGAATTAAGAATTACCAAATATCATAACCCATCTTTAAATAATAAATTAATTTAAATTTAATTTCGCCCTTGTGGTGATGCATTTTTTTTTGATCTCTAGAATATTTTATATTTTTTGGTCGAAATTGTGGATAGAAGATAACGTGACAATTTGTTTACATGTATGAATGTCTATTTGTGTTCTATACAGAGCTTATGCTGATTTTTATGTTCTTCTGTGCCTACCGAAATCTGCTCGTTAGTGCTTCCTAACTATGATTTATAGCGGTCTGGTAAAAATGATCAGTCATAATGTTTCTAGTTTTAAACTATGTTATTTTAGACACAGGACGTCTTTCAGGTACTACTCAATTTAAGCAAGTACAAAAAAATTAACTCGATTATTATAACCTGTACTTTATATCAGTTTTTGGTTTCCCCTTTTATCTCCATTTTATTGAAACTAGCATTCCCATATTTAAACCAGTCTTGGGATAATTGATTGTAATACTTAAACTACAATAATACTTATTATTTCAACATTAATAAAGTGTAAGTCATTTAATACTAAGTTATAGCAAATTTGGGATTTACAAATTATGATTTTAATAGAATAGTTGAACGGATCTGCAGCGAAGTTGCAGCAAGATATCTCGAAAATACTAATGATACTTTATGAGAAAAAACTGGTCTTAGTTTGGTCAAATTAGGGCAAAAAATAATAGAGTAAGATCAAAGATGAAATGTTTTGGACACAGTAGTGTAAGTAGGTACTCTTAGAGTCTTTCAAAGGATATGATAGAAATTAATAATCCAAATCACCAGACACTTCCCATAGGACGTAACTTTTGACGGACGCTTTAAAGCTCCTCATAATATAATGTAACTTTACTTATATTCTTAGTCTTTACATATTATACTCAGGGGACTATTTGAATGTCTTTCGTAACCAACCAGACAAGTTTCATTGGTTAAACAGCCTACTAGACACACATTTAGGCAAAGCTATGACTATGAGTATCTGCATATGCATAACCTATTTTTGCATACAAGTCTGATTAGTTATAAGGCATTATTTTGAATAGGTAAAATTGCCTTAACGATTGAATTCTACAAACTTAATTTTAAATGTTAATAATATATTCTTAATCTGTCCATTTCAAACAACAAATGCAGAAAGTTAATGCTATAATACCAAAGACAGTTCATATGATATTCTGTAGTAATTTTATCACATAGTTTAGAATTTCATAACACAAATTGTGTTCCCAGTTTATTGGGCAATACAGAATGAAGGATATTCTCTCAAATAATACATCCAGCTCCTTTGAATAAATCCAAATCAGCAAAAAATACCAATTCAGTATGCCTAGATTTATCCGGATTATTTTTTTGTTGAATATTACAATTCGGTATAGCACAGTGCCAAATCATTTTAAAAAAATGTGCTGCAGAATATCATATACTTAATAAGTATTAAGTATATGCAGAATATATTATATTAACGCAACCAAAAACACACTGAAATACCCACTGAGAAAAGCGCAAGTGGGACCATACACTGCAGTTTGTTAGCGCAAAGAACTACATTTTCGTGGTAACTATAGCGTTGCGATGGGATAGGCGTCTAACTACCTTTTTAATACACCGTGTAAAATACTATTTATTACGCACATGTATGTGCGTGCAAACGTAGTAATAAGTAAGATCTACTAGCGGGATAGAGAGACGAATGGAGACCTCGAACTCATAGTCGTAGCGACCCTAAAAGTGTGTCTGGTGGGCGGTTTGACCAATGAAACTGGTCTGGCGGCTTACAAAAGACAATCAAATAGTTCCTTGAGTATTATATATAAAATTCAGGACTGGTAATATAAGTAAAGTTACATTATGTTACCAGGAGCTTTAAAGCGTCTGGCAAAAGTTACGGCCTACGGGAAGTGTCTGGCGGTTTGGATTATTAATTTCTGTCATATAATTTGAAACAAACAAAAAAATCAGCCCTGAGAATTGAAAAAAGTTAGATTAATTTTTACCGGCCCTAAGTGTCTGGTATTTCGAAAAGGGACCAACAAGTCAAGCTAGCAAGTATGCATACCCTAAGAATACCTACTAACACTACTTTGTCCAATCTATTTTATCTTTGAGAAAATAAGTAACGTCTGCCGGTCCCAGGGATCTTGGACTATAATAGAAATAAACAACTAGTTAGTTAATGTTTTGAGATATTTTTCTACTATTAAACTAAATATTTCTAGAGTTTATTGGATACGATTCTCAAACGAAAACCCTGGAAAAGTATTTACCAAAATGTCTTTAGAAATTTGCAAGAGGGGACTGTATGTTACTTGATAAAGAAATGTAGAAAGAAAGATGGGCCAAAAAGTATGTCCCTTGAGCAACTGTTTTACAAGAACAAAATTTCCTGAGAATAAGTCAGAAATTTGATTGCTTGACTATGTTCCTTTAAAACATCTGACAAAGAATTAGCACGAACTTGGATCGTTTTCGTCTGAACTGACAAAAACAAAAAAAAATTTTATTTTTTTATGAGAATTTTGTTAATTGTAATTTCGTAACCTATATATCTCAATATGTCCAATAAAAAAATACAACATAAAAAATATATAGTGTTTTGTAACTGTCAATAGTTTAAACTGTCCTTTAGGTGGTAGTAGCTTTTATGTAAAAGAAATATCCAGTCATTAGCAGTATTTTAAGCAAGTAGGTTTATTTTTAATGATTTTGCACTACTTTGATAATCATGAGTAATCAATGGATTAGCATATCGAAAATCAAAGATAAAAATAATTTAATACATTTTTTGAATATTTTTCAGATACTGGTCTGTAATTTGTATTAGCTGGGCCAATTTAATTGATCATTTTTCCACAATCAACGAGATCGAGCATAACTAATATACAAACAGTTAAACTATCAGATGAAATCATGACAGAACAACAATTATTGATTATATACGCAATAGTGCTTTTTAAAATTCATTTTCCTCAGTCTTGCATTCTTGAAAGAAACTTAAGTGTCAGACTGCGTTGATTACACTTATTATACTCGAACCCGAAAGACATTAATCAAGAACGTTTTTATCCAGTCCATAGAGCATCTCGAGACTTTTATATAATTTAGTTTTTTCCTGGAAAATATGATATTAAATAGAAAATTTCTCAACAATATGACATTTAGTAATAAGCTAAAATTAGTGCCTTCTTCTTATATATATCTGTTGAGAGAAATCTTCATTTTTGTTAAGAACTTTAGAAATTGCATTTTTTTGCTAAAATTGTAGCGTAATAGAATTAAATTAGAGTTTTAAAAGTAATAAACATGCTAAGCAAAAGTAATAGGTAAATGTAATATATAAATTTATGGTGGATGCGCTGGTCTTACTAAAAAATATTTTGTTATCGTTATATATCGGATGAGCGAACTACATATAAGTAAAAAGCTCTATTTCAACCATAGGTTCAAATTAACTTCCAAGGTTTAATTACATATATTTAAATGAAGCTAATAGAAGTCGCAATAATGGTTGCAAGTATTTTTAAAATTCATTTTCTCAAATCAGTTATTTACATTTTATGAATACTTTTATTTGCAATGTGTATTAATGAAATAAAACTAAGTAGATGAAGTTCTGTCTCCATCTATATACCAGCTGCATGTCACTTCAGGTTTGACAAAGTACTTTGTGATTTGATTATAGTACTCTACTCTGTTTTTAAGCATTCTTCCATTATTTAGGGCAAACTGAAACTCATTTTCAACTTGGTACAAATTACATCTATAGAATTAAACTATTAACACAACCTTCTTGTGTTATAAACTAAAAATTCTGTACAAACCTTACGGGTTTTGGTTCTTAGTTAAGGAGGTAAGTCTAAAAAGGAACAGTTCTTGAGATATCAGAGCCATAAGGACGAAAATAGATCGTTTTCTGATTACCCATGACCATATTAGCTTGAAATATATGGCCTTATGCTAAAAAAATTGCATAATCATGTTGTCAGTTTCCAGATGAAATTTTTGATCATGTTTCAGGGTCAGTAGGATTCGTAAGGGCTGTCTTGTACAGGGGAAAGGAGTGTGGGCAAGCATAGTAGATTTTGATGTGTCATTACATTTAAAAACATTATTTTTGTCTATTTAGAACAATTTTTCATTAAAATTATTTCTCTACCGATCTTCAGCTCATATGTACCATTTGCTTGGATGCTTGAAACAACGATGCAGAAGGAAAGGAAAGAAGAAATTATGAAGGACTGATTGTAAGAGAATTATATACTAATGATAAATTACCAATAGTTGATCAAGGCTATAGAGCTGCTATTGAGCTTTTACGAGAAAAAGGTTTTACAAATAGAGTTACAGTAAGTCTGAACTGTGAGTGGCAAGCTGTCGACTTAGGATGCAAGTGACCCCGCATAGTAATGGTAAAAGATTGACAGTTGATGCAGAAATTCTCACATAAAATTATCTTCAAGTCTCGGGGGTTTCTACCGAATTGCCAGTGATCTAATAAAAAATGAATATCATCTTCTGGTCATTATAGAAGCAGCAAATGCGCTTTAGCTCAGCAACTGTTTGATAGAACTAGGGAACCGAATATTATTTAAGGATTATTTGGAGTTCACATTAAAGTTTAAAGCCTACACATAGCTAGGGTTCTTTGTAATCTTTGGTGTGTAGGATTTGCATTGTCCGAAAATATTCTCTACTCTATGTATTACTAGGTAATCCTAAATGTTTATGTTACACGTTTGGACTACTGTATCATTGATTTGTTTGTAACCAACAGCGATACTACAGTATGGACACACAAAAACATACTTATTAACTCACTTCATTTATTAGTGATTCCTCATCGCACGTCTTCCCAGTCTATGGTAACGGGAACGCTTTTTAGGCTTTGAGTACTGATTCCTGAGTTAATATTTCATTAGTATTCAGAGTGTTCAGTCTTTTCGTTCCCGTGATAAAAAATTGAGCAATCCTGCTTGGAAAGTTACTTGACAGTCAGTAGCAGGGGTTTGATGTAAGGTTCTATCTTGTAACCCAGAACTTCATAATTCAGAGTTTTTAGAGAAAAGCTAATATTTTAAAATAAATATGATTCCCGGATATTTCCTGTTTAGAGTTTCTGCTCTTAAATCCATTATATGACAATGACAGCTCCAACAAAATTGACGTCCAGCTGATTTACAATTGGTGGCAGAGGGACGTCCTACTCTAATGTTGCTCTTACTTATATTTTAACTTCGGACACCCCTATTTGCAGTTGCTTTTATATATTTTATCGTATAGGAAAGATAATTTTCATTTGATATATGAGTTAGATAAATTATGACCGATCTTAATAATGTCAGAGTGGTAGTATATAGTAGTAGATATGGAGCCTAAATAGATTAGTCTGTCTGAATATGAAATGAACGATAACCACCATGAACAAGAAAAAAATAGTGTGCCCATCCATTGTTAGCAAAAATATAAAAGCCATAATTCGTTTTCAAATTACTTTAGGAATTATAAAAATTGGAAGTCAAATTCTGAAACAGTTCTTTACATCGCTGATTTTTTCCATGTGAATAGTTGAAGTAAACATTCATCCCTGTTGCTGAGAAGAAAAATGTCAAAGACAGCAAAGACCACTCTATTAAATGTCCAAGGAGTAATACCATTAGATCGTTTATGTGAATTATAGAGCGATTTCAGTTCCAGTAAAGGATAAAAAATTAGAAGCACTCATCATTTAGGTTCTGGTTCAGTAATGCTGACATGGCTACAACACCAATGGATCAAAGACAGACTAAAAACAACAGGCATTGCAGATAACAATCTACACTTATACAAGCTACGGAATTAAAGAAAAATTATATTTGTGATCTTCAACCGGTTTTGATCGAATGGTGGACTACCGTGAGCAGTTTAGCTTCCATATGAAAATGAGTAAAAATTAATGATTGTCAGTTGTAGATTGGTTATAACCTGATAGAAAGACCGGAGAGATGATAAAATATTTAGGAGAATAACTGGGATTCTCTAAAAGTTATAGAAAATCCGAACCGACACAGCAACAAGCCCTTTTATACGAATGACAAGGTGTGATTCTTTATTGTTCTCAAAGCTTTCGAACACTAAAAATACAGTCGAATTTTAAGACTAAGTATATAAACCGTGTTCTAAAGTGACAATATATCGGAAACTATCAGTTTACTAAATTTTTTAATATTATAGTATCATTAAAAGCATTTTCTTAAACGGCTAGACGTCTCTAAATAAGCAAATTTTTACAAATGTTGAAGATGACACATTGCCTGCTCTTGATCTTTTAACATGGAAGAATGTTTGCGTCCTGTAGATCTTATAAAGAATGTTGTCTTCATCAATTTTGTACACTTGTTACTGATTGGTGCGTTCCCGCAATTTGTTTAGTGTATTGTTTTCAATTTGATTGAATTACTTCATTGATTTTTAAACTTCTGCACCTTTTCTAAAACTTTCCATCGCGCGAATGCTAATTTTAAATGTTTTTTTGCTTTTAAAATATAGACAGTATTCGACATTCGTGTTTTGGATCCCTTGCTATTTGGACGCTTGGAAGTGTCGTGTATTGTGCTCCGAACTATTCGGACGCTTTTTTTTGATTCCGTCTGAAGAGACGGCGCTTTTTGTTACGATTCCGCGAGTTATTAGCTTCGATCGTAACAACCGCTAAACCGCTTTCATTTAGTTTTTTTTGTGTTTACAAAAGCGCATCATTTGTTGTTAAACCCGCTTTTTTGTTTGCTCAATCAGTGAACAATACGTGATTTTTTGTGTAACGATCCAGACGAAGCTAAAAAACTGACGGGGCTAGCCTCTGAAGAAAGAAGTACTTTGCAGAGCTTCGACGTAAAAGGTCAGTGACTAACTTTATTTGGTGAATTAATTTACGTGACGGCACGTGTTTCTTGATTGTTCCACTCAAGGTCCTTCGTCAATTATATACTTGCATTGAACCAGCATTGAACTAAAACCGCAACATCTAATTCATACATTTTTTTGGATATTCTATATGTAATGTGCCATCGAAGACATTACACTGATTATATATTATTGTGATCGAGGAATTCTCTATTTAAAATCATATTTTTATTTCTAACTCTGTACCAAGAATTATAACAATGTCCAAATTTGAGCGATTAGATGACTCTATTGACTGCACTGTTTGTTCATTTTAAAAAAATCAGTGGTAAATTCATCTTACATATAACTACATACTAGGAGAACTATTTACAGTCATGGGTGTTGTGTTCGAGTAGATTGTGACAGTTGTGAGAGATATTTTTGGAGCAAATATACATTTATGCTATTAATTTGTTACAAACAATTTAGAATGCGAATGTGTTCATACAAGGACACATTAATCTCATGTTTTAGATAAGTATATGTTATGTTCATTTTTCCAAAGAGTATTAAAGAGGCTGATACTAAATAGGGTGTCCGCAAAAATGTGGGATATTTCTTTCTCGGCTTCAATATTTTTCTATAATTCTGAAAAGATTTTTTCCTAATAACTTTTAGAGTACTTGGTATAATTTAATAGAAATTTAATGTGTAGACGCGATATGTAAGACCGAGATCTAGGATATTCGGGAGAACTAGCACACAGAGGTTCTAAATCTGGAGCCGTTCCGTGTAATTGCTGTCCTTCAGTAACTCCTAGGTTAGAATGTCACCATAAACTTTCCAGGTTACTTCACCTGTCAGAGATATTGAATACTCTCTTCGAGGTGTCATTCTTTTGTACGCAAGACAATATATAAGATATATATTGTTTCTGGTCGGGAACCTTCATCAGTTGCACTTCCCAGAATAAAATGTCCTCTCGAACACTTATTTATGCATTTGATACATAACAGCAAATTTGTAGACGCGAGCTGTAAGAACCTCTGTGTGCTAGTTTCCGCGAATATCCTAGATGTCGGTCTTACGTCTTCTACAAATTTACTGTTATGTAACAAATACATAAATAAGTGTTCGAGAGGACATTCTATTGTGGGAAGCGCAACTGATGAAGGTTCCCGACCAGAAACAATACATATCATATATATTGTCTTGCGTATAAAAGAATGACACCTCGAAGAGAGTAAAGAAATTACTAGTAAGTATCTCTTATAATAATGTCACGGTTACTACTTAATGTCTAAATATTTAACAACCTGTATAATAAAGAGTTTAAGAAATAAATCTGGTTAGCCTGAACATGACTAAAAAACGTACTGTTGTTTAGTGTCGATAAAATGAACTGTGAATGTAGTAAAATGTTCTGAGTTCGCAGTAAAATGTTTTTTATTTAATTACCACCATAAACGTATTACTGCTGCATAATCTTAGGAGAGTTTGAAAACAATAGTACTGAGAAGAACGAGAAAAACTCTGACCTGTGTGACAGAAATTTTTTTTTATTCAATTGCAAACAATACCGAAAAATGATGAAAAAATAAATGAATAAAATATCAATTAAAGTTTGATATTGCTGACTCATAGATCATTTTCATTGTGTTTTTTGTGAATTATGTAATTCCGAATATGACATCCCCGGTCTCTGATTCTGTTGATATGCGTCTGATATATGGTCTTGCACTTTGCGATGCTTTACAAGTCAGATGGTTATATCATGAAATAGTTCCTAATAGTGCTCTGTCCAACCAGAAGACATTTCAGTAAGTTGACCAACATCTAAGGGATGATAGTGGACAATTACAATTAGTAAGAAAATAGATAGATATCTTCTAGGAGAGTTTGGAGCCAATAGTACTGATATTGGTTTAAGAAGAACCGTACATGTGCAATTGGAGAATAATGTTTTAATTGCTATATATTATAATCCATCAACGAGCATTCGACAATTATCAGCACAGTTCAATAGATCTGAAGAAAAAAATGTAAATCAAGTGCTTCAAGAACATCTGTTATATCACTATGATATGGAGAAATTACATGAATTTATTTCTAAAGACTCTTCTGTTAGAGTGCGGTTTGCTAAATTTCTATTGCATCAAGAACTAAAGAATACAAAACTTCATTAGCAATATTCTTTTCACGGCTCAAGCAACATTTACCAAAACTGGTATCACCAATTTAGGCAACACACATGTAAGGCCGAACGAAAAATCTCAAGCCACTAGTATTTCGTATCATCAACATCAGTTCTACTCAATTAAGATAGGACGGGAGTCATTGGTACTTTTTTTATTCGGAACTCGAATTTCTTCATAACACTTTCCATCATTTAATAGAGCACTTACCATTTCAAACTGGTTGAAACATGTACTTCTTGCACTACTCGGTACTAACTCATTTCAGTGTTGGTGTGTGAAAACATCTGAATAACGTCTCTTCGTACTGTTTGACCTATTGTCTGGCCTCGCCTGTTTCATAATGATGTGGTAAGGTACATGGCTGGGTTGTTATACTCAGCAGTAGGTAATTCGTCGGGCCCCGGAGTATATCAGACGTCACACACCCCATGCTGAACCCCTTTATGAACTTTAACAATTTTTGTATTTTTACGAAAATGTAACTTAAAATGAAACTTTCCTGTCGTTTGAATGACTTTGTTATCGTACTTTATTGTTGAGAAAAAAGAAATTAACTAAAATATGAATTGGATTTATTAACCTTTCTTACCTAATCGGTTTATTTTTTAGACAATAATAAAACTACCTTCTTTTGGTGTAAAGTTCAAGTTATCCAGATGTGTAGTTTAAATACTTTATCATACATTTTATAAATTAAGTTGTAACCTTAGCCCGCCTCTATTTAAAAAGATCTTTACTAGTATAGATCATATTACATTTTTAAAAATTATATCAATTATGTACTTGAAAAGTTGTTCAAGAAAAGTAATTTCCAGGGACTCATATCTTCGTAGCTGAAAATAAAATAGGAACTTGACATTTTTTCTGCGATTTACCACGTTTTCTCAAAGTATGTAGTGTAGCAAACAATTTTACATACAGCTATAGAATAAGCAGTTCTGTCCTTGCCTTAGCCTCGTTCATGATAGGAAAAAGGTCCCAAATCAGTGCCAATATATCTGATTTGCAGTTAAAACGGTCCATTTCTGTGTTACAATTGAACAACAATATTATGGATCATATAGCTAGGACAAAAAATTGTCACAAGGAAGGCTTCAGGTAAGGTCGTCGTTAGTGTTTGTCACACATACCCAGTGGCGAATCTTCAGCATTTTCATTGATGCGGAGGCAAAAAAAATTAGAATACTCTCTTCGAGGTGTCCTTCTTTTGTACGCAAGGCAATATATATAATATATATTGTTTCTGGTTAAAGAACGTTCATCAGTTGCGCTTCCCACATTTGAATGTCCTCTCGAACACTTTTTTATGTATTTGATATGTATGTGCTAGTTTCCCTGAAAATCCTAGATGTTGGTCTTTACATCTCGCGTCTTCAAATAAAAAGAAGTCTCTAAATTGCAAAATTTAGAAACTGCTCCTGTTGTTGCTAAAGAAACTTTTGTTTCCAGTTCATCAATTTTAGATATGAAGCTAGGTGGGTAATATGGTCGCAATGTGTTTTGGGGTTTTGGCAAGAATATAGGAACAATGTGAGTTTAGTACCTTTGTTCGACTACTAGACACTGATCGAATTTGATTATTAGCCGACTCACATCGCTGAAACAGGGCTGATGATATGCAAAATTAGTTGAAGAAATTTTTAAATAGGAAACATTATGCTAGAGCTGTTACAGAGGCCATTTACTATACATTATTTGTTGCCGGGTTTTAAAGCTTTATTGCGTGGTAGATTTTTTAAACTCAAAAGTTATTTTCAAACAAACTAATATTTCGTAACTCAAAACGGAAAACGGCGAATAGAGATCCAAAAAACATCAAATATGCCGAAGATGTTAACATAAGTTCCTAACAACAGCAAGGTTGTGCTATGATTCAAGGTTGCTTGCTGAGTTTTTGGAGCTGGAAGCTATGATCACTGAAGCTGTTTATTAGAGAAAGTGTGAGTATGTTTCGCGCCCTGAGCCTCGGTAGAATATTCTTTGTTTGTAGAGTGTTCATACATCCGCGAGTTGATAGTCTTGATTTTTGCACGTTTTTGACATTAAACATCGATTACATAGGGACACACAAACTAGTTTTCGATTCCACAGATGAGACTGCGCACTGAATATGTTTTTTTGGGGCGCTGAATCCATTTCCGGGGTTAGTTACCCACACCATGTCAGGGTTTTAGGCAAATTGCAAAAACCACTAAAACAATAGATAAACTCTTACATTTATGTTTTTTTTGCGATTTGTATTTAGCCACCCAAAACACATTTAGAAGGAGTGGCCTATCAAATTAGATCTTCAATATTAGGATCTCGGAAACTATAATAAGTTATAGAAATGGTTAAATTGGGACAAGCTTTCCGCTGAGGTAGTTTTGAACTTATACACATGTTCGGAGAAAATACAGAAATTAAAAAAAATGTTTCAATTTTTTTTTCACTTAAATTCAAATAATCCTAAAGCAAATCCTCCTTTTACATTGCCACATTTTCACTGTTACATACTTACAATTTCAAATCTGCCATTAGACGTTTCTCCATAAACTCTTTTTTGCTTATGGGCGGCATATTGAATTTTCTGTTGAGAATGGGACTTGTTATGATCTTTTAGTGATGTATCATAAGGTGTAGTCTATTTTCGAAAAATTGGAATTATAATAAAAGTTTTTTATCCTAATAGACAATGACTTCGATGTGCCTAATTACGACCTCAATCTGCCACACTAAATGATATTCTGTTATTGTGCATATATATATATAGAAATATAAAAAAAAAATTATAAATTCTTTAGCAACCGGAAATATGTTTAGTCTTGTATTCCAAAAGATGACAATAGTAACGGATTATGTTCAAGTAATTATACAAACATTTCACCGAGTTTGGTTCATTGGAAAAGTCGGGGAGTTCTGTGGGAACCAATTCCAAGGTTGCCAACAGTAGAACGTTTTTTCTTGTATATAAACAGCTATAAATTTCGTATTTTGGTTCAAAACCTCGTATGTTACATCAAACTTTAAAATTGTATATATAGTATGAGAATACTGTTGGCAACCTTGGCCAATTCTGCGGGTATCCCGCTCTCCGATGTTCGAAAAACAATCGGTGAGACTCGCAGTCTCCTCCTCCATGATTGCTGTTCGCCAGTCAGGACACGTCTTTCTCTCACAGATAGTGTTAAATACCCGTACTCCATCGTCCGATGGTCGTATTTAACTGGAACATTATACGATGTCTCCCGCAGTTGCAGATATAACGTTTTTTAAGAAATTCTAGTAGATCGCGGCAAAACTGCCCGAAAAATTAAAAGCCATGTTTGTTTACAAACAAACCATGTAATGTATTTATGCAGCCACACTTATACTTCACATGACATTGTCATAATCTTCTCGAAACATCACCTTACATTACATTATATGTATTATAGTCTTTTAATTTTATAATATTAGTGAGCGCCTATTTCCCCTACATATAAATATCGAAAAGAACGTGAATTACTCATAAACTTTATTTTGTTGTAACTCTATTTACATTTACATAAAGGGAAATACAATTGAGAATTTTCGTTCAAGAAGTTTTGAAAGTATTTTCAGCTGGCTCGATCCCAATCATACCTTCACAGATACAGTTATCGAAGTTTAATAAAGGTACTGCAAAGTTTGGAATTCGATTTAAATTTACTGAATTTGAAGTGTTCGGTCATGGATTGCTGAAAATTGCTTATTTTTTGCTGTGTGGTGAAAAAAAAAAATGTAACGAACTTAACATTCCAAAATTATCAAAGCGCGAAAGGGAAAAAATACATTGCTTAGGTTTTTTCTAAACAATGTGTAAAATAAATTTTATGTACTAAATTTTAAATGAATAAAAAATCACCGTTTTGAATCGAGATATTGAGTATTAAAATTGAACGTCTAAATGTTTGCTATATACAGTGAGGACGCGTGGGTTGGAACCAATTGATGTGTTGGTTTTTTGGAAAAACGTTCGCACTCGTCGGTTTTTTTTGGACTGCGGTTTGTGTGATGATAAACTCTTTTATACAGGGTGGGTATTTTTCATGTACAATGTCCTATATCGAAAATTAACAGTTATTAAAAAATACATTTATTTCTAAAAATAAGAAAACAACAGTAAAAATAAGGTGTTTGTTGGTTTGAACTTATTTATTTACGTCTGTTTTTTATGATTGTTGGCGGTATTTTAGTCGCATGAATGGAAAACCTTTTTTTTAATGCTGGAGTTTTTAACATTTGTTTATTTCCATAGAAACTGTACTATAATTTTACTTCAAATAAGCAGTTGTCAAGTTCAGTTGCAAAGTTTTAAAATATGGCGCGTTTAACTGAAAAGAAATTTTGGCGATGGTAGGATATGGCGACAGAACTCGAACACAAGCTGGAGTTTGAGAATTGTTTAATATGAAGTACCCGGAGCGGCCTATTACATGATCGGTGGTTGGTAAATTAGAAAAAAAGGTTCCAGAATTTGGCCACGTATGAGACAATTATAAAACCAAACATCTTCCAGAAGAGACACAATTAAATGTTCTGCCTGATTTACCAGAAAATCCTCACAAATCCACTAGACAAATAGCCGCAGAACAGTCAATAAGTAAATCTTCTGTTCTAAAATGCTTGCATAGAAATAAATGGCACCCATACAATGTTCATTTAGTTCAGGAACTTACTGAAGATGATTTGGACCGGACAGTACAATTTTGCGAAATAATGGATAGATGCAATTCCACACAGCACTTTTCAAGGTAAGATAGTTTTTTCCGACGAGGAAACATTTTGTTTAAATGGTTCAGTCAACAGGCAAAATTTTCGATATTGGGCATCAAAAAACCCACATTGGATTATGGAAAGTCATACACAGTTTTCCAAGAAACTTAACGTATGGGCCGGAATTGTGGGTACTTCAAATGTGGGTTCTTTTTATTGAGGGAACACTTAAATCGGAAAAGTATTTAGACCTATTACAAAATGACATAATACCCTGTTTAACAGAACTTTACCTGAATGGTGAAATCCTCAATATACTGGCAGATTCGGTATGGTGTCAACAGGATGGAGCGCCCCCGCACTATTTGTGAACAGTGCGAGATTATCTTGGGAGGTAATATCGAATGGCCAGATCTAAGCCCGTTAGATTTTTATCTTTGGGGTTACGTGAAATCGAAAGTCTACTTCAATAAGCCGGAAAATATCGAGGAATTAAAGAATAGAATTAGGGCCAAAATACAACGAATCCTGCCACAAACGCTAAATGAAGTGTTACCAGAATTTGAAAACTGTCTTAGATATTGTCAGGAAGTTAATGGTTAACAATTTGAACATTTAATGTGATATGTTGATGTTTTTTTCTTCAATTTTGAAATCAATGTATTTTTTTAATAATAATAAATACTTAGAATTCAATGCAGATAATAATCAAATAAAAAACAAATGTTTCCATTTGAAAAAAATGAAGTTGATGGTCGCAATTTATTTCTGGCCCACCCTGTATAAATGAGTTTATCATCACAAAAAGCGCAGTCCGAAAAAAAACCGAGGTGTCCGAGCGTTTTTCCAAAGAAACCAATACCTGAATTTTAAATGAATTTCTTCCAACCCACTGTGCTCATGGTATTTAATATAGTATAAAAATAATAATTAGTGAATTTGTGAGCTTGATAAAAACTGGTCTTAATGACGATTTCATAGTATTTTTAGTAATAAACAAGTTTTTTTACAAAATTTCTTGAACGACTAGTTCACTATAAAGTTGGACAAAATATCTTAGCATATTTAATAAAAAAGTTCCAGGTTTTAAAGCTTTATTTTTCTTAACTTTAATGACATTTGACAGCTGTCATTTATGAACATCAACAACATCTGTTACTATAGTTCCAAGCAGTTTCAAACGACGCTATGGGGTTACAAATTTATATCAACAAGTCGAAAAACATTGAACCACTTGTAGAAAATATGTGATTGGGCTTGCCTTTGCATTTGCTAGAAGTACTGTATTCAAGCTTTAACGAGAAATCCAAATACCGAAATAAAAAAATTGGAAATTGGAAGGCTAACTATAAACTCTCTTATAGCAGTTGTAGCAAAAATTACGTCTATTTCTAATTCCCGAATGACAAAAAATAGAACTGCAAATATTCACACCAAAGACATATTTTCTGTTGACAGATAAGATCCACAGTCATTGTTTGAAACTATTTACGCCGGAACTCTAAGTTGTAAAAGTAGAGATAAGGTTGATTTATAGGTAACATTTAATGATGCAGTCATGACAAAGTACCCTGTTATAAATCGCGTGAGATACTTGAACGGGATTCTACGGAAAAAGCAACATTTTCGCTTGAGATGAAAACTAAATGAATCCTTCCATATTGTTTAGTTTAAATAAGGCTACATTTTTTAATCATAATGATTCTTCATCTTAGATGTAAAGAGTACAAAATATTGATATGAAACCAAAAAAAAATAGTTGTTGTGATCGGCAAGACTTTATAAAAGAAGCGTTTTCATTCTTAGTGTGTCATAACTTTGTCGAATTTCATATACGTCACAAAATACATGTTGAACAAACTATAGAGAGGACTAGTTCAAGAACAGATCATCAAGATGTTATACTAAATAGGCAACCGACATTATTGGTAAATATAGGTAAAGTATAGAAGCCAGACTGCTCGGAGAAGTAACATATCTCGAAAAGTCCTCACACTCCACGTGATTAAACGAAGAAATTACCTAATTTTCGGAACATTTCACTACCACAAGCGAGTACAATCAGTGAATAAGAATTTTGGTTGCAGTAAGCGTTAATTGACGAGTAACCTGAGGCACAAGCAGATGGCTATGAATACAGTATTGACTTGAAGATGGCAGACCTAACTTTGCCAAAACGTCGATAGTTTATCGAAGAGCCTCGGATGTATTCGTTATCAACTACTCCAATTTCATTCAATTGCGCCGAAAACGTAACTCTTTAACCACAAATCTTATGACTGACGTTGAGTTGTGTGGCGTTATTCGCTTCCTTAAAACAAAAACTTTAAGAGTAATGGTGTTGTACATGAATGACAAAGAAGTTTAAAAATGAACAAAAATATGTTTACTGTGAGAGACATGTGTGACGCAACAAAATTGTAAACTTGTCGACCATACACTTTCAGTTATACATATTATTAACAATCCCACTTAAAATCTGGGCAGAACTATTCCTGGGATGTTTGGATTTTCAGATACACAGTTTTGTTGTTAAGTGAGACATTGAGTCCTCAAAAAACAAATGCAAGTAATAACGGAATCTGATTCTGCAGAAACTCGTGTATTTTTTTAATTTTGGGCTTGATTGTTTCAAACTTGTTGCATAGAAACAGTATAAAGCGGTGAATAGCATTAGCTATATTCTTTTACCTGTTATGAAGCTGAAGGTGAAGATATCTTCAAATCGGTGGCTACTAGATACGTAAACCATATCAGAAACAAAACAATGGTGACATCAATGGTTCCTCAAACTCAACAAACATGCAGAATAGGTTCAAAGAAATGTCCAACAATGGTAAGGTTTTTGATCAATGCATCTATTGTCAGACTTTGTCATACTCGGGGATTAATCAATCAAAACAAAAGAATAGAGGGTTGCACTCTTGATATGACCAAATTTTTAATAATGTCACACTAACAGATGTTCTAGAAAATTTTTAAAGCGAATGACTTAATATTGACAGATTAAGGCTGATGTGAGCAGGAAAACGCAAACTGTAAAACGAACATCAGATCAAGATAATTAGTAGGATGAGTTTAAATTGAAGAGCTCAGAAGGCCAAAGCACTCAGATCAACTGGATCTAGTTTTCTATCACAACAATGGTTGTAGAGTTCTGTGAAGAGGATTCTTTGCCTACGAGAATTCTGTAAAGAACCACAAGTTACCGTACATTTTTGTCATAAATTTATTTTGAAAAATACTGTAATACCAGTATTCAAGTAAGATAAAAAACAATACCAGGAAATTACTAAAGAATAATTTTACTCAGCAGTGCATTAAAAATATAAACGAAGATAATACTTGAAGATAATACGTCCCCAAATAAATAATGAATGACAATAATAGTTTAGCAAGAGCCAATCCATTATCGATCGTTAACGGGTGATTTAGAAATCAGTGGATCTCAAGGAAACGAACTAAATGGTCAGGAGTGACCAAAATCTAAGTTTTAGGACACTTAATAAAAGACCACAACTTAACACCATCTACAAGACTAGGTAACACAACAAATTCCATTTTCATAAATCTTATAATTGAGAAGATTATTCAGGCTCTGTCTAGATCAGATGGATCTCAGATGAGGCGTTTTATAAATACAGTGTGCTATGGTGATTGTGGATAATATACGATTATTCCATTTAACCGAACGTCGAATTCTATTAATACTCCTTGGGAAATGGGTAACAATGCATGCTGAATAAATTCTATATTCACGAAAACTAGGATAAGAATAGAGAAAATTGAAGACCGGAAGTAAAATATATAGTAGAAACCAAAGCAGACACCTCTATGAATAAACAAACAGAAATGAAAACCCTCAGAATTAGACAAGGAAAAAACTGAGTAACCGATGCAGAAGTGAAGACTAAAGAACCCAATGTCACATTGAATATTAAATATGTAGAAATGAATCTATGAATCTAAGAATGGTGAAAGAGGCTAAAGTACTCAAATTCAGAAATAAAAAATCACCATGAATACCACAGGTACTCACTTATCTATACGGAACAAGCATATGAGTATCTAAAGTCAAATAGCTGGTATGATATTTAGTTTCAGGTAAAACCGATACTTTTGATTTGATTTGTTGGATCAAAACAGCTTTGTATTAAATTTCTAAAAAATAAATAGCAGAAAATGTTACTTTCTCATTTTTCTACTTGCATACATTTCAATTTGTTGTTGATGATTCTACAGTGACTAGAGGGAAGTAACCCAGATAAGATTTGGTCCAGGAATATAGTATTTACAATATAATGCAGTTCAATTTCTACATCTTCACTATACAGTCAATATAAGAAAGAGAAGTTGAAATATTTCGAATTAAAAAAAGTACAAGTAGTGCCTTAAGATAGATTTTGAGCCACACTGAATGCATTTGCTGAATGATGATTATTTACTACGTGCTTATTGATTTCCGTATTTCGACTTCTCTTTCAACCTGAGCAGTTCTTACTATTCATTTTTACATTGACATGTTTCAGACCTTCAAACGTCAGTACAGATCGCTGGGATTCCCACAGCGTTTTTTGTCCCCCTTCGTCATTCAGAAGGTATGCAAGTTTCGATGGTGTAAGTGCTGTCTTTCCTGTGCGCTGGATAATAGACGCATGGACCTGGGCTGGAATTTCTGCCGCGCATGCTCCTTCTGGAATCGCGGCCGTTCATTCTAGGCACTGATAGGCCGTTGCGACTTATGCTTGTGCTTTGACGGTGTAGCCTGAAATATAAGACAGCTATTAAATAAGGGTTTTTTTAGTGACAAATTGCTTATAACTTTTTGCTATCACAACATTCAGTATTTAAGAATGTGTATATATTAACACTTTTTTGGAAACATGTTCCAAATGGCAAACATTCCAAGGCCTAAATTATACCTAATTTATTAATAAATTCAAACAACAACAGCTGCTTATTAGTTACAAATTAACTAACTATATATCTAGTATACAGGGTAATTCAGATTCGACCCTGAGCATTGGGATCTCGGAAACTATCTGCAGGAGATACAAATAAGTTTAAATCGGGGCAAAATTGGGCAATTCAGTGCTTTACTGAATATTTCCGAATATATCCGAAAATAATGGGAAATTCAAAATATCGTTTTTATTTTTTAATCGACTTTCAAAAAGGAGGAGGCTATCAATTCGTCGTCAAGTTTTTTTGTGTATGCTCAGTGATTATTCAAAAACGGCTTGGACAATATTGATGATTTAAACGGCATTATATTAAGGATTATTACAGAAAGGTGCGGTATAATTTTCTATAACGTGAGATTTACGGTTTTCCAGAAAATCAGAAAAATCATTAATTAAGGGACACTTCAGTGAATTTCAATGAATCTTCACTGTTTTCTCTAAAACGGCCCAACCAATTTGAATATTGTAAATTGTATTCTACAAAGAGATATTCCAGCTTGATTTGGTATAACATAAAACATATCGTTTTTCTGAAAATCGTAAAAATATGTGTAAAAAAACTGTAAACATCAATGTAAGTTTCAAATTTTCTTTATAAATATCTAGCGTAAGTGTCAAGATATGCTCTGATAGTATATCTTACAGGGCGTTTGTACCGGTTTTCCTTTTATAGGGGTTGCAGTCGAGTGAAATGGCACAAATTATTTTATTACTGTATCGAAATGAAAAATTTTGGTGAGCGATCTTTTCTTTTCTGTACGGTATACGGTGGTAGGTGTGTGGGTGTATCTGTGCCTGCATCGCAATTTAAGCAGCTTGCAGTGTACGCAGTTGAAATATAGGGCGAAGTAAAATTACAGTTAGGCAGGTGGGTTCAAAAAATCTTACAAATAAATGTGATATTGGGTGATACATAAGCAGTTCCATTTATGGTTAAAATATAAGTTGAAATAGAATTAAACTTATACGGAGAATAAGTAGTTGCATATACAAGGTGGTTGAAATAAGGGTGAAGTGAAATTATAGTTACAAGAGTGGGCCTAAAAAAACTTAAAAAAGGTTAAATAAGCATATGAAGTAAAGGTATTCGATTTATAGGGCGGAGGGTTCAAAAAATGTTAGTAGCAGTTGCATATAGAGGATGTTTGAATTGTAAGGTGGAGTGGAATTATAGTTATACAGGGTGGTTAAAAAAATGTTATAGAGTGTGGAACATAAGTAGTTGCTTATACTTGACATATGGGGCGAAGTAAAATTAAAGGTATACAGCATGATTAAAACAATAGCAAAATAGAAACAGTAAATAGGGTGGATAGGGTTAATACTTATACAGGGCGGTTGCAACATCGTGTAGAGTTGAATTATAGTCGTACAGGGTGATTCAGACAATGATAGACTAATAATTTATATTGGTTGATCAATACACAGGAACATATTCAGGGTCGTTGCTTGTCACAAAATAGTTATTCATGATTTGATGAATGGAATCGGAACCCAAAAACTCATTTTAATTTTGCTCCTATTTAAACTTCTTCTTTTCTGTTGTAGTTTTCGATATTCCAACGGTGATCTCAATAGTGGGGGCATTTGAATTACCCTGTATATTTGAAGTCGATATTAATGAGGTAAATTAAAATCCTGGATTGTTGATATATCTAACAAAACTTATTTCTTATAAATGTAGTAGATAGGTAGGTAATTAATTTATACGTAATAAGCAGCTATTATTGTTTATATTTATTACAGTGTGTGTATGTGCCTAATACCTGTGAATGCGTGTCTATTTCTAATAGTTACCTTGTTTATAAGTACTAGGTACTGTGCTAATGTGTAGTTGTAGTTTAATATTTTAATTTTTTTATTTAATGTATTTGTTTAAATGAATAGTACACACAAAACAATTTCATCAACAATATAGTTGGTACCCGAAATAAATATTTTATCTGCTATATACGAATCAGAATTGTTACCTCATTCTACAGTTTTCAAAAAACATTCTGAAAATCCTTCATGTTCGAAACAGTTTCTTTAAAGATATTCATTCAAATTCATCAGGTCAGGTCAGGCTGAAAACCTGTACTATCTTAATTGTAAGTTTTGGGTTGTTTTTTTTAAATGAGTTGATGATTATTTAATGAAGTCAAACGAACCTCGGGCAACTGAGATTAATTCAGTAGGACGGAAAAAATGTTGCTTCTTCTTTGTCAGGGGCTAAGTCATAAGTGAAAGTTAAAATGCTCGGAATTTATCTGGATACTTCCTTTAAAGAAGAAGTTTTTCTTCAAAAGGAATGGATGTTTAGGCCAATTTTATTAAACAATTTTCCACAGAGTTATGAAACAGAAAACCTGGCAACATGTAGATTGAATCGCAGCGAAAGTAAACATTGTAGATTGTTAGTTCGTTTTTTTTTATAAATGAGTGGTTTGATATAACGAAGAAAATAGTCAATCAAACCTCGATTCATGAAGTTCTGCAACCCACAGACATATGAGATTAATTCAGATGGACGGAAAAAGGTTGCTTCTTCTTTGTCAGAGCGCTTCTATTGAAAAGAAATCTATAAAATTGTATACTTTGCGGATGCCATTTTGAAATTTCAAAAAACTGAAGAAGTTTTTCTTCAAAAAGAATGGATGGTTCATAGTGACCAGTATCAGTAGGTTCCAAAATATCTGCATTCCATATGTTACACCTGTATATAAAACCCTTCACGTCCTTCATATTTTATAGGGAGAAAGTCAAAGGGCTCAAGTTAGGTTGTCCTCTGAATGAAATGTAAATTTCGAGCTACTATATGAAAAATAAGGAATTTTTGGCTAAGGGAAGTTCAGAAAATTTATATTCAGCTGAGGATATTCTGAGCTATATGCAAATAAGGATTTTTTGCGAAAAAATATTCATTAGTGGAAAAAATATATTTTTTTTGCTCAGAATTTTGCACCTCTATCGATTTTAATTTGGGAAAATAATTCCACCCACGTGAAAGGGTGAAAGCTTCAATCTTATATTACAATAAACACACTTATGTAATGTTCACTTGAATTTATTTGCTATTGACAATTGTCACTATTAATAAAGAACAAATTTTGGAATTGAGGGATAAATGGAATAAATTATGCCTATAATGAATTTATATAATTCTGTTGAAATGATTAAGTAATGGGATGAATTGGTTTCGGTTTGATCATTAGGAGTTATGGTGAATTGTGGTTTTGTTAATCTCTAATGATTTAAAAATATAATTTGTTTACTTTTTTGTTGTAAACACTTCGAAGGTACATGATTTTCATTCAATAAATGGTCGGCAAAGGTTGACTTATTATAATGGTGACACTCTAAAGCTTTGGTATGTTCATCCCATCTTGTCTTGAATGATCTTCCCGTATGGTCAAGGTAGAAACTAGGGCAACTACCACATGTCAACTTACAGACTCCCGAGTTGTTATTTTTGTTAATTTGATCTTTATTGTTTCTTATATGTTTTCCTAAGTTGTTATCCGTTTTAAAAGTTGTATGCATGTTCCTATTTAATAAAAATGGGTTTATTTTTTGAGAGGGAGAACCGATAAATGTGATAATTTGATATAAATTGAGATCGATATTAGGGGTAGGAGGATATACTTCATTTAAAGCCTTTTTATTTAATTTTTTAGTTAACATGTTGTCGATAATTTGAAGGTTATAACCTTTATTGACAGCAATACATTTTATTGTATGTAGTTCTTTATCAAAGTGAGTATTTAATAATGGGATGGTAACCAATCTGAGCAACATACTATGGTATTTGAAGATGCGAGATGTAAGACCGACATCTAGGATTTTCAAGAGAATCAGTACACAGAGGTCTTACATCTCGCGTCTTCAAATTTAACGAAATGCATCAAATGTTAAGAAGTGTTCGAGAGGACATTCAAAAAGCGCAACTGGAAGGTTCCCGACCAGAAACAATATGCGTACAAAGGAATGACACCTCGAAGAGAGTATTCAATATCTCTGATGTCCTATTGATTCTGTCCTAGGAGTTAAAGGAGAACAGCAATTACACGGAACGGCTCCAGATTCGGAAGTGAAGAAAATCCTAGATGTCGGTCTTACATCTCGATTTAATGTCAAATGCATAAAGAAGTTTCGAGAGGACATTCAGTGGGAAGCGCAACTGTGAAGGTTCCCGACCAGAAACAATATATATTATATTTATATATAATATATATTGTCTTGCGTACAAAGGAATGACACCTCGAAGAGAGTCCTGCAAGTTTGGTTGGTAATTTTATTGTGGATTGTAAGGTCCTTGTGTGAGTTTATGGAAAATGTTTGATTTATGAAGGAAATTTAGTTATCTCAGTTTCCAAGTATTTTGATTTATGTAGTTATGGAGAAACTGTAATTGTCTGTAAGTACCAGTAAAACAAGCAAACATGTAGTCAACATATCGATACCAATACAGGAGCTTACTGTTCAGATTATGTTTGAAAATGAGTAATTCTATGTTGTTCATAAATATTTCGGCCAAAAGTGGGCTTAATCGGTTTCTCATTATTAAACCTTGTTTACAAGTGTGAATGTTGTTGAATTGAAACCACTTTCGGTTAATAATAATAATAAGCTTTATTACCCAACAGATTAAGAAATATGGAATATGATTACTTAAACTATACATACATATATTTATAGTTAAATTAAATATATATTTACTACTGTAAATAGACTATATAATGAATATATCTTTACTAGTGTGAATATTTCTGAGGTTTTTACAAAAAAAATATTTAAATATAGTAATAATTAGGTAACAAAGTTCTTAATCATTTAGACAAAAACATTTCATCAGTTTAGCATTTATGAGAGATTGTTATAGTGGATATCTAGCTTGAGCTATCCTATTAAAGTTTCGGCACATATTATGAATAGGTGAATTCAGATAAGATTTGTCCGGGACTATTTATATAGAAAGCATGACCTCTGCGAAGTTATGATTTGGTACCGCAAAATAATTCTTTCCAACACGTTGGTGCATCAACTCGGTTTTGTAGTAACTTGTATAAAAAAGTTATTGGTATTAATTCTTCGGTAGGGTTAACACCTAAGCTTAAGTTTTTTGATCATACCCTTTTGGATAGGTACCATAGACCTAAAAGACAGAAATTTCAAAAACTTTCTCTGCACACTTTCCAATGTGCTCTTGTGATTGCTATAAAAGGGGCTCCAGACTAAAGACGCATTTCCATTTGGTACGAATGTAAAGAATGGTTTTTATTGCTTCTAGTGAAAAATTCCACAGTTTCTGATTATACAACCCAAGACTTTCATGGATAGGAGTTTACGACAGAAAAGTGATTGAAAAATCCATTTGTCAATAGGACACCAAGGTCTTTGACTCATCGCATCTAAGTAGTGGAATATTTTGAGGTGGCAAACAAAGAAGGGTTCAATCTTACGAGTATATGAGCAAACTTTGATTTTGAATGTTCATAACATGTTTGAAATAATAGGTCCGATAGGGTGATTTTTATGGAGTTTAATTAATGAATATAAGCGAGGGGATATAGGTTCATTACTGTTAAGGTTCTTTTTTGAAAATCATTAAATAAAAAATTGATTTGTTTAAGGGTATTTTTAACTTGAAGTTGAAATTTAGGTGGTGCGATCTTTGGTAATAATAGGATAATTGAAAGGGTTTAAAAAATCGTTGGTTTTGTTAATGTAAATAGTTTTATCTAAGGCAACAATACTGTTTCCTTTGTCTGTGTTAGTAAAAATTAAATCATTGTCCTTAATTTTGTTTTTGATCGAGTTTAATGTAGAGAGTTCAGGGTTGTTGACAGTTTTATTGACTGAATGGCGGATTAGATTTGACGCGATATGTTTGTCAGTTATTCTGTTGATTTTGTTAAGTAAATGAAGTTGTGTTTCTACCCCTAAAAGTTCTAAATTTTTATGTGAAAATTTAGTTCTGATATTGTGTTTAAAACCTTTGTTTAATAGTATTTTTTCTTTATAATCAAATGAAACGGAGCTTAAATTAACAAATCGGTTTTAAAAAATTGAGGATTTGGATGAGTGGTTGTGAATTGATAGTGTTTGATAGGTTTTTAGGCTAGTAATATATGTAGTTTTTTCTTTTGGGTATGAAATTTTAGTGAATAATCTCATTATCACTATCTTCAACATCAAAAGCTTTAATCGGCGCTATGTAACTTAATGTTTTATTTATATCTGAGTATAAAATTTTAAATCAGTTGGTTCAGATTTTGCTGTTTTCTGTTTAGGAGCTTTCGAGTTTTTAATAGATGCACCCTTGTGTTTTATTTATTTCATACTGGATGCAGAATTCGTTTTAGTTGCAACGAAACAGATGATGATGATGGTCATGATGATGCTACAACTTTCTTAGGTTTGCTCGCAGCAGTTTGTGAAGAATTTTTTTGCACATAAAGTCTATTAGAATCATACAATTTTAGAACTGGGTAGAAATATCAACGATAGAGTAACGATTATTAACAATATTTTAATAAACTTACTGTATTTTTTAAGGACCACATTTGGTTTCTCTATGTTCACATGAAATTGAGAAATTAATACAATTAATTTCAAAAAATTGCCAAGCTGCGTATTTGTAATGAGCTGAGAAAAAATATCTAATTTCAAATTATATAACACTGAACTCAATATAAACCCCATCTCATTTTATTGACTTTATATCGTTTACAGTCTCTTAGTGTTGACCAAATATACAATTCCTGTCTCGTATAGTAGCACACAAAACACTAATACATTATCTCGTCTATCATTTCTCAACCATATCAACGTAACCGAGTATCTTTGTGTTTATTTTGAGTTGAGAAAAATTGCTTTTGCGTTGGTTTTCACAACGTAACTTTCCAATATACGTCTTCAACGTTTTCCCCCTCACTTTCACTCTTAAACGTGCCATTCGATCCGGAAAGATATCAATCATTATTTATTTTAGGTCTTTTTTTCATCATCGGCTATGATGTAAAAAGTGTCCTTCCTTCTCCTCTACAAACCTCGCAGTCATTCGTTATTTTTTTAATGTAATGATCGGGTAATCAGTTACGATATGATTTTGATTGATACATGAGGGTATTATCGAATATTATAAATCTGTATATTTTTTTGCAAATTACAGATGAAAAGTTATTAGCTCATGTCATTTACGGTGAATTGGTAACAAATTTAATAGTAGAATAAAACCAACATTAATGTGTTCAAGTGATAAAACATGACTAATTGACATAAAATTCACATTTTTTAACGATGCGTTTTTGTTTTATAACAAAAAACCGCGAAAAATCGGTTACAATTTAGTTTTTTACTTTTTACACAAACTCTACCTATGAAACCATGTTTGCTACTATGAGCAATGTTAAAGAGAAACAAAAAACCTACAAACAACTACTATACGCTCAATTTCGTTAACTGGTTTCTTAGATAATGGAATCTTTACGCGAAATTCCAAAAAAAATTAATAATCGCTTATAAATATTTTTATTTTATAGCTAAAATATTGTTATTAACTGAAAGGGTAAATCTTCTCATATCCAGTTCATTCTAAAAATAAATACTGTAGCCCTGATAGTTTTGTGCAAAATTTTAGTCAATCCTATGGAAGACACATTTTTTTGAAAGGCCATATTACTTTACATCATTATGAATAAACCATCGTTGGAAAGTAGAAGAGTTGGTCTGGAGAACCCTCATCTCACTTTTTCTAAATGTGAAGTATAAATACATACATGTTCTGAAAATATTTGGGCATTTTCTATAATTTTTCTGGACGAGTCCATTCATAAAATTCCTAAGGGGTGGTACCTGTGTAACTATAACCTTATGATAAATAATCTTATATACTACATAACTTTTAATTTTAAGCAGACACATGTTTATATTTCTAGCACAATATGGATTTATGTAATAAATTTAACAAAACGGAATACCTAAACTCCATTTAGATAGACATTGATGATAATGATGGAGCAATCATTTTTAATATGCAAAAGGTGAACCTATTTCAAATTTCAATAAAAAACGAAAATTTGCCTACTATATTCATTGATATTTTAAAACATAATAATTAATAGTAGGTTCCTTTGGTTACACTTTTAGTACATTTTGTATTTTATTATATAAAAATGAAACTTTGATACAAATCCATAATAGTTAATAATAGAGAAAAAAATGGTATTCTTTAATTAGTTAACATCGCAATTTTTATGTTGTTCAATTCAGATTCCTGTTAAGAAATTTTTATTAATAAATACTAATTAATGACAAGTCAAATTTCTTTAGAATTAGAATGTTTTGATCGTTTAGTGAAACATTTACAAATAGAAATTTGTTGCTAAATGGAATTTAGGTATCTTATTTCTCTAAATGTATTACATAAATCCAAATCGTCATATATGTTTGCTTAAAATTAAAATTTGCATGAAGCTTATTTATTATAAGGATATAGTTACACAGGTACCCCTCATTAGCAATTTTTCGAATTGACTCCTCAGAAAAATTGGTACGGAATTGCCAAATATTTTCAATACTTATGTGTATTTAAACTTTAAATTGTGAAAAAGTGAGATGAGGGGTCTCGAGATCAACTCATCTACTTTCCAATGGTGGTTTATTCATACTAATAGGATTATCCGGTGAGGTAATATGACCTTTCAAAAAGATATGTCTTCCATAGGATTGACTGATTTTGCAAAAACTACCGGGGCTACAGTATTTATTTTTAAAAGATGAATTGGGCATGAGACGATCTATCGCTTCAGTTAATAAGAATGTTTTAGCTAGAAAATAAAAAAAATATATATAAGCGATTTTTTTTTTGAAATTTTGGGTAAAGATTCCACTATCTAAGAAACCAATTAAGGAAGTTGAGCAAATACGGTTTCATAGGTAGATTTTGTGTAAAAGGTACAAAACTAAATTGTACCGATTTTTCGCGGTTTATTTGTTATAAAATAAAAACGCATCGATAAAAAATTTTTCAAAAACTTACAAGAAGGCCATAAGGTTAAGTATGTGACAATTGTTTAAAACGGTTGAATTTTTTTTCTCGTTATATTGTACTTACTTCTGATCTTACCTTCGAACATTGGCCAAAGTTATGCCTACTATTCAAACTCATATACCTATTTCAAAGGTACATAATTTTTCCACTCCTTAATATTCATATATATCTGACATATTTAAATATTTTTTTAGTTTACTATGTTTGAATGACAATAGTCATGTCAATAACTTTAGGGCTCTGTTAAAATTATTAAGATTGGAGATACAGTTTCGGGAGTTGGAATATTTTTATAAATTTGTCTCCTCTATTTAGATCGTTTTTCATTTTTGGTTTCGTTTTTGATAGGAATATTAGGATTAGTAATCTTTAATTGGACAATGTACGGACAGATATCTTATTTCTATAATATGCCATAAAATACCTCGAAGTTTCAATAGCTTTATATCTGCTATCGTCATCAGAGGTATGATGGGAAATTCGGATTATCCCTAGTATTTATTTCCTTAACCGGGCATGCGTCATTAACCTCGTCGTCCTCCTTAACCGATGACGCAAGACCGATTAAAGATATAAATATCAGGGATAATTTCCAATCATTCACCTAATGACAATAGCAAATACAAAGCTATTCAACACCCTCGAAGTCCAAGGAAACTTCGAGGAGCGAGTTACATTGTCTACAGACTAACATGTCATAAAATATTGTGAATCATGATAAGAGATGAAGTCAGTTGTCAGTTTTAAATATTTTCAACATCATATGACAGCTAACATTTTAAAAGATAATAGATTTAGTTGAAGATTTAAAGTTCCGATAGTTAAATGCTATGGAAATATTTTAAATGTATTGTAATCTTTTTGTACGTCAATTTTTGAGCTTTCATTAAATTCTCATTTGTACTCGTTTAGTGTATATCTATTCGATTCAATCGACTGTCAATTGCATTAAAGTAAATATTAATTAATTGACAACTTGCACTAAGTAAATATTTATTGATTGACAAATAAGTTCATGTTAGGGAGCCTACTTCTCTAAATATAGCCGGTGGGAGTTGACCAACTTAACCTCATATCGGTTTTGTGAGTTATACGGCTTGTTTCAAATTTCCAAATATTAAAACTGTCAAGCATCCTTTAATAAATTTACTTTTGTTTTTTATTACGTAACCGAGTTGCTCAAATGTTCCCTACGAACAGCTGTCGTTCGCCCATGTGAGCCAAACAAGGTCGACCATTGCTTTGAAGTGTTTAGTTGATAATTAGGTCGTACGGCTATTGGAATGGCGGGGGTGTGCGTGTCAACAATCAATTGCCATATAGACGAGATAGTTTCGTTTAGTAACAGATAGGAGAATATTTAATAAATAATATTTTGTAAGATTCACTCGCTTACGGAGAAGTTCACAGCCCATAAAGGCGCATAAAAAAGTTGCACGTCAAAAAATATCTCAAGTGACTCCGCTATGCGGTATATTCGTTACATGATTATGATATGAATATACTTACCTATTTCTATTGGCTTGCATTCTTACGAATATTTTCAAATTTTTTTAACCTAGAACCCAAATCCTATATCCTTCAGCAATATTGTACCGATTCGCTTTTTGTGAATTGAATTGATAGGAAATGTCGCAATAAGACGAACAGCAAGCCGCCGGCGTCAGATAAAAATACGTTGTGGCAACAATTCAACCACAAATACGTCATACACGTTTCTGAACACAATTCAGATTGCTTTGCAACTGGATCGAGCCAAATGGAAAAATAGAAAGCCATGTTATGATGTATTTCGAAAGGGTTTTATCATTCGTGTCTGGAAATCACGGAACGTAAATTCGTACGATTTTAGTTGGCTTTTGACGAAATTGCGTCGTAAATTCTGTACAATTACGCAAGTTACAGTGAGAGCAGTTCAAGGACGATGCAGACCTTTTGGGAATTGTGTCAGATTATACACACTCCGGCACAATTAGGGAAACACAAAAACCAGGTTGATTTTTTCTAACATTGTCGGGTATTTTGTTAAGTGGTTTTTGTTCAAGTAATGACAACTTCATGACAGATTGTTTTAAGTACGCCCAACTTTAATTTTAAGTGTTTTGACAATAATTAATGTTTTTTAAATAATTTTAACGTTTTTTACTTTATTGGATGCTGCGAATGGGAGCTGTGGGTCGTTTAACTGTTTACATTTGAATAGTGCACATTGTCCTGATACAAAATGGGTGATTTACCAGCAACTTCTTTGGCTAGGGCTTTTTTTTTTATCCGAAGAGGGGGGTAATACATTCCGTACTTAGCTAGCACGTGCTGGCCGTCGTGTGGGACTCCCGATGCAATGACTTCAAAGCAATAGTAAATCGTTGCATTGAAACCAGTATACCGTATACCCGCTAAAACCCTAACCTCTTTCTCCTACAACCATGGTCCCCTGCGGCACTCTTAGTCAATACTACTTCGCAAGGGTGGTTCATTGCAGATGTTTACTGCTCTTACATTGAAAGCCTCTAAAGCCTACTCCTCGAACGTATTGCGGAGTTCTTTGAGGATAGTCTCCGCGTAATCTGATACCAAGTTCCAGGCTTGGGGGCCCTTCAGCATGGCTTCTACTAATTGTTCTGGAACGATATTAGTCTCCAGAATCCTCTCCACTTCAGCACGTTGATCCTGAAACCGGGGGCAGGAGAAGAACACGTGTTCCGCGTCCTCTATCACGTCCGTACAGTGTGGGCAGTTTGGAGAGTTTGCCCTCCTGAACCTGTGCAGGTATGCTCGAAAGCATCCATGTCCAGTCAGGAGTTGAGTGATGTAGAACCCAACCTCCCCATGCTGGCGGTTGACCCAACGACTGATGTTAGGTATCAATCGATATGTCCACCTTCCTTTAGTAGAGCTGTCCCACCTCTCCTGCCATTGCCCTAGACTCATGGCTCTTTCATCGCTGTTTCCTGTCGGTTGGTCTTTCTCTAACTTTCTGCGATAAAGCCGTCCCCTTTCTGCAGCCAGGATGTCGATTGGTAGGGTAGAGGCAATCACACTCACCGCCTCGTAAGACACAGTGCGGTAGGATGATGCCACTCGAATCGCTGAGAGCCGCTGGACTGATTTCATTTTCCGGCGGTACGATGGTAGCTCGAGCGATTTCTCCCATACCGGTGCCCCGTACAGCAAAACAGAAGTAGTTACTGTTGCCAGTAGCTGTCTTCTTATCTGTCTAGGGCCTCCGACATTCGGCATTATTCTAGATAATGCCCCCTGTACCCCAGCTGCTTTCTTGCTGGCCGCGATTATGTGCTCTTTGAAGTTGAGCCGTGTGTCCAGGAGCACCCCCAAATAGCTGATGAAGGGCTGCGACTGTATGTAGGAGTCGCCTATTTTGAGGGTGATGGGGGCTAGGGCTGTCATGATTGAGGAAGGGTACACCTATCGTTCAGTCTGTCGCGCATTGCTTGTATCGACAGGGCAGAAATCGAGCAAGTAGCGCCTTAGATGATCGTTTCATGGTCATGCAGACTTTACGAAATCGTCGTCAAACAGCTGTTCAGACCAGAAATCGTTTAGCAGAAGTCCGTGACGTCAACGTCAGTGACATGACTGTCAGAAGACGGTTGAATGAAGTTGGCTTAAACTCTTACGTGCCAGCAAAAGCCACAAAACTCCAGGTAGCTCATCGTGTAGTCAGATTAGCATTCGCTAGAGAGCACCGAGATTGGACAAATGAGTGGGCCGTGTTTTGTTCAGTGACGAGAGCCGTTTTTGTGTAAATTTCTTGGATGGGAGGGACAGAATATGGAGACATCGAGGGGAACGTTATCGCCAAGCAAATTTCACTGAAACTGTATCGTATGGTGGAGGGTCAGTTATGGTATGGTGTGGCATATGTTTGGGAGCCCGCATGGAGCTAGTGATCCTCAGTAATGGATCGCTAACTGCACAGCGGTACGTGACAGAAGTCTTAGAACCTCATTTCATGCGTTTTGCCCCATTTATAGCCCCATTTATAGGGGAAAATTTCATTTTCATGCATGATAACGCACGCTCTCACATTGCGTGCATAGTGAGTGAATACGTTAATGAAGTAGGCATCACTCATATGAACTAGCCAGCGCGATCGCCGGACATGAACCCCATAGAACATGTCTGGAACTACCTGGGAAAAAGGGTTCGACAAAGAAATCCAGTCCCTAATAATGTGGAAGAACTTAAATTGGCGTTAGTGGAAGAGTGGAACAATTTACCCCAATAACTCATCGAAAATGTTATCCAAAGCATGGGAAATCGTGTACAAACTTTAATTCGAGCCTGTGGCGGCAATACACGGTATTAAAACTGTTTTTTTGTAATTTTTGAAAATTTTAACAGATTTATTATTTTATTTATTTTTTGTAATTTTTGTTTAATTCTTTAAGAAGATATTGTGTAAGTTACTTTAGCATTTATTTTAGTTAGTTTGAGTGCAACTAATTATTGTGTAACTAAAAAAATATGTACAACATAAATTTCTAAAAAAACGACCTTTTTATTCTGTTCCCCTAATTGTGCCGGTGTGTGTATAATTTGTAAAGAGTACTTTTTTTTAATTTTAGCGAATTATAATAAATTAATAATCACACAGAAAGTAAATCGCAATTACAAGCTAATTTTCGATCAGGATATGCCTATTTCTACCCACTTTTGGATACTATATCGAGCCTTCCCATTTTCTTGACACGATTCTGTGCTCTTCTAATCAAGTTGATGCCAGCTCTTCGATTGATATCATCAGTCCATCTGGTGTTAGGTCCACCGATAGATCTACGCCCTTGTTTCCCATTAGAGATACGCATGGTCCATGAATCGACTGTTCTTCGGGCCCAGGGGTAGATTCAGACACGTGCTTCTGGGGGGGGGGGATTTCATGCTTCAGGGAGGAGGGCACTCAATTTACCAAAATATAATTTTAAACCCATTTGTCTTGGACTGTTACATTAAAAAGAGTCGTTACGTGGTCTAAACCCATAGAATTGACCTTCTGCTAAGCTCTTGGAGTTAAGATTACCTCGTTTTAATATTAAATTTACTAACTTTGAGGCTCGCGGTGGGGGCGATCGCCCTAATCGTCGTACCCCTTTCCCATTTTAGTTTACATGCTAGGGCCACCATGCCCTCTAGTTTGGTTTGCTACCTTATCCACAAATTTTCCGTCGCTCTGCTTAATGACAAGCTTTATTCTTTCATGAGGTCTGTGTTGTGTGGTTGAGACTATGTGTGTCAGTTTTGTTGTAAGACACCATGTTTCAGCATTATACGTCAGAACGGGTAGGATAAACTGATTATAGAGTTTATTTTCAGAGAAATAGGTATTTTGGATTTGTATGTAGAGGTAAGATTGTTCTTCGACGAATTTCATCTGCTTTTATGTCACTAATTTATTTATTTATTAATTAAATAAACATAAAAAACGTGACTAGTTTCGACAACACTATGCCATTTTCAAACAGAAACAAATTCATGAATGACGACAAAACATTTTGAAATTGACCGGAGTGTCTTGGCTACAATAGTAGGTATATGTTGAATTCTCGGAAGGATTACATAAATATGCGATTTTTGTGTTCAAGAATATTGAAATAAAAAAAACTGGTAAACCCATTAAGAATATTTAAATTTATTTTTGATTATTAGGTTCTTAAAAATTTCAAATAGGATCTTTTGTAACTCTACCTGCTCGTTAAGCAGTAAATTATAAGAAACGGAATTACTATGACTTGAAAATTTCTATATTTTCAAGTGTTTCAATAAATGCCTTAAAATTGAAATTCTACAGGTCATACCAAGGTAAAAGCTATATTGCCTTCTGAACATTTTAGTTTATATACTCCAGATTTCGGGAACTTATCACTTATTTTATCTTTGGCGTTACAAATATGGTTTGACAATTTCGATTGGGATCTTGAGATCGGGAACTTTAATATTATACTTCAACAAGAGTTTCGCTATTCTTTCACTTGTGGTTCCAAAATAAGTAAGGCTAACATGAACTGAACATTGTTATCTTTGATTTTTGGGTAGATTAAATTTTGAGCAATTTGATTTTCTTTCCGAGAAATAAGTTTATTAATTAACTTGTGGTCGTAACTATTATTGATTGCTATGCTCTTGATGATATCCAGCTCATTCTTTAAGTCGGTTTTGGAAAGAGGTAATGTAATAGTTCTATGTATCATCGATTTTTATGATGCTAGTTTGTGTGAGTGTGGACTAAAAGATGAATTTGGGATAGTAGTGTCTGTGAATGTTAGTTTTCTGAATACATTGAATATGATTTTATTATGTTTATTGGTAGGTGTAAATTACAATAGACTGAGATCATTCAGTATAACAATTTTAAGCCATTTATTGAATCAGTTGAAAATATCGAAATTTACAAAAAGCCATAATAAGTACGTTTCTTGTAATTTACTACTCAACGAGCACCATCAACAATTTCATCTGCTATATTGTCTTTTCTCGTGGACATTTTCTGTTCGATATCCATCTTTACAAACTGGTGGTTTAATTCAGTAATCAGTTCTTGAAGTTCTGTTAAGAAGAACAATGCCATCCACAAATCTAAGGTGACTGAGCTACTTATCGTCTATTAATATTCTCCAGGGTTTTGATTGCATCGAAGGCTTTTCTTAAAATCAATGAATGCCATATGGAGCTCCAAATTATATTCGTTGCTTTCTCCTATAAATATTTTACCAGTTTGTAGATGATCGAATGTGCTGAATCCAGTGCGAAAGCTTCCTTGTTCTGTTAGTTGGTTGAAATCAATTTTTGGTGTCTGCTATTATTCTGGTGAACAGTTTGTATACTCAAGACAGTAAGCTTATTGGTTTGTAGTTCTAAATTTACGCACCTCCTTTCATTAATATTAGTATGACTTCTATTTCCATCGACGGTATAAGTTCTTGTCCCAGATATCCATTAGAAAGATTAGCCAGTTCGTTTAGTAAAACCCTTCTTGAATCATCTCTTATAGAACGCCATCAGGTCCAAGTGTTATTGCTTTTTTCCATCTTCTTAAGTGCTAATCTGATTTCATTGACTGTGATTTCTGAAATGTCTTCCTACGTTTAGTTATAATTCTTTTGCTCTTCTTTTGTTGTTTGTTTTTATATAGTTTCGTGTAACATTTTTCCACTTCTTTTAATATTCCAGTCTGATTTGTTATCAGGTTGCTGTTGGTGCACTTTATTTTGGCCGTTTCAGTTCTTTCTGTAAATAATTTCTTCTTGAAAATTTTACGCAATTTATTTTGTCTCACAAAGCACTTTTTTGTTGTTCTCTCGGGTGCCTTTATGTAGTTGGTTTCTTATTGTTTTATTGAACTCAAGCCGCTTTATAAGTTTTTTATCCTTGTCCACGTTTAGTTTTCTTATTTTCTCCTTAAGTAGTTCAGTTTTTTTTCTTTGCTCCTTGACATATTATTTTGGTCTATGTTTGTTCATCAATATGCATTTGTGTTATTTTCTTGTTATTGCTCTCGTCTATGCCTTTTTGAGCTCTTCTTGATATTTGTCTTGGTACGAGCTAATTATTAAAAAGTAATTATGAGCTGAAGAGCAAAATTGATGGACAAGGAATTCAAAGGGAGACAAAAAACACCTAATAATTATTAGTGATAATTATAATTGTCCAGTTCTGATGATCCAAACCCCAATTAAGCTGGCAATTTTATTTTGCGGAGATACCTGTGGAACCCTTAACTATCTTCTCCAGAACAATTCTCGAATGCGAAGTCTGTTTCTTATAGTTTATACTGAAACTTTACCACCGGTAGCTTGCAAAAGTTGCCCTTGTAGCTCTGGAAGGGATATTGTGGCATTTCTTTATGTTGTTTGAACTAAGAAGAGGTTCTGGCGTTCTGTAGTAACTCTTCCACAACTTCTCCTGGGTCAAATTTTTAGAGTTTCCAGCCCTAGAAACCTTTTATAGGTTTTTGAAAGAACCTCCTGTGCAACTACGACTATTAATGCAATTTCCCATTTCGTCACACCCTGTTCCGACAAGGCAGTAATTCTTCCTCTATGGACTTTTGGTAACCACATATGGTATTTTTACTCAGATTTTAGAGAAATAATATTTAATTAGGAATGACCCGCAACGAGTAGGGCATAGTAATACTGCGACTGAAGGAACAATTCTTTTTATGTATAAACACCTAAAATTATATACTTTGTTAGATTTTATTGTAAAGTAAATAAATTATTTATTTTGGTAAAGGAATTAAATTAAAACGTTTGATTAAGAATCAATGAAAGTTTGGTAACATATATTTCTCAACTTACCTCAAGCTCTGCCGATCTCCATTCGACACAAAGCTGTCGTCGTGCGTTGCCCCGTCAGGAGATTCTCTTCCGCCACCAAACAGTGAGTTGTTGCAGAACAACATCAGAAACAGCCTCTGGAACTTCTCCCCGAATATCACGTAAATGATAAAATTAACGCTAGAATTAATGGTAACTAACAGGTTGCTGAAGTAGATCAGATACAGGAGGTTGAACTCGATAGGAACGTTGAAAGTTTCAATGATGTTTATAACTAACGGTAAAAGGTTACACAAGAAAAATACTGCCACAACACCGAGAAGCATCGTTGCCAAACCGATTTCGCGTTTCTGATGGCGGGACAACCGCTCCCGTTCTTTGTTTGCTTTCAAAACCTGAAACAGAAGAAAAACATTTGTCGTTACTCCATAATTCGAAATACAATACGGTGAATCGTCTAACCTACAGACAGTAACGATTTGTATATGAATCACTTTGTCATTGACTTCTTACTAAAGCTATTAAGGCGCTGGGAAATTTTTTGTTCAAACTCTTAGTTTTATTCGGATTGTTATTGGTAATTAATTATTTCGTGGGTGAAGTATTTACGACTAAATAAGGAAAAAAAAACGTTTACAAGGTTGGCAACAAAAAAAAATCTATTTTTAACCGACTTCAAAAAGAAGGTGGTTCTCAATTCATCTGTATTTATGTTTTGTATGTTTGTTCAACGATTACTCGTAAGCGGCTTAAGGAATTTCAACCATTTGTACTGCATCCTGTTCAGGGGGATCGCGAAGTGGTCCTATATTTTTTTCAATAACATACCGACTTTCTTATACAGTAAGCTTTGGTGGAGTCGCTGGTTTTAAAAATATGGAAAATGTTCTTTTCGGAACATGGGATGAATTGAAAAGAAATTGGATTCGTTCAGGGGAAGCTTTGTACTGCATAGTTGCAAAGTACAACTTATAAATGTAGTTTCCAAAATATTATAACGTTAGCTTGGCAGCGACTTCATAAAAAGTATTTATTTGTTGTAGCAAAAAAAGATTTCATGCTTTTTAGGTAACTTTCTTATTTGATGCCGATTTTGTTCATTGTTATTGTTTGATTGATTTTTAAACTTATGCAATTTTTTGGAAAATTTTCTGTCGCCCTAATGCTAATTTACATTTGGAACCTTCTTTTTGCCTAAACAAGACAAAATCTCAGTGACTAGCTGTTTGAACGCCGAACTATACTGATGCATTTATTTTGTTGTTAGTTTTTGTGTTACGATTTCGCGAGTTATCTAACTTCGGTCATAACAATTCACCCATTCTTGATTCTACTGCTTGTATGTATTGTCGTTAAAAAAGCGCTTTTTTGTCTGTTAATTAAAAAATTATGAATTGTGTTAACCTTAAATTATAACTTATTTTGGAAAGAAGTATTTATATGATGAACTTTTCTGATCACAAGAGTTATTGAATCTTATTTTTGTTAACAAAACAACAATTGTGATTACTTTTATGTATTTAGTAATGACTAAAAACGTGGAAATTTAATCTAATTCCATTTTTTCTTCCTCTCTGATTCATATGAAAATCCAGGAAAACGGTAGAATTGTAATTATGGATTTTTTCTTGATATATTTTCACAATCGACCGCACTTTCGGTTTGATGTTTTTATTTCCATCTTATGAAATAACTAATTTTTAATCTATAACACAGCAAACAGCAAACAAAATTACGGCTTTGACACAACCAGAGTTCCAAAAATAAAACACAAGATGGCGCAAATGCCGATTGTCAAAGATACTTTGCTAGCGTATATGAAGTGGGAATTGGAATAGTTGCAATTGGTCAGAAATATACAAAGGTTGGTTATCAAAATCATGCGACAATGAAACAAAATTATAAACATATTTATGGCAACAAATTATGTTCAAAAGCAATCCATAATCTGACTTACAATTGATTAGGGTGTTTTAGTCCTAAACGTATCAAAACAAGTGTTTCCTTTTACTATATTCTACCAGGTAACAAATGGAGAAATCTCTTATGTCAAAAATACTATATTTTGTAAAGAACGTATGTAAACTGAGCCGAATTTGGAAAGGGAATATACACGGAATATAGAATAACCCCTGTACTCATCAAATACTGGAATAGTGAATTTGGAACAATAAACAGAAAGGGGACTACCACAAAGTAAATCTAGGGATGATATACAATAAATAACAGGGACAAATCATATACAGAACTCTCATCAGCGAAACAAGAGGTAATTTATAGAGGAGCTGTACATCCAATAATGGCTCACTTAGTTGCTTAGAGAAGGATATGTTAAAATTTAGGTATTGTAGCTGCTAAAGGTGATAAGAAAGCAGGGATGGCGAACTTTTTTAAAAGCGCGTGACAAATATTACAGTTACCTCTTTGCCTAAACATTAAAAAATATATTAAACTAAATTTAGACAACGGTTAAAAAAAATATAAATTTAGTAATTATAATTCTTTACCCTGTAAGAGATTTTTGTTAATCATTTTGTTGCGATATATCACTTTGTTCTGAAAAAATCATTTTTTGATGAAACTACTTTTACTTTATCATGCAATAATTTAATGACTCCTATTTTACGTTTAAAGGGTGATTTAAATAGAAATTTAAAAGCTATTAGTGTGGGCTAGTTTTAACTAGATACTTGTAGAAAACCGTTTGAAAAACTGAAGACGTACTGAAATAGCCATATTTAAATCTTTAAAGGTGCATTTACATGATTATCAAACGTCTGTTAATTTATATTTGAGATGTTATTAAAATATTCAGGAAAATATGTCTACACATTCACCTTGTCCTGTGAAATAAAATTTGGTATATTGTTTATACTGTCTTGACCTAAGTAATTTTTATTGCTAAATTTTCACAATCGAAATATTCATGTTAATAATAAATAATTCTCCATTGAAGTAGACAGCACATGTTATTATGGCCACTTGGCTCAACATTGCTGAACCGATAAATTATTTGTAAACTAAAGGTGGTATTATTATGGTTATATTCAAGATAAACAATAGTAATATTCAATCGACTGCGACTTCGGGTAAAATTTAAAAAAAAATCAAATGTCTAAATGTTAAGAAGTAAAGCGATTAAATAAAAATAATATTGTAAAATGTTTAATTTTATTATAAACGTAACATCCATTTATGAACTCAAACGGCGCTCTTTTTAACCGACTTCAAAAAAGGAGAAGGTTACCAATTTTTTTTGTATGTACGTTACCTGATTTCTTCTCCTGTTGTGCACCAATTTGAACGATTATGGTCTTGTTTAATAGAGTATATATCCGGATTGGTAAAACTTCAAATTTTGGAAAAGAATTCTATTGGTAAAGTGATACAATTTGTGAATAAACACATGCGCGCATGGAAAATCGGCCAATTTCCGTAACATATTGGTCGATTTTTCCAAAACTCCTTATGGATGTGTATAATTTTTAAAGTGTAATCTTTTATAGAAGCTCCCTAAGTGGTCGTATATACTTTTCTGCGTCATGCAACATGCAGTTTTGCAGAAAATCGCTGCAAACTCCAATATTTTTATCAAAAAATTCCATCGAAGCGACGTAACTGACATTTGCTCATAAATATTTTAATTACAACGTAATAATGCGAGAATTGCGGGCACTGAAAGTTTTAATTGTGTGTACATCCCACGCATATATGTAGTATATATATTATAGTATATTCGGCTTCTAAAATCAATGAGTAGCAAGCTCATTTTGTTTGTATACCTGGCAAATACCAATTGAACTAAAAACGACGCTGCTTTTGATGTTAGCTATTTTCGGCCTAATAGAAAATTCAGTGACTACACATGTCAAGCTCCAAACTGCTATTTGGTGCGATTATACACAAGGTGTTTAGTTATAGCAAACAAAACCACAAAGTAAAGTGATAAAAGCTATAACAATAACACAGATGCATTGGTCGGAATTATATCGAAATATAAAATATCTAATATTTATCATTTCTAAGTGCAAATTTCACAGCCGATTCAATTATACAGTGAATTCACGGTAAGGTAAGAGCAGTCACTCCTAATATTAAAAGTTCAATTTAATATGGAGTTTTCGGAAGTGTTATTAGACTGTTATGATTGACTAGCACAAGGTATACATACACATACATACAGAAAGAATAATTATATAAGGTAGCCATCAGTAGTTGAATATATATGACAGTGAAATTATAGGACGGAGTAGAATAGTTGTTAAATAGGTTGGTTAAAAAATCTTAAAATAAAGATATACCTATAAAGTAGACAATTTGTAGTTGAATTTTCAAGGTGCTAATATGAGTTGGAATGAAATTACAGTTATACAGGCTTATAAAAAAAGTTATATTGGGTGGCAATAAGTAGGGTGGTTGAAATATATGCTAAGTAGAATAGACTAGAATAGTTATACAATGCTATTTAAAAATCCTTTATTGGGTAGCTTAAGTTGCAAAATAGGGTGTAGAGGGTTACAATAAAAACGTTAGAGAAATGAATTATGTATTTATAGGGCGGCCCAAAACGAGTTGCAAATATATGATGTCTAAATATATTTCAACCATCATATCATACGGCGTAGAATGATAGTTACAGAAGGCAGTTAAAAAATTATGGTGGTCCATAGGCAGCCGTATGTACAGGATGGTTGAAATATAGCTGGTCGAAAAATGGTAGAAAAAAAATTATAAAGTGTTGTCCATGCATATGTGATAGTAAAATATAGGGCGGAGAAGAATAATTGTTATAGAGGCTGGTTAAAACTTTTACAATAATGTGATACCTATAAGGTAGTAAATTGAAATATTTTGTGAAGTGGAATTATTAAAAAGTTATGTCAGGTATTTTAACGATTTCTTTGATTGTTTTGTTTATTTCTAAATGCTGAACAACTTTTTGAGACTCCTCATATCTAAATTATATTGCTGTATAGTCCGTGGGTTCAATTTAAAATTATAAAACTAATATTCACTTTCCCTTTTCTAGAAACTTTTATTTACATCGAATATACAACAGCTGATTCAAATATCACAATAACAATTTTACATATAAGCTCTTCGTTCAACCAACTGAACTCGGGATCGCGGCCTGTTCCTTTATAAAACCAGTAATTCTCCATTAAAATCGGTCATCACTCCTACAGCTGTTGAGTCTTTTCGAGAACCATTTTTTATCTCAAAGCGATTGTTGTAGTACTGAAATGAAACAGGGTCGGCTTTGGGTAAATTTCGTAACACTGCGCCCCCTTTAATTCTGATCGTCCTGATCAGAAACATCCTCTCCATGGTAGGGAGCGAGTCGATCAATTTAGCCTTGGGGTTTCGACGAATCCGGTAGACGACGTCATTCAGCCTCTTGACCACCTCGTATGGACCATCCCATGTGTAAGCTTTGGGGATTTACCCTTGCTCCGTTGGGGGTTGTACAGACAGACTTTGTCCCTCTCCTGGAACCCGACTGAATTGGCCTTGAGGTCGTATCGCGTCTTCATCCTGTCACTGGCGGCCAACATCTGCGTTCGGGCTAATTCGTGTATTGCCAGCATGTTATGTTGGAGCTGGTCGGCATAATCGTCGATGTCTTGGGGAGGTTCTTCGGGGGAGCCAAATGCCAAATCGCAGGGTAATCGCAGCTCCTTTCCCAATAGGACCCTGGCTGGGGTCATGTTCATGACGGCCTCTACTTCCAAAGCCCGAAGTAAAGCTTCATTACTCTTCTTGACGCCACTCAGTCTTAAATTTCTTTGAACTTCTACATCTCTGATGCCGTTTATGAAACTCTGTGTGGCCAACTGGCCTTTCGTTTCCTCTGGCAGGTCTGGGCAGGACAAGTGAACTAACCGTCTAATCTCTGCTTCGAATTCTTGAAGGCTTTCACCGGATTTTTGCGTTTTCCCACTGAGTTGGACTTGGTATACCAGGCTCAAGGATTGATTGTCGTATCTCTTGTCCAGAATAGCGATGATCTTGTCAAAATTGCCTTGTTCATCTACTGGAATGCTTTGGAGGAGTTCTAGGGCCGGACGTCTTAACGAAATTACCAGAGAGGTAGATTTTTCTTGATTATCCCATCCATTAGTTGTAGCCACGGCCTCAAATTGTCGTTTATACATGGGCCAAGATGAACTGCCATCAAATGTGGGTGATTTGCTAACGGAACCTTTGGTACTCACGGTGTGCTGGTATTTCCCTCTCTGCAAATCTTGTTGCAATTTTTTAATTGCTGTTTCCACTTTATCTTGTACTTCATTGTGAACTGTCTTTAATTGAACTGATTTCAACTTTTATCTGGCTTTGGATAGCACTTATTTCAAATTTCACCTGGTTCTGGATGGAATCGATGTCATCTACTTCGGTTTGAAGAGTATCCACGGTATTTTTTAGGACCTTTATGTCATTATTTATTTCTCTTATGTCTGAGTCCACTATTTGCATTCGTTCATTAACTGACATTAACTTGCGATACTATTTGCATTAATTGTTCAAATTGTCTTTTCTCTTCAGTTACTTTAAAATCATTTTGTCGTTTTTCTTCTAGTATTTTAAATTCATTTTGTCGTTTTAGATCAAGTTGATCTTGTTTTTCTTCAAATTTCGAGGATAATCCTTCCACGGCAGTGACAAGATTTTGTTGTTCGCTTTTCATCGTAGACACTAGATTTTGTTGTTTTTCTTCCATCGTAGTGACAAGATTTTCTAATTCTATTTTACGTTTTTCATCAAAAGACTTTACTAACCTTTGTTGAATTTCTTCTTGATGTTGTTTCTCCTTCTTGTCACCTTTTTCTAGAATCTGTGCAATTTTTTCGTCTATCTTTTCCATGCTACGAGTTTCCATAAATCAAATTACGATTTTAACTGCACTTAATCCTTCACTTCTGGTAACCAAATTGCTGTATAGTCTGTGGGTTTAATTTAAAATTATAAAACTAATATTCACTTTCACTTTTATAGAAACTTGTATTTACATCGAATATACAACAGCTGATTCAAATATTACAATAACAATTTTACATATAAGCTCTTCGTACAACCAACTGAACTCGCGATCGTGGCCTTCTTCCTTTATAATGCCAGCTCGAATTCTCCAGTAAAATCAGTCATCACTCCTACAGCTGTCGAGTCTTTTCGAGAACCATTTTTTATCTCAAAGCGATTGTTGTCGTACTGAAATGAAACAGGGTCGGCTTTGGGTAAATTTTGTAACAATATATAATTTCTTACACTATCCGGAAGACATAAACAACAAAAGTCGCAAATTCTATATAAAACAACCAAACAGTTTGTGACAGTTTTCGCCTGGACTAATACTTAGTATAGACAGTATAGTCTAATAAGTGCTGCTGATTCGAGTAAAGATATCGAAATTTTAAAATATAACATAACTAAACAATTTCCTGAAAGAGGAATAATTTTCTCACCAAAATTAAAGTCATGTAGTACAATGATAAAAGTGTCTAGACTGTTATAATGGAATTTCCTATCTAAAACGCATATTTCGATATTCTAAAGAACACCGTTTGTGGATAAGCAAATCCCATCAAAATGATAATGTATTCAGTTCTGCACGTTTTATGTGCTTTCTTTAGTTTGTATAAAGAGTTTTTCGTGTTCGCAAGGACGTCTAAAAATACGTTTTTCAACCGGCAATCGTTGCACTTGATGATGTCAATAATACAATTTGCGTAGATACAAACGAGAATTTTCAGGACTATAAAGATTTTAAAATTGGCGAAAGTCTCGGGAGACCGAGCACCAATCGTTTTCAAAGTGGAATTCTTAAATGAATTGCGTAGGGAAATGAAATCTTAATGCAGGCTATTTTCGAATTTGTAGTGGGTTTCTTGCTTTTAGTTTAATGGGTAATCTATAAGTTGTAATACTTCATGAAGAATGTAAATATTTTGAGAGGATAAACTGCAGATTTTGGTTAGTGGAAAATCAGTAGGTAGTAAAATTATCATAAATAAATATAACTGATTGCATTAAGAATAAACAAAGGGTATTGAAAAAATGAGATTTTACAAACAATAAGAAAAATAAAAACATTAGAATTCTGAGAAAAATTTACAAGGGGTAAAAATGAAATAATTAAGCTCACAATGAAAACGAAAGTCTAGTTATAATAAGAGAATAATTACTACGCCTAGCAGAAAGGTTTGTATTATATAACAGAAAAACCAACCAAGAACCTCAAAACATAGAAAAAGTACAAAATGTAGATCAGAGGACATCCCTGATATATCTCTGGATGAAATATACCGTATTTTGGTGAAATTAAATTAGAATAATACAAAATTTATGCACTCTTTGTCTGAATAACCAAAATATTTCCACTAACTGAAATAACTCAATTAATATCTTACTTTAAAAAAGAAAATATAACAATTTTAAGAACTACAGACCAATTAACCATTTCTATAAACTGTATGCACTTATCTTGACAACTAGACTGGAAAAATATTTAAGCCTTACCAACTAAAGGGAACAGGCTATGGAACAGACGATGACCTACTTACTTTGAAAATAGTAATGGAATAATTTATATTTAAAAAAAAACCGACTTCAACTGGCTTAAAATAAAAACCGTTTAGAAAACAGCTTAAAATAAAAACCCTATGCAAACAATAACTATTTTCTGACAAATTTTTTTTATCTGACTTAAGGTACAATTCTATTGATTATTTTAGCATATTCTCATCTCTCCCTCTCTATCTAATTTGTATTTTTTATATTATCCACATATTTTTTAAATTTTTATTTGTTTAATTATTTGGCCCACTTTCTATAAATGTAACTCTAATTCACCCTATATTGCAACCACTCTGTATATCTTTCTCTGTAATGGTCACCCAATATAAATTATTTGTCTATCATTTTCTGAAGCACCCTGTACAACTATAATTCAACTCTACACCCTGTTTCTATGTTTCTATTGTTTAAATCACCTTATAATTTTACTTCTCCCAATATGCCACGTATAAGTAAGTACTGATGTTGCACACTATATAACATTTTTTTAACCAGCCTGTATAACTATAATTCCACTCTAACTTACATTTCAATCATCCTGTATATGCAACTGCTTCTAACATTTTTTGAACCCTCCGGCCTATCCTTACTGCATTATATACGCAACTACTTATGTGCCACTCAGTACAACATTTTTTGAACCACCCCGTATAGCTTTAATTCTATTTCACCATATATTTCAACAATCCTATAAATGGAACTGCTTATGTACCACCCAATATCAACCTAAAGCTGAAAATCTTTAATCGTTTCTTAGTCATTATCTATGGTGAGTGGAATAAATTGTAAATAACATAATACAATATGATATTAATAGTCTGTGCTGGGCATCTATTCGAGAAAGAGGATAAGAAAAGAAAATTAATGTGTAAAGTATCTCTAAATAAGGATTTTTTAAATTGCATATCTAAATTGCGGTGGGCAGGAGATGTTACAATGAGATGTTACAAGGATTGAAGACCGAGAGCAGACATGTGAAATTATGGGTTACTTCAATACGTAATCACACTGAAGACTGAGGCATTCGTCAAAGTAACTTTTAACAAGATTTGTGACGTTTGCTATGATCATCTCGTCAGTTTGAATGCGCTGTCTCCCAAGTTAATTTTTTCAGTTCAAGATGGATATCGCTGGGCGCTAGGTCGTGACTATATGGTGGGCATTTTAAAATGTCCCATAGAAATTAGATAGTTTCAATTGGGTTACACAAGCAGTGTGAGGACGGCCATTGTCACTGATGAGAACAACTCCAGAAGTCAGCATGTTACTTATTTTAATTAGAATAGGTTTCCGTAAGCATCGCAAAGTTTCACAATAATTCACCAGTAATTACTGTCCCCGGCATAAACTCTTCCAGCAACACAGCTTTTTGCTGGGAGAATAAATAGAGACAGCCATGTTTATGTAATTGCTGTTCAACAAGAAATAGTTAGCTGGAGTAGTCATACTGTGCGATCGGAGGTTGAAAAAAAGAAGATAATTTCATTGCATTGATAACCCAACTAATTACGAATTCTCCATCTGAAAAGTTGAAGTGACATTTTTACTATCTAAGCAAAGTTTGTTACTAAACCTAATTTTATCAAACATAACATGGAATTTTACTCGGTAATAGTTACCAAACTCCCAACTAAAATTAAATTTTAAAACTGAGCACAGTTAGGGCTAATTGTCAACTTTCCTAACTTTCATTTAACGGTGATTTCGAAAGTTTGATAGTGTTATTGATCACGATAGCTGGCGATATTATTTCCAGTTTAAGGCTAAGAGTGTTTCATTGTTGTAGGAGATGGAAGGTATTTTCACAAAGCACTTCCTTTTAATTGATGTTTTGACTTAAAGATGTGGTTCAAAAGTATAATAAATCGTTTATTGTGAGAAGTTGGAATAGAAGTTACATAATAAATAATTTCTTTTATATTAGATATTTAATTAATTAATTTTTCAACAATTATTATTTCCAATCGATGATCATCATATTGACAAATTTTTGCTACCTAGTTACATATAAAAATCAAATAGTTGTTGAGTTTAATGTATGGAAAGTGCATTTTGGGCATTGGCCGTCTCTTGGAAATACCTTTGACTTTGTTTAAAAGTTTATGAAAGCTCAGCACCCAGGTTATTTAATTGAATTATATAGTAAGAGCTCAAATCTAAGTACAGGGCAAACATATTTCAGCTATTTTTCTGACGATATTCCATAAAATTACAGGAGACGACGTTGGTACCAGGTTACCAGCTGCTCTGTGTATCGCTTCCCTTGGAGACCGTGATTCTGTGTTAATCAACGTCAAAAACGCTGTGGTGAAGAATTTCGTGTAATTACATAACAAATCTCATGATGGAGTTTCATGAAAATTGTTGATAACAGTGTATATGTTTCTTATGTAAAGATGGCGGTCACTTCTAGTTCGGCAGTAAACCATCCTCGAGCATTAATCACTCAGTACTACACTACTCTTTCCAGGCGTATTTGGACTGTAGCGTCAGTTGTCGTCAGCGTAAACTATACCCCCACAAGAAGAAATTCAGCGGTGTCAATGGTGCTGCGACGGGGATAATTCACATCGCCAAAATCTCTTGATAACACTGTTTTCCCATTTGGTGCACAGGAGATTGATCGTAGTTTGTGCAGTAGGGGATGTCACCCCATCTTGTTGAAACCCAATTTGCTGCAGATCAAGTTCCTACAACTTTGACAACAAAGAATGGTTACCAAGCCTTTGTACCTAAGTATAAACACAAAGTTTTGTACCCTAATACCAAACTTTTATTTTTGCAGTCGACACACGTTTCAACAGCGAAGCTGTCATCATCATGGAGTAAACCAAAACTTATGATGACAGCTGCGCTGTTGAAACGTGCGTCGGGTGCAAAAATAAAACTATCAGAAAATGCTGCAACAACGCCACGGCTCCAAAATTCTCACCAAATGGTGTTTCCAAGGGGATTTCTAAATAAACGTTAAGGTTGAAATGCATCTCGTTCGAAACGAGATTGGGAACACGACCCATTGATTTAAAATCTATTGATCGAAGAGACAATTTGTAAGCGAATATACCGAGGTCTTCGTTTCTCACAAAACACCTTCATAATTTATGCACTGTAATTGACGCCCATTTTCGATATATATTTTGTTTGTATTTCAAAACGGTGTACCATAGTAAAGTGCTGTAATTTTTCTCACCAAAGTCTTCTAACCAACCTATCTCAACTATTTTTGTTTTTAATGACATTTTTGACATTCATTATGTAAGGTGTAAAAAATTTGAAGCCTTGTTCAACTTACCTTATGATTTAGTTTGAAGTAAAATATGCCTTTATTACTGTGGATTTAATGTAAAGGTTAATGTCAGATTTATCGTAGGTTAGGACGGGTACACGCTCTAAGGGTTCATTCGTCCTAAAGATGTTTTATGGTAAAATCTCCCACAGAATCAACCGCCTGACGTTACCGCCTCTGTTGGTAATTTTGAAAAGTAATAGGTTCATTTGTGAACCAACGGCAGCTTTTTTTCGGTTCTGGTCTGAGCCTGAGCCTATCGATTTGTTAGAGTTTTTTTAAAGAGAGGACAAATGAAAATTTTGAACACAGATATTATTCTTTTTCTGAAAACAACACAGTTTATTAAGCAGGAACATATACACTATCAATATAGCTGGTGTGGAATAACGTCACAACCTCATACTCTTTTTTGGTTTTTAAAGTATGTTCACTTACAGGTTTTTAACCAAATGGCGCCCTTAATGAAAATAAATTTTGTGTTTAAATATCTTACCCACACCCCTTATTGTACCCGATGAAACGCAGCCGCCTAGCAATTGTGAGCCGGCCAAGGTAGGTTATATGTTGAATTTCAAAGTTTCTGATTTTATAAATAACAGGTCAGTGTCACAATTAATAACATATAATTCAAAATTTAACTAATAGATGACCCACTCTTAATAAGTTCACCATTTTATAACTATTTTGTCTTAGGGAATCGCTTAAGACTTCACAGCCACAAATGCGACACCTTTCGGTATTAGTTACTGAAATAGTTACTCTCATCACTTTAAGGTGAGAATATCCAGAGCAATAAATTCACCTCCCGTTGTGGATTTGGCAAGTCAGCGCGTGCTTAATTCAATCATAAACCCCCAACAGAGGGTTATTGCACTTCAACAAGAGGTATTTATTTTGGGCCGTCATCTAAAGCTCACGTACCTTTAAATTGTAGTGTTATTACATAAAGCTTTTGAAATTAAATATCCTAGGTAATAATACATTATTTCAAGGATGATAACAATGATATCAGATTTCAATTATGTGATTGAAATTGAAAGCGATCCTTTTACTGATTGTTTAATAACTGGTCTATGTAGTCTATATTATTTGGAATAATACCATTACATAAAATGCTATTGTATTTTCAGTTTTATCCGCTATCTCATCAATGTTGGCAAATTATGATGTGAGCTGATCATTTTACTTCTCGTGCAATTTCTTGCACGGTCTAGACGTTATTTTTTCATAAATTGATATTATGTATGATACATATGTGCTAGGGATTTGGCGAAAGTTTTTTATAAACATATTTTTAACCCACTTCAAAAAGAAGGAGGATCTAATTTCGTCTGTTTGTAGGTTTTTTATGTTTGTTCAGCGATTACTGGCAAATGCCTCAAGCAATTTCGACTTTTATACTTGATCCTGTTCCGGGGGATCGCGAGATGGTCCCATATTATTTTCATTAAGATAGCTTGTAGTGTTTCTTAGAAAATGGGGAAAACCTATTATACAGATTTTCTTATACACTACGCTTTGATGGAGTCGCCCGCATTAAAAAAATGGAAATTTTTCTACTCGAAACATGGAATAAATAGAAAAGGGATTGGATTAGTTCTTCCAATTCTCATATCAAACAATTTACAGCGGTTCGAGCCAAAACTTTGGAAGTCACACATTTTTCAAAACTATTTGGAATACCTATATTTGATTAAATTATCATATATTTTTTTTAACTTCAATAGATATGACGTGAACTATTGTGGGAGGCTTATGACGCCTACTTCTCCGGCTTCTCCCTAACTTTATTTCCTATAGAAATATAGTTTTGACAGAGGGATCTTAATAATGTTCACAATTTGTTGAAATACGGTCGAATTTCGACCACTGAGCGACCACTAGTCAATTAAAAAGAAATGAGATTAGTTCTGGGGTAACCCGAAATGGTTTGATATATTTTTTTCCATAAGATAGCTTATACCGTTTTTTAGAAAACCGGGAAAAACTTCTTTAACGACATTCTTATACAGTAAGCTTTGGTGGAGTTGCTGGTATTAATTATAATTGTAACTCAAATTGTTATCAGACAAAGTTTATTAGAATTGAAAACTGCATCCTATTGTGCTATATCCAATGACACCTAAAATATTATATACAGGGTGTAAATAGTTTGAGTGCATATATTTTAGGTGGAGGTAGTATACACCAAATTAAACAAAAAACTTTTATACCACTATGGTCAGTAGGCCTTAATAACCAAGAAAATCCCTAAAACATATTAAGTAAATTATTGTCAATCCGGCAACGTCGCTCGCGTTCGAAGCAGATTCACTCTTAGCGCGAATACTAAAGGAATGACTACGCCGACAAAAAATAAACACCTGTGTTTTTGTATTGACTGATGATATTGACCTTAGAATTAAATAAAAATGTATGAAATATTTTGTTGAAAATACTTACGTTTTTAATACAAGGTATTGCAATTAGAATTTGTATTTGGCGATTTCTTTTATGCAATTATACAAAGTTGGGTAAATATGATATTCAACTCAAGAGATCTGTATATGTAGTTTTTTACCAGTTAAATTATTCGAAGAGTCATTATTACTGATTTAATTAATATTATTTATATTAGACAAGTAAATATGTAATCCTACTTACCGAATTTATTATAATGATAGAAATGAGTTGAAACAACGGATTATTCACAGCAAATGTTCAAAATGCCCATCATTACTATCGACACAAGCACGACACCGTTTAATCCAATTTTCACGTATGCGAGAAAAAATTCCTGGAATATTTCGGATTTCGTCAGCAGCGTCAAAAATGCGTTGTCTAAATTCATTCTCGTCAATAATTGGAGTCGTGTAAACCTTACTTTTCATGTGTCCCCATAAGTAGAAATCTAAAGGATTGAGATCAGGAGATCTTGCTGGCCAACGTATATGTCCGTTTCGACCAATTCAACGACGGGGAAATATTCTATTTAAGAAGTCGACAACTAGATGACTTGCGTGGGCAGGTGCTCCGTCATGTAAGTACCACATATTGGAACGTGTTTGTAGGTTTACTTCATCTAACAAATCTGGTAGCGTGTTGTTCAAAAAATAAAGGTAATTCTCACCTGTCAAACGTGCAGGCAGTATAAATGGCCCAACCAAGTATTCACCAACTATTCCAGCCCACACGTTAACTGAGAATTGGTGTTGAAATACTGACTGGCGTATTTCGTGCGGATTTAACTCAGACCACGAATGCGTATTATGAAAATTTATTATACCATTCCTATTAAAACTTGCTCCATCTGTTGTTAAAATATTGTTCACAAAATTAGGAAATTGTCGATGTTTTCTGAGGAACCAACGACAGAAATTGAGTCTTGGTTGAAAATCATCAATTGAAAGCCCTTGAACCCGCTGCATGTGATATGGATAGAGCAATTGTTCCCGTAATGTTCTATGAACAACAGTGTGAGAAATTTGCAGCTCACTTCCAATACTCCGTGTGCTACGATATGGATTGATGTCGATAAGGTCTAGTATTTAATCGTCAGCAGCTAAGATACGATTATGTCGCTGTGGTCCGCGATTGTTTATTTGTGGTATTACACTACCTGTTTCCAGAAGCCTCTGCGAAACAGCTACGAATGTCCTAGCCATTAGGCAGGCGTCTGTTTGGAAACCTTTCCTTGTATAACATTCTTGCTATTCTGCAATTACGTCTGCTTTCCCCATAAATTAAGAGCATGTCATGTCTTTCCCTAATTGTATAATCTGCCATTATTTATCACAAATAAATACTCTCGCACTATTCTTAATTTTCGAACTTACACACTAATCACAACCGATTTTATTTATTTAAAAAATATATTAAATGGAAAGCAAACCACGAAGTCTACATCAAATAGATATCATTCAAATCACTTTACTGTGTATCTATTCTTATTTACAAGAATCGAAATCGCAAAAAACAATCGTAACTCTCAGTCGTCGTTAAAGTAAAAAATGTAGTAAATAAGTTGGTCTGTATGCCACGTTGCCATATCTATTCGGAGAAACTTACACTAAATTTTAAAAGCATATTTCGAGTTTAAATAATCAATTTTCATTTTTAATGTGGCTATTAAAGATGTATAAGCTATTGAGTATTTACATATTTAGATTTACCGACATTTTGAAATCGAAATTATTGTATTATTCACTGTAGCAAGGGCTAAATAAAATCTAACTTTATGTGTTCTTTTCGGCAAAACTATAGTTTATTTTATAAAGCTTTTTGATTTGTTTTTGCCTGAAGTATTGTTCTTCAAAATCTTTGCACTCAAACCGTTTACACCCTGTATATATTAGTAGTCATTGGCTGTATCAATTAAAACTATATAACGAATTTTTATAAGATTCCGCGGAGAGGAGACTGTTACATGAATGTCAGTATAATTAACAGACCTAAAAAATGATGATACTCAGATCGTCTATAATATAGTGGATCCACCTAAGTTAGAATCACAAAATTTTCGTAATACATATACATATTTAGAAAACAAGTTATTCTATTCAACAGTAAACGAGGTTGGTCTAACTAATAAATGATGCTTAAAAGTACAATACCTTATTTTAGGCAATATCGAAAAAGTAAATTAGATTTGAAAACTGCATCCAATTAAGCCATTGCATGTCTAAAAATTGTATTTTCATCCTTGTTAGTTAATTTTTTGTGAAGTCAGTTTTTGTTTTTTAAAAGTGTATTTATCTCTATAACTTTCTTCTTATAGGCTGCATAGATATGTTTTTTTCGGGTAAGTGAATCTGTGCATTTTTCAAAATCTTGTGATTTTAACGGTATAGACTTGATACTATGAGGGCTGCCTTTTATATTTCGGAATTAGAGAACAAAAACAAATATTAATCATCGCTTTATTGTTTTTCAAAATATTCCCCATGAAGATCTATACACTTTGCATGCGTTTGAACCAATTACGAAGCACTCCAAAACATGCATTCTAAAAGCAGCAACCGCTTCTTCAGGTGTCGAAAAATGTTGACCTCTCAGTTTGTTTTTTACGTACGGGAATAAAAAGAAGTCATTTGGTGACAAGTCAGGACTATACGGCTGATGACTCATCAAATCGATGTTTTGAGTGGTCAAAAATGCCGTTGTTTGAGCCGATGTGTGACAGCTCGCATTGTCGTGGTGAAGAGTGATCCGTCTTCGGCGGCTGGTTTTCCTCATTTCTTGGAAGATAACTGGCAAAAAATGGTGGTGTACCAACCACTCAGAATTGAGTGTTCCACGTTGTTCTAGTGGTACGGTTGCTACATGTCCAGTTTTTCCGAAAAAGGGCGATCATTTGCTTGGAAGTGCTTCATGCGCGAACAACTTTTGTTGGATTCGGCTCATCTTGAAACGCCTATACAGTCGACTTTCGGGCTCATACGCGTAAATCCACGATTCATCACCTGTCACTATGTCATAAACGTGTTTTGAAGCACCACGATACGTGTTTTGAAGCACAATGATCATATGTTTTGAGCTTTTCCTTCGACCAATCGACACGATCCTTTTTTGAACGATTGACAAATTGTGTGGGATCCAACGCGAATAATTTTTTTTTGACATTCAAATGTTTATGCAATATTGAATGTATGCTGGTCCCACTAATATGTAAGGTTGACTCAATCTCACGATAGGTCACATGACGATCTTGCAATGTCAGTTCGCGCACAGCATCAGTAGTTTCCGGAACAACAACTGTTTTTGGACGACCTTCACGAAATTCGTCTTGGAGTGAACTACGACCTCGATTGAATTCACCATACCATCGATAAACAGTGGTCCTTGATGGATTTTCATAGCCAAAAATTAAATTAAGTTCATCCATGCACTCTTGCTGACTTTAATCCACGTCGAAAGTTGTAAAAAATAATCGCACGAAAATGTTCACGATTTAATTTCATTTTTTGGCCGAGATGAATCCTTTAAGTTACTGTAAACAACACATAGCGCTCGTATGTCAAAACGTTCTGAATACGTATAACCTCAAAAATGTCAAACTTTACGATAGAGCTGTCAGTTGTCAGATTGCAAAACTAGGGTTGTCCAATCCCGAATTATAAAAGGCACCCCTCGTATAATCAAGTGTATACAGTTAAAGTGACAAGATTTTGCAAAATTCACAGATTTTCTCGAAATATGTGATTTATTCGAGAAAATTTACAACTTTATGAAACAAAGATGGCGCAGAAGATGTACGTAACTACATCCAAACTCTGAATTTTTTATAGGAGTTAATCATCTCTTGATTTGGCCTATATGAGTACAGTACGAAAATAATACCACCGTGTGGTGGCTGGGTTAGAATAGCACCATAGTATCTACCATTTGTCGTATTAGGCGACTAAAGTGGCAGTTGTCTGCCTAACTACTATCTAGCCTGCCTTCCTTCCTTCCGAACAACCAGCAAGGGATGGTCTGGTTTAAATCATTTTATCAGTCAAACAAGAATGAGAACTCCGGCCTCAGGTCATTTACGAAGAAAAAGACCTTTTGGTGACAAAATTAATAGTAGAACAAAACCGACATCAACGTGTTCTAATTATAAAACTGAACTAATCGACATACAGTTCAAAATTTTTTATCCATGCGTTTATGTTTTTTAACAAAAAAAAAACAGCGAAAAACCGGTAACAATTTAGTTTTTTACCTTTTACACAAAATCCACTGATAAATCCCTGTTTGATACTATGGGCAATGTTGAAGAGAATTCAAAAATGTACAAAGCTACTATACGCTCAACTTTGTTAATTGGGATAATAGAACATATACCCAAATTTCCAAAAAAATAAATAATCCTATACATATTTATTATTTTATTTCTAAAACATTCTTATTAACTATAGCGATAGATCTTATTATACCCAATTTATGCTCTAAAAATATATACTGTAGCCCCAGTAGTTTTTGCAACATTTCAGTCAGTCCTATGGAAGACTTATTTTTTTGAAACGCCATATAATCTCACCGGATAACCCTATCATTATGAATAAACTACTGTTGGAAAGTAGAAGAGTTGATATAGTGATCCCTCAACTCAGTTTTCTAAATCTTAAAGTATAAATAGATATAGAGTCCATTCGAAAAATTGCTAAGGGCTGGTAACTACTAATTGTAATGCAAATTTAAATTGTATCGAGACACATACTTATATTTGTCTTCTAAATGTTATTTGTGGCATGTTCTTGATTATTTTTAAGTTTTCTTGGGAATAACACCACAATTGAATTAAAAAAGCTGTATATTGAAAGAAAATACCAAACGTTTCAAAGTCGATTCTGACTTCGTTGTCAATGGTTTTAAAATATGTAACGAAAATGTAAATTGCAAATTACATTTTCATTTTCGTCGTCAAGGGCAAATAAATTAAATTTTCACGTTTTTAGTCATTACTAAATACATAGAAAGTCAAGACAAGATTGGATATGAATGAATAAAGGCATGTTTATTATAAAATTAGAGAAATATCACAGAGTTTTTTATTTTTTCAATGAGGCATTAAATAAGTCAATATTGGTTTCCCATCATTTGTTCCATGGAAAGGGACATCAAATAGATTGTGGTCTCTGAGGGTTCTCTGTGGGTCATTTATATTTATCATAGACAACAACTCAAGACAATCTATTAGACGATTTATTATTTTATAAAAGGTTCTCATATCTATATAACACCTTCTAAACTGTAGAGAAGACAAGTTAATTGACTTCAGAGTTTCTTCACATAAAATTTCTTGTTTTAGAATTCCCATCTTGAAGCCCACAAACTTAATAAACTCTCTGACACGCATATTCTAGAACTGATGTTATATAGGGAAGAAAGTTGCCAATTTTTATTTGTTGGATCCTGCCCGTCAGATAGCTATAAAACCGGTGCAATAGATTCCCAAAAAGAGGATACTTTTCCAACTTTTTAGGGTCAGAAAATAATTAACCTGATCAAAAGTTTTTCACAAATCTGTCAATTTGGCATCCATCCTCAACAGCACCCCTCAGAAACTGCTCATAAACCAGCAAGTTGCTTACAATAGTGGATTTATGTTTGACAAAACCGTCTTGGTTTTCATTTAATATAGAGTAATAGTTTGGGTTTGATTTTTGATTCTACCATCATTTCAAAAACCTTTGCTTTTAAGGAGATTTTGCTTATTGCTCTATAATTAGTAACCTCAGTCTTGTCACCAGTTTTGTATATAGGTGTTAATTAAATCAAGGTATCCACCATAAGCATTGGGGATACTGTTTTTTTGGCAAAAGTCTAAAAATGCAAAATAGTCTACTATGACTCTGCATTGAGCCACCAACCGCCCTGGTCTCATATGTATCATTTTCTCATTTAACTGCTGGAATATTCGAATGTCCACATAAGACAATATTACTGCATTAAGTATTCTCAAGAATATTCTCAACAATATTACAAAATGACTCATACAACTCTATAGTAGAATTAGGTAGTGGGCATACAACACCAATAAGTGTATCTTTGAATCCTTCATCAAAAGTGAGTGCTTAGAGCTTGAAGTTTCTGAACAGAGAGTCGCGGATCAACTCGTGTCATCTTAATAAATCGCCTTATTTCAGCGGAAGGACTGGGCAAAGAGCGATGTTGAGCGCGTAGTATTTCTTCAGCAAGTATAGTGTACCAATGCTGACATGTTTGAGAACATTCAATCAGAAATGGAACAAGCTTTTATAGACTGCAATGGAACAGATCCACTGATTAGACCAACTCTTCCCCAACTAAGATTTTCAAACAAACTGTATATAGTCTTGCAGGAAATGAACAAATTTATCTTGTCAAACTATGTTGTAGGCGCTGGAATAGCTATCTACAGAACAATTGTAGTCGCAACAACACCAAAGAAAGACCCTCCTCAATTTAGACAAATACCACTTGGCAAAGATAGCACTATTCCATCAAACGATAGTAGAAAAATGGAAGAAAATAGAAATCCGGGCAACTTTATGTGTGGAATAAACCCTTTATAGGTCACCATTATGATAAAATTTTTCCACTTAACAGATATCTAGTACACAGGAATAAATCTTACCTGACTATAAATGCAAGCATTCAGTACGGCAAGCATTACGAACGGCAACAGGTACATACAAATAAGATACAACCAATGAATGTAGACCGTCCTGTAAACGGGATCGTCTCTGAACTCCGACTGATAGGGACAGTAAACGGTGACGTTCAATGCTTCGATCCATTCCTTCTGCACGTCGGCCTCCCACAGCTTCGGAATATTGTACACTACACTAAATATAATTATCACTATGACATAAACTCTAGCTCGTCCGTAGGTACACAATGATCGCGCGCGCAGCGGGTGACAAACGGCCACGAATCGTTCTAACGAAACGGTCATCGTTAGGTACACAGATGCCGTTTGTGCCACCATCGCTATGGGATAGAGGACCGGAATAATGTGGGGGTACACCACGTAATAATAAGTGAACATGCAGCCGGTGTAGGGGTGGATCCCCGTCAGACCGAACAGCAACACGCTGGTGATAATTAACACCGTATCAATCCTGGCCAGCACTATCAGAAGGTAATTTATGCTCGATCTCATCTGCGGCCTGGAGAGAATTATCATAGAGATGATGTTCCCCAGAAGGCCGAACATGCCCATTATGTTTATGCCCAGACCGTTGGTAATGAAGCGAAAGAAATTCAATTCTGGACTCTCTGTAGTCATGCATGATCGAAAGCCGCTGGAATTCGGATTTGCCTCTGAGATCGGTAGAATCGTTTGAAGCGTAATACTCCCGTTTAAGCCACTCAGCATGTTTTTGAAGTCCTTATTTTCATAGAGTAAAATTTGTATCTAAGGTAAGCAACGCCGGTCTTCTCGAAATTGCAGATTCTTGGTCGGTGGAGGTAACTCGATCACAATCTGAAGTATTTATTCGTTTTGTAAACGGCGACCAAAGGTCTTCGCTTGTAGAATTCATTACCTGAAACAAAAGAAATGAATTATAGGTTAAATACTTTAAGTTTAAAACACGATTAGGAAATCGGAGCAATAATAATATTACAACAGGAAATGAAGCTCAAAAAATGGCAATTTTTTAGCCCAGCATTAAATTATACAAAAATTTAGGATTAGGCCTATTTCAGCCCCTAGTTCATTTAACCTTAATATGAATAAATTTTGGTTTGGATTAGTTAAATAAGGATTGTTTTAAATAATTTGGTCAAGTGCGAGTTGGACTCGCTTATTTAGGGTTCCGTACCACCTTCAAGATTCTAATATTCCAGTTTCAGACAAGCAGGGAATGAGTACATTTTCTTATATTTACCCTTATATCTTTTAAAGGAAGCGTTTTAAATTTATAGAAAATATACACTTTGATTTTCCACACATAGACTTTTATTTTATCTGCTTCAGGATTCGCTTGAATATTATCAGAATACATATGTATTTAATTTTCTAATTTGGCCCCCAAAAATTAACATTAGAGTTTTATTTTATTAATAAACTTTCAGAGAAGTCTTTTATAATCTACTGTCTGAGTTTTAAGGCTCTGTAGATTGGAAGATAAAGGGCAAAATAGGCCAGGTTTTAAATTATAAATTATTAAATCTTTTATTCAAACTATTAAAAAAATACAGATAAAATATATTTTTCAAAATTTAAATAGTGTAGTTTCTAAAGTGGGAATTATGCCGACGTTTAATATTTTTGTTAATATCTTTTAAACTAATGATTTAAAAATATGATATATTTGTAATTTATATAATGAACGTTTTACCTAATATATTACATGCTGCGGTTGAAAACTGAATCTTTATTTTCCATTAAATTGTATAATTTGACCCTAAAATTAATTATTTTAATATATTTTAAAATATTCATTTTAAATAAATTAAAAAAATATATTTGTATTCGTCATAATGTGATTTGATATATTACATGACCCGTTAGAAACAATTATAATTTTTTATTTTCCATTTACTTCTATAATTTGCCCCTCAAAATGAATATTAGGCGGTTTTCCTTATTTTTCCAGTAAAATTCAGGTGAGGGGCTATACTACCATTTTTTTCAAAATTTTTCAGCTTATGGTTTCGGAGATAAGGGGGGAATGGGTAAAATTTTTTGTTTTCGTCGTAATGAGCCCTTTCATTTGATATATAACAAAATTAAAAGTAGAGATTTTTCCTTATTTTTCCAGTAAACTTCAGGTCAGAACCTATACCTCTAATTATTTTCAAAACTTTACGCTTTAAAGTTTCGGAGATAAGGGGGGGAATGGGTAAATTTTGGTATATTTTCGTTAATATCTTTATAAATAATTTTTTTGAAAATATGAAAAAAATTTATTTGTGTTCCTCAAAATGAGACCTTTCAATTAATATATTACATGATGCGTTTGAAAATTTTTTTTATTTTTAAATTTTTATTTAATTCTATAATTTGCCCCCCAAAATTAATATTAATGGTTTCTCCTTATTTTTCCTGGAAAGTTCGCGCAACGTTCTATATTTCCTATTTTTTTTTCAAAATTTTAGGCTCAGTAGTCTCGGAGATCGGGGGGGGGGAACGGTCGATTTTTTTTAGTTTCCCCCCCAGAAGTACCCCTGAAATCAAAATTTCTTCATTTACGACATGTACTCCTGATCGGATCACCAAACTATACCTTCATACCAAATTTCAACCTCTTCCGTCCAGTAGTTTAGGAGAAAATTGCTGTGATGTGACAGAGGCAGAAATCCTGTGATACTAGAAGGTTATCCATATATTGTATATACGGAACCCTAAAAATCCACCCTTGTTAGAGCTTAATGTAAAAAATATTTATCCTAAAAAATGATTTCATCTTGCATCGATTTGCACAAAAGTATGAAATTAGGCTGGCTCGTCTCGATTTCTACTTCATATTCTATATCATGCCTATTTATTTTTTAAGGGTGAAAACCACCTCTAATTGTCAAAAATTATAAAATAACATTGTAAACCATAATATGGGTAAAATTTGGTTTGGATTGGTTAAATAATAATTGTTTTATGCTTTAGGATATAGTAACATAATATTTCAACCCTTAAAAGCCACCATTAATAATATTATATATTAATACATAACATATAACATATTGCAGCTAAAGAGGTACTGTAGCTTCGAAGGGGACTTTAGAAGTTTTCAAAAAACATTGATTGGTTTTTTGTACATAGTTCTTTCATTTTTGGTGTTGGTTTTTTTTACAAACGGATTTTGTAGGGCTTTTCCAAGAGCTATAAGACTAAGTGAATTAAATTTCAACCCCAAAGTGGGGTGGGAACCAACCCCAAAGTTTTAACGTACCGCTTCTGTCAAGATTTCAAGCAAAATACTTCATTTTCTGTACTGTATACACAAGTATGGTGAATGCGCCGGTAATTGGTAAATAATAATATTTTGTTAGCGTTATTATTATTATTTTATTTCACAAATATTTAACTCCCATTTAGCTCTTGATATTGAGATAGTAATGAAAAATCATTCCTGAGTTCCTTTTTACTGATTTAAAAAAAACAGTGTTGTTTATTTCGTCAAAACTCATGCCTTAGCATCTTATTGTCTACCTGCATGTCAGTGGTGATCAGTGTCAGTTTGATTGCCGTTTAAATTTCGTTAACTGTACGTAATAATATCAGAAAAATGGTTCATTTAACAGAAATGCACAAAATAACCATTCTACAAATAATTGGTTATGGAGATACCCACGGACACAAATGGAAGTTTCCCGCTTGTTTCACGAAAATTTTCCAAATTTGCCGCGTGCATTACAAGTTTCTAAGGACACTCGTATGCGCTTTCCAACAACTTCCAGATATTTTGTGCAGAGTATTAATTCTGCTCTTAAATTTTCATGCTGAAGTTAAGTGCCTTTCGATTGTCACGCCAAGGTAATTTGTGGTGGGATAATGTGCCACGAGTTGCTCTGCTCTTTAAACATTACTCTGGCAACGTATTTTGCTCGCCTGTGGCAGAGATGGCAACAAACAGATTCTGTTTTCCTGACAGTTGTACAAAAACAAAGTTATAACAATTGAGTTTTTAGAAAATCAGGAGCACCAACCAATAGTACTGACTTTTTGCCGAAATGGTTTATCTCACATATATTTTTTGAAATATGCCTACAAAAATCACTGACAGTTTGGAAGAAAAGAGGGAAAGGTATGGAATACCAATTAACAATGAACATCTATGTACCTAAGGCGATCAAGTTAGAATCACAGTAGATGAAAAAAAATTGGGATGTACGCTTAGGTAGCTAGAGGACCAATATAGGAAAATTCAATCCAAAACTGGATGATATCCTCTCAATAAGGAGGACAGATAAACTCAAATACCTGGGACTTATAAAAGCTAAAAACGCCGCATAGAACCAGAAACATAAAATAGGCGGAATATAACAAGAACGAGTATTCAAAAATTCAGTTTGTTGAGATAAGCACGTATCTAAGCAAATAAATACTCAGCATAATGACTATAAACAAATTGAACAGATCGCAGTATCAGAGTTGTAATTTTGGAGAAGAGGCAAATGTAGGTTCCGCAGGACAGGATAGATATAACTAGAAATAATGAAAATAAGAGAAGTACGGGGCGGGCGTTAGAAAAGATGCTCTAACACTTACAGCAAAGAATTATCATGGATACATTAAAAGTTATTAGACGATTAAATAGAAAAAGTGGAACAGAGATTGAGAAGTCAGAGATAGATGATAACTAGGCTTAAATGAACGAATTAGAAATAATCTAACATACTGGCTTGGGTAAAAAGGATCCAACAAAACTCTAAAAGATCGCCAAATTTCATTATGGCTTGTTTCTTTAAGGACTTTCCTGCTGGCCGCGTTTTCACTAATTGTCCTCTCTTGAATAGTATCGTCGTTTCGTTACTAATTGAACAGATAAATTACCCATTAGGGATTATTCCATACCAAACCGTTCTCATCAGATTGATGCAACAAAAGAAAACGGATAATTGTATTCTGATTCGTAAACTGGGGTATCTCTCCGTTGTTCGACAAGAAATTTTGAGGGATATAATCAGTTTATCCGCTACAAAGCCTGTATACGTCAGCTCGTTTGTTATTTTTTCGTCGAAAAATGATTTATATCATCGGATAACGTCTAATACAATAAGTCGAGAAAATCTGATATATTTATGTATGTCTTTTTTATGGACGTGAGTAAGCTGAGCATAAGCTGAAGTTTATTTGATTTACCGCTGTTACTAGATACTTGCGGACATGCTCGAAATGTTCTTGGATTAATTTATTCGTATATAGAGATTTTCGTTTTTTTTTATTAATACTGTATGCTTACATGGGGTTCAATGTTTTGAGTAGTATCAGCTTTGCATACTAATTTAGCGAACATATCTGATTCATATTTTTTGTTTGGAAATAACACCGCACAAACTTGAAAGTCTGTATATTCCAAAAAGACCAAACGTTTCAAGGTCTAAATCAGACCCGTTTTCAATGGTATTAACAGAAATAAACAAGAAATTAAAAAAATCATTTGGTCAAGTGCGAGTTGGACTCGCATACTAAGGGTTCCGTACCACCTTCAAGATTCGAATATTCCACTTTCAGACAAGCAGGGAATGAGCAGCATTTTCTTATACTTACCCTTATATCTTTTAAAGGAAGCGTTTTAAATTTATAAAAAATATACACTTTCATTTTCCACACATAGACTTATTATTTTATTTGCTTCAGGATTCGCTTGATTTTTATCAGAATACATATGTATTTAATTTTCTAATTTGGCCCCCAAAAATTAACATTAGAGTTTTATTTTTCTAATAAACTTTCAGAGAAGCCTTTTATAATCTACTGTCTGAGTTTTGAGGCTCTGTAGATTGGAAGATAAAGGGCAAAATAGGTCAAGTTTTAAATTATAAATTATTAAATCTGTTATTCAAATTATTTAAAAATACAAATAAAATGTATTTTTAAAAATTTAAATAGTGTAGTTTCTAAAGTGGGAGTTAAGTCGATGCTTAATATTTTTGTTAATATCTTTTAAACAAATGATTTAAAAATATGATATATTTGGAATTCACATCATGAGCCTTTTATCTGATGATGCGTTTGAAAATTGAATTTTTATTTTCCATTGAATTGTATAATTGGTCCCTAAAATTACTATGGGTGTTTTCTACTATTTTTTCTTTTTGATGAGCTTCACAACCCCTAATTATTTTCAAAAATTTAGGTAGTATGTTTTCGGAAATAAAGCGAGAAATTAATTTTTTTATATCTTTATTTTAATATCTTGTAAACAATTAATTTAAAAAATATGAAAAATATACATTTGTATTCCTCATAATGAGCACTTTCATTTGATGTATTGCATGATGCGTTAAAAAAATATTTTTTATTTCAGTTTAATTCTATAATTTGGCCCCAATATTAATATTAGGGATTTATTCAGATTTTTCCTCTAAACAAAAAAAAAATAGGTCTTATAGCTTGGGGAATAACGGGGGGAATAGGTAATTTTTTTAAAATATTTTAAAATATTCATTTTAAACAAAAAAAAAAAAATATATTTGTATTGGTCATAATGAGCCCTGTGATTTGTTATATTACATGATCCGTTAGAAACAATTATAATTTTTTATTTTCCATTTAATTCTATAATTTGGCCCTCAAAATGAATATTAGGGGTTTCTCCTTATTTTTCCAGTAAAGTTCAGGTGAGGGGCTATACCTCCATTTTTTTTTAAATTTTCCAGCTTATGGTTTCGGTGATGAGGGGGGAAATGGGTAAAATTTTTTATATTTTTGTTAATATCTTCTAATTAATTTATTTTAAAAATATGAAAAAAATATATTTGTTTTCGTTTGATATATAACATGATGGGTTAGAAACAATTTTAATTTCATATTTTCCATTTAATTCTATAATTTGACCCTAAAAATAAATATTGGGGGTTTCTCCTTATTTTTCCAGTAAAGTTCAGGTGAGGACCTCCATTTTTTTTAAAAAATTCCAGCTTATGGTATCGGAGATAAGGGGGGGAATGGGTAATATTTTTTATATTTTTGTTAATATCTTTTAATTATTTTAAAAATATGAAAAAAATATATTTGTTTTCGTCATAATGAGCCCTTTCATTGGATATATAACATGAGGGGTTAGAAACAATTTTAATTTTATATTTTCCATTTAATTCTGTAATTTGCCTCCCAAAATTAAAAGTACAGTTTTTTTCTTATTTTTCCAGTAAACTTCAGGTTTAACCTATACCTCTAATTTTTTTCAAAACTTTACGCTTTATAGTTTTGGAGATAAGCCCCCCATCCTTGTCTGAAATGGGTAAATTTTGGTTTATTTTCGTTAATATCTTTTTAACTATTTTTTTAAATATGAAAAAATATATTTGTGTTCCTCAGAATGGGACCTTTCATTTGATGTATTACATGATGCTTTTGAATTTTTTTTTAATTTTCATTTAATTCCATAATTTGCCCCCAAAATTAATATTAATGGTTTCTCCTTATTTTTCTTGTAGTTCGGGCAACGTTCTATATTTTCCATTTTTTTCAAAATTTTAGACTCAGTAGTTTCGGCTCACCAAACTATATATTGATACCAAATTTCAACCTCTTCCGTCCAGTAGTTTAGGAGAAAATTGCTGTGATGTGACAGAGGCAGAAATCAGGATTGATATTATAAGGGTATCCGTATATTGTATATATGGAACCCTAAAAATAAAAGGATACGTAATGACAGATTTCGTAAATCACAACTTGACATTAATGTTTGACAATCAAACTGATATAACTAAGGGAATTTGCTGCAAATTTGATATATACAGGGTAGCACTAAAAATTCAAAAGATCATAACAAAGTTTCTTTCAACCGTTCTGATATGGATAAATTTAACAAATATAAAATATTTATAAAAAATGTATTATCTGCTAACAATTATCCTAAAAAGTTCATCAATAAAGTGTTAGATAAAATTGAACACTAAACAATCACTAATATTCAACACCAAGCTGCTCAAAACAATATTAATACCCTTGACTACCATATGAATACAACAACCTTACCATACATACATGGTTTTTCAGAAAAAAAACCACTCGAAATACAAAAAAATGTATTTATAAAATCCCTTGTGAATGTAACAAATTCTAAATTGGAGAAACCTCTAGACCTCTAAAAATTTAATATTAAAACAACTTTCAAGACAAGAAATACACTGATATCAAAAACTAAACCCAATAACGTAATACAAACCTCAAAAAATTTCATTTATAAGATTGCTTGCGAATGTAACAAATTTTATATTGGAGAAACCTCTAGACATATAAATGTTCGAATAAATGAACACAAAAATTATATAAAGAAACAACAATTCTTAACTCCAAGCGCCTAGAAAAAGGTAACTTCTATGAGTTTAAACCTCACAAATGCTATTTTTAATATAGTAGCCCAACAAATCTGGGTATAAAATTATATTTAGGTAACTTTAGTACAGGATCGCCCCCCAGAAGCATGAAATCGCCCCCCATGAGACAGATATCGCCCCCCTCCCTTAAGCACGTTTCTGTATCCGCCCCTGACTTAGGAACGCCACATGAAATTCTGAAGATAACTGTTTTAAATTATTCCAATTTGAAGGCAGCTTTGTTATTTCATCAGATCTTCCGAAATTTTATTGCTACCCTGTATATATCAAATTTGTAGCAAATTCCCTTAGTTACATCAGTTTTGATTGTCAAACATTAATGACAAGTTGTGATTTACGAAAGTTATTATTACGAATCCTTTTCATTTTTTGTTCATTTATGTTAAGCTATTTACCACTGAAAACGGGTCTGATTTAGACCTTGAAACCTTTGGACTTTTTGAAATATACAGACTTTCAGGTATATTTGATGTTAATAGTCTAAAAGTTTAGTTTAACAGCGTCCTCATTAATTTTTTTTTCAGTAGGATAACTTATATGATTACGTAAGAAACCCGCAGTCATTTGTCTGTCCGTCTCTTCGAAAAAAAAAAAAAAAACTATAAAGCAGTAGCCACTTAGCTCTAACTTATTTGTTTATTTTGAATCTACTGTTACCATTATTACAGTCTGAAAAAATATTCACCGATTTCTTTTCCTTTTATAAAACAATCCAGCAAGTCTCGTCGAGTGTGATACCATATTCTATTGAGTTTTAGACCTTCTGTTCTATTAAAATCGTTCTGATGATTTCTATGAGGTTGACAGTACCTTGGTATGTTTTGTATAACGATTTTCATGGTTGTAACAATCGGCAATTTCCCCTATGTTCAGAAATACGAGTGTTGACATTCCGCTGTGTTGTAATGATATATACAGCACCAAATGAAGACGGTATCCTGTAAACTTTTGATGATGATGGTGGATCAATGGGATCCTTAGGAGATCGGGATATCTCGCCAAGTTGTTGAGTAGGTTTGAATACTGTTTTCACCTGATATTTTCTAAGCTGCCTTCCAATGCTATTCGTTATATTTTTAATATATGGTATGTAGTCACTAAAGTTTCAAGTTTTTCTGATTATATTTGTCTTGATTTTACGGACTTGCTTATCTCTTGGGCCGAGTATTCATCTTACAGATACCGTGGTTTCGAGATTCTGAACCCTCGGTTCGCGAGTGTTTCGAGGGCAGTCTTTTCTGACTAGGATGGTAATTGGAATTTTTATGGAGGTAACGGTTTGTGTGACTGGTTTTTTGTGGTCAAGGGTTCCGTCGTTATTCTTCGACATTAGAACCATTTGTCCATCCCTATCTTTTTTCATGGTATATTGAATCTGTGGGTACATCCCGTTCAAATGCTTTTTAAATTCCATTAGTGAATCTTCCCCGACGGTTTGCAGAGAGCGATGTTCAAGGCTTTGACTTCGAAATAATCTATGTAAAAAGTAGCTATGACCGTACTTAGAGGACTATCCGTGACTACACCATCAACTGCTTATAGATTTCTTGATTCCACTGAATTACAACATTTGGAACAAGTTTAGATGTGTTGGGAAGATGTTTTGTTGGATTTCAATTGTTTCATTTACTGGGATCATAGTATATAAAGAAACTTCGTCGAAACTCGAAAACATGTCAACCTGGCTCTAACTTGAGAAATTTAAGTTCTTTCTTCAAAAATGTATGAGTTGGTTTCCAACGTGAGGTTTTAGGAGATTGGTTAGGTATTTGCCAATGCCGTATGTTGGGGAGCCTTTAGCCGATCGTTAGTGCCATCGGAAATAATCACATAGAACGCAAACTTTATCTTAGTCGTCTATGATTATGTTAGTGAATAACTCTCAATCGTTGAGTATCGGACCTGAGATTCACATTATCATGCATAAAAATCGCTAAAACAATATTTGAACCAATGTCACTCCTTATGTAAAATTCGGACATCTCTAATATAAAATTATGTTATGCGCCGAAATGGTTAGTGACCTAATCTCCAATTCTTGTTTGTACTTATCGGCCACCCAAAATTTATTATTATTCTATTGGAGTTTGTTTACAAACTAAACAGTTGAAGTTATATGGTATATTTGAATATATTCAGATATGAAGCGAGAATTCATCCCATATTTCGTGGAGTCGATATCCGTCCGATATTTCGTGGAATCCAAAATGTTTTTGGTTTACCGACCCGAGGCCGGCGGCTGGCGCTATGGAAATTCATCAATTTTCATCGAAGGAGAAACCTTCTGCAGAATTCGAGAAGAAATATATAAGAATATACGGGGAGCTGCCGAAAGGATTTATTTAGTATTTAGTCGCAGTTTAGTAAACATTATGTGTTCAAGATAAATTGTAAATAGTTGTGTGAATATAAAAGTAATGGAAATTAATTATAGTGAGTTCAACTGTGTGTTTTAAATAAACCCAAGAACCCGAAGAGTAAATGAAAACATTACAATATTTTGACGAAATAATAAATCTGCTTTCGTAGTGTGGCGAGAGTAACTTTAAAACTTTTAGTTAAAGGAGCTCTGGAAATATGACATGTGACGTTATAGGTTGCAACTTGCATTCAATTCCTGCTTGACTGCACCTTACATTGCCGCTCTTTACTAATGCATAATTAATGTCACAAGCGAACCGTAGTCCTGGTAATGACACATAATATTTCCTGGAGAGAACACCGCAAGCGAGGTGCTGAATTGAAAAGGAGATTCAAGTTCATAAATCATCATCAGAAATTGAATTCAGTCAAAGTCCGCTCAAAAGTCCCATGAATCATTCTAATTACTCCGAATGCATAAAGATGTCAAGAGTTGTTGACCGGTAGCAGCAATTAATTAATTAATAGGAATAGTGTGACTTTCTTTCACATGAACTATTCTCTCGGGATTTTACTATATATATCTGTATATAATATCCATATATTTAATGTTTGGTGCATGCACAAAAAACTATATTAATCTCGTTACAGTTTCCTAGCATCTTATGTTCAAAAGAGAAAGTAGTACCGTCTCTATAATGTCAATAACAGTGTTAGCGGCTAACAGCTAGTAGTACTTTCGAATGCGTAACAATTAAATATTCTCGAATAACGTCGTTGGTTCGAGAAAGTTCTGGTGTATGGTGTATTCCACTCTCTTCGAAAATGATGCGTAAAAAAGTCAGAAGTGCGACCGCGAGTCAGTCCGTCTAAGGATATTGGTGAGTAACTCGTTTAAAAGACATCTTCAAACACGTCAAAGTATTGTGGTTAACTAGTATGGTATCACGGTACTATGGATCTACATACTGGACGTAGTTGATTGGCTGCTGCCACCCACCAAGTGAGATAACATGATGCTCTCTTCATTGCTCTCTCTTTCTAGTCTTGACACGATCTTTGTTTGTTATAGATTACCTCCAGAAGGATATGCTCAAAGGTTCAAATATTGGTAGGATATTTTTGCATTGTAGGCTATGTCCAGAAGTTTTGTCCAGATTTGAACAGATGTGTGGTTTTCGATTCTCAATTAGTAGATTATCACAGACATTGTAATTTGTGTCACAAGTTTCGCAGAGCTCTATGCATATTATTTTGATAGGAGAAATGAGAAATGGACTAAATCCCTTTGACATCATGTCATCGCCAGGATTAGGAACAAAAATCCAATGTCGATTGGATTATTCGATTTTCGTTTATTGGCCGTTATTTTGTTGAAAATGAAAATAATCATTATGATTTTTGGCCTTCGACAAAAAAGAGGACTGTTATGTTCTGCGTATCTTTGTATCTGTAGATCAGTGTGTCTGTGGTATCGTAGCCCATAAACGAATGGACCAATTTTGATTGAGTTTTTCTGTTTAGTTGCTGACATCCTAGCTATAATTCAAGACGATTTGTTAACGACTTTGAAGAATATCAGCTCAATTCCTTAATTTATTGTTCCTAAACGACCGGATCGATTTTGATACAAGTTTAATGTGTCTGTTTAAGTGGGTCGCTGGATGGTTTAAATTGACCTGGTTGGTGAAGCATCATTTGCGTTCTAGGGAATACTTTTTGAACTCCTAAATTCCTGGACCAATTTTGATGAAATTTTTGCGGATCATTCACAATTGGGCCCGGTAAGGGCGCTACGACATTATTCTATCAATTTTAAGGATCGAAAATGCTAGACCGACTTTGATGAACCTTCTTCAGTATGGTACGCAGATCTGACTACACAGGTATGAAAGTAGTGTGGAGGACTGAACCTAAAAGGTACCTACAAACACAAGTAAGGAAATCCAACCGTAAATTACGTTTGGCTAGTATGAGTAGTTGCGGAAATGAGCATGGAATATTAATACATTTGGCTAGGATGTAATGGCAAAATGTAACAGATTCGAAATATGAATAGACTAGACTGATATGCACCTCCATGTAGATACAGTGACGACCTTCATTTAATAGCAATACAAATACAGATATTTTATTATTTACGTATTTAATATTTATACGGCTTTTGTAGATTTGTTGGTGTATTAATAACGTAAACATCAAAATGAATATATGAAAATTAAATTCGTTGTTTCATAGAGATTATAAGGTGATATAATAAGGTATTTAAGGATTTAATTTAAAAAAAATAACGATATTTTTGGTTGACGTTGACAATTATTAGAAATGGAATATGGAAGGTAAACAACAATCTTAATGGAAATAACATTTATTTTTATGTTAAATACAGAAAAAAGTGAAATATGTTTGTTTGAGTATACTTTTCTATTTTGCAGGTATAAGAATTGATAGAGGATAGAGTCAAGAGTCAACATACTGTAAAAATTATTTTATTGGATCAGGAAAATATGTGTTTATATAGATAACCTCAGACAGTTCGTTATTATTATCACTCTGGTTTAATTTAAAATCAAATTTGGGTAAATGGTATCCTATATTTTTGAGGTTTTAAAAAATGATTCTGTGTGATTCCAATACTTTCTTTTCTTCAATGTTCTTCAATTTTGGGAATAGGATTACATTAGCAAAGGGGTGAAATTTGGGATTGCATATAAATAGACCAATATCCCTAATATACTGGTGTCGATTTCTCCAAAATCCCTTACGGGTTTGTAAATTTTTGACTTGGTCTCCTACATTTTTTTACGACTTGTAAGTGATTGTTTTTCAGAAAATCACCGATGAAACTAATACATCAAAAAACATCGAATAAAACTGACATTTCCTCATAAACATTTTAATGCCAACGTAATATTGCGGGAACTATAGACACTGATAGCATAGTATAATTAATTTTCTTAAACTCATTTTCGGCTCATTAAATCAACGAGTACTAAACTGTATACCTGTTGACTATTGATTTACATGAAAAGTATTCAATTCAGCGATGACGGGGCTTTTGCTTTTAGTGTGATCGACTCCCGGCCTAATTGAAAACTGAGTTGGAACCATATAGAAGTATTACCTAAAAATAGAATGCATGAAGTATAGGCACCTATACAAGTGGAATCGTAACGCCGTATGATAGAGACAGGAAATGGAGTGGATGTATTTGTCTCTGTCTAGAGCGGCAAGCCTGTACCAGAGTGCGTATAAGAAGTGTTGCCACGGTATAAGCTAAATACTGATTGGTTCCGCCATTTTTTGTACTGACTTCCAGTTCACTGTAGCAACAGGAGAACAGATGTTTAGTGTTTGTCGCTGTGTGTATGATTTAAAGTACAACTCATGATATCTGTATAATTTTATCATTTCGGTATTCTTAGTTAACTTTTATTAAATTTACGCCGTAAAAATACAAACCACCTAAATTATCAAATGATGACAACAGTAATCAATAGTTACCAGAAGGTTGCAGCATCAACTTGATTTTAGTTGACAAATTGCTTATTACAACGTATTGAGAGTACTTAAGATAGTTGCGGAATTTAAAACTGATAGTATGTATGCTCCTCAATTAGGTGTCAGAAATTTTTTTTCAATATTTTATTTTTTTACGACAAAATTAATATGTACATGAAATTGTTTATTACCTATTTTTTTACTTTATAGGTAATTAATTTTAATATCAACTATTAATATCAACGGCTGATCTCTTGAATGATATTTGATATTTGTCGTTGAGTAGAATGCGTAAAACATATTATTTATTATTTAGGAATTTTGATTCAAGCAATCTGGCAACCCTGCGAGATTTTTAAAAATCTGCATGAGTCTGTTTGGTTGCATAACACATAGGGGGTCGTGTTGTCGATTTTGAAGTTGATTCTTATTGATGGAAAATGAACGGAAAATGGGCGTGACTTCCGGGCTTGGCACCACTCTCATTATACGCACTCTGGACTGCACTTGACTGACGTAGTCAAACACCAATCAGACGCGAGCTTAGCCAGATGCAGATATGTACATTCCGATTTTTTCTCACTAACTGCGCTTTACGGTTTTCTTATATACCTTCTCTATATTACATATTACCTTTGTGGTGGGGAAATATGCCCAGGTTTAAATTTCTGTTCGGTGCGATTATACATAGGGTGTTTAGCATCGCAAACAAAATTATAAAGTAAAGTGACAAAAGCAATAACATTAGTAATTAATTTAATTGAACATATTTTTAGCTAACGCGTACCAAGTTGATTTTGTCCGTATATCTCTTAAATTAAGTGAAAAATTATCATTCTGTGATACAGTTTGAAGTAGTTGATATGTAAACACTGCAGGATTTTAGGTTTGCTTGGCACCGACTTCAAAAATCCACTAGATAGGTAGGGAATTAATTTGTACAGAATGAGCACCTTTTATTGTTTACATTTTTTGCTTGCTTGTACATATCTAATAACAGTGAAGGTTCTATTTATTGGATACTGTACTGTCTTGTTAATTATTTTCGAGCTTTTAAATTTTACTTAGAAGTCGGTTAATTTATATGTTTTATATTTGGTGCGTGGGTGTTGTTATAACTTTCATTAATAAAATTTGAATGAAGACATGCTTAGTGCCGTTCAGATGAACAACTGCCGTGCCAATTAAAAGCGACATCGAAGAACTCCTTTCGTATTTGATTTAATTCCAAATTATATAACTTGGAAGCTCTTAGAAAATCTTGAGAAGTCGATGTCTTTGTTGATTTCTCAAAAACACGTATTTTCTTATTGCCATAAAAAAAGATGCAAGTGAATTATTAGAGCGTAAGTGGACAGACTTATATTTCTCCCAATAAAAGCGTCCATTTGGAAAGAATAAAAGCAATTTTTAGTTTAACACTTCACAAATCTTCTCGTAGATGTAACAATGAGTCTCTTCCGTCTGTTGGTTCCCGAAGAGGCGAGAACGTCCTTCCCTGAAAAACCCCTTGTCTATAAATTAACGTTTTTATTTTAATGACTGTCTTTTCATTCCATGATTCTTTTCTAGAAATCACTCGCTGTGACTAAAATGGAAAACGTGACTCTCATTAATTGCAATGAGACTAATGTAAGAGCTTTGTATTAGAAAATGAGTTCGTTTCTGTACTGAAAGGCTTTTCAGATTAATCAAGATTTTTCATTGTTCTACTATTGACGGCAGAACAATCGGAATTTTCATTGATTAGATATTACATTAATACTGAAGGGAATTGAATGGGTATTAATTTTATTGTATCTGTAATACCACTCAGTTAGAGTATGAAATTGGGCTTTGGTTGAACATTTTTTTATGGGTAGAAGCGGATTACAAATACATAACATGAGTGATAATACCTGGATATTTACACAGCGTACTAATAGGTATATCCAGATAATTCAATTTTAAAATAATCAAAAAGCTCTCATACGACTGACTAACAATTCATTGGAATAATAGACCCATTATAAAATTATCATGCTGTAAATATACAGTGAAGTCCAAAAGTAAGGAATAAATTAATTTTCTAAGTAATTATGAATGCAAATCGAAACTCCTGAAATAGGTCAATTTTTATTTTTTTATTTATACAACACTAGGGGTCAAAAATAAAAGAAATTCCTAGAACCCGATCTTTGTGCCACCCTCCGGGTCCAAATGTGAATTTAACCATCCAGGGACCAACTCAAACATGCACAAAATAATCATAAAAATCGTTCCAGCCGTTGAGGAGAACTCGATCTTAGTGCTACCTACCGGGTTCAATTGTGAATATAAACCATCCAAACATACACAAAAAAAATCATTAAAATCCATCCAGTCGTTTAGGAGCAGTTACAATCCGATCTTAGTGCCACCTACCGGGTTCATTTGTGAATCTAAACCGTCCAAAAACCCAACCAAAACATACACAATAAATTTCATCAAAATCGGTCCAGCCGTTTAGGAGGAGTTAGAACCGAACTTAGTGCCACCTGCCGGGTTCAATTGTGAATCTAAACCGTCCAAAAACCCAACCAAAACATACACAATAAATTTCATCAAAATCGGTCCAGCCGTTTAGGAGGGGTTAGAACCGAACTTAGTGCCACCTGCCGGGTTCAATTGTGAATCTAAACCGTCCAAAGACCCACCCAAACATACACAAAAAATTCCTTTAAAGTCCGTCCAGACTTTTAGGTGGAGTTAGAACCCGATCTTAAAAAACTCAAGCGCATCATCTAATACATCAAACAAAAGGACTCGTTATGAGAAAAACAAACTATACTTTTATTTCAGTGCTATTTTAAAAATAACTTGTGCATGATAGTACATTGCCGAGATTTTACAGTACATTGAACAATATATTGTTTCTGTCCGAGAACGTTCATCAGTTGCGTTTCCCTCAACTGATTTTAATCTGGAATATGTGCTATTGATATCTAGGGTTTGAGACACAATGGATTGTATAATTTCCGAAAGGTAGTAATTATTTTGATATGTTGTAGTTAACCTAAGAAATCTTTCGAGTGATATCTATCCTAGGAATTACAGCGAAACGGCGTTACAGGCAGTAGTTTTCCCTGAAATTTCTTGATCTCGATATTCATTTCGGTATAAAATAGCTTGTTGAACAGAAATTAAGAAAAATATTTAAAATTTGATCCATACTCCCTTTATCTCAGGAACTACTAAGCGTAAAAAGCAAAAGTCCTAATCTTAATTATGGAGAAATTTTTTTAAATTATATAAATATTAAAAAAAACAGGGCATCATGTAGCAAATGAAATAAACAGGCTTGTGGTCATAAGCAGATGCATATACGGGATGGTTAAAATATATGGTGGACTAAAAGTATACTAATACAGCGTGATTAAAAAAATGTTGGACAAAAGAGAGACATTTGAGAGAGAGAGAGAGTTGCTTAGAGAGAGAGAGAGAGAGAGAGAGAGAGAGAGAGAGAGAGAGAGAGAGAGAGAGAGAGAGAGAGAGAGAGAGAGAGAGAGAGAGAGAGAGAGAGAGAGAGAGAGAGAGAGAGTGAGAGAGAGAGAGAGAGAGAGAGAGAGAGAGAGTTTGAGAGAGAGAGAGAGCTTAGAGAGAGAGAGAGAGAGAGAGAGAGAAGAGAGAGAGAGAGAGAGAGAGAGAGAGAGAGAGAGAGAGAGAGAGAGAGAGAGAGAGAGAGAGAGAGAGCGAGAGAGAGAGAGAGAGAGAGAGAGAGAGAGAGAGAGAGAGAGAGAGAGAGAGAGAGAGAGAGAGAGAGAGAGAGAGAGAGAGAGAGAGAGAGAAGAGAGAGAGAGAGAGAGAGAGAGAGAGAGAGAGAGAGAGAGAGAGAGAGAGAGAGAGAGAGAGAGAGAGAGAGAGAGAGAGAGAGAGAGAGAGAGAGAGAGAGAGAGAGAGAGAGAGAGAGAGAGAGAGAGAGAGAGAGAGAGAGAGAGAGAGAGAGAGAGAGAGAGAGAGAGAGAGAGAGAGAGAGAGAGAGAGAGAGAGAGAGAGAGGGGGTGAATTAAACTTACTGAGGGCGATTAAATTTTTAAGAAAATATTTATAGGATGACCGATAAGCAGCCGCATGGACAGGACGGTAGGAATATGAGATGAATTGGAATTGTAGTAGATACTAAAAATGTTAGAAGAAAAATGTTTGTATTTGATAGCCTATATACAATTGCACATGTAAGCTGGTGGCTATATAGGGTGAGTGGAATAATAGTTATACAGGGTGGTTGAAAATTCTTAGGAACAAATGGTGTTAGTAGGTTGGCCCGTAAGAAGTCGCATATCCAGGATGGTTGGAATATAGAGTGGGGTCTAATTATGGTTATACAGGGTGGTCTAAATAATTTAAAAAAAGTTATAATGGGTGGTCCTTAAGTAGTTATATATACTGGGTGGTTGAAATACATTATGAGCTATCCTATACCACATTTATTTTTCTAAGATTTGTTTAACCAGCCTGTATAACTATAATTTCACTACATGCTATCCAGCAATCATCTTATATATGCAACAATTTATGGGCTACCAAATATAAATCGTATAACTATATTTCTACTACATAAAATATAATTTAACCTCCTGTATATGCGTCTGCTTATGGCATCCCAAAACATTTTTTGAACCACTCTGTAAAATTTAAATTCTACTTCGACTCATATTGCAACCATCTTGAATATGCTTATTCGGGCCATTCTATAAACACTTTTTCCCCAAGTTTGGTAACCACCTTGTAACTGTAATTCAACCTGCTTATGCCCAGACAATATTATTTTTTTAAAACATCCTGTATAACACTAATTACAGTTACTCCAGCCATTTCTAACATTTTTAACAACCCCGTATAAAAATAATTGCTTATATGATACCCTATAATTATTTTTTCCCGCATTTTTTGATTACCCTGTGTAATTATTTCACTACAATTTATATCTTAATCCCCCTGTAAATGCATCTGCTTATGGCCTACAAAATAAAACATTTAGTATAGACATATTTTGAACCACTATGTAATCTACAGCGCCTTTTATTTTAACTAATAGAGCTGCTTGTGGGCTACACATAACATTTTTTCAAACAAAAAATACTGGCTTGTTCCTACACAGAATTTGGAATTCTACTCTAAAGTACCTACGTCATCAAATTACCCTGTATTGAACACTTAGAACTTTCATCACCTGTCATAATTGTCACAAACTGTCACTGAATTTTTTACAATACAAAATCTCACGATACACTTATAACGGTATGCTGATTTCTCAACTCAAATTCGAACGGTTGCGCACATTACGTCACGTTGGAGTCTAAACATTCATTACACGTTACACTTATATTATTATTAGATATTAGTTTTATTAATATTACTAAGAAAAATGCCGAGTTGTGCTATAGCGATATGTAAAAATACAAACCGGAATACTAAAGTTACGAATATTAAATATTTTTGACTTCCAAAAAATGAGGATTTAGCGAAACAATGGATAAATGCTTGTTGTCGAAAAGATAAAATCAATTTAAAAAATGGTAAGTAAAGAGTTCACTCTAACTGTCTTAAAACAAATGCCAACCTTATAGTTTTTTTATTGTTGCTGTTTTTTAAATTTTAGCCCGTATATGTTCTTTACATTTTGAGGAGAATTGTTTTGAAGTTTCTATGAGGCAAAGACTATTGATTATTTTTACAGAAAATAGAAATACCGTGGAAGTAGGAGAGTCATGTCTACTGAATGTTTTAGATGAAACAGAACCATCCACAAGGAAAGTGTCAGATACTGAAGATGTTTGCTTAACACAAAAAATGCTGTCCCATTTGATTGGACCAAAAGAAATTATTCAATCACAGTATGAAGAACAAGACTTTACATTTGTAGAACCAGATTACTTACAAGAGGATTTAACTAGAAATGAGTTGATGAAGAATTATGAAATTAAAGGTTATGTAGCATATAAAATCAAGAAGAAATATTCTCTAGGGGTTACCACAGAAAAGTTAAATTGCTCCAGAATACCTGACTGGTTAGACAAAATACCGAATGGTTCTCTTTTACGCCCTAACGATGATCTTTGGCTAGTAGCTCAAATTATGGAAGCAGAATTTTACCAAATGCATGGAAATTCTTTAAATAACGAGGAAAATATCTTCTATGATTATTTTTATGTTTCTTTGGGGAATAACATCACAATAGAAATAAAACTACGTATATTGCAGGAATACCAAACGTTTCAAAGTCTATTCTGACTTCGTTGTCAATGGCTTTATATTTATTGATGTAGATATAAAGCCATTGACAACGAAGTCAGAATAGACGTTGAAACGTTTGGTATTCCTGCAATATACGTAGTTTTATTTCTATTGTGGTGTTATTCCCCAAAGAAACATAAAAATAATCAAGAATATGCCACAAACAACGTTTAGAAGACAATATCTTCTATGGTTTAGCTGAAAGAAGCCTACACCGTTTACCAAAAACATCAGTGCCATATGAAGTAATTCTTTGTTTAATTAGGACAAGAACATATATTAGACTACGAGAGATGAACCGTAGAATAAGTTTCAGCAACTGCCAAAGACAATTGGAAAAAAAAACTATAAAAATTAACAAATAAAAAATAATTCGCATTCGACACTGTCGTTTTATTTATTCTATATGTGATTTAATTCTCCCTGTAGTTGTTGAAATACTAGTTCAACAAAAATCTCATTAACAGAAAATAGAACCACCTGAATACTTTTGTTATTAACGATAATGTTAATGTTTTAAAAAAGAATCAAGTCAAATAGGTAGAATTTTTATTGTTAATAGATGTTTTTAAATTTTTGGTACTTCTTACATGATAGGTATAAGTATTTTTCAAAGGTAAGTGTTGACCAGAAAAAAAAATACCATCATATCTCCTGCAGCAAATGAATAAAAATAAATCGCTTTTATCGAAAACAAAAATGTTCATTTCATTTTATAATAATTGAGTGGAAAATAACATTTATATTCAATCATTAACTGTTACACATGTTCGATAATATATCCAATTAAGTTGTATTACAAAATAGGTCTTTGAAACTAATTATTGATACGAAAACGCTACTCTCTTATGTGTTTAGCTTTAAGAATTTTAAATTTTGACTCCAACGTGACGTCATACCAGACTGCTGGATGCGCATCGACATACCGTTATAAGTGTATCGTGCAAAATTTCATTAGTACGATTATTCACAGTGACAAGACTAGACATCGACATCTTCTAATTCATAAATTTAGAACTTTTCCAGAACTCAGTTTCATATATACCAACAAACATACATTGCTTGTATTATAAGATAAATTTTACGAGGGTGGATCAAATATGAACCGGACTTTTCTGTTTCTCGCCCTGTAGGTAATTCTAGTGGCGTGACGTCTCGATATATGTTAGGTAGGGATGTTAAGAAGAGGGGAGTTCGTCGGTTTGGCGAGGCGTAGTCGATGCGCTGTTAGTAGCATCATGTCAGAGCAAGAGGTGCTTACGTCTGTTGCACAACGTGTTGTTATCAAATTTTTGGCGCGGGAGGACGTTAGACCGTCTGAAATTTTGCGTCGACTATCTGCACAGTTCGGCAATGAAACACTTTCAAGGACCCAAGTGTACGACTGGCACAAAAAGTTTTCAGATGGCCGAGAGACAGTGGAAAATGAGCCTCATGCACGCCGTCCCACGACAAGCATCAATGAGGCGAATATCTACGCAATTCGTGAGCTGATTGAAGGTGTACTGTTGATCGATTTTCTGCACGAACGCCCTACAATTAATGCTGAGTATTACTGCGAACTACTCCAACAAGTGAAACTTGCCTATCGGCAAAAGAGGAGGGATATGTCTATCCGAAGTGTGATTCTGTTGCATGACAACGCTCGGTCATATACAGCTGCATTGACTCAAGGAGAATTGAACAAAATGCATTGGGAAACCCTTGAACACCCGCCTTACAGTCCTGATTTGTCGCCATGTGACTACCACATATTTCGGCCACTTAAAGAAGAACTGGGAGGCCACCACTTTGAGGACAACGAAGGTGTAGAAACGTTTGTGGGCAATTGGTTATCGACACGACCAGTTCTTTGAGAAAGGTATTAAAAAAAATCCGATTCGGTGGGAAAAATGTATACATAAGAGAGGAGACTATGTAGAAAAATAATATGTTTTAAAATTTGTATTGATCGTACCAATAAAATTTTTAAAACAAAAGTCCGGTTCATATTTGATTCACCCTCGTAATTGTTAGTTGCTAATAAAAAACGTTAAAAAGATCGACAATTGATTAATCGTTAACTGCGGAAACTCCCGAGTAACAATTAATTAATTGTTAATTGCAGATTCCACAATAATAAATATTTAATTGTTAATTGCAATAGCTATGATTAACAATTAATTAATTGTTAGTTTTTAATTCTCCCACAATTTAATTTTGCCTAACACTGATTGATAGAACCTTTCCACTTTCAGTCACTAAAACCATTTGAACTGCGAAATATAACCCCTCAACAGTTTATTACTATATAGGTGAAGACATAACCTATATTGTCAGTACGGAACATAAAGACCAACCTTCGTATATCTTATTTCAGCCGTTCTCTTTTTCGTGTTCTCAATTAAATGACAATAGCTTATTCAGAGCTCAAATTATTTATTAATGCCGACCCATTCTAAAAGAATATGCAATATAATTTCCTTAATTGAGTTAAAAGTAAAGATTTCCCGAGACAACCGAATTTATTGCGAGGCGACACTTTTAAGAGAGCGGCTACATCTTCCCGAGCTCATTCGAGCGGGGTGAGAAAAACAAATGGAAATTTACAGCTTGGCGCGCTCTACCGCGATTTTCCTAACAAAAAAATAATTCCAAACGTATTATTTTCGGGGCAAACGTTAAGCGCAAGATAAATATTTTTCTGGGTTATTTATATAGTAGGGCACCAGGACAGAAGTAAAAATATTTGTAAATGTCATTTCAGTTTCTTGGAATTGCTTGGGATTGTCTTCTTGGACATGTGAAATGGAGATGTTTGCTTGGGATGCTGGATATTTTTTCAGTAATGGTGCAAGTTCTTTTCGACTGTCCCACAATAATATTATCCGACATCATTTTCATCTTTCCGGAAAATGGTTGACGCCGTGGTGAATGAGATTTCCAAGTGGTGTCCCAATAAAATAATGTTAAGACACTCATGAGAAAATGGTTATGAGGACTGCGATCTACGAAAAAGACGACGTGTTTTTATACTTAAAAACTTCATGAACTTACTATTTTAGAACTCATTAGAAACTTAAGGTAATTTGAGACAAGAACATAGACAATTAAGTTAGGAAAATCAAATTGGAAAAAGTTTGATTATAAGAAACTTCTGTGTGCTAACTCTCTCGAAAATCCTAGATGTCGGTCTTACATCTCGGGTCTTCAAATTTAACGAAATGTATCAAATACATAAAGAAGTGTTCGAGAGGACATTCAGATGTGGGAAGCGCAACTGATGAATGTTCCCTGATCAGAAACAATATATGTTTTATATAATATATAATGTATATTGTCTTGCGTACAAAGGAATGACACCTCGAAGACAGTATTCAATATCTCTGACAGGTGCAGTAACCTGAAAATTTTATCTTGACATTCTGTCCTAGGAGTTAAGGGAGAACAGCAATTACACGGAACGGCTCCAGATTCGGAACCTCGGTGTGCTAATTGTCTCGAAAATCCTAGATGTCGGTCTTACATCTCGCGTCTTCAAATTTAACGAAAGAAATTATAAGTTTCTTATAAAACTAGAATAATGGTTGCTATTTTTAAATAATTTTATTAAGTGTTTCGTACCATTAATATTTGATACAATGTAGGTGAATCAAAGTATATATATTTCTAATATTCCAGTTTCAGACATGCTTAATATCTTTTAAACTAAGCGTTATAAATTCATAAAAAATACACTTTTATTTCTCACACAGAGACTTTTTATTTTATTTGCTACATGATTCGCTTGATTTTTATAAAAATATTTATTTAATTTTCTAATTTGGCCCCGAAAAACTTTCAGTGAAGTCCTATAAAATCAATTGTCTGAATTTTAGGCTCAGTAGATTGGAAGATAAAGGGGAAAATGGGTTAAGTTTTAAATAATAAATTATTATATCTTTTAGACAAACTATTTAAAAAATACATATAAAACATGCTTTTCAAAACTTTAGATCGTGTAGTTTTTGAGACATTACTATCTTTTAAATAAATAATTTAAAAAATTTGAAATATTTATTTGTATTTCTCATAGTGAGCACTTTTATTTGATATATTACATGTTGCATTTGAAAAAAAACTTAATGTATTATTTCCCATTTAATTCTATAATTTGACCCCCAAAATTAATATTAGGGTTTTCTATTAGTTTTTCTTATAAATTTCAAGTGAGACCCTGTACCCCTAATTATTTTCAAAATTTTAGGTAGTATGATTTCGGAAATAAAGAGAAAATGAGATTTTTTAAAAATATTTTTGTTAATATCTTGTAAACAATTTATTTTAAAATAAATAAAAATATATATATTTGAGAACTCTTTCATTTGATGTATTGCTTGATGCGTTTTAAAATAGTTTATTATTTATTTTTCGTTTAATTCTATATTTGCCGCCCATCCCCAATTAATATTAGAAATATCTCCTTATTTTTCCTGTAAAGGCTCAAGTAAGGCAATGTAACCCTATTTTTTCTTCAAAATTATATTATAGGTCTTATAGTTTCGGAAATAAAGAAGGGAATACGTATTTTTTTATGTTTTTGGTAATATCCTTTAAACATTTTATTTCAACAGTATGAAAAAAATACATTTGTATTCCTCATAATAAGCCCAGAGAAGAGTATCCGTATATTGCATAAATAGAACCTTAAAAAAGAGGAGTAGGAAGCTGTTAAGTAGTACTGAATAGATTCTTATGGAATAGAAAAAACAATTCAACAAATTCAACAACTAAAGGTATTTCAATTGTGGCTTTTAAATGTTTCAAAATTTTTATTCGAAAATATTCGATATATGTTTCGCCGTTTTAGGGCTTTATCATGAGTGTTAAATGTTAACTAAAGTTACATATGGAACATCTGACACTCTTGATAAAACCCTAAAACATATATATCGAGTATTTTCGAATACAATTGTTGAAACTTGCAATAAGATTGGATAATCCCGAGGATCAAGGAACTTACACTTCGTTCCTTCCCCCCCCCCCCTTTAAAAAAAGGGACAAAGTAATGTAGTGATTTTCGTGTGATTATTTCAATGTGCCACTATCTCAAACTATCAAATAATCGTAGAATGGATTCCTCAGAAAAAAACGCGGTTCCGAACTCAAAGGTGGATAACGCTATAAACGAGATTTCATATATCTCAACAGTCTGTCCATAGAACCAGAAGACATCATAGCCAGCTTCGATGTAATATCCTTATATTAAAGCATACCGGTAGCGGAAGCACTTCAAAAATATCAGACAAAGAACCTCCCAGGTTCCATCATAGGTTTATTAAGGCACTGCTTTAAGAGTGCCTATTTCATGTTTGACAACAGCATTTACAAACGAAACAAACGAACCGACGGAGCAATAATGGGATCCTCATTATTAACAGCGGTAGCTCACCTCTTCATGGCATAGTTCGAGGAAAATCACTAGAAACAGCAAAACTGAAGCCAAAGCTATAGAAAAGATACGTCAATGACTCATTTTTCCTAAGACCTTTTGGCAAAGAAGAGCTGTTAAAGTTCTTGAATCACCTAAACTCGACATATCCAAGGATTTAATTTACATTAGAACTTGAACAGAACAATCAGCTATATTTCCTTGTTCTGCTAAGAAAAACACCTGAGTGGGCGTCCGGAACATATAATATACAGAAACCCGACACACATAAAGATATATAAATTCCGAATCGCATCATCACCCTTCTCAAATACAGTAAGCAATTGGCAGCTCATTTCCAGAAATATACAATTCACAGATTATAATAATAAACCATATTAATTAAAACAGATAACTGCCGTTCTACAACCAAACGGATACACCGACCACACAATTAAAAATGCTATTGAACGTCTTATTATATATCACAGGAATAACTGACAGAATTGGAAGAAATCTTCGAAATCATGACCTTACAATGACATACTAACCCCCATCATATAATAGGAACAAGTAATAAACCAAATTCAAGCTAGAAAGTCGAGGGAGAAACACAAATTAGCTGTTAGGAACAAACAGATGACGTCGGCCCTGTTCCAACATCAACAATAATCGGTCCACAAAATCAGTTTTGATAGCTGCAAACAACCATTACAAAACAAGTCCGAGAAGCTATTGAAATAAAAAAGGGCTATTAAATATAAGAGACGATTCCTGCACCTGCCTAGTATATGGAATACAATTACAACACAACAAAATAAAGCCAACTAACCACCCACAAAAGAAACCCCTTAACAAGCGACGCAACCGAAACGGCAGCTAAGGGGGAGGAGCCAACTCCGTCCAATCAGCAATGCTACGACCTTCGACGGATGCTTATAAATGCATAGCCCAGATAAAACAACGCTTAGTTCACCTTGACAACGCATTGAGAATACCAAGTGAGGCATAGGCGAAACGTCTATGAGAGTCAAACTTTAATCATACTAACCAAGGAAGGTGTGTATTCCCGGATAAATTATTCTTCACATTGTTCTATCAGTGAAAACTTACACTAGATATATAATCTGTTTTAAGAAAACCATTATTACAAACGCTATTAAAAACGGACATTTCAATTAAACTAAAAAAGTCATAATCTTATATAACAAGTAAAAAAGCGCTTTATTAAAGCAGGGCGTCCAAAAAATTCATTCACTTTTTATTACGGCTTAACGTAATTTGAAGTTAATCCGTGGTTCGCCGTTATTTTTAGGCGTAAAACATTCATTTATTCATTACTGTAAAATGAGAGAAAAGCGTAAATAACCAGTGCTATCCTGGCAAATTCTTTTTGATATTCAGTTTTATATGGATATGAAATATTCCGGTTGAAACCAGAATGAAATAATGGGCATAACGGCCATAGTGTTGTAAAAAAATGAGTGGCAATGAATGCCCGGGATATGAAAGGGAATTCGAAATGCCGGGTATTTAAACTCGTTACGTTCAGAATTCATAGGTGAGTAAAAAGTTCTGAAACTTGAACTATTGTCACATTTTAGTTAAAAAACATTTGGGAAACATGAGAAATCGATTGTTATATTTTCAACGTAGTATAGGGATGTCTTTCGTTCAAATAGTTTCAGATTAATTCATTTTAGAGTGATATTTTATTTTGGAAAGGGGAAAATGCTTTTAAAGGGACAAAGTCTTATGCATAGGTTACTGAGAATTTTTTGGCATTAGCTGACTCCTGTATATAACTAAAAATCATATAAACTACGGCAGATATACGTCGGGATAACAATAGGCGCATAATCTTTAATCGTTCTAGAGGTTAACCTGGCGCTTAACAGCTAAAGTGCTAGTGTGTTTTTGAAATACTGCTGTAGTATAGTCTGTGCTTCTGTTATATCTTCAGCGAAGCAGAATTGACATACTTTTTCTCCTATTCTTTTTCTTCCTGGAGTTTTGTGTTTTAACAAGCACACCCATGCACAATAATTTTTAAGATATGTATTTTTTTTGTGTATGGTAATTCATTTGTGACAAAATTTTCCAAAAATAAACACATTTCTTTGCATGTATATTTGTATTTATGGTATTATCGATAACACTTTATTTCAGGAAAACACTATTTAGCACGCATATCTATATGTGTTTTGGATTTCACGAGGACGACGGGTTATAACTACTCATTAATGCCAGAGTTCCTATATACAAATAAATATTTTGGATGCCCTATTCAAATGTATGGAATTTTGAACTTCATGTATGGAGTAATTATTTAAAAGATAGCCAGTAATAGGAATTCGGTGTTTACACAATTTTTGGAAATTTGGGAGAGCTCTATAATTTTTGGATGTCAGTGAATAGGTTTGTAGTTAGTATTCAATATACCCAGTACGGCATTTATCTTGAGACAAGGTGATGTCTCGAGTGCATTCAATTATATCCAAAAAAGTTTCAGATAAAACTTCTTTGGTTTCAAGTGGCCCATATTACGACTTCCAGCCTTGAAAAGATATTTCCGATTTTTACCACAGATCTATAGAAAACTGAAAAACAAACACTTTTTGTTTTTGCTGGTTTTGCGATAAGATGCATATTTTCGCTGGAAATTAGCCATGATTGAGTAGGAGTGGCTTATTTTGAGACAAAGAAATATCGCAAGTGAAGTGTTAAATAAAATTTGTAAGGTTTCAGCTGGGCCATCAAATGCCTATATTACGACTTTCAGTTGGGACAGGAAATTACCTTTCCCGATCGAAAGTGGTGTTTTAAAATGGAAATACTTCATTTTTTGGGTGGATGTCGAAAATGAAAAAACACAAACACTTCTTGTTTTTTACCAATTTTTGGATTTAATCCATATTTGACAGGTTCGGGATATTTTTCATTTATCTTTCAAAATCGAGGATAAAAAAGGTGGAAATTCTCAATTCGGTTGTATTTATTTAGACTTTATACCTCAGTATTAAGGCAACTACCATCATTCTTTTTTCATTGGATAGAATAGACTTCCAGATTGCTCGAATATTTTTTTCAATTTCTTTCAATAACATGAATTAGTCCATTTTGCAAAAAATCGGAAAAATCTTCTAACCGACTTCTTACTGTATCATAATATATGGTGAATGCGCTGGATTAAAACATTTTAGTTGTTACTCGAAATCTAGGATGAAATTAATTGAAAATAGGTTAGAATTTCATCAAAATATTTGTAAATTAACCGCTTTCTAGAATTTGTCTATATATATAGGGTGCACTTAAGTTAGAATATTATTGAAACTTTTCTTATTAATAATATTTAGATAAGTTAGTCTCCATAGAAAAATTTGCATAGTCTGAATCCTAAAACAAAATCATCACATGTAACTTTTATCAATAACTGTAAACGAGGCTTGTCAAAAAAGATGCATTTTCGTTAATTGTGAAGAATCTACCATTTTTTTTGGCCATATCGAAACTGGTTATGAATTAAAGTTAAATGACATTTTTAAAGAAAATATGTTGCCGATTTTTGGATGGGTAAAAACTTACCAGTCGCGTGTTAATTCGAGGCACACTTGAAGCTGAGTTCTCTGTGTCGCTATCATTTTTGATGTCTATTACATCACATCGGACAATTCACATCGCCAAATTCGGAATATGTGCATATTTTATTGCTAAATTATTGCTAATTTATTGCTGCTAGTGGCTTTAGTCTTAAGCCACATCGGACATAGTTCTATCTCAACAACTAATAGAGATTTAAAGTGGCTTTTGGTACCCAATTTTATTGCTAATTAATTGCCTACTTTTCACCCAAAAGATTTTTTTTGCTCTAACCCCTCCCGAGAAACAGTGTCCGACGTGGATAAGACTAAAGCCACATCGGACACTGTTTCACGGAAACGGTAGGAGCAATATTTTTTTTAGCAGCAATAAATTAGCAATAAAATATGCACATATTCCGAATTTGGCGATGTGAATTGTCCGATGTGACGTAATAGACATATCATTTCGTGTCATTACTATCGTTATCGTTATACATGTTTATCGTTATCATTATACAAGATGGTTAAAAAATTGTTATATGTAGCCAATAAGTATTTTACATGTTTACATAAATTCTTTGAAATATAATCCGTTGTAGAATTATAATTAAACAGAATGGTTAAAATACGTTAGAAACTAAATGTTTTATTGAGTGGCCCATAAGCAGTTGTATATACAGAGGGATTAGAATATAGAGTGGAGTGGAGACAAATTATAGTTTTAAAGGTTGGTTAGAAAAAAGCTTGAAATAAAGTTATATCGGGAAACCCACTATCAGTTTACTACTTATGATAGTTGAAAGATAGGGAGGAGTAGATCATATGTTATATAGGGTGGTTTAAAAAATGGTAAAATAATGTTATACTTCTGGGGTAGCTCCTTAGCAGTTACAAATACAGAATGGCTGGAGTATAGGGTAGAGTTTTATTGTGTTCTCTACAAGGTGTTGTATGTATACGATGGTTGAAATATTGGGCAGAATAGAAATAAAGTTATAGTAAGTGTTTAAAAAAAAAATTATAAACAAAAAGTGTCTATAGGGTAGCCCACAGGCAGTCGCATATACTGAATGGTTGAAATATAAAGTGTAATTGTTATACAGGATGGTTGGAATATAAAGTGTTATATTTATATAGGGTGGTTCACAAAATTTTAGAAAAAAAGAGGTCCATATGCATATGGAGAGAGTTTAAATTATATTATGAAGTGGAATTATCAAAAAGAGTGTCTCAATAAATGTTTGACAATTGAAATTAAACTAATTCATTTATATATACGTACCCACATTTTTTATGAAATCTTGAATTTACGAGTAAAATTCTGTTAACCAGATATTAACATAGTAATATTTAACAATATATATTTTTCAAGTTTTCATAGAATGATCTGCGTAGTCCGGAACCTATAATAAAATCATCACATGCCAGTTTTTTCATTTTTATACGAGAATCGTCAAAAAATATAAATTTTGTCTAATCGTAAAGTACCCCTGTTTTGTCTAAAAAAAAAAAATGTATAAAGCAAGGGTAGTAACAATTGAAACATGCATCCACTTACGCAATTATATCACTAAAAAGCAAAAAATTATATATATTATATATTTTACATAGAAATTTAAGCAGCTTTATAAATTAAACAATTTCTGTTATTAATTAATAAAGCTATTTATACGGCAAGTTACACACATATTTTTCAGGCTTGGTCCCAACTTCAAACGTAGTTTTATAGAACTAATATCTTTCGTTTTAAATATCCAATTGAATTATTTGTTACTTTTTTTAGTGTCATTATTGTTACCAAACATTAAAATCGGTAATTTTTTTAGAGCAATTTTTTCATTTGTCTATTGATATTCGTGATAACGGTTGGGTATTTCCATTTAAACAAAAAATAACTTCCGGTCGGAAAAGGCAATGACCTACCTGAGTTGGAAGTCGTAATAAGATAAATGCCTCAATCTGTATATTAATTATGCTTCGCTATTTCGAAATCTCCTCAATAGCTTTCACCATTTTATTTATAGACTGGTGGGTGTTGGGTTTATACTGCAGTTCTTTAATAACATTGCCTTCAACACACATTTCAAAATTTCATTCATAATTTACTGGAATTTATTAACAGTATTCGACAGTAATAACTCCATGATTGACTACTCAAATTACGTGAGAATTTAATCAAAGTTCGCAGTCAATTTAATCATAATACGATGTAATCTTATAGCATTTCTGTAAAATAAATTCTTCTTTTCAACCTTCAACGGAAGTTTATTAATTTATTTTCCTTTCAAGTGAAACTTCTGGTAACGAGAAGAAATTGCATTACATTTTCAGACTTATGAATAGTATATCATTAAAGAGGTTCACTACACTGGAGTTAATAAACTCACCAACTTTTAAGTTAGACAAATTTGGTATAAAACTAAATTATTGCGATTATGAAATTATACATTTTCCTTCAATGGTTATTTTATTTAACTAACAAAATTATGTAGATACTAGCCGTTATCCGCGATTTCACCCGCGTACGGAACGTTCAAGCTTCGCAAAAACAAATAACTTATGAAATAAATGGATTAACCTAAATAAAAAATTTTCTAACTTATTTAAATCACCCTATTTAACTATAAATCTCCAATCCCGAATATATTTCACCCAAACTGCAAGTACTTATGCGCGAACCTATATAACAATTTTATTCGACATTTTTATTAACAACCTTGAATAACTGTAACCCTACTTCATCGTATATTGCAACCATCCTGTATATGCTGCTGTTTATTTGTCACCCAGTATAACTTTTTGAAAACCTGACTATAACTCTTCTCTACCCTATATTTCAGCTATGCAACTGGTTATGGTCTACGCTGTATAACAATTATTTCTGATATTTTGTGAACAACGGTTTAAAGTACAATTTCTTTCTACCCTATATTTTAATCACGCTATATATGCAGCTTTTTCTAACATTGCTTCTCCCCATATTTCAGATATTCCATATAGTAGAATACAACTGTTCAAGGTCTACCTTATATAACAATAATTTTTTAACTTTTTTAGATTCACCCTGATGGAATTACCGGTGGAACCTTTGGTGTGTCACAAATTTAAAAACACAGTTTTGCACCCAAACACCAAACATTTATTTAAACACTCACCCAAACTGCAACTCCTTATTGGCCACCCTATATAGCAATTTTAGCCAACATATTATTTAACCGCTTTGTATAACTAAGTCTACTTCCATCTACATTAAAACCATCCTGTATACAGTACTGCCAGTTTGCCAAACATTACAACTTATTTTTGAACCCTCTGTATAGCCATAATTTTACTCTACAAAATATTTCAACCACCCTGTTGTGCGTCTGCTTAGGGGCCACCAAATATAACATTTTTTAAACACTTAACTATAACTCTGGTCCACTCACTATTTTATATATGCAAACTGTATAAATATTCTACCCTTTTTCATCCATTTGGTATATGGAACTGTTTATGGCCCAATCAATATAACTTTTTTAGAGCGCCCCATATAACTAATTCCACTCTCCCTTATTTCAACCACATTGTATATATGCAGCTGCATATAGGACACCTAATATAACTTTTTTAAAAAATTTTAAATCCATTTAATTATACTCCGCTCTAAGTTTCCTATAATACAGAACAACCTGTAAAATTATGCTCGTTAAATCAGTTGATTTGTGTTAAATCGAAACATGTTGCATTGGCACATTCTGAATTTTGAATAAAAGCTAAGCTGATGCCAGTATCTAATATTTTGTGCGTGCGGAACCAGTTGAGTAATTGTATTACCCAAGTTTTTTAAGACAAACTAAAGGCTTAGCAACAAAAAAAGATTCAGCAAAATCAGTTCAGTAATTCTTACGTGATGCCCGAACAAACAAACAAACAAACAAACAGATAAAACTTACAATTTTATAATAGTATAGATAACAGACAATTTGAGAAACAATTATTATTGTTACTCTTGTTGTAGTGCACGAGCAGTTTAGTGTCTATTTAGAAGAGAATGGAATCGTCTAAGAAGGTCAATCAGGTTTCCAAAACAAACATTCATGTGAAAGTATGGGTCAATGTGTGTTGTCCAAAATTTCCTTGGACTTCCATCGTCTTGAAATGATTGATCTCGCAACATTTCAATAGCTTTGGATTTGCTATCGTCATCAGGTGCATGATGATAGCAGATCCAAATTGAAATCCTATTGAAACGTTAAAGTTGGCAACCCAACAATCTTAAAATTCAAATCGGTCTGTCACAACAGTCTGTGGTTGAGTAACGCTCTTTTAGATCAATATTGATTTTTCGGACAAGTAGTACTAACTTCCGTATAAATTATTTTTTTGTAAATTTTTGTTGTCATTATAATTAATAATTATAATTTATTTTTTACAATAGTCCGAAGGTGTTGTATAACAAATCTTCAATCAGCGGACAATAGAAAATATGTTAAAGATTAAAGTTTTCCTTATGTTTTTATCTTAATTTAGAAAATCGATTGAAACGGAAAATGAGGGAAACTTTTAGGTTACAAAGATTAATCTGCCGATGTGGCATAGACACCATTGAATTCGTAATGCATAGGACATATTTATGTAAAAATAAATATATACCTACAATATTATATAAAAATAAGAAATAATTAGATCATTTATTTGTATAAATTTCGAGCTAGTCCTAATAAAATTCTACACTAAGTGAGTATCTAGACATAAAATTTTTTATGTACTAAAAATTTAAATGCATTTCATCATATCTTTAATAGTAATGTATTTATAAATTTTATGATATATTAAATTTGGGTACGATAAAAATACAACTTAATTACAAGAACGCTAAAAGTATTTTCGGATAAGAAAATTACAACTTAACTACAAGAATTAATTCACGAGAAGTTGAAACGCACTAGGTGCATCCATTCGGTTCAAAAGTCAAATATTAAATGTAAATCGCACCCCCATTGCTGGACTTAAAGAAGGCATCCGGTCATCAGCACTGAGGCAGGATTGATTTTTACGTTATAAAAACTTGTCCCAAAATATTTGAGATAAAACCTCTGTTGCAACAACGATTTAACTTGATTTAAGATACCTAAAGTATGTGTTCAATTTGATATTTCAAATATCTTCAGATATCAATTTAATATAACAATATAAGCAGCGCACGCTAGGAAGCTCAAAAAGCCATCTTCTTTTCTACCTCATCGACAAACACCATCGGAGCTCAGTCAAATTGCAAAACATAAACATAAATTATATACTCAAATAAAAGTCCTTACAGAGTTCCTGAGACTAGCCCAAATTGACAGAAGGGTTATAATTCAGTTGTGCTTAACGCCGTGTTTATCCATAAAGTATAATTTATAAAAAAACTCAGAACTTTATAATTTTTAATATACGAAACCTGATATTTTTGCGAATAAAAGTTTTAAAAGTTTATTGAGTACGAACTGGTACAGAGTTTGATCCTGGCATAATTTACCTTTGATGAAGTTGTTTTCCTTGAGAGGTGCCCTCGATGTTGGCATAAATTTTGAACTTTATGGAAGCTTTAAACTGTGTTCATTGCGACGTAAACGAAATTATCCCGTTGCCACCATATATTTAATATTCAGGTGTAATTATTCTAGCATTTACTTTATTAATGTTGTAGAGGTTACTGAAAAATCCATTATAATTATTATTGTTCATATTAATAAAAGGAAAATAAACGCTTGGGATCACAATATAATGAAACCTTAATGAATATTATTTTTACCTAAATTTTACTCACTAATTTTGTTTTGAGGGAGTTTTTATTTTTTGTATGTTAGAAACACATCTGAGATTCTATAGGAACTTTATTGAAACTGATATACTCAAAACACATGCTATTTAATTTTGATTAAATTGCGAGAAAAGTATGTTTGAGGGTAACACGATGCTGGTGGTAGATTCTTGAATCAGATTGCGATCACAACGTGTCTACAACTTTGGATTTGATATCGTCATCTGTCTTACTTATATTTAAAACAAGTAATATGCCAAGGATCTTGCTCACTGGTTAACACAATCTCTTGCCTGGATTATTCAGCATATCAGTATGTCGTGTAATTCGCATAGCTCGATTGTATTGGTTTCTGTGGATCCTTAGTGATAATATAACCCTGGAAGGAGAGATCTTAACATTTTTCTTATTTGGATACGTTCAGAACACATCAAACCGGAAGTAGGGAGCAAAGTGACAGTACATTATAGCAAATCGCCATATTTTTATGCCATTCCATGAGATACATATATAAAAATGGAATCCTGTGTGGTCGATCACCAACTCACGTAACTCAGCGATAACTAAACTACAAAAATTCATTCTGCGAATCAACTAACAATCGGCAAGTACAAGATATTCTCAAGTCAAGGAGTAAAGGCATTTTGAACAAATTGTCAAATTCATGAAACTCGAACCTAAAAGAGAGAAATCCCTTGACATACTGACAAATAAACTTACACGAAGGTCTAATGGAGAAGCCAAAGCTGCCACTAGATACAATAATTGATTTGTTGCAATGTTCTCTAAACTGTTATTGGAACAAAAGCTTTTTAACGAAGGCCCAGATTTACACATACACAAATAGAGGAGTGAAATGCAAAAATTGCATTTTTTTCTAGACCTCGTTCCGAGCGACACGACACTTGTTTGGCCTTGAAATTACCATACAACTCAGTTATATATCTCTTAATTTAGAGTAAATTAAAACATACTACTAAATAAACAAATATAACACCGAATTAATATAGAATAGCAGCACAACATTTGAATTTCGTTCTATTAAATCTTCCAATTTTCTGTTTGAAATAGTTTAAATATGAGACTTTACATACATCAGAAGTCAGAATAATACAAAAAGGGCCAGGGTGCCAAGTTTGTAGATCTAGAGACAATGATTAAAGTGAATAACTTATATTTAAAAAACTTGACTTAAAATAATAACCGATTGCAATAAATCACTATTTTCAGACATATATTCTTTTTTATCTGATTTAAGGCATAATCCAATTGAAAATTTAAGCGTATTCTTACCTCTCTCTCCCTTTTTCTCCCTCTCTCTTTCTCTCTCTCGCTCCTCTCTCTCTCCAATTTATATTCTTTGTCTATATTTTCCAAATATATTTTAACTTTAATTCAAGTCAACACAATATTACAACGGTCCTGATATCTTTAAAACCACCCTGTATAAGCATAAATCCTCTTCCCGCTATTGACTTTTTCTATTTTTCTATTGTTGAAATTATTCCTGTATACCAATGATTTTACTTCGCCCCATATGTCTAGTATTCCATTTATGCAACTGCTCATGGTCTACCCTATATAACAAAATTCACCTTTTTGAACCACAATTTTACTCAACCATGTATTTCAACCGCCCGGTATATGCAACTGCTTCTAAAATTTTTTGAATCCATGTCTATAATTATACCCCGTCCAACGTCCTATAATTCAAATATCTTAACTATCAATGCTTATTTAACAAATTTCTGATACACCCTGATTAACAATAATTTTTCCCCACCCTTACTTCAATCACCTTGTCTAAGCAACTAACCGCCCTGTATAACTGTAACTAGAGTCCATCTTATATTTCAACCATACTGCATATTCAACAGCTTCTGACAATTTTTAAAGCCTTTTGTATAACTGTAATTATTCTCCGTCTTATAATGCAAATATCCATTCTGTATAACTATAGTATTGCTCCACTCTTATTTCAACCACGTTGTATACGCAACTGTTTATGTGCCACCTAATACAATATTTTTAGAATCCTGTATAACTAATTCAATTCTAACTTATATTTCAACCATCCTATGTATACAACTGCTTATGCACCAGCTAATATTAAATGCACTCAAGCACTCACCTATAACCGAATACTATATACAAGAGTTCGCCGACATAACAAATTTACGACTGTAAGCCCCCTTAACTTAACTTCGTATATAAAAAAACTTACTTCAAACAAATTAAAATGATTTGACATTTACCATGATATTTACAGTATATTTGCATATATTTTTCTGATTTTCAGAAACATGATAAGTTTTACGTTACAGAAAAATATACGAAATCAAGTTGGAACATATCTTTGAAGAATACAATTTATAATATTCAAATTTCTTAAGCGGTAATAGAGAAATTTTCTGGAAAACCCTAAATCTCATGTTATAAACAATTATATGGACCTTTCTGTTATGTTATTTAATAAAATGCAGTTTAAATCATCAAAATCATACATAAAAAAAAGTTGCAGACGAATTGATCACTTCCTTTTTGGAAGTTGCTGAAAGCATTAAGTAACAAGTTCAACAAGTTACCAGAATGGCGCGGGTGTAGTAAGAGGGTAGGTATGAATTACTAAATATGAAATAATATTAATGTTAAGTCACCGGTATTGACTTTTTTTCAATCAAGGTATCTATGAAATATTCTAAGAACATACATTTTTTCTCGCAATTATATGTAAATTAAGAACTAAATTACATATATGGATTAATACTCGACTCGTAACTAAACATTATTTTTCTGAAATTTATGTCCATTACTAAGAATGACACAGAGAACGTGAAACAGAGACGGGGAGATAACGAGAGGCGGGAAGTATATTATTTCATATAAACCTTGCGCTTACATCGACCAGTTCAATAAGAAAGCCGCTCTTTTTTAATCTATAATTATATTTTGTTTATGTAACATGATAATAATTTCATTTAAATCGATAATTAATAGTTATACGAACAAAATGAACTTGGTACGCGTCGATATAAAAGCGAAAAATATGTTAAAGAAATAAATTATTTTTATTGCTTTTATCACCTTACATTATTATTTCGTTCGCTATGTTAAACATCCTATCTAATGGCTCGTTTCGATTATGCCGAAGTAAGCAGATAATTGGGCATGGAAGTAGGTAGCGCAAGAATGCAAACTTTATACTGTTACTGCCACTTTTGCTTACTCTCTCTGATACTCGTTAAAAAAGCCGTTTTTGTACAGAAGTCAAAGGACTGACAGAGCGAGCGACAGTGAGTGTTTACATTCAGTCAGGGCTCAATTTTGGATTTTAGTTATACCATAAATATCCTTATTTTCATTGTTCCAAATACGAGTACTTATTCTTGAAGAAAATTTAATATTCTAGAAAAAAGTTCTGTTAACATTCGACGTTGAAATTAAATTCAAAATTACCTTTGAATGAAAAATGTTAAGAATTTTTTTTGTAGAGTATTAAATTTCCTTTAAAGCCGGCCAGATCTATAAAAAATTGCGCCGAATGGCAAATTGAACGTAAATTTTTGTGTGTGCGGGAGAATTTGTGTCAATGTGGACGTTTTGACGCACGCAGTCGGTTTTTCGACGAACATCAAAGGATTTGCGCCGCATTCAGTTATTGATGTGGACACGTTTGCAAATTCTGACGTACGAAATTTCTGAATTTGTTAACTAACCTCACTTTCACCTGACTTTTGACATGTTGTGCTTATAAACAAATTTGTGATGTTCGATATTAGGAGAATATGTGCAGCTTTTATTGTTTTGTATGACCATATTAAACAGAAAAAAACAAAGATCAAGAAGACGCTACTGGATAAAAGATCTTTACAGAGAGAGAAGGTGGTAACCGTTTATTGGATATATTGACTGTGACTTATTTGAACTATTTGAAGTAAAACAATAGTTAAAACGTAACCTCAAATAAATATATTTGAAATCAGCTGTAAAATTTCTGCACATAGCTGGAGCATAAACACACGACACACCAAGTAAATATTTATGTGAAAATTTATCTCAACTTTCGGCGCAAATATTTGCGGAGAACGCATTCGGGGCAAATTTTTATAGATCTGGACCCGGCTTTAGAATAAGTATTTTGATTAATAAAGATATTGAGATTTTAAATTTTTTTTCCGAGACAAAAAAATCTATCAATTTTTTAACCTGTTTTTCTTGCGTGTTAAAACGTGTAACTGGAAAAATCGAAAATATTTAAAAAAATCTGGTTTTGTTTTTTTCTAATCTATATATAAATAGGCAAAGACAAAACGATTAGGTACCATTTTCTTCTCTAGCTTTCAACCGATTTTCTTCATTTTTGTATTGTTTAGTAGCTACAGATGACCTTCAGTGCAGAATGCTAATATTAATTTACAATATTGGTTCATTCATTAAATAAAATATAATAAAAATTCATTATTTATGTACATACTATCAATGCCAAAAAACTGACAGTGCGGCCTTCGCCAGACGGTCAAAACTCAAAACATAGAGTAATTATATTTGGAGGGAGCGATCGTTAAATGCTGTTCTTAGAGCATGTACTTCTGGAAATGGCATACAAGCGTTGTTAGTGTTTAGTGGTAAAATAGTCAATGTAGTAGATCAGTATTGATTTTTATGACGCGTTGCATTAACTTTAAATATTCTGTTTTTAATGTGAATGTAATTATTTGATTAATATATTATTATCACAACCTTCCTGAAGGTGTTGTGTAAAAAAATGTCAGACAACGGACAATAGAGAATGTATTAAATATTTAAGTTCTCCTAGGGTTGTTGGTCCTCTTTTTTCTTTAATATTTTCTTTAATATTCCTGAACTTGATTCAAACCGCAAATGACGAAAACTTTTAGGTTGCAAAGAACAATCTTCCAATTATTATATCGAATATTTTGCCAGGAGCGGTTCCAGCTAAAAATTTAAGGGGTCATTCTTTTGCCAAAAATATTTCGAATACCGATATTTGATTACATTTTTTTATTGCAATATATTTGTCAATATGAGTGAACAATTTTGGTCATTACATCTACTTCTCCGATTTCTCCACAACTCTGTTTCTTAGAAATTTATACTTTTTACAATTTCATGAAATAGGGTCGAATTTCGACCACTAGTAAGTAGAAACTGATAAAATCTTAAAAATTAATAATTTTCCTTGATAATGTCTAAGCAATAAGTTGGAATGGAAATATGTGAAACAAAAATTCTAGGTAACAGCAAGATCTATGGAATACAATCGACACCTTTTGTTTTGTTGCTTTGCGTTTTGCAAAAATCATAGTTTTTGCAATAATTAATTACTTCTATGGAAAAGCAGTATATGCTTAATATATTTTTTAAGTAAATAGCATTTTACTTGCTAAATTAACGTAAGCAATTTCGTGATGAATAGTCAGTATTTTAACAATAACTCAATTTGCAACAAAAATAAGTGTAATCTTGCATAATAAATTAATTAACTTAATATTTTTATTCCAACTACTGAACCTACAACTCCCAGCATGGATTGGGTGTGTTAAAATCTACATTCTTAATATTAAAAATGTTTAAAAGTAAAATGAAACAAATTAGAAGTATAAAAATTGCCTTTTTGCTTTTGGTTTAAAGCATTTAATTTAAAAATTACGAAAATTAAACTGAGCCTAATACATTTTGTAGATTTTAAAATTCTCTTTAACAATGTCCATTATACCAAAGACGATTTAGGATTAGATTTTGCTTAAAAAGCAATAAACTAAATTTCTATTTCAGATGTACACGCTATTTAGTGCAGGGCATAGTGGCGCATTCGTTTGCAAAATTGTTTTAATTCATATATATATTTTTAAATGTCCGGGAGATCTTCTTGATTATAAAAGCATAAGATGACACTTGATATCTTTTGACGGTATTGTTTAATGTTTAATGAAAAGTCCTCACATCCATTATCGTATCTCCAACCCATTAATTGTTATGAATTTTTTAAAATTGAAAATCGCCGAAGTTCATAATTTTATTGAATTAAATAATATACCATAAAAATTGAAATGCTAGTCTCATATAGTTTAATGTAAAAATTTTATATTAATGAATGAGAAACAGTAATGTTATTTTTTAAATGTATTACCGCTGAAAAACCGCGAAAAAATTTTACAAGTGCGTCGTCTGCCTTTCTCTTACTCATCTTATACATCGAGATGAGAGTGAGCTCTCTCAAAAGTGCATGCGTGTAGGAAGCATATTGTTATAATGTAAAATAATTTGGTCAAGTGCGAGTTGGACTCGCATACTTAGGGTTCCGTATCACCTTCAATATTCTAATATTCCAGTTTCAGACAAGCAGGGAATGAGTGCATTTTCTTATATTAACCCTTATATCTTTTAAAGGAAGCGTTTTAAATTTATAAAACATATACACTTTGATTTTCCAAACATAGACTTTTTATTTTATCTGCTTCCGGATTCGCTTGATTTTTATCAGAATACATATGTATTTAATTTTCTAATTTGGGCCCCAAAAATTAACATTAGAGTTTTATTTTACCAATAAACTTTCAGAGAAGTCTTTTATAATCTGGGTTTTGAGGCTCTGTAGATTGGAAGATAAAGGTCAAAATAGGTCAAGTTTTGAATTATAAATTATTAAATCTGTTATTCAAATTATTAAAAAATACAAATTAAATATATTTTTCATAATTTTTTTAGTATAGTTTCTAAAGTGGGAATTAAGTCGATGTTTAATATTTTTGTTAATATCTTTTAAACAAATGATTTAAAAATATGATATATTTGTAATTCACATAATGAGCCTTTTATCTGATATATTACATGATGCTTTTGAACGTTGAATCTTTATTTTCCATTTAATTGTATAATTTTCCCTAAAATTACTATGGGGGTTTTCTAATAATTTATTTTCCGTTTAATTAGGGATTTTTTCATATTTTTCCAATAAACAAAAAAATTTAGGTCTTATAGTTTGGGGAATAACGGGGGGAATGAGTAATTTTTTTAAATATTTTAAAATATTCATTTTAAAAAAATTAAAAAAGAATATATTTCTATTCGTCATAATGAGCCCTGTGATTTGATAAATTACATGACCCGTTAGAAACAATTATAATTTTTTATTTTGCATTTAATTCTATAATTTGCCCCCCAAAATGAATATTAGGGGTTTGTCCTTATTTTTCCAGTAAAGTTCAGGTGAGGGGCTATACTTCATTTTTTTCAAAAATTTTCAGCTTATGTTTTCGGAGATAAGGGGGGAGGATGGGTAAAATTTTTTATATTTTTGTTAATATCATTTAATTAATTTATTTTAAAAATATAAAAAAATATATTTGTTTTCGTCATAATGAGCTCTTTCATTTGATATGATGGGTTAGAGACAATTTTAATTTTATATTTTCCATTTAATTCTATAATTTTCCCCCCAAAATGAATATTAGGGGTCTTTCCTTGTTTTTCCAGTAAAGTTCAGGTGAGGGGCTATACTTAATTTTTTTTCAAAAATTTTCAGCTTATGTTTTAGGAGATAAGGGGGGGAGGATGGGTAAAATTTTTTATATTGTTGTTAATACCTTTTAATTAATTTATTTTAAAAATAAGAAAAAAAGATATATTTGTTTTCGTCATTTCATTTTCTTTCATTTGATATATAACATGATGGGTTAGAAACAATTTTAATTTTATATTTTCCAGTTAATTTTATAATTTGCCCCCCAAAATAAATTTTAGGGGTTTCTCCTTATTTTTCCAGTTAAGTTCAGGTGAGGGGCTATACCTCCATTTTTTTTTCAAAATTTTATAGCTTATGGTTTCGGAGATAGGGGGGGGGGAATAGGTAATTTTTTTTATATTTTTGTTAATATCTTTTAATTAATTTATTTTAAAAATATGAAAAAAAATATATTTGTTTTCGTCATAATGAGCCCTTTTATTTGATATATGGGTTAGAAACAATTTTAATTTTATAATTTCCATTTAATTCTATAATTTGCCCCCCCCCAAAAATTAAAAGTAGAGGTTTCTCCTTATTTTTCCAGTAAATTTCAAGTCAGAACCTATTCCTCTATTTTTTTCAAAACTGTACGTTTTATAGTTTCGGAGATAGAGGTGGGGGGAATGGGTAAATTTTGGTATATTTTCGTTAATATATTTTTAAATAATTTTTTCTTAAATAAGATAAAAATATATATACCTTTTATTTGATATATTACATGATGCGTTTGAAATTTTTTTATTTTTACATTTTTATTTAATTCTATAATTTGCCCCCCAAAATTAATATTAATGGTTTCTCCTTATTTTTCCTTTAAAGTTCGGGCAACGTTCTATATCTCCTATTTTTTCAAAATTTTAGGCTCAGTAGTTTCGTAGATCAGGGGGGTGGGGAACGGTCGATTTTTTTAGTTTTTCCCCCCAGAAGTACCCCTAAAATCAATTTTTTTCCTTTTAAGATATGTACTCTTGATCGGGTCACCAAACTATACCTTCATACCAAATTTCAACCTCTTCCGTCCAGTAGTTTACGAGAAAATTGCTGTGATGTGACACAGGCAGAAATCCGGAGTGATATTATAAGGGTATCCGTATATTGTATATACGGAACCCTAAAAACATAGAACTAAACAAAATTTTTAAAATCTATTTAGGCTATTTAGTTAAAATTTTTGATAGAAAATTAAAAATTACAGCATTTCAATTTTTAAGGTATATTATTTAATTCAAGAAAATTGGGGATTTCGGCAAATTGTAATTTTAAAAAATTCATAACAATTAATGGGTTGGAGACACGATGATGGGTGTGAGGACTTTATTCATTCGAAATATTGTAAAGAATATAAAAAAAATAATTAATTGCAAAAATGAATTTTTTCTAGGCTATAAAGTTTTTCGTTGTTTAAACAATACCGTCAAAAGATATCAAGTGTCATCTTACACTTTTATAATCAGGAAGATCTCCCCGACATTTAAAAAATATATATAAATTAAAACAATTTTGCAAACGAATGTGCCGCTAGGCTCTGGTCTAATTAAAAAAAAATATTGATATCAGTTCATAATCAGATAAGCAATGAAGTTACATATGCAAAAAAAATTCAGGCCGATTTGCCAACCTTCACGTTTTTGGAACTCCTTTAAAAATAGAAAATATAACTGTTTATTTCTTTTGCTTTTCTGTATAAGATAAACATATTTCAAAGTCGTTTCTACCTTCGGAATTACAGCTTCGGGTGTTCGTCGTGTGAGAAAAAGTTAGATTAGTTGCTATCAAGGGTGCAATGTGGAATTCGGCGAAGAAAACCTTTTGAATTTACTTTGTGTTCACTAGAAACGGCCTAAGGGGTTGTAAACTGACGCAAAATATAATAGGATCGTCGACGCACGATACTTTAGAGAAAAAAAATACGTCCAATAGCACGTCGAAAATGATTTGACTTGGTCGTGGAAAGCCGAGTTAAAGAAGTAATGCAGCAATAACCGGATGGGATTTCGGTTCCCGGTTGAGATCTTGGTAATGATTATATCACGGAAAGTGCGCAGATAATTTTGTTAAGGAGGGTTGCTTTCTCTAAATCGTTTCTTTTCTTATCGACGGCATCACAAAGGACATAGTTTTTGTGGTAGCTCTATTCCAAAATGAAAATTATGTTTATTTTATTAACGTTGTTAAAAATGGGACACGAAATTTATTTTCAAATTCATAAGTAAATTTAATGGAATACAATTTATTATTAAGATATAAGACAAAATAATAAATAAGCTACCGTCGACTAGTTAATTTTACTCGTGATCGTCCAGTGGTCTAAATTCGACCCTATTTTATCAAATTGTGATCATTATTGAGGTTCCTTTGTCAAAAGTATGCCTATCAGTAATAAAGTGGAGGAGACACCGGAGAAGAAGGCGTTATATTGCTAAATCTATTGAAATAACAAAAATATATAAATGAGATTTTAATAAAATCTAGGTATTCCAAATAATTTTTGAAAAATGCGTGACCGCCCAGTTTTTGCACTTTGTAACCTAAAAGTTTTCGTCATTTGCAGTTTCAGTCATGTTCTAAAATAAAAAAAATATATGTTAACAACCTTATAAAAACTACAATCTTTAATATATTTTCTGTTGTCCACTGACTGTCAATTTGTTACACCACACCTTCGGAAGATTGTCAAATAAAGTAGTAATAAACAATTCACAACAAAAACTTACAGAATAATTAAAACGAAAGTTACTGCTATTTGTCCGAAAAATCAATACTGATATACTACATTGATTATTTTACTACTGAACAATAAACAACGCTTGATGCTGAACTATCAGGAAATGCTTTTTCCATATTGTATAATTAGTCAATAGTTCAATAACTTCAATAAAAATGTGTTTCGTTGTAGAATAGACGTAACTAACTTACCATAACAAATCAGTAAATGCATTGACTTTCTTTATATTTTAAATACACATTCTTAAAATGTCAATGACATGTTTATTAGAGAACAGTCAGTTACCTTGTTATAAAACCAGGATTTGGCAAAAATGGAACTATGTAATAATTACTAAATTGTCTATTAGATAAAATGTATGAAAAATAGTTGAAAGATTCGGCCTTTAAATATATTCAAATATGTAGTTCTAATTTTTAACATGAAAAAATAAATCCCTTTAAAAATATTAACATTATATGAAACAATAAATGAATATTAAATGTAATATTCAAAATTTTAATTATTACCTACATTTTTCAAAAATATTTTTTGATTTGTGAGTGACTGACACATTTCATTCTGGCATTTCACAGTTAACGATTTCAGCTCGTAAGCAGAAAATCAAATCAACTAACTCAAAAGTTAATATGAAGGTGTTATACCTACTATTATATTCCAAGAAACTACAAAATATAAGTACATATTAATAAACTTTCAACCAAAATCTTAAGATTCATTATAATTTCATTAACTTAAATGAAACAAATAGTAAGCAATCACTATTTCTGTCTTGTATGGAAAATATAAAGAAATATAAGCAACTGCTATTAGTAATGAAAAATAAGTAATACTCATATTTGTTAAAAATAATAATATTCTTACACCAAACAATATTCTGAAATGTCCAAATTCAAGCCAACTAGATCAAAGATAGCTGTGAGTTCAGGGCTGCCAGATCTAACTATTTGTCTTGAATTAATTCACATTTTTTGTATTCTTATTGAGATTTTACGAAATTTATACGGTAAAAATTAAAAGAATCTTTAAATTGGAAGTGTAAAAGATTAAAATTAATAAAATAATCGGAAATATATTCATCAATTGCAATATAATTCTTATCTCAGTTGACAGATCATATTTACTAACCAATGTGGAATGTCTTCGATGGCACATTCCATAGAATATCCAAAAAAATGTATGAATTAGATGTTGCGGTTTTAGTTCAATGCAAGTATATAATTGACTAAGGACCTTTTAGCGGAACAATCAATAAACACGTGCCGTCGCGTGTTATAATTCACCAAATAAAGTTAATCACTAACCTTTTACGTCGAAGCTCTGCAGACGGTGTTTTCTTGATTCTTCTTTCTTCAGAGGCTAGCCCCGCAACGGCAGGAACAGATTTTAGAGCTTTGTCTGGACAACACGTTACACAACAAATAGCGACGTAATGTTCATTGATTGAGCAAACAAAAAATGCGGTTTTAACAACAAATGATGCGCTTTTGTAAACACAAAAGAAACAAAATGAAAGCGGTTTAGCCGTTGTTACTATCGGAACTAATAACTCGCGGAATCGTAACACAATAACAAAAAAAAGCGGCCGTCTCTTCAGACGGAATCAAAAGTGTCCGTATAGTTCGGAGTACAAAACACGAATCAGGAATACTGTCTATATTTTACACGCAAAAAACACTTAAAATTAGCATTAGCGCCACGGCAGGTTTTGGAAAAGGTGCAGAAGTTTAAAAATCAATGAAGTAATTCAGTCAAATTGAAAACAATACACTAAACAAATTGCGGGAACGCAGCTCAATGAAAGTTGCAAACTTACGAGAGCCCAATGAATGGCCATTATTTTGTAATATAAATTTTCCTGGGTTCTATTTTAATTTCATGATGATGTAGAATAACTTTAGGAACGGATCAAAATTTGGTACTTTTTGGTATAATTTAATTCGTATTTCATATTCGAGTCAATCCATCTTACGATTTTCTTTACAAGCAATCTGGCGCCTCTTTTACTGTTATCCGTTTGGCATTGACAGTATTGACGTACAAAATGTTTTTTTATTATATTTGATTTAATGAATGATCGAATATTATAAATAAATTTTAGCATTCTGCACTGAAGGTCTTCATTTGCTACTAAACAACACAACAATTCAGTAAATCGGTTGAGAGACAAAGGAGACAATGGTACCTAACCGTTTTGTCTTTGCCTATTTATATATAGATTTTATGATGGCCAGCATCATTTATAATAACTCTTTTGTAAACACCAAAGTCAAAAAAAAAGAGATTAACTTCAGATCCTAAAGTTTATCTTTACCCTTTTAGTATTAATAATGATACGGCGTTGTAAGAAAGTTTAAAATCTAATAGTAGGTATATAATAATATGTTGAAGTGGTATTTGAAAACGAAATAGCTAGAATATTATTTTCTGTGCTTTCGTTCGTAAGTAGTAAAATGCTAATATCTGTTGATCTGATTGTTGAATCTAAGGTAACAAACTATTAGAATTTTAAATTTATTATTAGTTTCAGAAGTACTTGTTTAAGTAAATCCAATTTTTTAATATACCTTTACGAGTTTTAAATCTTCCAAGAATTATATTTCCATATCGACAAAACGGGCATAAGTAAGAAAGTATGAGGAGGACAATATTTTTATAAATAAAGTAGTATTTATTTATGCATTACATAATTTATATCTGATATGATTTTTGCAATATCAGTAATTTATTTTTCGTGAAACAATTTTTGTAGGATAGAATACAATTAATATGGTTCGTTTAAGCTTCTACTAACAAATGAAAAAAGTTTAATGATTTTGTATGCACAAAATTGTACTGGATTGTGTTTTAGTAATATTTCAAAAATTGCCTATTGGCATAATATTTTCGATATTTATTACAGTTGTTTAACTAGGATTATAAAATACATTAAATTAATCTAGTTTTTGCAATCCCCCGGAGCTCTGAATGAATGTTTTATGTTGCCATTATTTTCATGATGTAATGAATAAAATAAAATAATATAATCCCGGGTGCAGTATTTTATATAGGTATTTGGATAGTTTTGTAATTTCGTTAGTTTTATTGAGTAATAATGAAAACTTTTAATTGAGATATAATTTGCATACATACTAGACGGTTTTATAGGGAAGTTACTAATGGGTTGAGGGGAGTTTTAGCTATTTCGAGGATTTTAGTATTTGTTGCTATAACTGTAACATCTCATTGAATTTAAGATTATAAGGATTAATAAGAGAATTATTCCGATTTTTAAATTCCCTCTATTGTAAAATTAAAATAAATCTATTATATTTACTAGTTCTACAGGTTGTGTTTAGTCTAGTCGTCCTTAATAATGTAAATAACTTCGCATTTCTTTAATATGGGAGATAAATAATCTGGTAAAAAACCGTAATATGTCGAAGATGTGGATTAAAAGTAATCGACGGTACTTTATAAGTAAACACAATTGTACACTGAGTTACAAACATAAACAAAATTCATAGATCACTAAAATAGTTTGGATAAGTGCGAGTAAAACCCACACGTTAAACATTCCGCTCCACTTTTGAGATTTGTTATAATCTAGGTACATCATAAGATATATTTTTTAATTTTCCCGTTTGACTTGAAAAAAAAATTAAGCAACATTTTTTTTTCAAACTTGTTTCGATAATAACCAGGCAATTAGTAGCTTTTCCAATTTTGATCAATGTTTTTTGAACCATTCTCTAAAATTATAGACTTTATTTCTAACAAAGAGCCTCTTCATTTAATCTTTAACAAAATGTTATTTTTTGTAATTATTTAGTTTTTTAACTTGCTCCCAAATTTAAGATTTGTGTTTCGAAATTTTATTAGTTTCGGAAATAATCGGAATATATGACAAATTTCAAATATTTTCCATAATATTCTAAAATCAAATTGTTTGAAGAATACAAGTAGATATTTGTATTTTTTATGACATGTATTTTCACTTTAATTCTTAATTTTTCATTTATTTTTAAGGTTTGCCTCCAAAATAAATCTGATTTTCACTTTCTGTAAACTTTGCGATCTATATTGCGGTTTTTTCGAAATTTTAGACTCACAACGTACCTTGTAAATTTACCTAAAAATAAGAATTCTATCTTTTACGATATGGACTTCTCGGGTTTGCATACTGATTTTTTTGATATCTTTGACATATTGTGCATTTTTCATATTTTTGAGGTTTTTGACCTTTTGATATATTTAATATTTTAGAAATTTTGGGCTATGTCGACATTTTTTGTCATTTCTATTATCATTGGCCTTTTACATCTATATATAAATAAAAGACAAATCGATTAGGTACCATTTTCTCCTCTGTCTTTCAACCGATTTTCTTCATTTTTGTTTTGTTTAGTAGCTACTGACGACCTTCAGTGCAGAATGCTAATATTAATTTATAATGTTGGTTCATTCATTAAACAAAATATAATAAAAAATCATTATTTACGTCCATACTGTCAACACCAAACAACTGACAGTGCCGCCGCCGCCAGACGGTCAAAACTCAAAACATTGAGTAATTATATATGGAGGGAGCGATCGTTAGATCCTGTTATATTCTTAGAGCATGTACTTCTGGAAGTGGCATGCAAGTTGTTATTGTTTACTGGTAAAATAGTCAATGTAGTAGATCAGTATTGATTTTTCGGACGCGTTGCAGTAACTTTCATATTAAATATTCGGTTTTTAATGTGAATTTAATTATTTGATTAATGTATTATTATCACAAACTTCCCGAAGTTGTTGTATAACAACTTTTCAGACAGCGTACAATTGAGAATGTATTAAATATTAAAGTTCTCCTAGGGTTGTTGGTCTTCTCTTTTCTTTAATACTCCTGAACTTGACTAAATGACGAAAACTTTTATGTTGCAAAGAACAATCTTCCAATAATTATAATGGAAGCCACTTCAGACGCCAGGACAAAAAATCCGAAAGTGTCATTAAATTGGGCCAGTAAAACTGCAAATCTTTCCCAATTTAACCATTGCTCTATCTCAGCTAGTTACCGAGATCCCCATACTGATCATCAAAAAAACTCATCCTGTATATATATACCAGTATGTACACCTTTGTCACTTTCTGATACTGAGAAATGTCACACACATTCAATAAGATAATTTTTTATATTAAGAATCACTTTTTTCCATTTATCCAAAGAATTAACTTATTAATCTCAAGCCAGTATTGTCTTAAATTTCCGAGACGTCCGGCATTTTTCAAAAAGTAATTGTACACCTGCCCCTACGAGATAACAAAATTTTAGCTAAATAATTAAATTCATTTTTAACCGACTTCAATAACGAGGAGATTCTTAATATCTGTATCTCTCAAATTCCCAAACGGCTAGAGGAATTTCGAATGTTTGTACTGGATCCTGTACCGTTTTTTTAGAAAATCCGAGACATTTTTTTACCGACTTTCTTATACAGTAAGCTTTGGTGGAGGTGCTAGTATTCAAATATGGAAATGTTTCTGCTCGGAACATCTGGTATAATAAGTTGAAAGGAAATTGGATTACCTCCGGGGAATCCTAAGGTCGTCCCATATTTTTTTCAATAGCATAGCTTGTACCGTTTTTTAAAACACAGAGATGAACATTTTTACCGAATTTATTATATTGTAAGCTTTGGTGGAGGAGCTGGTAATAACATTTGGAAATTTTCTGTTCGGAACTTGTGGTATAATAAATTGAACAGAAATTGGAATAATCACTTCAAGGTAGAGATTTTCACTTAGCCTGTATAGTCTGTATCTTCAAAAATCAAACGATATTTTTATTAATAATTTTAAGAAAAAAAGTTATTCTTCATAAACAGATTTGTATGCTCTAAAACGTATACTGTCATCGTTACATATCACTTTATTAACCGTAGATGAGGTTCGTCAGGAAAAAGAAATTTTGCTTAAAAGTGAAGTACCTTTATTTTTTTATAATATCTCAAATTGTAATCAAAGAAAGATTGTTAGAATTGAAAATTGCATCCAATTATGCTCTTTCACTAAAAATTCTATTAAATTGAAAGTAGGTTGGAATTAAATCGAAATAAATGTCTGCTAATCAATTTCAAGATGAATGTTCTCAGTTGATCTCTATATATAGTGTGTTTTCATAAGTTGGATTCATACTGAAAACGTTCGTAAGCATATTATTTAGAGAAAAAGTTATTCTTCATAAAAAAATTTCCATGGAGAGAAACACATACTGTAATCACTAATTTTTCAACTGTACTGTAATGTCAAAAACGTCTCGTTAATGCCTATGATGTCAATGGCTAACCTACCACCTTATTACGGCCAGGGTGCACGGCAGCTTCAGTGGAGACGGGAGTGGGTTAACAAACAAGGGCCAAGCCAACTGTAAGTTAACTTTCCAATATAAAGATGTTCTGGGCGCCAGGTAGATTCTCTGCCTCTTTACCCCAGCTAACCGCCTAAGATAACCTACCAATCCTCCGCGGCTACAAGAAATCTATAGATAAGGGCTCCGTGGCTAATGAAACCTCAGTATATTGTCAGTTACGTCACAACAAACCTACTTCAATAAAACTCTTTATAAAACAGTAAATAATTTAATGAACTGGTAAATTATTTCAATACAATCCTGCAAAATATCAAACACAAGTCGACCTGTAGCCAACTTCATGTACCTACATACACATATCTATAGTTCAACCAAGAATCAACATTACATACCTGATACACTAAGTCCAAATTATTACCAAAATCCCAAATGTAATAATCAATTACCAAAATCAACAAATGTAATAATCAATTAATGATCAAGTGAACCTAGATAAAATAAACAGATGTCATCAAAGGAGTAATCAAAATATTCAAATGTTGTTGTAATCCGTAAACATGCGCAATATATCTAAAATCAGAAATGAGATACTTGAACGCACAATATTCAAAATAATATGAAAGTCAATAATGACATCTAAACTGTAAATAATTCAAAATTATATCAATTCAATAACTGTACTGTTATTCTGAAATCTGAAGCTAAAAATTCAATTAGTGACAAAAGTGTTTAATTACATCTAAACTTCAAGAAAAATCAATAATGATTTCATAAATCTGGAAACAAATATTATCTTTAAAACATCCAAAATAATTCAATTAACAAGTCGACGTTTCGAGCTCTCACGACGCTTTCACAAATACCAAATAATATCTATATCTAATAAATCAGTACCCATGAAATGATATTCAAAATTCAAAACTATAGGAAATGCATAAAAATCAAATTTATATGAGCAAATTAACAGACAAAGTTTGACAAAATAATCAGGTTCTTTATTAAATTCAATAAGTTCAAAATGTTATTCAAATAAATCAATTATCTTTAATATGAAAAGCAAATTATGAGCAAAAAAAAATTCACTGAATTAAATTACAAAGGTGAAAAGTAAATTATGAGCAAACAAATACACTGAAACAAATTACAAAGGTACCTTGTTCAAATGCGATGACACAACACTCAGCTGTCCTCTGTAGAATCGAAGCAAACATACGCCGTCGTTGCTATACGGCAACCAACGACTCCAGTTCCCAATAAACCAAAATGGAACTCGTTCGATTACAAGACTTGCCAAACCTGCGGCAAACTAAGTGAAGTTGTTAGCCCCATACACTGAAGGAAACAAGGTCTTGGGCAGGCTAAAAGTCTTACATACGATGTTCAAATGGTGGTTGACCAGTTAGACGTCCAGGAAGGCCAACGAGAGTAGATGCAAATATTCAGCAATCAAATCCTCACAAATGAGAACGTGTTTCCACTAATTTCCAAAAATATCACCAAACTGCCAATGGAAACATCAATTAAACGTTGCTGAAACCGGTGATCATCGAGATAATCAGTGATGAACTTAAATCTTAAATCCTCACACGAGTATGGTTTCCGTTAAAATCCAAAAATATCACAAATCCAATAACGGTACCATCGAACAAAGTGTATCCAACTAAATCCCAAACATGGATGGCACAAAATTGCTAGTATAAATTCAGATAACACTTCTAGACATATATCACCACATTTCACCTTAACCTCTCTTCCCAAGTACTACACGCATCCTCACACTAGGACGGACAACGGGCAACTCCCCTTCCGACTTCCAACTGACATCTCCAAAACTACCAACCTATCCAAATCTACTAACATCGTCTTAAATTCCCTACAATTCCCTACATAGAACGCTCTTCTACTTTCTACCTCTTCTCATCATAAATGTCTTTAACCTGTCTAGAACGTGTGATTCGGCTCTTAGCAAAATCGCCTCGAACGTCAAGAAAATCTAACCAAGAATCGTAACCTTGAATAACTTCATCAAAACAAATCAATACCAAATACAAAGCGAGAATATTTCTAATACGGAAAACCCAATAAGCCTATCGCAATAACAAAACTACTACAGAATAATAAAAAAGGTACGTGTTTACGTTTGAAGATAATTTTATCCTAACCGTTGGTCTTAATCTTCGAAGTCAATACTCGTGTTTTAGTTACAAGAAAACAGTTATTGTAGATATTTAGGCTATTTAAAATACGTTTTACATAATTCGAACCTCATATATTTCGTCGTTTACTTGTTCTTTTACGGGTTTATGGAATACACTGCTAGATATACTCTGCGGCAAAAATATAACATTACAGTACATGGTTTGTCAGCAAATATGAATTTTACATGAAAGTTATTTTTGAAAATATCTAAAACTCGTATCAAATAGGAGTGATTTTTAAAATGCATCTAATAATGCTACATCATTAAAAACTGTATAATAAATATTCATGTCACTTTTTCCAATTTTATAGTAGATTTGAATAACATATAAATTTTGTTTAAGTTAAGTATCTTTATTTTAAATAATAACTCACATTATTATGTAACAAAGTTTATTATAATTGACAACTACGTTCTGAAGTTAATTGTTGCAGTAAAAAAATATATCAAGTTTTTTAGTTAATTTCCTTTTTTTGAACTTTTTTTTTATTAATTTGTACAAAAGAGTATATATACCAATTTTTACACCTGTATCACTTTTAGTTTATCAGAAATTAATTTATCGCCTATACAATTATTAAACAATTTTTAGAATATTGCAATATACTTCGTGGGTTCAATTTAAAATTATAACAACTAATATTTACTTTCACTTTTCTAGAACTTCATTTACATTTAAAACAGCTGATTCACAATACATTTTCATATACGCTAGTCGTCGCGGTATAACTGCCTGGCGATCGCGGCATGCTTCTTTTATATCACCAGCGTCGAATTCTCCAGTAGAAATCATCATCGCTCCTTCCGCTGCCGAGTCTTTTCGAGAATCGTATTTTTTTATCTTGAAGCGTTTGTTGTCGTGCTGAAATGACACAGGGTCGGCTTTGGGTAAATTTCGTAACACTGCCCCCCCCCTTTAATTCTGATCGTCCCGATCAGAAACATCCCCTCCATGGTAGGGAGCGAGTCGATCTAAATGAACCACCTTCAATTTAGCCTTGGGGTTTCGACGGATCTGGTAGACGACGTCATTAAGCCTCTTGACCACCTCGTATGGACCATCCCAGGCGGGTGTAAGCTTTAGAGATTTACCCTTGCTCCGTTGGGGATTGTACAACCAGACTTTGTCCCTCTCCTGGAACCTGACTGAATTGGCCTTGAGGTCGTATCGCGTCTTCATGCGGTCACTGGTGGCCAACATCTGCGTTCGGGCTAATTCGTGTATTACCAGCATGTTATGTCGGAGCTGGTCGGCATAATCGTCGATGTCTTGGGGAGGTTCTTCGGGGGAGCCAAATGCCAAGTCGCATGGTAATCGCAGCTCCTTTCCGAATAAGACCCTGGCTGGGGTCAGGCCTGTACTATTATGTACAGCAGAGCGATATGACAACAGGAATAGGGGAATATGCTCATCCCAATCACGCTGGTTATTGCTGACGACCTTGGATAGGTGTTGTTCCAAGGTCCTGTTGAATCTTTCCACCATTCCGTCTGACTGTGGGTGTAATGGTGTTGTTCTCGTTTTCCGGATCCCCAACATCGTGCAGACCTTCTGGAATACATTCGATTCGAAGTTACGCCCCTGGTCTGAATGTAATTCCATCGGGATGCCAAACCTGCTGAATAGTTGTTCTACTAGCACCGTCGCTACCGTGGTTGCCTCTTGGTTGGGTATCGCATATGCCTCAGGCCATTTGCTGAAGTAATCCATTGCGACAAGAATGTATTTGTTCCCCCTCTCAGACTCGGGAAACGGACCGGCGACATCGATGGCAATTCTCTCAAATGGGACGCCCACATTGTACTGCTGCATTCTGCCCTTGGTCCGGGTCTTCGGGCCCTTACTGGCGGCACATGTGGCACATTTGCGGCACCAAGCACTGACGTCTTCGAAGTAATTCACCCAGTACCGCTGGCGAACTTTGTCTAGGGTTTTATTCATGCCCAGGTGGCCTCCGGTAATTCCATCATGTACTTCGGTCAGGATGGCTGGTACCTTTTTCTTCGGAACTGCCAGTTGGGACTTGGTTTCTCGTCCATCAGCGCTTTCCCAAACTCGCTTGAGCATTTCATTGTCTACTCTTAGAGAGTTCCACTGAGCGCATAACGATTTCAGCACGCGGGAGTATCTAGCTACCTCGTCCCATTGTGGCCTGTGTGCCCCTCTCATTTTGAGTGACAAGATTGGTTCGATGTCTGGATCAGCCATCTGGTCCTGGATGCACTGTTCCGTTGTCCAGTCTTCATTGGCCTGCACTCGGATCTGCTTGATGGAGATACCCTCTCGCTGTTCCGTCTTCAGACAATGCTTGCATTCCGCTCTACAGGGTCTTCTGGATAGGCATCGGCATTATTGTGCAACCGGCCGGCATGGTGTTCCCCCTTGAAGTCGTATTGCTGTAATTTCTCCATCCATCTGGCCAGTTGTCCTTCCGGTGTCTTCATGTAAAGCAGCCATTTGAGTGCGACATCATCTGTTCAGATTAAGAAATGGCGACCATACAGGTATTTGTGGAAATGGTCTACAGCCCTTATTATTGCAAGAAGTTCTTTTCTGGTGACGCAATAATTTCTTTCTGGCTTCGAGAATCCACGGCTGTAGTACTCGATCACCCTCTCTTCACCATCTTGCACCTGGGATAGGACGGCCCTAAAACCTGTGTTGCTGGCGTCGGCGTCTAAGATGAACTTGCCGGACTGTGTAGGAAAGGCTAGGATTGGGCTGGAACATAGTGCTGTCTTCAGTCGCCTGAATGATGTTTCGCAATCCTGATTCCAATGGAAGGTCTCTTTATCAGTGGTCTACCGATGTAGAGGGGCGGCGATGGTGGCAAATCCCTCAACAAAACGCCGGTAGTATGAATAGAGGCACAAGAAGCTTCGGAGTTCATGTTTGTCTCTTGGAACTGGCCAATCACGGATGGCTTCTATCTTGTCTTCGTTGGTGCGGATTCCTGACTCGGACACTATGTGGCCCAAAAACACTACTTCTTTTTGAAACAAGGAACACTTCTTCGGATTGAGTCTCAGGTTGGCGTTATTAATTCTGGAGAATACTTCGCCCAGGTTCTTCAGATGGTCGTCGAATGTCTGGCCCATGACTAAAATGTCGTCGAGGTATACTAAGCACGTCCTCCATGTTAACCTGCTCAGTACATACTCCATTAGCCTCTCAAATGTAGCGGGTGCATTACATAACCCAAAGGGCATGACCGTGAACTGAAACAGCCCTTTACTTTACCAACGGGAGCCTGCTAGTGTGGTCAAAGTGTCATCGATTCGGGGTAGTGGATAGCTGTCTTTCTTCGTGACATCATTCAGCTTTCTGCAAACCACGCAAAATCGGGTGGTTCCATCTTTCTTTTTAACTAGCACGACGGGAGCAGACCATGGACTGATGGATGGCTCAATAACTCCATTTTGTAACATGGACTCGATGTTTTCCTCGACTGCCTGTTGTTGGCCCAATGGTAGTCGTCTAGGTGGTATTCTGATGTGTTGAGCCTTTCCGGTATCTATTCGATGCTGGATGATGTTGGTGCAACCGGCAGTTCCATTTTTACTGTCAAAAATTTGCCAGTGTTTTGTGATAAATTGCTTGGCTTTCTTCTGGTTCTCTGGTGTCAAGTGTGTCAAATGGTCAGCAAACTGTTGTAGGAACTCTTTATCGGGCCCTGGTTCCTTCACCGACGTCCGGTACTCTTCTTCGCAGTTGATGATAGTCTCTACTGGCTCGAAACATGCTATCTCTTGACCATTGGTAATTCTGATGTCGTTGTTGGACAGATTCAGGACTCTGATTGGTATATCTCGTCCGGTTTTAACTATAGCCCGTCCAACCAAGTAGTCATGAGCTAAGTGTACGGGCTCCACCATTCCAACGCAGCTCCCAGGATTGCTGTCTAGCTGCCCATGGATAATCTGTTCCGTTCGACCGGGAATTCTAGCTGAAGACTTTGCCACAATTTTTATGGGGGTGACTGATGTGTTGACGGGCCGTGTCAATACAAATTCCTCATTTAGGAACCGAAGAACTTCATATCTCGGGTCGAACATAAATCCATGCTGGCTAATTAGGTCCATTCCCAGTATAAAATCGTCCTCAATATTCGCTACCAGGACCCTATGCCGGATCATGTTGTCCCTTATCTGTAGCGCGACATCTGCCTCACCTTGTATTGACATGGACTCGCCGGTGACTGTTCTGAGCTGTTTGTTATTGGTAACTGGCCGAATTTCTGATGCTCTCAAAACCCTGGATTTGGCGATGGACACAGCGGCGCCGGTGTCGATGGTGATGGTAACTGTTCGCCCATTGATGGTGCCTCTGATGACTAGGCTGCCGCTATCTCGGCAAAATCCCCGGATGGATAACGTTTTGGGGGCTGGTGGAGGGACAGTCAGAATTCGCCCCCCTATGCTGACTGACTGACGGTCCCTGGACATGTGGGTGTTCTGTTGGTTCTGGTCGGTGATCGTTCAGGTGGCCTCACTCGACAATTACGTTGGAAGTGCCCTGTCCGTCCGCAACGGTAACATGCCCCGCTGGTGCCAGTTCTTTGTGACCGGTCTAATATTTTGTTTAGACCAGCCAGCAGCGCTTGAAATTGTGACTCTGACTCTTCCTGGTTGAAGGAAACGGCTCGGACCCTCGGCTTGGACATGTTCATGACGGCCTCTACTTCCAAAGCCCGAAGTAGAGCTTCATTACTTTTCTTGACGCCACTTAGTCTTAGATTTCGTTGTACTTCCACATCTCTGATGCCGTTTATGAAACTCTGTGTGGCCAACTGGTCTTTCGTTTCCTCTGGCAGGTCTGGGTAGGACAAGTGAACTAACCGTCTAATTTCTGCTTCGAATTCTTGGAGGCTTTTCACCGGATTTTTGGGTTTTTCCACTCAGTTGGACTTGGTATACCTGGCTCAAGGATTGATTGTCGTAACGTTTGTCTAGGATAGCGATGATCTTGTCGAAATTGCCTTGTTCATCGACTGGAATGCTCTGGAGGAGTTCTAGAGCCGGGCCTCTTAAGGAAATTACCAGAGACGTGGATTTTTCATGATTATTCCATCCATTAGCTGTAGCCACGGCTTCAAATTGCCGTTTATACATGGGCCAAGATGAACTGCCGTCGAATGTGGGTGGTTTACTAAAGGAACCTTTGGTACTCACGGTGTTCTGGTATTTTCCTCGCTGTAAGTCTTGTTGTATTTTTTTAATTTCTGTTTCTAATTTATTTTGGATGGCACTGATTTTATCTTGTACTTCACTGTGTACTGTTTGCTTGATGGAACTGATTTGATCTTGAACTGTGTCTTGAATTGAACTGATTTCAAATTTTACCTGGCTTTTTTTTATGGTCTTTATGTCATCATTTATCTCTTTTATATCTGACTCAACTATTTGCATTCTTTCATTAACTGTTTCATTAACTTGTCCTACTATTTGCATTAATTGTTCGAATTGCAGTTGTATTTTCTGTTCAGTTTCGTGTCGATTTAATTCAATTTGATCTTGTTTTTGTTCAAATATTTTAAATTCATTTTGTCGTTTTTCTTCAGTTTGATCTCGTTTTTCTACAAATTTCGAGAATAATCCTTCCATGGCAGTGACAAGATTTTGTTGTTTTTCTTCCATGGCAGTGACAAGATTTTCTAACTCAACTTTAAGTTTATCATCAAAAGATTTCACTAACCTTCGTTGAATTTCTTCTTGATGTTGTTTCTCCTTCTTGTCACGTTTTTCTAGAATCTGTGCAATTTTTTCGTCTATCTTTTCCATACTACGAGTTTCCATAAATCAATTTTCACTGCACTTAATCCTTTACTTCTGATCACCAAATTGCAATATACTTCGTGGGTTCAATTTAAAATTATAACAACTAATATTTACTTTCACTTTTCTAGAACTTCATTTACATTTAAAACAGCTGATTCACAATACATTTTCATATACGCTAGTCGTCGCGGTATAACTGCCCGGCGATCGTGGCATGCTTCTTTTATATCACCAGCGTCGAATTCTCCAGTAGAAATCATCATCGCTCCTTCCGCTGCCGAGTCTTTTCGAGAATCGTATTTTTTTATCTTGAAGCGTTTGTTGTCGTGCTGAAATGACACAGGGTCGGCTTTGGGTAAATTTCGTAACAATAGGTTCAGTACTTTCGTTCAGTACTTTCAGAGATTACCTCGTACAAACAAACAAGTTTGACCTCATTAAGTATTAGTATAGAATAGGTATATTTCTAGGACTAAACAGTATTCTTTAATATGTTTTGTTTGTTTATACAGATGTGCCAAAACAAATCTTGTATATAGTTTGCCCCCAGAAATGTTATATCTTTATCTCGTTTCCAATATCATAAAATAATTTGTTCATCAAGCACATTGTTTCCCTCAAGATTAATTATCCGTCATTGTTCTTTCTCGATTCCTTTCAAAACGTTAATAATAATAGAATCCCCGAAAATAATACCCTCAATATTTCATTTCGCTTTCGTATCGATTTGTAACAAACGAACGAAAAGAACAAAAACATCTTTTTAAAAAAGTCGGTAAAGAAGTCGTTAGTATCTGAATTCGGGCATCCCGCTACCTGGTCTGATACCTACAATCTGGAAATTGATTGCCTATACAATGGCATTTTTCATATCTTCAACGATTATTCATTAGAAGAGTGAATTCATACCCTCCCGGGAACTGAGGAGTTAATGGAAATCCTGGCATTAGTGGCATTCCATTAAATGTCAGCCGTTATTCAACTTAAGAACAAGAAGTGGGGTACTCGAGATGTTAAATATCCCCAGGAAGTTTTTAACAGCTTCAAAAAAATGTTCGGAACAAGGATATAAATCCCAAGACGTAGACGTCGTTATCACTTTTTTATTTCACTTGACTTCTTTTATTGCTGGAAAAAAATTAAGTGAAGGGTAATTTTCAAAGAATGGTCCATAAAATCCGTAAGATAATCTTTATTATAACTTTTAATGAATGCTTTGTTCTTGTATATCGTGGTTATAAACAATCAAATGATCTAAACAAAATAAGTTCTGTAATTAGGCGAGAAGATAAAAGGAAAATCTCAACAATAGAACAAAACTATAATTAGACTGTGTCCATCATAGGGGAGAAACATATTTTCGTAGGTTTTGCAGAGACTATATGTTATTAGAACGTATTATGAAAGTTTATATTCGGAAAGGTACAAATACAGAAGTTTTTGATGGGATTAAGTATAAAAGTAAAACTAAGAAAGCATCAATTCCACATGCCACATAGTTGACAGTGACTAGGCCTAATGCAAACATTATTATGACGCATTCTGAGCTGTCCTATGTGAGCATTCAAAAGAAATGACAAAAACTTATGTATGTACATTTTTGAAGTTAAAGCCATACATTTTATTTTACAAATACTGCACTGATGACAGTAATAAATAATGTGATGTTTTTATTTTCACATTCGGGTTCAGTTCAGTTCTTGGATTTATTTAAAAATAGTTTAACTCACTATAATTTATTTCCACTACTTCTATTTATATTCACCAAACTATTTACAATTTATCTTTATTATACAGCAATCGAATAGTGAATGAATTCTTTCATCTATTTATATATTTCTTCTCCGAATTCTCAAGGTCAAGGAGCCGTCGGGATATTTCCTTCATGTGTTCTCGAAGATTCGAGGAAATTTCACGAATTTGTGTTAGCGCCAGCTGCCGTCCTTGGGTCGACAGACCACCTTTTCGGCTTCTTCGAAATATCGGATGAATGCCGATTCCAGGAATTATCGAATGAATTCCTGTCACAATAGAACAAAATTTGCTTGATCTACATTTGGAAAAAATGAAGGCACCCTTATTACAAAAACATTTTCCGAAAACTAATCAAGGCTATTCTCCCAGTACTTACTTACGAATGTCAGACACGGATTTGGACTAAACATAGCGAACAATAACTGTCACATAAAGAGAAATGGAAAGAAAGACAAGTTGGACAAATGTCCTAAAATTATCAGCGGAACTAAACTGGACAACAAAAGCGCTGAAAAGAAGAAAATGCAATGAAATGAGGGAGCCCTATGTTCAGAAATGGATGGTAGATATGACACTTTGAGTATTGAGATTTTACTGATTTCTGATGTTACGTTGGGTTTTAACTGCTATCCTATACAAACTTCGCTATCACTCATTTATAAATAAACACTTAAACCGTATGAGAGACTCACGAAATGCCATGAAATTTCCCACACATATCATTTCTTTGGATCAATGTAAAAAGTAAGGAGTTTGTTAACAATTCACAAACAATTCACTGTCTGAAGCATGTGATTGGACTCCAAATTAAACTGGTCTGCAAAAAAATGTTTTTTTTACTTTTTGTTTTCATGTATGATATATTTATATTTGGTGCTCTAAACACGGAATTTAATGTTAATAAATACAGACATACTTTGTAAATATAATTAAAAAAACGATATTATCAAAGTAATAAAAATTTAAAAAAAGTGAAAAAATGACTACGGTCTAAGTTTTACAGCGAAAATTGCTAATTTTACAGTCACAAGTGATAGAAATATCAGTAATGTATGTCATTATGGTAATACATTTCAAGTCTTTGTTGTTTTCATTGTTTCCATCGAAGTTTCTCTGCGAATCGACCAACAAAAATCAGCAAGCATTGCTTCTGCCCATTTTCCATTGTAGGCGTCTTTCAACATGCGTAATATCCTGATGAAACTTTTCACCATGCTCATCTGATATGGCACCGAGATTTTCCGGAAAGAAATCTAAATGCTAGTCCAAAAAATTTATTTTGAGTGACATATTGCAACCTCAAACTTTATAAGCAGAAAGAAGCTCTCGAATGATATGTCGGTAGTTGTCAGCATTTGTATTATCAAGAAAATTATGACACTTTTAAGAGTCACAAAAGCTCTTTTTCAGCTTTGTTTAACTTCGAATTGAGAACTTCATTCGTCGTAAGCTCTCGTATTTGCGGGCCTACAAAAATCCCTTCTTTCAATTCCACGTCCCTGATTCGAGGAAATTTTGTTTTGAGATATGGAGATCCTGTACCATCCTTCCCCATAGCTTCCAAAAAGTCCCAACGTAATTTAAAGTGGTGGCAGAACAATTTTGTCACTTGGCATTAGAGGTTCTTGAGATTTTTATGTCCCGGTGCCAAGCTTGTTCTTTGTGGCCAAGTTTTCATTTTGTAATGTTTGTCTCTCGCACGACTGTCTCACTCACATAAAAAACAGCAAAACCTAGTATAGAGATAACGTTTAAGTTAGTACAAATATTCCATAGGTATTGAGAACATTTAATTTTTTCCAGTCATACTTCCAGATTTGCAGTGACATCAAGCCCCCCCTCCCCAATAATGTTAACGCTTAAAACGAATTAAAAAAACTAAATTTATGATATTTTGGGAAAAAAATCATATCGAAAAATCTAGACGTGATAGAATAAATCGGCAATCGGGAACAGATTCAGAGAATCAAAAACTTTATATTTATGATATACTTTTTTGAAGGAGGATTTTGTTGCAGACCAGTGTTAGTGATACTCTTTCCAACAAACCAAAACAAACAAATTAAATTTAATCAATATCCTGATCTGACGTTAATAAGTTGACAACAACCATTGCATTCTGAACTGTGAAACAACGAACTAAACAATGGAAATATACAAATAGAGCCCAGCCCTACATACAGACATAGTCAGCACTCTGATCCGAATTTCGACTGAAAGCTTTCAACATGATTAACCAGAATTATCAAACATAAACCGAACAATCTAGATTACTATTTGTACCCTGAATTTCGCGTTGCAAGATATCAGTAAGTAGTGAATATGGACTTGTTGGGTCTGCAATGCCCTTTGTTGACCTTGGGCACATTTGGGCCAAATTTCGGCACTTGTTCCAGATCCAAAGAACAGCAGAAAAATTTTGAAGAATTTGCTTCAGTTTTCAATAGAATATGTGAACCAATCTTTAAGCCAAGTTTACTTTTTTTTGATGCTTAACCTATCGATTGTTGAAAATCTTTTTAAGCACAAGTGAAAGTATTGAACACATTTTTCTGAGAACTAAATAAGACATTAATCAGTTCATTCAGGAGGAACATATACTGTTTCTACATAGCTGGTGTGAAATAACATCATGTTTGTGTTTGTTTTGAGGTATTTTCTCTTACAGGTTTTAACCAAATGATTAAGCGCCCTTAATCAGAATAAATTTTGTGGTTTAATTTTTTACTCAGCCCCCATTATTGTTCCCGAAGAAAAGCATACTCCTCGTAAATCTGAGCAGACCAAGGTAGGTTTTGTGTTGGATTTTGAATTTTCAAATTTTATAAATACCAGGTCAGCGTCACAATGTGCAATCTAGAAAATATATATACAGGGAATTCTATTTAAAAAAATGTCGACGACGTCGTTACTACCCTGTATATTCTACTATTATGTAAAATACTACCAGTATCTTTAAAAAAAATTAGAAGTTTGTTTCAACACTTGTAATGTGCTATGTAATAATACTAAACTGAGGCAAACACCTGTTAAATATTCCTCTATGCTCACAACAGTTAGCTATGAAACTGAAAAAGCCATGCCATAAAACTTCAAATGTGGGTTCTTTATGCTCACGTTATTTTCTAATACCCTAGCTTTATGAATTCTTTAAGAAAAACAATTTCTTTGATATCGTTGATATATGCACGTACATATAAAGTATGCCTTTAAACATGAAACCGAATACTGTTGAAACTAAAATATCCCCGTTTTATGTAAACCAGCAGAACTAAGTTATACTGCTCCGGTAAAATGTTTTAACATAAAAAGCGCATTCAGTTCAACATGATGCCCGTTTCATTCAAGTAACTTCGGAAAGAATACAATTTTGAATGAAAACGGTTATCACTAACCGCAAGAGGATTCTCACCGAATTGTTTGTGGTTAAAGCCAAGTGTGTAATTTTCTGCTTGGGGTAAATGATTGGGAAGTTATTGGTATTAAGCAAGTGAACTTTGAAATATTTTTGTGTAAAAGTATCAGATTGTACTATATTTGGAGTCGACTAATGGAATTTTACTTTTATTAAAAATACTGTAAAACTAAACTGGTAATCAAGGCGACCCCTATAATACCTATTACCTTACGTTAGTATGCCTACATTTTAGATCGGCAGCTATTCTTCGGGAACATTTTGGGTGTAGGTTTAAATAATAATAATACAAGAGATAATTTTTAATAGGGTGCTAGACAGATTTAATTAATTTGTAGATATATCTTGCCAAATCAAAAATTGTACCCCAAATATTGAGAGATAATATATATTTTTGCTTACACTTAATTTAATGGAAATGCTGTGGAACCTTTGGTGTGCCACAAATGTAAAAACACAGTTTTGCACCTTAACACCAAACCTTTATTTTAAACACGCAACGCCATTTCAACAACTCTAAGTTGTTTTTTTTTTCTGAGTTCTTTGTGAATAAACTTGAAAGTGTGTATATTTCAAATGTCCAAATGTTTCAAGGTCTAAATTAAACCTCGTTTTCATTGGTATGAATACAAATTGAACACAAAATTAAAAAATTGAGAAGATTCTCAATGACAAATATCGAAATCACAATTTGACATTAATGTTTGACAATAAAACTGATGCAACTAAGAGAATTTACTGCAAATTTGATATATACAGGGTAGTACAAAAAATTGAAAAGATCAAGTGAAATAACATGTGGCGTTCCTAGGTACGACTTTGTTATCAGATTTCACAAAAAACGAGAGCAAAGAAATTCTGATGTTCCAGAGATCTCATTAAAGTCAAAATTAAAGCAGACCCTTTCAGCTGAAAGCTAATGAATATTTCAAATGGGTAAACTCCCTTAAATAAGTCACATGTTTCCTTCACCTAATCTCAGTTCTACTGCTTCCTCAAACTGTATAAACATTGATAGGTATGTCGATGATGACTAAGTTGTCACTGTCTTCGCAGGATCTTCATCTTATTACTGTTCAGAGGGCTGGCAGATCTGTATGTATCGGAAAGACACTCTAGTCTTATCGTTTTTCCGTGTCTGCTGCACATAACTTCCATCTGGTTGATTGTCTCGTTCCAGGGTATAAAGGAACTTCTAGCACTATTACACTAGGCCTCTTAATATCGGCTTTCAATATCCAAAGCACGAAGATGGACTTTTATCTTATGCCACTGATAAAACTCTGGGCGGCATTCTGTTAACAAAGTTTCTCAAGTGTAGACGTACACGAATTACAGCTGCATATTCCTGTAAGTATACTCCTGATTTTTTATGTGCAAAGTAGCAGCTTAGCCCACCGTTATGTCTTGTTGATCAGCTGGGATAGCATCATAGCGACAGACGGTGCCAGAGATTGAGGGATAGAGAAGGAAAGAGAGGCGCGGCTTGGGAAATACACAGCAACAAGCAGCTGTACTCTCTACACTTTGTTGATCATTTTAGCTACATCGTTTCATTAAAAACGTCAGGTTATATTTTTTCCGTAATTCTTAAAGGATCTCCTTCATAATAAAAAAAATCACGCACGAATATTTCGATTTTCGATTTTTTTTACAGGTTTGACCATTTCCTTATGCCACGCTCAAATCGTCAGATTATTGTAATATATACTTTTCTCCGTGTACTTTACTTACTTTATCTTAATCTGACGCGCTCGACTTCATTTATTTACTAATCTGATCGGCTGCTCTCAACGCAGGCCCCTGTATTAAGGGTTCATATATGGAAGGAGTAAGGTTCCTCCCTATATAATTTTCTGACGCACTCGAGTAATTGAATAGAATAGAACTTTATTTAGCTTAAAAAACTACTACATAACAATCTGTACATACATACTTCCGTAAATATGACAATCAACAGAATAAACAATAATAACCTATAAAATAAAATACTTTTTTCTTAGATTAGATTTAAAACTTTTTATATTATGTGATGTCTTAACTGTAAGTGGAAGCTCGTTATATATTTTAAGCCCTCGAATGAACAGTGTTTTTTCCATACAACTTGTATTGAAGACTTGTATATAGAATTGATCATTAAATCTTAAATTGTAATCAAGCATATCTGACCTTTTAATAAGATAATCTTGCAGGTAAGAAGGAGCATTTTTATTTATAATTTTAAAAATGACCAATAAAGCGGATTCCAGAATCAACTGATTAACATTTAAAAATTTAAGTTTTAGTAGCATATAGTTTATTGCAGTTGACCTGCTACACCGGAGTACAATCCGCATTGCTTTATTCTGTAGTAGCTGCAAACGATGAATTTGTTCTGATGAACAGGAGAGTAATATTGACATGCAGTAGTTAAAATGTGGAAATATTATTGTGTTGTTATACTATTTTCCTACACCATAAGGACAAGTTTCTACAAATTCTGTAAAAGTATCCAACTTTTTTACCTATTTTTTTACATAAAAAGTCTATATGCCTGTTGAAATTTAGTTGTGGATCAAATATAATACCGAAATACTTTATCTCATTGACATAGGAAATTACTGAATTGTTAATCATTATTGAGAAATTCCCTTTGCTAAATTTAGTGCATTTGATTTTGCTTCCCAGTATTATACACTTGGTTTTTTCAGCATTCAGTTTCAGTTTATTGGTGATAAGTCAACCGTTAAGAATGTTTAACTCTTCATTCATGACTTCAACCACGTTGTTATAGTTTTTACCAGAGACTGAAATTAATGTATCATCAGCAAAAAGATTGATAAATGAATGTTTGAGATAGTAATGCAGATCATTTGTATATAAAATAAAGAGTAGCGGCCCTAGTACACTGCCTTGAGGAACTCCATAGTTTGTTCGGATTTCATCTGAACAGCTACCATCTAACTTTGTTTTCTGTTTCCTATCACTAAGGTAATTTGCCACCCATTTAAGCAATACACCTTTTATTCCGTAAGCGTCACATTTTGACAACAGTTTTTTCCTATCAATAGTTTCGAATGCCCTTTTCAAATCTACGAAAACACTAACTACAATATTGCCGTCATCAATGTCCTTTTTCCATTTATTACATACTAATTGGCATGCAGACTCAGTCGAATGATTATGCCTGAATCCAGATTGGCAGACAAACAACAACTTATTATTGTTTAGATATTCCACTAACTGCTCATATACTAAAATTTCAATAATTTTTTCAATTACTGGAAGTAAGTTGATAGGTCTTATTTCTTCTGGTTTGCTGGGTTGATTTATCTTTGGTACAGGTATTATAGTACTGCATTTTAAAACTGCTGGTATTACACCAGTTTGCAAACAAGTATTTACTATGTACAATAAAGGATACCCTACTACTGAGAATAGATCTCTTAGTAACGAAATTGTAAGCACATCATCACCAGTTGCTTTGTTTTTTAACTGAGTCACTATTTTTTGTAATTTAATTATAGAAATGACAGGAAAAGTACCAATACTAGAATTAACATTAATATCAATTTCCACAAAATTTGTAGGACCAGAAATACTTTGAGAAATTTCTTCTATGCTGTTAAAAAAGATTTATTTAATTCTTCTTTAACATTATTTGAACCCATGTCTATTAAGTTAATATCAAACTTCGTATTTTTATTTTTTATTATTTGTTTTAATGTAAACCACATCCTCTTGCTGTCATTTTTACATTCCACAATATTTTTTTCATAGAATAATCTTTCTTTCTCTCTAATTAATGTTACAACTTCATTTCTTTTCTTTCTATAATTTTCAAAGTCTAATGGGCTATTTGAGTATCGAAACGTTTTATAGTATAAATCTCTTTGCTTCTGTAAATTTCTGACTTCATCATCAATACAACCATTACGATTATAGTATTTGTTTGTTTCTACAGGAACTATTTTATCTAAACTGATTTTATGTTAGATATAAAACAATTATATAGCAGCAAGTCAACATCAGTAGATGTATACTCCCAATTTTGCTGAATTAGATCTACTTTAATATTGTCAATTTTTTCTTTTGTGATAAATCGCGAACATATCAGTTTTGTGTCGTGCTTTGGAACAACATTAATTTCAGTTCCAATAATATCATGATCGGTAAAGTTTAGAAATTTACGTTTGATTTCTTTAAAATTATTGTTAGTAATTAATAAATCTAACAATGTACTGTAATGCGCAAAGTCCCCGCTTGGGCTCTTCTACTATAACAGTTCAAGATCAACTAAGGGAATAATAGACTCAGTAGGCCCATACACTACTTCTTCTATACTATTATAAACTTGTAAGTTTGTCTGGTTGTTTGTTTGTTTGTTCGGGCATCATGTAAGAACTAATTAACTTCTTTTGCTAAATCTTTTTTTGTTGCGAAGCCTATAGTTTGACTTAAAATCTGGTAGACATTTTATCTCTCTACATTGACAGAAACGGTAGATATAGCGAAAAAACTTCTAGCACGTTGGGTATTTCAATTACTCAATTGGTTCCACGAAACGCACAAAATATTAAATTTAGATTTAAAAAATCTAAAAAAAGTTATATTTGGTGTCCTATATGCAGCTGGATATGGAGTAGAATTAGTTATTCGGGGTTGTCCAACAAAGTTATGTGAGTGGGCATAAACAGTTCCACATACCAAGTGGTTGAAAAGGGGTAGTATATTTATACAGTGAATAAAAAAACTTAAAAAAATTTCTTAGGTAAGCAGTTAGGATCTTGGAATTATGTTCATAGGATACTATAGTTATATAAACGGGTTAAAGAAATGTTGAAGCAGTTGTTTATACAGGGTGTTTGAAATATAAGATGGAGTGGAATTATAGTTTATGTTGTGGTTAAAAATTTGATTTATATTCACAAGAAGTTACATATATACAGGTGGGTTTAAAAATATTTTAAAGCAATAGTATGATCTACAAGCTGTTCCATTTACCGGATGGTTGAAATATAGGGTGGGGTAGGATTCTAAGGATACAGGGTCGTACAAAAATGTTATATTTGGTGGCAAATAAGTTGTTGCATATAAAAGGTTATTATTTTCGGTGCCCCATAAGCAGTTGCGGTTTTGAAATATGTTTGGCATTCATGTATTTATAGTTATACAGGGTGGTAGAAAAAATGTTATACTCGGTGGACGATAAGTAGTTGCAAATACAAAGTTATTGAAATAGAGGGTGGAGTAGATTTGTACCAAGTGTTTGATATTTTTTTTGAAGGATAGAACATGAGCTGTTACTTATCTGCAATATCTGAAACATGGATCGAAGTAAAATTATAGTTCATACAGTGTGACTATAAGTATTTAAAAATTTTATGTTTGGTTGCCCCTAAGCAGATGCACATGCAGATTGGTTGAAATATTTACAAAATTATGGTTATACAGGGTGGTTCAAAAATAAGTTGTAATGTTTGACAAATTGGCAGCGGTGTATACAGGACGGTTTTAATATAGATGGAAGTAGAGATAGTTATACAAAGTTGTTTCAGTTTGGGTGAGGGTTTAAATAAAAGTTTGGTGTTAGTGTGCACAACTGTGTTTTTATATTTGTGATTCACAAAGGGTTCCACATCATTTCCATTAGGATGGATCAAAAAAGTTAAAACAAAAAATTGTTATATGGGGTAGACCATAAACAGTTGCATTTTACTATATGGAATATCTGAAATATGGGGAGAAGCAAGATTAAAGTTTTAGAGTGTGTAACACAATGTTAGAAAAAACTTATTTAAAATTTGATTAATATATAGAGTACAGAGAATTTGTACTTTAAAAGGTGTTTAAAAAAATATCAGAAATAATTGTTATACAAGGTACACCCTAAGCAGTTGCATAGCTTAAATTTAGGGTAGAGAAAAGTTATTGTCAGCTGTTCAAAAAATTATAAAACAGCAGCATATACAGGATGGATGCAATATAGGGTGAACTCGAGTTACAGTTATTGAAGGTGATTCAAAAAATGTCGAATAAAATAGTTATATAGGGTGGCCCATAAGTACTTGCAGTTTGGGTGAAATATATTCGGGATTAGTGGATTTATGGTTAAGTAGGGTGGTTCAAACAAGTTAGAAAATGTTTTATATAGGATAACCCATATGTTTCATAAGTTATTTATTTTTGCGAAGACTTGAACATCGGTACGCGGGTGAAACTGCGGCTAACGGCAAGTATATGTATATTTTTAAAAGGAGTTCAGTGTACCACCACTTCTCCACCTTTCCGGTTTGTGTTGGAATGTCTTACTCTGATCAGGGGGCTCGGTACGTTAGTCGGCTGGACGGACTTTGATTGGATTACTAATTTTTTTTTAATTTAGGGTATCATGCCAATAGCATACAATATAATTTTCAGTGATCCATCATCGGGGTTTTATAATTCATATGCAACGTATTATTAACAAGATTATGGACAGATCAGGGTGTAGATTTGATTTGAATATACTGGTGCTGAGTTGGCGCGTTAATCAGGTGATTTAGATCTAAAATAAAAACTAGAGATAGGGAAAGAGGAAGAAAAGAAGGAAAAGAGATTGGGGAAGAGAGAAAGACAGAGACAAAGCAGTAGAAATCTCTATTGCTCTCTTTTCCATCAGTTAACAATTTTTCAAAAATCTGCTCACATAGCTATTTATTGCTTACAGAGTGTTCACAATCGGTTTGGTAGCTCTATAGAGTACCTTCTACAAAAAAGACAATATGTAAATTACTCAAAGAAGTGCAGAATGCTTCACGAATTAGCATGAGGTCATTGACTTACTCTTTAAACCAAACAACGTTGATGATGGTTAGGGATAACGAACAGGCAGCTATTTAAAAAAATACAGTAATTACATAAACACCTTGTAGATACAAACATAAAATTTCGTTTCATTGACCTGTTCTTCGAATTACTTCGATATCGGTTCTCCAATATATCTTGATTCGTTCAAACTGGTGGGAAAATTCCCAGATGGTGAAAAGAGTAATTCCAGCCTCGACATAGTCGTTAATTTTTCTGGCCATCGCACTAACGAGCCTTATTGTTGGAGAAAACTACCCACATTTATATTGAATTAATTTCTCCCTTTCTATTAAACACCAATAAGTTTCGTCTTTTATATAGCAATTCATTGATAACGAAAATGTTGTTCCTCCTAGAGTCCTCATGTCGTTTTAATAAATTATCGTTTGATTGATTCGTTGATTTAACTGAAATTTTTCATTTCGGATTTATTTCAATGACATGAGAATTTAGCTGTAATTGGATGAAAAATAGTATATTTGACAGAGTTAGTCGGTTGATTTGGTCTGAGAAATATTTTTCGGTGACAAGCATATATACACACATTTATTAAATGCTCGACGTTTCGACTCCTGCTTTGTAGCCATTATCAAGGGACAAAAGTGAAAAAGAGTTTCAGAGCCTAGATCGAACTTGAGGCCTCAATCTGCCTACTCTTTTATGTATAGTTATCGGTGGGTTAGAAGGGGATATCACGAGATGAAGGGGCTGTGTTGTGATTGGTTGGGTGTTGGTGGGCGTGTCTGTTTGTTTAATCTGGCAATTAAGGAGGTCCCTGCTGTAGGAAGGCGAGAGCTGTCATCGCGTGGGTTTAAACAGAGGAGCCTTTTCTCTTTTTCTATTGATTCGCGAATAGTGGATGCCCTAAGGCATCTGTTTAATTATATATGTTCTTATATAGTCCTGTAATCTTAGCTTACATCATCCAAGCCAAAAAATATTTTGTACAGCGTTAACTCTGTTTTGCATTCTCTTATTTATTGTCCAGACTTCTGAGCCATAGGTAACTGTGCTTTCCACTAATGTTGTAAATAATAATGTTTCTGTTTTTTTTCTTACTCCATAATATTGAGTTTAACTGAGTTGTGATGGCTCTCCCTCTACCAATTTTTTGTAAAGTATTGTCACATTCTGTATTTAATTCAAGACCTCCACTTATTCTATTCTTCCACGAGTTTTCGAACCATATATGTCATATCTTTAACATCTTCTGCTAGCACCATTTGCTCGTCCGCAAATAATAAAGTAACAATGTTACTTTCACCAAGTTGTAATCCCATTCTGCTACATTTTTTAAACCATTGTTTCAGAGGTGTGTTTATATAAATTTTGAAGAGTGTTGGTGAGAGGCAACATTCTTGTCCCCGACCTTTATAAACTTAAAATTATTTTGAGTATGCATGTCGCGTCTTGATACAACTGATATTTCACTGCATTTAGGTACTGTGGGTCTATTTCGTTGTTTGTCAAAGCTTCCCACTGTTTATTTACAGGCACACTATCATAGGCCTTTCTTCTATAATATACATAATATAACCTTCCATATGTTAATGATTTCTCAATTAGTTGTTCTATACAAAACAAATAATCAATACATGATCTTCTTGGTCTTAAGAGACTCTGTTACTGCTAATCTTCAGATTGACTTTCAATCCGACCTCGTAGTACTCTGCCGTACAGTCTACCTGCGGTACACTAAGTCCTCTGTAGTTTGTACAGTCATGTTTACAAACACCCTGTACGAAAACTTTCATGGCATATCTTGACATTTAAGTTAGACATTTGTGATGAAAATTTGACATTTACATTGATTTTTACAGTTGTTTTCCACACATTTTTCTCTTTGTAGAATACAATTTAAAATATTCAAATTGATTGAACCGTTTTAGTGAAAACAGTTAGATTCATTGAAATTCACTGAAGTGTAGTCCCTTAATTACTGTTTTTTCTGATTTTCTGATAAACCGTAGATCTTGCGTTATAAAAAAATATATGGTACCTTTCTGTAACATTCCTTTATACAATGCCGTTTAAATCATCACTGAGCATATATAAAAAAATCGTGAATTGATAACCTGTCAAGTAGAAGTTTGTGTTCAAATCTTCTGATAGGATAGAAGCAGTCGACCCGAAAGCTGAATCACAGGTTACAGTTTCAATTTAAAAACAACTACATCACAGATACTAACAAATAGTTTTTTAATATTTGAGAAGTTTTAGCTTTGCTCTTATTTCATGAATTAATGCTTCTGCTTAGAGGCAACTCTTAGTTTTTTTTTAGTTCGTGCCATTTGATTTCTTTATGTTAATTTTGTTTTTTGCAGTCTTTTACTGTTGTTATTTTGGGTACTCCATAAAGATACTTTCCACATCCTTGACTTCCCACAGTCTTGTTTTGAGCTCGTTGAAGTCTTTGTAGTAGATATTGTGATGCATTTCCCCAACATGGGATTGGTTAGATCTTTTAGGTGAGGTTCTATGAAGTGAGTATTTAAAAATTTTCTTAAAAATTGTGTACATCTTCTATTACTTCTTTCCTTGGGCAACATTTTAGCTGTGCCAGTTTTTAAAAATTAATGTATTTGTTACAGTTAAACCTCAGTATTTATATTTTTCTACTTCATTTTATTTAACCTGATTTAGTTTAACCTCGTTTTTCTGTTTTATTATCATGTAAATAGTCTTTATTATAATCAGACAATTGTACAATTGAATGTCATTTTTTATGTCATTTTCCAATTCTTTAAGGCAGTATGCAGACAACTTGTACAGTGCCATCCGCTTACAAAAAGTATTTTGATTTTAGAGGAAGTTAAGTATCAGGGTTCATAATGTTGTGACATCTGTGACATTAGTTTTCACAATATCTCTAATACCGAAATTCTCTGAAGCAAAAGTGGTTTTTACGTTTTTTAGAAGTTCTGTCGTTTTCCCAACAATATTCGTAACTGGATTAAATACGCCATTTTACTGAGATAAACCTTCTACAAATACTCTCGAGTTACTTATATAGATAACCAAGGAGCTCGGGTATAAGCAGCAACATTCAAAAATATCAAATATAGACCTTATAAGTAAAATCTTATTTGTCAAGACCGTAAATTCTTTTTATCGAATATTTTATGTATTTTTGAACCTTTGTTATGACAAACAATGCATTATTCCCAGTTCAAGATGTTTCCAAAAATAAAATTCAAATTGAGCATCTTTTTCCAAGGCATAGCTCCTTGTGTTTACACAGATGTTTCTCAAATAAAATTTCATCTTGGAGTTTTCAGTTTTCGCAAGAGGATATTTAGAACGACTTTTCTGGGAAATTTTCCAGTTAACCTTGGCCCTAATGCTTATTCAGTTTACATCGATAGATAAACCGAGGGGTATAAAACGATGCATAGGAACGGTTGATGTTTTGCCACATCTGTACCTCGGAACGTGAGAGTTATACGCAGCTATTAAAGCAAAGTAGCTATCAGGAAATGGATGGGTGTTATCCTTAAGGGAATCTCCACCGTCCTATTCTAAGTAGGTCATTAAAATTCAAAGACGTCTTTACTGGAAGTAATCCCTGGGTATTACGTGGTCGTAAATGTACTGGACAAGATGCATATTTGTGATTAACAGTGTGTATGGAAATTAGTTAAAGCTAGTAATTCATCATGTAAAGTATATCACTTGTGGGTTTAGTATTATTCTACAAAATAAAATTGAATATTATACGAACTGATATAAGCTGGAGAAAACAAGTTGCTACAAAATAACAACAACGAAAATTGATAAGGAAAATAAATTTAAAAAAAATGACGGTAGTCATTTGAAACTGAATGTTCGAAGCGAAAGCTTCTTAGCAAATATACTTCCCGTTTCTCATTAGCTCCCTATATCTGTTTCTCTTCCTTTATGTCAGTGTTAGTGATAGATATAAATTTCACTATTTTGTTACGAATGAATTATTAATCCTAATGTGTAATTTAATTCTTAATTTAATTATAATGCAAGGTAACATATGACGTGTATGTTACTTTTCTTATTATAATAGATAATTTGTATATGTTGTAACGCGTAAAAAAATTGAAGCCTTGTTCGACTAACCTTATGATTTAGTTGAAACAATAGTGTGGAGAGGATTTATATTTATACAGGGTGGTTTTAAAGATATTAGGACCGTTGAAATAGTTGTGTGTAGTTAAATTATAATTGTACAAAATGGTTCAGAAAATGTTAGACATATAAGTATATATAGGCGTGATCAATACATATATACACTGTGGAGACAATATGGAGTGAATTAGAATTACACTTATATAAAGTTGTCCAAATAATAAAAATTTAAAAATATTGGGAAAACATAGAAAAAGAATACAAATTAGAGACAGAGGCGGAGAATGAGTGAGAGAGATAGGAATTAACTAAAATATTCAACAGAATTATACCTTAAATCAGATAAAAAAGAAGAATGTCTTAAAATAGTGATTGTTTGCACACAGTTTCTAAACGGTTTTTATTTTAAGTCAGCTGAATTCGGTTCTTTTTAGGTATATACAATATACGGATACCCTTATAATATAAGTCCGGATTTCTGCCTCTGTCACAACACAGCAATTTTCTACTAAACTACTGGACATAAGAGGTTGAAATTTGGTATCAATGTATAGTTTGGTGACCCGATCAGGAGTACATATCGTAAAAGAAGAAATTTTGATTTTAGGGGTACGTATGGGGGGAAAAACTAAAAAAATCGACCGTTCGTCCCTCCTGATCTTCGAAACTACTGAGCCAAAATTTTTAAAAAATTAGGAAATATAGAACGTTGCCTGAACATTACAGGAAAAATAAGGAGAAACCATTAATATTAATTTTGGGAGGCAAATTATAGAATTAAATGAAAATTTAAAAATAAAAAAAAATTCAAACGGATGATGTAATACATCAAATGAAAGGTCTCATGCTGAGGAAAACAAATATAATTTTCTCATATTTAAAAAAAATAGGTAAAAAGATATTAACGAAAATATAACAAAATTTACCCATCCCCCCCTTAACTCCGAAACTATAAAACGTAAAGTTTTGAAAAAAAATAGAGGTATAGGGTCTGACATGAAGTTTACTGGAAAAATAAGGAGGTACCTTTACTTTAAATTTTGGGGGGCAAATTACAGAATTAAATAGAAAATAAAAAATTAAAATTGTTTCTAACCCATCATGTTATATATCAAATGAAAGCGCTCATAATGACGAAAACAAACACATTTTTTTCATATTTTTAAAATAAATTAATTAAAAGATATTAACAAAAATATAAAAAAAATTACCTATTCCCCCCATATCTCCATAAGCTGGAAAATTTTGAAAAAATGGGGGTATAGCCCCTCACCTGAACTTGACTGGTGGAAATAAGCAGAAATCCCTAATATTCATTTTGGGGGGCAAATTATAGAATTAAATGGAAAAACTAAAATTAAAATTGTTTCTAACCTATCATGTTATATATCAAATGAAAGAGCTCAGTATGACGAAAACAAATATATTTTTTTCATATTTTTAAAATAAATTAATTGAAAGATATTAACAAAAATATAAAAAAATGCCCATTCCCCCCCTTATCTCCGAAACCATGAGCTGGAAAATGTTGAAAAAAACGGAGGTATAGTCCCTCACCTGAATTTTACTGGAAAAATAAGGACAAAACCCTAATATTTATTTTGGGGGGCAAATTATAGAATTAAATGTAAAATAAAAAATTATAATTGTTTCTAACGGATCATGTAATGTATCAAATCACAGGGCTCATTATGACAAATACAAATTTATTTTTTAAATTTATTTAAAATGAATATTTTAAAATATGTTAAAAAAATATTTAAAAAAAATACCCATTCCCCTGTTATTCCCCTATAAGACCTAAAGTTTTTTCTTTACAGGAAAAATATGAAGAAATTCATAATATTAATATTGGAGGCCAAATTATAGAATTAAACGGAAAATAAAAAATATTTTTGTAACGCTTCATGTAACACATCAAATGAAAGGGCTCATTATGAGGAATACAAATACATATTTTTCATAATTTTAAAATTAATTGTTTACAAGATATTAACATAAAGATATAAAAAATGTTCATTTCTCGCTTCATTTCCGAAACTATACTACCTAAAATTATGAAAATAATTAGGGGTACTGGGTCTCACTTGAAATTTGTAAGAAAAATTATTAGAAAACCCCCATACTAATTTTAGGGACAATTTATACAATTAAATGGAAAATAAAAATTCAATTTTCAAACGCATCATGTAAATCATTATGTGAATTACAAATATATCACATTTTTAAATAATTTGTTTAAAAGATATTAGCAAAAATATTAAACATCGACTTAATTCCCATTTGAGAAACTACACTATTTAAATTTTTGAAAAATATGTTTTATTTGTTTTTTTTTAATAATTTGAATAACAGATTTAATAATTTATAATTTAATACTTGACATATTTTGCCCTTTATCTTTCAATCTACAGCCTCAAAATTCAGACAGTAGATTATAAAAGGCTTCCCTCAAAGTTTATTAGTAAAAGAAAAGTCTAATGTTAATTTTTGGGGGCCAAATTAGAAAATTAAATACATATGTATTGTGATAAAAATCAAGCGAATACTGAAGCAGATAAAATAAAAAGTCTATGTGTGGAAATCAATGTGTATATTTTTTATAAATTTAAAACGCTTCCTTTAAAAGTTATTAGGGTAAATATAAGAACTAATTCCCTGCATGTGTAAAACTGGAATATTAGAATCTTGAAGGTGGTACGGAAACCTTAGTATGCGAGTCCAACTTGCATATATGAATTATTTAAGTATAAATTATATAAATACCAGGTTAGTGTCACATGGATAACGTCAATTTAACATTTAACCAACTGGGCCTGATATCCTGGAGAGTACTGAAGCGCAGAGCGAAATAGTTAGCAATGGTTGGAGGAACTGACATTTGGACTCATCGAATGTGATTAAGGGTTAAATGCCAATGTGAATGAAATACAAAAAACATTTATATTCAAAATTGAGAAATGTCAAATACCCAGTAAATTTGTGAGTAAAACAACGTGAACGCTAACTTATTTAACACCTGATTTGTTTTTGGAGAAAACTCAGTAATAGAGTCCAATTTGGAATCTTCTAATCTCCCCTTAATATTTGTATTTGGATTTATTACGTATTAACCAGAAATATAATCATTGAAAATGTTTCAAAATCAGCTAACATATCACCTAACAAACACAAAAAAAAAAACAGAAGCAGATTGAAAGATGGAATCGAATGTTTCTTATGAAATATACTTTCCGTCTTTCATTATCTCACTGTCTCTGTTTCTCTTTCTTTGTGTCATTCTTGGTAATGGATTTATATTTCTGGTGAACTAAAATAATTGTCACAATTGTGTTACGATTCAAGTATTAATTCTAACGTGCAATTTAATTCTTAAATTAAACATAACTGCAAAGAAATATATGAAGTCTAACTTAATTTAAATTTTTAAATACATAATTTCTCACATTCAGTTGACACAATTTCTTTTAAATCAGTGACAAGTGTATATCACTTAGTGAAGACTTTAAAAGTTGCTTTTTCATTTAAGATATAACTTTGGATTCTTTTCTTCTCATGCCATTTAAAATTATGGCACAGTGTTTTTCAACAGGAATAACGACTAATAAAGGCGGATTTATATTTGTCTGGCATGTCGGGTCGTGATGCTCTCTGATGTGATGTTTATTATTCACATTTATATGTCCTATTCTGACGCCTTCTGACAGGTTGAAAATATGTTAGGTTATGTACCACAGTTTTTCCAAGAATTATCTGACTCTTGTGCAGATTATGAAGAAGAGATTTAATTTATTGTACTGGCTGCGGAAAATTACACATTCTCTATCCGTTTTGATATTTTGTACTTTTAGATAATAATAGAGACTTGAGTTCCTGCGAAGAACGTAACGAACGTGAAAGAAACTTAAAACTAAGTGTTTGTTTGCGTCATTCAAGTGACGTCTAGCTATTGCTTGCAGCTTTAGACAGGCAAACACGTCCACGCGGTTTCCTTTTCTCTCATTCAGCATTACGAGCCCACTTGTACAGGCAGCCATACCTCACACCTCAGGTATTATCTCCATGCACAAAACACTGAATATTTTATCTTCTAAGGCCCCATCGCTCTGATGCATATCGAGATGGCATCTGATGCGACACGACACAAGCCATCACGATACATCGCATATTACTAATATAAACAGGATAATACAAAATGCATGAAACATGTACCAGTCTTAAGCGTCACGACACTTCAGACAAATATAAAGGCGGATTTATATTTGTCTGACGTGTTTTGTCATGATGCTCTCTGATGTCATGGCTAGTGTTCACATATAAAAGGTGTTTTGTAGAAGGTTCTCCAAAACTTGGATGGCAGATAGGTGGGCTATTGTGCTATATTATGTAGCCCATATAATATCTAGATATCTTACAGTTTTTGTTTTTTTTTATTTAAATTTTTTCTTAATTCTCAGATTTTTATAATTTGAACTGTTGTTTATTTTCCACTGCATCTTCGCCAAATAAACTTAAATCTAATCTATGATGTTTGTTTGCTCATCTGCATTTGATATTTGACACAAATAACACAGGTAAACATTTGAACTAAGCGGCAATACGGCATGCCGTATAGGGTACTAGGGGTTTTTCGGGTCGCTGATTACGATGAGAGGGTCGGTTGACCTTCATCACGTCAGGTTCAAGGGCATTTAAAGAAGGTGAAATCGAGAGAGTTCTACTAAAAAATCTGAAAAAATTCTTGCTTATGTTTTTGAGATCTGTGAGTCCGAATCCGTAATTTGTTTGACTCCGTTTTCCCAGAGGTCATTTGAAGGTCAAATCGAGAGAGCTCTACCAAAAAATCTGAAAAAATGCATGCTAATGTTTTTGAGGTCTCTGAGTCCGAATCCGTAATTTCTTTGACCTTGCGCTTTATCTCAGAAGTCATTTGAAGGTCATTTGAAAGACAAATTGAGAGAGTTCTTCTAAAAAATCTGAAAAAATGCATGCTTATGTTTTTGAGGTCCCTGAGTCCGAATCCTTAGCTTATTATAGCTTATCTCAGCCAGTGAAGGCAAGGTTATGATCCCGGCCAGTTTAGGCAAGACCACTTAAACCTCGCCGTGGGCACTTTTTGTAAGGACTTTGACTTGTCGCATTGGAGCCTACAGTGGTCAAGTGTCCCATTAACCTAGAGCTACGATCGCATGATGTCGAAGCCTGAGAGTCCGCTTTCCCACCCTGACCAGCCGCCGATTCTGGGTTTATGAAGCATTTTATCGAATTTTATTTCTGCGACGTTGCCATGCAGACATGAAAGCCGCTATTCACGGACTTCGCCGGATAGTGAAACAACTCCGTTACCCACCGTCACCCGTCACCGCGTGGAGGTGTCTCGAGTGCAATCACACCTTTTTTTCAGATCTTTTTGTAGAATTCTCACGATTGGACCTTCAAATGACCTTCAAATGACCTCTGACAAAAAACGCAAGGTTAAACAAACAACGAATTCGGACTCAGTGACCTCGAAAACATGAGCATGATTTTTTTCATATTTTTTGGTATAACTCTCTCGATTTGACCTTCGAATGACCTTAAAATGACCTCTGGGAAAGAAAATCAAGGTCAAACAAACCACGGATTCGGAATCAGAGACTTCAAAAACATAACTCTCTAGATTTGTCCTTCAAATTACCTTTAAATAACCTCTGGGAAAAAGCGCAATCAATCAAAATACGGATTCGAACTCAGAGACCTCAAAAACATCAGCAAGAATTTTTTCAGATTTTTTGGTTGAACTCTCTCGATTTGCCCATCAAATGCCCTTGACCCTAACGTGATGAAGGTCAACCAACCCTCTTATCGTAATCAGCGACCCAAAAAAACCTTAGTACGCTATACGGCATGCCGTGTTCCGGCTTAGATCAAATGTTGACCTGTGTAATTTGTTCCATACAAAAGTGATTAAGTTAAACACTTTATCACATTACAAAACAAAAATAGAAGCACATCGAGAACTTCGAAGGCTTACAAAAACTTCACTACTTCAACGATATATCACACGTATTGGAAAATAATCAGTATCATAATCAAATTTGAGATTGTAACTTATAAGTTTATAACTTCAAAAAATAAAACATACATCAAGTTACAATAATTTGTTATAAATTTTGTTCAAACCGGCTTCTACCGTTACGGATGCAGTCGCGACACCTTTTTCTGACTCCTACAGTGGTAGTCTCTAGTCGCATCTCATCCCTTATCATTTAAAAAGCAACATTTATTCTTTCTCTTAACTGCTCTTTGGTTTCCATTTCTCTCTCATAAATGAGTTGCTTGACCCGTCCACATACAAAATAATCAATGGGAGTCATGGCTGGCGAACTTCGAGGCCATATTATTAGGGCCAGTTCTTCAGTGCACGCGTTTGGGAATGAAATGTCCAGGAGCTCTCTGAGACATCACTACACGTTAGACAAATATAAATCCGCCTTAAGTATCATCTGGAAAAATGTTCTTTACAAACACATTATGCTGCTCCTTGAAACTCATTTTCTATTATTTTTTCATGGTAGTTTTACTCCTTCTGCAACACTAGAAATCGACACCTGATTTATTTTTTATTGTTAAAATTAGTTACTGCCCAACGCCAAACCCATATTAAGTTTTAAAACAATATATTCCAAAAAATATTTACAGATTACATTAATCCACCCCACATGAATTACTCTATATTCCGAAATGGAATAGCATGGCTTAAGGAATCAATGATAGATATTCTATTAAAAGAAGATATATTTGACACTTATTTATACTATGTACAGGAAGTCCCAAATATAAGAAACATCAATGCTGATTTTATACATAGCCGACAGCTGGTGCAATGGCCATTAACCAATTCGTGGAAGGGACATTATTCCGATACTTCTGGGAATCCGAAATGTTTTGCCTCTCAACAAGTGGATTGTTGTCATTACTGGGAATTCCCTTGAAGATTCCAGAACATTGGAAAGAAGTTTCCCGATAGTTCGTTGACTTGCCAGGCCAGAATAATTCCGAGAGAAATATATAAATACGGATTCATGGGATTCATTCAGTATTCGACGGTCGTATAGCTAAACAGAAATAAATTGTTAATAGTTCTCTGAATATAAATTGTGTGAAAATAAAAATATTACAATAGAATGGAATTAATTTTTTAAAAATTGATTCGGTTTCTCGTAAAATTCCATGTAGAATACGCTGAGTAAGAAATAAATATGCAGGGATGAGACATTTGGCGCCCTTTGCAGTTGCTTCGTAAAAATAGGCGAACTTTTCGCAATAGTTTTAGTACACCGTAGTAAACAATTTCCTGTATTACTTTCAATTATTATTCAGAAGTCTTAATGTAAAACGTTGCCCTTTTTGTGGTGTTCTTTCTGACTTCTGACGTATGTCATTCAATAATTTAATTTATCGCAAAGAGAGAATTGGAATGTTTATTAGAACGAAAAGAGAAATTTGTGTTTGTTTCCTACAATTTATTGATTTTCTTAAAAGAAGAGAGTCTTAGTGTGTTACCTGCTTCATGTTTCTTACACAGAGGACTGAGTTGCATAGGTATGGGTATTTCAAGATCAAGGTAGTGTGTGGTGTCGGTCGGAACATGTCAAAACAAATGCAATTTCCTATTATGCATTTCACTTCCATACTGATCTATTTTCATATGTGTAAATGTGGGCCTGCTTTAAGAAGCATTTGCCTCAAAAAACATTTCTGGGGTCGGTTACATAAAATTGTCACTGATGGAAGAGCTATGCATATTTTCAATAGCTTACAATATCATAGTGTCTTTTTGTTGAGATTTTGGTTCCACATTCCTTTTTTGTAACAATTTGTCCCTCTGTATATAATAAGCTTTTGAAAGCCACTTTATGAAGTTTATTACATACACTTTGCGAAAATAACATATAATAACCTTGTGTAACATTGTTATGTACTTTATTATGGTTCTTTTGAATTGTCCCGTTTTTTGCTTAAACGTCTGGATGGACTACGGTTTTCGTCGACCGTCATTTTATGAAAAACACAACCATTATTCACCATAATCGTTGGGAATTCACTTCTCCCATGACAGGAAGCGTTCGTTAATTTGATGACCACAAAAATTAACGACTCGGTTGATGGTGAATCTGCCGAGGGATCTGTCCAACTGGGAATACCACTGCTCTCGCTAGCAGATTTAATGGGATATACGGAAAAGCCGACGCAAACCTATTCGCAGTTGGAAAAGTTCAATAAACTTACCGTGTTGTTTCGTAAATCTTTGTTTAACACGTCATTTTCAACCCTTACTGAACACATAACTTTTTGATCAGAGGACCGGAAGTTTCCTCCAATGTAATAGAAATCCCCGGGGGCTCTCGACGTATAATAATTCATTTCGCAAAGAATTACAGACGCCACAGAAACTCTTCAAAAGTATCCGTCAAGTTCCTACAAAAGTTTTGAGGTAGCTTTTTTAAAGTTTTATGAGAAAAAAAAAGTAAACTTTAAACAACCACCTTATTAATACATAATGATACTCATGGATGGTTTAACAAGCAGCAAGTTTTCCGAACAAAGTGAAACTTTTGAATTTAAAAATTCTAAATAACTTAAAACCAATGGGGCAAATATTTTCAAAATTTCAGAAAGTTAACATACATTTAATGATTTTTAATGACTTCAAAAAGTTGTTAGATTGACATAACATACTGTAATAACTTTGTGGGTTCTAACACTACTTCAGTTATGTGCACTACTGAACCAGGCCAATGCTGTTTAATTGTGATCTATATTTCTACAAATTCGAATTCTTTGTAATCTATACTATTAAAAAATTGTAAGTTTGTCTGTTTGTTTGTTTGTTTGTTTGTTCGGGCATCACGTAAGAACTACTTAACTGATTTTGCTGAATCTTGTGTGATATAATATATATATAGTTTGATTTAAAATCTTGGAGAAATTTTATCTCTCCAAATTGACAGAAACGGTAGAATGAGCGAGAAAACTTCTACCATGTTGGGTAATTCAATTACTTAATTGGTTGCACAGCACGCACAAAATATCAGCATCAGCATCAGCTTAGCTTTTATTCAAAATTCGGAATGTCAAATGTAACATGTTTCGATTTAACAAAAATCAACATATATCAAGTGTAATTTTACAGGGTGTTCTGTATATAGGAAACTTAGAGCGGAGTAGAATTACATGGATTTAAAAAATCTAAAAAAAGTTATTATATTTGGGGTCCTATAAGCAGCTTGATATATTCGATGTGGTGGGAATAAGCGGGAGTGGAATTAGTTATACGGGGTGGTCCAAAAAAGTTATATTGAGTGGGCCATAAACATTTCCATATACCAAGTGTTTGAAAAAGGGTAGAATATTTATACAGTGAATAAAAACACTTAATAAAATGTCTTAGGTAAGCAGTTAGGATCTTTGAATTATGTTCATAAGATACTATACTTATGAAATGGCTTAAAGAAATGTTAGAAACAGTTGTTTATACAGGGTGTTTGAAATATAAGATGGAGTGGAATTAAAGTTTATGTTGTGGTTAAAAACTTGTTATATATACACAAGTAATTACATATATAGGATGGTGGAAATATGTAGCGGAGTATAATTGCAACTAAACAGGTGGGTTAAAAAATATTTTAATGTAATGGTATGATCTACAAGCTGTTCCATTTACCGGATGGTTGAAATATAGGGTGGAGTAGGATACAGGTTCGTACAAACATGTTATATTTGGTGGCAAATAAGTAGTTGCATATAAAAGGTTGTCGGAATATAGGGTGGCTTACAGTTACAATTATACAGGGTGGGTAAACAATGCTAGAAAAATTGTGTTATAGAGCGCTTGCATATATAGAGTACCTGAAGTATGGAGCGCAGTAAAGTTATAGTTATACAGTATCATTCAAACAAGGTTAGAAAAAGTTGTGAATGAAGGTTGGATTAAATGAAGTGTGGAGAGAATATATACTTAATTTATCTTGAAAAAATATAGGGAAAAAATGTGAAATAGCGTAGTTCATAATAAGTTGCAAAGATAGGATAGTTGAAACATAGGGTGAAGAAGTGTTAAGATAATTATTTTAAAAATGTTATATTGGTTGACCAATAAGCAGTAGCCTATACAGGGTAGTTATAATACATACAAGGTGATTCAAAAACATGTTGAACAAAATTGTTATTTTCGGTGCCCCATTAGCAGTTGCAGTTTTGGTGAAATATATTTGGCATTGATGGATTTATAATCATACAGGGTGGTAGAAAAAATGTTATACTGGGTGGCCGATAAGTAGTTGCAATTACAAGGTGATTGAAATGGCGGGTGGAGTAGATTTCTAGTCAAACAGGTTGGATAATATTTTTTTGTAGAATAGAACATGAGCTGTTGCATATCTGCAATATCTGAAACATGGATCGAAGTAAAATGATAGTTCATACAGTGTGATTAGAAGTATTTAAAAATTTTATATTTGGTTGCCCCTAAGCAGATGCACATACAGGGTGGTTGAAATATTTTGTAGAGTAAAATTATGGATATACAGAGTAGAGTCAGTTAGCCATTAAAATGTTGCAGTTTGGGTGTGGGTTTAAATAAAAGTTTGGTGTTAGGGGGCAACTGTATTTTTATATTCGTGCATCATGAAGGGTTCCACAAAAAAGTTAAAAAAAAATTGTTATATAGGGTAGACCATAAACAGTTGCATTCTACTATATGAAATCTCTGAAATATGAGGAGAAGCAAGATTATAGTTTTAGAGTGTTTTACACAATGTTAGAAAAAGCTAATATAAAGGTTGATTAATATATATAGTAAAGAGAAATTTTACTTTAAAAGGTGATTAAAGAAATATCAGAAATAATTGTTATACAGGGTACACCGTAAGCTGTTGCATAGCTGAAATATAGAGTAAAGAAAAGTTATTAGTTAGGTGTTCAAAAAATTATAAAATAGCAGCATATACAAGATGGTTGCAATATAGGGTGAAGTAGAGTTACAGTTATTCAAGTTGATTAAAAAAATGTCGAAATAAATAGTTATATTGGGTGGCCCATAAGTACTTGCAGTTTGGGTGAAATATACGAGGGTGAATCAAATATGAACCGGACTTTTGTTTTAAAAATTTTATTGGTACGATCAATACAAATTTTAATACATATTATTTTTCTACATAGTCTCCTCTCTTATGTATACATTTTTCCCACCGAATCGGAAGTTTTTTAATACCTTTCTTAAAGAATGAAACTGGTCGTGTCGATAACCAATTGCGCACAAACGTTTCTATACCTTCGTTGTCCTCAAAGTGGTGGCCTCCCAGTTCTTCTTTAAGTGGCCCAAACATGTGGTAGTCACATGGCGACAAATCAGGACTGTAAGGCGGGTGTTCAAGGGTTTCCCAATGCATTTTGTTCAACTTTCCTTGAGTCAATGCAGCTGTATGTGGCCGAGCGTTGTCATGCAACAGAATCACACTTCGGATAGACATATCCCGCCTCTTTTGCCGATAGGCAAGTTTCACTTGTTGGAGTAGTTCGCAGTAATACTCAGCATTAATTGTACGGCGTTCGTGCAGAAAATCGATCAGCAGTACGCCTTTCGAATCCCAAAAAACTGTTGCAAGAATTTTCCTTGCAGAAAGACGGGTCTTGGCTTTCTGCGGTGCTGCCTCTCCAGGTTTTCGTCACTCCATGCTTGCACGTTTGGACTCCGGGGTATAATGATGCACCCATGTCTCATCACAGGTGATAATATGTCTCAAAAACTCATCCCCCTCTGCTCGATATCTTGCTAACAGCCTTTCACATACGGCAAGACGGTTTGCTTTCTGATCTTCCCTTACAAGGCGAGAAACCCATCTTGCACACCTTTCGGTAACCCAACTCATCTGAAATGGTTGATTGAGCACTCCCGTATGATATTCCAACGTGTTCAGCAATTTCCAATATTGTAAGATGGCGGTCACCTTCAAACAGCTCACGAATTGCGTAGATATTCGCCTCATTGATGCTTGTCGTGGGACGGCGTGCATGAGGCTCATTTTCCACTGTCTCTCGGCCATTTGATAACAACACGTTGCGCAACAGACGTATGCACCTCTTGCTCTGACATGATGCTACTAACAGCGCATCGACTACGCCTCGCCAAACCGACGAACTCCCCTCTTCTTAACATCCCTACCGAACATATATCGAGACGTCACGCCACTCGAATTACCTACAGGGCGAGAAACAGAAAAGTCCGGTTCATATTTGATTCACCCTCGTATTAGGGATTGGTGGATTTATGGTTAAGTAGGGTGATTTAAACAAGTTAGAAAATTTTCTATATAGGATAACCCATATATTTCATAAGTTATTTCTTTTTGCGAAGGCTTGAACATTCCGTACGCGGGTGAAACCGCGGGTAACGGCTAGTAATTTTATGATATTGTTCTTTTATACGCAGTATAAAACTTAATGATTTAAATAAAAATTTTGTTTCCTTTTTTAACGATTTTGTTAATTGTAAATACTTAATTGGCGTGTCATAATAGGCTACTTTATGTTTTTTTTTTATCGTAAATATTGAATTGTTATTCTTCATCGAGAACGAACCGACAAGTGAAATCAAATGGTAGTCGAGACTCACGAAAAGTGAATATTTGTTAAGAGACTTTTCACATCATTTTTTATCAAGAAAATAAGAAACAAATGAGAACCGCACTATTAGTGGCATTGTTTCCTTTACCTTGATTTTCAACTATACTATTATAAAATTGTAAGTTGGTCTGTTTGTTTGTTTGTTTGTTTGTTTGTTCGGGCATCACATAAGAACTACTGAACTGATTTTGCTGAACCTTTTTTTGTTGCAAAACCTATAGTTTGACTAAAAATCTGGTAGATATTTTATCTCCTTAAGTTGACAGAAACGGTAGATATAGCGTAAAAACTTCTACAATGTTGGATAACACAATTACTCTATTGGATCCACCGCAAGCACCAAATATTAGATACTTGAATCACCTTAACTTTTATTTAAAATTGGGAATATGCCAATGTAACATGTTTCAATTTAGAAAAAATCAAGTGATATATCAACCGTAATGTTACAGGGTGTTCTGTGTATAGGAAACTTAGAGTAGAATGACACGGATTTAAAAAATCAAAAAAAAGTTATATTAGGTGTACCATAAGTAGCTGCGTATATACAATGTTGCTTAAATGAGGGGGAAACTGATATATCACCCGTAATTTTACAGAGTGTTCTATATATAGGAAACTTAGTGCGGAGTAGAATGACATGGAATTAAAAAATCTAAAAAGTTATATTAGGTGTCCCATAAGCAACTGCATATATACAATGTTGTTGAAATGAGGGGGAGTGGAATTAGTTATACTGAGTGGTTCAAAAAAGTTTTATGAGTGGGCCAGAAATAGTTCCATATACCAGGTGGTTTATAAACGCGCGGTGTAGAATTATATTTTCGGTGGATAACAAGATGATTTATTGTTTGGTTCATAAGTAGTTGCATCTATACTATTATTAAATTGTAAGTTAGTCTGTTTGTTTGTTTGTTTGTTCGCGCATCACGTAAGAATTACTAAAGCGATTTTGCTGAATCTTTTATTCTTGCAAAGCCTATAGTTTCACTTAAAATCTGGTAGACATTTAATCTCTCTAAATTAACAGAAACGGTAGATATAGCGTAAAAACTTCTACAATGTTGGATAACACAATTACTCTATTGGATCCACCGCAAGCACCAAATATTAGATACTTAACCTTAACTTTTATTTAAAATTGGGAATATGCCAATGTAACATGTTTCAATTTAGAAAAAATCAAGTGATATATCACCGTAATGTTACAGGGTGTTCTGTATATAGGAAACTTAGAGTAGAATGACACGGATTTAAAAAATCTAAAAAAAGTTATATTAGGTGTACCATAAGTAGCTGCGTATATACAATGTTGCTGAAATGAGGGGGAAACTGATATATCACCCGTAATTTTACAGAGTGTTCTATATATAGGAAACTTAGTGCGGAGTAGAATGACATGGAATTAAAATGTCTAAAAAAGTTTTATATTAGGTGTCCCATAAGCAGCTGCATATATACAATGTGTTGTTGAAATGAGGGGGGTGGAATTAGTTATACTGAGTGGTTCAAAAAAGTTTTATGAGTGGGTCAGAAATAGTTCCATATACCAGGTGGTTTATAAACGAGCGGTGTAGAATTATATTTTCGGTGGATAACAAGATGATTTATTGTTTGGTTCATAAGTAGTTGCATCTATACTATTATTAAATTGTAAGTTAGTCTGTTTGTTTGTTTGTTTGTTCGCGCATCACGTAAGAATTACTAAAGCGATTTTGCTGAATCTTTTTTTCTTGCAAAGCCTATAGTTTCACTTAAAATCTGGTAGACATTTAATCTCTCTAAATTAACAGAAACGGTAGATATAGCGAAAAAACTTCTACCATGTTGGGAAATAAAATTACCGCATGCACAAAATATTAGATACTGGTATCAGCTTAGCTTTTATTTTAAATTCGAAATGTGCAAATGTCACATGTTTCGATTTAAGAAAAATCAACTGATATAACAAGCGTAATTTTACAGGGTGTTCTGTATATAGGAAACTTAGAGCGGAGTAGAATTAGATGGAATTAAAAAATCTAAAAAAAGTTATATTTGGTGTCGTGTAAGCAACCGCATATATACAATGTGTTGGAAATAAGGGGGAGTGGAATTAGTAATACGGGGTGGTCCAAAAAAGTTATATTGAGTGGGCCATAAACAGTTCCATATAACAAGTGTTGAAAAAGGGTAGAATATTTATACAGTTTGATTAAAAAATCTAAAAAAATATGTTAGGTAAGCAGTTAGGATCTTTGAATTAGGTTCATAAAATTATTATAGTTATGAAATGGGTTGAAGACATGTAAGAATCAGTTGTTTATACATGGTATTTGAAATATAAGAGTGAAATTATTTATTTTGTGGTTAAAAATATTTTATATTTTTCCTTTATATCAGACTCCTCAATATTAACTAAACATTACAACGATCTTAGTTTAGAAATTGAACTGGAGTTAAATGATTACTTAGATTTAAATTCACTTTACAACAAACCCAACAATTTCGCCATTGCAAAGAACTATTCCAAATTTTGATTTTGAGATTATTGCTACAGATTAACATGAATTTGACAGTAATCTTGGTAGAATAGGTAGATTTAATTCTACAGCAAAGGATTTGTTAAATACTTATTACGACCGAAATCCAAATAATGTTAATTGTGTTCAAAATAAATTACATATTAACGATATATTTTCAAAATCCGAAAGATTTATTTAAATAGAGCTCATATTTCGTAAGATAGATTAGTCTTCGCCCTGCATATACCTCTTGTACAAATCTAATAATTTATCCACCATTACCTTTATTCTGTTCCTACTTATAATACTGCTACCATAATTCCAAAAATTCCATTCCTAACAATAAGTAGCGATTGGTACCAATATGACATCGAAGTCATACAAAAGACGCTTGCATTTTTTCAAACGCAACAACACAAGTAAAACAAAAACTATTACATCTGCAAGAAATTAATATCAAGAATGTTATAGAACACAATAAAATTATTTTGAACAACATTTCTTTAGATAAGTTTCATCACCTTTCCTTGGGAAACAATTCCTGGAGTAACAGTCATCCCTCATGAACAACTCCATTGAGTTTAATATTTTCATCAACTAGGTAAGTTACATTTAACAAATACACAGTTTTGTCTAACTCACTATATTTGAGGTATCTACATACTTCAAACTACTATCATTTATCTCCCTTGATCATATGGAAAGTTATAACCTGTGTTGCACACACGACGTGCATTATATAATGATTCTGGAAGTTGTTTTCCTTTCGAAGACGTCGTTGTTTCGATATAGGAGACATGACACAGTCTTGATATACTAATTTCTCAAACGATAAGCCTATTTTCTTTCACGCTCTATCTTCTCACAAGAGGATGAAAGGTCCCACAATTTGATAATATTAATATTTTAATTTAGGTAAGTCCATTCACCTATTTTAGTCTATGCTGAAGATGCCCTACTACTTCAGTCCAAACATGTAGATGAAGAGGTTGCAAGCTCACCTACCTGTTCCTTGATCTCAGTCAACTACACTGCAAGCCAACTGGACTACTATGACAAATTTAAACCCATTATACGTTATGGTATTTCTGGAATTAGCAGTTGATTTCATACGTCGATATGTAACAAGACAGACACTTCTGAAGATGGAGGAAATCAAGGCCAACCACCAACAACCCCTCAAGTTTTGTTCTCCCAGTCCGAAACTTGAACTTAGCGAGGAGGAGTAATGTACGCTAGACTAAACATACATTTCGATACGTTGAGTCAATCGAAAATCAACTGATCCCCTCTATTTCGCTATCTATTAAACTCCACACTGGTATACATTGGCCTATAAATACTATCGCATTGGCTCTCGAACGTTCTTGTAGTGATAATGTTTTTCTAATGTATATACATTGTTTTCTACAGCGAGACGCAATTTTCGTTTATAATTTTTACCACCAATCGTGTATATGGAAAATGTATTTTGTCGGCCGTCTTTTAATTGTTGATTTTCAAAAAATTCTTCCGTTATATACATCCGTCATCTTGAATTTTCCAAATCCGATTCGTTATCAGTAAATTTGGAGCAATGCGGGTGATTTTCGGCCACCACATTGTATTTGTGATCCCTACATTCGATCCACCATGTTATGTTTTGTGGAACTAATTCACCAGTTCCTCGAAGTTTCCTTGGACTTCCATCGTCTTGAAGTGGTTGATCTTACAACGTTTCAATAGCTGTGCTAACCTTTGGAGGGCAAAACATCATCGCATGTCAAGGACTCAAAGCACTTTGTCCAAATCATCGGATCCATGGAACATGGGCCAGAAAATCGCTTAGTAAGTTTTGACGTTAAAAACCTTTTCAGCAACGTATCACTAGAGGAATCCCCCAACATAGTGAGAAAGAAACTTACTGAAGACGAAACCCTGATGGAGAGGACGGAGCTGCCAATAGACTCAATCATGGACTTGCTTAGATGTTGCCTCAAGAACTGCTACTTTCAGGAGAAGGACCGGTTCTTCATGCAAGAAGATGGATTGCCTCTGGGTTCTCCTTTATCACCAACATTGCCAACATCTACATGGAATGGTTCGAAGAACATGCACTGAGGAGTTTCGAGAAGCAGTCTAAGCTATGGTTGAGGTATTTCGATGACACATTTATTATTTGGCAACATGGAGAGACAGAACTACAGGCATTCCTGGAGCACCTGAACCAATCCCAACCATCCATTTGATTCACCATGGAGATGGAAGAGAGTGGGTGCCTACTATTTCTTGATGTAAAGTGTCAAAGGACTAGGACCGGAATCCAAACAACAGTCTACAGGAAGGCTACGCATATAGGATTATACCTTCACTACAAGTCCAACCACCCATCAGCAACGAAAACTGGCATCATCAAAACACTAATCCATAGAGCCAAAAATATCTGCAGCACACCAGAAGCCCTCAAAGAAGAACAAGTGAAACTTAGAGAAGACCTTTTGGCAAACGGATATCCGGAAACGATCATTATCAAGGCGTTTGAAGAGCTGGACAAACCACCTAGGCAGAAAGAGGACACCACGGTAGCAACTCTACTATTACCGTATTCTAAAGGCTTGTCGTAGAAACTTAGAAGAATTGCACATAGCTATGGGATCAGAATGATCTTCTAGAGCAACGACACCTTGAGGAGCATGATAACAAGAACGAGGTCCAACGCACCAGCAATACCAAATAACTGTATATACAGCATACCGTGTGAATGTGACAATCTTTACATTGGAGAGACAAAGCGACCGCTGGACACCAGTATTAAGGAACACCGCACAGCTACTCAAAGGGCAGAGGTAACGAAGTCTGGGCTAGCGAATCACGCATGGACATAACACCATAATATCAACTGGGACCAGGCTAGAGCAATTCACAAGGAAGAGCATTGGTACAAAAGAAAATTCATGGAGACAGCATATATAGTCTCGAACGAAAATATAATTAGCGAGGCCAGCCTCCAAATTAAAAATATTTGGAGAGCTCTTCTTCGGCCTTTGCCGCTACGCATCACCGGCAACCAACCTCCAGGTACCACGACGCTGATTGGACCAGATAAGACCCAATGACCATGACCGGCGACACATGACCGGTTAAGGGTATAATATAAATACGACCTATACTCTGAATTTCCTATCATTCACCTGATGACGATAGCAGATACACAGCTATTGAAACGTTGTGAGATCAACCACTTCAAGACGATGGAAGTCCAAGGAAACTTCGAGGAACGAGTTACATTGTCTGCCAACTTCAGACTATTTCACCAGCTTTTTAGGAGTGCTAATTAGCTACAATTTGAACCAAAAATATCGTTTTTTTGCTAGATTGTTAATTTTTCTCCGCTTCCAGCAGCCATATTAGAGCCGCCATATTGGAGTTTTCAAAGGTACACTTTAATTTGAAAGTAGACCCTCAATTCCTAAAATTGAGCTCTTTGTCGATATTTTGGATGCTTCTAGTTTTGGTCGTAGTTCTGATCTGGTTGAAGCCATTAATATAAATAGGCAAACAGAAAACAGATCGGTATTTTTTTTCTGAGTTAGTCAACTGATTTTATTATTTTTTGATTTAGTGGTTATTGATGAGCACTGAGCTTTAGTGTAATCTATTAAAAAATGTGACACTGATTAATTTATATATAGAGTTTATTGTATCTCACTAGAGGGCACCATTCTTCGATAAACCGCAACAAAACAATTGGGCGACCAGTAGCCTAATCAAATGGTTGAAGTAGACTGAACTAGTCTGTTGTGGGTAGTGCAACTATGATGGTAGCCTAGAAACGCTATATGGTGAAGTAAAAAATCTGGCAAAGTGTATTCTCGATCTCCATAACTGAATATTATACCTTCATGTATAGTTTTTATATGTTGGTTGCTGAGAATGCCCATAAGCATTAACCCTGTTTCTTCGGAAGGTTACTTTCCAGTACAACTATCAAACAAACGTTAAAGTCACAATTTTCACACAAAATTAATTTAGTTTTAAAAATTAATGTTTTATTATTTAACATCAAATTAGAAATTGATTTTCACGTAAACCAATTGCTTTTTCAACTAGTTCAGGTTTTCCATTTAATATTTGACATTGACAAATATCCGCAATTTAAACGGTGATTTGTTGAAACTCGGAGCTAAATGTCGACGTAATCTCTGGATTTAGTCGAAATAACGGGAATTTTAAAAGAGATGTTTTGTATTGATTGAGTATTCTATACAGGATAGCCCAGAATAAAATAAAATGCTTAGTTACCACGCGAAAGAGGACCAAATTAAAAATACAATTATGTCCGATCGCTTTTGTTTTCCAGTTGTAGGCTTTTATAAGTTTTGTATTTTTTTACATTCACCGTGATTATAAAAACACAATTGATTTCAAACATGTGGACATTACACCCTTACACTATTAAGTATTCTATTCTATTAAGTAATCTCTGCTGGATGACATAGAATAAAAACCACGCGATAGAGGACTAAATTAAAACTACACTTATGTCGAATTGCTTTTGTTTTCCAGTTGAAGGCTGTAATAAGTTTTATATTTTTTATAATCCTTGCGATTTTAAAGAGTGCACAATACATCCTTACGCTATTTTGTGGTGGAATATACTTTTTAATTTAAAATATAAGGATCTGAGTATCTGTAAGGGAGAAGCTCGATTAAATTCTCGGATGCTCGCAGTATCTATTAATGTAAAAAATAAACTACACAATGTTTATTTTTGTTAGAAATAGAATTAAAAAAGGGGCCCCACATATATATTTGTAATATGGGGTAAACATTACCTTTTACTAAGGCATGATTCATATTAAAGAAGTTAAATTCTTTGCTGAAACGTAAAAGTGTTTTAAATTTTTTCCTAGGCCACAGTCAAAACTACTACCTACGTTAAAATATTACAAATAATATGTAACCAAAACAGGAAAAATTGCTCTTTTGTTTATAACTAAAAAACAAAACTCGGCAGTAACTTACTGTTTGCACCATCAGATTTTCTGAAAAAAGATCAGGAATGTGTCATTGATTTTTTTGCATCTTTGACAATTTTCTAGTTGTCTTATGTAAACATCTAAATTTGCCCACTCTGTACATTGAAAAAGTTTCTGCTGTGGTAGTGAGCTGACAAAAGTAGGGATGTTAGATATAGGTAGAGCAACTTCATGATTACCCAAAGCCAAAACAAAAGATATTTTAATAGATTTTGTTGATAGAGTATCACAAAAAAATCATTCCGCTTTATCTAATGAAGTTATAGTTGTCACATATTTTCGGTTCCTATTGGACAAGCATAGCTGCTTAGTATAAGTAATTATAACTTTTTTGGTATTTTTGGGAATAACACCACAATTCCAAACCTCTAGACGTTTTTGGGTTTAAATCAGAACAAGCTGTCAATGGAAAAACATGTTAATTACAAATTGTACGTTGTCATTAGCCTTCGGAAAAAGTTTATTTTCTTCTTTGTCCTGATTGAGTTTTGAAATATACATATTTTTCTTCAAAAGTAGTGTTACTCCAAAAACTCCTTAAATATAAGAAAGTTTCTTCAGAAACACATGTATATTTATTGTTATTAAAGGAAAGCCACACAAAAAACAATTATATTCACGTAATAGTAAAACACCTATATTAAATTAATGGAGAATTATACAATTATTTCAATAATGCGAAAGCTGGCATGTGTGCCCATTCAAGGATTAAAGGCTTACGGCCTCGTGTCTGACCCTTTTCATGATTAGGTTATTAATTACAATGGTATGCGTATAAAAGCTTTCCCCCAATAATACGGCAATGTGTTTCCTCTTTTCAATGACTCCAAATATTAATAGTTTGTTTATTATTGGTAGATTAGCCATGTTAAGCAGTTTAGGTATTCCAAATTTCGTGTCCATTATTATAACATATTCTTCAAAAAAAAAAAACAAATATAAAAAGACAAATAAAAGTAACAAGAAGTAGGAGTAACATTCAAGTCTTAGTATATATATTGTTATGGAATTTTTAATTCGTGGTTATTATTTGAACTTTTATTTATTTATCTTAAACTGGTCCACTCCGTAAAAACTCCACACAATATTCTTCATCTTCAACCTAACTGCTCAGACTCTTGAAAATGTTTTTATTTTATTTAAATGTTATTCATGCGCCAATTGAGCCTTTGTCAATAATAAAACAACTCAATTTCTTTATTAAATATATTATCAAACCTTTTAAAAATAAACTTGGAAATTATCAACTTCTTTAAAACTCAATTTCAAAATTCAAATATATAACAAATCAATCAATAAATTTGTAGTAAATATCAAACACCTTATAAATATCAATGACTAATCTAAAAAGATCTGCTGTACCGAAATGATTCTAAATTCTCGTCAACAAACTTATTTCAAGCTCAATGAATTTTCAAATGCAATGTTTTCAAACTTTATATTGTTGCTAAAATGATTATTTCCCAAATGTTCTTTATAAATCTAATGGTTAAATGAAAATCAAAATAATATATATGAATGTTTAAATAAATCCAAAAGTAAATACCTGTTTCACTGTAACACTTTGAAAGTGTATAACCTTTTTAAACTGTGGAACTCTTTCTGACCAGGTCACTCTCTCACCTTAATTGATGTATACTGTGCTGCCTACGGTTGTAATATTTTTGCTACCATGAATATTTTATTTGTTTTTCTTAACTGTTTCCAAATAACTCTGCTTTCTACTTTAGAATGATTTTGATTTTACTACCAAATATTTTTTATTACCAATTTAAACTGTTTTCCTGTCTGCTACCAAATAATTCTGTTACACTTCTAAATTTCGACTCTCTTTTTACCTGCTGTCAGTTCTTGCCTTTTATAGTTTTTTATTTGACATAGGACTGAACATTTTAAACTTTTTAACCGCATATTTGAAAATCCATTTTTACACACAATAATCTACCTCCTGATATTTAATTTCAAATCTAAATAACTTTCCAAAATACCCTCTACTTTTCTTTAAATTTGCACTTTTAACTATTTTGTTCCATGTTATCAAGTAGCTGCTGTACTTCCTTTGTTGTATGAATTTCAGTCTAATTTGATCATTAAATCTGTCAATATTTCGCTCCAAAGTTGTATTATGATATTTGAATTTAACTTGGTTATTTTTGTTGGAAATAGTTGTTTTTCAATCTTCAATTAATCCGAAATAATTTAATACGTGTCTAAAGTTTCTAATTATTGGTCAATATCTACTCAAAATGTATTTAATATAATAAAATTTTGACTATGAAATTTGTCTACTGTCAGGTTGAAATTTGATGTATTGAAATAAAAGTATGTTTTATATTTTCATTTCATTAAATGATGTTACTGTAACATAATAAGTCAATAGAATATTTTTATATCATCATTTGATTTTCTACTCTCTTTTTAATAAATTTAGTTTATACTGTCACATTTGCTAATTTTCAAAAAATGCATTTACTGTTTGAATTTTGTTATGTAAATCATCTACACATGGCCAGTTTACAGTCTCGTTTTATATTTCAATCATTTCTATTCACGTTTTGATCTTTAAATTGCATTTGATGTTTTCATATAACTTTTACATGCCATCATTTTACAAAATTCTCATTGTTCTCTAATATTGGCTTTTTGTTTCAATTCATCATTTATTATTTTATATACTACTCATTTATTAATCAGAACTTATTAATTTGATTCCCTTTTATTTGGATACGTTTGTTTCCATTTCAATATATATATATATATATATATATATATATATATATATATATATGTTCTGAGAGGCTTCCACGGTCATTATTATGAACTAAGCTAGGTTCCGGGTGAGAACCGCGTCTGAATTTATTGAATACTCGACGTTTCGACTCCTGCTTCGGAGCCATTATCAAGAGACAAAAGTGAAAAAGAGTTTCAGAGTCTAGATCGAACTCGGGGCCTCAATCTGCCTACTCCCCAAGAGTCACTAGGTAACTGAACTGAATTTGAGTCTGCTCTGCTTCTTTTATTTATAGGTAGCGCTGGGTTAGAAGAAGATGTCACGTGATGAGGCTGTGTTGTGATTGGTTGGGTATTGGTGGGCGTGTCTGCTTTGTTTAATCTGGCAATTACGGAGGTCCAAGCTGTGGGAAGGCGAGTACTGTCATCGCGTCTATTTAGACAGAGAGGTCTTTTTTCTATTTCGATAGCTTCGCGAATAGTGGATGCCCTAAGAGAATTGAGAGATATGATAGTCCTACTGTCCTCGAAGTTGATAGAGTGCCCTGTTTGGATATGGTGATGCGCGAGAGCTGAAGTCGGATCTTTTTTACGAACTGACAGAGAGTGTTCATATACTCGATGGTTAACGCGCCTGTTGGTACGACCGATGTAGCTTTGTGGGCAATCGCGACATGAGATTTCGTAAACTCCTCGATCCTCGTTAGGTACTTTGTCTTTGGGGTTACCGGTTAAGTTGCCTATAGTTTGAGTGGTGTTGAAGATAGTCTTTATTTGATGTCTTTGTAAAATCCGTGCAATTTTGTCAGTGACTCCTCGAATGTATGGAAGTACGGCTTTTTGATGTTGTTGCTCTGTTTCTGACGGGGTTGGTGTGATTGGGGGTTGTTGAGATTGATGAATTATACGCGCAATGTGGTCCGGATGATAACCGTTTTGTCGAAGGATTTGTTGAAGATTATTAAGTTCGTTTTGTCTATTGTCAATATCTGTTAAACGAATAGATCTGAGAGTCAAAGTCACCAATGTCCCCATTTCAGAAACGTTAGATATTCTAAAAACAAAATACAATATCTCTTCTGACATTATCAAACTTGTACAACACTGTTCCTCTAACACTTATTTTTCATTTCAAAACACTCTGTTCAAACAAGTCCGTGGGGCCCCCATGGGTTCACCTCTTTCTCCAGTGCTTGCTAACATTTTCATGGAACAAATCGAAACCCAGGCCCTAAACTCGTCTAATTTAAAACCTTCCTGTTGGCTTAGATATGTAGATGATACTTTTGTCATTTGGCCTCATGGCAGAGATTCATTAGACTTCTTCCTACAACACCTCAATGGTATACATTCTAATATACAATTTACAATGGAAATCGAGTCCGATTCTTCTCTCCCGTTTCTTGATGTCCTCATAACAAAAACCAACAATGACAGATTCTCACATACCGTCTATAGAAAACCAACCCATACCAATCGATACTTAAATGCCCAATCACACCACCACCCTGCCCAATTGAGTTCTGTAATGAAATCTTTGACTCTCAGATCTATTCGTTTAACAGATATTGACAATAGACAAAACGAACTTAATAATCTTCAACAAATCCTTCGACAAAACGGTTATCATCCGGACCACATTGCGCGTATAATTCATCAATCTCAACAACCCCCAATCACACCAACCCCGTCAGAAACAGAGCAACAACATCAAAAAGCCGTACTTCCATACATTCGAGGAGTCACTGACAAAATTGCACGGATTTTACAAAGACATCAAATAAAGACTATCTTCAACACCACTCAAACTATAGGCAACTTAACCGGTAACCCCAAAGACAAAGTACCTAACGAGGATCGAGGAGTTTACGAAATCTCATGTCGCGATTGCCCACAAAGCTACATCGGTCGTACCAACAGGCGCGTTAACCATCGAGTATATGAACACTCTCTGTCAGTTCGTAAAAAAGATCCGACTTCAGCTCTCGCGCATCACCATATCCAAACAGGGCACTCTATCAACTTCGAGGACAGTAGGACTATCATATCTCTCAATTCTCTTAGGGTAACTGAACTGAGTGACTCTTGGGGAGTAGGCAGATTGAGGCCCCGAGTTCGATCTAGACTCTGAAACTCTTTTTCACTTTTGTCTCTTGATAATGGCTCCAAAGCAGGAGTCGAAACGTCGAGTATTCAATAAATTCAGACGCGGTTCTCACCCGGAACCTAGCTTAGTTCATAATAATGACCGCGGAAGCCTCTCAGAACATATATATATATATATATATATATATATATATATATATATATATATGGTATAATTCTGAAATAATAAGAATACAGTGTTTGTTTAGTTGTAGTAAATCCAATGGTATAGAGGTCTATTGCAACTGAAGGCGAACAGTCAAAAGTATATTTTGCGGATAAAAATAGTTCTGAAACTAACTTTATAGCAGGCACGATGACAGTGATAAAAAATCATTTTAATTGTTTATTTATCTGATAAATGAGGGATCGAATATAATGAAAACATACAAACATACATTAGAACTGGTTTAAGACGATTTCACAGGGACCCAATGCTAATGCATGGGTGTTTGACACAATTGTAGTTGACTAATTTTCGTCTTCATCATTATCACTTAGGGCCTTTTTTTGTGCGTTATTCACTTTCGCAATAAAGTCTTCAATTGATTGAATTTCGTTTGGTTCCACATTGCCACCAGTGGAAATGGAATGGAATAGGAAAACCTTTCAATATCTCGGGTGCTTTCTTGACGTAGAACCCGTCAAGAAAGCAGGTTTCATTTTATATTTTCTGTAAGGTCGATATTTGTTTTCATAAAATGAAACATTAAAATATAAGACGTCACGTGTATGTATACATGATTTATTACGATTAACCGTTGACAATTTTTACACTGTTTACCTACGTTTATCAGAACGACTTCTAACCTCTATAGGTGTTACATTGATGTTTATTTCCTTTCCTGTAATCTGATACTATGTAGACCCATTTCCATTCATCTGGGATAACTTCTTCGTTAATACATAAGAAGAAAATACACGCAAGGTTTTCATAAAGTTTAGTGGTTCCATTCTTTTATGGCTTTCTCTAAATACCCTCTATGCATTCTAGCTTTTATTTGGTATTTCCTGATATTCTTGTCTGTGTTCTACTTTATTTATAAATTTCCAGGATTTGGTGCGTCTTCTACCCTTTGGCATTTTCTGGTCTAACTTTCTTATTTTGTTGTTGAATATTTTTCCTTGTTTCCTTATAATTTCCTAGATCTTCCTTTTTAGTATTTAACCATAGTTTATATATTCGCTTTATTGGGTTTTTCGTCTCTCTTTTGTACCCACTGCTTCTTCAACTTGTTGTTTCATGTTGCTTTTAAATTAGAATATATTTCTTGAGTTGTTTGGTTGTCTGGTTCTAGAAGATATTGAGCTAGTCTTTTCTTATAAAGATATTTAGTACTCTTATTTTCAAAACTATCAACGTTAAACTATTGGTTTGCTATATTTTGATTCTGATTTTTATAGTTGTTGTAGTAATATACCTGAAAGGGAAGAAAACGGTCGTTCTTTACAAATGGTGGTCTGACTTCAGAGTCTTTTTAAGTACTCAAACATCATTGATCTTCATTAGCGACTGTTATTTCACTATTAGGTAATCGATTATGCTTTCTAATCCTTTCGTTGGCTGGGTCCAGGTGAATTTATGAAAATTTATGTTTGTAATATCCACTTGCAATTTTACATTATATCGGAAGTCTATATCGTTAAGCCATTATCATTATCTCCAAGAATTATAATTTCTGTCTGTTTCTGTTCTAGTAGCCGTCATTTGAGACTGCGTAAACGGCGAATATCGTTTGTGATTATGTAAATTTAGATTCACTATCATAAGGTTTTCGTTAATTGATTCCAAGAAAAGTTAAAATTGCGAATTGACAATAATTTACAATTTGAATGTTTACATTATTTATTATACTTTCTACTTGAGTTAGTTCGAAAATTTCAGCATTAATGTATAATTAGTTAAATGGAAATTATGAGATGAATTTGAGCAACTCATGAAATCTCGAAACTATTACAAAACCACCAACCGAGGCACTTTTTCTTTGAAAGCTTTTACAACAATTTCATGTACCTATAACTGTTATTCGGGAGATATGCACAATTCAAAGTGCCTAACAACTTTATAAGTCTTTACCGACGTCAGGAAACAATATCCCGGCAAATCCTTTGAAGCTCCTTTCCGAGCTGCAGTTATATTAATTTGGTGGCTTCAACTATTTATAACAATGATACTATACGAACAACGGCTGTTCAAAATAATTTGTCAAAAGTGCAACTGTTTCTGCTCATTTATTTACTTTTTAATCGAATTCCAAAAAGGAGGAGGTTATCAATTCGTCGGCATGTTTTTTTTATGTATGCTCAGTGATTATTCAAAAACGGCTTGGGCAATTTTGATGATTTAAACCGTATTGCATTAAGAAATATTACCTAAAGGTACCATATAATTTTCTATAACGTTATATTTACGGTTTTCCAGAAAATCAGAAAAACAGTAATTAATCTATTCTGTTTTCTCTAAAACGGCTCGTACTCTAGGGAAGTTAGTATTTAAAATTGCAAAAAAATTCCACAGATATTTGGTTGGCTTTTCTTGAAAAATGTATATAGCACAAAACATAAAAACTATTGTTAACGAATTTTTATTCCGTAATTAATTGTACGGAGTGTTTAAAGTTGCAAAATTCGCAATTTTAGCAATTTATGTAAGTTTACAGCAACTGAATGAAAAGTTCTAGGGTCAAAACTAAGTTTGTTTTATTCGTAATTTCAAAAGCGACTAAATGATAGGTTCCTTTAGCCGATTGGATAATTAGTTATTGAGTTCTTTGGAAAAAACTGTAAAACATACGCAATTTTTAATCGTCCATAGTTATTGTATAAGATTCGTTGAATTTTGAAAATCGGCAGAATCTTTTATTTCTAAGAGGTAAATAACTGGGAAGAATTTCAAATTTACAGCTCAGACGGTTATCTTGCAAATCTGAATTTTTTCCAGGGCTTTCGATTTTAAGTGAAGTTTACAATGCTCCCATTTTGAGTTAAATTAATATTTTAACCATCTGAAAGGAACATATTAATTATGAGTTCTTTAAGTACTATCCCTCATAAATTAATGTTCTTTTAGTTTTATTTTATTGTATGTAATTTCAGCTTGAAAGCCTGCATTTTGGTATTCGGAATTAAATAAAATGTACTGGTCTGAGAAGCACCTTCCCCTCATTTTACTACTGCGTTCGAACTGACATTCATTTCAAATCGCTTTTATTCTTTCTCTAATACAAATGCCAGGGACGAGAAATGGTGACATATTATAATTTGTTCATTGAAATGTTACATTTCTATTTGTTGATATAACTTTTCGTCTAATCATTTTACAAAAAAAAAATGACATCATACCATTTTTATATATGGTGTTTTAAGGAATAATTTTCATTATAAACTTTTTAAATTTATTCATTAGTTAACAACTTCATAGTTCATAACTATACATTAATATTAGTGATTTGCCATAAGTATATTGTTGATTTTCTATTCTCTGACTCATTATTTCCTTTCGAAAGTTTTTTCCTTTGAAAATTGTCGAATAAATTAATTGTGATACTGCGATCGACTTTGATTCAAAACTCTGAGAATTAAAGTCAGCAAAACAATTACGTGTTAAATCATATATCAACGGAAATTTTTTCATACATTTATTCAATAACATTATACAAAAATGATTGATTTAGCATTTTTCAATATACTTTCCTGCGTGATGTACACACTTTTTCCACCGAGATTTGGGAGTTTCAGTATTCTCTGTTCATAGAATGTTTGAGGGCGAGTTGCAAGCCAACTACGCATGTGCTCCTCAACTTCTTCATATATTCCAAATCGTTTTCCTCCCGGAGATTCTTTCAGAGGCAAGTCAGGGCTATACGGAGGGTGGGCGAGTTATCCGCCCATTTCTTCCAGTGTATTCCTTATTATTTGCCAACCGTAACAACTGGGAGTAGTAATCCACAATCACTGTACGTTGGGCACGTAGAAAATCAATCAGTATATTTCCTTAGAGTCAAAAAAAATCGTGGCAAGGACTTTTTCAGATGAAAGGCGAGTTTTGAATTTTATTCTTTTTTTGTCACTTTAGGCGATGCGCTTCAAAAAGGCCTTCCCTTCTCGATGAAATCTATTTAAAAGTCTCTAGTTTACAGTCAAAAATCTTGGAACCCATCGAGCACAAATTTTTCTGAAACCAAGTTGATCAATGATAATTGGTTGAATACTTCCATAGCTGACACCCAATTCTTAGCAAAATTCCTCTACGGTTAATGGGGGCTCATGTTCAATAAGCTGTCGAATACTATTGGCATTGTCAGCTGTAAGGCTTGTCCTTGTGCGTCGACCATAGTTATCATTCTCGTACACCCTTAATTTTCTCACCCACATATACACACGATTCTGAGACTGTGTACTATACCCAAACTGTACCTTCAAATGAGTTAGAATTTCTGAGGCTTTAACGCTTTTACTGGTTTAAAACTTTATGATAATCTGTTGCATAACAGACGAATGTAACTCTTGCTTAGTCATGGCTGTATTCTGCACTGACCACACATCATACAACAGGTATTAAGGACAAAGCCAAGCATACGCGCGTACCCGGCTGGTTCCCTAGTGTCCATAAACCAAAAACAACATAATCTAGCTCGAAACTGCATCCTAAGCTGAATAGCAAAATTACCGTTTATATTTGATTTACTCTCGTATATAACGTCATGTCAATTCGATGACATGCTATTTTTATTGTACCGTGAGGGGAAATTAGGATCCCCCTCTACTAAAATGTATGCGTTGACGAATACCAAAATGCAGAATATCAAATTAAATTTACAGACAATAGAACAAACCCAAAAGAATATTAATATATGATGAGTTGTACCGCAAGATTTGATAATTAAATTCTTCCAATTTGAAAGGAACTTTATGATTATATGATCTTTAGAAATTTCTGTGCTACCCTGTATATTACAAATAAAATTCTCTTAGTTACGTCAAAAATCAAATAATAAACATTGTCAAATATTTAAATATACATCTTGGAATTGTACCTTTTTAATCCGTAGTTTCTTAGCCATTGACGACGGGGTCTGATCTAGACCCCGAAACGTTTGGAATATACAGAAATTTCCTTTAAAGTGTGGTGTTATTTCCCAATAAACACTTAGACATTGAAAAAGATGCCACAAGTATCGTTCAGAAAACAACCTCATTTAGTAGGTACTAAAAACGCGCATACAACACACTTACCCTTGATTCTTTAAATTTTTACTCTGTTGCTGAGAAGTCATAAAACCAGTCAAAATTAGAGTTTCTGCTATTTTAAGCACCTAGTATAATTAACTAAGAAGTAAAAATTTGTTAACAAAACTTTTTTTGTGTTACGCGGCGTACTTTCTTCAAGGAAAACCATTCAAACACCTGCGGAATTTTTTTTGCAAAAATGGTATTAAAAAAATGCCAAGTTCCCTACACTATCAATCAATTTGGATATTTTAAATGTATCCTACAAAGAGATGTTCCAGCTTGATCCCGTACAATTTTCTAAAACGTAATATATACAATTGTCTTGAAAATTAGAAAAATATATGCAAAAACTGTACAAATCAATGTAAATGTCAATGTTTCATCATAAATATGTAGCTTAAATTTCAAGATATGCCATGAAAGTATGTCGTACAAGGTGTTTGTAACGGTTCTCATTTTACGGGGCTTAAAGTGAAAGGTATCGAAAAGAAAAATTGTTATCTGAGCGATCTTCTATTTACGCTATACCGTGGTAGGTGTGTATGTGCGTACATGGAAATCCAAGCGGCAAGCAATGTGCAGAGGGTATAGGGTAGAGTAAAACTGTAGTTATACATGTGGGTTCAAAAAATCTAATGATATTTTTTTTTATTTTTTTTTTATTTTTTTATTTTTTTTTTATTTTATTTTTATTGCCCAACAGAAATAAATCCAATTACAGGACAAATATTATCTTATAAAGTAATGAAACACACTAGTAAACTATGGTATCTTAAATATTAGAAAATGATAATAACAACAAGAAATAAAAGAACAGAGAATATTACAAATATTATAACATAAATTTTACAAACAGTTTATTAAAAGAAGAAATAAAATAACAAATGACAAATATATTACCTCATAAATTCTAACCACATATTTTAAAAGAATCGAAATAACAGTTGACAAAAGACTTTCACTAGTAACTGTGCCATGGTTGATCTGACATTTGTTGAATATATGCTTCAGCTATTGAATCAAAATTGTCATAGTTAATATCACATACTCTACATATACTGTTATAAGCTCTACACATGATAAATAATGGCGACTTCATAAGAACATTTGTATTTGCAAACAGATAAAAATAGGTGTTATTTCTTGAACCAAGCCTTGGCGAATGTATCGGGATCATTGACAGAAGAACAGGAGAGTCAATTCTGTTGTGAACCAATTTGTATAGAAATGAAAGGCTATGTAAATTCCAATGCATAACAAAAGATCTTATCCCAAATCTGTCAAGAAGTAAATTGTGCTGGTACCCTCTGACAGGATATAAGCCGTCGACTCGAAAAGCAAGAAATTTCAGGAATTTTCTTTGCACTGCCTCCAAACGGTTATGATGAATCTTGTAGACAGGATGCTAGATAAGATTGCAATAATCTAACTTTGAGCGCACTAAGCATGTATATAAAGATTTCAGCGCGGATATGTTATGAAAGGTGTTGCAATTTCGCAAAACAAAACCCAGCGAACGTAGTGCCGAATTGCAAGTTATGGAAATATTTTCAGCGAATGAAAATTTATGATCAAAATATACACCCAGGTCCTTTATGATAGTGCACCTCTCAATAGTTTGATTGTTCAACGAATAATCGAATAGTATAGGATTCCTCTTCAAAGTATAAGAACATACTTTGCATTTCGCGATGTTCAAAAAGAGTTTGATCTTGGTACACCATAACGTGAGCTGATTCAGGTCATGTTGTAGCCGTAAGCTATCATTGATGCTCTCGACTTTAAGAAATAATTTCAGATCGTCTGCAAAAAGAAGAGTTTCAGATAACAGTATACTTGATAAGTCGTTAATGAATATCAGAAACAATAACGGACCGAGATTGGAACCTTGCGGTACTCCTGAACTGACAGTAAATATGTTTGATTTGAAGCTGTTATAGCTAACAAATTGATGGCGGTTACTTAAGTAGAATTTAAATAGACTAACCAGTGGGTAACTCAAACAAAAGACCGATAATTTTTCGATAATTGTAGGGTGATGAAGTTTATCGAAAGCCTTGGTAAAATCCGTGTAGACCACGTCTACTTGACTTTTGGAGTCAAGGGCTGCAGCTGTGAACTGGGTGAAAATCGATAAGTTATTGACTGTGGATCTATTTTTCATTCAGGGAATATCCCAGTTTTTAGGATTAAGTTGAATATAGAGTATAACGGTGAAGCCAAAACAGTCGAGCAGTCTCTAATCAAGAAGCAGGGAATCATGGCATGTCCAGATGTAAAACTATCTTTAAGGCGTTTAGATGACGTTATGATGTCAATTATAGATAAACTTGCTATAGAAATGTTAGGCGAGCATTTTATGGTAGATAAGCAGTGGCCTATATAGGATGGTTGAAATATAAGTTGGAATAGAGCTAAAGTTATACAGGGTGGTTCAAAAAATAGTGTATTGGGTGACACATAAGTAGTTGGATATACTAAGTAGTTGAAATAAGGTGAAGAGAAAATTTTATTTATACAGGGTGAATCACAAAACTTAAAAATAGTTAAATAAACATAATGCAGTAAAGATATTAGGGCGGAGGGTTCAAAGAATGTTAAAAGCAGTTGCATATACAGGATGATTGAAACATAAGGTGAAGTAGTATTAAAGTTATACAGAGTGGTTTAAAAATGTTATATCGTGTGGAACATAAGTAGTTGCTTATACTTGACATATAGGGCGAAGTAAAATTATAGGTATACAGAGTGATTTAAACAATACAAAAATGGAAAGAGTCAATAGAGTGGAGAGGATTAATACTTATAAGGACAACATCATGTGGGGTTGAATTATAGTGTACAGAGTGGTTCAGAAAATCTTAGAAAAATAATTTGTATTTGGTGCCCAAACACAGAATTGTACCTTAAATCAGATAAATAAAGAATATATGTCTGAAAATAGTGAATGATTGCACATGGTTTCTAAGGGGTTTATATTCTATTAAGTCAGTTGAAGTCGGTTCTTTTTTAAATATAAATTATTTATTTTATACAAATAGAAATGTTTACAAACAATTCATTGCCTAATTTGGGGATCTTACACACTATTGCAGATAGGTTAAATTAGGGAAAAGATGAGCATATTACTTATCATATAAAGCTATCATATAAATACCAAAAAAGTTTCAAAATATGGGGAAAATAAAATTTAAAATATAAACGTCTAAAAATAGGTATACAGGGTGGAACATAATACAGCGCAGATATTTTGGCACGTGACAGTACTGGTCAATATTAACTAATAAGTCTTAAAGCCATATTCGATTATTAAGTTTTTAAAATTCCTATCAGACAACCGTGTACGAGTACGGTATGAAAATACTACATTCAAAAATTATTTTGGTTTCAATGAAGAACGAGAAAGTATTGTAAAACAAGCAAATTGCAAGCAAAAACGTCGAATATGTATGTTTACGGGAAAAAGCACAATATGAAACGGGATCTAAATAAATACGTGAAAATTATATCCTGGTATTACTGATTTGTGAATAATTAAAATACATAAACATAATATTACTTCACACACCAACAGAAAATTGTTCAATATAATAGTGAAATGAAAATAATTAGCCTCGTTAAGCCAAACCATATCAAAATATTACATTCCAAACAAGTATAAGGTTTTTGCAAAGCACAACCTACATTGTTTACTTCCGCTGCGATTTGAGCGAAAGCTGTTTAACCAATGTTGCCACGTTTTCTGTTTTATAAACTCTATTGAAAGTTTTTATATTTAAAAACTTTCAACAAAACTTTGTTTTAACGTCCAATCATTTATTAGGAATGTTTTTATTATTCTGTTCAGTTGATTTTGCTGCTCTATTACAAATAGAGAGAATTACGCATTCAAGGGATTACGTTAGTTGACAACTTTGAAAAGTTTTTTCAAACAAAAAGTAATTTTTTTACATATATCGAATAAGCAAATAAGAGTTTTTAATTTATAATAATTGTTCCTATATGCACTGCATTATGATGGACCCTGTAATAAGCATCCTGTTTAATGAAATTTAAAGAATCTTGGCATGTTGTGAATCAACAGCTATCGAATAGTATTGAGAATTTATTTACTATAAAATAAATACCAATAATATTGTTCAAAAAATTTAAAAAATCATGTTTCAATTCGAAAATTTCTTAAATTTTAATAGCATATGTAACACGACACACTATTGAATTCCTGTTTAAACAGGCTTTAAAACGAGATATTACTCCTGGTAGGGTGATGAGGTTACAATTTAATTAACGTTTAGTATGGTTAAATATGTCACCCGTCGGGAAATCTTTGGACATGTTTTTGCGATTTTCAAAATAATGACTATTTTGGGAAATATTAAAGGAGTAATATAAGTGGAAAAAAGTATTTTTCTCTTACAGCAAATATGTTCTTCGTTATTAAAATATAATTCACAATTATTGGTACACTAATCATAAATCGGACTAATTCTGCCAACTCTGAGCGAGTCGAAAACTCATATGCAATAAAAGCTTTTGTATATACCTATACGCCATAATTTCTCCATTTGCTTCGTATGGGGTTCCATAAATTTTACCATTGAAAGTCATTTGCATTAACCTCGCTTTGTGAACTTCAACAAGAGAACTTCAAAACACAAACAACTTCAAAAATGGGTAATAAATTGAACAATTCATGCCGGTTTATTTGCAGAATATTCGAAGGAAAGTTCAGTTAATTATGTGTTCATTGAATAATTAACGACAAATGTTATAGAAATTATATGTTAGTACAGGATGAGCTAAATATTACTCGCTTTATGATGTAGTTTCTGTTTTGTTAGAGAACAATAGAAGATAATAAGACTTTATGTGAAATTCATTATTACAATCGTGTGTAGAAATCCATGCACACTTGAAGGGAGGCAAATAGGATTGTATGTTTTAACATCTACCGCATATATTTCGAGAATATTTCCTAATATGTTATAATCTCATTACTCTCCTAAGAGATTTCATTTCCAGGGTTTGTATAGTGTTTCTTTGTTGTTTTATGAGGACCCAGAACTCGCTTCCATACATTAGGGTTGAGGTGACCACAGTTTTATAATTCTATTCACGTTTCTATGCAAGCTCTATGTATTTAGATGTCTAGTGATTGTGCCGCCTGTGTGACTAAATTCGTTTGGCTTGTTTTCAACATCTTGACAGTGTTTTACACCACAAGTGTTTGAACTATTGATCTGTTCTAAACATCCATAATTTATTATTGGCCGTATTGGGTTTCTCTTCTGGTGTTTGTTTGTAGAGGTTAATCTATTTGCCAGTAACATAAAATGTTTGATTATAATTTTGCAAACATTCAATTATCTTATGGGTGGTGAAATGTTTTTTTATTTTTTGAGCACCTAAAACAATAGATCCATAAGAATTAAAAGGTGGATTTATTTCTTTAAGTGAAGTAATAGTTGACTCGTCATTGTGGGAAACTTTCAATATTATATGGGGGAATGGGGGTCACTATTGTTTTAGCGAGGATTCAATATCTTAGAAATAAAAAGTAGTAGGGTTGTAAATCTTTAATAATTAACTGATACTACAATTGCAATTTCCACAAATTACGTTTTTTGAAAACTGTCCGACGCGTTTCGACTAATGTCTTTGTCAAGGAACTAGACTAACTCGGTATTTCTTGAGGAAGTTGTATTTATATTCAAGAAGTGATATAATTACCAGCTACTTAGTTTTAAACAGGATTATTTAATTTTATTACAGGTAAAAGGATTAACTAAAGAGGTTTATTAAGGGAGAATTATTTATTTCTGTCTGGTCGTTTAACAAATTACCCGTATTTTTAAGTTTATTAATCTGCAATGATTCTAAAAGGTTTAATTTATTGCCTTTATTTTCTGAATGTAATAATTTTTCCTCGAAAAGATGATTTTCTGTTACTAAATGTTCGGCATAATTGGAATCTGTTTTTTGATTAATGAAAGAATTACGGTGTTCATAGATACGTTTTTTACACGCTCTGCCGCTTTGGCCGATATAGGCTTTAGGGCATGACCCACATGATAATTTATAGACTCCAGATTTATTTTTTGGATCGATTTTTGATTTGTTATTTTTGATAAATTTTCCAAGACTATTGTTTGTTTTGAATGCAACGTTAATATTCTGTTTTCTTAAAAAGGATGCTATTTTTAAACTTGGTTTGCCAAAATAGGTTATACTATTATATGTATCAATATTGGTTTTGCTGTCAGGGTAAACTTCTCTTAATGCCTTTTTGTGTTTTTGATTTCCAAGAATATTTTCTATTAATCCGGCCTCAAACCCGTTATTTACTGCTATCTGTTTGATTATGTTTAATTCTTTCTGAAAATTATCTGGTGATTGTTTTATGGAAAGTAATCTATGAACCATACTATTGTAAGCGGAAAGTTTTTGTTGATATGGATGTATAGAAGTGCGGTGAATCGTTAGATCGGTTTGAGATGGTTTGTGAAATATTGAAAACTCGTGTTTGCCATTTACCTTGTTAACTGTTAGATCTAGGAAATTGATTTTGTCATCTTGTTCACACTGTATAGTAAATTTAATATTTGGATGGATATTGTTTATAAAATTGAGAAACGTTTCTAATTGTCTATTCGTCCCTACGCAACAAGCTAAAATTGTGGTATCAGATAAGATAAGATAAGATTGTAGTATCAGTTAATTATTATAATGAATTTCCAACAAGTATCGGCCGAATCAATTCAGTATTTGTAAATCTTTATTTATTTATTAAATGTTCCCCGTTTCAACTCCTGCTTTGGAGCCATTATCAAGAGACAAAACAGAAAAAGAGTTTCAGAGTCTAGATCGAACTCGGGGCCTCAGTCTGTCTACTCCCCAAGAGTCACTAGGTAACTGAACTGAATTTGAATCTGCTCTGCTTCTTTTATTTATAGTTATCGACCGGTTAGAAGGGGGTGTCACGTGATGAAGGGGCTGTGTTGTGATTGGTTGGGTGCCTGCTTTGTTTGTTTATATTTTTTTGCATTTAAAAATACAAATCGACGTGTCTAAGCGTGTTTCCCAACACACCCTCCTTTATTCGTTATCGAATTTATTCCATTTGACTGTTCCACACTGTATAATGTTCAGTTAAGAAAATATAAATGTAATGCATGTTTATTTTCTGTTCTTTAATATAGTTTTTACTTTCAACCTTAGTATTAGTTTCTAAATTTGTAATTTGTTGTATCATCCAGATTTGTAAGTTATGATGGAGAATAGATAAATAAAAATAAATATCACAAAATTTATTTTGGTTTATGAAAAATATTACTCTGGTATCTTAATACTTCGGACAGCAAGTAAAATAATTGAATTATCTTTAGAAGAAAACTCATTAACTTCCCTACTACAAAAGATAATGGAAAAGTATTATTAACCCAAGAGGTGGTCGTAATACCTAAATTTGATATTATAAGTAATGCTGGATAATAATCAGAAAATCCAATACAATTTATATAGGGGCTGAACTTCGGCTAATTTAAATTTAATAGTTAACAACATAACTCAGCTGCAGAGTCCTGAATGCACGAGTAATCAATATGCACTACGTATTGCAATAAGACTCGCTTCTCCAGAAACATGACCTATGCAAATTTCCTATTATTCGGGTAAATAGAGTTTACAACACCAATATGCAGACTGATGGAGATGCATTCGTTATATTAGGGACGTTAACAGTGATGGATTACCGCCTAGGCCCGTGAGGCCCGGGCCTAGAGCGGCACAATGTGGGGGGGCAGCAAATTTTTCAGAATGTCAAAATTTTAAATCTGATATAATGTAACGACAATACATTTTAAGGATTTATTCTGATTTTATTTATATAAATTTACAAATAAATTTCTATGAAATAGAATGTAATTCTTTTTCTGATTAACTTTGTTCTGCTAAGTATTTTGGTGTAATTGTGGATTCCACGCCTGATATTGCTCATGTTGATCAACTGACGATAATTATTAGATATCTACGCAACAATTGTAAAATTGTCGAAAGATTTCTGGAATTCATTCCAGATACTGGCGTTAAGGCTAAAGACATTGAAGATGCTTTGTTAAAATCTCTGGAGGATAATGGTTTGAATATAATGAATTGTCGTGGTCAGTCTTACGATAATGCAAGCAACATGTCAGGTTTATATTCAGGAGTGCAAGCACGAATCAAAACAACTAATTCATTAATCCTTGAAATTTAGTGGGAACTTGTGCAGCTGAATCTGTTACCGAAGCAGTTGACTTTTTTTCTACTTTGCAAGAATTATATAATTTTTTTACTGTTTCGACACATCGTTGGGAAATTTTAAGACAGCATACAAGTTTAAGACTTAAAAGCCTTTCTCAAACTCGTTGGTCGGCTCGACATGATGCATGCTACACATTAGAAAAAGAGTGGCCTGAAATAATTGTTGCACTAAACTTTATTGGTGAAAACAAAGATGAAAAACCTACTACGCGAGCAGAAGCTAAGGGACTGCAGCAAAAATTACAACATCTAGAAACAGCAATTCTAGTCATTGTTTGGAATGCAATTTTGGATCGCTTTAATGCTGCGAGTAAGAAGCTTCAGGATTCTCAAGCTGATTTATCATCTGTAATAAGAATATATAGTTCTTTGGCATTATTTCTACAAGATATGAGGGATAAACAATTTATGACTATGAAAAAAAAGCCAAAGCACTATCTGGAGTAAAAAAACCCGAAAACTTCAGGTTGACGAGTCACGGGAAAATGAAAGAACAGCTTTATCTGGAGAAGAACATTTTCGAACCAACGTCTACTATCCAATTTTAGATACTTTAAGTGTACAATTGACAGGACGTGAAAGTGCTTATTATAATCTTTACGAAAAATTAAATTTTTTTACAATTTGTATGAAATAGTTACTAAGTATCCAAATGATTTGGAAGAGACTTTCGCGAATGAATGTATTCATTTGCACTGTCAGCTAAAAGATTCTCTAATGAACACGAAAGATATTCGTTCCGCGCAAGGAATATACACTTTTTGCATTCTCAAAATCTTCAAGATGTTTATCCAAATGTAGACATTGCTCTACGTATTTTTTTGAGTTTTCCGGCTACGAACTGTTCAGGAGAAAGATCTTTTTCCACCTTGAAAAGAGTAAAAACGTATTTACGCGCAAGTATGTGCCAAGAGAGACTTAATGCTGTCAATTGAAGCTCAACTAGTTCAAGAAATTGATTGCAACGACATAGTTGATGATTTTGCTCAGACGAAAGCCAGAAAGAAGATATTTAAAAATTAAGTTATACATTATAGTTTAAGAAAACTGACTGTTATTTATGTTGTTAATATTTATTTGTATTGTTTAACAATTATACTTTTATGTAATAAATATTATATCTAAATAATATGAACGGTCTCAAAGAAATAAAATTTCATCCTTTAAAAAGGGCGGCTAATCAGACAGGGCCTAGGGCGGCAAAATAGTTAATCCGCCACTGGACGTTAAGAGGGTTTCGTACATATATCAGTAATCACATAACAATATTCTATATCACTAGTAGCGAGTACTGTGGATGCACTATATGTTTCCGGGATATTTTGCCGTGATCTATTGGAATGTCTTCCGAACTTTTTCTCTGCAACTAGGGCAGACATCTTCAGCGGCGCAAGCGTAGTTGAAACCTCGTTGAGTGCTCGAAGTGAACATAGATAGTGTTACGAAATTTACCAAAGCCGACCCTGTTTCACTTCAGTACGACACCGATCGCTTCTAAGATAAAAAATGTTCTCGAAATGGCTGTGGAGTTGATGATTAATTATACGAGAATTTTCGATGCTGGTTTTAAAAGGAAGCAGCCCAAGATCGCAAGTTAGTTAGACAGCGACGACTAGGGTATATTGTAATGTTATTGTGAATCAGCTGTTCTGTATAATTTGATGAAAATAAATGTTCTAGAAAAGTGAAAGTGAATATTAGTTTTATTTTAATTTTAAATTGAACCCACGGACTACATAACAATACTTTGATAAACCACTACTGTACTGTAAAGCTAATAGTCCAAGAGCTGCGCACAAAAATCACTTCATCTTTGTTATCGCTAAAATGTATTGCAAATGAAATAATAAGGAACACGAAAGAGAGTGGCTGATAATGTGGCCATGTCTGATATGTTTGAACTACATGGTCTCAAGATTTAAGAAAACATGTGTAAAAAATGTAGTTGGCGAATTTTTTGAATAATAAGACTGTAAACCCGGTTTACACTCTTATTCCCATATATTAGTGTACTCCGGTGTGTTAATTCTTGCCAACAGCTATTATTTAAATGGTGGCATGTCCATTACATACAGGTTTTTCAGGGTTTTTGTTTTTTAAATAATTTATTAATATTTTTGTGTTTATTAAAAAAGTATTTGTTTATAATAATAGATAAATATAATACACAATTTCATTTCTTTATTACGTTCAGATAGTGAGCATTATTTTTATCCCTTACATAACTACAGCACTATGAACACTATCTAAATACTTATCATCTTTAATAATTTCACATTCTGAATCACTCATTACATTTCCATATTAATTCTCGCATTGTACGCTAAGTGGTACCTATGTGTATCATCAATTGTGCCCGGTAGAATTTCGAGGCATATATTTTAGAAAAAGACTTTTTAACCGACCTTCTTATACAGGGCTTTTATTTCAAAACTAGAAACCCAAAATACCTATTAAAATATATTTAAAAGAAGAAGACAAATAAACACTTTAATTTATACTAGCTGTCGCCCAGTGGTCGAAATTCGACCAATTGTGTCAATATCTCTGGCAGGTTAAGTAACCTGAAAATTTTATCGTGACATTCTATCCTAGGACTTTAGGGAGAACAGCAATTACAGGGAACCGATCTAGATTCGGAACCTCTGTGTGATAGTTTCCTCGAAAATCCTAGATGTCGGTCTTACATCTCGCTTACACAAATAAGTAACGAAATTCAAGTTTTTTTCCGATATAATTCTGAGGACTTTATTTGTGTTCAAATTCGCAATTCTTAATTTAATATGACAACTATTCAACCGCTAATTGGATACCCTACAAATATATTTTTTCTAACCTCCCTGTATAGCTATAATTGCACTCAATTCTCTAACATTTATTAAAATCCTCATTACAATAATTCCATCTCATTATATATTTTCACCACCCTGTATATGCAACTGCTCATGGACCACGCATAATATTTTTTAACATTTTTGAACTACCCGGTAAACCATTCAGTATATGCCACTGTCTATGAGCCGGCGTATTTACTCTTTTTGTTTATGAAATTTTTAACTATCTTCTGTAACTATAATTCTACTCCGACCTATATTTTAATCATCATATATATGGAACTCTTCATGGACTACTCTATATTTTAAACACCCTATATATGCAACTGCTTATGTGCCACCCACGAAAAAAATGATTTCTAACATATCTGGAATCGCCCTGTATAATTATATTATACAACGATTACTTTACCACTAAACAATAACAACGCTTGCATGCCACTTCCAGAACTACATGTTCTAAGTATATAACAGCATTGGTCCCTCTTTATATAATTACTCAATGTTTTGAGTCTGGCGGCGGCACATTCAGTTGTTTGGCGTTGACATTATGACGTAAATAATGAATTTTTATTATATTTTATTTAATGAATGAACCAATATTATAAATTAATATTAGCATTCTGCACTGAAGGTAGTCAGTAGCTACTAAACAAAACAAAAATGAAGAAAATCGGCTGAGAGACAGAGGAGAAAACGGTACCTAATCGTTTTGTCTTTGCCTGTTTATATATAGATTTACGGAGGGACACATTTTACAAGTATCGATCGCCCTGCAGTTTCATCCCCTAAGCGGGGGTGAATATCGGTTCTGCGAGTTTAAATACAAAGGGGTATCATGTGATACTTCTTTTTAAAGATCTCTTTTTGCCAATCTTTTGACACGTCATTTTTAAAAATTAGATTATTTTTTACAGAGCTATGAACTAGAAACAGTAAAAAATCTTTTTTTTTAAATAATTGCCATCAAAACTGGTTTAGGGTGGTTTTTAGGGTCTCTGATCAAGCATCCGAGGTCAGATTGGCAACATTCAAAATCAGAAATAAAAATTTAAGACATTAGCTGTTTTGCATCAAACTTCTTATGAGGGGGTTTTTGTATTCGCTGATGACAAAAATCAAGATGGGGGATCCATTATGGACGAAATTTTGTCCACCATTTTGAATTTTGCAAATCTGACCCCGTGTTCGTTATCAGGGATCTTAAAAACCACCCTAAACTAATTTTGGTGTAATTGGCAATTATTTTCAAAATTAAATTTTTTACGGTTTCTAGGTCATTACTCTCTAAAAAATAATCTGATTGTAAAAATGATGTCAAAAGATTGGCAAAAAAGAGACCTTTAAAAAGAGCTATCAGATGATACCCCTTTGTATTTAAACTTGTTGAAGTGATATTCACCCCCACTTAGAGGTTGAAACTGCAGGGTGACTGATAACGTAAAATGTGGGCCCCGATAAATATAAATTAACGGATTTTTTTATTGTATTGTGATCTTTGGTAATAGTAATCTTATCAATTATTCTAAAGAAATTGCCACTGAAGTGATGATATAGGCGAATTAAATTTTATGCCCGAAATTGAGTTCAATTTTGCTCTATAAAAGATATAACTGTAGCCGAAACTAACAATAGACGTGTTCCAACCTTTTTCCCACAAATAAGTTCCTGCATTTATAACATTTATAACATTTTGTTCAACCCACGCGTTTTTACTCCATGCTTTTGATAATGAACTACTTGATTTATAAAGTAAGAAGTTATTTGTTGTTCATTTGTAGCAAAACGAAATAAGGTTTATAAAAATTAAGTTAAGATTCTTGTGCATGTTTAAGAAGCTCTTGGTAAGCTACATTCTGCATGTAACATAATAACATCTAATTTGTTTTGTGCATCCAAGAGTCGCAAAATTTCTATTGCGATGTTTTTTTCCATTGTGTGGGCTTTGTGTTTTATTGGCAAGTCAAGTAAATTTAGTATTATAATAGCTTTAGCCTGTGACAAAGTTGAAGAGAATTTAAGCATCTTTCTATAATGCTGGAATCCTTGGAAAAAATAATTTATTTTGGTGCGATTGTAAAGCTTGACTTGAATGTAGAGTGTGAACTTCGGATTTAATTATTTAATCTGTAGTTAGGTATTTAGGGGCATTTTCCTTGGTTCTGTATTTGTTAACGTCACTTTTTTTTGTCATTTTGGACATATTTGGTAATATATATTATATTTCGTTTAATATTGTTCTTACCGTTTACGAATTTTCTGCAAAATCGATTGATACTTTTCATTTGATGTATTACATAATACGTTTGAAAAAAAATTGAATTTCTTCATTTTTCATTTATTTTCATAATTTATCTTGCTTTATTTTCTGTAGACTTTTTACTCAGAAATCAAGACCCTGCAATTTCCGAGATAAGGGTGGGTAAGGTTCGAATTTTGTGTATATTTTCGTTAATAAACAAATTATTTTAAAGTAAAAATTTGAATTGCACATTTACTTTTATGAGTTGCTCTCAAAATTATTATTAGGATTGCCTGGTTATTTTTACTGTAAACTTTAGGTAAGGCCCCCAAAATTAGAATTTCAATCTTTTCCTTCCAGTTGTTTCGAAGAAAATACCCTGTGACATATATAAAGACATTATTTGCTGACAAAGTTAACTTCATTTTGGCGCTGTTGATCCTAGTATAGATTTTTACACTATATATGTTTTAAAAAAGGTTGATAGCATACATTGCATTTAATGTGTAAAAACGTGAGAAATGAGAACTAAATCAAATTAATTCAAAACTAACAAAAATATCATTGTACTAATCTAATTTATTCTTGATCCCAAAACCTATATTACAATAAATTAGTTGAGAATTTCTTATGCTCATATCGAGCGACTTTTTTTCATTTGACCTTCCTAAGGCTGAATGTAACTCATCTGATGACAAGTCTGCCTGTTGGATTCTGTTTGTGTGCAATTTCCAACGAGATTTCTGAAACCTAATTGAGTGTACTGGACCAAAACGTTTCTTTGTTTGTTTGATTTTTCGTTGAGAGCTTTGAATCAAGTAGATAAGAACGCAGGGTAAAGAAAAATCATTCAAGTAGATGTAATGCTATAATCATTTTTCTTTTGCACAGATTCTCTTGGAATATTTGTTGAAAAAGTATATATTTTCGATATTGTTTTGATAATAAATATAAAATTACTTTTTTTTTAATAAACTGGTACTTTTTTGTTTTAATAGTTGTTTATATAAACTAACACACAGAGTTTTTATTAGAAGTGTTAGACATTTAATAAAAAAACCTAGTATATATTTTAAATTAACTGCCTCTTTTCGTTTCATAAATTGAACTATGACAAATTAGTTGTACATTTTGTGCTTCAGAGCGAGCGAAATCGTATGAAATGAACCTAAGTAGGAGTGGATTATCTATGGTATCTATGTATCCCCTGTATTTCCTGACCTATTTTATTAAAAATAGTCGATATTCCCTTGAAATCCATAGAAATTACTATATTTTAACCTCTAGATTTAGTGTCGCGCGACGTGACCTTGAGGCTTTCGGAGAGGGCTATCGCCCTCATCGTCCCCTCTCAGGATCCGCCCTTCCTTCTAAAGTATAATCCTTAAATATTATTTCAATGACGAATAACTGAGTGACCATAAATAACACAGGTCAACATTTGATCTAAGCCGGAACACGGCATGCCGTATGGAGTACTGGGGTTTTTTTGGGTCGCTGAATACGATGAGAGGGTCAGTTGACCTCCATCACGTCAGAGTCAAGGTCATTTGAAGGTCAAATCGAGAGAATTCAACCAAAAAATCTGAAAAAATTGTTGCTTATGTTCTTGAGGTCTCTGAGTCCAAATGCGTAGTTTGACTACGCTTTCTTTCAGAGGTTACTTGAAGGTCATTTGAAGGTCAAATCGAGAGTTATACCAAAAAATTCATGCTAATGTTTTTGAGGTCTCTGAGTCCGAATCGGTAGTTTGTTTGACTTTGGACTTTTCCCAGAGGTTATTTCAAGGTCATTTGAAGGTCTCTAGAGAGGTCTACCAAAAAATTTAAAAAAATCTTGCTTATGTTTATGAGGTCTCTGAGTTCGAATCCATAGTTTGTTTGACCTTGCGCTTTATCCCAGAGGTCATTTGAAGGTCAAATCGAGAGAATTCTGACCTGATGAAGGTCAACCGACTCTCTCATCGTAATCAGCGACCCGGACTTAAAAATTGTTGATGGAAGTATGAATGAAAAAAAAAGTCTAAACTATCGAAGAAAACAGCATAGAGTGACTGAGAATAACAAAAAAAAAACAAAAGTAAGCAGACAACAGCTGAATTTTAAATTAATAATGACTATTAAAAATGAAGAAATATTAATATTTAGTGTAAACAAAAGAAATCAACTTATTTGTAGAAATTGTCAGTTCAACAAATTACTTTTCACTGATTAAGATTTTAAAGTGAGATTTCAAAAATTATAAACCTTAAGACGACAGTTCCAACATATCGGAAGGGAAATTTTGGAAGTAGTTCAAAGTCATCCGATAAAATACTCCACATGAATTTTTGAGATCACTAATTAAGAAAATGAGATTAGATTATAAAAATTTAAAAACTCAAAATGGTCGATTCAAGGTTGCAGACGAACAGTTTTTAAGTTGGTTAAAAAAGAATTGAAACAACTCTGCACATCGATTCTTGTGATCGCTAATTTTCAATTTGAGGTCAGAATTTGACAATATTAAATTTCGAACTGGCCGATCCCACATAGCAGACAAACAAGTTGAAGGTCAAGGCGAAAGTTAATCTCACGACCGAGGAGACAAATAACCGGGGATATTTTGTACAACTGTGATCTTGACCATTTTTTGAGCGACGCCTAATTTTCATGATAACCTACCGGTCACTGCTTGACCTTGGCTATACCTTCCAAGGTAAAGTTTTTTAAAAGATCTGGGTCATATCTGGGCATCAAATTATTCGCGAACGGAATTTTTACAATCTACAATTCTAGTTTCTTTTATGTAAAGTCATGGATTATTTTAAAACGGCTTAATCAAGTTGGATAATCTAAAATCCAGTGTGTTAAGGAATATCACGTATTTCTCTAAAACGGCTCAATCAAAGTAAATACTTTAAATTGTAATCGGTTAAGGAGGATTTTTTGAATATTTTGAATAAGTCTTCAGGAATATTTTTTTTGAAAAATGATAAATACACAAGTTTTAGCATTTTCCCCTGGCTATCTAACGTGACCATGACCTTGAGCTTGGCCATGACATTCACGGTCATATCGAGGTCAAATGCATTTTTTCAAATGAGAACCCCCATTTTTTATTCCGGTTCCGGAATTTTACGTTCAGAATAACCTTGAACATGACCTCGTTCATGATTTTGACCACTGCAAAGCTCAAATGCCTTTTTATCAAACGAGAACTTTCACCAAAATTACTATAGGGGTGTTTTTGAGTTGGCTGATTACGAATCTGAGGTCAGATTTACAAAATTCTAAATGCCAAATCCAAGATGGCGGACGCAAATGTGAAAAAACAATAGATTTCACCAAAATCGGAAGTTCAAATATAACATTTAACACGACCTTGACCTTCAATGTCTGATCATCCAAATCAGATTGGGAAACAGCGGATAATTTCACTTACGAAAATTGATTTATCAAATTTGCATCCGCCATCTTGGGTCCGCCATTTTGAATTTTCTATATCTGATAAGATTCATAATCAACGACCTCAAACCCCCTCCCCCATAACGATTTTGGTGAAAATATGAGTTCTTATTTCATAAAAAGGTCACCTTGGTAACGATCAAGGTCATGAACGAGGTCATGGCCAAGGTCATTCTGGACGTAAAATTTTCCGCTCTTTTCGAAACCGGAATAAAAAAAACCGTTTGACCTTGATATGACCGTTATGGTGATGGTCACGGTCAAGGTCATGGTCACCGTTACATAGGCAGAGAAAAATGCTAAAACTTTTGTGTTTATCATTTTTCAAAAAAAACCTGAAGAGGTGTTCAAAGGTTTCCATACTTTTGGCTGGCCCTGTATATCGTTCTCTAATGTAAAATAGCATTTTCTAGAAAACGGCAAACAAATGTGAAATAAAATTTGATTTGTGCAAGTTTTCATTTTGATTTATTTGAATGTTACTCTTTTTCAACACCAAATTACTTTTTATTTGATTTGGTGGAGTCAAGGTCATCACTATTTTTTTCACTTCACCAAATACTGGTTAGTAATAAGTGAGGCAGATTATTGGAAAAATTATTATATGGAAAAATATTTTGAAGAAACGCTGTCTATATTCATGTTAGGTCTGAATATGAAATCCGAAAACCAACAAAGGTCGGAAAGAAAAAAGAAAAAATGTACACCAATTAGGACGGTGAGAGAAAAAGTGGCAGCTGAATGTATAAAGTTTTATAAGCAATTGGCAAATTGCTGTTTACTGCACTTTGACTTCCGCAGAATGCAAATCCTTTAAGGCCTGGAAAACCCTTTAATCAGTCCAAATAAGATAGTAAACAGATTGTTATCTTGACTGTATGAAGTTATGCAACGCTACTCTACTTAATTAATCAACATATAAACTTTAAAGTCGAAAATAACTAAGACACCTGTGAAAATCTCCAAGGAATATATCAAAATTTCATTACTATGAAGACGACTTGAAAACCTCCATGTATTGAAATAGTTTTAGGGTAATCAAAGAGGGTGAATATGCTCTTTGCTATAAAGTTCTGTAAAACCGCACGAAATTGGTTCATACCCTGCAACTTAAATTACATGAAAAATTAATGAGGACTAAGATGAGCTATATTTAGAACGAAGTAAGTCAATCATTAGGGACAACGACCTTTACGTAGTTTAGATAATCTAAATTTGTTTCTAAAATTATTCTGTTAAAGTCGACGGAGTTAATTCCAATAACAAACGACGTTGAAACTACAATATGTGACTATTAGGCATATATATATATTATATATAATTGTTTAATGTATTTTCTTGATTTTAGGTCTTTCAAAATGATAAAACCATTTTGTCTGTTCATTGGGGTTTTTTCTTATCTATTTGAAACGTCTCCAAACAGATAAGAGAAGAATTTTAAGGAGAGAAAACCCCAATGAACAAACAAAATAATTCAAGATCTCTTGAACAATCTTTTCGAAATTACTTATGATAAATTCATGTTTATTTTACATGTTTTATTGATGACGTTTCGGTAATTTTTTGGCCTTTTTGAAATCTATTCTACGGCGTTAGTAACTGTAAATTTAAGTATATGCTGTTGTTATTTTTACATTTTGGAACAATTGAACTAAACTACACTAACGTCAAACGATCTGGCTATTCTTAAAGTGTAGTTTAGTTCAAGTGTTTCAAAATGTAAAAATAACATCAGCATTTACTTAAATTTATAGTTACTCACGCCGTAGAATAGATTTGAAAAAGGCCAAGAAATGACCGAAACGTCATCAATAAAACATGTAAAATAAACATGATTTTATCATTTTGAACTATCTAATATCAAGAAAATACATTCAACAATTTTATATATATGTCGGAGATAACGAAATAGTTGGTTTCTCAAGTGGCGAAGGTCTAAAGACTGTATCGTTTGTATTATCGGAAACAGGATATTTGTGCTTTCGAACTTTTGTTTACGATTATTATATTCTATTACAAATTTGCCAGCTAGGGATCGTGGGTGATTCATACGAGTAATCACCCGCCGAGCTGTTGATAACGCGATAGCGTGTGAGTCGGGTGTTATGCAAGATGTTTTTGATGAGAATCATATCGAGAGTAACGAGGTCAGTTCTGTTCAAACCTCGAGCGAGGTAAGATCGTAGAGGGCTATCGCGTAATCGGGATTTCGCCACGGTTCCGAGTAGAATACCTTGCGTTTCAATTTAGATTAATAATAGTGTTACGAAATTTACCCAAAACCGACCCTGTTTCGTTTCAGTACGACAACAAACGCTTTGAGATAAAAAAAACAGTTCTCGAAAAGACTCGGCAGCGGAAGGAGTGATGATTGATTTTGCGAGAATTTTCTATGCTGGTCTTATAATGGAAGCAGAAAGGATGGAGAGTTCAGTTATACAGCGACGACTAGCGTATATGGGATTGTTATTGTGATATTTGAATCAGCTGTTGTACATTCGATGTAAATAAAAGTTTCTAGAAAAGTGAATATGAATATTAGTTTTATAATTTTAAGTTGAACCCACGGACATATTGCAATATCATATCGCTATGCCCATCGAGCTTATGCTGGGTGGCACCCAGGATGAATTGATCATCAACATTATCTGTTGTTCGTATAGTTTGAAACTCCAGTGGTGGATCATTGTGGTGCCTTCGGTCAATTTAGTGTGATTATTACTTGTCGAATAAATGTTTAGCCCACATTTATTCCCTTTTGGATCAAACCCGAGATTCTCTCGTGGATTAAAACCCCGACATTGAAACTGGCAGAATCCAGAGGATAAAGGGTAGCATATCTTACGAATTCATATTAATAATAGATATAAAAAATTATAAAGCTCTCATAATGTTAGACGTATTGTACTGACTTTATAATGATTTAAAGTCAGTTGATAATTAAACTATAGTGAGTTGCAAAAGATAGATACCGGAATGCAAAATGTTGAAAACATAAAAATTTGTTAATAAAAATTATTTGTTTATTAAATTATTCGAAATTTTACAGAAAAATAAATTTAGTAATAAGTTATGCTTAATCCGCTGTTAAGGATAATAAATTGTTTAATGAGACATTCTGCGAAATTTGGCTTTCTTTCTCTAATAGGCCACAATAGAGAATATTTAATTTTTGCAAATCGGTTCTCTTGTTTATGCTATTGGATTGGTTATTAATGTGAACCATCTCTAGAAAGTTTCGTTTAAAAATGTTTTTTTCTTGTTCTAAGATGCTTACGTTATCAAAATCTGCGGTGTGGTTGTTATTATGGCAGTGTATAGCAAGAGCACAGCTATCTTTGCCAAGTCTTATGTCACTTTTATGAGAAATTATTCTTCCTTTGAGATTTCTTGATGTTTGACCAACATATTTAGCTTCACAGTTATTGCAATTTATTAAATATACTACATTTGACTTTTTTTCATTGGGAGTTTCGTCTTTTATTTTGGAAAATAATTTTGATGTTGCATTGTTTAATTTTTTAGTATTATATTCAATATATTATATTATTATGTATTTAATTAATTTTTTTTGCAACTCAAATGTCAGTTGCTCCAATATAACGCTCACTGTTTACTAGAGTATCGCGTTTCGCTGTCATTCTCTGTCGTATACATAACGATCATGCGCGTTATCTTATATCGAGGACCCATCAAGTGCGACTTCAATGTTGGGTACTTTAATATTACACGGTACGCTTACCTCGGATCTCCCTTTCACACATTTTCACTCACCCTAAAATTGAAATCTTTAAAATTCGCAAACCCCTATAAGAAAATTATTTTTTGCAGACAAGCCTATATCGGCGGGTTCGCAAGAAAACAGGTCTTATTTTCTATTAACCAATCAACTGAAAGAAAATGGCATCGACATACCTGTTTAAACCTGGCAACCCAGTAGTTCGTCCAGGTAAATAATAGGCAACCCAACAACTGCTTATTCTATATGTTTCTTCTTATTATCTAGATGATACAACAATTAATTAAACTACATTTAAAAAAATGATTAAAAATATTCTGTCCTGGACTGTTTTTGTAGGCTCAGCTAGGTTTTAAATTGTAATTGTTATTACTTGGCTAAAACCCCATGTCAAACTCTAACTTCAACCAAAAATGAACAAGTAATCTTTTACAATTTCATGACATGCTCAAAATAAACTTGTGTTAGCAAATTAAATTGAAAAACTTATTTCTAATTTCAAAACGCAATTAACAATATTAGATATAAGTTCAAAAACTTCGTATAGTCGAGCACGACTACTCACCATGAACATCCAATCAGTCTCGACTCGTTTCGTCTTGTCACCCATAAATCATCAGAGATGGCAGCATATTCTGTACGCCGACACCCACAAATAGGCAAACGGTCACGTTCCAGCGTTGTCACGGACAGATTTTCCTGCAAAAGACAAATGAAAATCAGCCATTCGGAAAAGTGTATTTTCTCACATAGATGCGAATGCAAATTTAAACGTCGATTGAATATTTGCATTTGTCTTTGTGGGTAAGTTCTTGGGCAAATTTTTACTTTTATTACTGCATATAAAAATCTTTAATTTTAAGTTTGCTCTACTTTAACTTTCAAGGTATAAAATAAACAACAGTATTTTTTGTTTCATAATAGAAATGTCAATTATGTATTACTTTTACCTTTCCGTAAATTATAAATTTCAAACACGTAATAATTGCATTGTACATAATTGCTACAATATATTAATTCCCAGATTTATGTTTCAGCACTTTATGGGAGATAACACCACAACCAAGAAATTGCTGTATTTTTAAAACGTTGTCAATGACAAAGAAACTGAAAAAAGGCGGAATTCTAAAATATAAAATTAAAATGTTTGACAATACCTATGATTTGACTTCTGGCGTAACTAAGAGAATTTAATTTGATAATATACAGGGTAGCAAATAAACTTCTACTTCTAAAGGTCATTTAATAATAAAGTTATTTTCAAATTGGAAGAATTTGCAAGGGGTGATCTTAAGAATTTTATGTGGCGCTCCTAGGTGTCAAAAATGCGATGAAAGAGTTTTGTTGATTTGGTGATTCTATTAAAATAATATAGGAAAACCTAGGAAAAACCTTATAAACGATCCCGTTATTGGGTTGTTCACAAGGACATGACCATTAGCAATTTAGTTCTTAATCATCGGCAAACAGGAACCATTGAATTATACGGAGGTATACAAACGTTTTCATTCAACAAAATTAAAGCAGACACTTTTAGTTTTCGTTTGATGTTGTGTTCTTCTTTGTGTAATATAACTGAATTTTGAAACTGTATTTTATGACCAAGGTCCCAAGCATGTTTTTTCTAACTGTCGTTTTTTAATGAAATTTTTGTGTTCGTTTATTCGAACATTTAGAAGTCTAAAGGTTTCTCCAATACAGATTTTATTAAATTTACAAGTGATTTTATAAATGCAATTTTATTGTATTTTGAATTGTGTATTTTGGTTTTGTTTTTGATATAATTTATTTTAGTATATATCTTGTTTTAAATGATGTTTTAATATTAAAGATCTCAGTTCTTTTATCTGCTAAGTGGGCATACATGAATATTCTTAATATTGAATTTGGCTAACCGTTGGACAAATTTTTCATTTTTTTATACTTTTGATGCGATATCATTATTTTTTGTGAGTAAAAATTATCATTTTTCTTACCCACTAATTTGTAAAATCAATCTGTTTTCCTGTGTTTTCAGTGAATAGTTTCCTTTTCTGTTTCCTTTTTACATTTTCTTGGACATTAGAAATATTAGAGCGCAGTGACAATACATTATCTGTTTTTTAAAAGTTTTACTTTAGACATGTTCATGCTCGTAATTTAAATTATGATTAAATTTGATGGTCATAATAATTACAATACATTTTTAACATTCACTCACATTTCAGAAATTTTGTGACGTTTTTGTTTGATATTTAATATATTTAATTGTATTTTGATATTTTTGACATTTTCAGTATTTTATAATATTTTAGACATTTTGAATATTTTAACTTTTTAAGATTTTTTTTTAACATTATGACTTTTAAATTTTTTTAATTATTTTTTTAGTATTTTTTGGTATTTATTACATTTATGACGTTTTTTGAATGTTTTACTTTTAAGATATTTAATAACATATTTCTAATCTTTCGTATTTTTTGATATTCTCTGTTGTTTTTTATATTCCCTAACATTTTTGTATTTTTGATATTTTTTAATTTTTATCATTTTTGATATATCTTTAGTATTTTGGACATTTTTTGAAAATGTTTTAGGATTTCTTGACCTTTTATCACATTTCTGACAGTTTTTGGTGTTATTTCACATTTTCGAGTTTTTTCACATTTAAAACATTTTTAACATTTTTTCATATTTTTAACATTTTATTAAAAATGAGATAATTTTCGGTGTTTTTAAAACTTTATTAGACATTTTTTGACATTTTTAACATTTTTTAAAATCTTCAATATTAAATTTCTAAATATTCACCGTTTTCTGATTTTTTCCCTTTCTAGGTCATATGGAAGTAGGTTAGGTTTTTGACCGATGGGTTACTCAGTCAGTCAGTGAAAAAAAAACGCTGATTTATAGAACCTAACATTTCAATAAACATTTGAGGTGTATTTAGGTAAATTTGTACTGGTAGGACTGAGATATATTTGTGAAACCTGGACTGCTAACCTGGAAATTACACGAAAGTTCAAGTTCTAGAAAGAACTATTTACTGATGTCTGACGGGAATAGCATGGAGAACAACATTTTTAAGAGAGGGTAATATCTAAGAAATGGCAACGCGTAGGTTATTTGGCAAGAGACAAGACAGTAGGTGTGCCACAAAAATCACGAAGTGATATCCCAGGAATTTAAAGGACCAAAGAAATGCCCCAAATAAAGAAAGTACAATAACATCCGGAAAATAAAAGGCATAACCTACGCCCAACAATAAAATAGTAGAAGTGAAGAAAAATAAATTAGAAAAAAAAGAGCGGCAGTTATTTGAGACTGAACGATGGAAGCCAAAGCTTCTTACGAAATATTCTTCTCCTCTCTCGTTATCTCACTGTTTCTATTTTTCTTTCTTTAAATCATTCTTAGTAATGTATATAAATATCTGGTGAATTAAAATAATTATCACTATTTTGTTACGAGCCAAGTATAAATCTTAATTTAATTCTCAATCTAAATATATCTGCAAAAAATATAAGTTTAGATACTGAGTAAGTGTTTGTAAATAATTTTGTTCATCTGAATAAGCATTAGCAGAAAAGATGTCAAACAAAAGTTTGTTTGGTTCTTAAATAACATCATTAGAAACTCATAAGATTTATACAGAACAATAAATATTAATATAATATTAATTAAACATCAATCGCTGTGATAGTAAAAAAAGAAGAACTAGAAGGTTCGAATGGGGCAACAAAATGTGTATCTGGACGCTGTGTGAACAAAGGTAGAACGACCAGAAAATTCGGCGTACGTTTTATGAGATGATATTAATTTCAGTAGTTAGTTAGTAAAGCTTACCTATTGTTATGATTTCGTTGTTATTGTATTAGAATAAGCTGTTGAAATTATTTTATGTTTACGTGTGACTAAAAGTTCTAGAAAGTGAAGTGAATATAATTTTTTTTTAAAATTAATTAACTTTGAACCCACGGAGTTTATTGCACCTATATACCGTTAGATTCAACGGTAGCAACAACTAAAAATATTTAAGTTGTTATTCTAGGTAATATAAAAATGAATTTTATTCATTTTATGTGAACTGAGAATAGTAGATAAAATTAATTAACAATGACGTAATATTTAAAGAAGTATAATTGTTCTCGGTTTTGAACTTTGGATTTGCAGCCATGCAGTTTAGACACTTGCCCACCTGTCTTTAATTCAGTTATGTTATTTTTGAGTGTATAAAAGTTCCGCCTGTATTTAATACATTAATGCCTCTATCGACTGGTAAAAATACTTTGTTAATTCTGATAAGAAAACGATGTAAATAAAGGACATGTTTAACTTAATGTGTATCTTCTATGAGTCTATATTCGTTGATAATATGAAAATTTAATGCCAAGTTGCTTTTTTGTGTGGTATTCTTTTTAATTTCTAACGTATGTCAAGTCTCCAATTTAATATATCAAAATTGGACTGTTTATTAGAAAACAAAGCAAAAATTTTGTGCAGGTATTGTATATTACGTGGATGTTATATTGGTTTATTTCCTATTATTGATTTTCTATAAAAGAACAGACACTGAATATATTACCTGGTCCCTGTGTTTTACACAGCGAACTGAATTGGATGGGTATTTTAAGATCTAGGCAGTGTTTGGTGTCGGTCGGTCGGTCGATCAGTCCGAACGTGTCGACACAAATGAAATTTCAAATTATGCTTTCATTTCCTTGCTCACCTATTTTCTTATGTGCTAGTGTGGGCCTCAGTTAAGAAGCTTTCGCTTCAAAATATGTACTGAAGGCTTCCCTTCGAAATAATTGTAGAATGTAACTCAAAGTCATAGTGATTGTGTTGCGTTTGGGGGTTCCAAGAGGACCCAAATCTTGAAACAGTAATTCAATGACCAAACTCTTCTCAATAAATGGTCGTTCCTTATTCTGACTATACTGGATATGTTGCAATGATCCTTTTAGTAGATCGAAAAACAGTTAATTCCGATATTAACTGTTAAGCAGCAATTTTTTGCCATGAAAGAAGATAAAATTTAATATCACTCTCCATTATTCTCGTCTGATTTAATGCCGAATAGGTTCTCCCTTCACCTCAAAAAAACTACTACTTGAAAATTGGGCTTTTAAGTTTCCAGAACTCATGTGAACGCATGAAAAACTGTGAACAAATGATTTTTTTCATAGTTAGTATGATTTATCTGTTATATGAGCGAGGGTGTCTCCTTCATTTGCGGTTGAACGCCAGTCATTCGGTAAATCGTCACGTTTTGACCTCGTCACGGCCAGCTTTCCTGCGAAAGACAAATCGAAAATCAGCGGTTCGGAAAATGCATCGAAATGCCGCCGGTGCAAGTTTCCATCATATCATCGCCGAATCACGGAATAATTGAATGGAATAGCCTGCACCGGGAAAATTGAGAGAATTGAAAAGAACTAGCATCATATAAATCGGTGATTTGACCTTTCAATGCGTATTCCCGTTACACGGACTCTATGATTGCAGGTTATTGGCGAAGAGAAATTCATTTTTCATCGAGGCAAAAGTCGAACGTGACTTCTAGAAAATGTCAGGACTTTAAAGATTGTAAAATATTTTTCTTATTATTAAAACTTAAGCACCCACATTGTTTTAATTTTCTCGTTGTATATTCTTTGTTGGCGCATGAAGTTTGTTATAGAATTTTCAAATGAAATCATTATTTAAGTTTGTATTTAGACTAGTGACGATGCCGAATAGTCCAGGGCTAAGTCGACAGAGGGCATTTTTTAAAATTCTTTTAAATTAAAATATCTTACTGACATTTCGTTTCCTAGTTAACCATTTTTATAGCAATAAATAAAGCATGAAATATATATTTTTTTTTGACTGTTATAAAATAATAACTATCTATATATATATATATATATATATATATATATATATATATATATATATATATATAAACCAGAAAGGAAATCACGGCTGTATAGAAGTACAAAATTCTATAATGTTATCGGGAAGCAGCCAATATATAAAAGTATACTCTTTTAACTATATTTTGAAAGCTTTCGAAAATTGTTTATTACTTCATCAGTCAAAAAATACAATTAACACAAAAGTTGAATTATAATATTAAGTTAATATGTAATGAAAACTTATGTTAGTTGAGATTGAATTTAGAACTAACTGTACAGCACAAATTGAACATTGGAAAGGTTATCCAGTAAAAGATAATATTTTTACATTTGAAATGTATAAGAAAATGACAATGTCAAATTGAAATTTACAGAGAAGTTAATTGCTATGGAAATTATTGAAAAAGAAGGCTGCAAATTGTTGGACAAAAAAAAGTATAATACCAAGTTAGTGCAAATGAATTAACCAAGATTAGAATTAGAATGATTAGATTTTGAAATTTTGTTATCGATTTCAAGCAAATTGCAATATATAACTTAAAGGTTTAACAGATCAGTTTTTTTATTTATATTATCATCAAAGCTATTAATATATACCATCTCCAAAAAATTTTTTTTAAATGAATTTCGTTCTATTGCAAGGATGCGAGTGTTGTCAAAGTTTGCTGTATGGCAATTATCAATACAATGACTAGTTAAAGCCGAAGAATCTTTGTTCAATCTTATATCACTTTTGTGAGAAGTTATTCGGTCTTTAAGTCTTCTTATACATTTCGAATGTAAAAATATTATCATTTACTGGATAACCTTTCCAATGTTCAATTTGTGCTGTACAGTTAATTCTAAATTCAATCTCAACTAACGCAAGTTTACATTACATATTAACTTAATATTATAATTCAACTTTTGTGTTAATTGTAGATTTTGACTGATGAAGAAATAAACAATTTTCGAAAGCTCTCAAAATATAGTTAAAAAAGTATACTTTTATAATTGGCTGCTTCCTGATAACATTCTAGAATTTCATATATATATATATATATATATATATACAAAAAACCTGCAGCAATAAACATTTAGAGTTTCTGAACAGAGAAATTGCAACAAATGAAACAATTCAAACTTACAAAAGCTCATTCGATTTGAAATTAAAAACAATCCTTCAAACAATAATAATGAGCAACTTATATGTGTGATGATTATTATTACAAAAATAAATGATATCGGAGAGGTTTTTTCAGTTTTGGCAAAAACAAAAGAATTTTTGATTTTACTCCATGTCAAATTCTTGCTAGTACGCTATAAAAATATTTTTTTTCTTAAAGCCAACTTGGTTTTGAAAAAACGAAAAATCTATTTTCCTGAATTTGGACCCAATTATGGACAATATAATTTAAAAATGTTGCTTAAAGCAGGAGACAGTCAGGAACCCATTCCCATCCCAAAATCTTGTTGGTAGAAATCATCATTAAGTTGAAAAAATGTTGTCTTTGTCCAAATTCAATGATGAAAAAACTTGTATAAAAAATGTACTTTCTACCAATCATTACCCAGAAAAATTTATTAATAAAGAGTTAAACAAAATCGAATACCAAACGATCGCTAACAACCAACACCAAATTTCACCAAGCTACACTGACTCACAAAATACAATAACTCTACCATACATACAGGGTTTCTCAGAAAGACTAAAAAGAGTGGGAAACAGATATAATATTAAAACATCATTTAAAATAAGAAAACTACTAAAATCAAAAATGAAATCAAAAATCACCACTCAACATACAAAAAATTGCATTTATTAATTCCCTTGTGAACGTAATAAATTCTATATTGGAGAAACCTCTAGACCTCTGAATGTTAGCATAATCGAACACAAAAATTACATTAAAAAACGACAGTTTGAAAAATCCAATAAAACTAATAATTCTTTTACGTCTTCTTAACAAAAGAAAACGAAATTATTCCAATTGATAAATTTTAGTCTATACATATATTCAAGATTTCCTATCTGCCTTGCATATGTGTATTAATAAACTCCTGTGATGTTTTATTTTTTCAACCTGGTAAGCAATAAATAAATGATAAAGATTTTAATAAATTAAAGCGAAACGTTGGCAAGTGTTTAATAGCATTTTAATTTGATTGTCCTATTCCGACTTTCTCCTGTCTCACTTTTTTTTCCGATAAGGCAACATTTATCCTACACAGAATGGTCAAACAAAATGGTCGATATTGGAGTAAGCAACAACCTCACTGGATGAGGGAAGGACACACTCAGTATCCTATTAAGGATAGGTTGGCATATTAAATGTCAGAATATTTTTAAAATGTTTTAATCCTCGAATTAAGACATCTTTTTCTTGATACGGTTAACCACTCAGATATTGATAGAAACAAGAGCAGTACGAGCTCATCTCAATCATGTTTTTCAGCAACGATGGATCGGTTGACATAGCGACATTAAATTGCCACCAGGTTTTTACGATCTGACTTCACTGGATTATTTTTTGTGGGGTTATGTAAAATAAAAAATCTACAAGAATAAACCAACTAACAGTGAGGATTTAGTACCAAAAAAAGGCAAGAAATTAAATCAAATCACAGCAGAGGTTTTACAAAACTTTGCCGAAGAACTCAAACATCGTCATTTTTTTGTCAAGGAATGAACGGTGTCCAGTTTGAGCATTTAGACTATAATTGTGGTAAATATTGGTAATTACTTAATTATATTTCTTTCTATAGCATCACTTTTTTTTATTTTATAAACGAAACAGCTATTGGAAATTTATTTCTCTTACCTATTACGAACGTTCAAAAATCAAAATATGCTTTACTGTTGAATATAGAATTAAGAACACTTTTAAACGGGATATTATAGGCTACCATTTCTCTTTTACAATTTTTTAGGGGTACTTATTGCCACTAGGGGCCTAAAGCAATGAATTTGGGGCTCGATTATATCATTTCCTTGTCCTTTCAAACATCTGTTATGTTATAAATTCATTTAAAATCCATTGTCACTTTCATTTTTACCGACTTCCAAAAAGGAAGAGGTTATCAATTCGTCGCGTATTTTTTTGTATGTATCTTACTTGATTTCTTCTCCTGTGGTGAACCGTTTTGAATGAATAGGGTCTTGTTTAATAGAGTATATATTTGGATTGGAGAAACTTCAAATGTAGGAAAAGAGTTCTATTGGTAAAGTGGTGAAATTTGTGAATGAACACATGCGTGCATGGAAATCGACCAATATCCCTAACATATTGGTGGATTTTTCGACAATTCCTTATAGATGTGTATAGTTTTTTAACGTTTAATCTAATAAGGAAGATCCCTAGCTGATCTCATATATTTTCTGCGACGTGCAACTTGCAGTTTTGCAAAAAATCGCCGAAAATTTCAATATTCTTATCAAAAATTTCATCTAAATGACATTTGCTCATAAATATTTTAATTCCAACGTAATAGTGCGGGAATTGTAGTCACTAATACCTATTTATATGAAAAATTTTGCGAAGGCGGTGCTTTTGGTTGTCACATTGTCCCGGCCTAATAGAAAATTCAGTGACAACACATGTCAAACTCTAAACGCTATTTGGTGCGTTTATACATAGGGTGTTTAATTATAGCAAACAAAATCACAAAGTAAAGTGACAGAAGAAGTTGCATTTATATGATGATTGAAATATAGAACGAAGTTGAATGATTGTGGTCTATAAGCAGCCGTATATACAGGATGGATGGAATATAGGGTGGAGTGGACATTTGGTGGTATACAAATCACACTGTATAAATATACAGTGTGATGTACAGGATGGTTGGTACATAGGGTGGAGTGGAATTATCTATAGTTATACAGTGTTGTCAAAAAAAGTTGAAAAAAGGTTACATGGCGTGGTCCATAAGGCATAAATATATTTTGGGCTTATTAAGTCAACGCGTACTAGTACATTTTGTTCGTAAACATTTACCTGTCAATTTAAATGAAAATGTTTCATTGTGTAATGTCGAGGCTTTCGATGTTACCTGATCCTGTCTATTAAGGTTATACATACAAAATAAAAAATAAAGAATGAAAACTACCTGAGTTCAAAAAAACTAAAAAGTTGAAAATAAAACATTAAAAAATATATATCCGACTTCCACCTATAACTAAAAAGCTGAAAATAACTATAACGAAATACAGTTCTAGCAAATAAATGACACATTCAATGTTGTTAGGTACCTACCCAGGAAGTAAAAAATGTAAACATTAAAAGGTGCTCATTCTGTACATATTAATTACCTACCGATCTAGTATATTTTTGAAGTGGGGCGAAGCAACAATCAGTTTGATGAAGTAGTAGATAAGTACGCAATGCAGGATTGTAGATTTGCTTGGCACCGACTTCAAAAATAAACTAGATTGGTATTTAGTTTGTACAGAATGAGCACCTTTTATTGTTACATTTTTTACTTCCTGGGTAGGTACCTAACAACATTGAATGTGTTGTTCATTTGCTAGAGTTGTATTTTGTTATAATTATTTTCAGTTTTTTAGTTATAGGCGGAAGTCGGTTATATATTTTTTTAAATGTTTTATCCTTGTTGTAATAGCAAAAATTCTTTAAAATTATAAGCGAATTATTATTCGTCAATAACATCAGAGATCAGAACAATATCCAGGAATCACATTTTAATAAGCCAATTCCTTAAATGGTGATGGGATATCAAAAACGACACACTGTTGTATTCCTTTTTAAACAAACTTTAAAACGAGGTGTCACTACTGGAAGGATTTCATTTAAAAAGTCATTGAGTAGCTGGCGCTGGGATGATGGGGGTGGAATTTAATTAATCGTTTATTTAGCCAAATATGTTCTCCTTTGACGTGTTTCTGCGATTTTCAAATAATGTTCATTCTGGGAAATATTCTAGGTGGCTCGTTTTTGTTGGGACACCCTGTATGTTTCAAATTTAATATGAATTTCAAATAATTAAATGGCCACGGGTCGTTTTTTCCACAATTTACAAGATTTTTATTAGAAAATAAAGCCAGAAAACCATTGATAACTTCCTGTAGTTTCAACTATTCTACTTCAAGGAGTCAATATATTCCTGACCTCAAAAATATTAATTGTTTACAAATTTTATCGTGTCACAACTAATTCGTATGAATCTGTTTACATAAAATTGACTCATATATTAGAATTATTATCGAGTTATGAATACCTAATAATACTTTCTTCAATGAACTGCTTACGAAATTTTAATCATTTTTTGTTGTGTACTAGTACGGTTAACGACAGCCCAAAAAGGGGTTGATGAAAAACGAGAGTTCTCAGAATATCAAGAAGTGGAATACCGTATTTTGGGATGGGGGGAGTGGGATTAAAAAAAAAGATGGACTAACATTGTGCAGTGAGGAATTATTCAAAGTTATTCCTTTATTTTGGAATCATTGTTGAGGAGGTCCAGTATTATTTTGCCTGTACATTAAATATTTCTGTTCTCACTATTTTTTCAGTAATAAATAAGTATTTGAAATTTTAATTGGAAAACAAATTGTAGTCAGGCAATTTCGAAAAATTGAACTCTAAAGAAATTCCACAGAAATTTTGAGACAAAGAGATGTATACCGTATAATCATACAGTATTCCTGTCAAAATTCTTTGGCACACAAGAAAAAAATGTACTAAAGCGAGTAATCACGAATGAACAACCTCCAGTTAAAACACACAGCGATTGATAACGACCCTAGGTTTGGAAACATTTGGAAACACAGACAATTCAATTTCAATGATTTTTTCACAGAAATTTATTATTTTTGATGTTGTACATTTCATTTATACAGGAAATACATGAATATAAATATAACTTTTGCGATCCTAATCACTCCATCGGTTAGCAAAAAACAAAACGTTAGAGCAATCAACCTTCCCTTCATTGAAAAAAATTCTGGTTGCGGCCTTGGACAAAGCCTTAAATTTCCTAGAATATTTAGTTCTTTTGTTTCAACTCCATATATGCTAAGCGATGACGGATTAAAAAGTGAAAAACCGCTAAGATCACAAAAACGCCCAAGTTATGGTTGATTAATCTGTTATGTAGCAATTAAACAGTAAAATCGGTGTTGACCTAGATGCTCACCCCTGGACCTTCATGAAAAGTGAAGAATACCACAAAGAGCAGTCGAAAGACTGTTGATCGGTATTTCTTTGAGAGACAGAAAAAGGATAAAAAAATAATAGATGGAGTACAAGAATCACACAAGGGAGATTTTGGATGAGAGGAAGGTCTAGAGGAAGACCATATACTAGATGAATGTCGATATTAAACGGGTTGGAGGAATAAATTAGCTAAGAAGAACACAACAACCACAGAGCTGGATATCGTAGAAGAAGACCTACATGCAGCCAAGGGCCAAATAGTACAGGAAATCGCAGAAATTAAGTACATATCCGTACTCCAGATAGTCAAGGATATAACATTTTATATTTTCTGGGTCAACTAGTTTTAATGAATTTTACTAAATATTAGAGTGTGATTCAAACCCTTGAACATGTATTGCCCTCTATAACACAACTTCAACAACTTTAGGAGTTGTTAAAGGTATGCTGCCTTCAAATCTTCGGAATTCACTCTTCTGTAAAGTCTATCTCAACACAGCAATAGAGTGTATGTTAGGTCTGTGAGTAGGCCAACTTCGTGTAGGGGTCTGCAGCTACTGTAGCAAGCGGCTCACCAATATAAGTAATTGCAGACAAAATGATCATCCCTCGCTAACTCTTCGAAGATACATAAACTATACCAGGACTCATGATTGGAAAGTATATCTCCTAGTGATAAAGATTCCAGTTCTTATGAGTTTTCATGACACTTAATTTCAATACACAATGTTCCTAGGTCAGTGGGTCGCAGTATTAGCCACTATGGTCTTGATTCCAGCCTGTTTAATCTCGTTTCTAGTATTGTGATGTTACCCTTATAATTTTGATCTAGCAAAGTATGCCAATTTAAACAAGATTGAAATTGAATATTCTGTTTACACTTCCTTCGATGTTTAACACCAATTCCTAAATTAGTAAATAATACACAAATTGTATACTCCTGAGCTATGCAAAACATCAACTATCAAGGCGTACATAATTGTTCTAAAATTTAATTTACACTGCTAAAAAATGAAGACTTCTCAAAATTAATCATCTGAATAAAAACCATTTATCCGAATAAACAAACGCCGACAAAAACTAGTTCCTAAATGCTGACATGTCTATAAAAATTGTCACTGGAAATTCCAAACTGTTCGAGAATAGAAGAAATTATCCACATTAGAAAGATAAGACCTCTACGGAAATGTTCGAGAGAAACTGATACAGTATTTAAAGAACGACGTACAGCAGATTACAGTAGATAGGGAACTGCTGGAACAGCTGATATCGAAGTGTGAGAGTTCGTTGACATTCTACTGTAAATATTTTTTCCGAATAGATTTTATTGTATTGAAATTTATTGTGAGTTTTTAAGTAAATAAAGACGATTTATTTTTGATGTGGTTTGAACCCACCTAGTTCTCAAAAATATAATACAATAATAATTTTCCCTTAAGGCTGCTTTTGTAATTTGGTTCAGGTACTGCCGGACATTGATTTCGTAATGGGGCGGTGCTCCATCTTGCTGAAACCATATTCTGTTGGCAGGAACTTGTGGGTTTACTGAATTAGGATATGAGTTTGTGAAAGTTGGCACGACATTATTTTGGATCAGTTCTAAATATTTATCTTCATTCAAGTTGCCATAATGAAAAAGGGACCTATGATATGATTTCCAACAATTCCTAATGAAATTCAAACGACAATGGCACTGACACTGATCACCACTGTCATGGAGGCAGACAACAAGATGCTAAGGCTATGACTTTTGACGTACATAAACAAAACTGTTTTTTTTTCAAATCTCTAAAAAGGAACGTAGCAATGGTTTTTGATTACTATAAAATATCAAGAGCTAAATGGGAATCAAGTCCTGACTGTAATGTAGCGAATTTGTGAAATAAAATAATTTCCTTTTTTTAATGTTAATTTTTTCAATTAAACAGAAAATTCTCAATATATCCGAAACAGTTGAAGATAGGTGTAGGACATTGTACATGCATTATTACTAAAATTTTCTGGAGAATCCAAAAAATAAATAATATACAAGGGTTTGTATTTAAACTAAGAAAGTTGGTATTGGGCACTGTCACATGACACACCGTTTATAATTTATTTTTGTTGAAAATATGCGCATTTAAAAACACAAATCGACGTGTCCAAGCGATTTTCCCAACACGCCCTCCTTTATTCGTTATTTGACTGTTCCCCAATGTATACAAAGCTCTTTGTTTTCGTATTAATGTCTAAAGTTTTTCGTTTTGAACATTTCATATATGTATGCGATGTATAAACGAAAAAGTTATTGAAACTTTCTTAGTACTATCAAACAAAGTAGATATCCAGTGAGTTTTCAGATTTAATTCAAACGATCAAATGCAGACATCTAAAAATAGAGAGGACAAATGGATCGTTACGGGATTCATTTCAAAGGCAACAAACCCCATTGTTCCTTAAATATGTGCGATTTGTCTAAGATATAAGTTTCTAGCGACGTGCTTTTTGGGGCATAACATTACCCTCCTTTTTTCCATTGCGTTTTACATACATAGTAATGGTGTATTTGGCTTCTATTCTAACGTAATGGGGATGCTCTAGATATTCGTTCACTAAGTGAATTTAAAAACATGACGACTATTCAGACATTTTTAAGAACAAGCCTTTTTTTATTAATTTATTATAAAGTTCGTTGACCTGCAGTAGTATTAGAAGTCACAATAGAAGAATATAATTAATTGTTTAATTATAAGAACTAGGGGTCGCCCAGTGGTCGAAATTCGACCCTATTTCATCAAATTGTAAACATTATTGGGGTTCTTTTGTCAAAAGTATATTTTAAAGACAAATCCGAGGAGTGGAGTAATGTCCAAAATTGTTCACGTCATATTGACAAATTTTCATTTTTGACTGGAACCGCTCCTGGTAAAATGTTCGACATAATAATTGGAAGATTGTTCTTCGCAATCTAAAAGTTTCCGTCATTTCAATCGAGTTCCTAAATATTAGAAAAGGTATGACTTTCCTAGGTAGGTAGGACACCCTTAGGACACCACTCAGTATGAAGTAAGAGTATAGGCGTATTGGTTTATTGAGATAATGGTTACCTGTTTACTGTTTCCTGTCGTCAATTAAAATAGTTTTTTCCATTGGCTGGATGCCTCACTGTTAGAAAGCTGAGGAAAAGTAAGGGTCGCTCGTTTAAGCTAATAATCACAAGCATTATTAATACATTTTACGACACTGTAATGAAAATTCAAGATATATAAAGTAAAATGAATTTTATGGACTTTTAAGGACAAGGTACATCTTGAGCCCAGTTAATCTTATTATAAGCGATCACTGGGAGAAAGAGAACAGTTATGCTTTTATTAGAACAAAGGTAAAAACTTAAAAAAACTACTTTTTACTGGTTGTTTCGGCTTCAGTAAGCCAGTGGGGCTCCTCTCCACCCCCTCTACCCATTTTGGGCTTTACGAACAACCCCGTTTTTTTAATATGGACCAAGCTGATGGGTGACACGTTCGACTCCCTACAAGTCTTCCTCTCTTTCTTTACTGGACAAGACTGAGATCCGCTTTCGAGGTGTAGGTGCCTGTTCTTACAGGACGCTTTGGCCCAGTTTTTGGGGTAACAGGCGAGAGGTCGGCAAAGGGCTTTCGTCTCGAATACTAGGTCGCGCCCCAACAGGCCCATCAGACGACAACTCAAGCGACGGTCCCACTGTTACCCACCATCGTCTCATCGCCACAATCCCGAATAAAAGTAGGTATGACGACTACTTTTATTAAGGTTTAACATGTCGACCTCGTTCCTTTTCGCTCAATCCCGACGGAAAGTGTGTCTCCGCAGAACTACTTGTGTAAAGTTTTGACAAGTCACACTCGAGGGCCGGGGGCCCTCTCCTTCCCTAGGTACTAACGAGCACCGCCCTGTCGCTGGAAACGAGGTCTGGAATCGACTGCCATAATATTTTCTGATTCTCAATGACTTTTCCATTGACATCATTATGATCTCGTTATTACTATTCACAATAGCGTCAAAAAACTCTGAAAAAATTCAACATTTTTGGGGTTTTAATGCTTAAATAATTCACTTATATGAGTGTGCTGTTAAAGATATCTTAGGCTACGTTCCACTTAGCGATCACAACGACCATGCTCACGGAACAGGTTTTTCCCATTCCACTTGCTTGTGAGTGGTTAAATCATAAATTCAAGTGGAACGGTGTATGAAGCGTTTTGAGCGTTCATGTATATAGGTTAACTTGATTTATATTAAAAAATATACAATTTAATTTTTTATATTTAATTTTAGTGGAGCTTTTAAACAATTCGAGTTTGAATATAATCGAAATGTCTTTTACGGCACTTGGATATTTGTTGATGCGTCGCAATAATGCTCCATAAACAACTTCATCTAGTTCAGATGAAGAGTGGAATGCAATTTTACAAAATTATAATCGTGAAAAGCCAAAACTTAGGCCACGTATTATTGATTACAAGAATGTAATTAATCTTTATTCACATGAAGAATTCAAAAGTCATTTAGCAAACAACATATCTATAAACAAAAAAAAAATGTTTCATGAAAGAAATATTTTCACAACGATAATGAACATTATTTATTTACCAAGTTAGGTTATGTTCTTGATAAATGTGGAGAAATGGATAAATGCATGTTGAATATGAACTAAAATTAATTTTATTAATCTTAACATAATGACATTTATCTGTGTTCACACGTTCTGTATCAACTTGAGAAACATAAGCTTCCACAGCAGTATCTCTTTCCGAATCATATAATACTATTTTAGTTGTAGCCATCTTTAAAAGTTTAAAAATTGCGCCAAACTTCTCAACGTCCACTTCAACCCATATCTACAGATGGGTCGTTGTGAGCCTGGTGTGAGCAAAAATAATGACGTCATTAGTGACGTTTTCGCCGCGCTCACAACGACCGCAGTCGTCATGTGGAACGGCTGAAGGAGTATTTTGAGCGTTGTGATCGCTAAGTGGAACGCACCCTTAGTTATTCCTAATCAGCTATTATTTTTGTGATGGCGTAAGAAGCAGTTTTTTGTTATATTTTACGTCACATAAAATCTCTATTGACTGGTGCAAAAGCATTCTGACAATTTATGGAGAAATTAGAGAAGTTTGTATGTGTAATAGCAACGCGGGAAAAGTGCGAAAAGATGTAACTGTGTCAAGCTGCTTTAGTAATGCTATCGGAATATTAGACTCCTTCCAGGTAAATATAAGCTCAACGCTTAGAACAGACTTTTATGTCCTAGAGGCATTAATAATGTCAATATCAGTCTACAGTTTGTGTTTTGAGATAATAAACTTGTGTAGAAGAATAATATAATACATGTTGGGTCTTTAGGACTTAAAAACCCTTTTTAAAAAATATATTTATTTCGAAGCTGGAAATACAAATGTTCACTGATTCTACTTTAATTATTACTTTAACAATTCAAATGATTATATGTTTAAAACACTTAAATGACTGGTTGGAAGCTAACTACAGACTAACTCAACAATCTCAAATCCTCTGTAAATGAATTATTATCTCTATTTATAATCTTTTGTCTAGGCGTGGGTAAAGATGCTACGTAGTGCTGAATTTGCTAAAATGCAGGTGTTTCCTGTTTGTTACTTGAAAGTCATTACTAGGTAATATGATTAATATTTCTAACTGCGTAGTGTCTTTTTACAATAGGTTCATTGTTAGGGTGATACATAACATACATAATAACTACAATAACGATGTTTTTAATATAAACCAATACGAAACAAAAAAAATTTATAATAAACATTTTGGTTAAACTGCTAATAAAAAGTTGTGTTTATAAGGCCGACGTGTGTCATATGCCACAAGTCTAAAGGCACCACAATATCAGGCGCCGATATTGTTTCAGATTATCAATCACTCTGTGCTAATAATATATTGACACAGAATAATCAAACCCAGAAGTGAAACTCTTGTCGGAACCTTTGATGTTTTGGGGGTCAAGATTTCGTGACCTTGAACAGAATTGGCCATTACTTTGATAGTAACAAAATCCGGGCAGTAACTTTAAATTAAACATAAGGACGAATTCGTATTAAAAGAGGAACAACATATTTTAAAAATGTAAGTTTTAAAGGCATTTAAATAAAAAAATAATAATCAGAAGTCTTGTGAAAATAAAGATTTGTGTTTACATATCTGTGATATACCAAAAGTTCTACTGCAAATGGTGTGGAAGGTCCAACTCACAATCTTCTTAAAGTATATTTTAATTCTCAAAATTTTTTTGACAAGCTGACCTTACTTGTATATCTTGTACTGATGCAATTGTGAATAATCAATAAATTTTATAATATTTAGTGCTAGTAAGGCGATCCTTGGACTGTTTTGTTTCAAACAGGATAAATTTCACTTCGAAGTTAGATTATGTTTAATAATTGATATGTAGTTGAATATTGTGTATACGTAAGTAACATGCGTTTAACAGATTCCTTGTGAATAATGGGATTATTTTTGTAGCTTCTGCTCTGAGGATAGTGCACAATTTTTAACTTCAAAATACTATTATAATAGTTCATAATTATGAGGTTCATTGAACCTACTCGAACATGCGCAAAAAAATTTGTATCTGACGGCAATGGAGAGTTTCGCTTCTGGGTTTGATTATTCTATGACATTGAACTAAATACAAACTGGAAGGGAGAACGTCTAATGTCATTAAAATCGCAACAGAAAGATTTCTGTCTCTTTTCCCAGAATTATAATTGCCATAAATTTTGGTGGATTACAGGTTATTTCAAAAAGATGTAACACGTTTTTTTGAGAAAAAAAAACATTTTTTTATTACAACGTCGAAAAGATATTATTGCAGAATTAATATATCGTTAAAGTAATAATTTCTTAGATGTGCTTCATATAATATACAGTGTGAGTATAAATATAACTAGAGACGGCATAATTTCACCCTGTACAAACCATTCGTGCTGTAATTTTTATCTGAGATTAAACAAATATAGAATCGGTCTCTATAGATTCCACAGGATATTAGACTTATTGCAAAAACTGTACATATTAAAAAGCAGTTAGTTTTTACACCACCCTGTAGCATTAAATTCTCTCCGTCAACTTTGTATTGTTATTACATCCTTACGTTAACAAATGTTCAGTGTTCAACTGAGTAGAATCTATATATAAATAGGCAAAGACAAAACGATTAGGTACCATTTTCTCCTCTGTCTCTCAACCGATTTTCTTCATTTTTGTTTTGTTTAGTTTATAATATTGGTTCATTCATTAAATAAAATATAATAAAAATTCATTATTTAGGTCAATAATGTCAATGCCAAACAACTGAATGTGCCGCCGCCGCCTGACTCAAAACATTGAGTAATTATATATAGACAGACCAATGCTGTTATATACTTAGAGCATGTACTTCTGGAAGTGGCATGCAAGTGTTGTTATTGTTTAGTGGGTCAAGTAATCGTTGTATATTATAATTATAAAGGGCGATCCCAGATATGTTAGAAATCATTTTTTTCGTGGGTGGCACATAAGCAGTTGCATATATAGAGTGTTTAAAATATAGAGAAGAGTGCAATTATAACTAATAAAATAATTATATAGGGAAGCCCATTAGCGGTTGAATTTACAGGGTTCTTGGAATAGAAAATGCAGTAGAATTACAATTATACAGGGTGGTGCAAAAAATGTTATACATAGATGCATATACAGGGTGGCGGAAATGGAAATGTAACCCATAAGCAGTTGTATATATAGTTAAGATGAAATATAGGGTGAGAGGCATTATAGATATACAGGATGGTGATAAAAAAATGTTAGAAAAGGAAATGATTTATAGAGTAGACCTCTTCCATGTATATAATGATTGAAATATAGGCCAGAGTAGAATTATAGTTACAGAAGATAATTAAAAATTTCATAAACAAAAAGAGTAAATATGGTGGGTCATAGGCGGTGGCATATACAGAATGGTTTACCCGGTGGTTCAAAAATGTAAAAAATATGTGTGGTCCATGAGCAGTTGCATATACAGGGTCGTGGAAATATATAATGAGATGGAATTATTATAATGATGATTTTAATAAATGTTAGAGATTTGGGTGCAATTATAGTTATACAGGGGGGTTAGAAAAAATAAATATGTAGGGTAGCCCATTAGCGGTTGAATTGTTGTCATATTAAATTAGGAATTACGAATTTGAACACAAATAAAGTTCTATGAATTATATCTGAAAAAAACTTGAATTTTGTTACTTATTTGTAGAAGCGAGATGTAAGACCGACATCTAGGATTTTCGAGGAAACTATCACACAGAGGTTCTGAATCTGGATCCGTTCTGTGTAATTGCTGTTCTCCCTAAAGTCCTAGGATAGAATGTCACGATAAAATTTTCATGTTACTTAACCTGCCAGAGATATTGACACAATTGGTCGAATTTCGACCACTGGGCGACAGCTAGTATTATTAAAATTGTATGGCTAGTTTTCGAGATATAGGGTGTTAATCATGGGAAATGTATCGTTTTTCCTATCCGACTTCTTATAACAGACATGTATTACTTCCATTTATTGCAGAAAACGTGATTTTCACATTATTTGACAAAAATATTCAACACAGAAATCTCCATTAATTATCTTTGATTACATTGTGTTTCCAATATACGTAACATGGTGTTTCACAAAGTTCATACATAAGATGTATTCGCACAATTAATATAAGGTTAAAGAAATGAATTCTTGGATGTTTTCATATATTATACAGTGTGAGTCGTAAATATTGCTATTCTGGTTATATACCATTTTTTACCATTAATGAATAACCTTGTATATAATACTTTTTTTATTTGTACAGATTTTGCAAATATAGTGTGATGAGTCGTAGATTTGTTTAATTTAATAAAAAATTAAAGGATCCATTGTTTATACAGGGTTGCTCATTCATGGAAAAAATAATAGACGCCCATTTTAGCAATATTTAAGATTCAAACTTTATAATGTGTGATTACGTCCAAGAATTAATTTCTTTAACATTATATTAACTCAGCAATTAGATGTTCTTATGTATTCAACGTTATAATAAAAAATGGGTTTTCTAAAAAAAACATGTTACGTCATACCATTTTAATAATAATCTGCTGTTAAACACTGAACATTTGTTAACGTAAAAATGTAATAACATACAAAGTTGACGGACAAAATTTAGAACTACAGGGTAGTATACAAAACTAACTTTTTTCCATATGTACAGTTTTTGCAATCAGTTTAACATCCTGTTGAGGTTAAAGAGACGTATCTTATATCTGTTTAATGTCTTATTAAAATTGCAGCACGAACGGTTTGTACAGGATGACTCATTAATAGTGAAAAATGATATATGCCCTCTCTAGCTATATTTATGGCACACACTGTATATTATATGAAGCACATCCAAGAAATTATTACTTTGATGATATATTAATTGTGCAATAACATCTTCTATGTTTTCAAAGTTGTAATTGTTTTTTTCTAAAAAAACATGTCACATATTTTTTAAATACCCTTTAATCCACCAAAAATTTATTGCAATAGTTTTGTGAAAGATTTATGGCCAATAATGTACAAATCATGATTTCTTCAATAACCGGAAATCTGATATTAAAAATGCGGCATTTTTGATGTTTAACACTGTATCTCGTAGAATCTGTTTGAGCACATGAACTCTTTTTGTCAGAACATCAACTTCTACAACATACCAACATTTCAAAAATTTGACGAAAGTGCATTTTTTCATAAGAAAGGTGCCTGGTCCATTGATAAGAAGACTACGCAGGAGCCTGTATGGCACTGTAAGAAGAAGAATCTGCCTTTTAATGAAATTTGTTTGGCCTTCATATGAAATATTTGATAAAATATTTTATAAAAAATCTTTGACAGACATCTTTTTATAATCGGCTGAAGTGGGAGTTCTGGGTTGCATTGAGATAATCTGATTTTGACTTTGGCTTTCCTGTATATACTGTCCAACGTTTCTAAGTATGGCTCTCCTGCATTTTCTTTTTATTGTGTAGATATTTAAGTATATTTTTTATTGATAATCTATTTCAAATTATTTCAACTTACGTACGATTATTGATGACAAATGTTGTTGTTTGAGAAACAATCTAAATATTTATATAAATATGATTATTACATTAGGAGAAATTTGTTAAGTATTGGGTTTTGCCAAATTTATTTTAAATTCATTTCGAAAATGGTGATATGAGCCCAGATATATATTTTTTTGTGGATAAAACAAAGTACTCAAAATTATTTCGTTTTCAATCCTACTGAAAGGGTGAAACCAACTCATTTCATGAATAAAAATCTCCAAGTCTTCAATATTCTGGTTATGCAAAAAGTTTTTTAATTTCCGTATATTTTTTCAACGAGTCTGGGATAAATTTTGTGCATGTTTATAATTCTCCTTATTTTTTTATATTTTGCATGTTTAAATTTATCCTCAAGCTTATCGTGTTTTTATTTCCACTGCAGAATTTTTGAATTTTATTTTCTGAAGAAATTAAACATTCGCTGCTATTACAAAATCTTGTACTCCACAAATCCCTTTTTTTATGATAACAAAATCTCAATGTGGCTTTCATTACTTGGGGATTCAAAAAGCTTTAACCATGACAGGAAAACGTGATCAATATATTCGGTTATGAACTTAAATCAGAATATATTTCTTATTTCCTCGGTTCAAAGGACTTTTCGTCGCTGTGTGGTTATGAGGTGAAAGCGTTTTGATCTTCGGATATAATTTGCTACAGAGACTCATCGTTGGGATTTTTTTATGAGGGATTAGTTGTCAGATTACCTTCTAATATATCTCGTTAACGACCTATCAAAATTAATAGAACCTGTGGGATGCTGATATTGCTACTTTGACGTATTTTTTAATTTAGCTAATAAAATTGCTGTTTGATTAAATTCGTTTGCGTCCATACTTGAACAGAGAGAACTTTATTTCCTGAAATTAAATACCAAAGTCACACAAATCCTTACTGACTGAGATACACGAAATGTGGGCTTCATAAATGGTGTTTCTGTTAAAAATTGAATTTTCAATTTGGAAACGAAAGCTTCTTAACGTAGGCAATTAAAATGGCAGTGTGGCACGTTGGTCTAGGGGGGTGGGGGGCGCAAATAAGAAATTTTGTGTCAATTTAGATATAATTGTGTTTTAACAGGTACTAACTAAAATTAATAATTTTGTTTTCATTTCAATATAACGAGGAGCTAATGATCTAGGGAGCAGCTACCGATGATCCTGCTTAACGACACCCTTGACATGACTTCCACACTGACATCGACACCTCGACACCTATCGATTAATCCATTGATGGTAGATAAGGAAGAGCCTACCCTTGTATAGCAAGTATCCGGAAAATCAGTATATAAACTAGTATACAAGAATATTAGCAAATTAATGTTCAGTTACATATATTACAAATCAAATATTAAAATCATTTTAGAATTAATAACAAATATGTATAAAATGGTGATAATTATGTTAGTTTTTGTTCAAACTCATACCGCTACGAACAAAAATAATTTGATCAAGTGCGAGTTGGACTCGCATACTAAGGGTTCCGTACCACCTTCAAGATTCTAATATTCCAGTTTCAGACAAGCAGGGAATGAGTGCATTTTCTTATATTTACCCAAATATCTTTTAAAGAAAGCGATTTAAATTTATAAAAAATATATACTTTGACTTTCCACACACAGACTTTTTATTTTATCTGCCTCATGATTCGCTTGATTTTTATGAGAATACATATGTATTTAATTTTCTAATTTGGGCCCCATAAATTAACATTAGAGTTTTATTTTACTAATAAATTTTCAGAGAAGCCTTTTATAATCTACTGTCTGAGTTTTGAGGCTCTGTAGATTGAAAGATAAAGGGCAAAATAGGTCAAGTTTTAAATTATAAATTATTAAATCTGTTATTCAAATTATTTAAAAATGCAAATAAAATAAGAACATCTTTTATCAAGTTCCAATTGGCTATATCGGTTAAATATGTGGAGGACACATGCACGGTGAATTTTTTAAATTTATAATCTATAACTAAAGTCCTAACCTTTAGCCATGTAGCCATCTAGACCATCAAATTATTTGGTTCTATCTTGTCGAGTAAACGGTAGGGGTGAGTGGGAAACTTGTTTGTCGCTTGTTATTCTAACTGATTACTACAAACTTGACCTTTTTGAAATTGGCGTCTCTTCACTAATCCAATTAACTATATATTATAACAATTTCCATAAATTACTAAAACGCTACATAGCGCTAAATACAAACATGTAGTTTGGACAACGGAACCAGAAAGAGTAAATTATCAACGATCCACTGAAAACCGTATAATGATATCATTTTTCAATTTCAAGATATGTTACAAAATCTGTTGGTGATGGGCATTTTTATTTATATGTCGACTACTCCGGTCTCCCCCAATATAATTTAATAAGGTTGGTTACCTTAGGAATTACTTTTTATGACCCATAGATAGTGCCAAAATGAACTACCATCAAAAGTGTGTGTTTTGATATACTTACCGTGTTCTGATATGTCCTTCTCTGTAAGTATACATCACTTTGTAATGTGTATTGATCATATTTGACCATATTTTCGAGCCTATCCATTGAACGTTTTAAAATCTCAATTTCATCATTTATTGCCTTTATGTCTGATTTCATAAGCTGTATTTTCTGATACCTTTTTGCTTTGCACTACTAATTGTACTAGCTATTCAAGTGCTTTTGAATTTTTAAATCGTCTTGATTCTTTTCTTTTAATTTAGGAAATAAACCTTCAAATAAATTGTGTTGTTCACTTTCTGAGTGTTGACAATAACTTGCATTTTTCGTAGTAGTTACAAGATTATATAATTCAGTTTCAGGTCCCTGATTAAAAGATAGTACTAATCTTGGTGTAATTTCTTTTCGAATCTCAATATCCTTTTTGTCTTGTTGCTCCTTTAAAACAAATCTTCTAATTCACTGTCAATAATAACTGACACATTCAAAACTAAATTTTAATTTCTGAAAATTCCACTTCTAGCACCAATTGTTAGTCATTTTTTGTGGGTTAAAATCACAACATTTATTCCAGACAGCAATCTGTATTACCACACCAAAAATTCACGACCAATATTGCACTATTTTTCTTTGACTAACACTTTGATGAATCACTCGTACTTCATCTGATCTTCTACTGTCCTTCTCCTGCTGTACGGCCGCATTTACACCCTTTCCTAGTTACTTTCGAAAGTTCTCGTAGCAACATTGTCTCTATAACGTATGTGATGTCTAACTCTCGAAAGGAATTGCATTTTCGGTACTCTTTTATCCTCAATAGTGAGTTCAAGGAATTGTTTTTTGCTACCCGTTTATTTATTCAGATAAATGGTGTGTGTTGCATAAGTATAAAAATAAGTCTTGTAACAGTATTAAATATCGTTATTTAAAAAACGAATTTGACGCTGGCTCTGACGAACTTGATGGTCTGTGATTTTGAACTTGAAATGAAAATACTCGCTTTGTAATTTGAATGGGATGAAAAATTTCTTTTGTTATAATTTTTCATGTATTCCTTTAAAATGGTAAGTAAACTTTTGCGAAAATCCTGATTATATGCTGTATCAAGCTCTAAAACAGAATATGATTTTTTCATATCTGTTTATCTTACCGGTTATTAAACAGCACTGTTATCCTTTATATACGAGGAACCCTACGCAATATAAACAAAAAAGCTGTCATAAACTTACCTTTGGATATTATTTTAGCCACAGCTTTATACGATGGGATTCCAGATACAAAACAAAAGTCTTAATTAAATTTGAGCGATAATAAAGTATACTTGGAATAACAAACTTCTCTAAACACTTCCAGCACACAATACAATTAAAGCGTAGTAAGGATATGACAGGTGTTTACCGAATTCATCAAGCCCATAATAGAGCGAGCGTTCCTAATTAGACGGAAATAATATCATTGTGTGCTTAAACGGTGCACTCAAATTTTAACAATTTAACTAATTACTCTTTCCTAACCCACGGCAATGTAGGTCTATTCAAGAAAAGTTAGAGTTGCTAAGGTGTGCGTCATCTGGTACAACAATAGAAATATAACCCTGAATTTGCGACACATTTCAATATATTATAATTAATATATGTAGTAATAAAATTGATTAAATGTGAATAATAACATTTTTCATTAGTTGCACAAATATATTCAACAAAAAATGGTATTAGAGTATTGTAGTCTTACCAACAGTTAAGGGGACTTGAAAGATTCCATCAACAGTCTCAGTGACCTTAACAAGGTTTTTTAGTATAATTACACAAATAATGTGCTTCTTTGTTTGTAGGATATTACTAACTTTTCGAGATTTTATGAAATTTTAAACGTAAGACTATGGTTTGTTTCTAAGTGAGATTCTTCATTCGGTTCACTATCTTTTTTGAATTAGTTATCCTTCAAATGTGGTAGTTATTTTGTAAGAACTTGTAAACATAAAGTTTCCTATAATGAAATATCACAGGTTTTCAATGTCCAGGAAATCGATAGTTTACGGTCTCATCTTTGAATAAAAGTGTATTTCTCAGGATTTTGTAAAATGTAAAAATAATGACTTATATCGACCCTCTTTATTTTTTTAATCAATGTATCAGTCAAAAAAGAGGTTTTATGGCTAGGAATGCTTTCTTGTGGGTTATATCTATAGCCTTTTGAGTACCTGGTTAATAAAACTGTCTTGTGTAAATTTTCACCCACAGTGGCTCTTTCATGATCTATAGATCCTGAATAGATATAACCAACAAGAAAGCATTCCTAATCATAAAACCTCCATTTCGACTTATACATTGATTAAAAAATAAAGAGGGCCGATATGTCATTATGTTTACATTTTACAAACCCCTGAGAAATACAATTTTTATTAATTAAAAGCAGAGACGCAGAAAACAACTAATGGCACTTATTTCACCTGAAATTTATATCCATTACTCAAAATGACATAAAGAAAGAGAAACAGAGACAGTGAGATAATGAGAGACGGAAAGTACATTTCGCAAGAAGCTTTCGTTTCCATCGCTCAGTCTCAAATGACTGCCGCTCTTTTTGTTTATTAGATTAATGCAGTGAATAATATTGTTATAATGTTCGTGGGTCCAATTAAAATTATACTAAACTAATATTCAATTTCAGTTTTCTAGAACTTTTATTTACATCAAATTATACAGAACAGCTGACTCAAATCACAATAACAATTCTATATATAAGCTCTTCGCTGTACTAACTAACTGCCGCGATTTTGGGTGGGTCCTTTTAAAACCAATATCGAAAATTCTCGTATAATCAATCATCAACTCGACAGCCACCGAGCCATTTCGAGAACATTTTTTATCCTAGAAGCGATCGGTGTCGTACTGAAATGAAACAGGGTCAGCTTTGGTAAATTTCGTAACACTGCCCCCCTTTAATTCTGATCGTCCCGGTCAGAAACATCCTCTCCATGATAGGGAGCGAGTCGATCTCAATGAACCACCTTCAACTTAGCTTTGGGGTTTCGACGGATCCGGTAGACGACGTCATTAAGCCTCTTGACCACCTCGTATGGACCATCCCAGGCGGGTGTTAGCTTTGGGGATTTACCCTTGCTCTGTTGGAGGTTGTACAGCCAGACTTTGTCCCTCTCCCGATTGAATTGGCCTTGAGGTCGTATCGCGTCTTCATCCGGTCACTGGTGGCCAACATCTGCGTTCGGGCTAATTCGTGTAAGGTTCTTTCGGGGAGCCCAAAGCCAAATCGCAGTGTAATCGCAACTCCTTTCCGAATACGACCCTGGCTGGGGTCAGGCCTGTACTATTATGTACGGCAGAGCGATATGCCAACAGTTATTGCTGACGACCTTGGATAGATGTTGTTCCAAGGTCTTGTTGAATCTTTCCACCATTCCGTCTGACTGTGGGTGCAATGGTGTTGTTCTCATTTTCCTGATCCCCAACATCGTGCAAACCTTCTAGAATACATTCGATTCGAAGTTACGCCCCTGGTCTGAATGTAGTTCCACCAGGACGCCAAACCTACTGAATAGTTGTTCTACTGCCACCGTCGCTACCGTGGTTGCCTCTTGGTTGGGTATCGCATATGCCTCAGGCCATTTGCTCAAGTAATCCATTGCGACCAGAATGTATTTAGTACTCTCGTCGAGGTTTCATTCCTTTGTACGCAAGACAATATATATTATATATAACTTACATTGTTTCTGGTCAATGAACCTTCATCATTTGCGCTTCCCACAATTGAATGTCCTCTCGAACACTTCTTTATGTTTTTGATACATTTCGTTAAATTTGAAGACGCGAGATGTAAGACCGAGAGAATTAACACACCGAACGGCTCCAGATTCGGAACCTCTGTGTGTTAATTCTCTCGAAAATCCTAGATGTCGGTCTTACATCTCGCGTCTTCAGAATGTATTTGTTCCCCTTCTCCGTGGGTGGTCATATCTTGCGGACGAGAGACGTGTGTACCAGTAACTTTGGGTTCGTACCCTTCTTTAAAATGCGTTTTTATGAATGGATATATTTATTCTATTCCCTCAACTACCCAAACATTTTGCGAGGATGAAAGATATTTCGACCAATTTGTACCCTTTTTTTGCTTGCCTTCGGTGTTAATTTTATTCATGCAGGTGTTTTTCGATCCGTCTGTCCTATCCGCCAAAGGTCGGTAACTACAAAAGCGCGACTCGATGCAAGGGATCCATGGTTTCGGGTCGTTTTCTTGTAGAAAATTTTAATAACTGCCAGGCCAAAATACACAGAGTGCAATAAAAAGTAATAAAATATAAATCTACAAATGCCGAAAGAAAGAAAGTTTTTAAGTGATATATCACTTAAGAAACGTTAAAATTTGTATATTGAAATGCCCTTAAATTTGCACGTTTCACTGGTAGATTGAATCCTAATAATTTTCAATGTTGGTGGTCGTCTTCTCGGACGACGGACGTATAGGGACGTGTTTGTGTGTGTTAAAAAATGGTGCTCCCCATACATTTTTTATTTAAGTGGAAGGTTGTAAAGTATCCCCGAATTATACCTGGCATCTTGCGGACAAGAGACGTGTGTATCAGCAGCATTATTAGTGTAATGTGTTCGATAAACATTACATATAGAATATTCAAAAAAATGTATGAATTAGATGTTGCGGTTTTAGTTCAATGCTGGTTCAATGCAAGTATATAATTGACGAAGGACCTTTAGCGGAACAATCAATAAACACGTGCGGTCAGATAAACGAATCACCAAATAAAAGTTATCACTAACCTTTTACGTTCGGAAGCTCTGGTGTTTTCTTGGTTCTTCTTTCTTCTGAGGCTAGCCCCGTAATAACAGGAACAGTTTCTTAGAGCTTCGTCTGGACAACAAGTTACACAAAAAATAGCGACGTAATGTTCATTGATTGAGCATACAAAAAATGCGTGTTTAACAACAAATGATACGCTTTTGTAAACACAAAAGAAACAAAATGAAAGCGGTTTAGCGGTCGTTACGAACGAAGCTACTAACTCGCGAAATCGTAACGCAAACAACAACAATAAGCGTCGTCTCTTCAGACGGAATCAAAAATGTCCGAATAGTTCGGAGCACAACACGAACCTTCCAAGCGTCCTAATAGCAAGGGAGCCGAAACACGAAAGTCAATACTGCCTATATTTTACACGCAAAAAACACTTACAATTAGCATTAGCGAGACGGATTGTTTTAGAAAAGGTGCAGAAGTTTAAAAATCAATGAAGTAATTCAATCAAATTGAAAACAATACACTAAACAAATTGCGGGAACGCACCATTTAGTGTATTGAAAAGGTACCTTGTATCTAAAGGCAAGCAGAATTTTGCATAAATTTGGAATTAGACTGTATAATAAAATATCCGATGAATTAATTTTAGGGGATAAGAGAGAGTTAGTGCCTCTAGGGAAAGCTAAACGGCTCTCGGTGTATTAATTTAATATTTATAGTGAATTTATTAAAATGATTAGAACTTTCTGTTGCTGTATTTTGTTGTTTATGTATTAATTTTAATATAAAAAAAGAGTTCGTGGTGTACAACACCCTGAATCTAAAGTCAATCGAGCGATCGATACATAAATGATTTTGCTCTTGTTTTTGATGACTCGAGCAGAGCATTGGCAAATTTGTTTTAAACATTCTGTGTAACACATTGTTGAAAATATGAGCTATTTACTGAACGACACATGCAAAGCAACCAGTAATTGTGGTTTGTTTATATTTTATTATAGCATTTTGAAAGAAGCAAATTTCAATACACCTAAATTGGCTGAACAAAATAGCATTCACATATTTTCAAATTTTAAGCGTCATTAATGCCCTCACCTTGCACTAATTGTTTTCGCCATGCTGTGCTGTACTCCGTATCACTTCCATAATATTATAGAACTTTAAGTCCACGTGCACCAATAATGAAAAACAACATGGCGTGTCGTCTTGTTTTTCTTTGTTATATTTCAATTCACATTTTTATTCACTAAAACACCTTATGAAAGGAGAATGTTTGGTATTGTACAAATTAATTACTCGTTATAATGAAAACAACAACAAAAAAAAACGATATTAAAGTATCTTCATTAAATGATAAAGTTCTCATTGTGATTTTGAAGGAAAACAGCATGCTTTCATAATATTATTATTTAAATTACTTTGATCATCATTCAATAAATTCTATATTAGACGTACCTTGTTCAGGAAAACAAAAGGTTTTTACTACTAATGTTAATTCGTTTAGTAAATTATTGTTTATTGAATATTGGAAGTCTACACAGTGAAATCGATTCAATATTTGGAGAAATCATCTTGATCTTAAGATCCATTTAAAGACCCTTTGCTGGAAATAGCATTTATTATTTATTAATTATTTAATAACTTCTTCTATTTGCTTTTTTCATTTGACTATGGTCGACTTTTTTCACAGACTTCAAAAAAGGAGGAGGATCTCTATTTGCTTTATTTTTTTTTGTTTCCTCAGTACTTCGGGAAATATTAACCGATTTCGATATTTTTTATTTCATATAATAGACCTCCAGAACAGTCCCATATTTAAAAAAATTCAATGACATAAAATGGTTTATTTAAAAAAAAAAACGAAAAAACATATAGACAACAGTTCTATATATAAGTCTATAAATGCATCAATAATGTTAATAATTTTAGAATAGATTTAAAAAAAAAGGCCAAAAACATGGCCGAAACGTCATCATTAAAACATATGAAATAAATACAGTCTTATCATTTGTAACGACCTAAAATCAAGAAAATATACAAACAACTCAACTAATTTATATATATATATATGTTCTGAGAGGCTTCCGCGGTCATTACTATGAACAAGGCTAGGTTCCGGGTGCGAACCGCGTCTGAATTTATTATATACTCGACGTTTCGACTCCTGCTTTGGAGCCATTATCAAGAGACAAAAATAAAAAAAGTTTCAGAGTCTAGATCGAACTCGGGGCCTCAATCTGCCTACTCCCCAAGAGTCACTAGGTAACTGTAACATATAGACAATGCGGCAGTATTAAAAGATGAAAATAAGTAGCCTTATTCGAAATGTAGGATGAAATTAATCTATATATAAATAGGCAAAGACAAAACGATTAGGTACCGTTTTCTCCTCTGTCCCTCAACTGATTTTCTTCATTTATGCTGTGTTAAGTAGCTACTGACGACCTTCAGTGCAGAATGCTAATATTAATTTATAATATTGATTCATTCATTAAATAAAATATAATAAAAATTCAATATTTACGCCCATCCTGTCAACGCCAAACAGCTGAGAGTGCCGCTGCCGCCAGACGGTAAAAACTCAAAAGATTGAGTAATTATATATGGAGGGAGCGATCGTTAGCTGCTGTTATATTCTTAGAGCATGTTCTTCTGGAAATGGCATACAAGCGTTGTTAGTGTTTAATGGTAAAATAGTCAATGTAGTAGATCAGTATTGATTTTTCGGACGCGTTGAAGTAACTTTCATATTAAATATTCTGTTTTTAAGGTGAATAGAGAATGTATTAAATATTTAAGTTCTCCTAGGGTTGTTGGTCCACTCTTTTCTTTAATATTCCTGAACTTGATTGAAACCGTAAATGACGAAGACTTTTAGGTTGCAAAGAAAAATTATTATATCGAATATTTTGCCAGGAGCGGTTCCAGCCAAAAAAATGGGGAGTCATTTATTTGTCAAAAATATTTCGAATACCAATATTTGATTAAATTTTTATTTTTTATTGCAATAGATTTGTCAATATGAGTGAACAATTTTGGTCATTACATCTACTTTTCCGATTTCTCCACAACTCTGTTTCTTATAAAAATATACTTTTTACAATTTCATGAAATAGGGTCGAATTTCGACCACTGGACGACCACTAGTAATTATAATCATATGAAAAACGTTCTTAATAATAATATTTAGAATATAAGTTATTCTTCATAAAAAATGGTTTAAAACCTAAAACGAAGTCATCACATGTCAGGTTTAAAAATAACTGTATACTGGTTATGAATTAAAATTGCAAAATTTACTCGCAAAATAGTTTTGAAATGAGTAACAATTTTCGAGTTCTGTATATCGTTAGCGTTTTGTGCTATTCCTATCGTTATCATTATACAAGATGGTTCAAAAAATATTATATGTAGCGAATAAGTAGTTGCATATGCATATGTAAAATGGTTGAAATATATGCCGTTGTAGAATTTTAAGTATACAGAATGGTTCAATATATGTCAGAAACTAAATGTTTGATTGGGTGGCCCATAAGCAGTTATATAAACAGAGAGGTTGACTTATAGAGTGGAGTGGAGAAAAAATAGTTATTCAGAGTGGTTAGATAAAAACTAGAAACAGTAATTAAATCGGGTCACCCATAAGCAGTTTATTACATATAATAGTTGGAAGATAGGGCAAAGTACAACAATTGCTATACAGAGTGGTTTAAAAAAATGTTAGAAGAATGTTACACCAGTAGGATAACCCCTTAGCAGTTACAATTAAAGGATCATTGGTATATAGGGTAGAGTGGGATTATATTAAACAGGGTAAATGTTACATTGACAAATGCATATAAATAATCGTTGACATACATGCTGGAGAAAAATTATAATTATAGAGCGTAATTTACAAATTATTTGAACAAAATTGCTATTTTTGGTAGTCCATAAGCAGTTGCATATATAGGATGGATGTAATACAGGGTGGAGAAGAGTTACTATAGTTATAGCAGGCGTATAAAAAAAAATATGCAACAAAAAGTGTTAAAAGGTGACCTATAGGTAGTCGCATATACAAAATGGTTGAAATACAAAGTGTTATAGTTAGGCAAGATGGTTGAAGCATAAATGTTATAATGGGTGGTCCATAAGCATATAGAGAGAGGTTGAAATATATTATGAAGTGGAATTATTATAAAAGTTGTCTTGATGCGTATTGAAATTCAACTGAGATATACCCACTAACAAAGAAATTTGCAAAACCCAGAACGACATGTTTAAATTTAATATTGTTTTTGTAAGACATAAATACTTTGTAGTCGTTTTGTTGCAATTTAGTTTAGTAATATTAAAATGCATGTTCGCCGAATGTATCGCCAGCTAAGTGAATTTGAAAAAGGTCGAATACTGTTATGATTTGTTGTCAAGTATGGTTTGATAATACTCAAAATCGGAGAACAGTAGGCACCGGACGTCAAAGTTTAAGACATCGCATTTAGAGAAAGATTTCCGACAACTTCGAAATTTGGCTGATGAGTGGTTAGGACAACAAGGCCATCTTGTAAGTGTTCGACTGTTTACCGCCGTATAAGGTCTTTGGACTGCATCATTATCGACCCCATTTTGTGCTACCGCTGATCGCTGAGCATCCACAGTGGTGTAGAGAACAACAACTATGGAATGTGGAAGAATTACCATAAGGTCGTCTTCTCTGATAAATCTCGATTTTGTTTGTATGGACATGATGGTCAAAGAAGGGTTAGACGACTTCGAGGAGAAAGACGTGAACTTCAATAAAATAAAATCGTGAAATCAGTTTTTCCAATTGTATATTGGGTTCGTCAAAAAATATGAATTTGGCTAATGGTAAAGTACCCCATTTTTTAATAACGAAAATCATTATGAAAACAAGTTAATAACAATTGAAAAAATGTACCCAATTAGGCCATTATATCACAACAAAGCAAAAAATAAAAAGCTTTAAAAAATACCGACTTTACTTCACTACTTTTTGGGAACAGATGACAAATCTGTTATTGGATGGGAGGAATAGAGGTCACATTTGTTTTAGAATTGAATAGATACAGGTGTGAATGTTGGTTAGTATACTTTTCTCCTAAATAAAATGAAACAACAAATCATTTGGCGAAAATTCAGTTGTGCGGTTGGAGGCAAATAGAGTTTTTTTTTACAAAAAATCACTATTTGCCTAGAACCGGAACAAATATAGGAACACAACTAGGAATCTTTACAACGGCTTCACTTTCGAAAGCACGAAGTATGGCTTTGTTGCACTTATTTATGCCATAATAAGTTACAAATGTTGATTACGGTCTCCATATACATGTGTGTCATCATTATTTTTGGTGAACCATACTTTGTATTGTGGTCTATTCAATTATAAATCCTTTTCATTGTTAACTAAATTCTTTATTGAGTAAAAAGCGAAAAAATAGAGGTATCATCTTTTCAGATTTGAACTTCTAAAAGATCACAGGAAATATTGTCAAGCATGGAATGGACAAAATCAAGTTGAGATGGCAAGCAACAACTTCATGAATAACATATTAGGCTCTGTGGATGATGCCCCATGTTTGAAATATGAATTTAATATACATCTGTTTAACGAAATTGGGTTAGAGAGGTTGGTGGACGAGGGTTTTGAACTCCAAAGTCTTGCATAACAACACGTGATGTTATTTTTAATTTAGAAGCTTTTTTTTATTACTTGAATTTTTGTTAACCTGATTAAGTTAACTTTATAGAAACATAGCAATGAAACGTTTAAAAAATTAAAAGAGTATTGAGGTAAGTAACAACTATTGACCATTATTTTATGATAAAACTGTATTAATTCAAAGTCAAGAGTATTTCAATTTTTGTTACTATAACAACGTTTCTTTGATTTCCCTTTTTCGAATTTTAGCTACTAAAGTTTGAATATTAAATTTAATCATGTTTGCCTTTACATGGGTTTGCATGCTTCGGTTTTTCGTGCACCAGACATTTGAAATTAAAAGTAGGTCAAAGTAATAGGACAATTTCGAAATTTGGCCAGATTACTCTCTACAGTAATTCCTCCACACTGATATTCTGAGTCAAAGAGGTGTCTACAACATGATCAACCAGTACAATTCTATTGGAAATTTTAGCGTATTCTTATCTTTCTCTCCCCTTTCTCCCTCTCTAATTTATTTTCTATATTTTCCAAATATTTTTTAACTTTTTTTTATATTATTATTTCGACCACTTTCTATAAGTGTATCTCTAATTTACTCTATATTGTAACCACACTGTATATGCTTTTGAGTATTGGTCACTCTTATGTAACTTATTTGTCTATAATTTTCTGAACCACCCTATAGAAATAGAACTACAATTCAACTCAACACAATATTGCCACAATCCTGATATCTTCAAAAACACCCTGTATAAGTATAAATCCTCTCCACACTGTTGACTGTTGCTATTTTTCTATTGTTTACATTATTCCACATTTACTGACTATTATTGTACTCTACCATTTATTTAAACCTCCTATTTATTTCAATCACCCGGTATATGCAACTGCTACTAAATTTTTTAAAAATTTAACCCATGGACTTTATAACAATTTGGTGTCAGAAGTGGGATACTTACCACTATGCCAAGGAAATAGTCAAGCAGGTTACAGAGGGACTGGACGAAAGAATGGCACGAACAGATCCTAGAAAAACGTGACAAGAAGGAAAAACAACATCAAGAAGAAATTCAACAAAGGTTAGTAAAATCTTTTGATGAAAAACGTAAAATATAATTAGAAAATCTTGTCACTACGATGAAAAGCGAACAACAAAATCTTGTTCCTCGACTGGAATGCTTTGGAGGAGTTCTAGGGCCGGACCTCTTAACGAAATTACCAGAGAAGTAGATTTTTCTTGATTATCCCATCCATTAGCTGTAGCCACGGCCTTAAATTGCCGTTTATACATGGGCCAAGATGAACTGCCGTCGAATGAGGGTGGTTTACTAAAGGAACCTTTGGTACTCACGGTGTTCTGGTATTTTCCTCGCTGTAAGTCCTGTTGCATTTTTTTAATTTCTGTTTCTAGTTTATTTTGGATGGCACTGATTTTATCTTGTACTTCACTGTGTACTGTTTGTTTGATGGAACTGATCTGATCTTGAACTGTGTCTTGAATTGAACTGATTTCAAATTTTACCTAGCTTTGGATGGAATCGAGATCATCTACTTTTGTTTCAAGAGTATCCACGGTATTTTTTATGGTCTTAATGTCATCATTTATCTCTTGTATATCTGACTCAACTACTTGCATTCTTTCATTAACTATTTCATTAACTTGTCCTACTATTTGCATTAATTGTTCGAATTGCATTTGTTTTTTTTCTTCGGTTATTTTAAATTCATTTTGTCGGTTAAATTCAACTTTGACCTTAATTTATCATCTGAATGAACAATATACATTATTACAATTTCCACAAAAGTTTATTAAATCGTTTGCGGTTTGTTATTAAATGTTGTCACTCTATTGAGACCAATAATTCAAATTAGTGTTCTTATGTTAAAAATTAAAAATTTTGTTTGGTTGTGCAAATGATTGTCTTATTAAATCTGTATATGATTCAAATAAAGAAATATATATTGAGAAGTAAATATGTCGGCCCCTATTGGGGCCGTTTAGGTATTATGTAAGCAGATTCATTACAATTATTTACCCCCCTTCCCCTTGTCGGCAAAAGTAGGCAAAGCCTTTACCCCCCCCCCCTCCCAAGCTTATGTAAATATTGGTCATTGGTACTTCTTTTAATGTAATATTTTTTTATTGATTCATGAGCAGCAGTTATAATTCTAGAAATAAGAAATTAGCTCTACGACAAAGGACTTTAACGCACATAATATTCAACATAGAGTAAGGTACAAATGTAAAATTCTTATGTAATATTACGAACAAAACAAACTTCTTTAATTTTTTGGTTTACCTAGAATTCATGATTTTTCACATCAAGTTTTCGATGACACTGGATGTGCTTATTTTGCTTTGCTTACAACACATCAAATCGTCAATTGTACCGCAACGAAACAATAGATTGACGGAAGAAATTTAGATAAGTGAATAGCGCGCGGTAATTCTCCTACTGGGTTCTAAGCGAGTACCTAATACTATTTATTATTTGTGGAAATCCCCGAAAATGTGTTTCCTTTTCAAGCAGAGACAATGTGTGTGTAACAAGTAAATAACTACTGTTGACGTAATCACCATCTAGTCTCCTCCCACCCCCATGCCCTCAAAAATATGCAAACCAAAGACGGCCCCATTGCTCAGTAAATTATACATTACAATTTTTCTCAGGCTAATGTGTTAATATAAATTGTAGAAAAATGAAATGAGTCCATTTCAATTTTTGGGCAGTGTATTGGAATCAGTTACGTACTGCATTATTTTAAATCCAACGCGAAACCAAAGCTTCAACTCTATTTCATGAAGTCATTAATTAAATCCTAAAAGCACATTTCCCGACCTAAACTACATTATTCAAATCTAATTGATCGAATCAGTAAACGCTAATTACAAAGTTGAAATTGAGAAGCTCTCTGAGTATCCAATCACATTTAGCATAACTTGTTAGTCGCAAGGTTGAAAAAGGTCGGATCAGCTTACAGAAACCGTTTGCCGGAAATTAACCTCGAAAAGCTTGAACAGCAAACGTTGCGCTCATTAGATAAATAGGCGAAAGCTTCGAGAAACATCCGGTTGCAATACAGAAGCTATAAAATTTAGACGGTCGAATGGGATTTGCTATTTATAAAGCCGGCATTTGTGAGGAATTGAAAGACGGGGGGGATCAAACGAAGGGTGGTATCATTTTAAAAATGAAAAAATGATGGAAAGAAAGACGATCGAGAGACTGTATTACACACGTTAAGCTTTAGCGCTAAGGATATTACGAAATAAAGATAGCAAAACTACTTTTCTAAATTCCAATGATCTACGCTAAAGGAGGAGATGCTCTGTTGAAACGAGATGTGGCGCATCGTGTTGACATCATAGAGGTAATACCTAAAGATAGAGTGTGTGAGGTATAAGCGTAGCGCTTATACTTATGGAGGTAGCCTTCAACCCACACATATCGTACCAAGACTAGGGGCGATTTCACTCGATTCTGAGCTGCTTCCAATGGCATACGTCTAGCACGCAGTTCATTAGCTGTTTCCACCCACCAAGTGAGATAACGTTCTCTTTATTGCCCTCTCTATCTAGTCTTGTCCAAATATTAGTGCATTGCAGGCTACCTCCAGAAGTAAATGCTCCGAGGGTATAAGCGCCTGTAAAAGTTGAATCGTAACACTGGATGAGACAAAGGAAATCGAGTGGACGTATTTGTCTCTTTCTAGATTTGCAAACAATGCTAGAGTTCAATTGACTGACGCAAAGAGGCACCAATTAGAAGCGAACGTAGAGTTGAATATGTCATCTTGGTTTTTTGTTTCTCTCACCGTACGTCGACAACCTTAGAACATATACTTCCGGAGGTATGTATGTTGACAACCGACGTAGTCCTTGCACATTACCTTTGCACGAAATTTGAGGCAGCTGACAGCAGGGGAAGTGTATGGCGTATTCTATGGATCTAATAAATTTATTTATTCAAGTAATCAACAGGGCAACTCCAATAACAGATTACAATTTTCACAAATTAACACATAGCAAGTCAAATAAAGAGATTTTATATTAATAACATTCCCATAACAACAAAAATATTTAACAAATGAACCCAAAACTACAACATTCTGTAAAATACAAAAATAAGTACTAAATATTAGCAACTAATATATAATCATAATAAAAAATAATTCAAAATATTTTAATAATTTTTCTGTAAATACTACCTGACCCTTCCGCCCAAATATCCGTATCCCCTAACTCATTACAAAACATATACATTCTATTTAATGGGGCGAACTTTCGCAAGTTAGTCCGCCCCGTCGCAACAAAAAATAATTTGTGATTTCTATTAAAATATTGTGGTACCAACCAAGAGATTCTACCAAGAAGTTGAGAGCAGTCTTTCTCATTTTTTAGTAGTTTGTATAAAAACAGAACTGATGCAATTTTCCGTCTACTTTCCAGCTTTTTAAATTTAAATTCATTAGTTAAAGTTGAATATGGTAAACTAAATAAATGTTCCCTACATTTTTTGTAATAGATAAACCTTAAAAACTTTTTTTGGACTTTTTCAATTTGATTTTTGTGAATTTCATAAATCGGAGATCAAATAATTGGAGCATATTCGACGATACTTCTTACATAAGTGTTGAAAAGTCTTATTAATGTACTTAGTCTTTTAAACTTACAGGAATTACGAATTATGAACCCTAGCATTTTATATGCTTTGTTGAGGACATAATCTACATGCTTATTGAATGAAAGTCCGTTGTCAAAAATTACCCCTAAATCTTTAGCCTCAGTTTTCTTTTGCAGTACGATATCCCCCATAATATACTGATAATCTAGTAAGCTCTTTTTCTTAGTAAACGAGACAGCAAAGCACTTACTCAAATTAAATGATAATTTATCTGTTTTAGACTACTCATATATTCTGTCTAAATCTTCCTGTAATAGTAAAGAATCAGAAATATGATTTATATTTTTATAGATTTTGAAATCATCAGTAAAAAGTTGAGAACGTGAATGTGAATGGCTTTAGGTAGATCACTAATAAAACAAAGAAATAGCAACGGGCCCAAATTCGAGCCTTGAGGGATTCCCGATGTTGAGAAATATATTTTAGATTTAACACCTCTAAATACCACGTATTGCTGCCTTGTCTCTAAGTAACTGTTGAACAGTTTTATCAAATTATCAGATAGACCCATCCCCTGTAGTTTTTGCAGTAGTATTAAATGTTGAACTTTGTCGAAGGCTTTTGCAAAGTCAGTATATATGACATCCATTTGCCCAGCGTTCTTACAACCTCAAATGCGCTTTGAGCAAATGTAAGCAAATTAGTTACAGTGGATCGTTTTTTTATAAATCCGTGCTGTTCTTCAGGAATAATTGGGGATACATGAGAGTAGACTTTTTCATATACTATCATTTCAAATATTTTACATGCAGGAAACAACATACCAACGGGTTTATAGTTTTTTATGTCATTCATTTCACCGCTTTTAAAAATTGGGACAACTTTTGTTATCTTCTATGCAACTGGGAACATACTCGTTTTTATTATACAGTTATATATTAATTTCAGTGGCTGCATTTATAAATCAAAACAACCCTTAAATATGTATGCGGTATATTGTCCGGACCACATGATTTTTTTGGCTTAAGTTTTCTTGCAGCATGGCGGATATCATTGTCATTGATTTCTGTGTCTGCTAGGATTTCGGTTATTAGGCATGTATTTGAATTATGCAAAACTATGCCTTTGGCATCCCGCTTTTGATAAATACTTTCAAAATAGTTAGCAAGTGTCTCGGCGATAGTTTCATTACTACTAATTCTTAGTTGACTTTACATACCTAAAAAAGCTTCCTGAATCCTTATCAATGTCATTTTCCATTTTAGTAATGATTATGTTGTACATAACAAGACAGATAAAATAACAAGACAGATAAAATACCTGATGATTTTTAACAAATAATTGCAAGACAAAGTGTTGCGTATAAACATACTGCGTGGGTCGCGTCAGGTTGTCACGTCCACAACAGCAACACGAAAATCTGGATCTGTTGGATCGGATGGAGTCTGCCAGCATTACGCCGTATGGGGTCTCAATAGTGTGATTCTAGCTACAAAAATAATACGAATAAGATCTGACTCAACATGTGTCACGCAACAATCGGATCGTGTCGCGTTTTAACAGTGTGTTTCCATCTTAAGCTGGACTATCTGGACGCTAGTATAACTCAATATTAAGTTTCTCCTTTTTACCAGGGCGGTTTGGTAAGTCAACTAGGGTAGTTGCTGAGCAAGCTGCGTTATTTAGTTTATGATTGTAAAAATGGAAAAAAGTAGATTTTGTGTGCTGCTTAAGCCTATATAGTTTTTTCGAAACCCAGAAAAAGATTTAAAAAAGACTATGGGGTTCAATTTCAATGGCTAAGAGGTGTTTTATTGAGTTCCATATTGATTGTATCAGCACAAATGACGTTGAGGTCGTCCAAAAGAGGTCGTTACACAAACATGGAATGTTAGTTATCTCAGCTGAGGAGTACATCACATTTTACATGTGTAGTTGTACCGCATTTGGTGAAAACTGCTATTAAATCAAGACATTGCACGGGGGAAAAATCCAAAATTGGGCTACGAAATGTAACCCGATCCAGTATATTCTCCAGATTTAGGCTCCTATGCATATTTCTTATTCCCAAACCTCAAGAAGCCGCTGGGTGGTATGAGATATTGGTTTTTGCAAACCTATTATTTAGAAGCACTAAAAAATGAAACGACATTGGGAAACCGTATTGAGGTAAAAAGACACTATGTTGAAAAATAAAACACTTGTTTGCCGAAGAACAAGTTACTGTGTTATTTACTCAACAAAGAATAAAGAACACGACATAAATAATTGACAATTTGCTGTGTAAATTAATTTTTCCCAAGCAAAATCGAATTATTTTTTGAACCACACTGTATAACTATATTTCCATTCCATTCAAGACTGCGACTGCCTATGGAATAACTGTTAGCAATTATTATTTCTAAAAGTTTTTACCTACCCTCTATAACGATAATTCTACTCCGCCCCTTATTTGCACCATCACCCATCCATCTTATATTACAAACAATTTCTTTCAGTGAGTCTGTTTTTATATGTTATGTATTTTCTTATAGAGGTTTCGAATGCAAAATAGTCATTTAAACATTTACCTTGGATATTTGGTTAAATTTTATAAATATCGACAACAGCCAAGGGCATAGCTGCATATAGTGAATGTAATCAAATTGTGATTTCCGCTAAAGCCATACTTATTCTAGTGTATTCTAAAACCTAATTAGTAAAATACATCGTCGGCTTTCATCGAGCTGGTTTAATACGCAATTACAAAAAAGAGGGAATGTTAATTATCATTTCTGGAAAGAACAAAGGAAACTGAAAATTCAACAATGTTGGTATTGGATTTCCTTAGTTTATGTTTCACATGTACATGTACTGACATTTTTAACAATCGTGTGTGTTGTGTGTGTGTATATATAAATATGTATTTACCACAATTTATAACTAACATTTCTAAGATATTATTTTTGACCTATAAATATACTGACATTGAGACATTGATGTACATACGTACAGTAGCCTTTAATTTCTCTTAAATGGGTAGCTAATTAATTATACAGTGTAAATATAACTTCTTAGAAATACATAGAGAATTGTTCGAGTGGGCATTCTTTTGTAGGAAGCGCAACAAAAAACGATAGAAAAATAATATGTTATGTGAATATGAATACAAAATATTACTAAAAACCTCTTAAGTAATGATTTTTTGTTAATTTGATTTTAAGATGAATTGTTTATATAATGTCTAAAAGGTTATAATGAATCGTCTGTAGTACATACGATACTGTAATTAAGTTAAGTTAGTTACTGAAATCTTTCGAAAATCAATCAATACTGAAAGACAGTTTTAAATTCAGTTGAAAAATCTAGATCCAGTGAAAATAATAGTGTTCGTGGTAACTAATTTACATTACATTAATGGTAAAGGATCAGTAATTAAATTTACTCTTGGAATATAGAATGGAAATAAACTTTCATTCGTGGACCTATTGATTGAGGGATCAAATTAAACTTTGCAACACATACTTACAGGAAATCAGTACATACCTATAGCTACACTAGATATCTACTTAGATCACTCTTTATAGATAAAAATAGGAGTCATTAAACATGATAGAGCAAAATTAGTTTCACCAACAAATAATTTTTGTCAGAAAGCGTTGGGTTGCCTAAAATAATTATCCAAAATAAAGAATAACGCACAACCTGAAAAAAAAACACACAAATTGTAGACATTATACCCTTTGTTTTCGGTTACCCAAAATAATAAACTTGTTGGATATATATGTATACAAAATAGAAACTGTTTCTAAAGGAAACAATATACTAAGATAAATTGGACCTAAACAAAACTGAATTGTTACTCATGCTTCGAAAATTTGTGAGAAGAGTCAGAATTGTGTCTGTGGAAGCCCAGATCCATCAGCACGTTTCCAAGAAAGGAAAACGAGCACCAATACAATTGTTAATGGTATACACAAAATGGACTGGGACGAGACTAAAATGTAGTTAGAGAACGAAAAGAAAAATCAAAGAAAGTTGTAACATGTGAAAAATTTAAGCCTTTTTGACTAACCTTATGATTTAGTTGGTGGAAGGGTTATTTACATCTATAACTTTACAGTCATTGTAGCTGGAGTTGTTTTTTTGGTAGGTTCTCTGAACTAATTCTCCTGTTAGTCATCCTTGAGCACCTCGTCTGTTGTCTGTTTAAATTTATATAGCCGGCGATACTCAGGATTGTACCTTTTGTTAGGATTTTTAAAAGAGAAGTTTTAGCCTTTTCAAAATACTTAAACCTTGTTAGATTAATTCATATCTTTTAACTCACAAATCCCCTTTTGAGTAGTTATTGGATTGAAACTGTTCCTGTATACCATCAACGTTTCTTCGACGCAAGTCAGGCTGTCGCCATATCTTTTGAGTGCGGAGAATTCGGTCCTCAAATAAACTTGCGGCAGGTCACACGGGGTCTGTTTTCACACGTCGAAAGAAAACGTTGAACGCGACTAGGCGAATTTAAGAATTAATGGCGTTATGCAAAGCGGAGTTATGATGCATTGGAAGGCATGTGTAGTGGTCGAACACTAGATTCTCCTAAAAGAAGGTATGATGGATAAGGAGTTAACACTTTTTCAAAAAGGTAAGCGTGGCCATTTATGTCGATATAGACCAGGGTTTTACGGCGGAGAAGATATTTAACGGCGAGTTTTTTTTATGGTAAAGCCGCTTTGTCTTATGTTGGAACCACTTTATATGAAAATGCGACTGTCTTATTTTATGATGGGGCCCTAAGTTTTGGATGGAAAAATTCCTAATTCTGGAACCGTGTCCTTTTTATGGTAGAAACTTATTTTTTATGCTGTTTAATTGGACATTGTAGAGGAGGTTATGTATATCTCATTTTTGAAAAGTTTAGCCATGCATCAATTGGCTATTTAACGGTTAACTTGATCGAATTAAATTTCCGTACAGCCGTTGGAGGATGAAGTACAGATTCCTTGATGGTGGATAAATTGTGAAATATTTGTTTTGAGTTTCCAGGTCTAACAGTACAGTACACATTAGCGTTGGGTTTTATGACTCTTTTTAGTGAGCCGGCTCAATTCGTTCAGCTCACCAAAACGAGTCGTTCACAATGAGTGGTTCATTTGAACGATCTCCTAAAACAAAGTCGTTTACCCTTAGGCAGATTTATACAATGTCTCTACTGGTCAAATTAATAATAAAGTTTTGCTGAGTCATAATTTAAAGATCATTAATTTACGTAGATACAAAATTTTTATTTATGTATTATTTGGTAACAAAAATAAGAAATTAAAATGTAAACGTTCTAAACTCTCAAAACAAATAAGATTATTATGCATACTTATAACCGAAATAGAAATTTTTACAACAAAAACACTGCAAAACAATAACAACCCTGTGCCTTAGTGCCTGTCATAATAAAAATTTAAAATACCCATTTATGGATTCTTTGAAAATAAAACTTTCTGACCAAATTTTAAAATACCTTTCATCTCATGAACCAGACGGCTGACGGCTCTTTTGTCTCCACTGCTCCGAGCCGAGGTGACTGTGCCGCTCGAAAGATTGAACGAGGAACGAGTCAATGAGTCTCTAGTTCGTGATTGAACGTTGAACGTTTAGCACATCCTACGACTCTCGACTCGCTCGAGCTCAGTGACTCTATTAATGGCGAACTGAACGAGCTATTTGACTAAACTGTGCCGCTCATTTGTGGCACATGAAGAAGAGTCGTTCGTTTTGAACGACTCATTCACGAACGACCTTAGCCTAGTACACATAATCATTTTGAAGGATATATGGTAATAGAACATTTTTGAACATCTTTGTAAAAGGTAGGTTTATCCTGTTAACAGTTTATACCGGTATCCTTTTTTTGAACAACTCATTTTAATCATGGGATCATAGTTAAGCACATTTTTTTCAAATCTCATTTTTGTAATTTTTGTAAGTCTATGTATATTTACTTTTTTATTTCAATAAATACCTTCATTTTTCATTATTATAGAGATATTAGATTTTTCAAATTTAACTACTGTAAAGAGTATTTCAGTTTTTATTAATTTTTTGTGTAGACCATATTTTTTTATTTTTTATACATTTTGGATATTTTTTATTATACCCAACGATCGATTGCTAATACTAAATACAAGTGAAAGTATTGAATACCATTTTTTAGAACAAAATAAAATAATAACCAATACATTCAGATCGAAAAAATACAATTTTGATATAGCCGGTGTGAGATTACATCACAGCTTCATAGTGCTGTTGGTTTTTAAGTATGTTCCCTTACATCAACTTTTTAATCAACTGACGCCCTTAATGAAAATAATATTATTTTACCCACGCCCTAATGTTCCCGATGAAAAGTAGCCGCCTAGCAATTGTGAACAGTCCAAGGTAGGTTTTATATTAAACTTTAAGTGTATTGATTTTATAAGTACCTGGTAACTGTCACAAAGTGTTTGTATGTTGTTAAACAACACCCTCTATAGAGATAGCTGGAGAATGACAACAGAGAGTATCTAATGAACAGTAAACAGGAAACTTCAAAATCAATTAGTCATGAACGAAACATGCAAAATTATTAATAATATTGACAGTAACGAAAACTCAAGCGAATTCAACATTCCATACAAATTGGTTTAGATAAATATTCATGGATAATTCTTGCTGATAATGAATTAAACAGATAAGTAGCTTGATATATGTATAGGGTGAGTTTTTTTTGATGATCAGTATGGGGATCTCGGAAACTAGCGGAAATTGAGCAATTTAATGACACTTTCGGATTTTTGTAGAAATTCATGGCTTACTAGATATTTTGAAAAAAAAAAACGAAATTCTGTCGATTTAGTCAAATCCCTCTAGCTCCTTTGTTTTTGATTTTATAAAAATAGTGTAACTATCAAAATTGAAAGGAATTATATCCCCAATATGATTGTCATGTCCTCGTTTGCGTCACAGCTCTCGTTTTGGAGATATAACACAAACTTATCTTTTTTTGAACGGAAACCATAGTTGGCTATCACCTCAAAAAATCGGACATTGTTAAAGTTTTTCAACGATATAATACTCGATATAGTTATTCATAAAAATAACGGAGTTATGGATGCTTTTCTTTCTTATTTTGACTTTTAACGTAAGTAGCCATGAAATAGATTGATTTATTAATAACTATTCCAAAAAACATTGAACGATTTTTTTATTAGGTATATCAGATATAACGAAAAAACTAAATAAGTAGGTACTTACTAAAAATTTAAGAAATTAAAGTACATAATAATGGTTACAATTTATGTTCGAAAAGTCCACCATTGTTATTTAGACAAAAATTGCATCTTTTTAAGATTGACATCAACGCTTTCCTCACAGACCGCCTATCAATTTCTTCAATTGCTTGTAATGCCGCCTCCCTTAGGTCACCAACTGTCTCATACTTTCTTTTGTATACTTTTTTAGCGCACCCTATAAATATCAGTCTATAACTGCCAAATCGGGAGACTGGGGTGGCCATTCGCGTGAGCCATTTCTTCCTATCCAAGGGTTTGAATAGATATTATCTAAGTGTTTTCTTACTAATAACGAGTTATGAGCAGGTGCTCCATCATGTTGGAACCACTAAACGAGTTCTCAAATTCAAATTATGCAAGTGATTCGTCATAGATAAAAGGACCTAGAATAGTAGACCCTATGATACCACACCAAACATTAAAACCAAATTTTATCTGGGGTCGTCTTTGTTCTACATGGAAAGGGTTTTCTTTAGCCCAGATATGCTTATTGTGTCTATTGAACATACCGCAGTTAGTAAATCTAGTTTCATCTGACCGTAACACCGTTAATGGAAACTGTAGATTGTCAAGGCACATGTCTCTAAACCATGTACAAAACAAAATACGTCAATGTTTGTCACCAGCATGCAAAGTTTGAGAAACTGGAAGTTTGTACGGGTGGAACTTGTGCGTTTTCAGTACCTTAACTACAGTTCGTTGAGATGTGCCAGCTTCTGCCGCAATCTCACGAGTTGAAGTAGATGGATTTTGATTTACCATTGCCAAAACATTTATTTGTGCTGCTTCGTTAATTTGATTACGTTCCTTTGGTGCTTTAGTAAAAGATCCATATCTGCGTAAACTATCGTAAAGCCTCTAAAATGTACAATGACGACAATTAAAATATATATGAAAGTATTCCGCAGCTGCACGAACTGAATTTTTATGGAATTTGATATAACACTTCACGATATTCAGTTTTTTTTCGTTAGAATATTCCATTTTATCATGAAAACTTGTCAATATTGACTGTCAGTTCAGCACTACTAATGGAATTACTCTCAAATGAGGAAACGTCAAAGTAAAAACAATCTTTTTCATGGCTACCTACGTTAAAAGTGAAAATAAGAGAGAAAAGCATCCATAACTCCGTTATTTTTATGAATAACTATATCGAGTATTATATCGTTGAAAAACTCTAAAAATGACAGATTTTTTGAGGTCATAGCGAACTATGGTTTCCATTCAAAAAAAGATAAGTTTGTGTCATATCTCGAAAACGAGAGCTATCACGCAAACGAGGACATGGCAATCATATTCGGGATACAATTCCCTTCAATTATGATAGTTACACTTTTTTTATAAAATCAAAAACAAAGGATCTAGAGGGATTTGACTAATTCGACAGAATTTCGTTTCTTCAAAATATCTAGTAAGCCATGACTTTTTACAAAAATCCGAAAGTGTCATTAAATTAAGCCAGTAAAACTGCAAATCTATCCCAATTTAACCATTGCTCTATCTCCGCTAGTTTCCGAAATCCCCATAATAATCATCAAAAAAATTCACCCTAAATATACATACACGTATTACGCCTGAAAAATAATTAACAAATCTATAGAGTTGATTTTCCTCAGTTAATTCTGCAAGAAAGTTTTTCTATAGGAAAGCAACTAGTTTTTCGTACAATTCCCCAAAACTGCCTTTACTACACTTTGATTGTCAATTATTTACCTTATCGGTTTTGCAGAAATGTGAGGAGAGAAAACCCACATGACTACCAAAATAGATATTTGCCTCTTCCATTTAGAAGTTAACTAATTTTAAAGTTTTGTGAATATCACTCGCATGTACGGGCGGTTATGCAAAATAATTCAATATACTGTAACTTCCAAAACCATTTTATACAAAATAAAATCAACAGTCAAGCACGTCAATATATCAAACCGACTGATACCTATTTCCGCCAAACTACAATGCAAAATCCTCGTATGAATTGAAGGAATTCATCCGGCAACTCAACAATAGCCACACATCGATGCGAAAATCTAATTTGATGATCCATCGGTGTGGAAGAATTGCCGAAACGGTTTTGACAATGAATAAAATTCAACTAAGAATATATTTCAATATCGTGTAAGACCATTGAGCATGATTCATCGAATATTTTCATCACTATCATGACTCTGGGGAAAATCGTGGAAAGCGCAAAAGGCACTCGCAAGCCTCGCAACGAAAAACGTTGAAGTCTCGTGCAATTTTCTATGAGGTTGAATATATGATGACGGCTTCCGCTTTCGCAGACTTGATTGCATTAAAGCTGCTTGTGAATTTTAGATTTATGTTGGTATTTCATTGAATCGAAAAAAGCGGAAAGGTTATTATGCAATGAATGTGATCGATAGATAATTTAATACACTAAAAGATTAGCTTTTATCCACGACTTCGTTCGCGTAGATAAATGAGGAGGATAAAAAGTATCGTAGATTCAGAAATTTTCCCGTGACGCCCGTACAGGAACACCATTTGTTAGGGATCTCTATAATATGAGCTGAGTCTTAGTTTGTTATATTTAATCCCACCAAAAACACATTTATGAGAAAGGGGAGATAAGTTCAATTTTAAGAATATACCTGGTGGATAAAGAATTGAGGTCTAATTGAAGAGCCACGTTTATATACCGATATGTATCAAATACATAAATAAGTATTCGAGTGGACATTCTCTTGTATGAAGCGAAACTGATGAAGATTCCGAGAAACAATATATATTAGCGTGGGTTGGAACAAATTCATTTAAAATTCAGGTGTTGGTTTTTTGGAAAAACGCCCGGACACGTCGGTTTTTCTTTTGGACTGCGGTTTTGTGATGATAAATTCATTTATACAGGGTGGGCCAGAAATAAATTGCTACCATCAACATCATTTCAAATGGAAACATTTGTTTTTAATTTTGTTTTTGAATTCTACATTGAATTCTAAGTATTTTTCATATACAATGTCCTATACCGAAAATTAACAGTTATTAAACAAAAAATTAAATGTTCAAATAGTTCAAATAACTTCCTGACAATACCTAAGACGGTTTTCAGATTCTTGTAACACTTCATTTAGCGTTTGTAGCAGGATTCGTTGTATTTCGGCGCTAATTATATTCTTTAATTCCTCGATATTTTCCGGCTTATTGAAATAGACTTTCGATTTCACGTAACCCCAAAGATAAAAATGGAACGGGCTTAGATCTGGAGACCTAGCTGGCTATTCACGAACTTTACAGGAAAAATAAGGAGAAACCAATAATATTAATTTTGGGGGGCAAATACTAGAATTAAATGACAATTTAAATTTTTTTTTCTGACTTGAAGTTTACTGGAAAAATAAGGAGAAACCTCTACTTTTAATTTTGGGGGGCAAATTACAGAATTCCCATTCTGAGGAACACTAATTTATTTTTTTCATATTTAAAAAAAATACTTAAAAATATATTAATGAAAATATACCAAAATTTACCCATTCCCTCCCCCCTTTTCTCCGGAACCATTAAACGTAAAGTTTTGAAAAAAATTACAGGTATAGATTATGACCTGAAGTTTACTGAAAAAATAAGCAGAAATCTCTACTTTTAATTTTAGGGGGCAAATTACAGAAATAAATGGAAAATGTAAAATTAAAATTGTTTCTAACCCATCATGTTATATGTCAAATGTAAGGGATCATTATGACGAAAACAATTTTTTTTTCAGAATTTTAAAATTAATTAATTAAATGATATTAACAAAAATATGAAAATTTTTAACCATCCCCCCTTATCTCCGAAACCATAAGCTGTAACATTTTGAAAAAAAAATAGACATATAGCCCCTTACCTAAACTTTACTGGAAAAATAAAGAGAAACCCCTAATATATATTTTTTAAATAAATATTTTAAAATATAAAAAAAATATTTAACAAATTATCCATTCTCCCCTTTATTCCCCAAACTATAAGAACTACATTTTTCTGTTTACAGGAAAAATACGAAGAAATATTGAGGGCCAAATTATAGAATTAAACGGAAAATAAAAAAATCTTTTTTAACGCATCATGCAATACATCAAATGAAAGGGTTTATTATGAAGAATACAAATACATATTTTTCATATTTTTAAAATTAATTGTTTACAAGATATTAACATAAAGATATAAAAAATTTTCATTTCTCGCTTCATTTCCGAAACCGTACTACCTAAAATTTTGAAAATAATTCTGGGTACTGGTGCTCACTTGAAATTTATAAGAAAAATTATTAGAAAACCCCCATAGTAATGTTAGGTACAAATTATACAAATAAGTGGAAAATAAAAAATCATATTTCAAAAGCATAATATCAGATAAAAGGCTCATTATGTGAATTACAATTATATCATATTTTTAAATCATTTGTTTAAAAGATATTAAAAAAATATATTAAACATCGACATAATTCCCACTTTAGAAACTACACTATTTAAATTTTGAAATATATATTTTATTTGTATTTTTAAATAATTTGAATAACGTATCATGTAATATATCAAAAAAGCCTAATTATGAGAATTATAAAATATTTTATTTGTATTTTTAAATACTTTGTCTAAAAGATTTAATAATTTATAATTTAAATCTTGACCTATTTTGCCCTATATCTTCCCTTCTACAGCCTCAAAACTCAGGCAGTAGATTATAAAAGTCCCTGAAAGTTTATTAAAAATCAAGCGAATCCTGAAGCAGTTAAAATAAAAAGTCTTGTAACATTATATTTTTGCCACAAAGTAAAACTAGCAGTGTATTCTATAAACCCGTAATAGAATAAGTAAACGACGAAATATCTGAGGTTTAAATTATGTAAAACGTATTTTAAATAGCCTAAACTGGACGTTGGATGTGTCATTTATCTACAGTAACTGTTTTCTTGTAATAAAACACGAGTATTGACTTCGACTATTAACACCAACGGATAGTATAAAATTATCTTCAAACGTAAATACGTACGTTTTTTATTATTCTGTAGCATTTTCGTTATTGCGATAGTCTTATTGGGTTTCTCGTATCGGAAATATTCTCGTTTTGTATTTGGTATTGATTTGTTTCGATGTTGAGTTACTCTAGGTTATGATTGTTGGTTAGATTTTCTTGACGTTCGAGGCGATTTACTAAGGGCGGAATCACACGACCTAAATAAGTTAATGACATTTATGGGAAGAAGAGGTAGAAAAGTAGAGTCGAGCATGGGACATTTCGAGCATAGATGTTGTGGAATGTCGTAGAAGAAGAACGTTGAATGTAGGGAATTTAAGACGATGTTAGTAGATTTGGAAAGGTTGGTACGATTTGTGAGATGTCAGTTGTCGGAAGGGGAGTCAGCCGTTGACCGTCCTCGTGAAAGGTTGTTGCCTGTTGACCGTCCTAGTGTGAGGATGCGTGTAGTACTTGGGAAGAGAGGTTATGGTGAAGTGTGATAGATGTCTACAAGTGTTAACTGAATTTATAATGGCAATTTTGTGCCATCCATGTTTGGGATTTATCCAACTAAATCCACTTTTATCGTTGGTTCCGTTATTAGTTTTGTGATATTTATGGATTTTAACGGAAACCATACTCGTGTGAGGATTTGCAGTTTCAGCAACGTTTAATTGATGTTTCCATTGGCAGTTTGGTGATATTTTTGGAAATTAGTGCAAACACGTTCTCATTTGTGAGGATTTGATTGCTGAATATTTGCATGTACTCTCGTTGGCCTTCCTGGACGACTAACTGGTCAACCACCAATTGAACATCGTACGAAAGACCTTGTTTACCTTCAGTGTATGGGGCTATCAACTTCACTTAGTTTGCCGAAGTTTTGGCAAGTCTTGTAATCGAACGAGTTCCATTTTGGTTTATTGGGAACACAAAATCTTCGTTGGTTGCCGTATAGCAACGACGGCGTATGTTGTGTCATCTCATGTGAACAAGGTACCTTTGTAATTTGATTCAGTGTATTTGTTTTGCTCATAATTTGCTTTTCACATTAAAGAGAATTGATTTTTCCGAATAACATTTTGAACTTATTGAATTTAATAAAGAACCTGATTATTTAGTCAAACTTTGACTGTTAATTTGATTATAAATAAATTTGATTTTTATGCATTTCCTATAGTGTTAAATTTTGAATATCATTTCATGATTACTGTTTTATTGGATATTGATAATGTTTGGTATTTTGTGAAAGCGTCGTGAGAGCTCGACACGTCGACTTGTTAATTGAATCATTTTAGATGTTTTATAGATGATATTTGTTTCTAGATTTATGAAATCATTATTGATTTTTCTTGAAGTTTAAATGTAATTAAACACTTTTGTCAGCAACTGAATATTTTTGGCTTTAGATTTCAGAATAACAGTACAGTTATTTAATTTGATATAATTTTGAATAATTCACAGTTTAGATTTCATTATTGACTTTGATATTATTTTGAATATTGTTCATTCAAGTATCTCATTTCTGATTTTAGATATGTTGTGCATGTTTACGGATTACAACAACATTTGAGTATTTTGATTAATGCTTTTGATAACATCTGTTTATTTTATCCAGGTTCACTTGATTATTAATTGATTATTACATTTGTTGATTTTGGTAAATGATTATTACATTTGTTGATTTTGGTAATAATTTGAACTTAGTGTATCAGGTATGTAATGTTGATTCTTGGTTGAACTATAGATATGTGTATGTAGGTACAGGAAGTTGGCTACAGGTCGACTTGTGTTTGATATTTTTGCTGGATTGTATTGAAATAATTTAAAAGTTCATTAAATTATTTATTGTTTTATGAAGAGTTTTATTAAAGTAGGTTTGTTGTGACGTAACTGACAATATACTGAGGTTTTATTAGCCATGGAGCCCTTATCTATAGATTTCTTGTAGCTGCGGAGGATTGGTAGGCTTTCTTAGGCGGTTAGCTGGGGTAAGGAGGCAGAGAATCTACCTGGCGCCCAGAACATCTTTATATTGGTAAGTTAACTTACAGTTGGCTTGGCCCTTGTTTGATAACCCACTCCCGTCTCCACTGAAGCTGCCGTGCACCCTGGTGTGTCAACGTTTATCACGTGGGCCGTAATAAGGTGGTAGGTTAGCCATTACATCTAGGAAATACCGGACGTTTTTGACATTACAGTCTATGTGTGGAAAATGAAAGTGTATATTTTTTATAAATTTAAAAAGCTTCCCTTTTAAAGGACGTAGAGCAAATATAAGAAAATGCACTCATTCCCTGCTTTACTGAAACTGGAATATTAGAATCTTGAAGGTGGTACGGAACCCTTAGTATGCGAGTCCAACTCGAACTTGACCAAATTATTTTAATATCTAACTGTTAATTTTCGGTATAGGACATTGTAGAATTCCAAAATTAAATAAAAAACAAATGTTTCCATTTGAAAAAATGAGGTTGATGGTCGCAATTTATTTCTGGTCCACCCTGTATAAATGAGTGTATGAACACAAAAACCGCAGTCCAAAAAAAACGACTTGTCCCAGCGTTTTTCTAAAAAAACAACACCTGAAATTTAAATGAATTTGTTCCAACCCACGCGTCCTTACTGGATATGCTAGGTTGGTTCTCAAATGATAAACACAGCAGTGACTAGGTAACGCTCTTTCACATCCTGTGATGACCATCTTTTACTTTCCATTGTTTGGAGTTGCCTATAGTTCAATAGGAAAATATTTAGTGATGTAAATTATATATCAGTATTGATTTTTCGGACAAGAATTACTAACTTTCGTAGCAAATAATCTTTGTAATATCTTGTTGTGTTTATATTTCTGTCATTAATACGATATTATTTTCACAATAGTCCGAAAGTATTGTGCAACTAATCATCAATCAGCGGACAATAGAAGTGACATTAAAGATTAGAATTTTCATTGGGTTCTTTGTATTCTTTATTTTTGTAACTTTTAGGTTACACAGAAAAATCCGCCAATAATTACATCGAACATGTTGCATACAGACTCCATTTGTGATAATGTATAGGATATATTTATGTAAAAATAGTCCTACAATAATATACATAAATAAAAAATAATTTCGTGGATTATTTCTACAAATGTAATACAAAAACAGGCATAGCAAAGGCCCAGCGTTTTTCTAAAAAAAAAACAACACCTAAAATTTAAATGAATTTGTTCCAACCCACGCGTCCTCACTCTATATGCTAGGTTGGTCCTCAAATGATAAACACAGCAGTGACGGTAACACTCTTTCAGATCCTGTGATGACCATCTTTTACTGTCCAGTCTTTGGAGTTGCCTATAGTTCAATAGGAAAATATTTAGTGATATAAATTATAAATCAGTATTGATTTTTCGGACAAGAATTACTAACTTTCGTAGCAAATAATCTTTGTAATATCTTGTTGTGTTTATATTTCTGTCATTAATACGATATTATTTTCACAATAGTCCGAAAGTGTTGTGCAACTAATCATCAATCAGCGGACAATAGAAGTGACATTAAAGATTAGAATTTTCATTGGGTTCTTTGTATTCTTTATTTTTGTAACTTTTAGGTTACACAGAAAAATCCGGCAATAATTACATCGAACATGTTGCATACAGACTCCATTTGTGATAATGTATAGGATATATTTATGTAAAAATAGTCCTACAAAAATATACATAAATAAAAAATAATTTCGTGGATTATTTCTACAAATGTAATACAAAAACAGGCATAGCAAAGGCCCAGCGTTTTTCTAAAAAAAAACAACACCTAAAATTTAAATGAATTTGTTCCAACCCACGCGTCCTCACTCTATATGCTAGGTTGGTCCTCAAATGATAAACACAGCAGTGACGGTAACACTCTTTCAGATCCTGTGATGACCATCTTTTACTGTCCAGTCTTTGGAGTTGCCTATAGTTCAATAGGAAAATATTTAGTGATATAAATTATAAATCAGTATTGATTTTTCGGACAAGAATTACTAACTTTTGTAGCAAATAATCTTTGTAATATCTTGTTGTGTTTATATTTCTGTCATTAATACGATATTATTTTCACAATAGTCCGAAAGTGTTGTGTAACTAATCATCAATCAGCGGACAATAGAAGTGACATTAAAGATTAGAATTTTCATTGGGTTCTTTGTATTCTTTATTTTTGTAACTTTTAGGTTACACAGAAAAATCCGCCAATAATTACATCGAACATGTTGCATACAGACTCCATTTGTGATAATGTATAGGATATATTTATGTAAAAATAGTCCTACAATAATATACATAAATAAAAACTAATTTCGTGGATTATTTCTACAAATGTAATACAAAAACAGGCATAGCAAAGGCCTGGCCTATTTTCAATTTATAATTTTAATGAATTAGGGTCGAATTTCGACCAATGGGCGACCGCTAGTTTTGTTAATTACTTCAAATGTTATTCATTCTATAGCATTTACAAATTATACAGTTGAAAACTGATTTTCCTTTTTACCAACGTCCAGCAATTAAAAAGTCATATATTGTTAGATACAGAATTGAAAGCTTTTTTAGTTTGTTTAGTGGTAGTTCTTGTCCCAGGGGGTTGAAGAAACAGATGAATAATGTTATTCAAAAACTGTTGTTTCATATATAAAAATTGACCTGTTTTAGGATTATTTATAATTACGTAGACAATGAATTTATCAATTACTTTATGACCTCACTACATATTTTCTAAAATTTCAATAACATTATTACAAAAAGGTTTCACAGTATAAAACAAACTGATTTGTAATATATTTACAGATTTCTTAAGATTTTTTCATTAAAGGCATGTTTTTACAGCATATGACCTTTCAAAGAACTCATTTTAATTAAGTTAGTTTTTTATCCATCTCAATCTTGAACATATCCATTCCAATTCTGTAATGGAACCAAAATAGACTTTCCTAAAGACCGAAAAAAATATACGTCTTCTCTCTGAAAAGAAAAATCAATCTCATTGATGTAAGATTCAATCTCAGCATTAACGCCCGAAGGAACAAATTTGTTAATTCAGCGGAGGAATTTGTGAAATCCCTTTTGACTCGAAAGCTATTCTAATTATTTCCCTGAAGAGGACACGAGGCATGCTTTGCATACGCCATGAACGTTCCCTTTATTGGCATGATGAAGTGACACGGATACTTTACGAGCCAGGGGAATTTAGGACTTTATGGATCCAGTTTTAATAACCTGAATTGGGCATTGTTTAACTAAAAGTAAAACTGATGTGAAATGGATTAACTGAGTTAGTGCAATACAGAAATTATATTCCTATACTTATGATTGTATAATAAGAGATATTTATACATGAAACTTTTTTAAGCCACAATTTGCTAAATTATTATTTTTTATAGAACTACTTTTATTTATAAAAAAGCAACACCACTAGATGGCGTCACCTTAATGTGCTAATTTTGTTGAAGAGAATGCTTATAGCAAAAGCTTACAAAATATATAAAAAAACGACTCTAAAAAATAGAAAATTTGGAAACATGCCTGGAACCTTGATCAACATACAATTTCACAATTCAGCCATATTACTCAAAGAAGAACACAATACAATACGAAACATGAAACTGGTATAATTTATTATATATTGTAGGCCTACTACTGTAGAATTCAGCTGTTCCTGGTTACCAATAAATCAAGGATGAAATCAATAATGATCCATAGGACCATGTAATGTAAAATAAATTAACTGTAAGATACCTAATGTCAGAAAACATAAATTTTCAGAATTTCAAATATCTTAAGATTCAGTATATTTTCATAAATGTGAATTAAAACACACTTACCTACCATGACGATTTCTGTTTTATGTCGAAAATTTAAAGAAATTAAAACCAATTAAAATAGCCATGAATTCAGCATTGCCACATCTAAGTATTATTTAATTTGCGCATAATGTCAGGATTTTTTGTAATCTTAGTTAAATTATATGAAAGATATCCCGATATCCGACAAAAATAAAAAGACTAATAAAAAGTATAAGGTGACAATTAATAAGATAATATCAGAAATAAATTTATCAGGTGCAACACAATTCTGATTTTAGTTGAAGAACCATATTTACAATGCAATGAAAGTTGTAAACTGCAGACTTGTGATCGCTCACTAAATGGTGATTATTATGTATTAAAATTTTTCCTCCGTTCTATTTCAATAGCATGACTATGTAGGAAAATTTTAGCGAAGTGCCACAACTTTTAGTTGTATATTTAATTTAGCTTGCCTTTCATATTGGAGTCAACCCATCGTATGATTATCTCTCCAAGCAAGCTGGCGGCAATGTTTGGCATTGACAGTATGGATGTAAATATGATTTTTTAATTATTTTATTCTTTAATAAGTGAACCAATATTACAAATAAATCTTAGCATTTTTCACTAAAGGTCGTCCGTAGCTAGTAAACAAAACAAAAATAAAGCAAATCTCTTGTGTGACAAAGGAACCCTTTTGTCTTTGCCGATTTATGTATAGATAACTTCCAAATTCTTTCAATTTGAATGAAGTTCTTTATTTCACATGATCTCTATAACTTTTTAGTGCTCCTCTGTATATATGAAATGAGTAGTAAATTGCATCAATTTTATTGTCAAATATTTAATATCAAATTGTGAAATACTAAATTTGTCATTCCAAACCTTTTAATTTTCTTGTTCCGTTGTGCTAATTTTTATCACTATTGAACACGGGTTTCTGTTTTAGATCCAGAAACGCTCGGACTATGTGAAATATACATACGATTGTGGTGATATTCCCAATAAATCAAAAAAATATAGAGCTAAATAAGTCGGAAATATTGAAAATGTTAGATGAAAACTTAACGGCAATTAAGAGAAAGTTTTTTTATAATAGCAAAATGTGTGATAATTATGACATTTTAAGTGAAACAATCGGTAGTATCAAAACATAGATTACTGTTATCTCTGTGAAAAAAGAGCAGGTAGGCAGAATTTAGTCCACCAGGTCTATTGGAATTGCCCTGATTTTCACGCTGATTGTCATGTTTTTTTTTCTTCTTTTGTTTCACTCCATTCTGTCTTATTTTGTTTTGTATACATATTATACTAGTTTTGCAATTGTATTATTTATTTATTTGAAACAAATAATGTAGTAAGATCTATTCTCACACACATGCAGCTTTTTAAAGCAACTTAAAATTCCAGGAACTGTGTGTAAAATGCACCTTGTGTTTGTAATCATACAGATACCGGTGAAACATCAATACCACTTAAAGTAAGGAAAACCAATAAAAAATTTAATAATAATTTAATGTAAAAATATATTGTTGAGAGTGGAAAATATTAAAAAGGGAAAACTTAAAGGCTCAAAAATAGGAGCAGACTTAATAGATCTGGGCGGGATAGAAAACCTACTGCTAGAAGAACAAAAAAACGAAACCCTCAGTATCAGAATGTCCCTGTAATTTTTTTGGACAAACATCAAAATTAATATTAACCCAAAATTGAAATAAAGCGTTCAAAAACACACAGTAATGGATAATGCTAAACATCTTTTTGTCTAAGAATATCTGTAAGGAAGAATTCCTGTAAAGGCAACCAGTAAATTTCAAATACTCAAGTGTTGCAAATAAAAACTGAGGAGAGAAATATTGGCAAAATGATAGAAGAACTCTTTAACAATATTTCAAAATTGTTGCTCTTTCCACTGCAATAAATATTTGAAATATGAAAATGTAAAGAAATAGTAATGTCTACCTTGTTATTTTTATGCGGATCTGCGTTTCAATGCACCCAGAAAACCCACTGTAACATTTTCATGACATGAAACACTTGAGGCGATGAATTGATACCAAATAATTCGCATCCAGCGTTAAACATGGCACATACAGCGTTTTTTATAGATTTGTTTTTCACGGAATGGCACCGGCCTTTTACACTTTTACACTTCATTAACGAAACGAGGGATGAATTTCTCTAACAGGATATGTCACAAAATAATACTGCGTTTTGCTGGCAATAAGATTCAACCCTCTCTTCTGACACCAATGTGTCAATTCCTTGAACCTATTAGACTAGTAGACAGTGACAAACATTAGGAACTGGTTTTATTAATGCTGCTTTTTGTATTGTTGAAATGTGTACATTAAATAGCAGCAAAACCAATTCCAACGCTGTCAAGGTTTTCACAATTGTTGAAAGAAACTTAAAAAATTTGATAAAAAGGCAAGGAGGTAAAAGTGACAGTGATATAATTTGCTAATAAAGCGTCATAAATAATTTTTCTAAATGTCACGTGTCAGATGTTTTCTAAAAGATAGTTGTGGCATCTCTGGTTTGTATTTTTCTGATTTAATATTAAATAAAATAAATAAATAAATAAAGCTTTATTGCCCAACAGTAAAAAATTATTAACAGGACAATATTAAAGAATCCTTAAAAAACAGAAAGCAAAATGTACTAAAAAATAACAAAAAAAAAATAAACAAAAATAAACAAATACTCGATAACTGCGATATCAAAAATAAAGTTAAAAATTATAAACTAAATAAAGCGTTGGCCCTACTCAAAATAACAGACAAAGAGTCTACATGAATATCACATTCCCTACAAATGAGGTTGAAGTTTTGTGTCATACAAAAAACAGGAGAGTTTATGCCTAGGTTAGTTTTCTAACGACTATGCCTAAAAACCACTGGATCTCTGAGAAAAACAGAAGCTAAATTGAAATTAAGCTGTGATAACAAGTTCACTGCGTCTATTTTATTATGCAGAAGCTTGTATAGAAAAGTGAGCGAACATATTATTCGCTTGAGCTCCAAAATTTCCACATTAAATCTATTACACATAAGTTGCTCATTAACTCCTCTATTGGGATAAACTCCATCAATTTTAAAACATAGATACTTAAGAAACTTTCGCTGTACACTTTCTAATGCTAACTTCTGATAATTGTAAAATGGTTTCCAGACGATCGAGGCATATTCTAGCCTAGAGCGTACGAAAGAATAATATAGTTCTTTCAGAGCATCTATACTATGAAACGACTTTTATTATCTAGACATTCCGCCAGGTACTGAGTTATAATAGTGAGGTTGGTAACAGTCGATCTTTTCTTCAGAAATCCGTGCTGTGAATCAGAAATTTGATGACATATGTAAGGATAAATGTGATCGTACAAAATCATCTCAAAAACCTTGGAAAAGTTCGACAATATAGATATTGGCCTATAGTTTTCGATAGCAAATTTGTCTCCGGATTTAAATACCGGATATTTTTAGCTGATTTCCAAGTAGAGGGAAACGTTAAGGATCTTAATGATAGGTTGTATACGATACTGAGAGGAACATCCAGAACTACAGCACAATCTTTAATAAGAAAAGACGGAACACCGTCATATCCAGATGTAAACTTATTTTTCAGCTTCTTCATACAGTTAGCTCGGAAATAGTTGGTAATTCCAAATTTACGTGCGTGATAATTGGGCCAACAGAGTTAATGATAAGACTGGACCGCCCAAATGCACTCTGAAAGAAATTAGCAAAAGCATTAATAATTTCCTGCGGATCCGTAAGAATCCCATTATTAAATGTGATGTTGCCAGGAATTCTGGATATACCCTTTTTATCACGTATAAACGACCAGAATTCTTTCGAGTCAACTCGTATCAAAGACTGGATACTTACAATATATTCCTTATATGCTGTGGTAATTTGTCTTTTTACCACTGCCCTTAAATGTTTGAATTCTTCGAAATGAGTAATATTATGAGACTTCTTAAATTTCTTATGCAACCTAGCCTTTCTTTTAATATTTTTGATTATGTCAGAGGTAAACCACTTAGGAAATATAGGTTTGTGTGAATTAAACCGCGGAACATGCGCATCAAAGATATTATACAAAGTTGTATAAAAAGCCTTTAAGCAAGCATCTACGTTATTAAAAGAGCTTAAGCAAGACCAATCTACACAAGAAAGAGAGTAATATAGCGAAGCAAAGTCTGCTTTCCTGAAATTATATGAATTAGGACATGGATTAAATAAAATAAAAAATAAGGTTCTGGAGTCGAAAAGTTAATAACTAATGCTGGATGAAAATTATCTTCGGGAACTAACGGATTACAATCATGTGAGACAGTAATATTACCTAAATTGGAGCAAACCAAATCTAATAACCTCATCATGGAATTTCTAACGTCGTTAAACTGGTGTAAATTGTAGATTGCTAAAAAGTTATTAAAACAACATTCAAAACTACAAGTAAAAAATGAATTATACCAAAAATTCAACCAATTAACGTAACAAAATACTCAACAATTTCATTTATAGAATTCCTTGTAAATCTAACACATTTTATATTGGAGAAACCTCTAGACCTAGAAATGTTGAAATAAATGAGCCCAAAAATTATGTAAAGAAACAACAATTCGAAAAGTCAAAAATTTGTAAACATGCCTTGGTCATAACCCGCAATTTCAAAATTCAACTATATTACACAAACAAGAACACAACACAAAACGAAAGCTGAAAGAGTCCACTTTAATTTTATTAAATAAAAACAATAGTATCTCTAATACTTCTTTAGAATTCAGTCGTTCCTGTTTGCCAATAATAAGGATGAAATCAGTAATAGTAATGTCCTTTTGAATAGCCCTGTATTGTACTGTAGTTCATAAGGTTTTTCCTAGTTTTCCTTTATGACTTTAATGGGATCTCTGGAACATCAGAATTTCATCTCATGTTTGGCGAATTATAACAAAGTCGTACCTAAGAGAGCCACATGGGATTCTGAAAATAACTGTTTTATTATATTCTTCTAATTTTATGCAAGCTTTGTTATGATCCTTAGAATTTTTTGTGCTACCCTGGATATGTCAATTTAGTAGTAAATTCTCTTAGTTACATCAGTTTTATTGTCAAACATTTAATGTCAAATACTTAGTTAATTTGTCATTGCGGATCTTTTAAATTTTTATTTCCATTGAAAACCGGTCTGAATTATACTCTGAAACATATGGAGTATTTGAAATATACAGACTTTCCAGCAATTTTAGTGTCACGTTTTATAAACAATTTTCGTACCTTTCAAACCTTTATTTTCAGTCAAACCGTTTCAAGAGCAAAGCTGTCTTCATCATGGAGTAAACCAGAACTCTTTTTCATACAGATTACTGTATATTTGTAACAGACCAAACATATAAAATTTTTCTCAAAGCTACAAATGCTAAGGATTATGATAAAGATTCTACTAATGTAAAAAAACCAGCTGAGATTTTAACAACATGCGATGCTTTCTTACAAAATTGGGGTCTTCTTATTCAAAAACTTATTGAATGAATGTGTTTGGTCCGACAGTGTTAGTTGTGACATTTTTATGAATCAATGCATGGAGAAATTCACAGACAAGTTTTACTATTGAATCGGTGAAGCTCCCACACCTCATTAGAAGTTCACTGAAGTAACGTATGTACTTTTCCAAAAGCAATGTAATTCAAACTCGAACCAATATTTGCTTTCCACAAAATCCAGTTCTAGATTAAACTTTTTATCCAATGAATGCTCATATTTTATGTGCTCGCCCTCTAGAAGTAGGTCAGCGGAAATTTGAAATTCAACATTTCAATTCCCTCAGAAAGAATGGTCGGAAACAGAAAAGAAAAGACTGTAATTTTTCCGTTCCCCGTTCAGATGAATTTTTGTGTTTAACGGTTTTTCACAGTACCTTGAAATAGATTTCGTTTATTTCCGGAGGCGTTTGATTCAAGATTGAACCTATCGCCACCAGTGTCACTAAAATACGAATGAACACACAGCTAAAGTTTTTTAATCAACGTTTGATATTTTTCACCTGTTCTACACATCGAGTGTTCGAATTTCATAGGAAAAATACAAATTTTATTAATTATACACTCAATTAGATACAACTTAAAATTTCAGTGCGCTTCAATGACTTTCTATGGCATCTCAACTAACAATTACATACAAATACATAATATAGAGTACGTTTAGACTATTTGAAATATACAGAGTTTCCAGCAATTGTGTTGTGTTATGCCCAGAAAAATCAGAAAAATACAAACCAGAGATGCCACAGCTATCATTCAGAAAACAAAAGCAAATTTACTCTTTAAGCTATTTCTTCATTTAAAGGTAAAGGTAATTCTGATTGTCATCTTAAAAATTATATTATATTAGCTGTCTTCTCCTGTCTTCACACGTATTTGAAGTATATATCTATTTATCGAATGCCGAAATACATAAATAAATTTGGTACATATAACTGAATTTAATACTTTATTGCGCAATAAATTTGGTCATTTTCGCATTCCGTACATTTTTTCTATTAAAACCATTTTAATGTCTTATCATTCACGAGCGAAATTTATATAGCAACAACCGCTTTTCATATGACGAGCTATTTTTGATATATTTGACATTTTTAACATTTTAGATAATTTTGACATTTTTGTCATTTTAACATTGTTGACATTGTTGACATTTTAAAAAATTTTGTCATTTTTGACGTTTTTGTTGTTGAATACTCTCTTCGAAGTGTCATACCCCAAAAATCCTAGATGTCGGTCTTTACATCTCGCGCCTTTTAATTTTTGTTATTGTTGACATTGTTAACATTTTTGGCATTTTGACATTTTTGGTAAATTTTTGACATTTTTGATATTGTGGACAATTTTGACATTTTTGACAATTTTGATTCTTGATATTTTTTGCTGTTCTGCAGTTACATTTTTATGTAATTTCGAAAAGATTGTTGAGTTAGTCTTGAATTATGTTACCTGTTCATTGGATTTTTGAAAAATGTATATGGAGAACAAAGTGTAGTAAAGCAATTTCGTAAAATTGCCCGGCTAACTGGCTGTCTGTACAGAAATTCTTCTTCGGAGACAAATGCATTTAAAGTTTTAAACTCATTTGGTTTTGCGACCAAAGGATGTCTACATAATTTATATTTCAGAAAGAACCGACTTCAACTGGCTTAAAATAAAAACCTCTCTTTCTCTCTAATTTACATATTTTCTTATATTATCCTCATATTTTTAAACTTTTTTATTTGTTTTATTAGTTGGCCCACTTTCTATAAGTGTAACTCTAATTCATCCCCCAATAAAAATGACCTGTCTACCACTTTCTGAAACACCCTGTATAACTATAACTCAACTCCACACGATGTTGCAACCGCCCTGTATAAGTATTACTCTTATTTCATCCACCTTGTATACGCAACTACTTATGTGCCACTAAATACACATCTTTTGAACCACCCTATATAACTTTAATTCTACTTCACCTTATATTTCAACTATCCCATATATGGAACTGCTTATGTACCACTCATATCATATTTATTTGTAAGGTTTTTTGAACCCACCTGTCTAACTGTAATTTTCCTTCGCCCTATATTTCAACTACGGACATTGTTTGCTGTTTAAATTTTGATGCACGGACACGCTTACCACCGGATACCATATACAAAACATCGCTCACCTAAAAAAAAATTTTTCGATACACTAATGGAATATTTTGTGCCACTTCATTTGACTGCAATGAAAACAGTTACAAACACCCTGTGCGATATACTTTCATGGCATATCTTGACATTTAAGATAGATATTTATGGTACAAATTTGACATTTACATTGATATCTACCGTGTTTTTGCAAATATTTTCTGAAAAATGGTATGTTTTACGTTATATATATTTATACGGAATCAAGCTGGAATATCTCTTTGTAGAATGCAATTTAATTGGTTGAGCCGTATTAGAGAAAAAAGTGCAGATTTATTAAAATTCACAGAAATGTAGTTTCTTAATTACTGTTGATTCTGATTTTCTGGAAATCCGTAAATCTCATGTTATAGAAAATTACATGGTACCTTTCTGTAATATTCGTTAATACAATGCCGTTTAAGTAATCAAATTTGACGAAGACGTTTTTGAATAATCACTGAGCATACATAAAAAATTGCATATGGAGAACAAACTTTAGTAACACAATTTCGTAAAATTGCCCGGATTACTGACTCTCTGTACAAAAATTCTTCTTCACCTCTCTTCTAAGAGAAGGAGATATCTACAAAATGTTGAAGCAGTATTCTTGTATATAAATAATGTATTGTATATTGTGCTATACTGAGCTGTGTTTGGAGACCTTCCAACTACGACTCTGGAGTCGTTGTCAATCGCTAAGTATTGTATTTAGCTTTTCTTCTAAAAAAATGGTTTTGGTGTTTAGTTTTGTGTTGACTTTGTTGTTTGAAAAAAATTTGACACTGACAATACTAAACGCAGTTGAAACATTTCGAAACACAAATAAATATAACAGAATATACAATGTATTGTATATTGTGTTATAGTTATTAACTACGACTCTGGAGTCGTTGCCAATCGGTTAGTATAGTATTTCGTTTTTTTTTTTTTTCTAAAAAAAAATTAGTTTTGTGCTGACTTTGTTGTTTTACTTACTTACGTATATACCGATATCCAGTAATTCGGGCAATTTTAAGAAATTGTGTTACTACACCTTTATTGTCTATATACAGTTTTCAAAAACTTGAACAGGAAAATAGTTACATTTTTAGTTATTTCGGTTAGTTCTTTCATTCTAGACGTTTTATCCATTTTAATTTGTTTTTTTCATTTTTGGTTTTTGACCCATAAATTCTGTCAATTTTATATTCTTGGGTTCGTGGTATTTTTTACATTTTTGGAATTTATTTTTTTTTTATAAATTTTTGTCATTTTACATTTTTTCCATTTTTGATATTTTTTATTTTTTAAAGATTTCACCTTTCAATCCTCTCCCCTCCACAAATTCAAAATTGATAAAATGACGAATAATGTTTTTACTTTACAGTAGTTATTGGGTACGTTGATTTTCCTTGTGATGAAATTCAGTCCTAATCATTTTAGAAACGACAACTGACTACATGTTTTAAAATTAGTTAAAAAAAGGCCCACGTGTCTAAATTTAGGCAAATTTTTCTTGGGTCATACTATTAGCATTAAAAATAAGATTCCGAAAGCTTGCATATTTCTGACTACAATGGGAGGTTGCGCTTGAGAATCCGCCAAAAATAACTGACCTATGGCAAGATAAAGGGATGGTTTAACCCCATGACAAATTTAGCTTAGTGGGGCTAATGACTATAAAAATTATATTAACACGTTAGTTTGGAGCGGATACAGGGTTAATCAAATCCGGTAACAATTTCATATCTTTACATCACTCTAACTTATATTTTATATTATTTTTATGTTTCTTTGGGGAATAACAGCACAATAGAAATAAAACTACGTATATTGCAGGAACACCAAACGTTTCAAAGTCTATTCTGACTTCGTTGTCAATGGCTTTATATTTATTGATGTAGATTGCAAAATGAAAATTTGATTTATGACATTTAAAATTGACATTAGAAAATTTGTTGTTTTTAGATATACAGGTAGCAAGAAATAACAACTCTTTCAAATTGTTCTAATTTGAAAGCTGGTTAACTGTGGTTCATGATCTTTAGAATTTTTCATTTTTCATAAGCCTACGCTAGTTTTGATTTTCTAAGGGATTATTAATGAGGATTTCGCTTCGGATTATAACAATTAATATCCGTTATATAGTCGATAATTTCTATACCCGTTCAATAATTCAATTAAACCAAGTATTTTTAGAACATTTTGTAATATACAGTATTAATTACTGAAATAATTGTAAAAAACATTATGGGGAACAAAGGAGAAAACATAATAAAGGATATTCGATCCATATAACCGTCAATTTTAAATGTCATAAATCAAATTTTCATTTTGCAATCTACATCAATAAATATAAAGCCATTGATAACGAAGTCAGAATAGACTTTGAAACGTTTGGTGTTCCTGCAATATACGTAGTTTTATTTCTATTGTGGTGTTATTCCCCAAAGAAACATAAAAATAATCAAGAATATGCCACAAACAACGTTTAGAAGACAATTATATTTTATATTTTATATATTTTTTTGAAGTCGGTGCTAAAACAAACTTTAAATCTACTCCATCAAATTTGATTGTTGTTTCATTGCGACTTCAAACGTATTCTAGATAGGTAGGTAATTAGTTTTTACAGAGTGAGCAGTTTTGTTGTTTGTATTATTTACTTAATTAATAATAGTCCCTACATGAACTGAATTTTGGGAAATTACGACTCAGAGTAAGGACCCGATTGATCAAGTAGGCGAATTATTTACAGAATTACTAAATAAGAAATAAGTAAATCTTGTAGGCTGTTAAAAATGGTGAAGTCGCCGGCCCAAAATAAAAATGGCAATTTGCTAGTCCCGATATAAGTGGGTCACGTGAGAAGTTCCTTATGAGTGAAATGTGAGCTATATGCAGCGTGACACTTTGTTGGCGTAGTATGACTTTCAAGTTCGAGTAGTTAAAAATGTCCCCTTAAAAATATTTTCTAATATTGTCACTAAAGCGGTGTAGTTGTTTCTGACCCTCCAGCATAATTTCTTTTAATTAACAGATTTCATGTTTCTTTCAGTCTCCTTTCAAGTAGCTTTCTCGTAGTTCATTAGATCATTTAATTCTTCAAACGGAAAAAAAACATTAAGCATTAACAAAATTAATTTACGAGCGAATTACAAACTACATGATGTCAGTACTTTTGTTTATATGCAAACTTTTTGAAAATCGTTCATTTTAACTCCATGGAAGGTTACGATAGGTCTTTAACTAAAAATGAACAGAAAATTTAGAAAATTTGAAAAAAAAAAACAGTTATATGCGGTTTTCAGGGAAGTTGGCTGTGGACTGTTTTTTTTACGAACGTTTCGACTAAACCTACGTTCCTGTCGCTGATGATGCAGCTGCAGATGAAGCTTTTGAATGAAATTCTAACATACCACTGCGAAACTGCACAGTTTATCCATTAATACCGGACGTGAACGCCTACACAGTTAAAGAATAATTACTCCAAATGCATAAAATATTGAAGTTCGTTTATGTCACAATACAACTTTATTACAAAGCAAATGGGTCACCATATTTGAAAAACTTGACAATCAACACCCTTTATTTAAGTAAGCACCTAAGATGTAGTCGATCCAAGCTACCAACATCCTAATTAAATGAGGTTTTTTCTAAAAAATTGTGCAGTTATATTATTAAGTTGGTATATTCTCCAAAGTAGGCACAAGCGTAAAAATACGTTCAATAAATTAGGTACTGGTACAAGTAATTAATATGATAAAATTAATTACATATTATTCCTATTATTCATTATTTCCCTTTGTGAATTTTTAGTGAGATATTTCTGGCTCGTCAACTATTCCAATTCCATTGACATTATAATAAAAGGTAAAATCCGTTTAAAATAGGATTTACCTAATAGCTTCCTTAATTTATTCATAAGCCTACGCTAGTTTTGATTTTCTAAGGGATTATTAATGAGGATTTCGCTTCGGATTATAACAATTAATATCCGTTATATAGTCGATAATTTCTATACCCGTTCAATAATTCAATTAAACCAAGTATTTTTAGAACATTTTGTAATATACAGTATTAATTACTGAAATAATTGTAAAAAAACATTATGGGGAACAAAGGAGAAAACATAATAAAGGATATTCGATCCATATAACCATCAATTTGATTACTACAGCAAGCGCTTTATAATAGTTTAAAAAATTGTCGAAAAATTTCATTATCCATACCTTCTTTTGAAAGGTTTGATGTTGGTCAGACTTTCATTTCATTATGAAAAGAACTGGTGTTAAATCATTTTCAGATAAAGCATTTCCCGGGCAATTCTAAAAGACAATTGAATATCCGTAGACAAAAACATTTAATCGGCTCTAAAAGTGTCTACATTAATCAACAGACGTATATAATAACAAGCAAATATGGTATAGTTTAGTGCCTGAATAAAGAAGAAAATTTTTGAGTTGAAAAAATATGAAATAATTGGGCAGTGGGTGACAGAAGTGACGATACTTAATGGGGAATACTAGAAATGTCGATGAATATATCTAATAATATAGTAAAAATTTATTTCAACTGGTAACTGAACATTAAAGGAATTTCTTCAGAATTTCAGACAAGAATGAACAAAAAGACACAGAGTTAAAACAAATGCTTCATCATCGTTTAAGATTTAAAACGAACAATTTAGGAAATATACCAATAAAGCGATTAAGCAGTTAATATTGAAATTAAAATCAACTATGTCCAAGAGAAAGTTGAAAATATCGAAATTAAAATCAACTACATCCAGTGAAAAGTACAAGGTGAAATTCAAAAGGCCAAAATCAAAAAAAAAAACAGCTCTGCCCTAGAATTGCACCAAAACATTGCTATAGATTTTCATAAACTAGTTTCAGTTCTCGATAGCATATTCAGTGGTTAAGCCAAGTTTACTAAGTTCAACTCAGTACACTAACACACCCTGGGAAAAATTCAGGAATGGCTAAAATCTCGATGCATTCGACGAATTTAGAGAACAGTTTGTCACCCAGAGTTTTATCAAGGGTAGCACCAAACGTAAAAACACAACGTTTTGTACCCTAACACCAAACGTTTCTTTCTTCACTCAACGCACGTTTCAACAGCGAAGCTGTCAGTTTTGGTTATTTTGACAAATCGCTAACCAGAAAACTGGGTTTTTACCTACAGGTGGGGCAAGCCGCGTTTCGACTTGAATCCAGTACAATAGAACCCATCCAAGTCTTACACACAGTGCTAGATAATAAACAAGAATATAACATTCCTATACATCTAATATTCGTCTATTTCCATAAAGCTTCTGCCTTTGTACAGAAATGGTGAATTGTGAAATTGCTTAATAGTTTTAGACTCAAGCATTTAAAACGCTGAATTGGGAGGAAAAAGGTTAGGCGTTTCGATGATTAGGTTGTTAAGTCCAATGACCTACAGAAGCTAGAACCAAGGCTACAAGATCTCAATGAAGTGTCCAGAAAGTAGGACTTAAAATGAATGTGAAAAAAGCTAAATGAATCAGCCCAATAACAGATCTACAGATATTTATTTGAGCCAAACCGTGAAACTAGGCAATGAAAACCAAACGGCGGAAATAACTTATAAAACCACACCAATCTGAAATGAAAAGTCTTGTCTGTGGCTACTTATAGCATGGAAACGATAGCACTAGCCAAGCAAAGCGCAAATTCGGTCCGAGTCATTTAATGCTCCATGGAGAAGGTGGGGGGGATATTATTAGGTGAAATTGTGCAGAAAGAAGTATTAAGATCAAAACTAAAGTAGTGGATGCCATTAAAGGTATTATACGAATAAATTGGTGGAGTACAAAGACAGACACTCAGCCGATTTGTGAAAAGTAAGAAAATTACTACAATGGCGACTACGAGAAATAAATCTAAGTTGGGGCAGACCACAGAGCAGACGGATAGACGATGTAAAGGCGAGAGTCAGATGCTAGAGAAGGATCATAGGGGAAGCTTATGTACAGGAGTGGACGTTTCTGGACAGAAGAAATAAAGCTCACATTCCACAATACAACTGATATACCAACACTCACTTACGGAAGCAACACAAGAGAAATAACAAAAAGACAAGATCAACAAAGACAACAACTGAAATAAGAAATGAAAACATCAGAAATGAGTTCAAAATTATTCTAACTGAACAAGAAAATAAAGTTACAATGGAAAAAAGAACGCCAAGCATTATTATACAGAAGAAGAAATTAATAAGCAATAAAGGTAGCCCTAAGAAAATATAGTTACCGTAACAACCTATAGGCATAATATCTGACGAAGAAAAGATGAAGACATTTATTCCACAAATTTTTAATTTTAAACAATGCATTTTTTAAATATATTTGATTTAATTCTCTTTTTTTATTTTAGGAGAGTTTAGACCCCAAAGATCCTCTCAGACCATTATTGCTTTTTACATAATCATTAAAATATAAAAATAAAAAAATACAGTTTTGTCAACTATTTCTAAAATTTTACAGATAGCAGAGGTCACTCCCACTTTTCTGATTACGCCTCAGCTTTATTTCTTATAGAAATACAAGGTGTTTCTAAAATACTTGTGTATAACTCATTTAAATAAGCCAAAAGTCCCAATTAACATGTGCCCTAAAATGCACCCTGAGGAAGTTTAAGGCCTTTAAAAGGACTCAAACAAAACTGTTTTTTAATTCTGTTAATTACAAAACGGTCAAAAATAAATAGAAACAAATGAAAGGGTTTTACAATACTTTTTACGTTAAATATCTACTCCTTTTTTGACATGCAAATCATAAGCATTCTATTTAGGTTGGTGAAGGGGGTTTTGGGCCCTTAATTTTTTTTATTTCGATTTTCTCTACAGAATTACAAATTGTTAACAATTTTACGTAAAAAAATTGTGTTTGTCCCATTGTTAAGATTTTATATATCTGTCGAGAAAATTGTAAAAATATTAAACAAAAATATTTATAGGCGGAAAACACCCTTCACAATATTATATCATTTCTCATAGGAAGAATATATAAATAAATATAATTGATTTAAAGTGAACCTTTGAACCATTTTCATAGTTAGTGTATAATCGGTAAAACCTCTTCGGTTAGCTTCAATTGAGAAACTCCGTTTTTATTACGTTTTTTCAGCTACTAAAACTCTCAACGTAAATCATTTTAAATTAAGGGAAGCAATGTGGGATTATGTGCATAAGAACCCTTAACCTACATTTTAATTAATCTCAAGTTTTGGCCTAAACCATCCTCCCAGATGAACTCAATGAACTATCATATATCTTGAACTTCTTATCTAACTAAAAGGAACGAATTATTACATGCAATAATTCAGTTTCCCAAGAGAAAATGTTCGTACACGATAAAGAAAAGCACTCCTCGGAAAACGTTCGGAGTGAATCCTTCTTTATTTTCCGAAATAAATTATAGTTTGGTAGTTTCTTGAAACATGATACACTCTTCTTTATTTTTCACTCGCGCTTGATACAGAGGTTGTAACTTTTCTCTGGAGTTCCCTCGACAAGCCAGTCACTTCTGTTACGAGGCATTCTCCAAAGTTTAGGAAGTTCTAGTAGCAAACTTCTTAAAATCTTAGATCCGACAAATAAAGTTTGCGTATCCGCGATCGGTTAGATGCAAATAAATATTTCGTTATAGACTTAAAATAAATTACTAGTAGGTATGCATCAGAAAATCAATCAAAACCTTAATAATTATAAATATTTTTTAACAACTATGTTTTTATATTGTAGCTGTTGGTTTTTCCAACTGATATATACAGAGTAGTAAACAAATTGCAAAGATCATATACGGTAACTTGTATGTTTCTTTGGGGAATAACACCACAATAGAAATAAAACTACGTATATTGCAGGAATACCAAACGTTTCAAAGTCTATTCTGACTTCGTTGTCAATGGCTTTATATTTATTGATGTGATTGCAAAATGAAAATTTGATTTGACATTTTCCCCAAAGAAACATACAAGTTATCAAGAATATGCCACAAACAACGTTTAGAAGACAATCATATACGGTTATAAAGCTTCATTCAAATTGAAAGACTTGCAATAGTTATCTTCAGAATTGTATGTGGCTCTCCTGTGTGCGACTTTGTTAGGGGGTTCGGCCACGCTTGAGAACGACTTCTCGTCCGAGAGACAAATCGTTCACGACAATGTAGAGGGCGATAGGCGACAACCTCTCCACCGAAAATAGATTCAAATATGTAGTTTTCGTCATGCCTCTTACACATTGATCCATTTATAGAACCTTTGTGCAAAAGAAAATAGGATGAAAATCCCGTCAACAGATATAGAAAACCCTACAGAGAATTTTATTTATGCAAGCAATTGCGCAAATACAGGTTTTTCCACTTGTTGAGAATGAACATTAAAAACATTTGACGTACTACTAAATAAAACTGGCATAAGTGTTTAAGAAATTACCATATTTCTTTAAAACATGTCACCGTGTCAACCATGAATCTCCACTCGGTGCAATTACAAGGCAAAACGTAACAAAATTTGCTTAACAAATCAAACCGAATTGAGAACAGAGCGACACGCTCAGTCTCTAAAATATTTCTTGACAAGCGACTTTTTGAGTATGGCCACCCCAATGACATGCAATAAGTTTGAAATAAATTTTTGTCATACAGTCGTCCACGATTTATCCCGCTGAACACATTAAGCACAGGTGAATTTAAACAGACTATTACAGATTATTATCATTAACTCTCTTATATCATAATATGCTTTTTTCATCAACAATAACTATTTTTTAACCGACTTCCAAAAAGGAGGAGGTTATCAATTCGTATGCACCTTTTTTTATTCATGTCGAGTGATTATTCAAAAACGGCTTGGGCAATTTTGATGATTTAAACTGCATTATATTAAGGAACATTACAGAAAGGTCCCATATAATTGTCTATAACATGAGATTTACGGTTTTCTAGAAAATCAAAAAAAAAAGGAAATTAGGGACTAGATTTCAGCTATTTTCAATGAATCTTCATTGTTTTCTGTAAAAGTGCTCACACAATTTGAATATTATAAATTGTATTATACAAAGATATGTTCCAGCTTGATTCCGTACATTTGTCTATAACGCAAAACATACCATTTTTCTGAAAATCGGAAAAATATAAATAAATATGCAAAAAAACTGTAAACATCATGGTAAATGTCAAATAATCTATATATAAATAGGCAAAGACAAAACGATTAGGTACCATTTTCTCCTCTGTCTCCCAACCATTTTCTTCATTTTTGTTTTGTTTAGTAGCTACTGACGACCGTCAGTGCAGAATGCTAATATTAATTTATAATATTGGTTCATTCATTAAATAAAATATAATAAAAATTCATTATTTAGTATATTTAGGTACACACTGTCAACACCAAACAACTGACAGTGCCGCCGACGCCAGACGATCAAAACTCAAAGTCAAAACATTGAGTAATTATATATGAAGCGATCGTTCTTAGAGCATGTACTTCTGGAAGTGGCATGCAAGCATTGTTATTGTTTAGTGGTAAAATGGTCAATGATGTAGATCAGTATTGAATTTTCGGACGCTTTGCAGTAACTTTCATAATAAATATTCCGTTTATAATGTGAATTTAATTATTTGATTAATATATTATTATCACAACCTTCCCGAAGGTGTTGTGTAAAAAATTATCAGACAGCGGACAATAGAGAATGTATTAAATATTTAAGTTCTCTTAGGGTTGTTGGCCCTCTCTTCTCTTCCTGAACTTGATTGAAACCGCAAATGACGAAACTTTTAGGTTACAAAGAAAAATCTTCCAATTATTATATCGAATATTTTGCCAGGAGCGTTTCCAGCCAAAAATTTGGGGGGTCATTCATTTGTCAAAAATATTTCGAATACTGATATTTGAGTACATTTTTATTTTCTTTTTATTTCAATAGATTTGTCAATATGAGTAAACAATTTGTTCATTACATCTATTTCTCCGATTTCTCCACAACTTTGTTTCTTATAAAAATATGCTTTTTACAATTGCATGAAATAGGGTCGAATTTCGACCACTGGACGACCACTAGTTGTCATAAATATATAGTTTAAATGTCATGATATGCCATGAAAGTATGTCGTAGAGGGTGTTTTTAATGGTTTTCAATTTCATGCATTTGAAAGTCACTTTCTGTTAGAGACGACGTTATAGTCGCGTGAAATGGCAGAAAATATTCCGTTAGTTTATCGAAACGAAAATTTGTTAGATATGTCGGCGAACTCTTCTATATGTACATGTGATATTGGGTAGTTCATAAGCCGTTGTATACATAGAATCGTTGAAATATAAGTTGGAATTGAATTAGTTATACAGGGTGTTTCTAAAAATATTGCATTCGGTAGCACATAAGTAGTTACGTATACAAGGTAGTTGAAATAAGGGTGGAGCAAAACTAGAGTTATACAGAGCGGATATTTGCGTTAAAGGCCGGAAAATAATTGCAGTTATACAAAAGGCTTTAAAAATTCTCTGAAGTAGTTGAATATACAAGATGGTTGAAATATAAGTTGGAGTAGAATTACAGTTATACAGGGCGGTTTAAAAAAGTTATATAGTTTGGAATATAAGTAGTTGCTTATACAAGGTGTTTGAAATAAGGGTAAAATTATTGTTATTCATGGTGTATCAAAAATTTGTTATATAAGCAGAAGCAGTTAGGATATTTGAATTATAGAACATAGGACGGAGTATAATTATAGGCATGGGTTCAAAAATTTTTAGAAGCAGTTGCATATGGTGGTTGAAATAAATGGTTGAGTAAAATTATAGTCATAAAGTGTGGCTCAAAAAGGTGACTTTTGTTATATAGAGTAGAGCATGAGCAGTTGCATAAAGGGAACACTAGACATATGGGGCGAAATAAAATCATTGGTATACAGTTAGTGTCGCCGAACCAGGTGATTGGTTGTCGGTGATGGGTAGCGACAGTGGCTCAAGAAAAGGTTATTAAACGTTTTTGATTTGGACGCTGGGGTCGCTGATTATATTCTCATTTGACACTTATGCCCTATCTATGATTTTTTTTATACCAGAGCTGTTCCTTATGAATTACCCTTGCCTGATCCTAGTTGATGTTATGGTGTTCGGTCCATGCGTGATTAGCTAATCCAGACTTTGATAGTTTCCCCCTTTGAGTAGCTGTGCGATGCTCCTTAACCCTAGTGTCCAGTGGTCCCTTAGTCTCCCAAATATACAGACTGCCACATTAACAGGGGATGCTATATATACAGTTTTTTGGTACTGCAGGATTTTTGTGATAATGCTCCTCAAGGAATAGGATCGAAATCGAACCAACACTCTACAGGAAGGCTACACATACATGGTAATACCTACACTACAACTTTAACCACCCATTAACAACGAAAATTGGCATCAGCAAAACACTAGTCCAAAAAGCCAAAAATATTTGCAGCATATCAGAGGCCCTCAAAGAAGAACAAATGAAACTTAGAGAAGACCTTTTGACGAATGGATATCCGGAAACCATTATTAACAAGGGAATGGAACAAATGGATAAAGCACCTAGGCAAGAAGAGGAAACTTCGTTAGCAACGGAATTACTACCATACACTAAAGGCTTGTCAAAAAAACTTAGAATCAAAATGGGTTTCAAGAGCAACAACAGCTTGAGAAGTATGATCACAAAAACAAAGCCGGATTATTCTGCAGTATCAAAAAACTGTATATACAGCATCCCCTGTGATTGTGGCAATCTCTACATTGGGAAGACTAAATGATCACTTGACACCAGGGTTAAGGAACACCGCATAACTACTGAAAGGGGGATCTAGCCCAGCCTGGATCGGTAATTCACAAGGAAGAGCACTGGTATAAAGAAAACTTCATAAAGACGGCATAAATAATATCTAATGAGAATATAATCAGAGATCCCAGCGCCCAAATGCAAAACGTTTGGAAACCTCTTCTTAAGCCACTGCCGCTACGCATCACTGACAACCAATCGCCAAGTACCACGACACTGACCGGATGAGACAGGGGATTAAGCGACCCAATGAGCATGACTGGTTAGGCGATAATGAGGGATAATCAGAATTTCTCATCATTCACCTAATGACGATAGCAGATCCAAACCTATTGAAACGTTGTAAGATCAATCATTTCAGAACGATGGAACTCCGTGTTGTATATTAAGGAAAATTACATTATCTCTAACAAACCCTTGAGTTTTTATTTCGTTTATCGCTTACCATAATCATTATCTTCCTTCCAGTTTGTTCCTACCACCAAATAGTAATTCATCAAATTGCGTTAATGGTTGCAAACGAACGGTTAGAAATTTAAACAACCTCACCCAACATGAAAACGATTTGTCATTTCTACATTGTTTAACATAAGTTTCCAGGCGTTTATCAGTCTCAGCGATACCTATAAATTCCGCTCCGATACTACCATAAAGTTTTGTTTCGTTCTAATTTATTACTCTCAAACTTATTAAAAAGCACTCCGAAAGTCAGAGTGTATTTTGGCCAGTTAAGTAGGTTCTTGTTGAATTTAAATACTTTAAGAAAAATCTCGTACTAAACGTATAATTTAGATCAGAGTTTTTGTGGCGTTTTGTTTATTAAAGTTTAAACTGTCTAGAAAGTTTAAACCTCTTTTCCAAGTGATTAAGATGTGATTTTTGAGAGTATTTGATAAAAAATGTGTACTCCATAACGAGATTACATCTATGTTTAGAGTAAAGTGTTTTGAATATATATTGTTTCTACATTTTCAAGATTAAATTCTCGAATAATTAGTTATGTATTTCGTATATAGAGGGTGTGAATTAAGACACGGGACGGCTGAATATTTGCTAAAGTACTTTATTTCTGCAAGGGGTCAAGGTCATTCCTTAAGTAACTTTGACCAAGGAAACCGATGGTGATCTTGGATTTGACGTCTTTTGTGCGGTTACTTTGAGGTCAACCTCATTTTTTTAAGCCGGCCTGAATGAGGTGAAAAATTGTTACACCAGCTATGAGGTGGGTATAATATACCCTAATATAGAATTGTCGATTTTGATAACTAAAAGAACTAAATAGAATAATACTTATTACTGCAATATATTATTTAACATAACATTTAACATCTATACGTCACATATCATTTAGATTCTGTCCATTAGAGCGATTCAAGCCTGCAAAATATAGAAGTCAAGGCGACACAAAATCCCATATTGGTCATCACATTATTTGTATAGAAAAGTATATTATTGAACATAGGATCTGCAATGAAAAGTGTTTAACATCCATATTCTGTTTGGTCACTTTTAGCTGCACCTGTTACACCAGGTTGATCACAGATAATATTTTTCGATCTTGTGTGAGTGTTTATTCGATGACAGACTTTTTGCCATTTAGTTCCATTCTTAGCAGTAAAATAGGATCCACATACCTCATAAGTAGGCACTTCACTTCCGACTGTAGAATGTGACCGTGGCCGTCGTTTACATCAGAATCTGCAATCTGTTCCAATCACTTTCCTCGCTACGGTTAGAGCAGTGATCAATTTCTCCATCACTCCTTAATTCGCTACTTTCATCAATGGAAAATTCTTCTAAAATTTGAGGCCTCTCTGATTTTGCTGATAAGACATTTAGAAGTTAACACAACCACAAACAACGAAATTTGTGTAATATACGCATAAAATTCAAACAAAACAAAAACACAAAATACTTACAGCGACTGTGAGGTCGGGTCTGACGTACCCGCTTTATGTTTGCGCACCTGTAGTTCACTCTGTCGCCAGCACAGTACAGTTACTGTCACTTAAAATTACTCCCAGCACCACCCCCTCCAGCTAGTGAGCCTGCCGACTTCCAGGAATCGCGCAGAAATATTTAATGTTTTACAAATCAGCGGGTATAAGATACCCGACCTCATTCACGCCGGGTTAAAATACGAACCCCTATTATTTATTGTGGAATCGGAAAGAGCGGAAAATTTTACGTCAGGACATGTATTGAGGTATGAAGTTGAGGTAACAACTAGAGGTCAAATAGAGCTCAAATAATGACTTCTTAAAAATCTCGCGAGTTAGTAATATAAGAAAACAAAGGTCATACTCTAGGTAAGTCTTAACGAGGAACTCAACGGTGACCTTGAATTGGACATTACACCTCATTTTCAAGGCCATTTAAAGGTCAACCTCATTTTTTCATGCAAAAACCTTTACATTTGATACCGGATTCGAAAGGAGCAGAAAATATTACGTATGGATTAGAATTCAGCGACCCACAAAAAAATGTGCTATTTGTATGATTTTCATCCGCCATCTTTCATAAGTTGAGATTAATCAATGAATTAAATATTATAATATAACACTAACAATCATTTGAAGACGCGAGATGGAAGACCGACATCTAGGATTTTCGAGAGAAGTAGCACACAGAGGTTCCGAATCTGGAGCCGTTTAGTTTAATTGCTGTTCTCCCTTAACTCCTAGGACAGAATGTCGCGATAAAATTTTCAGGTTACTTCACCTGTCAGAGATATTGAATACTCTCTTCAAGGTGTCATTCCTTTGTACACAAGACAATATATATATATATATATATATATATATATATATATATATATATATATATATATATGCTTACGACTATTGACCCAGATTATTACTATGAGATACGTATGTAGTCTTGGGATGTAGAGGTCAGGTAAAACAATTTAATCATTAGATTACAACGTTTCGGGGTTTAATATTACTTAATAATTTACCCCTTCATCAGGTAATGTGATTGTATGCCTTTTCACACCGTGGAGTTTACAGATTATATTACTATTTGTCATTTAAACATCAAACATTTAAACATAAAAAAGTTTGATGTTTAAATGACAAATAGTAATGTAATCTGTAAACTCCACGGTGTGAAAAGGCATACAATCACATTACCTGATGAAGGGGTAAATTATTAAGTAATATTAAACCCCGAAACGTTGTAATCTAATGATTAAATTGTTTTAATTTGCACCTGACCTCTACATCCCAAGACTACATACGTATCTCATATATATATATATATTTATATATAATATATATTATTTCTGGTTGGGGAACCTTCATCAGTGGCGCTTCCCACAATTGAATGTCCTCTCGAAAACTTCTTTATGTATTTGATACATTTCGGTTAAATTTGAAGACGCGAGATGCAAGACCGACATCAATATCTGTGACAGGTGAAGTAACCTGAAAATTTTATCGTGATATTCTGTCCTAAAAGTTAAGGGAGAAGGAACCTCTGTGTGCTAAGTCTCTCGAAAATCCTAGATGTCGGTCTTACATCTCGCGTCTTGAAATTTAACGAAATGTATCAAATACATGAAGAAGTGACGAGAGGACATTCAATTGTGGGAAGCGCAACTGATAAAGGTTCCCTAACCAGAAACAATATATATTATATATATTGTCTTGCGTACAAAGGAATGACACCTCGAAGAGAGTACTAACAATCATAATGACCAATATCATTTGTTTTAAAAATAATCAAAATCAATTTTAGTGACTAGATTAAGTTAAGAGTATTTAGAGCATCAACTACCAAATTCAAGAAAATGATTATTCATTAGTCAATGTTTATATGATTTGTTATAGTGTTATAATCACAGTATGATTACACTTATTTTTTTTAAGAAACAGTATTCATATTGGAACTATGTGCTTCTGAAGTACGTGTGGGTATTTTCTTGTACTCTTATTCTAATAAATTAGAGTATATGATTTTGTACTTCTATTCGTTTATTAATTCAATCTGTATCATTATTAATATGCACCATAACAATAAAACAACGTTAACGTAGCTCAAAATGTGCACGCTATCAAAATATGTTATATGACCATTAGAGAGGCAATGTGTTGCCAAAGAATTGTCTTTGCCAAATCTTATATCGCTTTTGTAAGAGATAAGTCTCCCCTTTTAAATTTCCAGAGGTTTGTTCTATATATAATACTGGACAATTATTGCAGTATATGCGATTAAAGAACATTTGATCTTAAAACAACTGGAGTTTTGTCTTTGTTATTACTAAATGTATTCAATTAACAACAAATTTAACTTGCAGCTTAGACTGACGAAGTAAATAAACCAGACTTACGAAAGCTCTCTCAGGAGAAAATGGTACGCTTGTTTCATTTTGTCATATAAGCTGTTTACCGTTACTTGTATTTTATCAAAATTTACTTAGTTACATCAGTTATAATTGTCAAACATTTTAATTCAAAATTTTATGTATTCTACTTTTTCTTAAAGTTTATTGTCATTGATAACGGGGTCTGACATAGACCCCAAAAATTTACATAACTTTCTGTATTTGGTGTTATTCTCAAAAGCTCCCTATACATAAAGAAAAAATTGCAACAACTATCAAACAGCTGAAAACAGCTATCAATTCATACAAAACAATTAATTTCATCATAATGAATGGTCAACTTATACCTTATAACAATATTCTGCCATTGTATAGTTAGTTGCTATTATGTGTATTTATTCTCTGGAGTTCATTCTCGTTGTTTTTCTGTTATATTCGCGGTAGTTCAAGAATCACAATAGCTTAATCTGATCATCACAAATAAACATAATGAACAAAAAAATCACCTATTTATCCTTCCCAGTAACAAACTCGTAAACCCTAATGAATCTTCCTCCATTGTATGTGTTTTAAATTCACCCCCAGTTCCAACTCGAATATTAAAATTCAGGTTAACCGCACACCATAAAATGCCCTTATGAATCCCCATTATAATCTCAAAATGAGAAAAGCTTCGCCTATTCTGTATAATCACCGACTCGAGCAAAAAAAGTTTTATCATCGAATGGATCGATTTTTTTGTCGCACAAATTATTTGTCTCGTTTAACTTTTTAATTAAGTCATATTACCTTTAGCTGCCGGAGCAAAATTAGTAATCCTTGTCCTGGAAGAAAAGGATTTCGCTTGTTTCATCTAATCTAAACGTAAGCGAGGAAGTTTTCTAGTAAAGAATTTTTTTTAAACTTACTTCATTAAGTAAATTTCATAGATCTGAAGCTCCTTTTCTTCGACATTCAAATCTTAATTGCAAGACGTTTGACAGCTTGATTATTTGAAGAGTTATTTATGTATCATTTGTTAAGATACGAACTTTTTATTACTCAGTATTAGTAAAATCATTTCGTACTTTTACGTTGAAATCCAGGAAAAATAATGGAAGGGTGGAAGAACTATTTTGGTAACTAACTAAATAACGCAGGAGACAATCAAGAGGTACCATACCAACAGGAGGAGGAATATGGACAAAAAGTGGATCATTTTACTTTAGAAGAAATAAAACAAGAGATTAGGAAGTTAAAAATCAGCAAAGACCTAACAGCAGAAATTCAGCAATTGAGAGAAAAGAGACAAACTGAAATGTGCTAATTGTAGAGACATGCTACAAGGTACTCGCGTAATGCAATACAATGAGACTAGGAGAATACACAGAAGGAGAATAGGCGAGTATCAGGCCAGCTTCAGATACAATACATATGTGACAGACCATATTTTCCCACTAAAAGAAATAGGAACTAGCTGCGATGAATACAAAAACGCGCTTTACGTCCTATTTGTGGATTTTACACAGGCTTACGACCAAATCAACAGAAACCACGAAGCAAGATAATCAACCTCACTAAAATGACTCTAAAACAGACAATAAACAAGATAGCTTGGAAGGGCCACGAGTCAGATACTGTTAAAGTGGAGCAGGGACTCATCAACTCTATAGTTTCAAGATGGCGAGGGATTCTACAGATTTGGAATTCAAAATCGATGAAAATGGAAAAATCGACGCGGAGATTAAAACAAAGATAGCAAAGAGAAGCTGGAAGTATCGACTGCTGAGGATTTTGATGAAATCCAAATTTGTCTCAAGAAAAACGAAAGAAAAAGTATATAGGACAGACAGTAATTCGAGTGTCAGTAAGATATGGAAGTGAAACATGGGTTCTTAATAAAATGGAAGAAGAGAGGAATATGTTAAGGAACATTTACGTAGGCATAAGAAGGGAGAGTTGGTGGAGGAAAAGAAAAATGAAGAACATATATGATGAGCCCAAAATATTTACTTTTGTAAAAGCCCAGAGACTCAGATGGCTAGGACACGTAGAACGAATGACGAGAGACAGGATGCTAATAATAATAAATAGAAAACCGACAGGAGCAAAAAGAAAAGAACGACTTTCGAGAAGATGACTTTACAAAGTAGGAGAAGATCGGTGGAGACTGAGCATAAAGCGTTAGAAAGCCAGTGCTTTCAAAAGGAATGAATAAAGACGTTAGTTAAGAAATATATGTATATATTGTAAATAAAATAGATATGCAAATTCTTGGAGACTTGGTTTTTCCACTCAGTTGTACTTGGTAACCTGGCTCAAGGATTGATTGTCGTATCGTTTGTCTAGGATGGCGATAATCTTGTCGAAATTGCCTTGTTCATCGACTGGAATGCTTTGGTTTCAAGAGTGTCCACCGTATTCTTTATGGTCTTAATGTGATCATTTATTTCTTTTATATCTGACTCAACTATTTGCATTCTGTCATTAGCTGTTTCAGTTAACTTGTGCTACTATTTGCATTAATTGTTCAAATTGCAGTTATCTTTTCTCTTCAGTTTCATGTCGTTTTAATTCAATTGGATCTTGTTTCTCTTCAAATTTCGAGAACAATCCTTAAATTAAATTATGTTGTTCACTTTTCATCGAAGTTACAAGATTTTCTAATTCTATTTTACGTTTTTCATCAAAAGATTTTACTAACCTTTGTTGATTTCTTCTTGATGTTGTTTTCCCTTCTTGTCACGTTTTTCTAGAATCTGGGGCATTTATTCGTCTAGTCCCTCCGTAACCTGCTTGACTATTTTTTTGGTAGTTTCGTCCACGTTTTCCATGCTACGGGTTTCCATAAATCAAATTACGATTTTAACTGCACTTAATACTTTACTTCTGATCACCAAATTTGTTGTCCGTGGGTTCAATTTAAAAATATAAAACTAATATTCATTTTCACTTTTCTAGAACTTTATTTACATCAAATTATACAGAACAGCTGATTCACAATAACATTACGATATACGCTCGTCCTTGCTGCCAACTAACTCGCGATCGTGGGCTGCTTCCTTTATAAAACCAGCATCGAAAACTCTAGTAAAATCAATCATCAATCCTACAGGGTCGGCTTTGGTAAATTTCGTAAAAATATAGTGCAGTAACACAAGTACAAATAATTGTAGTTTTGGTTACACGTACCGAGCATTCCTAGTTAAGGAACAAAGCAGATCATCCATCTGAATACTGCTTTCCTAGCGATCGATAAAAGTTTTGAAACAATAAACAAATCAAACAGTATGTAAATATGTTATGAAATCATTGCATGGTCTTGTGGTTTCTATTAGTTATGAATATGATCCTTACAGAATTTATTTGGTATAACTATGGAAGATTGTTGACGAAGTGTTTGAATATGTTGACTGTTCATTAGACCGCTCCTCAAATTTGTGTGATAAATAAATGTAAAAACACATTTTTGCACTAACTGTTCGGTTTACTCGTTGATGATGACAACTTAAAGTTGTTGAATCGGCGTTGAGTGTTTAAATAAAGGTTTGGTGTTGGGGTGAAAAACTGTATAGAATGAAAATTTCGAAAAATTGCTCGGTTTACTGGTGTTCTGTACAGAAATTCTACCTCACAGATATTCTGAGAAAAAGAGAGATGTATACAATATGATCAACCAGTATTCGTATATATGAACAATATTTTATATATTATGTGATATCTGTGTTTGGAGATGTTTCAATCCTAAGTCTCAAGTCAACATCAATCGTGCGGGTTTTAGCTAGAGATTTATTCGTAAATTCCCGCTTTTGGCGGATATACAATTTCGAATACTTATTTGTTGCTGGAAAAATCTGAGCAGAGAAATGAACAGTGAAAATATAATTTTGTTATAAATCTTATATATGATCTTTCCACTTTGAAACTGAAAATTGTATCTCAGAATTTACTAGGCAATACTAAATTATGTGAACTTACCTTTGATTATGGGTACAGAGCTCAACTGTAACTGCTAAACTTCCAATGATCCGTGAATTCTGAAAAAAAAATCGAGTATTATACGTAATCAAGTCAGAAACATATTTATTTCATTAACATTTATACCGAAATCGTTATTGAACTAATAAAAAAATATTTTTATTTGAATACTAGGTGTTACCCCAGGCTTAACCTGCTGTTGACATAAAATACGTATCTTAGAATTGCATCTATTTCTAAGATATGTACGTTTGTTACTCAGTATCGTCCTTGTAGCGAAATAAAACAAATACCAATTTTGAAGTTCTATCATAAGTCTTTAAAGACAAATTCAATTTTAAAATTTGATTTTCAATATTTAAACTGAATATTTTCTTCTTCCAACTTCCAGTTAGGGTTTGTCCTCATTGACTTCGTTTGCCTAAACGTGATTTATTGTTGGCTTCTTTCACCAGTCTATCTTGTCCCATTCCTGTTCCTTTTTGCTGTTATGTGCCCAAATGTTGTGAATGGTGCTACTTATTAGCTAAGATCACAGCTTTATCAGAATCCCAGACTATCATAAATTTCTGATGGCCGTCTTGACACTATTTATGATTAAACTGTCTATGAGGTATTGTACTTACTTAATGAATTATTATGATATCGGTTAATATTTCAGATTTATAAAAACATCCCATTGATAAATACAATAATAACCATTCCTGGGTAATGCAGCAAGTGAAATGGTGTACTGATTCGCAAGAGCAAGTAGAAGCTTAAAGTTCTATGGCAGATGCCTTTATTAAATCCATACATGAGAGTAAAACTTCAACTTTGAGGGACTGAAGATCGAAAACAGTAGGGAATAAAATATATATCTGAAGTCATTTTATTTGGATTCAACGGAAGGTGCTAATCAATTGGTTGGTTACCCAAAAAGTGTTTTGTCTACATGTCCATAGCTTGGTTGTTTGAAAAGTTTATAGCTTAAAGTTTTATTTTTTTTAAATAGGATTCATAGTTGGCTATGCCTTAGTTAGAACGATCATTTTATCGCCTTTCCAAGTATGTATAATACTAGCTGGCTCGACCCGGATACGTAGGGGGTAGATAAATTTGTGATTAAGTTAAATACAAATATTGCATAAAAATTCCTTGGACCCGATCGTAAAACCTCTACAAACAAAATTTTCATTACAATCAGCCCAATCGTTTAGGTGAAGTTGAAAAAAATTCCTACAACCCGATCGCAGCGCCACCTGTCGGGTCCTAGTGTGAATGTGAACCTTTCAAGAACCTACCCAAATACACACACAAACGTCAATGAATCAAATAATAATTTAGATATAAAAAATAGTCTCGCATTGTGCGAGTATAGCAGCGACGCCTTGGTTGAAGAATTATCGTCATATTTAAAAAACTTAACACAAGCGAGAATAGCAGCGACGCGTTGATTAAAGAATTATCGTCATATTTAAACAACATAACACAAAACAGTATTAAAGGGTGCGATAAACCTTACTCTTAAAACACTCTTATTTATTATTGAAAAGCCCTTTAAAATTAGTTGCGTAATTTAAAAGATCTAAGCGTATATAGGAAAAGATGGCGGCAAGTTATTTTGTTTCTTACTACGTAAATATGTTGAGCCTCATTTGATGTCTAGTAATATTTGCAACAATATTATACTTTTTGAATCTTACGTTTTAAAATTGTTTCTAGTAGGCCTTCATCATCTGAAATAATATATCATAGATGAGTTAATTCAGTTGTCAGTTCACACCGCATTAATCTGCGTTTTTACAGGATTTAAAACAACAATTTTTTTGATGAAAAATACGACAATTAATATATGTTGGAATGCTTTATTCCAAGTAATAATAATTCTGATATGACATCCAAAACATATTTCAATAATTTTTTCGATCACTTATGGAACACTTAACAAGTCAAGTCCAAAAAACTACGAAATAGCGTATGTACAGACGCTATACCAGATCCCAAAATGGATATAGCTTCACTATCGACATCTAGGAATTTCAGGGAAGCTCGATGTCGATCTTACATATCATATCTACAAATTTACGAATCCAGATTGGGATCCTCTGAGTGCTAGTTTTCCCGAAAATCCTAGATGTCGGTCTTACATCTCGCGTCTACAAATTTACTGTTATGTATTAAATACATAAATAAGTGTTCGAGAGGACATTCTATTGCGGGAAGAGCAACTGATGAAGGTTCCCGACTAGAAATAATATATATATCATATAAATTGTCCAGAATACAAAAGAATGATACCTCGAAGAGAGTATTATGCATATGTACTGTTATTATCAAATATATTTGAATATATATAATATATATATATATATATATATATATATATATATATATATATATATACATATATTTATTTATTTATTATTTTTCTTTATCATTCTTCACCTTATATTGTTGTGTATGAATTAACTTTGTATAACCGTATAACTAAATGTTCTACATTTCCAACACAAATATATGTAGGGTTGTCAAATAGTATATTAATTAATATATGATATGTGTAGTATGTACATTCGACTTCTAAGAGGCGTTTCTGAAGCATATTTGTCTGCTTTGTTTGTACATAAATATACATATTTTCTTATCATTAAAAATGTTTATTATTACCTGAACTGTCACACTTATGTACTGTAAAATTAAGACGTTATAAATCAAGGCAACCTATGTGTTTATGCATTAATCTATTATACATACACACACACACACACACCCCACACACACACAGACACGCACACGCAAAAACACCCGACAGGTCTTATTACTGTCCACCCTAGATCAGTTTAACTACCGCATTTTGGAAGGATGGACCGCAGTACTTGCGCAGAATGGTTTCAGCCTATTTCAAGGATGTTGTACGGTCTATTCACATACCTCAGGGCTATGGACTCAACATCAGGGCGTCAGGCTAGTGGCTTATGATGTGGCATATCGGCGAAGCACATAGAGGAGATACCAACCTCATTCGCTATAGCCACAATTCAGATTGGATGCTCGCAGCGGACTTGAGTTTAGAGAACAAAAGACCGAAACACTTCTTGTTAGCAGTCGAAAGGCAAGGGAACCATCACCCTCAAAATAGGCGACTCCTACATACAGTCGCAGCCTTCATAGCTATTTGGGGGTGCTCCTGGACACACGGCTCAACTTCAAAGAGCACATAATCGCGGCCAGCAAGAAAGCAGCTGGGGTACAGGGGGCATTATTTTTTCCTACATAACAAATAAGAAACAATACCGCCGGAAAATGAAATCAGTCCAGCGGCTCTCAGCGATTCGAGTGGCATCATCCTACCGCTACGAGGCGGTGAGTGTGATTGCCTCTACATAAAAAAAGAAAGTTCTGACCACTAAGGCAATGGCAGGAGAGGTGGGACAGCTCTACTAAAGGAAGGTGGACATATCGATTGATACCTAACATCAGTCGTTGATATCACGACTGGACATGGATGCTTTCGAGCATACTACCCAATCCCCAAACTGCCCACACTGTCTAACAATCGTCCCGCGTTCCGAGTAAAATCCGCAATACGTTCTCCAGCTGCAATGAACCACCCTCCAATACCGGCTCCTTTTACCATCGGCATAGGTGACAATTGGATGCGGTCTTTAATACCAGTAACTCCATCAAAGCTTATAATGACTCCACCAAGTCATAGAATCAAATAGTTACCCACCATAATTGTCCAATAGTGAAACCCCCATTTTCTAAGAAACGGTAAAAGCTATTTTAATGAAAAAAATATGGGACCACCTCGCTATCCCCCTAAACAGATTTAAGTAAAATGGTTGAAATCCCTCAAGCCGTTTCCTAGTAATCGGTGAACAAACATAAAAAAAGCAACATAGATACAGACGAATTGAGAACCTCCTTCGTTTTGAAGTCGGTTAAAAAGGGTTAAAGGCGGGATATTTCTTACTAAATTGTAGAGGCAAGGGTTTCCTATGGTTTTGGAAATAATGTATCCCCTGGGCTGTACACGGTAAGAATAGTCGATTTGCTGGTCAAACCAATAGAAGTTACTGGTTTAAAAATTTTCCCATTCGAGTTTTGAGACTTCTTGCGAGTGTGGTGGGTAAGTTGGTCGTCTCCTTTTGATCTGGTAATGCTATTTGACTACCCAGAAGTGTGACGAATTTATTCGTATTACATGGTAACTTATGTGCGTTACCGATTGCTGCAGCATACACCGTACTGGCCTGACCTGGCACCCTGCGACCCTTTCTTTTCATTCGAGAAGAAACTTTTCAGATTGTTATCACTGATAAAGAAGCTTCAAAGTAAGGCTTTGAAAATTGTATATTTTTGTCACAGAGAAAAAAACGGCAAAAACATTGAGAAGGGTGACCTAAAATGAGATTACATGAAAGAAATTTCCTCTCCATTGCTAGAACGGTTGCTTAATGATATACTCTTGGATTTCAACTAAAATTCAGCTTATAGTCAAGAACACAAAATTATGTGCTTAGCTACCCCAGTTTAAGGTACCAAAAAATGTTAACTTTACCTCAGATATCCTTCAAAACACAGCGTGAAGAACTTAATTACTCTTAGTTGAAAATCACCCAGAAAGTCTACGTACTTATTCGCAAAAAAACGTCACAGAGCACGATTCTTAATTATACTTCAGCGAGGTCAAATTAAACGAAATTCCTGGTTTTCATAAATATTTGCGAAAATTCATCAGAAATTTGCGGTTTCTGCTGATTCGGTAATAGCTAACAGGATTGAAAGGGATGGATTTAAATTCCGAAAGGGCTGTTACAATATGGTTTTATCTGTTAAATTCGATAATAAACCGCTTTTCAATTGGGGAGGGATCGTTTTATATTACCCAGATGATATTTTCTCGAATAACAGAGTGGTGATATCATTTATGGGATTTTGAATTCGTCGCTGGAAAAACAAACGGACAAGATAATATTGTGTTTTGTTAAACAACAACACGGACGATAATTAATTATGATATTTGTTTCATGATTCAGTCCTAATCAAAGGGCCATTATTTCAGATAAGGCTTTTTACTGTTGATTCGAAATTTGATATTTTTACATTTAACGCCATCTTTTGTATCCGCACAAATATACAAGGGTATTTCAATAAGAACGCAAGCTTTAAAGTTATGATTTTAAATTTTGTCTTAACAAAGCTAGCCTTACATAAAATAAGATCATTCTTAAAACTTTCATCTTACCAAAGTTCATCTTAAGGTCTATCTATGAATAAATCATGATTTAATACCGACAACACAGTCTTTATGAAGGCGTGCTTAAGCACCAACTTAAGACCGGACTGTGAATACCGGCCTTAGAATAATATATCGCATTCTTGTCACATATTATTCAACATTTTGTAATGGAAAATAAAAACACTGTACAAGTATACCAATTTTAATATAGTTTTATTAAGCATCCATTGGATTTGATGTGTGGTGAAGTTGTAAATGTGATCTGGATGCAATTGTTTAAAGATATACTATTAGGGATTGGATTTGTCTTTTACCTGTCTTTTCTCTTTACTTCCTGTAGGTTAATTGATTTCTACACATTGCTTATACCCGTATTTGTGCAAATAAATAAATAAATGATGATTGAGAGGAAAAATAAGCCTCTGCAGCAGACCTTTGAATGTTTTTTCAGCCACTAAGCACCTTCTCAGTTACCTATTCCTTAAGAGTAAAGCACTTTACTAGTAATCACAATGTCTAAAATATTTCCTTTCCGTTACAGCAAATTCATTGACCAATTTCTGTGCAACCAGTTTCACAGTAAAATCGTTTCGTTCAAAACCCTGTCACACAATTCGTGTATTTAGTTTTGTATTCAACAACGCCATTTCAATTGTAGCCAACTTTATGTAGGATATGGAGGCACGCTTATGCAAAAGCGCTAATGGCCGATAAATCTTAAGATTTATAATACACATAAAGCTGTCGCCTGTAGAGTCGCAAACATTATGATTAACACTTTAACGTGATAAAGTAAACAATACGGCGTTTTAAGATACACAAACGTTGAGCAAAATGTTTACGATTTTGTCGCAAAATTGTTTTCTTAGTACTTCTTTCAGAAACAGAAATTATGCAAATGCACGAAACTAGATTAGGCGTATTTCCATTGCACTATTTACTTGAGAGTGAAGTGCATTCTATTTGGGTTATCTGTATGAAGCATAAATTTACGACAATGCGATAATGTTCTATCAGAAATGACTGTCAGTAACGTTGATAGAATTATTTGCAATAGTAAGCTACAAAATATTCCATAGCTGTCTATCTAAAGCGCTTAGTTACGGGTCAATAATTAATTGCTTCATCAAAATAACAAAATAAAACATTTAAAAAAATATATAACCAATTTCTACCTATAACTAAAAAGCTAAAAATAATTATAACAAAATACAACTCTAGCAAATAAATAACACATTCAGTGTTGTTAGGTACCTACCCAGGAAGTAAAAAATGTAAACATTAAAAGGTGCTCATTCTGTACAAATTAATTACCTACCAATCTAGTATATTTTGAAGCCGGTGCCAAGCAAATCTAAAATCCTCCATTGCGTACTTATCTACTAATTCATCAAACTTGATTGTTACTTTCTTATTTAAATTGACAGGTTAATCTTTACGAACAAAATGTACTAGTACTCCTTGACTTAATAAACCCAAAAACCATTTTTTATGCCTTACGCACTACGCCATGTAACCTTTTTTCAACTGTTTTTTTAAAACCCTGTATAACTATAGATAATTCCGCTCCAACCAATGTACCAACCATCCTGTACCTACGACTGCCCACGGACAAGTATAAATTTGTTAGCTGCCTTCTATAGGACGGAGTTAAATCCATCCCATATTTATGGAGTCAAATCCGTCCTATAATTCAATCATAGTATATAACTCCTTGTGGGCTAGCCCATAAATTAGTTCATTTTTTACATTTTATGTTATCGTCCTGTGTAACATTAATTCCTCTCCACACTTTATGCCACTTCTTATGAGCTATAAAAGAAATAATTTTTTAATAACACTGTATAAATATAATTCAACTGCAGCATATATTTCAACCATCCTGTATATGATTTGCTTATGTCCATATCATATAATAGTTTTTTAATCACCCTATATAATTTTAATTTCACATTTTTTTCCAATATTTTTATACCACCAAACGTCCAGTCCACCCTATATTCCAACCATCCTGTATACACGGCTGCCTACGGACCACTATCATTCTAGTCCGTCCTATATTTCAATCTTCATATAAATGCAACTCCTTCTATCACTTTATTTTGTGATTTTGTTTGCTATAACTAAACACCCTGTCTATAAACTATAGTAATAGCAGTTTAAAGTTTGACATGTGTTGTTACTGAATTTTCTATTAGGCCGGGAGAATTTGACAACCAAAAGCACCGTCTTCGCAAAATGGAAAAATTTGCATTTAAATAGGTATTTGCCTGGTATGCAAACAAAACGAGCTTGGTACGTATTGATTTAAGGAGTCGAAAATACTATGCTTTACTACCTATATGCTTGAGATGTATATAGAAAATTTGTAATTCGCAATTAAAACTTCCAGTGCGTAAAATTACCGCACTATTACGTTGGAATTAAAATATTTATGAGTAAATGTTCGTTATGTCATTTCGATGAAATTTTTGATAAGAATTTTGGAATTTTCGGGGTTTTTCTGCAAAACTGCAAGTTGCACGTCGCAGAAGAGTATATGAGATCACCTAAGAATCCTCCTTAATAGATTAAAGGTTAAAAAACTATACACATACATAAGGAGTTATCGAAAAATCGACTAAAATATTAGAGATATTGGTCGATTTTCATGCACGCATGTGTTCATTCACAAATTTTATCACTTTACCAATAGAATTCTTTTCCAAAATTTGAAGTTTCACCAATCCGGATATATACTCTACTAAACAAGACCATATTCATTCAAAACCACCACAGGGGAAGAAATCAGGTAACATACATACAAAAAAAGCGAAAAAATACGCGACGAATTGAAAACCTCCTCCTTTTTGTCGGTTAACAATCAGCATACAAACAATAGTTGTATAAGCAAAGCTTTTAATAGTGGGGACTATATCAGTGACAGATGCATTGACTAATGAAATTTTGTAATAAGGTGATTATGAATTTTGAAATAAATACATTGCACAAAGAATATTTAGCCGACTTCGAAAAGAAGGACGTCCTCAATTAGTTATTTTTATGTGGGCTCAGTGATTACTCGAAACCGGCTGAAGGAATTTGCATCGTTGAAACTGGATTCTGTTAAGGGGCATCCTGATGCGGTCCCATATTTTTTCCAAGAGAATAGCTTATACTGTTTTTTAAAAAATCGGGAAAACTTTTCCACAGGCATTCTTATATAGTAAACTTTTGTGGGGGCGCCAGTATTAAAAAAGGGAAGTCTCTGTTCGGATTCTGTACTCGAAAATAAATTGGAATTAAATCAAACTAAATATGAGTTAATCAACTTCAAGATGGAGGTTCTCAGTTGGTCTTTATATACAGTGTGTCTTCATAAGTTGGATTCAAACGAAAAACTTTCTTATGAATAATATTTAGAGAAAAAGTTATTTTGCATAAAAAGAGTTGCATGGTCAGAATCGGATACTGTAATCATTACATGTAACGGTTTTCTAGAAAATAAAAAAAAACGGTAAATCACTTCAGTGAATTTCAATGAATCTACACTGTTTTTTCTAAAACATCAATTTGAATATTTTAAGTTTTATTTTACAAAGAGATGTTTTAGCTTGATTTCGTATAATTTTCTACAAGGTAAAATATACCGTTTTTCTGAAAATTCGAAAAATATGTGCAAAAAATGTAAATGTTCAATTTTTATCATAAATATATAGTTTGAATGTCAAGAAATGCCATGAAAGTATATCGTACAGGGTGTTTGAAAGGGATTTCATTTTATAAGGCTAGCAGTCGAGTGAACTGGGCACGAAATATTCCATTAGTGAATCGAAAAGGAAATTTTTTAGATGAGCGATCTTTACTGTACGGTATACAGTCCTAGGTGTGTGTGTGTGTGTAAGTGCGTGCATCGAAATTCAAGCAGCAGGCAATGTGCGCAGTTGAAAGATAGGGCGAATTTTACAAATAAATGTGACATTGTGTGGTACATAAGCAGTTCCACATATAGGATGGTTGAAATGTCAGATGGAATAGAATTGAAGTTATACAAGGTGGTTTAAAAAATGTTGTATTGGGTGCTTCATAAGTAGTTGCGTTTACAAGGTGGTTGAAATAAGAGTGAAGTAAAACTATATTTATTCAGAGAAGATTAAAAAATTTAAAAAAAGGTTAAATAAGCATATGCAGTAAGGATATTCGAGTTATAGGGCGGAAGGTTAAAAAAATATTAGAAGCAGTTGCATGTACAGGATGATTGAAATATAAGGTGGAGTGGATTTATAGTTATACAGGTTGGTTAAAAAATGTTATATAGTGTGGAACATAAGTAGTTGCTTATACTTGACATATGGGGCGAACAAAAATTATAATTTATATTGGGTGACCAATACACAGAAACATACACCGGGTGATTGAAATACAGAATTACACTTCTAGAAAGTGGTCCAAATAATAAAACAAATAATAAATTAAAAAGAACATGTGGATAATATACAAAAGAATACACATTAGAGAGAGATGGACAGATAAGAATAGGCTAAAATAATCAATCTTAAATCAGATAAAAAAGAATTTATGTCAGAAAATAGGTTTTTATTTTAAGCTAGTTGCAGTCGGTTCTTTTTTAAATATAAATTATAATATCAAAAATTGTTGTCAAAAAAAGTTTATTAAAATTGCAAACTCTATCCAGTTATACTGTATAACTAAAAATTGGTTAATAAACAATATGAAATTTCACGGAGGAGAATTTATTAAATGAATAAAATTGGAATTGAATCGAAATGTGCGCTAATTAACAGACATAAAAAGTTGAAGATTTACAAATCAGCTAAAATTAGAAAACAAGTTAGTCTACTTTATTCAACAGAAAACGACATTGGTGAAAACAATGGATATAATATCTTATTTTTGGAAAACCGAGAAATGTTTGCCTTTTATGATATTATTGACATTTTTAATGTTACTGATGTTTTTGACATTTTTGACGTAGTTGACGGTTTTGAAAATTTTGACTATTTTGGCATTTTTGACATGTTTGACAGTTTTAACATGTTTGACATATTAGAAACTTGGACACTATAACATTTTTGACAATTTATTAATAAATTTTTGACATTTTGACATTTTTATAATATTTTTGACAGTTTTGATATTTTAACTTTTTTCATATTTACAGTGAAGATGCATTTTTGATGATTTGTATATTTTAAATCTCCAGTAGTTTTTCCTGCAAACATTGCTGGTGTATTTTATACTATCGTTCAATATTTTGATGAGTATGTCGAGCTTAAAAGTCGAATATTACGTTTTTTATTTTGTAGGTACTTCGCTTAAAGACTGGATAATAAATTGTCTGAATACTCTAACACTATACCAAAATCCATTTGTCGCATTTAATTGAAACTAAATTGTTATCAATCTCTTCGTAAGTGGATTAAATTAAAAATTAATTTACATAGATAATTAAACATAGACTTTAAGTCCCATAATCCCTCTTGTCAGTTTGCTTCACTGAATTCTCTTCCAAGAAAATATTTCAACAACGGCTTCCAGCGATTCCAGTAATTTGATTTGTCAGATCAGAAAACTTTATCGTAGTTTTTCTGTACCCATCCGCTTAATTGGATGATCCAAAAATAACTTTCGCAGACAAAATACGACGCAAATTGGGTTTATGCGGGTAAAAGTTCGCTTACATGCCCGATTATGTATTGAAAGTCCATACATAAATTGTTGGAGAAAGAAAAGAAAAATGAAGAAAATTGTCTGAAAATTGGTATTCAGAAATTTAAATAAAGAGAGTCCATTTAATATTCCTGGTGTGCTATGCTTAGACACAGAAGTACTATAAAGATGTTGATAGCGCATTATGCAGGCCCATTCATGAGTGAATAGGTAAAAAAATATAGTCTGCAAATTCTTTAAGTAATTTATATTATAAGTTTTCTGTAATTTGTGGGATCTCCTAGTGATGGTTTATCAGAAAAATCAGACATTCGATTTCGAATTAAAGTTTTATTAATTCAGATTACAAATCATTAATAAGATTGAGAACTAAAAACGTTTGTTTTTTTTCAATCTAAACATTTGTGATCTCAAGTGTGGTGTGCAAGTAGAAAGCATTAAAATGTGCTGTCTTGTAAAAATGTATCTATCATAAGCAGTAAGAAATAAAGTGGAGTGCATTTAATGTTGGGACACAAGAATTATTTACTCTCTTCGAAATGTCATTCTTTTGTACGCAAGACAATATATATAATATTTATTGTTTCTGGTTAGAGAGCCTTCATCAGTTGCGCTTCCCACAATTGAAAGTCCTCTCGAACACATCTTTATGTATTTGATACAATTCGTTAAATTTAAAGACGCGAGATGTAAGACCGACATCTAGGATTTTCGAGAGAATTAGCACACAGAGGTTCCAAGTCTGGAACTGTTCAGTGTAATTGCTGTTCTCCGTTAACTCCTAGGACAGAATGTCACGATAAAATTTTTAGGTTACTTCACCTGTCAGAGATATTGAATACTTTCTTCAGGTGTCATTCCTTTGTACAATTCCTTTGTACAATACCAAGGAATGACACCTCGAAGAGAGTATTCAATATTTCTGACAGGTGAAGTAACCTGAAAATTTTATCGTGACATTCTGTCCTAGGAGATAACGGAGAACAGCAATTACACGGAACGGCTCCAGATTCGGAACCTCTGTGTGCTAATTCTCTCGAAAATCCTAGATGTAGGTCTTAAAACTCGCCTCTTCCAATTTAACTAAATGTATCAAATACATAAAGAAGTGTTCGAGTGGACATTCATTTGTGGGAAGCGCAACTGATGAAGGTTCCCTGACCAGAAACAATATATGTTATATATAAAATATAATGTATATTGTCTTGCGTACAAAGGAATGACACCTCGAACAGAGTATTCAATATCTCTGTCAGGTGAAGTAACCTGAAAATTTTATCGTGACATTCTGTCCTAGGAGTTAAGGGAGAACAGCAATTACACGGAACGGCTCCAGATTCGGAACCTCTGTGTGCTAATTCTCTCGAAAATCCTAGATGTCGGTCTTACATCTCGCGTCTTCAAATTGTAAGTGATTACACTAGAGTAGCAAGTTCAAGTAAAACGACAATTGACAATTTCTTTGTGAATCTAGACATGTCAAAAGATGCAGTTGTGATAGATAGTGATAGCTTATAACGTTGAGATTAATCATATCATATTAACCACGATAGTTCGTTAGCCATATGCAAAATATATCTTGAAAGCTTATAAAATGCACTTCACTTCGTATAACTTGGATTTTTGTCATAGTGCTGTAAAATGTATTAATACTGCTTTTGAAATTTTGACCCTCTGATATTTTGACAGTGGCGGATCCAGTCAGTAGAAAAAATCATTTAATTAATATCAGTAAACTGTATTCAGGTAACTGTTAACTTTATAAACCAAGGAAAGAATAGACCAATATGACCAGGCAATAGTTATGTAAATAAAAACGTAAAAAACTGCTGAGAAAAAACATATAATAATACAATTTACCATAAATTTCTTAAGAAAATTCTTGATCCGTCCATGTACCATGATAGCTATTGTCAGTGCACCGCTGACTGGCTGTCGAATATTCGTCATGTTGAAGTGAAATTTATGAACTTTCAATATATCTTTAGTATATCCCGGAGGGACCAGTCTCGTTAATACGGTGGCATGTGCAAAATAGCGTTCTAAATTATTTAAATTCAAATTGTTCATAAACTACTTCTTCAATAGTACCCATAGTGAGTCCATATAAACTTAATACCATAAAGTATCGTTTTGACGATGACTAATATTCCAGTATTAGTTACCAGAAAATTATAATTTTTTTAAAAAATTCCAAAAAATCCATCTGAGTTTACTCGGTAAAAATGACCCAATCAGGAAGTATGAATACTCATTGTAATGTCTTCCATGACACATTACATATAATATCTAAAAAAATGTATGAATTAGATGTTGCGGTTTTAGTTCAATGCTGGTTCAATGCAAGTATATAATTAGCGAAGGACCTTTAGCGGAACAATCACTAAAACACGTGCCGTCGCGTAAATGATTCACCAAATAAAAGTTAATCACTGACCTTTTACGTCGAAGCTCTGCAGGTGGTGTTTTCTTGGTTCTTCTTTCTTCAGCGGCTAGCCCCGCAACAGCAGGAACTAATTTTAGAGCTTCGTCTGGACAACACATTACACAAAAAATAGCGAAGTAATGTTCATTGATTGAGCAAACAAACATGCGGGTTTAACAACAAATGATGCGCTTTTGCAAACACAAAAGAAACAAAATGAAAGCGGTTTAGCGGTTGTTACGACCGGAACTATAACTCGCGAAATCGTAACACAATAACAACAAAAAGCGGCGTCGTCAATACACGAATCACGAATACTGTCTATATTTTACAAGCAAAAAACACTTAAAATTAGCATTAGCACGACGGAAGGTTTTGGAAAAGGTGCAGAAGTTTAAAAATCAATGAAGTAGTTCAATCAAATTTAAAACAATACACTAAAAATCTAAACAAATTGCGGGAACGCACCACTCATTAAGAATGATTTCCTATTCTCTACAACTATCCTGGTTGACGGCATTACGATTCCTGCATTACTTTTCATTATAAAAGCAAAAAACAAAAGGAATTCGTATTTTTGCGGGTTTTTATTATTTATATCGTTTATTTTTACGAGTTTGCTGTTAAAATCTTGACAATAATTATATCTGTAAACTGTTAGTGATGTGATGGTATAAGCGAATTGCTGTTGAATTTTATCTCGGAAAATGAGTTAAATTTTGCTCTATAAACTAGTGTATATGTTAAAACTTGGGCATAATTAAATTAAGGTTTAAGGTCCCAGGGTTTTTTTTTCTTTTATGTGGGTAGATTTTATTTGGTAAGTTCCATATTTTACGTGCAAATTGTATAAATTTAATCAGTAACACCAATAGTATCGATGTTAATATCTATACAGTGATGGGCAAATGTGTGGAACCAAGCAAATATCTCTGGAATTATTAGAGATATCAAAATGAAATTTGGAAGGTGGATACTGTAGTAGATTGCCTATTTGCTTCCAAATTTTTTTACAATTTTGAACTTCCTGTTTTACCGGAAGTAATGTCGATTTTAAAATTTGCAATGAAACACCCTGTATGGTATTTTAGTTTCTAATGAAACATTTTATTGCGAATACAAAAATATCGGGTTTGATATGGTTTACTTCAATACCTACCGAGATATTAACAGAAAAGTAATTAAGGAAAGGAAAAAACTATTATCCATTAAAGAAATACATAATCATAATTATTAACTAAATCTAAGTGATTTTCAAAACATTGAAACTTAACTTAACTAAACCTAATGTATTAGATGTTCAAACTGAGCACCGTTTACTTCTTGACAATAAGCAAGTCGGTTTTTAAATTCTCTAGTAACATTAACTATTACTTCTGGTGTAATTCTCTGGATGCCTTGAGTTATTCTTGCAGCTAATTCTTGCATAGAAAGTAGTCTAGTCGATTAAGGTCGGGAATTCGTGCAGGCCATTCATAAGTACCCTTTCTTCCAATCCATCTGGGGTGAAATGTCCTATCTAAATGATCTCGAACAATGCGAGCGTAATGGGGTGGTGCTCCATCCTGCTGAAACCAGAAATTATTTGGTAATTGTCCATTTACCTCCAATGCCGGAATAACTTGTGTCTCCAAGAGCTGTAAATACCTATCTCCGTTTAAAGTTTCTTGTAGGAAGAAGGGTCCTACGAATCTGTTGTTATAAATGCCGGCCCAAAAGTTCAATTTTTGGGGATGTTGTGTATGAGCCTCTTGCAAACGTCTGTCGAAATCGTCTTCGGAGAGTTCTTGAATGAGGCGAATGTTATATGGGTGGTATTTTTCTCGCCTTATTATCCTTCCTACTGAACGACGGCTAATTATATGCATATTGGCGAGGTCGGTAGTGGATAACTGAGGATTTTGTTCTAAAGATATAGCAACATTTTGAGCTACACCTTCATTACTTGCACTTTTTAACCGTCCACTTTTTGGTAAATTGCTAACTGTTCCACTTGTGTCGTACCTTCGCAAAGTTTTTGTCACTACTGAACGGGATATTTGTGTATTCGGATGAACAATGTTAAAAAGGTCACAAACTTGTTGATGCGTCCTTTTCCTCTCCCTATACCCAATCATCATTAATATTTCTATTCTTTCTCTTTCACTTAATTCGGCCATTTTACGATCAAATTTAAACAATACACTCTTTTTACGTTCAAATAAAAAAACTAACAACTTATTTTGACAACTACTGTCACTTCTGCAATGAATTTCATGGACTACTAAACTTGATTCAGATTTAATTTGCGCCTGATTTAAACAAACGCACGTATATTGGACTATGGAACAAGCAGTGCTGTTGGCTGTGACGCTAAAATGCCACCGATTGGCCAATAGAAATACAAATCCTTACCGAGCGGTTTGTTTATATCGGGCGTAAATGAAATCTGAACCAAGTTTAGCTACCATCGAATTTTTCCTTTCCTTAGTTATTTTTCTGTCAATATCTCGGTAGGTACTGAAGTAAACAATATCAAACCTAATATTTTGGTATTCGCAATAAAATGTTTCATCTGAAACTAAAATACTATAAAGGGTGTTTCATTGCAAATTTTAAAATCGACATTACTTCCGGTAAAACAGGACGTTCAAAATTGTAAAAAAATTTGGAAACAAATAGGCAATCTACTGCAGTATCCACCTTCCAAATTTCATTTTGATATCTCTAATAATTCCAGAGATATTTACTTGGTTCCACACATTAGCCCATCACTGTATTTTTTCTTTATTGTCTGACTACTCTAAAGGAGTTGTTATTCCCTGTACCGATTTTTAAGATAAATGAAATAAATACAGTTAATTTACCGTTAAACGTATTTTTTATAGCTAAACCCAGGTACTCAATAATATTAAAAAGTTCTTAACATACCAATATAAAACTTTAATATTGTATTTCCGACCAAACTGACAGTGAGTCTGGAAATCCCTTAATAACCCATTTTCTCCTTCCAACTGTTTTCTGCGACCAATTATTTAAATGCAAATTCAGCTCTTAACTAAAGTTTCAATCCAATTAAAAATCCTCAGAGGGTTAACAGTTCCCAGGGTTCTCGTGCTGTAACGACAATTTTCTTTCCGCTTAAGGTTGCGAAGAAATGCGTTTTAAGGGCTCGCAAGAGGGTTGAATAATAGTTCATTGCATTCCGGTGCCCTTGCTGTTTTCGAATTAACTCGAATCTTTGAGAAATTGGATGAATTAGAAAGAACTGCGATGCTCGAGTGTGATGGAACAACGAATTAAGTTTGGCTTTGAGAGGTCAGCGAGAATTGCTTCGTGGAATTCTAAGCTGTTTTATAAGAAAGTTAGAACTTTTATCTACTTTCTTGTGATGAAAACTACAAGATAATGGGCGTCGTCTAACTGATTCTTCCAATAAAGTTAATCTGATTTTTAACCAATTTCCAAAATGGAGAAGGTTATCAATTCGTCGGCATGTTTTTTTAAATGTATGGTCAGTGGTTGTTCAAAAACCGCTTAAGCAATTTTGATGATTTAAACGGCATTGTAGTAAGGAATATTACAGAAAGGTACCATATAATTTTTACAGATTTACAGTTTTCTAGAAAATTAGACAAAGCAGTAATTAAGGGAATACACTTCAGTTAATTTCAATGAACCTGCACTGTTTTCTCTAAAACGGCTCGATCATTTTGAATATTTTAAATTGTATTCTACAAAGAAATGTTTCAGCTTGATTTTTTTTCCGAAAATCGTGAGAATATGTGCAGAAAAAGTTAAACATCCATGTAAATGTCAAATTTTTATCATAAATATTTAGCTTAAATGTCAAAATATGCCATGAAAGTATATCGCACAGGGTCTTTTGTAACGGTTTTCATTTTATATGGCTTACAGCCAAGTGAAATGGCACAAAATATTCCATTAGTGTATCGAAAAAAAAAATTGTTAAGTGAGCGATCTTGCCTATACGGTATACGGTGGTAGATGTGTGTGTGAGTGCATTAAAATTCAAGGAGTAAGCAATATGCGCAGGTGAGATACAGGGCGAAATAAAATTACAGTTAGAAAGGTAGGTTCAAAAAAATCTTACAAATAAATGTGATATTGGGTGGTACATAAGCAGTTCTATATATAGGATGGTTTAAATATGTAAACGGTGAATTTATAGACGCCAGAAATAGCACACAGAAATTCCAAATCTGGAGTCGTTCCGTGTAATTGCTGTTCTTCCTTAACTCCTAGGACAGAATGTCACGATAAAATTTTCCGGTTACTTCACCTGTCAGAAATATTGAATACTCTCTTCGAGGTGTCACTCCTTTGTACGTACAAAGTATTTACCAATAACCAAGTACAGAGAATACAATAATAAATATATTTAAGAATATGAAATTAAAATAGACATTCATCGAATTAATTTTGATGTAAAACATTTACCATACCAAACCTGCATTAACTTGGATTTCAAACAGACGATTTACTTCACAATTTTACTTGCAAATTTATGAAGAATATAAGTCATAAAATATATCTTTTAAATATCTTAACTATCTTCTTATTCTGATTGGCCAATTTCACTTGCCAATTAAAATTACGCAGCTTTGTTAACTAAAGAGAGAAATAAATTAAATTCTTTCAATTTGCCCCTTCATTTTTCTCTCCTGCCACAAAAACTCGTAAAGTGGGCAATTTATAAGATTACATCAAATGGCGAAAAGGGGCCTGATTTTATTACAACTTCTAATTGGGAATTGTTTCCCTTCGTTCATTTACATACGAATTTGATATTTTCTCTCTTAAACGTTGCAAATTTTATCTATTATAAAATTAACTATGATTATGTTTTCTCATTGACAGTAGTGGCATGTTTGCTTTATGTTTATGGACTTCTTGCGAATAACACCACAATGTAAAAAATTCTTTTGAAGACGGGAGATGTAAGACCGACATCTAGGATTTTCGAGAGAATCAGCACACAGAGGTTCAGAATCTGGAGCTGTTCCATGTAATTGCTGTTCTCCCTTAACTCCTAGCACAGAATGTCACGATAAAATTTTTCAGGTTACTTCACCTGTCAGAGATATTGAATACTCTATTCGAGGTGTCATTCCTCTGTACGCAATGTATGTTATATATAATATATAATATATATTGTCTTGCGTACAAAGAAATGACACCTCGAAGAGAGTATTCAATATCTCTGACAGGTGAAGTAACCTGAAAAATTTTATCGTGACATTCTGTGCTCGGAGTTAAGGGAGAACAGCAATTACATGGAACGGCTCCAGATTCTGAACCTCTGTGTGCTGATTCTCTCGAAAATCCTAGATGTCGGTCTTACATCTCGCGTCTTTAAATTTAACGAAATGTTTCAAATACATAAAGAAGTGTTCGAGAGGACATTCAATTCGGCGAGAACTGTCAAAGTGACTTCATTGACAGCAGTGTAATTTTTTGCATTTATATAAAAGCTTATTTTACGATAAAGAGACAATTTTATCACTTGCCGAATTCGCAATTATAAAATCGCCAGTGTTAGTGATAACGGCGTGCGACCGACCGCACGCCGTTAGAACAAACATGGAAAACAGACAATAAACGCGAATTAGTGATTAGTGAAATAGTGACAAAAACCAGTGCCAATACTAAATCAAAAATGTCAGGTACAAACAGAAATTATCCAGCTAGTCGTGAAGAAAATGATTATGAATCCACCTTGGACAAAGTAAAACAGGTATTGGACTTCATTACTAACTCCGAGAGAGAAACAATTATAGAAATTTTTAAACAATTGGCTAAAATGCTCAACTACAGATTAGAAAATGAAAATGATAATGATTCAGATGTCTCAATAACCCAATCGCAGAAAAAACGAATGAAGATTGACAATCCAACTATACCCTCGACATCGGCAAATACTGTTTGCCATCGCCAGAAGACAATGCAATGGATGTTACACCACCTCCATTAAAAATAAATATCCTGCCAAAACCTAAACCAAACGACCAACCAGCCAATCAACAACAAATTGACAAAAAAGTACCCCCAATCACGGTAGCTAATAAAGGCATGTGGATACAATCGAAAAGCAAAATCATTCAGGCCAATATCAAAATTCATCCAGTAGAAAATACCAAAAACGGTATCAAAATATATCCAAAAGAAATCGACGATCACAGAAAATTAACTAAAATGCTAGACCAGGATAAGACTGAGTACTTCACATTCAAAAGACCAGATGAAAGAACACTGAGAGTGGTAATCCGCGGAGTTCCAGTAGAAGTATTGGTAATTATTTAGACATTAATTGTAAGGTCCTGTTATACAAGAGCCTCATTTCACCCCACATTGAATTTTGTGCAAGTATTCTATGTAACCTAAATCAAAATAATGTACAAATGTTACAAAAAATTCAAAATAAATGTATGAGAAATATTTTAAAATGTAGCAAATATACCCCTATTAAGTTAATGTTAAACGTTTTAAATTTTATGAATGTAAAACAAAGAATTATATTTAAAAATTTAGATTTTATTTACAAAATTAAATGCAAAATGGTACCATAATATTTATAGAACAACTTAATTCATGTCGGCGATATACACCAATATAATACTAGACAAATACAATGGGGAAACATACATTTTTAGTATCGAGTTTTTAAATTCCAAATTTAGTAAAACACATTTGAAACAGAGCCATTCGTTTTTAACAAATCTTTTTAGATTAATTATTTGATTCTAGGTTTAGTAAAGCTGTTTGATATTTTGGATATTTATTATTATTGAGTTGCATTATGAATTTCACATGGTTGCTTTGAATAAATTATAAATTTTATAATACAAAAATATATTGGAAAAATTGTGCTTTATTGACTGACAGCAGTCGATTAAATAAGTAATATATAATGATTTAATACGTTTTCACTAAATATAAGCCTATAGTGAAATAAAATCAAATATACTAATTTATGGTGAAGGCGCTACGCGGAGGCGAATTGATTTTATGTTAAGCTGTTTCCCATCAAAACTCTCTGATGTAAACGCATGAATAATTTTCCAGATCAGAAGTTAAATGTTCCGTGATAATCTGTTCATCGAGAACTATAATACAAACAGAAAATTCCAACTGTTTATTTATCTGTTAACCAGTGTTTCGGAAAAGTTTAACTTTTCAGTCTTAGAGGAGCACTGATAAACAGGAGAAGTCAGACAGATCACAAAAAAATGAAAAACTTCATATTTAATTTTAATTTTTAATTTAAATAATACGAGCCAAGTCTGAAAAATTGTTGTTAAGAAAATAATTTTTGTCTTATAAATGTTATTTGTGGCATATTCTTGATTATGTTTATATGATCTTGGGAAATAACACCACAATTGAAACAAAAATCTGTATATTCAAGGAAACGTTTGGTGTTTCCTTGAATATACAGATTTTTGTTTCGGTTGTGGTGTTATTTCCTAAGAACACAAAAAATAAAAATTCTTATATTCATAAAATTTTGAGAAAAACAATAATTAGCTTTAAGAAATTTGAATTATATTGCGCAATTGTATATGTGAATAGCAAAGGTCAGCCACCTTGATTTTCTTTACCATTAAACAACTTTATACACATGCTGACAATGCGGTAAATACCATAACAGCTAATGGTCAACAATATTATTTCAATTATTTTAATCAAAAGATGTGAATTGGCTATAAACTTGACATAAGCAATTTTTATGTATATACTGGGTGTTTATTAAACATACCGGAAAAATCCCATCGGGTTGCTATACAATGATTATTATTCTTTGTGAGTCTTGAAAAACCGCTCTGTTTCGATGATAATGGGCAAAAAAGGTTCGATAATAACAAGATTTTATTAACAAGAATGACATGAAAGGCTACCATAAATGAGGTAAGTGACCCTCACGTGATATGCAAGTATCTAATTTTCTTCTCATGGACTGACAAACTATTAAAAATATCTTTTCTTATTGAGTTGTACCGTCTACTCAAATTTCCACATTTACAATGGAGTACTGTTAGCAAATGATTTCCTCTAACCCCACAGGAAATGATCCTGAGGGTATAATTTCGGGAATCGTGCAGCTCAACGAATCTTAAATTTTTTGTTAGCAGTGGAACATTGTTTATAATCTGAGGTAGTGATTGTTCTAACAGTAGCATACGGAAATCACTTATTTGTTCAAGACAAACCTCACCACCCTCATGTTCGAACATAAAGCCTGAAGGTCTTGAACAAATCAGTGATCTCCGTATGCTGCTGTTCGAATAATCTGAGGGTTATTCCCTATGACGGCATCTGATATCATCTATTGAATGCTGTGAAAATTTTGATAAATGACATAGAAGTTGGGTGAAAATTAATAAGAAACAATAATTTCGAGATATTTCTGCAGTTAATAGGGAGAAGATTTGATACTTGCATTCCATCTAGAGTTTTTCATTTCCACCAGTTATTGCAAAAAAACAACTTTTATATGTAGTTCATGCTAATCCCGTCATTGATAGTGAGGCAATAATTTTCCGCCTGTAGTTTCAAAACTAAGTAGTTTTCCAAAAATCATCAACGAACTAAATATTTTTACAATAATCCTGGTAATTGTCTTCTAAATGTTATTTCTGGCATATTCTTTATTATTTTTATGTGTTCTTGATCACATTTTTAGCGAATGCGCTAACTTATATCAAACTCGTACCTAGGAACGCCACTTATAAATTGTAAAGACAACTTGAAAGCTGGTTAACATTAATATATGATATTTAGAATTTTTTGTGCTACCTGTATATCTAGAAAGAACATTTTTTTCTTTTATCAACTTAAATGTCATACACTCTCTTCGAGGTGTCATTCCTTTGTACGCAAGACAATATATATTATATATAAATATAATATATATTGTTTCTGGTCGGAAACCTTCATCAGTTGCGCTTCCCACAATTGAATGTCCTCTCGAACCCTTCTTTATGCATTTGATGCATTTCGTTAAATTTGAAGACGCGAGATGTAAAACCGACATCTAGGATTTTCAAGAGAATCAGTACACAGAAGTTCCGAATCTGGAGCGTACAAAGGAATGACAACTCGAAGAGAGTATTCAATATATCTGACAGGTCAAGTAACCTGAAAAATTGTATCGTGACATTCTGTCCTAGGAGTTAAGGGAGAACAGCAATTATACGGAACGGCTCTAGATTCGGAACCTCTGTGTACTGATTCTCTTGAATATCCTAGATGTCGGTTTTACATCTCGCGTCTTCAAATTTAACGAAATACATCAAATGCATAAAGAAGGGTTCGAGATGACATTCAATTGTGGGAAGCGCAACTGATGAAGGTTCCCGACCAGAAACAATATATATTATATTTATATATAATATATATTGTCTTGCGTACAAAGGAATGACACCTCGAAGAGGGTATTCAATATCTCTGACAGGTGAAGTAACCTGAAAAATTGTATCGTGACATTCTGTCCTAAGAGTTAAGGGAGAACAGCAATTAAACGGAACGGCTCCAGATTCGGAACCTCTGTGTACTGATTCTCTTGAAAATCCTAGATGTCGGTCTTACATCTCGCGTCTTCAAATCTAACGAAATGCAACAAATGCATAAAGAAGTGTTCGAGAGGACATTCAATTGTGGGAAGCGCAACTGATGAAGGTTCCCGACCAGAAACAATATATATTATATTTATATATAATATATATTGTCTTGCGTACAAAGGAATGACACCTCGAAGAGGGTATTCAATATCTCTGACAGGTGAAGTAACCTGAAAAATTGTATCGTGACATTCTGTCGTAAGAGTTAAGGGAGAACAGCAATTAAACGGAACGGCTCCAGATTCGGAACCTCTGTATACTGATTCTCTTGAAAATCCTAGATGTCGGTTTTACATCTCGCGTCTTTAAATGTCATATATCAAACTTTCATTTTGCACTTTATATTTTCAATACATGTTAAAGCCATTGAAAACGAACAGACCTGGAAACGTTTGGTTCTTGAATATACAGATTTTTGTTTCGATTGTGGAAATAAAAATAATCCTGCTAATAACCCTGTGAATGTTTGCCTATGGTTAATTTTTCCCAATATATTTTTTTATGATTATTTAATATTCACAATAGTGAAAAAACTTGGGGTTTATATATATCTAAGACAAGTACTTGTGACAAAATTCTGCTATAAGTGGCATAAATCAAAGAAATATGGATTCGTTGCTTACCAACCACACTAAAGCAACATTGTAAGGTATGCCTTATAACCTCTGTAAAATGCTACCACTATTTCTACACCAAAATTCCTCATACTCTTCTTCAATTTTAATACGATTATTTGCTCTTCAGCTCTTCAGATCAGCTGTTCGGCTTTCCGCTTCACAGTTCATATCTTCAGCCGTTTAGTCCTTCAATTCGAATTATTTAATCTTCTCGTAAAACTATTATAATGTAATTTACTGTGACTAACATGAGCCAGTTCTTAAATACTTTTGCTCTGCCGTTCTTCTTCTTCTTCTTCTTTATTTCAGTCCCCAGGTCCCCAACTCACTTCAATTCAATGCGCCAGTTCTAGTCAAAGACCCTAAGCTCTCATTCTTCTTCGGTTATTCTTAAGACCTTAGTTTTTTAGTTTTTCAGTTTTCCAGATTTTCAAGTTTCTTTTTAATATTCTACTTCGTCAGAGAGAATGTCCTATGAAATATTACTTCAGTATACAATTTTGCATTTTAAATTTTTCTGGTAGACCAATTTATTTTGAACTGAAAGTGGCAACACTTACCTTCTCTTAGTGATGGGAATAATGGCAACCTGTAAAATAAAATAAATGCATTAATGGGAGTATATATAAGTGATGACCTCATGCAACAAAAGTTTAAGGTTGCTTTGTACTTTGATGAATAACTCGACAAACATATTCCACCATAACAAAATATAACAACAAAATTAATGTAGTTGTAAGATATTTCTTTCGAAATCCTAATTGTTGAAGGGGTAGATATTGAAGGGGTAGATATTATTTGGGATAACATAGACATACACTGAATGTGAGCATAGAGTAATAGGGCGTAAGTCGTGTGGTGTTAAAGGAGTAGTAACTTTTGGAATCGGACAGATTACCGAGTCTCTCCACGCCTTAGGAAAATGCCCATATTATAAACAATATCTAACAGCATGAGTATTGTGGATTATGATTGCGAGCAAGCACAATTTTATTTTATGCAACGAAACACCGTCAGCTTTCGGCACAACTCGTCATATATTAACATTCTTTCGTGCTAGTTGAAATTCTGCATTTTGGTATTCGATAACGCATAATATTAGTGGAAGGGGAACATGATTTCCCCTAACGGTAGAATACGAATAGCATGACATCGAATTGACATGATGTTTAAAATGCCAATACATTTTATTTCATTCCGAATAACAAAATGCAGGTTTTCAAACTGAATTGACATATAACAAAACAAAACTAAAAAAAATAATTTATGAGGGATTGTACTGAAAGATTTGATAATTAATATTATCCTTTCAGATGGTTAAAATATTAATTGGGCGCAAAATGGGAGAGTTGTAAACTTCAAGTAAAATCAAAAGCCCTGGAAAAAAATTAGTTTTGCGAGAAAACCTTCTAAGCCGTGAAGTTGAAATTCTTATCAGTTATTTAACTCGTAATAACGAATTATCCAATCGGCAATAACTATGAACGATTGATCATTTAGTTTTTTTTTCAGCTATTGAACTAATATCCAATCGCTATAATATCACTAGTAGCTATTGAAAATAGGTATAAAATAAACTTACGTTTGATATAACAACTTTTCAACAGTTTTGATGTATTATATACATTCTTCAAGAGAAACGAATCAAACACGTGTGGAACTTTTTTGCAATTGAAAATACTCACTTCCCTAGAGTATTTACATTTCTCTTTAACCATAAACCACACAAATAATGTTAATAACCTACTTAGGCTTGGGAAATGTTAAATTATTTACAACAAGTTGCAAAAAATGATTCCTAATGTCCAAATATCTGATCGGTCGATGTACAGTAGATGATTGCAAATTTTTACACACGAATATCACATTTCAATGCATGTATGCAAATTTATTTAAACATTATCCCATTTCAAACGGTTAGAAAACCTTTTGTTTACAAAAGTATTAGTATTTCAAAACTCTGATAAAATGCAGTTGTTCCAGTTGAAGTGGAAATGGGAAAATATGCCTTATTGTGGCAATAAAGCTTTTATTATTATAATAGGATTCTCTCTCAAGGCGCACTTATATTCTAATGGAAAACATTTACGAAACTGCAAAACGAAATATTATTATATTGCGCATCTCACAGTTACTGCTTATAAACCGCGTCGCGGTTTAATCTTGTTAGGTGTTTAGAAATTCTGTCAAATTCACGCAAAGGACTGTTTTGTTATATTCGCCTCTTGCGAGAAGTTTTCAATTTGATTAAACAAAACAAACGTCACTGTTTCCTGTTACTGACTCCATTTCAGTAAAAGGGTAGCTATTTACTACATCTAAGGCGAAATATATTCGTTTACAAGTTCTTGAAAAAATTAACAAATTAAAAAATAAAACACATGGTGGTATATTAGGATGAATATTGAACAAGAACTGAAAGTCGATTTTGAAGTTTGAGCATACTTGATAGGTCAAAATTAAAAATTATTTATCGTTTTACGTATATCATACCAAAATACTCGGACATATTACAATCAATTAAATGTTATTGCACTTTGACTAAAAAATACTACACAGGGGATGATCCAAAGCGGAGTGATAGACCATCCCATTCAAGTCACTAAGTTTAGAACTAAAACGAAGAAATCTTAAAATACTGAACCATGACACTACTTGCCGACTTGAACCGACGAAAATTGTTATGGAATATCTCTGGAAATACAAAACTATGATATATTGAGTGTAAGATTGCCACTCTTGACACATCTGGATGACAGTAGGATTAAGGGAAGTAAGGCTCCTTTGATTAAACCAATATTCACAAACACTATTAATACATTTGACAGCATTGTAGCGAAAACAAAAATAAATACAATTTAATCAAAGGTGGTTTCAAAATATAATTTGCATCTTCCGATCGAAAGATCATTGTTAATGCCCTACGTTACGCAAATAGTTTCTTAAATTATTTATTCCAACTGAATCATAAATGTGAAAAAAGGGAGCCAAGTTTAATGATGGTTGTGAAAAAAAATATATGTATTTAAGTGGTTCTGTGGATAGTTCTGAAATTTATTATCAGGTCATACAAGGTTTAAAGGTAAGTATCAAGCACAATCTCTTTTGTCTTTCAGTTACATCAAAGTTTGTTTACACAAAGTAGAATAAATTGCAGATTTGCCTTGGACACATAAAAGTTATTTTATATTTAGCTAATCAACTGATCTGCTTTATGGTTTTATATTATAGGATTATTATAGGATGGACATATCTTACTCTTTCATTGTTAAATTGTTGACAAACAACAAAAATTGACAACACTAAGCGATTTGATTTCAGAGTCGGAGTAAAAACGTCTCCAAACACAGATATGTATAATACAATATACAATACAGTACTTACATAGAGGAATACTGGTAGATGATTTTATAGACATATCTTTCTCTCAGAATAACTGTGAGAGAGGCAATTGTACGAAATTGCCTCACTACACTTTGTTCTCCATATACAATTTTCGAATACTTATCTGATGCAGGAAAAAAATTGAGAAGAGAAAACCCAATGAACAGGCAAAATAATTTTTAAACTTTGTTCAAAATTCTGACATTTTTTAACGGTTTAGGCATTTTCTTACATGTTTTGACATTTTTGACATTTTACGAAGTTTTTTGATATTGTAGACGTTTTAAAAAATTTTAATGTTTTTTTTGACATTTTTTGGTGGCATTTTAGACATTCCTTGACATTTTTAAGACTTTGCTATTTTTTTAGCGTTTTTGACATGCTTGACATTTAGTGTTTTTTGATATTTTCTATATTTTTGGACATTTTTCACATTTATGACATTTCAAAGTCGTAAAAATTCCGTTGCCTGGAATTTACAATTTTACAAAACCGACAATATAGATCTTGACAATATAGATCATTATGGTAATGTTTCAGCTTTTTGTACAATAAAGTTATCATTATTTGAAGACAATCAAACGGTAGATTTATTTATGAATAATAATTTTGAAGATTTTCTTATTCCATACAATTTTTTTATTAACTGCATTATAAACCTAGTGTGGACACTTTTCACCAAATAAGCAAAAATAAAAAAAATCACACATTTCTGGGGTTTTTATTGTTTTAATAATAAACTTTTACGAGTTTCCTGATTAAATTATCTTAGTTATGGCTTACAAAGTATGTTTTAAATGATTGCACAAGTGGGTTGCTAAACACACGTATTCTCATCTTCATATTCTAATCTAGAATAGAAGAGCCATTTTGGTGAAATCCTGATTGAGTTCACCGAAAATTATAATTTTGGTGTCATTCAATTTAGACTGACGTGTAGAAACTTTTTGAAAAAGTTGAAATAGCGCCGATAAAACTTGCAATAGTTATAAGAAATATAGTGAAAAAAGAGTGCTTCCGTTTTTTTGAAGAATATCAAAAACGATAAAAGAATTTTGTAATTGGAAAAAGTTCTGAAAAGAGCTGGAAATTTAATAAAAAATGTTCCAACTGCAGAAACTGTCTCTCCAATAATAATAATTTTAACACTATTGCTAACACGGCGTTTCTGGGGTTCATATGTGTCGCATCATTCAGACATGGTAAACAAAAAAAAATTTAAACATATTAATTATAAATATTAAAGAATGAAATAATTTACGTACCTTTGGAATGTTAATAAACAAAAACTAATCCGCACACAACAACATTTTGTTTGAATTTTTTCATGTATTATGCATTTGTTAATTGACAACATTTTTGAAATGGAAAGTTAACATAAAAACCTTAGTAATTATTAAACTGAAAAGCCCATTTTTTGCTCCGTACAGTAGTTCTAAAGAGGTGAACATTTTTTTGTTTTCCACTTATTTATCAACAATTTACTGCATTGAAAAATAAATAATAACAATAAATCGTTTGTACTTTATTTTCAGAATTCTTAATTATTTTTTTTTATCATGAAGCGCCATCTGAAAACATGTTATTTGTAATTATATTATTTTAAACATTGTTATAAACAAATGCATTGCTTGTGAGATAATGATTTTTTTTCATGATTCGAAGGATCAATAAATATGATTTTTGAAAAAACATTTAATATATTTATTTATTAAACAATTTGTCATAAAAAAATAAATTTTTATATATTTTTTAAACACAAATATGATAAAACCAACTATGTAGGTATCACATGATTCAGAAAAAATGCTATTTATTTTTTTAGAAAATTCTAAATATTTTGCTGTTCAGTATTTTCTGTCAGCTTCCGATTACTATTATTTATTTAACTTTTAAACTATTACAGAAATCTTTTTCTCGTATCTGTAATAGTTTAAAAGTTATGTAAATAATAGTGATCGGCAGCTGAAAAAAATAGTGAACTTACAAACAGTGAAATATTTAAAATTTTCCGAAAAATGGACAACATTTTTTTTATAAATCATGCGCGATATATAGTTGTTTTTACTTGTATTTGCCATTTTAAAAAATATAGCACAATTTATTTGTTTATAACAAGGGTTTATTAAATATAGATAAATTAAATGTTGACAAAAAAGATTTATTCTTAGGAATATGAAAGGACAATAGAAATAATGATTTTTACAAAAAAATTATTCCTTTATGTTAATAATAAATGACAAAAAAATAGTTAATTAACAAATGAATTTTAAGTCATAATTTTTTTAAGAAACGTTTTTTTTTTTCAATAATCATATTTTTTGATCCTTCGAATAATGTAAAAAAATCATTACTTCACAAGCAATGCATTTGTTTATAACACTAATTTAAAAATCATTAAAATTTCAAAAGCAATGCTCACTAACCTTACCTTATTCCCAGATAAAAAAGCAAATGGTTTATTTACAGAACAATAATAATAAAGCTGCATTAAAATTACTGCTAATTAGAGTTTACAGTAATGACAAAACGGTACAGTCTCAAGACTTCAACAACGAACTTTATATCAGAAAGCTAATTCGTACTTTTATCTTTTGTGTCTTCATATAAGAAAATGAGAACAGCGAAACCTTATAACTTATTTAATCTCACTTTTTAGTTTAGAACTTTTAAGAAGTTATGAATGAAGCTCGCACCCTAAACAATATTTAAGAGTACAAATTTCTACAACAAGTAAAAATCCCTTTAAATGTCCTTAAACTTTTGAAATTATTAAACGGATTTCAAAGATGGATGAAACTTTATTCGATTATTTTGCTTTCGCTTTCATTGTTATAATTTATTCCAAGTGTAATGTGAAAAACATTATATATTGAGTATGTTAGTCATTATAAGTTATAAGAAAACATATTTAGTGAAGTGACATTTAACAGCAAGCCAACTATGCCATCTTTTAAAGGGTGTTAAAGTTCAGTTACCTACTGACACTTGGGGAGTAGGTAGATTGAGATCGAGTTCGATCTAGACACTGAAACTCATTTTCACTTTTGTCTCTTGTTCTCACCCGGAACCTAGCCTAGTTCATATATATATATATAGAAACTCACCCTGTATATATATATATATATATATATATATATATATATATATATATATATAGAGGGTGAGTTTTTTTATGATCAGTATGGAGATCTCGGAAATTAGCAGCAGTTTTACTGGCTCAATTTAATGACAATTACGGATTTTTGTAAAAAGTCATGGCTTACTAGATATTTTGAAAAAACGAAATTCTGTCGATTTAGTCAAATCCCTCTAGCTCCTTTGTTTTTGATTTTATAAAAAAAGTGTAAATATCAAAATTGAAGGGAATTGTATCCCGAATATGATTGTCATGCCCTCGTTTGCGTGAGAGCTCTCGTTTTCGAGATATGACACAAACTTATATTTTTTTGAATGGAAACCATAGCTATGACCTCAAAAAATCGGACATTTTTAGAGTTTTTCAACGATATAATACTCGATATAGTTATTCGTAAAAATAACGGAGTTATGGATGCTTTTCTCTCTTATTTTTACTTTTAACGTAGGTAACCATGAAAAAGATTGTCTTCACTTTGACGTTTCCTCATTTGAGAGTAATTCCAATAGTAGTGCTGAACTGTCAGTCGATATTGACAAGTTAAAATGGAATATTCTAACGAAGAAGAACTGAATATGGTGGAATGTTATATCATATGCCATAAAAATTCAGTTCGGGCAGCTGAGGAATACTTTCACAGATATTTTAATCGCCGTCAACCTGCTCTATGTACATTTAAGAGGCTTTTCGATAGTTTACCCAGATATGGATCTATTACTAAACCACCAAAGGAATGTAATCAAATTAACGCAGCAGCACAAATAAATGATTTGGCAATGGTAAATCAAAATCCATCTACATCAACTCGTGAGATTGCGGCAGAAGCTGGCACATCTCAACGAACTGTAGTTAAGTTACTGAAAGCGTAGAAGTTCCACCCGAATAAACTTTCAGTTTCTCAAACTTTGCATGCTAGTGACGAACATCGACGTATTTTGTTTTGTACATGGTTTAGAGACATGTGCCTTGACAATCCACAGTTTCCATTAAAGGTGTTATGGTCAGATGAAACTAGATTTACTAACTGCGGTATGTTCAATAGACACAATGAACATATCTGGGCTAAAGAAATCCCTTTCCATGTAGAACAAAGACGACCCCATTTAAATTTGGTTTAAATGTTTGGTGTGGTATCATAGGGTCTACTATTCCGGGGCCTTTTATCTATGACGAATCACTTACTGGGAAGCGCTACTTGCATTTCTTGCAATACACTTTTCAAGATATGTTCAAAATTTTAATTTGAGAAATCGTTTAGAAATTGAGTGGTTCCAACATAATGGAGCACCTGCTCATAACTCGTTATTAGTAAGACAACACTTAGATAATATCTATCCAAACTCTTGGATAGGAAGAAATGGCCCACGCGAATGGCCACCCCGGTCTCCCGATTTGGCAGTTATAGACTTCTATTTATGGGGTACGCTAAAAATAAAGTATACAAAAGAAAGTGTGAGACAGTTACTGACCTAAGGGTGGCGGTATTACAAGCAATTGAAGAAATTGATAGGCGGTAATGTCAATCTTAAACAGATGCAATTTTTGTCTAAATAACAATGGTGGACTTTTCGAACATAAATTGTAACCATTATTATGTACTTTAATTTCTTAAGTTTTTACTAAGTATCTACTTATTTAGTTTTTTCGTTATATCTGATATACCTAATAAAAAAATCGTTCAATGTTTTTTGGAATAGTTATTAATAAGTCAATCTATTTCATGGTTAACTACCTTAAAAGTGAAAATAAGAGAGAAAAGCGTCCATAACTCCGTTATTTTTATGAATAACTATATCGAGTATTATATCGTTGAAAAGCTCTAAAAATGTCCGATTTTTTGAGGTCATAGCCAACTATGGTTTCCATTCAAACAAAAAATATAAGTTTGTGTCATATCTCGAAAACGAGAGCTGTCACGCAAACGAGGACATGACAATCATGTCCGGGATACAATTCCCTCCAATTTTGATATTTACACTTTTTTTACAAAATCAAAAACAAAGGAGCTAGAGGGATTTGACTAAATCGACAAAATTTCGTTTTTTCAAAATATCTGGTAAGCCATGACTTTACAAAAAAGTGTCATTAAATTGGGCCAGTAAAACTGCAAATCTTTCCCAATTTAACCATTGCTCTATCTCCGCTAGTTTCCGAGATCCCCATACTGATCATCAAACAAACTCACCCTGTATATCCCCGTTTTCTTTATTTAGATGTAAAAAAGTTTAAATTTGTTGACTAATGTAAAACTGTTTCAACACTGTTCCACATGATCCCATGTAATGCCTACCAAGGGCTTTAAGTGGTTATTTACCCATTTGTTCACTAAAACCTCTCAACTTGGCTCGGCAGTGCGAAGTGAAATTATTTGCCAACTGAAAATTGTTAACAATACGATTTATTGAGTGGTTTGGTTTGAAACTGGATTTTAAATTAAATTACTTGAAATAGAAACAGGGATTAAAACACAAATATATTTGCTAATATTGATTAATTCAATTATTTATAAAACAAACATTTATGTGGTTATTTTCCTATCACTTTCGATGTTATAATGTATTCCAAATGTATTGAAATACAACGTAATTACAGAATTCCTATCTTTGTCGGCATTTTAGTTGATTGCTTTTTGTACCGTTTTATCTTGCTAAATAACTCATAAACAGTTAATTCCAATTTTTAGAATTGCCTAGTTAACATTATTGTTGGACATTTAATATAAAATTAATTAATACGATCTATTTACACACACCTAGCAATGTTTGTATTCGATACTATTCGCAGTTATTAAATACGCTATTCTGGTCTGGAAACATCTCGATAAAATTAACGGAACTGCTATACAGGGTGGTTGAAATATAAGGTGAAAGAGAATTATAGTTATACAGGGTGGTTCAAATATATTATATAGAGTAGAACATAAGTAGTTGCTTATACGGGGGGTTGATATATCAAAAATTTGTTATATAATCATAAGCAGTTGGGATATTTGAAATATGTGTCGAGATTTAATATAATTATAGAGGGGGGGCCAAAAAATTTTTAGAAGCAGTTGCATATACTGGGTGGTTGAAATAAACGGTACAGTAAAATTATAGCTATACATGTGGTTCAAAAATGTGAAAATTGTTCAAAAATGTAGTTTAATTATAGTTCTACAGGGTGGTTTAGAAAATAATAGACAAATGAGTTATACCAAGTGATCAATAGACGGGAGCATAAATATTTAGACAATATAGAAAAAGAATACAAATTAGAGAGTGAGAGGGACAGATAAAAATACACTTAAATAATCCATGGAATTGTAAATCAGATATACATAAAAGATATGTCAGAAAATAGTGATTATTTGCAAACGGTTCCTAAACGGTTTTTGTTTTAAGTAAGTTGAAGTCGGTTCTTTTTTACATATAAATTATGTTATTTCCTGTTTTCAATAGGAAAAATATGTTTTATTTAAATGGAACCCCACATGACACAAGAACACCTTAAAGATAGTATGAAGGTAAAAGATGATGCAACTTGTTGACAAATGTTTTTTCTTCGATTTGTTTCGCCTGGAATTTTATGTATTTCACAATATTTCGATAGCTGTAAATCGACTAACATCATCAGATGAAAGATGCTTAATCAGGATGGTCATCTTTATACCTGATATGATGCGTCATTTGTTAAACTTACTGGGCCACAGCATCCTGTACATGGAGCAACAATCTTTCCAGATATTCTTATGTTCCATACGTAATTGACTATCCCAGAATTCGTATCTCAGCACTTGGAGTAGTCAGCTGGTATTGCCTGTTCATGAGGTCCAAAAGCCGGTCAGTCTTCCCCGCTTTTGTTATCATGCTTTTCAAAGTGTGACTATTGAGTATCATCTAGCTTAAAGTCCTAGTGACAGATCCGGTAAGATCCACGGGCGGTAATATAACTCCAAGAGCCTAAAAGAAGGTCATTTCTATGGGTTTAAACCACATAAAGACTACTATTAAGGAAGTAGTCCAAGAAATATGGAATTAAAATTATATTTTGGTAAATTTAATAGAGGACCGCCCCCCCCTGAAGCATGAAATCGCCCTCCGGAAGAACGTGTCTGGATCCGCCCATGGTAAAATCAGATGCTGGATTCACTCCACAACAGTTAAACTGTGCCTCAACCTGTAGTAAGATTCATGGATTGCTACAAGCAGTGCACGCCTTGAGCAGCTGCTTGACCCGTATTAAGCTCAAAACTGCATGGTATTACAGAATAAGTTACAAATTAATTAAGACAGTATAGAGCTGGTGGATGATTAGCATTGGTAGGTACAGTAGCCTAACACTGCAGTGCTTCCTAATGTGACCTGGATGTCCGTTACTTAGGTTCGTCGCCTTCACTTTCTAATCTCAGGCTGGATACTCATGATCTGACAAAACAGCTGTGACTCCTTGTCTCCAATCCACTCTGGGTTGAAACTGCGGTTTACATGCCTCGGTAGCCTCTGGGTAGCTCAGGTGTACCAACTGTTTACTAGTAGGTACCACCTATGTTTCTTGTTTGCAATTCGAATAGTTGATTTTAATTTTGACATGAATAACACACATGATTTTCTTGTATATCTGACTTTACTTCCATTGTAATTAACTCTTGTTGATTAAATATCAATGTTTTAACCTTTTTTGTGTGCATTAAGCGTGGTAGTGTTCACTGGCAATGATGAAAACAAAATCGGTTCTAGATATTAATGTATGTATAAAAAATATTAATATAAATATTCTAATCTTCATGCTTTGATTAGAATGATAAGATATTAAGATCTTTACCTTTTGTTTTGTCAAGCACCTATCTCGTAATCTATAAGGTAAAAACTCCACACAATTTGTTTTTCTTTCAGGCAATAGTCACGTAATTTGTCTGATAAGAAATTCGCCCTAAAAAGTTTTTTTCGACTAATCTTGGCTGTTGGTCTTAGCTTTCCAAGATGGTTCAATTGTTTTCCTCACATATTCAAGAGGCACCGGAGCTAATTCATACTTTTTTAGAAAACGACAACGCAAATTGTAGCTCCAATTCCCCGTTTCGAGTTTGATATTATTCTAGTGCGACCACTGGTTTATTTTCATTTTTCTTAGGGGACTGAAATAGTTATTTCAACAAAATAGTTTCTGTAGATTAGTGTTTGACTGAAAATACAGAGGAGGCTCTTCTTGTTTTTGTAATCACTAACAAAGCAGGACCTTCATCAGAAATATAAACAAAAGGTCCCTCATATGTATTTTTTATTGCTTTTAGGGTTCCGTATATACAGTATACGGATACCCCTATAATATCACTCAGGATTTCTGCCTCACATCACAGCAATTTTCTCCTAAACTACTGGACAGAAGACGTTGAAATTTGGTACCAATGTATAGTTTGGTGATCCGATTGGGAGTACATATCATAAAAGAAGAAGTTTTGATTTTAGGGGTACTTCTGGGGAGAAAAACTAAAAAAATCGACCGTTCCTCCCCCTCATCTCCGAAACCACAAAGCCTAAAATTTTGAAAAAATACTAAATATAGAACGTTGCCCGAACTTTACAGGAAAAATAAGGAGAAACTATTAATATTAATTTTGGGGACAAATTATAGAATTAAATGAAAGAAATTAATTATTTACCAGTCCTGAATTACATGAAAATTTAAAAATATCTTTTTTTTCAAACGCATCATGTAATACATCAAATAAAAGGTCCCATTCTGAGGAACACTAATATATTTTTTTTATATTTAAAAAAAATAGTACAAAAGATATTAATGAAAATATACCAAAATTCCCCCCCCCTAATCTCCGAAACTATAAAACGTAAAGTTTTGAAAAAAATTAGAGGTATAGGGTCTGACCTGAAATTTACTGAAAAAATAAGAAGAAATCTCTACTTTTAATTTTTGGCAGCAAATTACAGAATTAAATGGAAAATATAAAATTAAAATTGTTTCTAACCCATCATGTTATATATCAAATGAAAGGACTCATTATCACGAAAACAAATATATTTTTTCATAATTTTAAAATAAATAAATTAAAAGATATTAACAAAAATATAAAAAATTTTACCCATCCCCCCCCCTTATCTCCGAAACCATAAGCTGTAAAATTTTGAAAAAAATAGACATATAGCCCCTTACCTGAACTTTACTGGAAAAATAAGGAAAACCCCTAATAATCCTTTTTGGGGGGTAAATTATAGAATTAAATGGAAAATAAAAAATTATAATTGTTTCTAACGGATCATGTAATATAACAAATCACAGGACTCATTATGACCAATACAAATTTGTTTTTTTCATTTTTTTAAATGAATATTTTAAAATATATTAAAAAAATATTTTAAAAAATTACCTATTCCCCTCTTTATTGCCCAAACTATAAGACCTAATTTTTTTGTTTAGAGAAAAAATATGAAGAAATCCCTAATATTAATATTGGGGGCCAAATTATAGAATTAAGCGGAAAATAAAAAAATATCATGCAATACATCAAATGAAAGCAGACATCATGAGGAATACAAATATATATTTTTCATATTTTATTATTACAATATATTAACATAAAGATATAAAAAATTCTCATTTCTCGCTTTATTTTCGAAATCATAAAATTTTGAAAATAATTAGGTGTACTGGGGCTCATTTGAAATTTATTGGAAAAATTATTAAAAAACCTCCATAGTAATTTTAGGGACAAATTATACAATTAAATTGTAAATAAAAATTCAGTTTTCAAACGCATGTAATATATCAAATAAAAAGCTCATTATGTGAATTACAAATATATCATATGTTTAAATCATTTGTTTAAAATATATTAACAAAATATTAAACATCGACTTAATTCCCACTTTAGAAACTACACAATTTAAATTTAAAAAAATATATTTTATTTGTATTTTTAAATAATTTGAATAACAGATTTAATATTTTATAATTTAAAACTTGACCTATTTTGCCCTTTATCTTCCAATCTACAGAGCCTCAAAATTCAGACAGAAGAATATAGTCCCTGAAAGTTTATTAGTAAAATAAAACTCTAATGCTAATTTTTGGGGGCCAAATTAGAAAATTAAATACATACATATTCTTATAAAAATCAAGCGAATCCTGAAGCAGATAAAACAAAAATTCTATGTGTGGGAAATGAAAGTGTATATTTTTTATAAATTTAAAACGCTTGCTTTAAAATATATTAGGGTAAATATAAGAAAATGCACTCATTCCCTGCTTGTCTAAAACTGGAATATTAGAATCTTGAAGGTGGTACCAAAACCCTTAGTATGCGAGTCCAACTCGCACTTGACCCAATTATTTACTAAGTTTGTTGCTTTTATAGAGATAAATAGTTTTTATATGCCTATTTCATTCAGTATTAGATAGCAAAAAAATATCTTTTTATATTTGTCAAAATACACATAATGAGTTTCAATATACTATTGTTGCTTATAATAAGACTACACTTTCTATTTTTAAAACATCTACTCAAAATATCCATCTGATAATATCTACAATTGAAATTTAAACTTCTTCAACTTACGAAACTATCGCGTGAGTTTGCCACTAGCACGTCTTCGATACAAGGGTGCGTATGTTTGGAATTTGTACTAACGAAGGTCGTTTGCCCTAATAACTGATTGTATTCAGTGTGAAATTAATCACTTCCTGTCACTGAGGGCACCCTATATAATTAATTAACAGTTCAGATAACCCTCGGTCATACAAAAAACCCGGAAGGAAAATGTAGAACAGGCTTATTGTGTACAATATATTTCTTTTTAGGGTAAAAAACGACGTAAAAATTGGAAAAGTCTATACAGAACGGGGTGAATGACAAACTAAGAGCTTATAGAAAAAAAAGCCATAAATCAAAACTTTGGGTGTATTCGTTTTCACTGTCAGAACGGCTTGTCAATGGGGAAATGAGTTGTTAACTTTCATGAAAAAAATAAACGTTTCAATAACTTTGGGGGTTGATATTTATTTACATATTTATATTTGTGAAACAGTCCTAAAAGAAGAAATATTAGATTATGAATTATACATCAGTGGTTTTTATACAAATTAAACTTTGAAGCGTTTTCAAAAGTTGAATTTGTGAACTTCTATTTAGTTACAGTTATAAAAAAACTCTAAACAATTTAGTACTTCTCCTGGGGCACAGCAATTATTAAAACAAAAAACCAACAAGGATTGTTGATTATTTTCGTACGATATTCCAAAATTATGAATTTGCAAAATAATTTTTTTATTTACAACTTAAGAACAAAACTACCAAATTAACAATTCACAAAATATTACACTACTGTCAATTCACCTGAGACTATCTTCACTTCAAATCATAAACCAATTGACTCTGAACTGTTACAATTTCTTGTAGCTCCAGGACTTTATAAAATTGTGTTTGTTTTTCTGTTGTATGATATTAGAGATTAACAACAACTGCTATTAATGTGGTTATGGAGTGTAGAGCAAAAGGAGGACAAACTTATATGGGAATAAAACTGAAAAAGTATCCAGCGGACGCTTTCAAATAAGAAGTTCAAGAAATGACTAGAATGGCGCAAGTGTGATGACAGGGTTATGAAGTTAATTGTCAACGCACAAATCCTACATTTAGAAGTGAAGCGGCTGAAAAAGTGAGACTGATGTAATTATTCCTAAAAATCGTAAATATAACGTAGAAAATCTGTTATGTGAACTTCTCTTTGTAAATGGTTGTCTCCGTTTTTTGTAATCTCTGCAACTGATATGAGTTTATAGTGTGTGTTTATAGTGTGTGATATAAATTAATAAGAGTGTGCCTCAGTTTTGAATTTTTTTAAAACCGGGTGATTTTTTAGTTGTTATTTTCTTATAAAACTTTTTGAAATAGTTAAACAATTAGAAAAATTTGTATATTTGTAATATTTTTATACTTATTAACAAATAGATATTGGTGAATTACGTAGATGTAAATAAAAATTATTTATTTTTAGATTCTTGTGTTTATATTACATATTTATTTTGAAAAGTGACCCGTTACAAAGTTGGTCTTTCTACTTCCTTGTTCACCTCTCTCTGGATAAAACGTTTTCTTTTCATCACTGAATAAACTGCTATAATTAAATTATCTCTTCTGTTATCATTATGGAACAAATTTCAGTTGCATTTTATTCTAGAATAGTTTCTTTTTCAGGGATTCTAACATTTTCACGCACTGGTTTTCCACAAATTTTTTCTTGTCTAGTTGGTCAAAAATTTATTTATTTTTGGCATCTTTCTGCTGTACTTGTATGTTAAATATTTCCAAAGGTATGCCTGGTGAATGCCCCTGGAAAAATATCTTCAGAAGTTCTCGAGTTGATGGACAATGCCATAATCAGTTTATTAATTATATAATAATGGGTTCTTCAGTGTTTAATTTATATAGGATATTTATCCTGACTCCTAAAAAATGTGTTAAATACAAATCTGGTTGTTTAACTGTGATGGGTAAATTTTTCAAACGCTTCATGTAATATCTCAAATAAAGGATCATTATGTGAATCACAAATATATCATATTTTTAAATAATTTGTTTAAAAGATATTGAACATCAAGTTAATTCCCACTTTAGAAGCTACACTATCTAAAATTTTGAAAAATATATTTTATTTCTAATTATAAATAAATTGTCTAACAGACTTAATTATTTATTACTTAAAACTTGACCTATTTTCCCCTTTATCTTCCAATCTACAAAGCCTCAAAATTCAAAGAGTAGATTATAAAAGGCTTTGCTGAAAGTTTATTAGTAAAATAAAACACATATGTATTTTTAAAAAAATCAAGCGAATCCTGAAGCAGGTAAAATCAAAAGTCTATGTGTGGAAAATGAAAGTGTATATTTTTTAATAAATTTAAAACGCTTCATTTAAAAGACATTAGGGTAAATATAAGAAAATGCAATCATTCCCTGCTTGTCTATACTTAGAATATCAGAATCTTGAAGGTGGTACGGAACCCCTCATATGCAAGTCCAATTCGCACTTGACCAAATTATTTCTAAACTATTGTCAACTCAAAATAAGCAAATAATGGCCACTGAACGAAGTGATCGCGATCATAGGTTAGTTAAGATTGGTTCAGTACTAACTTAGCTAAGTTATTACATATTTAGGTAAGGCTATCTTAAACCATCCAATATTATGTTTTACTATATTAGGGAGTGCGACTTCACTTTTACCTCTGTAGCTCAAAATAAGGACGAATGTTTCTGTCCTATCGCTATTCTACCCAAGAATCGGAAATGTGAGCTTTCTCGACTCTTTAGTGTCCACAACTTTGTTCCTATCCAATAAATTGGTTTTACTTCATTGTGGTTTGTCTGAATAATCGTTTACTTCTCTAGGGCGTCCATCAGGTGTTCCAGAAGTCAAATCAAAATCTCGTCACCGATCGAAAATAAATTCCAGTAGTATCCTGAAGGGCTGTTCTATTAACTACAGTGATTACCTGCATTGGGTCACTCGCTCAAGTAATATTGGAATCCGTTTAATCCACAGCAGTTACAATCGCATAAGTCTTATAGTAACCGAGTTTTATATTTAGTCAGACACCCTATTTGGCAAAACTTTTGTAGCACGTTTTACGGAAATTGAAATAAACTATAATTATTAATCAAGAAACTATTAAATATCTTAATTTGTACAGGTTTCCATAATTATTGAAGGCCTTTATACCGGTGGTCTGCAAAATCCCAGGACGCTCAAAGAATTATTGGGAGTGCATTTTAATTATTTTCTGGTGACTTTAGATCATTATTTCTAAGGAAAAATCTGAAATTAAAGAGCTCAAAAGATCATGAAATTTTATGTTAAAGTAATTAAGAAACTATCTTAAATTTATTTGTGCCCTCCGTTTTTGGTGGTCATCAAAATTCATCTTGAACTTAATGACAAATGGACTTGATTTTGAACTTTCCTTCAAGGTTACGGTCATCGTTGAATCCCTACGAAAACATTTTAATGATTTCTTTTCTCTAGCCCTTTTGATTTGCTACCTACCACGCCATAACGTGACTTTAAGTCACGATCATATCTTTGGTCACCATTAAATAGCGACAGAAAAATCCTACCAATTTTTTATTTCGCATCTTGCTTAAAATGAATTCAAGCTGAAATTATCTAATCGTCCCAAGATTTTTCGGACACCAAGTATAATGACAATATTATATTCACAATGACCTGTTAATGTTTAAATCAAACGTGTTTTTAATGACACGTTATGTAGGGCATATTTAATTTAAAAATATAAATTGGTTGTGTCCTTCTGTAACAAATTCCATTTCTTGTGTAAAACTACATATTCTTGGTACCCTCAAAAATGCTACAAAACACCAAACACAACGAACATATGCCCGAGTATATCAAATGTCATATTTTTAGGTAGCATATGCCCTTCTTAAATATACGAAATTTGTCATCATCATCACACGTTAAGTCAAACAATTAATTCACCATCCATTTCCAGTGATAATGGCTTGTATTTCCAGGATCCACCCTCGGCAACCCTCGAGTACAGTTTGTATTTAATAAAGCTCAGACTAATGAGTCCAAGTGGCACAGCTGAAGACCGGATGAATATAAGTGAGTATGGTCGGTTGTCCCGCAATTATCTAGCGTATGAAATTTTGAGATAGTAAATTGGGAATATTATCTAGTAGATCGGCCTGTTCAGTTTTATGAACTAAGATAGATTTTAATTCTAAAGTTTGATCACCGAGTAGAGATTATGTGCATGTCTATATAAAAGCTTATTGGTAATTAGGTGGGGCGAAATTGGTAGAGACAGTGGTAAATGATTTAAATCTGTATGTAGATATCATCTGCATGAGCAGATATTTCTGGAATGTTCGCAAAAACAGAAAAGGGACTACAGCGCAATGGAATCTGAGGAACAAACAGATATATCAGCATGGAGGTAAACAACAAATTATTATTCTCTCTTTGGCTCTGTTAATGTCGAGATTAGAATGTAAAAGTATTAATAAAATAGATAATAATCAATTGATGTGACTTACAGTAGAATGAAAAGGCTGAAAATATTTTATTAGTGTAACGAACGAAAGGGTGTTGTGCCCCTTAAGATGTCCTTTTCTGTTATATTGTAATGTGTAAACATATTTTCAGGCTCGAGTTGAACCCGTAGTAGACCGCTCTCTCTTTTCATTTCGATGTCCTTAAGCAAACGTTGTTACCTTAACGCGGTGTGCGAATTTTTTGGTTATAGTGACGTTTTGCTAGACACAAGTTGCCGTACAATATTTTGAAAGATACGGAGAAGACGATTGTTGAGTTATATATTCCATGACGTTTAAAGGAATTTGGAAGGTAGGCAGATGGTTCAGGAATTTTCAGATTAAAAGTTAAGCCCTTTCACGAAAAGGTAAGCACAGGCATTTTGTGTCGAAATAAAGTCGTTATGTGCAATATTATATTTTAGAGTTCTACGTTGGTATCCTTCTTCTACATTGGGATCCTTCTTTTACATTGGGATCCTGCTTTTACGTTGGGATTTTGCCTTTATATTGGAATCGTTCCTCTACGATGAAACGGATCATGTTTTTTGGAGTGTTCCTTTTTTATTGGAGTTGGTCCCATTTATTTAGAAGTATTTGGGTGCAGTGTAATGTGGCCGGAAGTTATATATTTGGAGTTTAACTGATAGCCTTATGGAAGAGTTTATGTCATAGGAGGAGCCGACAGGACCTGTGGAATTTACATTTTTGCCGTTTACCACTTGGATTTTTGGAAAGTTTAGCTGTTTATCAAATGGCTATTTAACAGTTAACCTCAAGGGATTCGTTTACTGGACAGCTATTGGTGGACGAAGTACGGTCTCTTTGATGACAGACGATTTGTGAAATATTTGACTTTGAGTTTCCAGAACTAGTAGTAAGTACAAGTAACCATTTCGATGTATATATATTAATAGAAAATTTCTGAACATCTTTGTACGAGTTAGGTTTATTTTGTTTATACCGGTATCTTTTTTGTCCAAATCATTTTGATTATACGATCATATTTGAGTACATTTTTTCTCCAGATATCATTTTTGTATTTTTTTGTTAATTTTCAATCTGAACTTATTGAAAATACATAAATTTTTCACTATATAGATATAATAGATTTTCAAAATTTAATCATTGCATTTCTTTTGATCATGTTTTTGTACACACATTTTTTATTATACCTGGGTCAATCGATTTGTTAAATAGTTTTTGTAAAAGTGAACACAAGTGAAAATTGTGAACACAGATAATCTTGAGAACATATACAGTATCATATTACAACCTCATACCGTTTTTTTGGTTTTAAGGTATATTTATTTACAGGTTTTTTAACCAAATGGCGCCCTTCATAAAAATAAATATTGTTTTTTAATATCTTACCAACACCCCTCATTGTTCCCGACGAAAAGTAGCCGCCTAATAATAATAAGCAATGTGTAGGGAGTATTGATGAAAAGCACTTACCAAAGGCTATTTTTTGGGTTCCGTATATACAATATACGGATACCCTTATAATATCACTCAGGATTTCTGCCTCTGTCACATCATAGCAATTTTCTCCTAAACTACTGGACGGAATAGGTTGAAATTTGGTATCAATGTATAGTTTGGTGACCCGATCAGGAGTACATATCGTAAATGAAGAAATTTTGATTTTAGGGGTACTTCTGGGGGGAAAAACTAAAAAAAGCGACGGTTTCCCCCCCTTGATCACCGAAACTACCGAGCCCAAAATTTTGAAAAAAATAGGAAATATAGAACGTTGCCCGAATTTTACAGGAAAAATAAGGAAAAACCATTAATATTAATTTTGGGGGACCAATTATACAAATAAATAAAAATTTAAAAATAAAAAAAAAATCAAACGCATCATGAAATATATCAAATGAAAGGTCTCATTCTGAGGAACACAAATATATTTTTTTCATATTTAAAAAGATATTAACGAAGATATACCAAAATTTACCTATTCCCCCCCCTTATCTCCGAAACTATAAAACGTAAAGTTTTGAATAAAAATAGAGGTACAGGTTCTGACCTGAAATTTACTGGAAAAATAAGGAGAAACCTGTACTTTTAATTTTGCATGGCAAATTACAGAATTAAATGGAAATTATAAAATTAAAATTGTTTCTAACATATCATGTTATATATCAAATGAAAGGGCTCATTTTTCATATTTTTAAAATAAATGAATTTAAAGATATTAACAATAATATAAAAAAATTTACCCATTCCCCCTCCCTTATCTCCGAAACCATGAGCTGGAAAATTTTGAAAAAAAATGGAGGTATAGCCCGTCACCTGAGCTTTACAAGAAAAACAAGGAGAAACCCCAAGTATTTATTTTGGGGGGCAAATTATAGAATTAAATGGAAAATATAAAATTAAAATTGTTTCGAATCCTTCATGTTATATATCAAATAAAAGGGCAAATTATGATGAAAACAAATATTTTTTTTCAAATTTTTAAAATAAATTAATTAAAAGATGTTAACAAAAATATAAAAAAATTTACACATCCCCCCCCTATCTTGGAAACCATAAGCTGGAAAATTTTGAAAAAACAATGGAGGTATAGCCCCTTACCTGAGCCTTACGGGAAAAATAAGGAGAAACCCCAAATATTTATTTTAGGGGCAAATTATAGAATTAAATGGAAAATATAAAATTAAAATTGTTTCTAACCCATCATGTTATATATCAAATGAAAGGGCTTATTATGACGAAAACAAACATATTTTTTTCATATTTTTAAAACAAATTAATTATAAGATATTAACAAAAATATAAAAAATTTTACACATCCCCCCCTATCTCCGAAACCATAAGCTGAAAAATTTTGAAAAAAATGGAAGTATAGCCCCTCACCTGAACTTTACTGGAAAAATAAGGAGAAACCCCTAATATTCATTTTGGGGGGCAAATTATAGAATTAATTGGAAAATAAAAAAATATAATCGTTTCTAACGGGTCATGTAATATATCAAATCACAGGGCTCATTATGACGAATACAAATATATTTTTTTAATTTTTTTAAAATGAATATTTTAAAATATATTAAAAAAATATTTTAAAAAAATTACCCATTCTCCCCGTTATTCCCCAAACTATAAGACATCAATTTTTTTGTTTATAGGAAAAATATGAAAAAAAATCCCTAATTCTATTATTTGGCCCCCAAATAATAAAATTAAACGAAAAATAAATTATTAGAAAACCTTCATAGTAATTTAGTAATTTTAGGGACAATTTATACAAATAAAAGGAAAATAAGGATTCAATTTTCAAACGCATCATGTAATATATCAGATAAACGGCTCATTATGTGATTTACAAATATATCATATTTTTAAATCATTTTTTTAAAAGATATTAACAAAAATATTAAACATCGACATAATTCCCACTTTTGAAACTATACTATTTAAATTTTGAAAAATGTATTTTATTTGTATTTTTTAATAATTTGAATAACAGATTTAATAATTTATAATTTAAAAATTGACCTATTTTGCCTTTTATCTTCCAATCTACAGAGCCTTAAAACTCAGACAGTAGATTATAAAAGACTTCTCTGAAAGGTTATTAATAAAATAAAACTCTAATATTAATTTTTGGGGGCCAAATTAGAAAATTAAATACATATTTATTCTGATAAAAATCAAGCGAATCCTGAAACAGATAAAATAAAAAGTCTATGTGTGGAAAATCAAAGTGTATATTTTTTATAAATTTCAAACGCTTTCTTTAAAAGATATTAGGGTAAATATAAGAAAATGCACTCATTCCCTGCTTGTCTGAAAGTGGAATATTAGAATCTTGAAAGTGGTACAGAACCCTAAGTATGCGAGTGCAACTCGCACTTGACCAAATTATTTATAACTAGAAACAATGTTTCTTTGTGAGACCAAAGTGAAATATTGACAGAAACTGTGCAATTACCAAATGCTGTCGAGTTTATATAAGATAAAGAGAAAAACATGAAGTTTTTCCTATAAAAGCTTAACTAAAACTCTATTATTCCAATTAGAAATAGCTGTGTTCGTAAACAAAGTGTTATGTTGAAAGGGTTAAATAACCTCGAGTGCCTAACATGGCTGCGTAGGAGCGCCTTCTAAACTTTTAGTCAATTGGTAGCAATGCTCAGTTGACAGCAGTGTTATATTTTAAGCTCGAACCCAAAGAAAATAGTCTAGAAACTTGTGTAGTAAGATAGTAGTAATGTAGAAGTGTGAGCGAATTATGGCGTCTTGAAGCATAGTTTGCAGATTGTATATCTAAACGATGCAGGTGTAATTATTGCTAGTTTATTAGATTTTGGTTCTCAACTAAGGTCGTAAAGTATTCTAGGAATGTAGACCGTTGAAATAAACAGTGTTAGTTAGTACTTCGAAGTAGTAACTCAATGTAATAGTTTAGTGAGTTGTAACATATTTTGGAAGCAACGTTAGTAAAACGTTGCTAGTTTAATTGGATGAAAGTTCGTTTTGTGCACGCAGCATTGTTCATAAAGCATCGTGAATGTAGGACAACTAATGGAATACAAAATTATAAATGGCGTCAATCAGCCATTTAAGTTTTTGAACATTAGTGAAACGAGTACTGTTGCAGAACTTAGTAACACTCAAACATTGTGTTTGAGACTTTGTATGGAATGAAATGTAGTTGTTGAAAATGAATAAACTATGTTATTATTGAAACTTGTTATTGAATGTACCCGGAAATAGGAAGAGAAATAACAGATTGTGTTGTTAGTCTGAAGTTGGTAGACAATGTAACTTGTTCCTCGAAGTTTCCTTGGATGTAAAGTGTCAAAGGACAAGGACGGGAATCCAAATAATAGTCTACAGGAAGGTTACGCATACAGGATTAGACCTTCACTACAATTCCAACCACTCATCAGCAACGAAAACTGGCATCATCAAAACACTAATCCATAGAGCAAAAATATCTGCAGCACACCAGAAGCCCTCAAAGAAGAACAAGTGAAACTTAGAAAAGACCTTTTGGCGAATGGATATCCGGAAACGATCATTACCAAGGTGTTTGAAGAGCTGGACAAACCAACTAGGCAAGAAGAGGACACCACGGTAGCAACTCTACTATTACCGTATACTAAAGGTCTGTCGGAGAAACTTAGAAGAATTGCACACAGCTATGGAATCAGAATTATCTTCAAAAGCAACGACACCTTGAGGAGCATGATAACAAGAACGAGGCCCGACGCAGCAGCAATACCAAATAACTGTATATACAGCATACCGTGTGAATGTGGCAATATTTACATTGGAGAGACAAAGCGACCGCTGGACACCAGGATTAAGGAACACCGCACAGCTACTCAAAGGGCAGAGGTAACGAAGTCTGGGTTAGCTAATCACGCGTGGACCGAACACCATAATATCAACTGGGACCAGGCTAGAGCAATTCACAAGGAGGAGCACTGGTACAAAAGAAAATTCATAGAGACGGCATATATAATCTCGAACGAAAATATAATTAGCGAGCCCAGCGTCCAAATTAAAAATATTTGGAGTGAGATCAACCTCTTCAAGACGATGGAAGTCCAAGGAAACTTCGAGGAACAGATTGTGTTATTGCGCTCGTATGCAGAGTGAGTGTTCGATCAAACAGAAAATCAGTAGTTCCCTCATGTAACAATGTACTTACCCAAGCCGGAGAAACCCTGATGTAAGCATGGTCCTGATAAAACAGCCTTTAGTAGACAAGCTTTCAATTACCAACCTTCAGGTCCTAGACTGAGTGCAGATTGTGTGAAAGGTAAATCTACTATCAGAATTAGGATATTTCTAAATGATCCTTCTGCTTTTTATTTAATACTAACTGGATATAAGGTAACGATTTAACGTCGTTTTCATTTTTTTAAAAATATTGCAATTGTATACAACTTTTCAAATACGGATGTTTTGCCAAAGTAGTTTTCTAGAAATAGACAAAACCTAAATAAATATTTAAAATGTATAAATTATTAAGTATGCCTCTGGAGTAACGGATTTATATTTTTTGTCAAAAGCAAATATGTCCTTATCACGCAGAACTCATTCTTTAACTATACATTTCGTTTTAGAATAATTGAAAATCTCACTTCCTTACGTATATGTAAACTAATCATAATGGGTGATGAATGAAAGCGAGAATTTTGAACGAAAGAAATAAATGAGAAGTTTTGACATTGTGAATCTATACAATAATGTTCCGGTCATCAAAACACTTCCCATAGTAAAAGAACGATTAGAACAAGATTCTTTACTAAATCAACGTACTCAATTGTCCATTAATACAATAATGGAACTACTAACATTTTGTACAAAGACAACATATTTTTAACTTAATGATGACTTTTACCAACAAGATTTTAGCATGGCAATGGGTTCCTGTTTGTCTCCCGCTTTAAGCAACATTTTTATGGAAAAATTTGAAGAACAAACAATTTTCTCAAAACCTTTGGTTTGGTGGCGTTATGTTGATGACATATTCGTTATTTGGGAACATAATCTTGAGGATTTACATGCATTACTTAACGACATAAACAACACAGAACCAACTATTCAGTTTACCCTAGAGCTTGAACAGAATAACAAATTACCATTCTTAGACATTTTAATAACCAAAACACAATCGACATTTGAAACAGAAGTTTACAGAAAACCAACTCATACTAACAGGTATCTCAACTTTAAGTCTAATCATTCAAGTTCAGTAAAAAGAGGTATCATTAAATCTCTATATGACAGAGCAAAAACCAACTGTTCTATAAATTCAATAAAAAAAAAAACGTTTATAAAAAATATACTTTCTGCCAATCATTACCCAAATAAATTTATTAATAACGAGTTAAACAAAATGGAATACCAAACAATCCCTAACAACCAACATCAAATCAACATCAACAACTATACCATACATACAGGGTCTATCAGAAAGAGTAAAAAGAGTGGGAAACAGATATAATATCAAAACATCATTTAAAACAAGAAATACACTAAAATCAATTATATCAAAAACCAAACCAAATAACACAACTCAAAATACCAAAAATTGCATTTATAAAATCCCGTGTGAATGTAATAAATTCTATCTTGGAGAAACCTCTAGACCTCTGAATGTTCGAATAAACGAACACAAAAATTACATAAAAAAACGACAATTTGAAAAATCCAAAATTTGTGAACATGCTTGGGACCTTGGTCATAAAATACAGTTTCAAAATTCAGTTATATTACACAAAGAAGAACACAACACCAAAAGAAAACTAAAAGAGTCTGCTTTAATTTTGTTAAATGAAAACGATTGTATCGCTACTACCTCCGTAGAATTCAGTCGTTCCTGGTTGCCGATGATTAAGGAAGAAATTGCTAATGGTCATGTCCTTGTGAACAACCCAATATCGGGATAGTTCATAAGGTTTTTTCTAGGTTTTCCCTTATGATTTTAATGGGATCACTGAATCAACAAAGTTCTTTGGTCGCATTTTTGGCTAATGCACTATCTTATAAGAAAGTCGCACCTAGGAGCGCCACATAAAGATCTGAAGATCTCCCTTTCAAATTCTTCCAATTTGAAAGGAACTTTATGATTATACGATCTTTAGAAATTTCTGTGCTACCCTGTATATTACAAATAAAATTCTCTTAGTTACGTCAAAAATCAAATAATAAACATTGTCAAATATTTAAATTTACATCTTGGAATTGTACCTTTTTAATCCGTAGTTTCTTAGCCATTGACAACGGGGTCTGATCTAGACCCCGAAACGTTTGGAACATACAGCAATTTCCTTTAAAGTGTGGTGTTATTTCCCAATAAACACTTAGACATTGTATTTTGAAGTTCAGAATGTCAGTTCCGGCAATGTTAAAAATTGTTTTTAACTAAGTTAGTAATTGGAAATCGTTAGTTACAAAGCAAATGAACTCATCTAATCATACATTAAAAGAGCAAGTAACTTTATCTTTTTAAATTTCTTTTATCTGAATCTTGGTGTAATTAAATGTGTCAAATAACGTGTTATACAAAAGCTGTTATATAATCCTGCAGGCCTCCATTCTCCTTCAACATGCAAGTCCTGCCTTTGAACAACTCTCACAAGGAAAAAGAAGGGTAATTACCGAAAAACTTGCAATGCTCAAGGGAACAACCTCCTTCACTTTAGATTCGAGATAGAGCTCTGAAGTACAAAGGGGTCGACACTCCTTTGTAGTTATAATTAAACTATTAATTTTGAATGCGTTATCACCAAACTAGGTTTGCTACGGATATAAAACTATTAATAAGGTAATGAATGTAAATTAAGCTATTAGCAAATAATTTACACTGATCAACTATTTAATTGAATCTTATTTAGTAATTAAATAAAGAAAAATACTATATGTAGCTTTTTAAAAAGCTTTTAAGGTAAGGCTTATTCTAAACTAACGAATAAAAAAGTAAAATATTTGCCCTAAATTACGCCAGGATTTATGTCAATAAAAACTGTAATAAATATTGGATTTTCCTTCTCCAAATCTATATTTCGGTTTTGCGTCACGCGAATATCGGATGGAAATTAATAGTGTGCTCAGAATTAATAACCCACTAAATAAATTTTACGAATTTTTTACTTTATAGGTTATTCTGCTATTGTAGTTTAAGGGTTTCGTGTTTAATGTGCTGTTAATCAGATTTATTAAGCGAATCGTACTAAGGCCAGTGTAATTAATCGTAAACGAATATTACATTAACATGAAGAATATACTGGTCACACAGTAAGAAAAGTTATCAAGGGCACTCATTGAGGACTGCTGATAGAAACGAAAAAAAAACTATGAAATAAGTATGTTTTTAATAAGCTATTATTAGCATTACTTGTAAATAATTGAATTTTTGCTCTTATAAAACTACGTTTGCAACTGAGGGTTTACGTCTATGAAGTAGAGGTATGCTCTTGTTCCTAGTAAAATACTGTTTGAATTCAGGAATAGGTTGATATTTCAAAGAATCAAGTGAGAAGGGCTCGTTTAACTGTAAAGGATGGTTATATATGTTAGTTTTATTCTTGTTCACAATTTTTTCTACTTTCTTCTGATGGGTTACCAGAAGATTTGAAGAGTATGCTCCTCCCAGGAAATTAAGGCATAATTGATTATTCTATGGAAACATGCATGGGAGGAACCAGGATGGGGGCAATTGCCCCCACCGAGAGGTTTAAACCTCAGAACGACTATATTAAATGTAGTAATCCAAGAAAGCTGGGTTTACAATTTTATTTAGGTAAATTTAGTACAGGATCGCCCCTCACCCTGAAGCATGAAATCACCCTACCCCCCGGAAGCCCGTGTCTGGATATGACCTCGAACATGCGTAACACAACTTTATAGTTAGTTTTTATAATCTTGAAGAGATTATGGACAACAAACCCACAAATCTTCGTTTTTCTACAACTATCTCTCAACGATAATTTCCTATTAAGGTTTTTTCCATTGATGGAAAATTTGGGTTTACTGGGACAATAATTCTACAATTTCCAAATGTCACGTAAACAGTTTTGTTCAAATATATAGTTGCATTCATCACTAAGATAATTATTCAGATTAATGCCTATTTCAGCCCAACATTTTCCACTGTACCATCAGAAAATGATATAATTATATCCTCAGGCATACTATTTAATAAGTCAGCAGCCCCACTAGGTACTGTTTTTTACCGAACATCTATTCGCACTTCACAATATTCACTTGGAAATAAATCTTCTGCCTTGGAAATAAGAAGTAATTAGCTACTGAACTTTGCCCCTTATTCCCCAGTAGTATAGTTGTTTAAATAATATTTGTGATTGACAGTACCAAATACTCTCTTCGAGGTGTCATTCCTTTGTACGCAAGACAATATATATTATATATAAATATAATATATATTGTTTCTGGTCGGGAACCTTCATCAGTTGCGCTTCCCACAATTGAATGTCCTCTCGAACACTTCTTTATGCATTTGATGCATTTCGTTAAATTTGAAGACGCGAGATGTAAGACCGACATCTAGGATTTTCAAGAGAATCAGTACACAGAGGTTCCGAATCTGGAGCCGTTCCGTGTAATTACTGTTCTCCCTTAACTCCTAGGACAGAATGTCACGATAAAATTTTCAGGTTACTTCACCTGTCAGAGATATTGAATACTCTCTTCGAGGTGTCATTCCTTTGTACGCAAGACAATATATATATTATATATAAATATAATATATATTGTTTCTGGTCGGGAACCTTCATCAGTTGCGCTTCCCACAATTGAATGTCCTCTCGAACACTTCTTTATGCATTTGATGCATTTCGTTAAATTTGAAGACGCGAGATGTAAGACCGACATCTAGGATTTTCAAGAGAATCAGTACACAGAGGTTCCGAATCTGGAGCCGTTCCGTGTAATTACTGTTCTCCCTTAACTCCTAGGACAGAATGTCACGATAAAATTTTCAGGTTACTTCACCTGTCAGAGATATTGAATACTCTCTTCGAGGTGTCATTCCTTTGTACGCAAGACAATATATATTATATATAAATATAATATATATTGATTCTCGTCGGAACCTCTGTGTACTGATTCTCTTGAAAATCCTAGATGTCGGTCTTACATCTCGCGTCTTCAAAAGTACCAAATACTTTGGCTAAATGTAAAAATCTAACAAGTGGGGTACTCTTATTTAGCCTAAATTTGTTAGGACATCCTAATCATTTTCCTCATGGAGCCATACAGTCTTTTTCATATTAGCTTATGCTTGTTCACAAATTTTAAAATTCTACGATAATTTTTTTTTCTAGAACTTGGGTAGATAAGAAATGAATAAGATGGGTCAATAATTTGAAATGCTATCCTTTTTAGTTCATCAGGCCTATGTAATCTAATGTTAGAAGTTAGTTTTAACATACTTCTATTTGATGACATTGACTCAAAATTTGTTCTTATAATGTATGTAATTTGAATAATCAAACAATATGTTGGTATCATGAAGCTTAATTGATATAAGTACTATAGGTAGGTATAACACAATCATAAACATTAAGTATTTAATGATAACCGATGCATCGACCAAAACTTGGTACATTACAAATACTTTTCAAGCTAAACGTTTTTTTTTAAGTATACTCATTGGCTTACTGAACTTTTGGCTGGAGGGGAGGGGGGCAATCGACAGATTGGGACATTTTTTGCCTGGGGGCAAAGTAGATATTCCGTTATGGAATACCAATATAAATAAAACCGTGTGTTTAATAATTAAGTACTAACAATAAAAAATAAATATATCATCTACGATATCATAAATACAATAGTGTGTAATTGTAAATATATAATAGCACAGTTACATGCGTAAAGTAAATATATGTGAGTTTTTTCCAATAAAGCAGCATCTCATGAGTTTGTCTTTTTCAAAATAACTTAAAAACTATGAGAGATTTTGTACAGTACAAAATTGTGGGTTTTGCTTTTTTAATTTGTGTTTTTTTGTAGGATAAAATTTATTTAGATATGACCGTTTAAAGTTTGTACATGTTCGTAAATAGTACTATTAGGCCAACCTTTCAGCTCAAGCCCTTTCAAAAATAATGGTTAAATACATTTTCAATTTACTTGAGCCTCTAGCTCATAAAAAACCCTACAAATTGGTGATTTAAGAAGTGGTAGCAATTAATTTGAACTGGGGTGGTATTTAGAGTGTAATTTGTACATTTTTTGGTCAAAAAAAACTATTTTATTTGTGTCATAACACGGTTAATTTTCATGCTAGAACCCTTTATTAAAAACCAAATTAAAGAATTTTTTAAGTAATTTAAAAAGTATTTATAAACATTTTCCGAAAAATGCATTCTTTTTCAGTTAATTGACGATAAACCTTTCAATTTTTGTTTTGACAAATAGAAACAAAATTTCAACAAGCTACAACTCCGTTTGCATTGGTTATAAGGAAACCACAAACCCTAGATTTTTTTTGTCTTTTTATAAACTACATTTTTGATTCAAATGATTTTTTTCATAAAGTGCATATTTTTAAAGTTATTTACGAAAAACCGTATGAAAACAACTCGAAAAAAATTGACTTTCAGAAAAAAACTTTATGAAACAAAAGATGCTTAAAAGTAGTTAATTTATTCATCCCCGAACTTTTTTTGATATACTATTTTTTACTCCCGAGAAAGGGTACCATATCCCCCCCTTCGGCACAGGGTCAACTTTGAAGTAGAGATTAAGTAGAAATTAAATCCAAATTTTTAGGCATATCGGTGCTGCTTGGACAAATTACCCAATATTACCGTTTTTTGCTTTCATTGACTGGACTATAAATATTTCTACAACCTACAGCTTGTTATACACATTTTTTTGATTGGAGTTGTCTTAATTTTTCTACATTGATTTTACCGGATTCTGTTACCAATGATATAGTGACGAGTGAAAGCAAACGGTGAAAATAAGTTCGATTTCTGCAGGTTGTCAAACTGGATTTCCAGGTAGTTCCAACAAAGCCTATATTAAATTTTACAAATCATTATTTTTTCTAAAAAACAAATAAATACATTTCGTGTATTTTTTGCAAACGTTTAGCTGAGAAAATTTTCACCTCGAAATATTAAAATCCACCATTAATCATGTTTTTGCATGATATATTTTACGACCAACACTGAAATACAACAGCCTTGTATAATTACAAGTGCAAGTTTGCTCACAGTTGTTCGTAGTTATCTCAACAAAAAAATATATGCATATTTATTAAAATTTCACGAATATGCGTGTACTGAAACCAAACAATATCAACTGAAAATTAACATTTTCACCCGCATTATGAATATGTTCGCTATCGGAATTTTCACCATGCAACTTTTTCGCCAACATAATTAATTCATTCCGTTTCGCTTATTAATTTATGTGTTTGTCGGTTACACAATTCGTGTCACACGGGATTCGCAAATTGCTGGTTCAGATTGAATATCTAATGGGTGACATTATACAGTTGTGTTTACTTCGATTCATCATAACAATAGAGTAGTTCGCAAGATCCAAATGATGTTAGTTTTTGTTGGTGCGTAGATGCAATAGTTATAATAATATCTGGCTGCTGTTAGTAATAATATAAAGTAACGGCACATGGGACTCGAAATGCACATAAGTAAATGTAAATATATAATAATAAGTCATATAAAATGCTGTTTTGTTAGGAACATTATTTTCTGACACATCTTTTCTCTCTCTCTCTCTCTCTCTCTATTTTCCCTCTTCTCCTTTTTCTCGCTCTTCTCCCTCTTTCTTCTCTCGTTTCTCTATCTTCTCTCTCTTCTCTCTTCTCTCTTCTCTCTTCTCTCTTCTCTCTCTCTCTCTCTTCTCTTTTTCTCTCTTTCTATCTCTCTCTACTCTCTCTCTCTCTCTCTCTCTTCTCTCTTCTCTCTTCTCTCTTCTCTCTTCTCTCTTCTCTCTTTTCTCTTCTCTCTTCTCTCTTCTCTCTTCTCTCTTCTCTCTTCTCTCTTCTCTCTTCTCTCTTCTCTCTTCTCTCTTCTCTCTTCTCTCTTCTCTCTTCTCTCTTCTCTCTTCTCTCTTCTCTCTTCTCTCTTCTCTCTCTCTCTTCTCTCTCTCTCTCTCTCTTCTCTCTTCTCTCTTCTCTCTTCTCTCTTCTCTCTTCTCTCTTCTCTCTTCTCTCTTCTCTCTTCTCTCTCTCTCTTCTCTCTTCTCTCTTCTCTCTCTCTCTTCTCTCTTCTCTCTTCTCTCTTCTCTCTTCTCTCTTCTCTCTTCTCTCTTCTCTCTTCTCTCTTCTCTCTTCTCTCTTCTCTCTTCTCTCTTCTCTCTTCTCTCTTCTCTCTTCTCTCTTCTCTCTTCTCTCTTCTCTCTTCTCTCTCTCTCTTCTCTCTTCTCTCTTCTCTCTTCTCTCTTCTCTCTTCTCTCTTCTCTCTTCTCTCTTCTCTCTTCTCTCTTCTCTCTTCTCTCTTCTCTCTTCTCTCTTCTCTCTTCTCTCTTCTCTCTTCTCTCTCTCTCTCTTCTCTCTTCTCTCTTCTCTCTTCTCTCTTCTCTCTTCTCTCTTCTCTCTTCTCTCTTCTCTCTTCTCTCTTCTCTCTTCTCTCTTCTCTCTTCTCTCTTCTCTCTTCTCTCTTCTCTCTTCTCTCTTCTCTCTTCTCTCTTCTCTCTTCTCTCTTCTCTCTTCTCTCTTCTCTCTTCTCTCTTCTCTCTTCTCTCTTCTCTCTTCTCTCTTCTCTCTTCTCTCTTCTCTCTTCTCTCTTCTCTCTTCTCTCTTCTCTCTTCTCTCTTCTCTCTTCTCTCTTCTCTCTCTCTCTTCTCTCTTCTCTCTTCTCTCTTCTCTCTTCTCTCTTCTCTCTTCTCTCTTCTCTCTTCTCTCTTCTCTCTCTCTCTCTTCTCTCTTCTCTCTTCTCTCTTCTCTCTTCTCTCTTCTCTCTCTCTCTCTCTCTCTTCTCTCTTCTCTCTCTCTTCTAACTTTTAACTTCTCTCTCTCTCTAATTTATTGAGTCGTTTTAGAGAAAACGGTGAAAATTCTTTGAAATTCACTGAAGTGAATTACTACCTTATATGATTTTCTGGAAAACGGTTAACCTCACCTTATAGAAAATTATACGGTTCCTTTCCGTAACATTCTTTCATATATGCAAACAATATCTTCATCAAAATTACCCAAGCTATTTTCGAATAATCACTGAGCATCTATAAAAAAAGGTGCCGACGAATTTCACTTGAAGTTGAGTCTATTTAATTAGAATTGAATAAACCAACTTGGTTGTTGATTGTACAAGATCAACCAGATTTGCAGGAAATTAAATATCGAGGAAAACAAAAAAATGGGGAACTTTATTTTACAGACGTATGGTGCATTACCGAGCAATGAATATGTATGTGCTCTATTCTGATTGAGCTGATATTTCTTCAACTGTGAATATGACTACGATTTGCGACACTGTAAACGTTAGCTTCTAGTCTAAGAGCCGGTTTTTGCTCGTCATCTAGAAAATGGACAAAATGTATCGTATTAAGTTCAGTTCCTGAACTATATCACGTTTCTAGGCAGGCGTCAGTAGAAGTGATAACAGAGGATAGTTACAGAGGGTGAAAGTGGTAATTTTTTTGGTCATGCTCATCATCGAGTAAACGTTCCAAAATTTGCTGCATACAAAATTGTGATGCATTTAAGAAATTCCCGAGGGGCGTCTGCCTAGAGCGTTACCATTAAGCTGGCGGACAGGGGTAAACTTGTCAAAAATAGGGGTCCACTTCCTCATTAATTAAAAGGAACGCAATTTGCACCATTTTATTGCTTACACAAAAGAAATCATAATCCAAAAGGACGTACAGCTAAATGACATAAATATATTTTTCATGACGTCATTAATGTGGTCTGTATGACGTCATACACAATTTATTTAAATGCGAAGCCACATTTTTGATTACTGATTTGGAAAAAGCGGAAAATTTCAGGACCGACTTTGACCATGATCTTGAACTTGACCTTCAAAGTCATTCCAAGATCAAAATTTGTTTGAAAAATCACCCTATTATAAGCAAATTAGGTGTACGGGGAGTTTTCGACGTCGAAAAACTGGTCCGCCCTCTTGGATTGCGAAAATCTCATTTCAGATTTTGAAAATTGGCAATTTGGAAAAAATCAACCAACCTACTCCCAATTTGGTATACGGAAGTTTTCGACGTCGATGATTATGAATATGAAATCAAATTTTCAAAACAAGTAGTGGCCAAGTTCAACGTCAAATTTGTTTTTAATTTGGAATACCTCCTTTGAATCAGTCATCTTTCGGATCAGGATTAAAAAAATCGATTACCATTGGTTGTGCATCAATTGGTTGACTTTCGTCAAAAAAATGGTCCGCTATCTTGGATTGTGAATTTTGACAAACTGATTTCAGATTCGAAATCAGCGATGTCGTAAACCCCGGTAGACCAAATTTAGCTATAACTGCTTGATTTTTCAAAAAAAAAAATTGATCTTGGAATCACCCGGAAGATCAAGTTCAAGGTCATGGACAAAGTCATATTCGTACATGAAAATTTCCGCTCTTTACGAATCCTTAATAAAAAATGTGGCTTCACTTTCAAAAAAAATGTGTATGACGTCATGCAGACCACATTAATGACGTCGTTTTGGATTATGATTTCATTTGTGTAACCAAAAAAATGGTGCAAATGGCGTTACTTAATGACGAAGTTCACTCCTATTTTTGACAAGTTTACCCCTGTCCGCCACCTTGATGGTCACCCTCTAGGCAGACGCCTCTCGGGAATTTGGTTAAATATATCACAATCTTGTATGCAGCCAATTTTGGAACATTTACTCGATGATGATCATGACCAAAAAATATTACCATTTTCACACCCTGTATCTATCCTGAGTTATCACTTCCACTGGCGCCTGCGTAGAAACGTGATGTAGTTCAGTAATTGAATTTAATATGATACATTCTGTCCATTTTCAGGATGACGAGCAAAATCCCAATCTATCTCTCCTACCATTCTTCATTATGATATATTTTTAATAGGGGTATGCGAATATCGGTCGAATCGAATCGAGTCGATTATGAATATTCGATTTAGAACTATACATCACACACCCTTAATTTTTAATTTGTGCTCACCAATTTGAAGTTTTAACTTTATTATATGAAAGTGTTACCTTGAATAGTTAAACTAAGTGAAGCTTACTGAAAACTGGCCAAACGAATATTAAATTCATGAACCTCAATGAAGTGTCACCACACCTTTCATCAAAATTATCCATATTTAAAGGTCAGTTTTTATCAGTGAATAAGTGCTTACTGTTTGGACAGGCCCTAATAAAACTGATATTCAGTTTATTACGCACCTTAATTGTCCTTGACATCTAATGACATTTTTCCTCTACCAAAAAAACACGCAATTTAGGTTTCAACAGCTGTGATATCATATTTGGTGACACTTCTCTTCTTGGATTCAATGAGCGTGTTGCTGCCTGGTGACGTTTCTTCATGTCATTGCCTTGATAAGACTACTAAGAATATAATCATTGTATTATCGAGTCTCATTAATTTGAAAAAAAATCAAAGTTACGTGATTCGGATAAACACCTGTTTCAGAAAAGAAGTGATAGAAGAAATTATTTTTGGAAAAAAAAGTATACTCTAGATCATTTCAATATTTCATCTCAAAATATATAATCAATATTATGGTCGCAACCATATATCAAGCTCCTCAAAAATATTTCTGCGATTCTCTACGCGTTCAAAATTAATCCAACATTACAAATGTTTGCATATACTGTGGCAATTTGTGTAAGATTTCTTTTGCTTAGATAATGGTGTAAACGAACTTTGACTACTGTGTGGGTATTTGGCTAAAAGGTAATTTGAAAGTATAATTCTCAGATTGTAATTTACATTCGTTATTCAACACATTATAAACCGGTGAATGATCTTTCTCGTACCACTTCCAGATAACAACGTCACTTTTGGCAAAAAAGGAGGAATAAAATACTTACGGCGTGAGAGATACGCCATTTGCATAATTTCGTTTTAATCGGCTTAGCCCGAGACTACAAACAATATCTTAAACGCAGGAATACGACTAAAAGAGCAGTGTGTGTAAATATTCAGGTGATTGCGTAAGAGGGTTTAATCTCTAGGTGGAAATATCTACTGAAATATCTACTGAGAATAGCCCTCAATGAATATGCAGCAAGCCTCAACTATTTGAAGACCATTTGTTATTAGAATTAAATATTTGTAATGAAATAACGTTGACAATAATATATTTTTAACGTTTTTTCCTGCTGTAAAGGAGTTTTTTTCAAGAGACATAAAAAACAGAAGAAGGAAAAATAATGTATGGAAAAATGCCTACACATAGATAGAGAACGAAACTCAAATAAAATATATAACAAAGTGTACGGAAAAATTAAATATTTGTTTTTAACTTTTGCAAAGTATATGTTCAATATGTTCACGCTGATTTTGTAAATTATTAAATTATACAGTGTGGAACAGCCAATTGGAACTTGAACATGGCTATTTGTATTTGTAAATGCGCATTTTTTCAACACAAAAAAATTATATAGGGTGTCATGTGGCAGTGGTCAATACCAACTTTCTTATTTTAAATGCAAGTCCCTGTATATGATTTATTTTTGGATTCTCCAGAAAATTCTAGACATACTTCATGTACAATGTCCTACACCTATCTTCAACTGTTTTGGAAATATTAAGTGTTTTCACATTTATTACAAAAATTAACATTAAACAAAAAGAAAATTATTTTATTTTACAAGTTCGCTACATTACACTAAAAACCTAATAAGTAATACTGATTATTTCTTAATAATATAAAAAAAACAAACTATTATTGACAACGTAGGAAATGTTCAAAATACTGGCCGCGAACGTCTTGGCAACATGCTAATCTGGTAAAGAAATGACTTCTAACGTTACTCAACATCTCAGGCGTGACTGATCTAATCGCAACCCTGATTCGTGTTTTTAGGTAATCTAAGTTGAGGGGTTTAGTTTTATTTACAGTACTTTTGACATATCCCCACAAAAAGTAGTCCAATGGCGTCAAATTAAAAGATCATGCAGGCCATTCTATCGATCCACCGATTTCTAAAAAATTAGTTCAAGTACTGCTGGGCATTGATTTCGTAATGGGGAGGCGCTCCATCTTGCTGAAACCATATCGTATTGGCAGGAACTTATAGCTATAAGTTTGTGAAAGTTCCCAAGACATTTTTTTGAAGTATTTATCTTCATTCAAGTTGCCATCAATGAAAAAGGGACCTACGATATGATTTCCAACAATTCCTGCCCAAACATTAACTTTTCAACTCTGTCATCCAGTGAGGATTCTCATTAGACCAATAGCGACAACTTTAACGATTAACATGACCGTGAAGTGTAAATGTACTGTTATCAGATGACATGACAAAGCTCGCGAAACTGCATTTCTATTTTGCTAATTGATCCTTGGGATACACGCGGCAAATTTGGAAAATTTTCGTGAAATAATCAAGAAACTTCAATTTGTATCCGTGTGTTATCTCCATAACCAATCATTGGTAGAATGGTTATTTTGTGCATTTCTGTTAAATGAACCACTTTTGTGATATTACGTACAGTTAACGAAATTGAAACGACAATAGCACTGACACTGGTCACCACTTCATGCAGGCAGACAACAAGATGCTAAAATATGAGTCTTGACAAAAATAAACAAAACTGTTTTTTATTCATATCAGTAAAATTACGGCAGTAATGGTTTTTGCTTACTACCTTAATATCTAGAGATAAATGTGAATTAACTATAATTAATTAAGCGAATTTGTGAAATAAAATAATTTTCCTTTTTTAATGTTACTTTTTGTAATAAACCTGAAAACGCTAAATAATTGTACGTGAATTATGTCTAGAATTTTCTGGAGAATCCAAATATAAATGATATACAGGGGCTTGCATTAAAATAAGAAAGTTGGTATTGGCCACTGTCACATGACACACCCTCTATAATTATTTTTTCTTGAAAAAATGCGCATTTCAAAATACAAATCGACATGTCGAAGCGTTTTTCCCTACAAGGCATTCTTTGTTCGTTATCGAATTTATTCGATTTGGCTGTTCCATTCTGTAGAACATATAGAAGAGATTTTACACTACTCAATTAAAGGTCAATATCTCCGTGCACCTTTCCGAGCAACTATTGCACTATTTATAATGAATTAAATGTAACACCCAAATGATCTTAGATCGGGTAAACGTGCGGGTAGCCGCTGCCTCATCTATGGGAAACTTTGTAATTGCCCAAATGTATACGGAATATTCCCAAGTAAAATTCGGATGAATAGTTTATGTACACATGTAGGACCCATTCTATGACTGGTACAATCACACTGAAAATTATACTGGCCAAAGGAAATATTTCGACTGTTATAAATTATAGTTAAATATCATACAGCTGGCCGAATAAAGAAAGATAATCAATGTTTATTTTAACACATTGTCTTACGAAAAAGGTTAAATACCATTTGAAGCATGGGACTGAAGTTAGTTAAGCCAATGGCCAATAACAGAAGTACGCAAAACAAAATGGAATAGAAAGTCATGAAGATTTCACAAAAGTCACTGAGAAACCAGGTGAAAAATTGTCAAATATTCTGGGCTAATGCCAATAAAAAAATCAATTAATACTGGAGTTGTAATATTATTTAATAAAATAATCGGAGAAAAATGGAAGGCTTAATAGAAAGTCAATTGACGTGAAAAGAAGAAAAACCAAATGTGATAATATTACTGAAAGACGAACAAGTTTTCCCCCGAGCCTTGTAAATGGAAGCAGTTATGAATATAAATAGACTAAATTTGAAAACTTCGAATATAAGAGCTAAGAGGTAATTTCCCAATTATATGATAGGTTTAGAAGAAACAAAACAGACGATATGGAAAGGTCATGCCCACCAGAACAAAAGTACGCTTCCACTTTTGACTTACAGGGCACTCTAGACGATCTGAAGAGTCCGCTGGCATAAAGTTATCTAATCAGAATCAGCAAATAAAATTAAATTGGAGTAGAATGCCTTCGATGTGAACAAGACATTTTACAAGAAACCCTCACTACCCAGAAACATCCAGTTTAATGCTTACCATACATCAACAATAAGGACAATACCCAGATAACGATTCTGCGAAAACAGCGGTTGTCGCTATTGTATACATTGCTAGACCCAAAATATTTGAGTCTACCTAAATCTATTCAATCAACTAGAATATCCAACTACGGACCGTCATTGACGACTCAGTGTTAAGACAGGGCAAGCCGGAAGTAGAACTGATGAAGATGAAGTCAAAATCCGGCATAAGTTTCTAGAGACAGACGTTGAAGTTCTTTTTATACGAAGCATGGGCCTTATTAGAGAGCAATTGTTTACGACTCATACTGGGTAGAGGAAACTGATTTTTTTGGTGAGAAACTTGTGGGGACAAAACCTTCCCACTTCCATATGACTTTAGTCAAAGTTTTGAAAGTGTCATCAAAACTTGTCCAAATTAATTCTTGAAAAGTTTCGTTCTTTTTGGTTGTTAACCACTTCCTGGGTCATGATTTCAGTTTTAATAGATGGAGGTGTCTTGGTGAGAGCTAGTAATGTATTTCGTGATTTCAGTAAATTGAAAAATTGCAGTTAAATTCAACTTACAAAGCTTCTTTGAGGGAAATCTGCACAAGAAACAACAAGCGCTCTGAATGACTCTTGATACAAATTGTTGTTCAGCGAACTGAGTAACCTATACGTTGACAGAAAACATCGCTACTGACAAAACCACTGCTACAGCGATTCTCAGATTTCTTTTACTGTGAACTCATTATGTCTTCCAGTTCCGGTTTAACGAAAATAATAGTCATCATGGTGAAAAGCATATTTACGAAATGCGGAAACTTATGCAGTAACATTTCCTTTCAGGAAAAACGTTTACGTAATATATCCTCGGAACTAATATAAGCAATCACCGGGCACAGCAAGTGTGTGCCGGAAATCTCCGGAATTATGGTCCTCATCCCACTGCAAGCATGTAAATTATGTGGTAGCCAAGAAATTCTAGGATTTCGTTTACATCCCGGCCAAGGATTAATCACTCGAATCGAATCAAAGCACACGAAAACCGAGTCGCACTCATGAATTTTCCTGCAACGGAAAACGATGTAAGTGGGTCTCCGAAATGGAACGTAATCTATTTCGTATGTTCTCAGCAAATGAATCAACTATAAAGAACATGTCGGCTTTTAAGTACGAGTAAATGAAACGTGACGTGCATAATGAATGCACGCAAATTATTGCGAAATAAATTAAAATTATTATTTGCTGTGAGGTTTCCAGGTTTCTGGGTTAATTAAGCGGGAGACCTGGATGAGAAGTTGATAATAATTGGATAGAAGTTATGCTCAGGTGATATGTAACTGGAAAACTAGTAGCTCGATGTGTTCGTTCATTTGCAGCAAGTTCAAGGAAAAGATAACTATATTTGTTTGACCGCATATTATTATTTATAGGTTTCCAGTTTGTCTGTCTGTCATGTCACAGCCAATTTTCTCCGAAACTACTGGACCGAAAAAAGGAAATATTACAGACAACGTATTGATCACTTGACTATGAAAAAGGACCTAACAGCAGAGTTTTATAGAAGGGTAAGATGATTGTTGATAACCAAACTAAACAGTAAAAATCTGTTTCAGGCTATTAAGTCCTATGCGTTTTCAGTGCAAACTTACACTTTCGGTATACTTAATTGGTGCAAGACTGACATTGAACAATTACAACGAAAAGTTCGAGTTTTACTAACAAAAGCACAAAATCACCATCCAAAGAACTCTGTCAAACGTACAACTTTGCTACGGTATGAAGGAGGAAGAGGATTGACAGATCTAAGCAAACTATTAGATCAACAAATTTCTATTATGCGTAGTCATTTCTCGCAGAATTTTCTTATCTACACAGAGTCATGTGCCAGGATGATGACTCAACACCACTGCGACTGACACAACAACAAGTCCAAATACACCACCAGACCACTGCTCAGAAAGTGCTGAAATGGAAAGAGAAGACCCTTCATGGAAGACTTATAAATGACGTCAATCAAGATTATGTCGACAGTGTAGCGCGAACTACTGGTTGATCTCTGGTGATATGTTTCCTGAAGGAAGGCTTTATATTGGCAATTCAAGATCAAGTAATTCCAACTAAGAACTACCTAAAGTACATCGTTAAATACACTTCTATTAACAACGACAGATGCAGATACGGTTGTCAAACATCTGAATCTATTCAGCATATCACAGGAGGTTGTCAAGCGTTCGCTGCAACTGAATACAAAGAACGACACGATGCTGTGGCAACAATACTTCACCAGGAACTAGGACTGAAACTTGAATTATCACAGTCGGTAACATTACCATACAATAAATACAAACTAGAATCTTTTTTAGAAAATAACAACTATAAGCTGTATTGGGACCGCACGATACTGACCGATCAGGCTGTTGCTCACAATAGACCATGTATAGTTTTGGTAGATAAAGTCTCTCGGAAAACAACTTTAATTGACATAGCAATTCCTAACATCAATAATATAAATGTCAAGGAGGCTGAGAAAATAACCAAATATAGAGATTTGGAATTTCAAATAAAGACTCACTGGGACATGAAGAACACACGAACTGTACCAGTTGTTATGTTAATGACAGGACTAGTCCCAAAACATGTATTAAACAATTTAAAATACCTCAGTCTGGACGAACATCTTTATAAACAAATGCAAAAAGCCGTCCTGTTAGGAACAGCCCGGATGGTCAGGAAATTCATGGGAAACTGCCGCCGCGACTCCAACCACGGGCCTGAAAACTTGGCAAGGGCTCCCCCAGAGCTAAACCCTTTTGATATCTATGATATCTGGGGTTTAGTGAATTTTCCCTTAAAGGCACTCATAGTGTGCCTTAGAAGGAGTGTGATGCCATACATTGTATTATCAAGTCGGAAATAGTACCGACTTAATATTTGGGGAAAAATAAGGAGAAAACCCTAATATTAATTTTGGGGGGCAAATTATAGAATTAAACAGAAAACAGAAAATTAATTTTTTTTAAACGCATCATGTAATCTGTGAAATGAAAGGGCGCATTATTAGGAATACAGGAACCTATATATTTAATATGCTTAAAATAATTTGTTTGAAGGTTATTAAAAAAAATCGACCCAATCTGTGTTATATCTTTGAAACAAAATTGAAAATATAAGGGGTCACTGAAAATTTACAAAAAACTAAAACACAAATTCTAACATAATTTAGAAATATATTTTTAAGTGCATGAAATGAAAGGAATCGTCATAAAATATACAAATATATTTTATTTGTATGTTTAAAATACTTTGTTTAAAAGATGTATTATTATTATTACGTGTTATTTAAAATGTATATTATTTTGATGTTAAAATAAAACGAAAATCATAATCTTAATTTTGGAAAATATCTATATATAAATAGGCTAAGACAAAACGATTAGGTACCATTTTCTCCTCTGTTTCTTAACCGATTTTCTTCATTTTTGTTTTGTTTAGTAGCTACTGACACCTTCAGTGCAGAATGCTAATCTTAATTTATAATATTGGTTCATTCTTTAAATAAAATATAATTAAAATTCATTATTTACGTCAATAATGTCAATGCCAAACAAATGAATGTGCCGCGTGCCGCCGCCAGACTCAAACCATTGAGTAATTATATATAGACAGATCAATGCTGTTATATACTTAGAGCATGTACTTCTGGAAGTGGCATGCAAGCGTTGTTATTGTTTAGTGGGTAAAGTAATCGTTGAATATCATAATTATACAGGGCGATTCCAGATATGTTAGAAATCATTTTTTTAATGGGTGGCACATAAGCAGTTGCATATTTAGGGTGTTTAAAATATAGAGTAGAGTGCAATTATAACTAATAAAATAATTATATAGGGAAGCCCATTAGCGGTTGAATTTATAGAGTTCTTGGAATAGAAAGTGGAGTAAAATTACAGTTATACAGGGTGGATCAAAAAATGTTATACATAGATGCATATACAGGGTGGCGGAAATGGAAATGCAACATTTCGTAACCCATAAGCAGTTGTATATATAGTTAAGATGAAATATAGGGTAAGAGAAATTACAGATATACAGGATGGTGATAAAAAATGTTAGAAAAGGAAATGATTTATAGAGTAGACCACAAAGAGTTCCATATATATAATGATTGAAATATAGGTCGGAGTAGAATTATAGTTACAGAAGACAATTAAAAATTTCATAAACAAAAGGAGTAAATACGGCGACTCATAGGCAGTGGCATACACAGAATGGTTTACCGGGTGGTTCAAAAATGTTAAAAAATATTATGCGTGGTCCATGAGCAGTTGCATATATAGGGTGGTGGAATTATATAATGAGATGGAATTATTATTATGAGGATTTTAATAAATGTTAGAGAATTGAGTGCAATTATAGCTTTACAGGGAGGTTAGAAAAAATAAATATGTAGGGTAGCCCATTAGCAGTTGAATTGTTGTCATATTAAATTAAGTATTACGAATTTGAACACAAATAAAGTCGTATGAATTATATCTGAAAAAAACTTGAATTTCGTTACTTATTTGTAGAAGCGAGATGTAAGACCGACATCTAGGATTTTCGAGGAAACTATCACACAGAGGTTCCGAATTTGGATCCGTTCTGTATAATTGCTGTTCTCCCTAAAGTCCTAGGATAGAATGTCACGATAAAATTTTCATGTTACTTAACCTGCCAGAGATATTGACACAATTGGTCGAATTTCGACCACTGGGCGACAGCTAGTTTTTATAAAATGGCAGATGAAATAGAAAGACTCGTTATGAAAAAATAAAAGTTTGTATTCCTAATAAATTTAAAATACTTCATTTAAAAGAAGTTATGGAAAATATAAGAAAATCTACTGCTTGCATGAAACGAAAATTAGAAAGAAATTATCTAGATTATAACAAATCTCAAAGATGGTACCTTTAGTATGCGAGTCCAACTCGCACTTGACCCAATTATTGATTGTCAATCAGTCAATAAGTAGGTTATTCACACATCTTCATAACCAAGGCTATATGTAGGTCAAAAATTATAGTACACTGTTGAACTTTGCGTCAAGTAGAAAACAAGTTTAAAAACTTTGTCGATATATTGTACAAATTTATCTGCTAAAAAGATTCACACATTCAGTAAATAATTTAATAGTATATTGAAGTCGTAATTTATAATATTTTTTATTAATTAAAAAAATTGAACAAAATAGAGAATAAAAAGGGATAACAAAGAAAATTAGAAATTTAAAAACACTAGTTGGGAAAACAATAAATTTTAAAAATTGTGGAAGATTATTAAACAAGCTATACTAGATGCGGTAAAATAGGTGTCTGCGATTTTGTAACAGTTTAAATAGGACATTAAAAAATTTTGTGGAATGACAAAAAGGTACCCTGGAAAACTTATTTGAAATGTGAAAGAAATGGTGTTGATCAGAAATTAATAAAAGAAGCAGTAAAAGTAATCCAAAATAGCTTTAATAATTTTTAAAATCATTTAGAAAGGCAAAAAGATAAAACAGAAAAGACGCCTACTTCAAAGAACAAAAGACAAATTAGTCAAACTAGAAAAAGTTTACAACTTGCCATAGAGCGTGAAAATTGCACAATGCTGTTACATGTAAAATTCGTGGATTTAAACTATTAAAATATCAAAAGCTGCTAGAATTCGACTTATTTGCTTATATTATGAAAAGTAAAAAAAATTGTCAATGGAAATATTTGAAAAATTGGAAAATCATTAAAGCAAAAATGGAACCCTTTAAAAACTTATAAGTTATTTTTAATAAAAACTCTGTAATATTATTATGATTTTTACTTTAATTGGGCTCTCGATAGATAGATCAGATTATGAATTTATTAAAAACTGTAACTTAAATTATTTAGAGATACATTTTAAATTTACTTTACCTCAACCTCTACAAAACGGCTAATTTTGATTTGTAAGTATTTACGTGTTTCAGGTAGTTTTATATACTTGACTAGTAATATTATAAGGCAGAGTAAGATTATATTCATTTAGTTGATGCTCTGCATTCTATATTGTGTCCTAATTTATTTTTTCTTTTACTCAATGCGTGGGCACAAATTCAAATTAATTGTAAAGAAATTTTCCTTTGACTTTTTCAAATATTGTTACGTTTATGAAAAATGAAAATTAGTTGAAAATTCTTTTAATTATTCAGCCATATTAAAGACTCCGTATTTTACATCACAGATATTACTTTTTTGTCATTCTTTTTTTTCAGAAATAGTATTAATTTCTTTGTCCGATGAAAATTCGTTGATACGAATAATTTCTTTGGGGGAATTCTGCTAATTTCGCACTAATTGCGTTTTTATATCTTGAATTGTTCAAATCTGTTTAAATGAATGTTAATTAAAAACCCAAAAATTAAACAGCAAATGGCTTATACTATCAATTAAATTATACTTTATAGGGCATAATTTAAATGAATTCATCAGCAAACTAGTAGAAGTAAATTATATGAATATTAACCCCACCCTCCCCAAAGATGTGGTTATTTTGTTTACATTGTGAATTGTGCAGAAACAATCATAACCCGTTAATGGAAAGTAGAATCAGAAAATCATCAAAATGAGTGTTCACAAATCTTGAATGGAAAACCGACAAAAAGACGAACTTATAATTAAGTTAAAAACTGGAACCATAACCTCATTATTTAATTATGTATCATTAATAATAGCTAAATACGTTGAGATTAATTGAGCTCAAGATTAATTTTGTGTGTGAAGCAATTTTTGAATTTCATTTCAATTAAAAAATTTAGAGAGATTTTACAGAATGTACCGTATTAACGACGATCTTTTGAGCAGCGTATCCAAAAGATATTTTGAAAGCATATAAAATACATTTTGCTTTACATATCTTGGATTTTTGTTACAGTGTTAATAAAATGAATTAATAACGCTATTGAATATTGGGTAAAAACTGCGATTTTTACTTGACCGCAAATGCTTGACAAAAGAAAATGGCAATAATAGAATTAGTTAATCATAAATAACAACTAACTATTGGAAGTATTTTACTGGTTATGAATTAACATATCCAAAGCTTTTAACCCATTAGTTATTGTCTTGGAACGCCCAGATTTTTCTTCTAACGCAAGACTGGGTTATTACAGACTGATCTGAATCTGAATTTCGTTGAAGAACTACAGTGTCTGATCCAGGATTATCACTGAGGAGGGAGGTTTGACTTTGTTTGGAGGGGTTGACTAGGCCGAAGGTAGTTTTTAGCAAAATAAGCACTAATAATTTATATTTATAAAATAACCGACTTCAACTGACTCAAAATGAACACTATCTTCGAATATAGCTTGACTTTTAAATTTGGAAAGATATTTATGTGACATTTACTTTGACATTTGCGATATTTGCCTTTAGTTGTATGGAATCACCTCTGAATTCACCTTAAGATATTAAAATTTATAATTTATTTAAAAAATATTCTTTTCTTATTTTTTCCAACATAATTTTATTGTCTTTTTTTATTTGGACCACTCTGTATAAGTACAACTCTAATTCATCATTTTCTGAACTACCTTTTAAGACTATAATTCAACTCCACACGATATTGCAACCTCCCTCATATTTTTTAAACCACCCTTTATAAGTATAAATTCTCTCCACCCAATTGACTGTTTCTGATATTTACTGTTTATTTCAACCACTCTGTAGTTTCAACTATTTCATTTTTTGCACCATCCTGTATAAAAACTCCGTAAACTACTCCGCCCTATTATTCAAATATCTTAACTTCTTATGCTTATTTAACTTTTTAACATTTTTTGAACCAGTCTGTATAACTGTAATTCTATTTCACCTCATATTTCAACCATTCTATATATACAACTTCTTATCTACCACCCAATATCACATTTATTTTTAAGATTTTTTTACACGCCTTTACAATTGTAATTTTAGTTCTCTCTAGACTGCAACACTACACATTGCTTGCTGCACGAATTTCGATACTGGTACGCACAGACAGCTACAACCCTATACTGTACCTATAGAAAAGGTCGTCGACATAACAATTCTTCCATACATCAATTGAATATTTTTTGCCATTGCAGACTGCTGTTAACCCCGCAAAGGGACTTAGCTTCAAAAAAAGACAACTTCAAATTAATCAAAATGAAAACCATAAAAACCTAGGATATACTTTTATGGCATATTTTGACATTTAAGTGATGAAAATTTGACGTTTACGTTGATGTATACCATTTTTTCTGCATATATTTTTCGAGTTTCAGAAAAACGGTATGTTTTATGCTATAGAAAAATATATGGAATCAAGCTAGAAAATAATTTATTGAATACAGTTTAATATATTCAAATTGATTAAGCGGTTTTAGAGAAAAGAGTGAAGATTCATTGAAATGTAGTCCCTTAATTACTGTTTTTTTTTCTGATATTCTGGAAAACCATAAATCTCACGCTGTACAAAATTATATGGTACCTTTCTACAAAATTTCTTGCAGTGTAAATCATCAAAATTGCCTAAGCAGTTTTTAAATAATCAATAAGTATACATAAAAAAAGATACGGACGAATTGATAACCTCCTCTTCTTTGGAAGTCGGTTAAAAAAACTCAATGTTTTTTTTTGGGGGGGGGGGGGCTTGAGCCTCTTAGCCCCCGGGATCCGCCAATGAAGAATTCACAACGCGAGTAATAACAAAAAATTATATATGTCTTGCAGAATTTTTGATTTATCTCGGCCTTTAACATTAATAAACATTTCAATGCTGTAAGTTTCACTTAAATAAGCCATAATGAATTACTATATCAGTATTCTTAGAATAATACTCTCTGCGTGGTGTCATTGTTTTGTACGCAAGACAATATATATAATATATATTGTTTCTGGTTAGGGAACCTTCATCAGTTGCGCTTCCCACTATTGAATGTCCTATAAAACACTTCATTATGTATTTGATACATTTCTTTAAATTTGAAGACGCGAGATGTAAAGACGGACATCAAGGATTTTCGGGGAAACTAGCACATAGAGTTTCCGAATCTGGAGCCGTTCCATGTAATTGCTGATACCCGTAATTCCTAGGTTAGAATGTCACGATGAAATTTTCAGGTTAACTTCACCTGTCAGAGATATTGAATACTCTCTTCGAGGTGTCATTCTTTTGTACAGGGAACGGCTCCAGATTCGGAACCTCTATGTACTAGTTTCCCCTGAAATCCAAGATGTCGGTCTTTACATCTCGCGTCTTCAAATTCTTAGAATAAGTTGAATTTCAATTAGGAAGAAATGTTACACTTTTTGTAAAGTCTAATTAATACTTATACAGAAACAGCAAAAATCTTATTTTTTCTGATGTTTATTGAGCACTCTTGGTTATATCACAGCCCCTCAATGTTCTCTGTTCAAGATTTAAGTAAAAAATTACGAAACAATTGTCACAATTTTTTTAAATAAAGTGTAAGTTTGTAATAAGTGTATTACTCAAATCATCATCAAAAATTACTTATATTTAGCGTTCATGCCTAGTGTCTTCTACTAGTTCAATCCGTTTAATAAATGCCTCAATAACGTTCTTTAAATTTAAACTAATAAACAAAAATCATTATTCTGGAATTAACAGTAATACAATATCATTTGCTAAAGTTTCCGACAATCCGTAAAGATTTACCTTTGATTTATAAATAGCGAAACCTGAGGACTAAGCGGAATTTATTTTATTATAAAGTTATCTAAAGTTTTCCAGGAACTGACATTAGCTATGCAATTGGAATTAGAAGTTTGTTCCTAACTTAAATTACATTTTCCTTGAAAGTGATAATTCTATAGCGGAGAAAAAGTTGATTTTTTTTATTCAGCGAGGAAATTAAAATTTGTTACTTGAAAGGATTTATCACGCTTTCAATAACTTATGACGCGATTATGGTTAAAAGTGGAAAATACCCTGGTATTAGAATTCGATGTACGAAATATGTGAAGTGGGCAATTTAGGTGTAAACTTAATTGAAAGCTTCTTAAAGGAGGCCCACACTTACACAAGAAAATAGATCAGTATATGAGTGGTTCCTAAATGGCTAGATGTACAGGGTGGGCAAATAAGAATGGCCGCAATCTGTATGTAAGGAACAGCTCGTAGTACAGCTTTGGGGTAAAAATATCCTAAAGTGGCCACAAGTATGTCGATATCATTATGTCGGTGGAATTTCTATTTATATTTGGGCCACTCCGGTTTCCCCCAATATAATTGAAAAAAGTAGGTTGCAATACGAATTACTTTTTATGACCCATGGATAGTGACTACAATTCTTTCAGTATCTAAGTGGCGTTTAGAAAATTTCATAATATAAAATATAATGTTAGTCTTATTAAATGTGATTAATAATATTGTACTCCAACTAGAAAACACTCTTTTTCACTTTTGTCTCTTCATAATGGCTCCATAGCAGGAGTTGAAACGTCCAGCATTTAATAAATTCAGACGCGGTTCTCACCCGGAACCTAGTTTAGTTCATAGTTATATATATATATATATATATATATATATATATATCATTCTATTGAAAGCGAGAAACGTTTGGACTTTTGAAATATACGATTTAGATGTGTTGTTATTCCCAAACAACTCAGAAAAAATTTATTTTACTAATACACAGCTAATATTCTTTTATATTTTCTTATATTTACTAATATCTGGAAGCGTCTAAATTTTACTAATACACTTTCAGGCTCTATAGATTGAAAGATAAAGGGGAAAGTAGGTCCAGTTTTAAATAATAAATTATTAAATCTTTTAGATAAAATATGTTTTTCAAAATTTAAATAGTGTAGTTTCTAAAGTGGGAATTAAGTCGATGTTTAATATTTTTGTTAATATCTATTAAACAAATGATTTAAAAATATGATATTTTTTCATATAATGTAATTATTATATGATGCAAAATATATTTTCATTTAATTCTATAATTTTTCCCCAAAATTAATATTGAGCATTTATTTTTTTTTTATGAGCCCCAGTTTTCGGAAATAAAGCGGGAAATGAGATTTTTTTATTCTTGTAAACATAATTTATAAATATGAAAAATATATATTTGTATTCCCTAATGAGCCCTTTCAAAATTAATTTTTTTATTTTCCGTTTAATTCCATAATTTAGGATTTCTTCGTATTTTTCCTGTAAACCAAAATTTTTATGTCTTATAGTTTGGGGAATAAAGCCCTTTTTGATATATTACTTGATCCTTTAGAAACAACTTTAATTTTTTATTTTTCAGTTAATTCTATAATTTACCCCCCAAAATGAATATTAGGGGGATTTCTCCTTATTTTTCCAGTAAAGTTCAGATAAGGCGCTATACCTCTATTTTTTTTCAAAATTTTGCAGCTCATGGTTTCGGAGATAAGAGGGGGGAATGGGTAATTTTTTTTATATTGTTGTTAATATCTTAAAAACAATTTATTTTAAAAATTTGAAAAAAATATATTTATTTTGTCATAATGAGCCCTTTCATTTGATATATAATATGATGCGTTAGAAACAATTTTAATTTTATATTTTCCATTTAATTCAGTAATTTGCCCCCCAAAATTAAAAGTAGAGGTTTCTCCTTTTTTTTCCAGTAAACTATACCTTTAATTTTTTTTTAAAACTTTATGTCTTATAGTTTTGGAGATGAAGGGGGGGAATGGGTAAATTTTGGTATATTTTCGTTAATATCTTTTTATTTAATTTTTTTTTTGAAATATAAAAAAATATATTTGTATTCCTCAGAATGGGACCTTTCATTTGATGTATTACATGATGAGTTTGAATTTTTTTTTATTTTTAAATTTTCATTTAATTGTATAATTTGACCCCCAAAATTAATATTAATGGTTCCTCCTTATTTTTCCTGTAAAGTTCGAGCAATGTTCTATATTTCCTATTTTTTTCAAAATTTTAGGCTCCATAGTTTCGGGGATCAGGGGAGGAACGGTCGATTTTTTTCCCTCCAGAAGTACCCTTAAAATCAAAATTTCTTCTTTTACGATATGTACTCCTAATCCGGAGTGATATTATAAGGGTATCCGTATATTGTATATACGGAATCCTAAAAACCAGATAAGCCACAATAATCATTCAGAAAACAACTATGAAATTGATTATTTAAATGTTGTTATCGCCACCTAGCTCTGACGGTACAAGTAATATTGGAAATATTTAACTTTCTATCCATAGGCCATGAAAAGTAAATCCTATCGCAACAAACCTTATTCAATTATATTCGGGGAAACCGGAGTAGTCGGAATATAAATAAAAATGTTCATCACCCACACATTTTGTAATATATCTCGAAAAATGATATCAATATAAGTTTTCACTGGAATCTTGATAATTTATTCTTCTTTATGACCCCGTTGTCCAAATTATATGTTTGTATTTAATTTTTTTTAGAAAAAAAACATGATTAAAAAAAATTCTAGCGCCCTCTAGCGTTTAAGTAATTCATTGGAATTGTTATAACATATAGCTTTTAGAAATTGTCTTTTCTCCGATTTCAAAAAGCTCTGGTTTATGAAAAGCGGTTAGGCCAACCCAGAATGAGGAGTGTTTGTTTTCAACAAGTTTCCCACTCACGCCTACCGTTTACTTGAGAACACAGAACCAAATACTTATAATACAAAGTATGTTTCTAAAAGAATGTTTCTAAAATTAAGATTTTCAAGTTTTTGGAATACTTTGATAAAGTAAATTTTGTAGAAAATGAGCGACTTTATCTTTAGGTGTTCAGTTACGCCCTCTAGCTGTCGTGGGGCAACACTCTAATTATTTTCAGGTTTTTCTCGTAGCCACTTTAGTCTAGAATATTTTTCTCCTAAGCTCTACTATGAGCCGTTCCGAGATATGCATTGCGGCCATTCTTATTTGCCCACCCTGTACATAATTTTCAGGTTTCCTAGATAGATAGCTTGCTGAAAAACAGTAATGGTGGTGAACATGACAGAATAAAGTATTTGACACTTGTAATGGTTATCCTATTAGATACCACAGTAAAAAGGCATATTTTCATCATTTTATGTCTTTGTCATAATTTGTCTATGTGACATTAACAGAATTATATGGTCCATATTACATCGAGGAATACTTATCCAAATCATCCTCATGGCTTGTCAGAGGTCATTCAGTGTGCTGAAGGACTTCGCAATAGACGTTCCATATCCCATATGTGTTCGATAGGGCACGAATCAAGTGATCACGATGGCCATTCTAGAGTCTCTAAGCAAGTTTATGGAGTTCTGTACCAACTGTTTCTTGAACGCTAGCTGTGACATCTTTATTTTATGTTTATGGACTTCTTGCCTTGTTAACGGTTATTTCCAAGAAGTCCATAAATGTAGAGTTCTGTTCCACTCCAAGGGATGAGTTTAATGTTGTGGTTTCAAACTTTGACAAACGCCCAAAACGTTTACCAGCGTTATTTTTAAATGACAAAGCTAAACAATAACTAAATATTGAAAGTTTGCGAACTCAAGAAAATATTTCTTTTCAGATCAGCCTTTAAATAAATCTACGATGATGGTAGCTGTTACCTTGTGATAGTCAATCATGATGATCAAATACAAAAAACTTACTTTGTTTTCTATCACTCACTTTGAATAAATATTCATTCACAGAGCATTTTTTTGTTCATCACTATATATTTGCAGATGTCGGAAGAAATGTCTTCCGTGAGGCTATAGAAATGCTGGATCATTGCTAAGATAAGTGCTTTAAATAAAATCTGGTTATATTGAGCAAAAAAACATACAACACTCAGAGAGGAACCGACAATAACAAAGTCTGGCCCAGGTCAGAAGAGAGAGATCAAAGACAGCGACCGTACAAAACAGTTATTGAGAACGCGTCACTCCCGTCTCACATTTTGTCACTGCCATTTTAATTTAGTTCACTTTTTCCTATGTTACATAGAAAGCTTCACCTTAAACAAACTTATAATTATCTTATTATTATAAATAGGTTAGCTGTGTAGAAGAATTCTTGAATTGAATTGCAATTTAAAAAATTTAGAGATTTTACAGAATGTAGCGTATTAACCAGGATCGTTTGAGCGGGGTATACAAAAGATGTTTTGAAAGCATCTAAAATACATTTTATGTTGTATATCTTGGATTTTCGTTACAGTACCGTAAAATGAATTATTAACGCTTGTGCCTATAGCATAAAACCTGCGATTCTTACTTCCCCGCTGATTCTTGACAAAAGAAAATGGCAATTATAGAATTAGTTAATCTTAAATAACAACTATCTAATCTTGATTCTACCATAGGACTGGGTTATTATAGACTGCCCTGAATACATTTCGTTGAAGAACTACAATGGTCAGGAGAGGGAGGCCAAAGACAGCGACCGTACAAAATAGTTATTGAGAACGCATCACTCCCCTCTCACATTTCGTCACTGTCATTTTAGTTTAGTTCAGTTTTTCTATGTAACATAAAACGCTTCGTCTTAACTAAACTTATAATTATCTTATTATTGTTTATAAATAGGTTAGCTGTGTAGAAGTCATTATGTCGCAGTTCAGAGTCCACATGCAAATCGGTTATTGAATTCTCTTATGAACGATAAAATAACTTGAACAGAATTAGTGCAAGTATATTTATGATACTGTTAACAGATTATGTGGTGGGCTGAAATTATTATTATGGGGGATTCAATTCGGACTTGTTTGTAGATTTTCTGCTTTATGTACGGGTGGATTTTAAATATACGATCATTAAATTGCTAACGGTAAATCTTATCGTATAAATTTACAGATAATTGTTTCCTTTAATGGATGAAAATTAAAAATCTAAAATAAGAACCTTTTCGCATATTTTTAAGAGATTACGTATAATGTAACAGGTTTATAATCTAAATACTTTTAAAGAATTTTTATTAAATTACAGAAAACTTTTAAAAACAAAACTTGTGCTCAACTGCAATTATGAAAATTATTACAATACTTTAAAAACGTAGTATTACAACTATTTATTTTTTATGTATCAGAATATGATGAACATTACATTATTTCCTAGTAACGTCACATATTTCACACTGTAAGAATTCTTGCGATGTAATAATGTCTTTTATGCACTCAAAAACTACAATAGAGCAAAATATTCTTAAATTTTGTTTCGTCTTGTTGTGCTCCTCAGCAATAGAAGAAGATACTAAGAAGATATTGCTTCGCGTTCCGGTGAGAACGAATTGACAAAATGATAAAGCTGCAGAAAACTATTATCGCCTCATATGACTTTCAATAATAATAGACAATTTCACATGTTATATATGGACTATTACATAAACGATTTGTTATCAGTACGAAGATATTAACTTTAGAGATTTTTCAATCCATTGAACATAAGACAATATATTGTTTCTAGGCGAGAACCTTCATCAGTTGCGAATAATTATTTATGTATATAGTACATATAACTGAATTTAATATTTTACCGCGAAATGAATTTCGACATCCAGGAGTTTCGGATTTTCCTGAAACTCCTAGATAATTATTACTTATGTATACATATAGTACATATAACTGAATTGAGTATTTTACGCCAAATGAGTTTCAACATCCAGGAGTTTCAGGAAAATCTGAAACTCCTGGATGTCAATAAGAACTTTTTATTAATTATTGCTACCGTTGAATATATAGTTATATAACTTATTGTTTTGTATAAATTTTAGCTAAGAATAAAACGAACTTTTCTTTGACATCTTGTCTTTAAATATTTATTCAGATGAACAAAATAATTTAACACTTACTCAACATCTTATTTTATATTTCTTTGCAGACATATTTAATTTAAGAATTAAATTAGGATTAATACTTGACTCGTAACAAAATAGTGTGAGTTATTTTAATTCACCTGATATTTATATCCATTACTAAGAGTGACACAAATAAAGAAAAATAGAGACAGTAAGATAACCAGAAAAGTGAAGGATATTTCGTAAGAATCTTTCACTTCCATCGTTCAGTCTCAAATGACTACCGCTCTTTTTCTTTGTTCTTTATAATTTATTTTTTTTATAATACACAATCTTTAAAATAATATTTTTGAGAATGTCTGATTTTTATTCACACACAAATATGCCATGTCTTCCAAAATTCAACGTCAAGCAAAAACCCAGAAGTGCATCAGTTAATTGCTACCCAGAGAACAATAATTTTAAAAGTCGGAATCATTTTTTATATACAATTTATTGCGGAACGTCTAAAAAGAATACTTCTTCCAGAATTCCCAAATAAAAATTCAAGTAGGTACTTTTCTAAATAAGAACCGACTGTTAAAATTATTCCAAAATTCTCGACGGATTAGAAATAAAACGAAGGTGAACATTCTAATATAGGTTTTTCCTAGGTTTTCCCTTAAGAATTTAATGGGATCACTAAATCAACAAAGTTCCTTGGTCTCATTTTTGGCGAACGCACTATCTTATAACAAAGTCGCACCTAGGAGCGCCACATAAAATTCTGAACATCTCCCTTTCGAATTCTTCCAATTTGAAAGGAACTTTATGATTATATGATCTTTAGAAATTTCTATGCTGCCCTGTATATTACAAATAAAATTCTCTTAGTGTCAATAATCAAATAATACACATTGTCAAATATTTTAATTTACATCTTACATAGGTTCTTAACCATTGACGACGGGGTCTGACCTAGACCCCGAAACGTTTGGAATATACAGCAATTTTCCTTTAATGTGGTGTTATTTCCCAAGAAGTACTTAGACATTCTAATATACGGTCATGAAACTTTATTGCCAACACTAGAGCAATTTTTTTATCTGTTCTTTAGAATAACACCACAATTTAAATAAAAAGCTGTATATTTCAATTGTGGTGTTATTCCCAAGAAAACATAAAAAACATCAATAACATGCCACAAATAACATTTAGAAGACAACTAGAGCAAATGTTCAACATTAATCCTCTTAAAATGCATCCATCGTCTTAAAAAGGACCTTTTCACCAATTGTGCATAATGGCGCTAATTGTTGCAGCATACACTATTCTTTGACGTAATACACCAATTGTTGATATAAGTTTCGAATGAATGTTATCCTTCAGGCAACCCCAGGAAATAAAGTCCAATGGGTTTATTTTGGGAGAGCGTGATGGCCATAAAATTGGACCAAGCCTCATGATCCAACGGTTTGCATACTCTTAGTTCAGATATTCTCGCATAGGACGGGTTTAATGAGCAGAGCAACTGTCATTTTGGTACCTCATTGTAAGTAAAATGTTTTATGGCACATCTTCTAGCAGATTTGGCAGATGGTTTTGTAGAAAATCTAGATAAATTTAACCTTTATGACTAGGAAAACATTCCATTTAAATTGAAGGACAAAGATGTCATTCAATTATTAAAATAATTACCAAGCAATAGTGAAAAAATTTATTAGTAAATATATTGCTCACGTTAACTTGACATGTCATCGGGAGTGTAGGACAAAAGCGTTTTCGCGTTATTTATCAAATTATTAAAAGATTTTTAAAAAACTGACCATTTTAATATGTTTAACACCTGCTAGCTCTCTTAGCTACCTGTTTCAAAAATTTTCGAAGAGGAATACCTTGGGCTTCTCAGCGAAATTAAGCCACTTAAAAAAATTTAGCCTGTTATAAATAATAAAAAAACAAAATAGGCGTGAGCTCCCTGTCTATAACATTATTCCTGGCATATTTTGTTCAAACAAATAGATTGCCAACTTAAAATTAACTTATTTCAACAGTTCACAGAACACCGGTCTGTCTGAACAATGATGCAGTGGTGTCAAATGTTAATTTTTATAAAAAGATAGTTAATGTCCAATATTGACCTTTATTTTGTATGTTCATTGGGTTCTCTCTCCTCAAATTTTTGTCCTGCAACAAGTATTTAAAAATGTAAATGTAGAACAAAATGTAGTAAGGCAATTTCGTAAAATTGCCCGGATTACTGGCTGTCTTTACAGAGATTCTTGCTCACAGTTATTCTGATAGAAACAGGTCTACAAAATGATTAACCAGTATTACTGTAAGTATATGAGTAATGCATTTTGTATATTATGTTATACTTATCTGTGTTTGGAGACGTTTCAACTCCGAGTCTGGAGTCGTTGTCAGTCGTTTAGTGTTGTTTTCTAGGTTTTTTCTAAAACATTTTTGCTTTGATCTTGAATTTGTTGTTTGTCAAAAAATTTGTCTCAGAATAACTGTGAGGAAGAATCTCTGTACAGACAGCCAGTAATCCCGGCAATTTTACGAAATTGCCTTACTACACTTTGTTCTAAATATACAATTTTTAAAATCTTATCTGTTGCAGGAAAAAATTTTGCGGCGAGAAAAGCCAATGAACAGACAAAATAATTCAAGACCTCCTCAACAATCTTTTCGAAATTACTTAATATTGCCCTTTTCTACATAGAGTGTTGAGTAAAAGGAGGACACAATCGGTGTAAGAAAAAGTGTCCACAAAATGGTTTCTATTTGGGGGAGCCACTGGTACCCACCGGATAATTTGTTCGTAGAAATCAGTTTTCTACGAACAAACCTACGTGACTAAAATTAGGTTAATGTCAAGAATTCACATACAAAAAATGCAAATTTAACCATTACAGTTCAACAACCAGATTTATATTTAACATTAATAAATTCTTAAGTTAATGAATTACCTTGTACATAGATAAAAATAACTTACAAGCAAAATTTTATTTGCACATTTTTTTTATTACACAATTACTAAGCTGATTATGGCATTGTCCACCAACTCGAAAACTTCAACAAACTTCTGAAGATATTGTTACGAGAATTCATCTGACAGCTGGTGCAATCGGCCATCAACCAATTCGTGGAAGAGACATTATACCGATAAATTCTGGGAATCCGAAATGTTTGTCTCTCAACAGGCGGACCGCTGCCGTTACTAGGGATTCCCTTAACATGATAGAGTTTCCCGATGGTTTGTGGACGTACCAGACTATTCCGAGATGAATATATAAAATGAACAGCTGGCGATAGGGTGCATTCAGTTTTCGTCGGTCGTATTGTACAGTTAAGATAAAATGTAAATAGCAGTTTCTGTGAATATAAATTTGTGTAAAAGTAGTGGAAATAAATTAGAGTGAGTTGGACTGTGTTTTTAAATAAATCCAAGAACTAAACTGAACACGAGTGTGAAAATAAAAACATTACAATATGTTCCCAGAGGCATTCACCAGGCGTACCTTTGGAAATATTTAAAATACAACTACAGCAAAAAGATGCCAAAAATAGTCATAGTATTCTAGACTAAAATACAAGTGAAATTTGTTCCATAATGATAACAGAAGAGATAATTTAATTATAGCAGTTTATTCAGTGATGAAAAGAATTGTTAATTACCTTTTATCCAGAGAGAGGTGAACAAGGAAGTAGAAACACCAACTTTGTAAAGGGACACTTTTGAAAATAAATATGTAATGCGAACACAAGAATGTAAAAATAAATAATTTTTATTTACATCAATGCACCAACATCTATTTGTTAACAAGTATAAAAATGTTATAGATATACAATTGTTTTTTCATTCTTTAACTATTCTAAAAAGTTTTATAACAAAATATCAACTATAAAATTAATAAGTTTCATAAAAAGTTAAAACTTGGGCACACACTTATTAATTTATATCACAATTAACACACTATAAACTCATACCACTTGCAGAAATTACAAAAAACGGAGACAACCATTTACAAAGAGAAGTTCACTTAACAGATTTTCTACGTTGTAATTACGATTTTATCCAATAATTACATCATATCAATCCTTTGACAATCCCTAACTTCCTAAGATACCCTGTCGTCATACTTGCGCTATTCTGAAAAATTCTTGAACTTCTTATTTGAAAACGTCTGCTGGACACTTATTCAGTTTTATTCCGATATAAATTTGTCCTCCTTCATTCAACCCTCCATACTTTTCTATACCTTTTAATTTCACAAAGCAAACTTGCAAAACATTTAATAACTTTGCATTATAAGGATTTTACAATATCGAATATTTCTATAGGCTTGCCAAATTGGGCTACTTATCCAGAATTGCTACTGAATTAAGAGTTGGGCTACAATTAGCAGTTGAACCATTTTTATTCCTCGGAGACTAAAAGATTAATGTCATTAAACAATTGATTTTCCTACAAATTTTAAAAGTAAATATCAATAAGCAGCGTCATTTTATTTGAAAAATGTATCATGTGGCTATCTTAATTGAATATTACTCTAAAAGTTTGTAGCTTTGTTTTCATTTCTATGGTCTATACTTATTATTCTAAATAAAATAATTATAAAATAACAGTTCTGTATACATAATTTTAAATAAAATAACTCACTAGGTGTTTAAAATTAAATTGTGAATTTTTAATTTACCATGATAATCATTGTATGCTGACCTAATTCTCCTTCTAAATCTCTGCCTTGAATATTTATTACTCCTACATTTCATCCTCTTTCTAGAGGTATTTTCTCAACCCACCTTTTGATACTTTAACCATATAAAACACCTTCTTCTATTTCCTGTCACTGCTATATACACAGTATAATTATATATATATATATATATATATATATATATATATATATATATATATATATATATATATATAACTCTTACTAATGTTTTATCACCCCCAATTCTCTAATTATAAATTTTTCTTATAACCATCAATGAGTAATTCTTCAAAACATTGAAATCATCATCAATATTTTCAAATCTCCAAAATTTTTCGTCTCTTCTTGAATTATGACCTCTCTAAAACAATTTCATGGTTGTTCTTTTTTCTTCACTTCTTCGACCTTTTAAACACATTGTCAAAATTACACGCCCAGTTAATCTCGTTTTTTTCGTTTTTTTGACATACATTCAGGTCATAATGTATTTTTATCATTCTAAAAACTTCTATATACTAATTTCCTAATCTATCAAATAGATCGTCCTTAATTAAAAACATTAAATTTTGTCCTGTCAATATAAATTTCGTTACTGAGTTCTCTATACTCAGTATAAATTGGTTTAATTTAATAATTAATTAGAAATTTTGTTCTACCTATAACATTATTCCAATCAAGCTAATTAACTGAATAACTGAATATTTAGAAACTTATCAAATTTACTTGTAAAGCTAATTGAATGACTGCATAAATCCTTTTTGAAATTATCCACCCATTTGAACTCAAGTTACAAATATGATAAACCAAACCTTTTGAAAACATATTTTTATAATGTAAGTATTTCGAAATACTCATGTCACCATGACGCAGTTCATTCCCAACTGTAAGACAGACACACATTTTATTGAAAAGCAAAACAAAATTAATCTGCCGTAGACAATGGATGCGAATCATCCACAATTCTAAGACACAAAAGCGGCAACAAACAAGAAATTGAACAAACTGTGGTAACTCTTGGAACTGGTTCCCTCGAACTTCCATACATTTGTGAATTCTTCTTAAAAATTCGGCTTGCGCCTGAATTTCTTGTGGGTATGGAGATCAAAATGCATTCCTAACTCTTTCCTGAAAATCTTTTTCTTTTGTTAGCGGTGTAACATATACAATATTTTTTATTCGACCCCAAAAAAGTCTAATGGAGTCATATCTTCAAAATGATTGTCTAAAAAAGTTATTAACAGGTGCGGCTCAGTCCTGTGGTTACCACAGCTGATTGATTCTATGTCAAATCTAATTGATGTAAATAATTTTCTAAAATTTCGAAATATCTCAAACCTAAAAAATGGAAGATACTATTTTATATAACCATTTTTTCACCAGTAAGTTTACTGTTTTGTCATTTTCATCATACAAAGCACCGCAAGTACACAGTCACTTTTTATTGCAGTAAAAACATTGAAACTCCAGTAACCCTGAGACTGTCTTTCTCTAAATACGTGTAGATTAGTATCACTTAAGTGATGTGAGATATGCCGGTAGGACAGTCCATTTTTCATAAATTTTAAATTTTGCCGGATCCTTCCAAACCATTTTGTGCAAAAAATTTTCATCTTCCTGAATTTTAGTTAATATGTATTAGCAAAAATGAATCCTTCTTTGAGGGTCAGCTGGTCTTAAATTCTGAACTAATGAGAAGGAAAATGGATGGTACATACGTTGTAAGAATTCTCTGAATACCCATTACAAGTTTTGGCGTATTTCTTTCTGCATCTACTAAGGAATTTTCGGGATATGCTTTGAAGTATGTCAAGACTGTAATACTAGGAGGGATAGAGCGGAATTTTGCTAGTCATCTTGAAAATGGACAAAATGTATCGTGCTAAGTTCAATTCCTGAACTACATCACGTTTCTTGGCAGGCGCCAGTGGAAGTGATAACTGAGGATAGTTACAGGGTGTGAAAATGGTAATTTTTTTTGGTCATGCTCATTATCGAATAAACGTTAAGAATAGGCTGCATACAAAATTGTGATATATTTAAACAAATTTCCGAGAGGCGCCTGCCTAGAGCGTTACCATCAAGCTGAAGGACAGGGGTAAACTTGTCAAAAATAGGGGTGAACTTCGTCATTAAGAAAAAAGAACCCCATTTGCACCATTTTTTTGCTTACACAAGAGAAACCATAATCCAAAAGGATGTACAGCTAAATGACATAAATATATTTTTCATGACTTCATTAATCTGGTTTGTACGCGAAACATAATTTTTTTAAATGCGAAGCCACATTTTTTATTATGGATTCGCAAAGACCGGAGAATTTATGTCCGAATATGACTTTGATCATGACCCTGAACTTAATCTTCCAGGTGATTCCAAGATCAAAGTTTTTTTTTCAAAAATAAACCAATTATAGCTAAATTAGGTGTACCGAGGTTTTCGACATCGCTGATTTCGAAACTGAAATCAGTTTATCAAAATTCACAATCCAAGATGGCGGACCAATTTATTGAAAAAAGTCAACCAATTGATACACAACCAATTAACGGTATCGATGTTTTGAATCCTGATCCGAAAGATGACTGATTCAAAGAGGGTATTCCAAATTAAAAAAAAAATGAAGTGAAGTGAAATTAAGAAAAAATGAAGTGATTTCATATTTGTAATCATCGACTTTGAACACCACCATATACCAAATTGGGAGTAGATTGGTTGATTTTTTTCAAACTGCCAATTTTCAACATCTGATTACAAATCTGAAATCAGATTTCCGCAATCCAAGAGGGCTGACCAGTTTGTAAAACAAAAACTAATTTCAGATATGAAATCAGCGACGTCGAAAACCCCCGTACACCGACTTTGGCTTTAATAGGTGGATTTTTCAAACAAACTTTGATCTTGGAATGACCTTAAAGGTCAAGGTCAAGGTCATGGTCAAAGTCATATTCGGACCTGAAATTTTCCGCCCTTTCCAAATCAATAATGAAAAATGTGGCTTCGTATTTACAAAAAATGGTGTATGACGTCATTCAGACCACATTAATGACGTCATTAAAAGTATATTTATATCATTTAGCTGTACGTCCTTTTGGATTATGATTTCTTTTGTGTAAAAAGAAAAATGGTGCAAATGGCGTTCTTTTGACTTAATGACGAAGTTTACCCCTGTCCACCAGCATGATGGGAACACTCTAGGCATACGCCTCTCAGGAATTTGCTTAAATGCATCACAATCTTGTATGCAGCCAATTTTGGAACGTTTACTCGATGATGAGCATGACGAAAAAAAAATACCACTTTCACCCCCTGTAACTATCCTCGGTTATCACTTCTACTGGCGCCTACCTAGAAACGTGATGTAGTTCAGGAATTGAACTTAATACGATACATTCTGTCCATTTTCTTGATGATGAGCAAAAACCGGCTCTATATCTTAGACTATAACTTCATTATCTTCATTATCGACGACAGGTTTACTTTTTTCTTGCTCTTTCACAAGCTGCCCGTGTGTGTTGCAATTGTGAATGAGTCGCGACACGGTGTTAGAGGTGGATGTTGGTTTATTCGGATATAGCGAAGGGAAAGTTCACAGGTCTGTTTACAAATTTTATTAGATTCCCCGTAAATTATAAGTAATATTTGTTACTAAATTCTAAACGGGACATGTTAAATGCTTTCCATATAATTATGCTTTACCTTCAAAATATTGTTTGTTGATACTTCAACATTTATTTCTTGTCAATTCTTTCAAAAAAGATTACTGATAATTCAGGTATCTCTAATAACCACAAGGAACTCGAAGTTTCCTTAGACTTCCATTGTTTTGAAGTGATTGATCTCACAACGTTTCAATAGCTGTGTATCTGCTATCATCATCAGGTGATAGCAGATACACAGCTATTGAAACATTGTGAGGTGAACCACTTCAAGGTGATGGAAGTCCAAGAAAACTTCGAGGAACGAGTTACATTGTGGACCAAATTCAGACTAACCACAAGGAAATTTTAGTTTTCCTAAGATTATACAAAAACCATTTAACTTAGGTTCATACCTAAGTTAAACGGTTTTTGTACCTCATGGTTGTCAGTATAAACTCCCCCTATTTTTTAGTGTTGAGAAAAACAGAGGTTGTCATTGGAAAAAAAAGTAATACTATTTTTGTTTTATTCAGACAAATTCGCCCAAATTGTGACCACACCCTCTTTGTTTCCAAAAAAATATATTTTTTTGTGTACATAAAAGCTTTGATCCTAATTTATTCTGTTAGTTTACAAAAATTTAATGCATAATAACACACAGCCCTGTAAAATATTCATTAGATTGCAGTTTTTGTGATCGAGGGTGGTCCCCTGTTCCAGACTTTTATTACCGTATTTATTAGTTCCCAATAACTCACTCTAATCTTTGAAGACGTTTCCCAATTATATTGGGATTAAAGTATGTCACGTCTCCAATAACACGCTCGTAATTTATGCGAAGCACTTCATTTCGAAAAAAAAAGTTACTGAACGCCTGTTGCTTTGATCTAGAATCCCAATTATATCAACCGGGTGTTAAACATAATATTTCGGGTTACAATTTCGCACAGAGCTTTGCGGCGACGAATTATCAAAAGCGAGTTTAATTTTGAACTCAAGGCGTAGAGTAAAATCATTGCCAAACTGTCGGTGATACACGAAGAAAATGATTGTACATAAAAAAATATTAAAAAAAGCACTAGAACGAAAACAACTTCGGGGATATTTTAAATTTTATTACGTCTGTTACTATTTATTTTGGACAGCAGATTGAAATTTATTGCTTAATTTTCAAAGTTTTAAATCGTCTGTCATGTTGAAGCAGTTAGAAAAATTGGGAAAAAAAATTTGAACATTATGCCAGCATGTGTTATTTGATAAATGTGAAAAAAAGAAACAAATTTCGAGTGTTAACATGAAAATTTCTGTAAGCAGGTTAATAATAACTGTACAGTTTTGAGCTAGATGTAGATTTTGTTTCCGACAGGCACATGAAGAGATTGTTATTCGTTTTTTTTACTCTTTTCTAGAAGAGTCCATTTCTGCCAACTTTGTACAATGGTTATGTTTTTTTGAAGCAGTGTTACAGATGGCGCTCTTCATTTCAGGCTTAAATATTGGGTTCTTCTTAATCATTATTCTTGCGTTTAGACAACTAAAAAATAACAAAAGTACCAAAATAACCTTTTAAAGTTAGTTTATGGGTTTATAGGCAATTTGATGCTTGTCTGTCTTAACAATATAATTGGTGAATGTCCAAGCATCTCCCTGAAGCGGAAAAAGTATTTAGTCAGGGTACCCAGATTGTATTATACCGAGGACTTATTTGAGGGCGCTTCTTCGGAAGTTTGAAGCAGCAGGTGACAGTTGCGCGAATTATCAAACACATACAAATCATTCATGGAATGGATTGGATCCTTACTGGACAATAAATTCCTCCCATTGTAGCGACTTTGTGTTGGCACTTCGCTCAGTTGATTTAGTTTCTCTCCAAACTACAGTTTGTAATTGTCACATTGACACACCGCGCAAATCCCGTTTACTTTAAATATAGTGATGACAAAAAAAGACATAATTGCACAAATGGTAGTAAACCCTATTTCCTCTACAGCTTTGATTGAGTTCACACGGTTTCTAAACAATTATTATTTTAGGCCAGTGAAGTCGGTTCTTTTTTAAACATATATTATTCGCATTTTAAAGATATTTGGTGTTTTTGACTTTTTTTGACGTTCCTATTCATTTACGGTAACGTTGGCATTTTCAGTTATATCTATATTTTAAATTCTATGTTTTTGACAAAATGACGAATAATGTTTCTAGTCAATAAAAGAACAGAATTAATTTATTAACACTCATGCAATTAATAAATATTCCTCATTACATTTATCGGCTACGTGATGTCGCTAAGTGATTAAATTCACTTCTAGTCATTTCAGGAGAAGAGCATGTATACCAACTTTCACGCCTGCATTTTTTTTATTCACTAAAAATTACGGACACCCATCGTCCCTATTTAATATCAGAATTTTCGTAAAAGGCCATATCAAATATCTATTAATTTAAGGAATTAATATAATAATTCTCATATCTGTTTTATTTTTGTTTCCCGAGAAATAGTCATTTTCCTTAAAATACCTCACTTGCCCCCTATCGGATAAATGAATGTTCACAAATTAATAAAAACTGCTTCTGTATATTTTAGAAGAGTATGAATATCAAGATTCACACCAGTATTACTTTCTATTTATAAATTGAATTATTTCTAAAACAATAGTAACCCCCTTCTCATCCATTAAATATTTCCATTTTGACAAGTATTAATTCGCTTAAAAAAATGAATGAACCGATAAATTCTTATGACTAAACTAGGGATGTCGGAAAAATATCGATATATCGATATTTTTTGTTTTATATATCGATAATTTTACACGATATAATTTTATTCGATATATCGATATATCGATATAAAAACCCAATATCGAAAACTTATCAAAAACGATATTTTTCCGTATGTTTGTTACGTGTTATATAAAATAAATACTAGCTGTTTTCCAATTACTAGAGCACAAAGTGTTTTTGTGTCGCTCTGTGTCGTAATTTTCGGGCGTTAATTGGAACAGACTTCATGCTTTATGATAAAGTTTTATGTTGACTTAGTACTTACATAAAACATCCCAAAGGCACAGTTATTTCTTGTGCCCATTTGTGCGAGCCAGTGCTGTAATTGGAACATTTAGTGCTGAGCACTGTGCCGCACTGTGCGCAATTGTGCGGTAATTGGAAAACAGCCAATATATTGTCAAACAAGTTGAGATACAGGATCTTTATACACAAAGATTAGCAGAATTCTTTCAAGTATAATTAATTTATTATATTTATGTTATATGTTGTCTAAGCGCTTGAAGTTAAAATAAATTTTAAATATGTTGCTGATAATGCATGAGGTAGAGGGGAGGTATATATATGAGAGTGTATAAATTATCATTAGAACGACATCTAAACTTTTAGAAAATATGAGAAGTGGTAGTAGTATATGATTAATTTAACAATATATTACTATCTTAAGCTGTAAAAAAGTCTAAAAATAAATTATTTTTAAATTTTATAATCCAGTCTACCTACCATCTATCTATAAATTTTTTTTTTGCATATAACTTTATCAGATACACTAGTTAAACAAATTACTAAGTATATATATATATAGACTACTGTCCTAAAATAGTACCGATATATCGATATATGGATTTTTTTTTTCGATATATCAATGTCGATATTGATACTTTTAAAAAATATCGATACAATATATATCGATACTTTTTGACAGTTCCGACATCCCTAGACTAAACTACATTAGGTTTCATAAAATAGTATATTTTTCAATAAACATTTCCCCATATGTTCCCCATCAGTTAATTAAATTTTTGCTAAATTATAATACTCATTATTATTTGTGTAGGGAGAGGAGTATACACACCAATTTTCACATCGGTGTCACATTTTGTACACGTGGTGATTTTATGTCTTTTCTTATCTTGCGAATGGTCTGGATATGTGTGTGAGGTAAGATAGGTACAGATCAAGTTCTAGGATCTACTACACATATCTTTTGTTTTTGTTAGTTTCAGTTTTCCCGGATTTTCTGCGCTAAGAACCAAGAATCTTCAGCAAATCAGAGGTGATTGAGCCCTCTTCCTTTTATTAGGATTCCCTTACCATCTCGCTGATGTAATTATTACACTAATGAAATTTGGAAGGTGAAAATAGACTTCTCTGCTAGTGGTAACAGATGACGTATCAGTAATATATGACGTCGTAGGGTCACTGAGGCCACTAATTTTAACTTGGTCCTTATTAATGTTAGTCGTACTACTGGATTTCAGGTAGCCTCACAGAAAAATAAATAGTTTCAGATCCAGTGACCGAGCATAATAATGCGCAGGTAGACCATATTGTTAAAATGTTATTTCCACATCACCGAATTTTTCTGGTTTTTCTCCCAGATTTTCAAGAATGAGCGGCTTAATCGCAAGTTTGTATTGAGGAAAACAGGTACAGTTATGTGGTTTCCCAAAATGTCTGATCAAATATTCATCTTTTTGAAAATTGTGTATGTTTTTCAACGAAAAGAAAGTGCGGATTTGTGTCACTCCAATACTGTACATTTTGTGTGTTTTAATTTCCATGGAGGGAAATAGTAGTTTTATCACTGAAACAAATGGTTTTTGTGTAGTGTTAGTTTCGTATATTTTATTTGTCATAATTTCACAGAATTCCAGTCGTCTATCGGGCTCGTCATCTGAAAGTTGGTGCACAATTTTAATTTGTATGGATGAAATTTGTTTTTATCCAACACCCTATCCACTGTACTCTGACTAACTTCAAAGACCAGAAACCGTATGAAGTCAATCACTATTTTCTGACATATATACTTTTTTTTATCTGGTTTAAGGTACAGTGCTATTGAATATTTTAGTGGATCTCTCTTTCTCCCTCTCTCCCTAATTAGTATTTTCTCTATATTTTCCACTATTCTTTAACTTGTTTTATTTGTTTTATTAATTGAAGCACTTTCTATAAGTATAACTCTAAATCACCCCATATTGCAACCACCCTTCATATTTTTCTGTGTATTGGTCACCCAATATAAATTATTTCTCTATCATTTTCTAAACTACCCTGTACAACTATAGTTCAACTCCACACGATGCTGCAGCCGCCGTGTAAAAGTGTTAATCATCTGCACCCTATTGAATGTTTATATTTTTCTATTGTCATATGTCAACAATAAGCTCCTATTTATGTTCCACACTGTATAACATTTTTTTAACCACCCTGTATAACTATAATTCCACTTCACCATATATTTCAACCATCCTGTATATGCAACTGCTTTTAACATTTTTCGAACCCTTCGCCCTATAACTCAAATATCTTTACTGCATATGCTTATTTAACATTTTTGAAAACGTTTTTTGATTCACTCTGTATAACTATCGTTTTTCTTCATTCTTACTTCAACCATCTTGCATACGCAACTACTTATATGCCACCCAATACAACAATTTTTTTGAACCACTAACTTTAATTGTATTTCACCTTATATTTTCAACCATCCTATATACGCTTACGTACCCCTCAATATCACATTTATTTGTAAGATATTTTGATACTACCTGTATAACAGTAATTCAACTTGGCACATTGCTCGCTCCTTGAATTTCAATACACGCACACACAAACAATCAGCTACCTGCATATAGAAAAGATGGCTCAAGTAACAATTGCTTTTTCGATACACTAATGGAATATTTTGTGCAATTTTACCGGACTACAGGCCTCGTAAAATGAAAATACTGTCCGGTACACTTTCATGGCATATATTGACATTTAAGCTAGATATTTATAATGAAAATTTGAAATTAACACTGATGTTTACCGTTTTCTTGCACATATTTTTTCGATTTTCAGAAAAACGGTTTGTTTTACGTTATAGATAATTATAGGGAATCAAGCTGGAACTTCTCTTTGTAGAATACAATTTAAAATATTCCATTGATTGAGCCGTTTTAGAGTCGGTTAAAAATGGAAAAAATATGATAAACCTCAGAAATACCTGAAATGTCTAAAATGTTAGAAATGTTATAAATGTCATAAACTGCAAAAATCTCTAAAATGTCAGATATTTCAAAAATGTCAAAAACACGTTAAATATAGCAATGTAACGTCAAAAAACCTCAAATGAAAAATAGCTTAACATATTAAATCCAAAAATAATGTATTTTTAGAAACATTTGTTGACATTGTTTTCGCCCATGAACGATAATGTTAAAATTGTTTTCAGAAATAATCTAAAAATCCAATATAAATATGTCAAACAAGCAAATTTGCCTAACTTGCGCGAATATGTGAATATGGCTGGGAGATCCTGATTTGCAGCTGGCGCATTTTATTTTGCACTTACGTACAGTTTACAACTCAAAACAATAGCTTTAATTTGGTATATGATTCAATAAAAAGCAAAAAAAATTCTTTAGCAACTTTATTTGAAAAATTGTAAAAAATATTTTGAAACTATAAAATAAAAATACTTGCGGCCATATTTTGACAGGGAACCCATAATAAACTTAGTAATGATATAATAAATTTGCATTTCAATTAATTCGCAAACTAACGCATTAATCTTATGGTGTGATCTTTTATTGAGCAAATTCTGGAGGTTGAATAAAATTTTATAATATTATAAAAACCTATTAGGTAGCCCATGCGCACATTTATTAATAAAACTATATAAAAATTATTATTATTTCGCCCTTAAAAACTTAATTTTATCAGGACTTCAACTAATTTTGTTGCAAAAACTTAACAGCTTTGCCATTCCCAAAACGTTCAATCTACTATTGTATATAATTATTTTATTCTGTCATCATTTACTAGGGAAAAATAATATAAGCCCGATAATAGAAAATTGTTCAATTCTGGACAACATCAACTAGATTAATTCAAAATTAATTATTAGAAGCACATTAAGCCCCTTCTCGAAGTTTCAAGTATAACTTAGAATCCCTAAATTTTAAACAAGAACTTAGTAACCAAGTCCCTTAGAGTTCTAAGTAAGTACATAAACGATGCTCTGTTGGGATTCGCTGGATCTACACAGAGTATAAATGTCTGCTCTATAAATAAATATAAAATTTTCACTGATAATTAAGACGGGCAACAACAAAAGTTTTCTAGAATAACCAGGGAGAACATTGAAAATAACTCAATCTCTATTTTCATATTGAAATTAAAACAACATTCAAACAAAAACTGTTGCTGTGTTGAAATCCGTGCCGGTAGGGGTTATATCCAGCTGCTACTAATATTAAGAGTACATCAAGACGAGATTAGTGAAGATTTTACCAACTACCACATACACAAGTAAATTTCAGTATTTCTTTTAGTCAAGCTGTTGGTAACACTTTTGGTTTGATACCTTTGCTAGTGTTTGATCAGAAGTTAAATGAGTTATTTAATCTAAGAGTATTTATCCCCACACCAATAAACGTCATCATTTTGAGAGTTATTTCTTTTTTTAACCGACTTCCAAAAAAAGGAGATTATCAATTCGTCGCGTTTTTTTTTGTTTTTTTTTGTTTGTATGTTACCTGAATTGTTTTGAATTAATATGGTCTCGTTTAATAGAGTATATATCGGGATTGGTGAAACTTCAAATTTTAGAAAAGAATTCTATTGGTAAAGTGATGAAATTTGTGAATGAACAAATACGTGCATGGAAATCGACTAATATCCCTAACATATTGGTCGATTTTTCGAAAACTCCTTATGGAAGTGTATAGTTTTTTAATGTTTAATCTATTAAGGAAGATCCCTAGGTGATCTCGTATATTTTCGTGCGACGTGCAACTTGCAGTTTTGCAGAAAATCGCCGAAAATTCCAAAATTCTTATCAATGACATAAGGGACATTACCTCATAAATATTTTAATTCCAACGTAATAGTTTGGGAATTGAAGGCACTGAAAGTTTTGATTGCGAATTTGAAAATTTTCTAGAGACATCTCAAACATATAGGTAGTAAAGCTTAGTATTTTCGGCTCCTTAAATCAATAAGTACCAAGCTCGGTTTTTTGTATACCAGGCAAATAACTACTTAAATGAAAATTTTTCCTTTTTGCGAAGACGGTGCTTTTGGTTGTCACATTCTCCCGGCCTAATAGAAAATTCAGTGACAACACATGCCAAACTCTAAACTTCTATTTGGTTTATACACAGGGTGTTTAGTTATAGCAAACAAAATCACAAAGTAATGTGACAGAAGAAGTTGCATTTATATGATAGTTGAAATTTAGGCAGGAGTAGAATGATAGTGGTCCACAGGCAGCCGTATATACGGAATGGTTGGAATATAGGGTGGAGTAGACGTTAGGTGGTATAAAAATATTGGAAAAAATGTGAAATTAAAATTATATAGGGTCATTAAAAAACTATTTTATGATGTGGGCGTAAACAAATCATATACAGTGTGAAGATTATTTATTTTATAGCCCATAAGAAGTTGCATAATGTGTGGAGAGGAATTAATGTTACACAGGGCGATAATATAAAATGTTAAAAATGAAATAATTTATGAGGTAGCCCACCCGGAGTTATACACTATAGTTGAAATATAGGACGGATTTGACTCCGTAAATATGCGATGGATTCTACTCCGTCCTATATTTTCCAGAAGGGAGTTAACAAATTTATGCTTGTCCGTGGACAGTCGTATGTACAGGATGTACATAGGGTGGAGTGGAATTATCTATAGTTATACAGAGTTGTCAAAAAAAGTTAAAAAAAGGTTACATGGCGTAGTCCATAAGGCATAAATATATTTTGGGCCTATTAAGTCAACGCCTACTAGTACATTTTGTTCGTAAACATTTATCTGTCAATTTAAATGAAAATGTATCATCGTGTAATGTTGAGGCTTTCAATGTTACCTGGTCCTGTCTATTAAGGTTATACATACAAAATAAAAAATAAAGAATGAAAACTACCTGAGTTCAAAAAACTAAAAAGTTGAAAATAAAACATTTAAAAAATATATCCGACAAAATAGAACTCTAGCGAATAAATAACACATTCAATGTTGTTAGGTATCTACCCAGGAAGTAAAAAATGTAATCATTAAAAGGTGCTCAGTCGGTACAAATTAATTACGTACCAATCTAGTATATTTTTTAAGTCGGCGCCAAGCAACAATCAAGTTTGATGAAGTAGTAGATAAGTACGCAATGAAGGATTTTAGATTTGCTTGGCACCGGCTTCAAAAATATACTAGATTGGTAGGTAATTAATTTGTACAGAATGAGCACCTTTTAATGTTTACATTTTTTACTTCCTGGATAGGTACCTAACAAGATTGAATGTGTTATTTATTTGCTAGAGTAAATAAATGCAACAGAATATGTAAAAAGAGATTATTGATCAAGGGCAAGTACATGACACATGTATAAGAAACTCTCTATTTTAAGCATTGAAACCATTAAATATACATAAACACTTTAGAAAATTGTAGAAGATAACCCTACCTCAGATATTCTGAGTACAGTGTTAACTACGACAAGTACATCCATAAGTGACATCAGCACCAAAGATTTGATATACAGACCCTGACATCAATGCTTAGCCTATGCAGTCGACATTATACTGATGACAGAAATTTAGAATTAAATAATATGGACGTACAAATTGTTGAAAAGGGAAGCTGGAGAATACGGCTTAAAGGTAAATGAAAGTATGAGAACGTAGGTTTTCGCCGCAGAATCATAGACTTATGATCCCTGAAAAAGCCCCTTATAATATATAATAAATTAATAATAAATTAATTCGAAAAAATGATGCGGTCCAAATCCGGAAATAACAGAATCAGTAAATGAAAGTAATAACACATGAAATATAGTTTCAGCAAGCTAACCTAATAAATTAATAGGCAACATACTATAGACAAAGTCGCGTGAACTAGAAATTTAGGAGGAGTAGCAATAATATGTAAAGGGGCTGGAGATAATAAAATAGGAATAGAATAGCAACAGGAAAATTTAAAAAGCATAGAATGTATCACGAACAACAATATTAAAAGAGTACCACACAATAACAAGAACCACTGTAACTAATGACTGCAAAACTTGGACAATGATATAGACGTTTGAGAAAAAAATATATTGAGGAGATCTTTGGATGAAATAAATAGCAGGACGAGTATAGAAGAAGAGCAAATAAGGAACTAGAGAAGCTGTGCCAAAAAATATTGTTCAGGAGATAAGAATGCGAAGAACTCGATGGCTTGGCCTCTACCAAGTAGGTCGACAATACATCGGTATAAATATATTGGGTGTAGTGAACAAAAGTGACAACGACCAAGAAAAAGAAAAATCGCTGTTTTGCAAAGAAGATGGTGAAACTGGACGACTTATTCTAATTCTGCTATCTTAAGCATATGCTCAATGGAGCCTGTTTTGAGGGAAAAACAAATCGACCTATACGAGGGCTGCCTTTTATATTTCGGGATTGGACAACCCTAGTGTTGCAATCTGACAACTGTCAGCTCTATCGTATATGTTGTTTACAGTAACTTAAAGGATTCAACTCGGCCAAAAAATGGAATTAAATCGTGAACATTTTCGTGCGATTATTTTTTACAACTTTCGACGTGGATTAACTCAGCAAGAGTGCATGGATGAACTGAATTTAATTTTTGGCGATGAAACTCCATCAAGGACCACGGTTAATCGATGGTATGGTGAATTCAATCGAGGTCGTAGTTCACTCGAAGACGAATTTCGTGAAGGTCGTCCAAAAACAGTTGTTGTTCCGGAAACCATTGATGCTGTGCGCGAACTAATATTGCAAGATCGTCATGTGACCTATCGTGAGATTGAGTCAACCTTACACATTAGTGGGACCAGCATACATTCAATATTGCATAAACATTTGAATGTCAAAAAAATTTGTTCGCGTTGGATCCCACACAATTTGTCATTCGTTCAAAAAAGGTTCGTGTCGATTGATCGAAAGAAAAGCTCAAAAAATACGATCGCGGTGCTTCAAAACACGTTTATGACATAGTGACAGGTGATGAATCGCGGATTTACGCGTATGAGCGCGAAAGTAAAAAGCAGTCCACTGTATGGGTGTTTCAAGATGAGCCGAATCCAACAAAAGTTGTTCACGCACGAAGCACTTCCAAGCAAATGATCGCCTGTTTTTTCGGAAAAACTGGACATGTCGCAACCGTACCACTAGAACAACGCAGAACAGTCAATTCTGAGTGGTACACAACCATTTGTTTGCCAGTTGTCTTCCAAGAAATGAGGAAAACCAACCGCCGAAGACGGATCACTCTTCACCACGACAATGCGAGTTCTCACACATCGGCTCAAACAACTGCATTTTTGACCACTCAAAACATCGATTTGATGAGTCATCCGCCGTATAGTCCTGACTTGTCACCAAATGACTTCTTTTTATTCCTGTACGTAAAAAACAAAGTGAGAGGTCAAAGTTTTTCGACACCTGAAGAAGCGGTTGCTCCGTTCAGAATGCATGTTTTGGAGATACCTCAATCAGAGTGGAAAAAGTGCTTCGACAATTGGTTCAAACGCATGCAAAAGTGTATACATCTTCATGGGGAATATTTTGAAAAACAATAAAGCGATTTTCGATGATTAATATTTGTTTTTGTTCTCTAATCCCGGAATATAAAAGGCAGCCCTCGTACGAAAGTTTAGAAAAACGTTGGAGTGAACTGCTATGAATATTGCAAAAATTGTGTTTGTACAGGCTTTCCTGGCCCATTTAACCAAGTAAAATGAGTGGGTTAATAAAAACGGATTGTCAGAAAAATAAACATTAAGAAAATTAAAATGGAACTGTTTCAGACTTTTTTCTTAAAAGGTTATGAATTTCATTCCAAATATTTGAATAATTCGGCATCATTATTAAGCGACACGACCTTGTGACGTTTCGCTAACGAAAATCAAATCATCTCCTGGAATTCACCCGACAATATTAAATAATGCGTTAGGCACCAGAAATGAATGAGTGGATGTCTATTTAAAACGACCGAAAATTAAATTCATGATTCTATTTCAACAGCCGCTTATTCCGGAATGACATTCGATTAGTTGGAGCGGACCTGGAAAGTGGCCTCTTCAACAGGTGTTTTCAGTTCTAATTTTACGTGTCGACTTCAATGTAAACCCAGTGGCATAGTTCGAGGAAACAAACTGTCACACTGAGTTCGTATTTTAGAAAAGTGTTCACAGATGAATCAACGAATTTACTTGAGGAACGTTGGTGATCCATTAAAAAAGTGACAGCTCATGTTTTTTATAAGTTCATTTTTTTCAGCTGTTTCGCTTTATCGAAATATTACTTATTCTATGAATTTTTATGAAAGGTGTATTAAGTTTCAGGACCAGACAGACAATTTTAAAAGATGTGACAATATTTTAAAAATGCTCAATTTTTTACGCACTAAAGAACTGCGTAGGAAAGGAAAAATTCATGGCTAATAAAACATTTTTAAAAAATATATAACCGACTTCTACCTATAACTAAAAAGCTAAAAATAATTATAACAAAATACAACTCTAGCAAATAAATAACACATTCAATGTTGTTAGGTACTCCTTCCTTCCTACCCAGGAAGTAAAAAATGTAAACATTAAAAGGTGCTCATTCTGTACGAATTAATTACCTACCAATCTAGTACAATTTTGAAGCCGGTGCCAAACAAATCTAAAATCCTTCATTGCGTACTTATCTACTAATTCATCAAAGTTGATTGTTGCTTGGCACCGACTTCAAAAATATACTAGATTGGTAGGTAATTAATTTGTACAGAATGAGCACCTTTTAATGTTTACATTTTTTACTTCCTGGGTAGGTACCTAACAACATTGAATGTATTATTTATTTGCTAGAGTTGTATTTTGTTATAATTATTTTTAGCTTTTTAGTTATAGGTAGAAGTCGGTTTTATTTTTTATTTTAAAATGTTTTAGTTTCAACTTTTTAGTATTTTTGAACTCAGGTAGTTTTCATTCTTTATTTTTGATTTTATATATATAACCTTAATAGACAGAACCAGGTAACATCGAAAGCCATAACATTACATAATGATACTTTGTCATTTAAATTGACAGGTAAATTTTTACGAACAAAATGTACTAGTACGCGTTGACTTAATAAGCCCAAAATATATTTATGCCTTATGGACTACGCCATGTAACCTTTTTTCAACTTTTTTTGACAACCCTGTATAACTATAGATAATTCCACTCCAACCTATGTACCAACCATCCTGTACATACGACCACGGACAAGCATACATTTGTTAGCTGTCTTCGGTAAACTATAGGACGGAGTAGAATCCATCCCATATTTACGGAGTCAAATCCGTCCTATATTTCAACCATAGTAATAAATCCTTGTGGGCTAGCCCATTAATTAGTTCCTTTTTTATATTTTACTTTATCATCCTGTGTAACATTAATTCCCCTCCACACTTTATGCAACTTCTTATGGGCTATAAAATAAATAATTTTTTAATCTTACTGTATAAATATAATTCAACTGCAGCATATATTTCAACAGCAATGTAACAGTTTATTAATCACCCTATATAATTTTAATTTCACATTTTTTCCAACATTTTTATACCACCGAACATCCAGTCCACCCTATATTCCAACCATCCTGTATATACGGCTGCCTACGGACCACTATCATTCTAGTACGTCCTATATTTCAATATTCATATAAATGCAACTCCTTCTATCACTTTACTTTGTGATTTTGTTTGCTATAAGTAAACACCCTGTCTATAAACGTACCAAATAGCAATTTAAAGTTTTACATGTGTTGTCACTGAATTTTCTATTAGGCCGGGAAAATGTGTAAACCAAAAGCACCGTCTTCACAAAATGGAAAAATTTGCATTTAAATAGGTATTTGCCTGGTATACAAACAAAACGTGCTTGGTACTCATTGATTTAAGGAGCCGAAAATACTATGCTTTACTACCTATATGCTTGAGATGTACATAGAAAATTTTTAAATTCCCAATTAAAACTTCCAGTGCCTAAAATTACCGCACTATTACGTTGGAATTAAAATATTTATGAGAAAATGTCCGTTATGTCATTTCGATAAAATTTTTGATAAGATTTTTGGAATTTTCGGAGATTTTCTGCAAAACTGCAAGTTGCACGTCGCAGAAAAGTATATGAGATCACCTAAGGATTTTCCTTAATAGATTAAACGTTAAAAAACTATACACATCCATAAGGAGTTATCGAAAAATCGACTAAAATATTAGGGATATTGGTCGATTTCCATGCACGCTCGTGTTCATTCACAAATTTTATCACTTTCCCAATACCAATAGAATTCTTTTCCAAAATTTGAAGTTTCACCAATCCAGATATATACTCTATTAAACAAGACCATATTCATATTCATTCAAAACGGTGCACCACAGGAGAAGAAATTAGGTAACATACATACAAAAAAAGCCCAAAAAAATACGCGACGATTTGATAACCTCCTCCTTTTTGTAAATAGGTTAAAAATATATTTACCCAAGCCCGTAGCCTGCGGGAGGGTGGTTGTGTTGAAGACTAATTTTTAATGAATTAGTGTTTGTTTTTATGAAAATGGAATTTATATTTTGTATTGTGGAGATAAATGAGTAAAAATATAGAAAATGGAGCATAGAACAGCTAAAAACAGGCGAAATCTAAATCGTTCATAAACAAAAGTGAGTAAAGATTCGTTGCTTCAGCTGATGGCCGACCGATCGGCAATTGGTTAATGCATCGGTACATGAATCGTCTATTGCGCAACTCGATCCATTTACCAGTCGGCAACGAAACCACCTTACTAATGCGCATGGCTGCACAACCGATTCTTCCCTGATGCCTGTGATCGAAATTACCGTACAGTAACTGGTTGCCAATCAAGCACCGTGTCACTTGGAACACGAAACTGAACTGTTCACCAAACGGTTATTGAAATTTTCGGAGGGGTGTTCTTTTTCGTTTCAAATATATGAATTTTTTAATTTTGGCAAAATAGTTTTTTTCAATTTTTTCAACTTTTTTTGTTGAATTTCATTATTCTACCACATGATTAGCGAAATTTGAGGTCTAAAATATTTTCCTTATGTTAATGGGATGTAAAACCATAAATATCACAAAATATATCATAGATTTAACTTTAAATCAAAAGTTAAGTAATGTTAAAAGTGTCACACTCTGTCATCTATGTTCCCATCAGTGAAATCACTAGTTCCATCATAAATATACTTATATCAAAATAATCGGACACTTGCTATGTAAACTTATTTTGGACTACCTAATATAATATGTTTTTCTTACATTTTTTAAATTACATTGTGTAATCCAATTCTGCTCTCCCTATATATGCAACTGCTTATGGATAACCCATTCAAACATTTTTTAAATCACCCTGTATAATTAAAATTCCACTTGATTCCATATTGCATATACAGGATTGTTGCCTGTATATGCGACCGCTTTTTTGCCACTCTACAAGCAAGCTACCCTATAATAAATTTATGTTCAAACATTTTCTTAACCACTTCCTATAATTATAATTCCGATTCACCCTATATGTGAAACTTTTTATAAGCTACCAAATATAACATTTTTGTGCTAACATATTTTATATCACACTGTATAACTTTAATATTACACCACCATATGTTTTTAACTACCCTGCATATGCATTTGCTTATGGCTGCTCATTGTAATATTTTTTGAACCACCGTGCATAATTATAATTTCAGTACATCCTATATTGTAACCACCCTGTAAATGCAATTTCTAATTTGCTACCCTATGAGTATAACATTCTGTTAACATTTTTTTAACCACCCTGTAAACAATACATTTATCCGTCCTGTATGTTAGCTATCATTAATTTCCAAATAAACAGATAATTACATACAATTTTGAGATATTTTTGTTTTTACATCCCATTAACATAAGAAAAATATTTTAGACCTCAAATTTCGGTAATCATGGGGTAGAATAATGATATTCAACAAAAAAGTTGAAAAAATAGAAAAAAACTCTTTTGCCAAAATTCAAAAATTCATATCTTTGAAACGAAAAAGAACACCCCACTGAAAATTTCAGAATTTCTTTAGATATGTTAGAGGTGTAATCTAAAAATAATTGAGGCTAGAATTTTCCCGCTATGGTTACTTTCCCCGATTTTGAAAAATTCAAAATTTTTTAATTTTGATAATTTTCAAAAAATATATTCAAATTTTTTTTTCCTCATACCTCTAAGTGTCTTCTAAAAATGTAGTAGAGTTTTTTTTTAATATTCAGTAGTTTCTGAAATATTAAATAACTAAACTCATAAAATCGGAAAAACAGTGAAATTTTTAATTTTGAATATTTCTTAGGAAATTTTTTTAAATTTTTTCCTTTGGCAGAATTTCGTTTTATGATGAGACAAAACTCTCCACCAATATTCTCCCGAATCGGTGGGGATCGCGTCCAACTATTTATCGATTTGACATGGAATGACCCAGCTAACACTAGAAATGTTAGAAAAAATGAAACATTGGCAAAAGGTTCGATGTAGGAAAGGAAGAGGAACTCACAATGTAATAGGGGGTGTCAAATTTTTAACAGAAAGATTAATAAAGAAGACTGGGAGAAAATGTTTAACAGAGTTGATTGGAATATACTATTGAAAATACTGAAGTGGATTGGAAAGACCGACGTATCATTCGGCGGAAAACGAAGAAACCAAAGAAATCATCACAGGACAGGAACTAATAAATAAATCATTGAAAGACACTGTTGGGATTACCAAAGACAATAAAAAAGTTACAAATATTAAGTGCGTTTATCTCCAGACAGTCAATGCCGAGATAGAATTACAAATTATGTCCTTGAAAATAAGTGAAACTGATAAGAAATATGATATGAAGATAAATACTGGACAAACAAAGATAATACCAATAGGAAAAACAGAAGAAGTTATGAGGATTATGCCCAAAGGGCATCATTAGATTGTTCTCGTTGGTGTTTGATTTATTTAAATATATGGAAGAAATAATAAATTCATTTGAAGAAATCAGGAGCTGAATATCCATGGGAAAAGCATCAATAGTAGATGTAAAGGACCTATTAACACCAAGAAATGACAATCTTTCTAAGTTAAGAAAAAAAATCGTAAATGCTACGTCTGGTGTGTGGTTTTATGGAGATCAGAGACATGAACATTTAAAACAGTATAAAAAAATGCTTAAGAGTTTTGAAATGTGGTTACGGAGAAGAATGGAAAACATCAAATAGTCAGGTGAAATAAGAAATGAAGAGTAACGGAAGATGGATTAATAAAAAAACAGAAAGCTAATTTTAAGGAGAGATTATCTTCAACGGAGAATAATTGGAAGGATAAATTCAAGGTATTAAATGTAGAGAAGAAGAAAGAATGCAGTGCTCACTGACACCATGAAAGGTCGACTGACGATAAGGTGAACAAGATGGCCAGCATAGGGAACGTTGGAAAAAGTTGTGTTGACACCTATCTTAGGACAGATTTACAAATTTATAATTAATCTCTCTCTCTCTCTCTCTCTCTCTCTTTATTTCTCTCCCTCCCCCTCTCTAGAACGATAACTTTATATTGTTGCCTTTATTGTATATAAGTTTGCTTTGATTGTTAAGACATTTTTCGCTCATAGAATATTTTGTTGAAAAATACTGTTACTTACTGTTAGTTGAGTAACATAATGAGGGTATTAGTCTTATTTGAAATAAGGATTGAATATTCAGTTTTACTAGCAATCACAATAGTCTAGTCAGAAACTGCCAAAACAGCCCAGGTTTGATTTTGATTAGTATTAGATGTCTCTGGGGTAGTGAGACAATAATTTCGATAAGCGCTGTCTCAAAAGTTGTGCTTCAATTATAAATAAAGAACAATTTCTTCATACATTTTATTAGTAACTCTGTAAATATATATTTTACAAAAAATATTGCACCCAGATAACAGTTAGCAAATTAACTTTGCTACAAGAAATACATATATTCAATAACCCTGTACAAAATTCAAATAAAAATGTTTAAAAATAAGTATAAAAAAAGAAAAATTCCATGATGTGTAGAAATTGCAAACCAAATTTGATTAAAATCGGTTCGTTATAATAATAATTTTGATATGCAGATATTTAAAATAAATAGAAAAAAAAAATCTGACAAAAACGTAACGTACTTTAAAACTTTCAAACAAATTGAACATTTTTGAAATCTTTCGATTTGTTTCCTTCAGTTTATTTTAAAAGTTGTTAACAATTTTTTTTAAATTACTGAGCCGCCCCCAAATGAATAAATAAAAAAATCCCAATGGATTCGGAAGTTCTCAAGCTCCTTTATATATAAATTTTATTTAAGTAAGTTGATTTTATTAAATTTATAAAACCAATCTGAATGGTAAAATTATGGTGGGTTGCCAAATAAATATATTTTAATCAAATTTGGTGTGCTATTTTTACGACAGCCCATGAAATTGTTCTGTTTGTTTTTATATGTACTATGTACCAATTTTATAAGATAATTTTATCAATTTTATTTGCTACTAAATGGGAATTAAATTTACTACACAGATTTACTGCCAAAGAAATGGCAGGTTTCTGTTTAAAGTTATAAAATCTTGACCTCAAAATATCACTTCTGGCTTTGTTTATTCTGTGCTACTGTTGGATAGATTACTTGTTACGCAATTTACAAAAATATCCTCATCACAAAGCAACAAAAAATTGATATTGAACAGTAAAAACGCTCAAAATATATGACATTCTTCTTTTTCGAAAACCCTTTATCCCATTCAAAACAACCTGTTTGGAAGCTGAAAATGCGAACGCTTTTCTTGCCTTTGTTGTTGTGAAATATTAGAGTTCTACCAGATGAGACGGATCCCTGAAACGTCTTCATAGACGTTACACAAAGCAAACTGCTCAGTATTTTTATTGACCGAGACCTCAATTTCGCCTTCGAATAAGGAATGTCTAAAATTCAATTAAATGATAATTTTGTCTGACGGAAATCCATTACCAAATTCACCCCTGGAACTCTACTATTGGAATATCGCCTTTTTTCAGTTCTTCCAGCACCACTTTCCAAATGTCGGTATTGGAATTGGAACGAAAAAAATTTAATACACTTCCTCCATTTGTGTAAAACTGTATAGATAACACCGACGACGAACGAGATGTTTTTACTATATCCACCATTCTTTTATTTCATTTGCGGAAATGACGCCCGTTTTCATTATCACAGATGGGGTTTTTCTTCGGATGAGACAGCTGGGAGGTTTTCGTTAGTTTTGTTTGAGTTATCACAAGTGTGCTCTATATGTAGCGTTGAATGTATGACATTTTATCAATACAACTGAACGCTGAATAGATGCCAGAACTTCTGCTGGAATTGTTAGTGGTTTTCCAGCAATTGTTTAGGTTTGAAAAATTGTTGGGATACTCGAAAGAGATCCCGGGTTGCTAGGGTAGAATCTAAATAAAGACGATATGTCGCATAGGAATATTTTTTGATTATGATTTATAAACTTGTAGCTAAATGTTTTGGTATAATTCATGTGGCGTTTTTTGAAATACGCATGCGTTTCAGAAACAAATACTGTCAAATAGTAGTTTTTTGATTTTTATAATTTATTCGTTATCCAATAAAGACAAATAGCATAATTTCTAACAATGGCAAGATAAAAAATACGTTAATTTTCTAAGTAGCATTTAAACCAATATTATAAGTTTTCTACATATCGGAAACTTTTGTATTATATAGTATATATTCCTCATAAACTGTTCTATATTGGAAATATAAATTTTTTTCAAGTATATGGTGGTGCTACTCCCAATAAATGCATAAACAGCAAGTAAAGATGCCACAACTATCACTCAGGAAACACTCAATTCTGAAGTTGAAACGCCTCCAAACTCAGATTTGTTAAATACCTATTTATATTCCGGAAAACTGGTTGTTTTGATAATATTCTACATATCTATTTCTCTGAGAAAATCAGTGAATACAAATTTTTGACATTTTTTAACTACACTTTGTTCCCCGGTTATAAAATTCAAACACTTATCTGTTCCATAAAGAGATGAAACTCTAATATACAGATAATATAATGAAAATAAATTCCACAAATGACAATAGTTGTAAAACCCAAATGTAAGAAACATCAAATATGCCAAAATGACAAAAATACCAAGATAACCTAGAATGTCACTAATGACCGAATATGAAAAATCAGAATAAATACAAAATATCAATAAGGGCAGGGTGTATTGAGGAGATGGGCTAAAGTCGATACCATTACATTGATTTTGCAGTGACACAAATTTTGATTACTTTACTGATTGTGCAAAAGAGGGCGCTACCAATAAGGAATTGCCGTTTTGATGAATTTATAGAGTGTTCATTTTGAATCATATGAAGTCAGTTTCTGAGATAATTTAATATATATGAAAAAATCCCAATGCAATCACAACTATGAACTCATAAAATTCCGAAATTCTATTAGTTAAATTTGAGATTGAAGGCTATTTTTTTAAACGAATTCATTATAAAAATTATGCAAGTCCACTTAATGTAATAAAGTTATAGTCAAGCACTAGTACAACTGATAGTGGCCAAGAGTTTCAAATTAATTTAGTGAAAAAGATCATTCTGGAAAACACCGTCAACAAAAAATTTCAAATCTCAAACATTTGTTTAAACAAGAAATACCTGGGCGAACAATCTTCGCTCTTGATTACAATGTTGCGCCAATCTGTAGATGATATATGTACATATAAAAATAGTTTTATCAAATATTATCATAATCAATTTCATTTCATTTATTGCCGCTAAAAACTGTAAAAATTGTTACCAGATAATGAAACAATCAAGTGGTGAGTCATTTATTTTTAAATTTATTTGTTTGAAAATTTATTTAATTTTATTAAAATATAAACTTGTTCATTTTTTATGAATAAGTGAAAATTACATTTGTGTTAGTGAAATTGAAAGCAATTAATATACGTTACTCTATGTATGTTACAATACACACATATATCCCCCCTAAAAATCTACATTAAAAATTAATATTTCATTTTTCAGGTTTGATATTTTGGGCACTGAACTGGCTTTATTCTCATTTATGATGTTCAGCTCCATATGTGACCTAAAAAGTGAAGTTTTTGTTTTAAAAGAGATTATATGATAAATATTTAATTTTTGAAAACATTTACTTGTAGTTAAAATTGATTGCTACTGTTAAACACATATTAACCTTTTAATTGTTGAATAAAATTGTTTTAAACTCAAATCTAAAATTCAAAGGATTATCACAAAAAGGAACAAATTAAAGTATCAGGCACCTTTCTTATGGAAAAATGGACTTCGGTCAAATTGTTTGAAATTTTGGTATATTATAGAACTTGATGTTCTGACAAAAATAGTCTATGGGCTCAAACCGATTCTATGATTAGTTTCCGAGATACAGGGTGTTAGACATCGAAAATGCCACATTTATAATACCCGATTTCGCATGATAGATGTGTTTTATTTCCGGTTAGTGAAGAAATTGTGATTTATACATTATTGGACATAAATATTTCACAAAAGATTTGCCATAAATTTTGGTGGATTACAGGGTAATGTCAAAATACGTAACATATGCTTTTGGAAAAAAGATGATGTTGCACAATTAATATCTCATTAAAGTAATAATTTGTTGGATATGCTTTATATAATATACACTGTGAGCCATAAATATAGCTAGAGATGGCATATATTATTTTTTCCTATTAATGAGTCATCCTGTAGGAATCATTTGTGCTTGAATTTTAATAAGACAATAAAGAAATTTATGATCCCTCTCTTGATACTCAACGGGATGTTAAACTCATTGCAAAAACTGTACATATTGAAAAAAGGTAATTTTTTATACTACCCTGTAGTTTTAAATTATGTCCGTCAACTTTGTATGTTCTAACATTGTTACGTTAACAAATGTTCAGTATTTAACTGGGCAGAATCTATATATAAATAGGCAAAGACAAAACGATTAGGTACCATTTTCTCCTCTGTCTCTCAATCGATTTTCTTCATTTTTGTTTTGTCTAGTAGCTACTGACGACCTTCAGTGCAGAATGCTAATATTAATTTATAATAATGGTTCAATTATTAAATAAAATGTAATAAAAATTCATTATTTACGTCATAATGTCAACGCCAAACAACTGAATGCGCCGCGTGCCGCCACCGCCAGACTCAAAACATTGAGTAATTATATATAGAGGGACCAATGCTGTTTATCCTTAGAGCATGTACATGTACATGGCATGCAAGAGTTGTTATTGTTTAGTGGTAAGGTAATCGTTGTACACTATAATTATACAGGGCGATTCCAGATAAGTTCAAAATCAGTTTTTTCGTGGGTGGCACATAAGCAGTTGCATATAAAGGGTGTTTAAAATACAGAGTACAGTGCAATTATTAATAATAAAAAAATTAAATAGGGAAGCCCATTACAGAGATGCATATACAGAGTGGCGGAAATGGAAATGCAACATTTCGAAACCCATAAGCAGTTGTATATATAGGGAAAATGAAATATAGGGTGAGAGGAATTAAAGATACACAGGATGATGATAAAAAATGTTAGAAACGGAAATGATTTATGGAGTAGCCCACAAAGAGTTCCATATATATGATGATTGAAATATAGGTCAGAGTAGAATTATAATTACAGAAGATAGTAAAAAATTTCATAAACAAAAAGAGTAAATACGGTGGCTCATAGGCAGTGGCATAAACAGAATGGTTTACCGGGTGGTTCAAAAATGTTAAAAAATATTATGCGTGGTCCATGAGCAGTTGCATATACAGGGTGATGGAAATATATAATAAGATGGAATTATTATAATGAGGATTTTAATAAATGTTTGAGAATTGAGTGCAATTATAGCTATACAGGGAGGTTAGAAAAAATAAATATGTAGGGTAGCCCATTAGCGGTTGCTTTGTTGTCATATTAATTTAAGAATTACGAATTTGAACACAAATAAAGTCCTATGAATTATATCTGAAAAAACTTGAATTTCTTTACCTATTTGTAGAAGCGAGATGTAAGACTGACATCTAGGATTTTCGAGGAAACTATCACACAGAGGTTCCGAATGTGGATCCGTTCCGTGTAATTGCTGTTCTCCCTAAAGTCCTAGGATAGAATGTCACGATAAGATTTTCAGGTTATTTAACTTGCCAGAGATACTGACACAATTGGTCGAATTTCGACCACTGGGCGACAGCTAGTATTATTAAAATTGTTTTACTAGTTTTCGAGATATAGGGTGTTAAACATCGGAAATGTCTCGATTTTTCTTATCAGATTTCTTATAACAGACTTGTACTATTTTCGTTTATTGCAGGAAACGTAATTTTCAGATTAATTGACAAAAATATTGAGTAAAAAATTTACCATTAATTACAGTATGTTTCCAATATATGTTTTTTTCAGAAAACTAATTTTTTTATTATAACGATGAATGCATAAGATGTAATCGACCAATTAATAAGAAATGAGTTCTTGGACGTGTTCATTTATTATACAGTGTGCGTCGTAAATATAGCTATCGTGAGCATATACCATTTTAACCATTAATGAGTAACCCTTTATAAACTACAATATTTCAATTTGTACAATTTTTGAAAACCTGTAGAATTTAGTTCGATGAGTCTCAGATTTGCATAATCTAATATAAAAAATCCAGGACGCATGATTTATACCCTTTAGCAATATTTACAACTCACACTGTATAATGTATGAACACGTCCAAAAATTAATTTCTTTAACATTGTATCAACTGAGCTTCTTATGTATTCAACGTCATCATAAAAATTGAATTTTCTAAAAAGACATGTTACGCATATGGGAAACACCCTGTAATAAAAAATAATTAATAGTACATGATGATTTGAGTAATACACTTATTACAAAGTGTATTACTCAAATCATCATGAATTTCAACTTCCACCAACTCAATCCAATTAATAGTACTTTTTTGTACAATATTTATGTCAAACAATGTGCAAACCACGTTTTCAGCAATATCTATTATGAGTTTAACACCCTATATCTCGAAAACAAGTCATACAATTTTAATAATATTCTGCTCAGTTAAACATTTGTTTACGTAAAAATGTAATAACCTGCAAAGTTGACGTAGAAAATTTAAAACTACGGGGTAGTATAAAAAATTATCTTTTTTCAATATGTACAGTTTTTGCAATCAGTTTAACATCCTGTTGAGTATAAAGGGATGGATCATATATCTATTTAATGCATTATTAAAATTGCAGCACGAATGATTCGTACAGGATGACTTATTATTAGGAAAAAATAATCTACCTATATTTATGGCTCACACTGTATATTATATGAATCATATCCGAGAAATTATAACTTCAACGAAATGTTAATTGTGCAATAACATCTTCCTATGTTTTTAACGTTGTAATAAAAAATATATTTTTTCCAAAATCACATGTTACGTATTTTTTAAATACCCTATAATCCACCAAAACTTATGGCAATTGTTTTGTGAAATATTTATGTCCAATAATGTAAAAATCACAATTTGTCCAATAACCGGAAATAAAACACGTCTATCACGGGAAATCTCATATCAAGAATTCGGTATTTTCGATGTTTAACAACCTGCATCTCCAAAACTAGTCATAGAATCTGTTTGAGCCAATGGACACTTTTTGTCAGAACGTCAACTTCTACAACATACCAAAATTTCAAACAATTTGACGAAAGTCCATTTTTCCATATGAAAGGTGTCTGGTCTTTTGAGGTGCTCAATTGTAATTACACATTGGAAAAGAATCATAACTTGTTTGAAATTATATAAACCCATGTATTTCTTAATAAGTTGTATATATGAAAACAAACCTTGAACTTATGTATTAGATTTTTCTTTTATTAAATTATATTAGATTTAAACCTTAAGTTTACTGCGACATTAATGTCAGTCAACGATTTACGTGTAAATTGTCAATTTATTAAATGTAAGTTTTTTGGGTTTTGAGGAGCGGGTCCGAATTACATAAAGTTATTTGACCAAAGAGGTAATTAATATGATAGATATAATGTCTCAAATCTCCCTGTGACATTTCTTATACCATGCTCTTCGTACTCCTTTATAATATTAATTTAAATCAACTCTCGCCCTTTATTTCCTTATGCGAAGCACCATCTTTTGGTCATTTACCGTACTATCCACTATCCACAATTAGTGTTCACTTTTAAAAAGTGTGGTTGGCCCACCTCCTTAATACACCCAGAATAGGGGCCAAAAATAACAGACATGAGAAAGACATTAACATAATCTATAACGTCCAGTATAAAAAATCTTAAAAATGTTAAATTTGTGAAAAGGTTAAAAATTTAAAAATCTAAAAACTTCCAAACAGTGAAAAAGTACTAGAAACATAAAAAAATTACAAAATGTCAGGAATATAAAATGTCGACGATTTCAAAATGATTGTTGATGCTAATATTTTTTTACAAATTTGCTCTATACGAAGGAGTCATCTAGAAAACAATAATTTCTCAATGACATTAAAAAAGTGTGAATTTTTTTAACTCTTAACTTCAACTCACTTATGGCCAAAAAATTATAAGTCTTTGTACACTGCATCTCAATAATATAATGTGAGTTTTCAATGACTCAAATTAAAGTAAAGGCTAATCGTAAATGAAAACGATAAACAAAAGCACATAAAAGCTCTATAAATAATGTTACCCGTTTTATAGCAATGACGTAGTAACAAGAGTTCTCAATTATTCCATTTAATTAGCGTCCTTGTTTATAGGTACCGAATGTTTTAATATACATACACCATGCTACTATATTACTTTAGGTGTTTTGAATGAAAATAGTTCATCGTTTTATTTTAGGTGTCTGCTTTCAAAAGCTCCACAAAGCAACGGGTCAGCAATAACGAACATCCCTTAATAAAAACCCGACCATGAATTGGTCCATTCGTTTCTTTCGAATGGCAAGGATATAAACACATACATAAAAATTAGATGCCTCAATAATGTTTATGGGCTCTACATAATAGATCGTATAAAGTTCCGCCAATATGTATTGAGCGGTTAAGGTTCCTAATGTCAAGAAACACGAACAATTTACAGATATTTCAGTATTTTGTAAAAAATAACTAATTTCAAGACCCCTTATGCTTTGAAGATATATTTCTCCATTGTATTTTAGATGACTGGGAATCAATTAATAACTTATTCAGCAAAGGTCATCTTTGAGAATTTGTTTTGCAGTTGATTAATTATTTTATCTTACAAATGGTTCGTTTTAACAAGGCCAGTATGATAATTTGAATACTTAAATTTGACAGCGTGAATATTACTTATTTTTAACCAAATTCCAAAAAGGAGGAGGTTATCGATCCGTCGGCATCTTTTTTTTATGTATGCTAAGTAATTATTCAAAAAGGGTTTGATGATTTAAACCATGCACGGGTAACTATATAGGAATTGTCCGTTCAGAGTTTCAACCAGTCGATTGATAAAGACAGATATACACCCAATTATATAGATCTTTGTCAAAAACCTCAGTCGCCGCTATTTAACAAATATAATAAGTTTTCTGTTATTAATGGTTGCGTGGATTGTGTCCATGAATATATTTATCTCTTACTTTTATATAGACAATAAAGGACAAACATTTAGAAATAACGAAACTACTGTTTTGTGAAAGTATAGGAAAACTTTTATTGAATTGTGAATTGTTGTAAGTTAAGTTGATGCTCTCATATTTCATTTTATTTTGTATTCATTAAAATCATGGTAATCTGTTGCTGTCTTCCCTTTTATGGAAATACTAGTTTAAATACACTGATGCATCGGTTCCCAAAAGAAACTGAGGTAAATAAAATAATTACATGAAAATATGTAACTGTATTTACTAAATAATATTTATATTTTGTATAATAAAAGAAATATATTTGCAGCTGCTTCAAATTTAGGTCAACCAGATTAATAATAGTAAACTGTTGAACAAAACGCCCCAACAAATTAGGATGTCTTACAGAGTGTGTGATGCTCACTTTTCCTCAGAAAGCAAGATTTGTTGGGGCTTAACAAGAAGGAAATCGAACTTGAAATTTGGTGCCGTTCCTTCATTATTTCATAATCATGGTATGTAATTTATTTCATAATAGTTTTGATGTCAGTACAGTACATTATTGTAAAATTTCTTAGATGAGAAAACTAAGGAGAATGTTAACCTGGATTTGGAAAGTGAATAGGATAATATTTGCTTAGATTTATCTTTTGCAACACCACTTGCTGCTAATTTTGAACATTGAAATATATCAACAGCAAAAAATAGAACAGGTAAAAATATTACTACAGTTATATTATATTTTTAATATATAAATATATTTTTATCAGGATATCAGCAGGCCATCTCACCTTCTAAGAACTGTTTGGGGCAAGATCATGGATCAATCAAAAAAGTTCGATTGGAATAAAGACAAACTATGTAACCTTTGATAAAAATTTAATGCTAACCCGTATTTAATTTTCCCGCCTTGTATGTTTTTTCAACCACTCACTTGAGCGCTGTAATCTAGTGAACGTGTTTTGAACGGTGAGTTGACTATCTATATACATATATAAATCTCGTATCTATGATTTAAACTACATTGTACTGAGGAATATTACGGAAAGGCACCATATAATTTTCTATAACGTGAGATTTACGGTTTTCCAGAAAATCAGGAAAAACATTTTTTAAGTTAACTTCAATGAATCTTCAGTTTTCTGTAAATTAGAATATTTTAAATTGTACAGGGTGTTTTGTAACGGTTTTCATTTTGATTCAGCTGAAGTCAATTTCTTTTTGAAAAAAAGTTCTTTGACTAGGTTTACAGGCGAGTAAAGTTGCAGAAAATATCCCATTCGTGTATCAAAAAGAAAAATTGTTGTTGGCGAACATTTGTATACGGTATACGGTTGTAGGTGATTATGTGTATATGTGGGTGTGCGTGCATCGAAATTCAAACATCACCAATGTATGCTGTTGAAATGTAGGGCGAAGCAAAATTACTGTAATATTGAGTGCTACATAAGCCGATGCATATATAGTATGATTGAAAAATAAGGTGGAATAGAATTATAGTTATAGAGGATAGTACAAAAAATTTTTATGGTGGCACATAAGTAGTTGCGTATATAAGGAGATTACAATAAGAGTGGAGTAGAACTGTATTTATAAAGACTGGATCAAAAACGTTAAAAAAATTGTTTATTTTTCCCTTTAATTGCAAGGTATTATATCGGATAACTATTTAATTATTAGAATAGGTCTGCACTCATTAGTACTCTATATTTACTTGCCACTACTCAACTTACGACTAACGAAAGTAACTAGTAACCAATACTTTGTAACGGGTAGTGAGATTAAGAATAACCAATACATAAGAATAATCAAAAAGTCGTTCCCTTTACAGCACTAATACCAGGTGGTTGACATAAGGGTTGAGTAGAATTATAGTTATTTAGAGTGTATAAAAAATATTTGGATTATAGTGCGAGGTATAATTGTAGTTAAAGAGATGAGTTCAAAAAATTTTAGAAGCAGTTGCATATACCGGATGGTTGAAATAAAGGATAGAGTAAAATTATAGTTTTAGAATGGCGACTGAGGTCGGATATAGGCAGCCGAGGTAGACCACCGACCAGATGGATAGGCGACCTTAAAAAGTATCAACAAATTGGGGCGCACAGGCTAAAAATAGAGTAAATTGAATGAAAAGGGATTCATGATGATTATGACGATATTTGGAGATAAAGTGGAGTAATCTATCATTTTATTGCCTAGTTACCTTAATATCTTTATCCTATATATGATCTTGAAAAAAATATCTTTATTTTTCATTTAAATGTATATTTGGTCACCAAAAATAATATTTGGATTTTCTCTACAAATCTCTATATACACTATCTTTGGAAAAATTTAGGTTCAGTAATTTTGGAAGTCAAATTTTCAAGTGTTTTGCAGTATCTAGTGTCATGAAAAGGTCTTTCTACAGGGGGTTTCTGTTAGTCAGAAATAGGTAACCTTAAGAAATGACTAAATCTGCATGTTATACGTCTACCACTAGTTTAAAAAGGTTAAAAGCACGCTTTGATCGAACACCCAATTATAAAGTGAAGAACAAATCATAGTTTAAATAACCTTAAAAACAAGTTTTAATGGCAAACCGTCCAAAAAAGTAAAAATTGTTTTTCAAATAGATATTAAGATTTTATTCAACACTAATAGAAAGTTTGAAGACGCGAGATTTAAGGCCGACATCTAGGATTTTCGAGAGAATCAGTACACAGAGGTTCCGAATCTGGAGCCGTTCCGTGTAATTGCTGTTCTCTCTCTATCAACTTCTAGCACAGAATGTCACGATAAAATTTTTCAGGTTACTTCACCTGTCAGAGATATTGAATACTCTCTTCGAGGTGTCATTCCTTTGTACGCAAGACAATATATATATTATATCAATATAATACATATTGTTTCCGGTTAGGGAACCTTCATCAGTTGCGCTTCCCATAATTGAATGTCCTCTCGAACACTTTTTTATGCATTTGATGCATTTCGTTAAATTTGAAGACGCGTACAAAGGAATGACACCTCGAAGAGAGTATTCAATATCTCTGACAGGTGAAGTGACCTGAAAAATTTTATTGTGAAATTCTGTCCTAGGAGTTGAGAGAGAACAGCAATTACACGGAACGGCTCCAGATTCAGAACCTCTGTGTACTGATTCTCTCGAAAATTCTAGATGTCGGTCTTATATTTTGCGTCTTCAAATTTAACGAAATGCATCAAATGCATAAAGAAGTGTTCGAGAGGACATTCAATTGGGGGAAGCGCAACTGATGAAGGTTCCCTAACCAGAAACAATTTGTATTATATTGATATATAATATATATTGTCTTGCGTACAAAGGAATGACACCTCGAAGAGAGTATTCAATATCTCTGACAGGTGAAGTAACCTGAAAGATTTTATCGTGACATTCTGTCCTAGGAGTTGAGAGAGAACAGCAATTACACGGAACGGCTCCAGATTCAGAACCTCTGTGTACTGATTCTTTCGAAAATCCTAGATGTCGGTCTTACATCTCGCGACTTCAAATTTAACGAAATGCATCAAATGCATAAAGAAGTGTTCGAGAGGACATTCAATTGTGGGAAGAGCAACTGATGAAGGTTCCCTAACCAGAAACAATATGTATTATATTGATATATAATATATATTGTCTTGCGTACAAAGGAATGACACCTCGAAGAGAGTACTAATAGAAAGTCTAATTAAATTATTTTTTATCCGTTCATAACAAAATAACTTGACAAAATTTATAGCAATTACACCAGGCTTTTTCACAAAAAATGTATTCATTTGTCAGTCACGTTGTTATTATTTTATTCATTAAAAATCATTTAAATATATTGATTAAGTGGACTTTCTATTAACAAAAATCCTAATAGTTAACAATTAGTTGTTTACTCTTTTGTTCGGTTTTGATATAAAATCGTTTTCTAGATTTTTCTACTAGTATTTACTTCCTACAGACTGACTAAAGGTATAAAAGGTATACTTAAAATATATTTCATTATAATTCCTCTGTAAATCTTTAATTTTTTATAGACTTCCCAATTTTAAAACCTAAATAAAATGCCAAGATTCAAAAAACGAATATTATCTTACTTTTCCTGGCCTATTGACAAATTCCCTTTGATGATATAAATTAGATTCAAAGGGGGTGGATAATTTCCTTAAAAGCTGACTTTGCTCTTCTAATGAGCGTAGTGACAAGAGGACCGCTCGGGTGCTAAATGATGTAATGCAACTATGAATTGACGCAATCCGCTTATGTGTGCTGCTTATGCAATTAGCTTGCATTCATTAGTAAACGGGGGATAATTGCAACAAACATTGTTAACAATTCCACCAAAAAGTTATTCAATCAGATACGTGGTTTCACCAAATATTACTGACCTGGGATTATTACAAAAATCATCGTCAAAAAGTCGTCCAAAAAATGAAATTGATTTAAACACTTATGCGTTAAGTAAATTTTAATAACTTACCAATTAATTATGAACTTCCCTTACGCAGTCAGTCTACTATCAGCTCTCTTATCTAAAATGGAAAAAAAATCATGAAACTCATAGGCTGTATTTCTAATAGTGGATGAATGATTAGAATGAATTTGTAAATAAAAAATCAACTAACAAAATACCAATATTACATTCTCGATATTACCTTTAAATCGACAATATACCGAATGAAATCAATGGTTTACAATAAACTGTTAATTTATTCATTATAATCTCTAAAATATAAGCCAAAATAGTAAACTATCACGTTTTGGTAACAGATATATTACTATCAATTATATATCAGAGCATAAAGATACGAGAATATTCTAGATGTCCCGAATGGAACCTCTCATACTTTCTACATGGTCTTTTCGATAATTCGATCATGTGGCCTATAACGTTAATTTTAGTTATTGGTTTATAACTCTGCCTTCTCCCATGTTCTGATCATCCCGATCAGATTTTTTTACTTTATATGGAACCCGCCGTCTTAGCAACAAATGACGGCCAGGAGAATGGACTACTACTTCCGCTTCCCCCACTCCATTCGTGTATACAGGCAAGATAGTTGCCATGCAGAAATGACGCCCTTGTCATCCGATCATTGTGCCGAGGGTATTAAACGTACATTTCTATATTAACAGAAAATTTCTGATTTGTTTCCTTCTAAGAACAAAACCTCCCCTCGAGACCTACCCATTTGCCGTCTTCTAAACCAAAAGCTGGCCCGGGGTGGTTGCTGGTCCACCACCGGGCGCCTCCCCAGGTGGCGGATAGGGGACGCTCTCCAGCAATGGGGAGTACTGAGGACTTCCTCAGGGCGGACCAAAATCAGATAGGGGAAGGAACCCCGAAAATAAACCATTCATGGATATGGGTGATAAGGTCAACTTAATACCCCAGGTGGGTACCTCTGCAGAGGATAATCCCACCACCGGTTCCGATCGAGTGAAAGCCTCGGTGGCCGGTGCACGCTCCACGGATTCTGGGGGGAGCGAATTATCACTGGTTCCGTCACATGGTGACAAGAAGAATAAGAACACTGCTAATGGTACAACATCGACCATTAAAACTAGAGCTGGCAGCAAGACACTATTCAGCCAAGTCCTCCAAAAGGCGGATAGTGCAGTTGACGCCTCCCAAAGGGCCACAACTGAGAGTGGCGCTCCAAACAAATTAGGAGCAAAGATCGATGAGCTCTTGAAGTTCATTGGGCCTAGGCACAATGTACATCATGAGATCAAGAAACTGGCACACGCCATTAAGTCAGAATATGACAAATATCAGACGTCAACGACGCGGCCACCTCCTGTAGCGAAACCTGCTACAACACAGACATCGCCAGTAAAGGTGTCAAACACTCAGACACAAGGTGAAAAGCAAAAGGAGGTCCCAAAAGCGGCTGCCTCAAAAGCAGCCAACTCAAAACCGACTGCATCAACACCGGCGGCCCCAAAGCAGGCGGCTTCAATAAAAGTAGCCTCAGTAGCAAGGACCTCGCCACCGAAGGCCTCGCCTTCAGTAGCCCCATCAAGTAAGGCACCACTAGTTAAAACTCTTAAACCGGTGCTACCTAGCAAGCTAAAGCCCGGTAAAGAAGGTTGCCAGAACATCGGGCAAACCACCCAGGCAACAACAAGTAGGGTGGTCAATTCAGAAGCGGAGAGAAACAATGTATTAAAACCCAAGTTTAAACCGCAGACCAAAAAACAACCTTCAAACCAGTCGACTGACTGGCAAGTGGTAAAGAGGAAAAAGGCCCCGAGGACCAATAAGCAAAAACCAGCCCAACATTGTACGCTGCTTATAAAGAAAGGCGAGAAGAGCTCCCATGCAGATATCTTGCGAGGTATCAAGAATGATCCCACCTTGCAGGATATAGGCAAAAAAGTCAATAAGATCCGACGAACAGCTAAGGGAGATCTACTTTTGTTATTCGCCAAGGCAGACGCTCAGGAGATGGAGCGCTATTGTAACGCCATCAAGAATAAGCTCCCAAGCGGGGCCACTGTACAATCTCGAATACCCCAAATCGAGATTGAAATTAAAGACCTGGACGAGATCAGTACCAAGGAAGAGGTAGTAAACCTGCTCAAAGATAATATCGACGGCCTGGCAGAGATCACTGAGGAGGCAGTGAAATCACTTCGACGGGCATATAGATCAACACAAACGGCAGTTGTTTGTCTCCCAGAGGTCCAGGCCAAGAAAGCCATCGCACTTGGAAAGCTGAAACTTGCATGGGGCACAGTACGTGTTCGCGAGAGGATCAGTCTTCGACGGTGCTTCAAATGCTGGCACTTTGGGCACAACGCCCAGGCGTGCAGAAGCAAGACTGACCGAAGCAGTTGTTGTCACAGATGCGGAGGCGCTGGTCACAATGCCACGGCTTGTCAACAACCTGCCAAGTGCTTACTCTGCAAAGAGAAAGATAGTAGGTCAGACTGCCGGCACGTTGCGGGTAGTTGGAAATGTCCGATCTACCAACAGGCGATGAGAGCAGCACAAGCCCGTAAATGAAAGTACTGCAACTCAACCTCAACCATTGCGAAGCAGCCCAAGACCTACTGGTACAGCGGGTGCGGGAATTGGATTGCGACGTAGCCATAATCTGCGAGCAGTACAAAAACTTCGACACCCTGTCCTGGGTAAATGACACAACGGACAGAGCAGCGATATGGGCTTGCGGTAAACTTCCGTTCCAACAACTCCCAAATACCCCCGAACCATGGCTTGTGAGAGCCAAAGTGGGAGGGGTCCACTTCTATAGCTGCTATGCACCTCCTAGTGCACAGCTCGAGGAGTTCGAGTTATTCTTGGACACCTTGGCGGAGGATGTACGGAAGCGTGAATCGGTCGCCATCGCAGGAGATTTCAACGCCTGGGCAATTGACTGGGGCTGCCGGGAAACGAGCGCGAGAGGACGAGCTCTCCTTGAGACCATGTTTTCGCTCAACCTGGTACTCCTCAACACAGGAGCCGTAAGCACATATCGCAAAGGCACAGCCAGCTCCATTATCGATGTGACATTCGTTAGCAGCAACCTAATTAAAGGGGGCTGTGAGTGGCGGGTCGATGAGGAGTTTACTAATAGCGACCACCAAGCTATTATATGGGAAATCAACACCACTCCCAAACGAAGATTGTGTGTCAGTCGTGCGAGGTCACAGCCAGTCGGTTGGAACAAAAATGCTTTCGATGCTGATTCATTCGCCTTGGTTATGGAGCAGGAACCATTGTCAATAGCAACAAGCGCAGAAGCCACTGCCAAAGAGGTAATGACAAGCGTTGTCAAGTCCTGCGATGCTTCCATGCCAAGGAGACGGCAGAACAACAGCCGCCCACCAGTTTACTGGTGGAACGACACGATCTCACAACACCGACGAGAGTGTCTCAAAGCACGAAGGCTGCATCAACGAGCACGGAGACGTGACAGGGTCACAACAGAAGAACTAAGGCTCGACTATGAGATCAAAAGACAACAACTACGAAGAGCCATTCTCTCAAGCAAGAGATCCTACTGGAAGGAATTGTGTGACGAAGTTAATCAAGATCCATGGGGAAAACCGTATAAAATCGTGATGCATAAAATTAAGGCCCCTCCCATGACTTCAACGAAATGCCCCGAATCATTGCACCGCATTGTCACTCACTTGTTTCCTGCAAAGCCTGAGCTACCCGCTAATCCTTCGTGGCAGGTGAGGGACGAAGATATACCATCAGTGACTATGAGTGAGCTGATGGGCGCGTGCAACCGGCTCCAAAACGGTAAGGCTCCCGGTCCAGATGGCATACCTAATATCGCGCTAAAATGCGCCATAGCCAATAGGCCTGACATGTTTCTACACATGTATGAGACCTGCCTAAAGCAGGGGGTTTTCCCGAGTAAGTGGAAAAAGCAGAGGCTTGTGCTCCTCCCTAAAGGGGGAAAGAAACCTCCAGACGAACCGTCATCATATCGTCCCCTCTGTATGTTGGACTCTGCGGGAAAACTCCTTGAAAGGATAATAGCAGATAGGCTGGAGCCCTACGTTGAGCCGAAACTTTCCACCGACCAATTCGGGTTCAGAAAGGGGAGATCAACCATCGATGCCGTGACACTCGTTACCAACATCGCCAGAGAGGCTATCTCGGGAAAGAGATGGAGAAGAGGTGGAAAAAAGTACTGTCTAATAGCCACCCTGGATATCAAGAACGCCTTTAACTCGGCCCGCTGGGACCGCATTTTGGAGGCTCTTGTCAGGATGGAAGTTCCGCAGTACTTGCGCAGAATGGTTTCAGCCTATTTCAAGGACCGCATCTTGTTGTACCAAACTGAAAATGGGCAAGTAGACTATAAGATCACAGGAGGTGTACCTCAGGGCTCTGTTCTTGGCCCCCTCTTATGGAACGTAATGTACAACGACCTGCTCCTGCTCGGCCTGCCTGAGGGCGTCAGGCTAGTGGCATTCGCCGATGATGTGGCATTGATCATAGTGCGCAAGCACATAGAGGAGATACAAACAACCTTCTCATTCGCTATAGCCACAATTCAGCATTGGATGCTCGCAGCGGACTTGAGTTTAGCAGAACAAAAGACCGAAACACTTCTTGTTAGCAGTCGAAAGGCAAGGGAAACCATCACCCTCAAAATAGGCGACTCCTACATACAGTCGCAGCCCTTCATCAGCTATTTGGGGGTGCTCCTGGACACACGGCTCAACTTCAAAGAGCACATAATCGCGGCCAGCAAGAAAGCAGCTGGGGTACAGGGGGCATTATCTAGAATAATGCCGAATGTCGGAGGCCCTAGACAGATAAGAAGACAGCTACTGGCAACAGTAACTACTTCTGTTTTGTTGTACGGGGCACCGGTATGGGAGAAATCGCTCGAGCTACCATCGTACCGCCGGAAAATGAAATCAGTCCAGCGGCTCTCAGCGATTCGAGTGGCATCATCCTACCGCACTGTGTCTTACGAGGCGGTGAGTGTGATTGCCTCTACCCTACCAATCGACATCCTGGCTGCAGAAAGGGGACGGCTTTATCGCAGAAAGTTAGAGAAAGACCAACCGACAGGAAACAGCGATGAAAGAGCCATGAGTCTAAGGCAATGGCAGGAGAGGTGGGACAACTCTACTAAAGGAAGGTGGACATATCGATTGATACCTAACATCAGTCGTTGGGTCAACCGCCAGCATGGGGAGGTTGGGTTCTACATCACTCAACTCCTGACTGGACATGGATGCTTTCGAGCATACCTGCACAGGTTCAGGAGGGCAAACTCCCCAAACTGCCCACACTGTACGGACGTGATAGAGGACGCGGAACACGTGTTCTTCTCCTGCCCCCGGTTTCAGGATCAACGTGCTGAAGTGGAGAGGATTCTGGAGACTAATATCGTTCCAGAACAATTAGTAGAAGCCATGCTGAAGGGCCCCCAAGCCTGGAAGTTGGTATCAGATTACGCGGAGACTATCCTCAAAGAACTCCGCAATACGTTCGAGGAGTAGGCTTTAGAGGCTTTCAATGTAAGAGCAGTAAACATCTGCAATGAACCACCCTTGCGAAGTAGTATTGACTAAGAGTGCCGCAGGGGACCATGGTTGTAGGAGAAAGAGGTTAGGGTTTTAGCGGGTATACGGTATACTGGTTTCAATGCAACGATTTACTCTTGCTTTGGAGTCATTACATCGGGAGTCCCGCACGACGGCCAGCACGTGCTAGCTAAGTACGGAATGTATTTCCCCCCTCTTCGGATAAAAAAAAAAAAAAAAAAAAAAAAAAAAAAAAAAAAAAAAAAAACCAAAAGCTGGAGACGCTTCTGTCTACAGATGCTACAGTACCGCATTTTATAGTTTAAGGCACTGAATCTTGGACATATCTAACTTTAATTGGGCTGATCCAAGTTTTGTAGGTGAGGAAAAACCCTTCTAAATCCAATTTCTAGAGCTCTATTTTCATCTCTCCAATTGATTCCTCCTCATAATTGTTCCTATCCTTCTACCGTTTACATGAAAACCTCATTGAAGCTACGTTTTTATTGGTTAATATAGGCAACACGATTTCCATATTCAAAAACATCAGTATTTTGCCTCAGATCAAACATAATCTCATACTCTCAAATGATAGTCATATCCCTTATGAAGTTAATATTGAGACTTGCCAGGAAGAGTTTAAGACGGATGCTGGATTCAACTAATCAGTTCTAGTTCTGTATCAATCCTGTGTAGCATCGTTGCCGGTAATCGGTCCCAGAATCACAGTTTTGACAATGACCTTCTCGGATTAACAATTGCTGTGGCAGTCTGACCCTGCAGTTCTTCTTGAAGTGCATCAAAAACAGTCTACTTTGGTGGACTCGTGTTACCCTGGGTTGTCTCTTCACATACCTTCTTGACCTCAGACAGAAACTGGCCGAACATGCCTTCCATCTGGTTGATTAACTCTGGGTCTCTATGCCCGAATGAAACTGCTCTCACCCATAGTTTGGACATATGCGTCATTCACTACTTTATGCTACTAGAATTAAAATAAGACTATACGTACAAGAGCATATGTATATGAGAACATTATAAGTAGCCACAAATGACACTTGTCACTTTTCATACGATTTTCTCTTCGCTAATATAGAAATTCTTGAGCTACTATGGGTGTAGTCATTACTTTTAGCCGGGGTGACAGTACGGAAACCTTTGGATATTATTAGTAAATATAGGAATTAAGGTTTAGGGGAAACCTATATGATCTTGGAACTAGATGGTGAAGTTGTATTCCGATTTACGTTTTTAATAGGTTTACATACTTTTAAACCGTAAAATGCTACCTCATAATATCCAAGGTATAACAAAATCAGCCAACCATACGGGGGTTGACGTACGAGGAAATTAGAAATTAGACAAAAATTGTAAATATAATATTAATTACTCTTATTGACAACTTAATTTACTATCGTTGATTTTTACTGAGACAAAGTATTAGTTATTCGTGACTTTTTACCAATACGGCCGTTTATTCAAACGCTGAAATGACTGACATGAACTTCGTCTTTGTAATGGTAATTCCTTTGAAACGTCGAGAAGATGTACTGCAACATATCCTCAAAGTATACACCCTCATCACACTTTGTTTGGACGGCTTCATCAACGACTAAGAGAAACAGGCAGCTTGAAATCTAGAAAACATGATTGTGGTCGCCACTATAGTAGAACACTCAAATTAGAAGAAGCTATACTTAATTTAATTGACGAGGAACACGACACCAGTACTAGAAAAATTGCTTTACAGCTGCATGTTGTTCTTATGACGGTATTTGACATCTGAAAGGAACAGCAGTTATATTCATATCATGTATAACCGTCTTTCATGCTAGATATGATTAGGCAACACACAGAAGTTCTTAAGCATATTTTATTTACGGATTAAGCAAGTTTTTCAAGGGAAGACATTATTATTAAACACATATGGCGGAAGAAAATCCTCATGCTATGGTTGAAGCTCACCACCAGGAACGTTTTTCTTTAAACTTATGAATTGGAGCCATTGGAGATCACCTAATGGCCGAAGATCTGCCAGTTCTACTTTAACCGATTTCTTTTCAATCGAATACGAAAATCTATGTGTCAACGTCTAGAGTCCTGTGTAATGATTGAACGCTTGCATCACATCATCTTTCAATGATGTACCTGTTTTTGTCAATTTTTGGTAACGCAGTTTGACATAAATTGTATCTCTACAGAATAATTGAAACATTTTTATGTTTGTTACCAAATAGTTGGGTATTTGATCAATTCTATTATATATACTTAATTATATTAATTATATATCCTAGCAAATAGCATCTATGAATGAGCAGATTACAGTTCCAAATTTAATACCGAAGGCCGCAAATTTAAACCCATTAAATTAGGTTAGTCACATCCTGTCAGACAATGTGACATGTACGAAACACAATTAGTCATATGTCTTCGTCAACGCCACCCAATCTATCAGAACAGTGTCACGTAACGTTCATCATATTCTCGGTTGAAGTCGTAAGTTCAGTTGCGTAGAAGAGAAAGAGCGACACATCTTAATGACATTGAAACAAACAGGCTCATCCACGCGGCCGTTGCTTCCCCTCAAGAGTAGATTTCGATTATTAAATTAACTCGAATTGCGATGGACTGCTACCAAATTGATTCAATTTGCATCAAAATAGTTTCCGGCTCTTTTCTTGCGGCTTATCTCGTTCCGTTTTATAGTTCACGGATGTGGTGACTCAGAAATATTCTTCAATCAGTTGAGTAGCTATACACTTTTTGGTATTCAGATGTGTTGTCTTTGTAAAAGTGTATGAACAGCTCCATAAGGATTTCGTATTGTTTCTTTTTAATATAATAAATTATTTCTGTTTTCTTTAAGTCTAGTCAAATCAAATACGTGTTAAAGTTCAAGTAATGTAAAACTTGTATCATAATAAAGATATGTCTATTCTGGAATAGAGGGCACTGAACTTTTAATAAGATTTGCTTCAAAATTCTTTTGCAACAAGCAAAGTATATCCAACCATTTTATCTAAAATACTTAACCTACGCAATAATTCCAAGTTTGTCTATATACCATTCAATGAGTAGAATAAAATGGGCAATGCTTTAAATTCTTATTAATCTATTTATTTATTTATGTGTTTATTTATTTATTTACGGCCTTCACACCCAATTAACTGAAATCTATACATAAATAGACAAAGACAACACGGTTGGGCACTATTTTCTCCTCTATCCCTGAATCGATTTTCTGCAGAATCCTAAAATGTATTTATAGTATTGGTTTATTCATTAAATAAAATAAAATAATAAAATTCAGTGTTTCGGTCAATACCAGATAATAGTAACAGTGCCGCCAGATTGCTTGGACAGAAAATCGTATTGGTGGTTTGATTCAAATTATTGAAATAGAACCCACGAAAAATTATACTATATATAATCCTGATTTATTGGGCTGTTGCAAGTTTGCAACTTTCTTTACATTGTAAATATGATTTGTCAACTAATATTAGATTTATATTGCACTTAGTCAATTTATGCCTGATAATATTTCATAAATTTTAGATTTTATTATTTATTTTTGCCGGATACGTTTGATATAATTTGACTAAGATTGCAACAATCATGAATCTATTCACAGATCGTGATTCGCGACAAATAGGTAGGTCTGGCAAGCCTGACTTTCATGGCCAGCTGGCGATTTTGGTTGACATTTTATTCAGTCAGGGAAGTTTTCAATGTATTTTCAAGATTCCAATCTGAACTCACTGAAAAAAAATTATCAATAATAGGTGTACTTTCCTAATATTAATTAACAGTAGGTGGTTCCTATTTCTTTATATTTTCGGCATAAAACAGAAATCGTCATGGGTAAATAGGTAAGTGGGTTTAACTCACATTGTTGAATACTGAATCTTAAGATATGTAGTAGTTTAAAGTTTATCAATATCTAGTTACGTATTGTAAGCATACTAACTTTTGAATTAGTTTCTTGCGTTTTCTTAGGAGTTGAACTGTAAAATATTGTTTAATATAGTGTTAACATTTTAAAATAAACAAGGCGTCTATATTTTACTTAAAAGAAACATATAATTAATATTTTAAAGATCTGTTTAAAGTATACAGAAATTCAGTGTGTCTACTTATTTATTATGTTACATTTTTTCTGGAGTAAAATATATTTTATTCTGCATATTCTTTATTTGAAATCTTAAACTGGCTTCCCACGGTGCGTGATAACAAAGACGCGCCGTGAAGCCTCGCGCGAACATGCCGCCCCGTGGGAAGGGTGCTGCTTGAGGTGGCTCGTGAAAATTCATGCAGGGACGACGGATTCACTGTGAATCGGTGACGGCACATGCCTAATCACTTATATCCTTGTTTGGCTTTTAGTTGCTTAGTATTAATTGAAGCTTTATATAATGGAGTAGGCGAATGAAATTATCATTGAGTTCATTACATTGTATGAAAATGAACACACAGCTTCATAGAACACGAAATGTACAAACCACAAGAAAAGGTACGACTAATGTGGTCCGTGGACTTGAACCCAAGATAAATTAAATGTTATTGTTGATGACATCATTATTAAAAAATTAAAAAAGAAAAGTGACACTTTAGTGGCAATATACTGAAACTTAAGGAGTAAAATTAACGAATCTACGAAGACTCGCAGTGGTGCAGAAGAAATTTTTAAACCTGAGTTGCTCTTTTACAAAGTCATGTCTATGTTTCTAGTTCCAAAGTAATGTCCACTCTAAATAATATAACAAGGGCTTATGCAAGAGATTGTTTTTCTCGCTGCATTGTGAGTAACTAGCCTATTCCTGAACCCCATAAATTATAGTAGGCTCGAGCGCAAACGGCCCTTAGGAAGAATGGCGTCCCGAGTTTGCTCAATTCTAATAACTAATTCGTAATCAACGACCCTAAAGAATATTTAAAAAATTTAGTCAATTTTGTTATTTTTATTTTGGAAAACTTTTTGGCAATAGAGGTCGCCATATTGTATCCAGCATGTTAAATTTTTCAATTCTGTAATGAATTCATAATCAGGGACTTCAAGAATCTCCTGATAACAATTTGGAGAACATTTCCTTCATTTTTTTAAATTTTGGCCAGGAAAGCGGTTGGCCCCATAGTGTAAGGGGGAATAATTAGGATCGTCTAGGTATGTTCAATATTCTACCTGAAATTGTCCCTGAAAATATACGCATTTAAAGATAAATAGTTGATGGAGCTTCAAATGACCATTAATAAATATAGCATCACATGGCATACTCATATTTTGTGAGTAAATCCTCAGCATTTCAGAATTCAACAATACCGACGTCTGGAATGAGTTTGATAGACATGAAATATATCTTATGCTAGAAACAGCAGAAATAAATTGTTTTTATGTGTTCTTGGGAAATAACAGCACAATCGAAACAAAAATCTGCATATTCAAGGCAAAACCAAACGTTTCCTGGTCTCTTTTGACTTCCTTTTCAATGGCTTTAAAATTGAATCGAAAATATAAAATGAAAAATGAAATTTTGACCCAAAAAAAATTTGTTGGGTCAACCTAAATGTCATATACCAAACTTTCATTTTGCATTTTTAACAGACTTCCAAAAAGGAGGAAGTTATCAATTTGTCTAAAACTTTTTTTATGTATGACAAGCGATTTTTCAAAAACGGCTTGGGCAATTTTGATGATTTAAACTACATTAGATTAAGGAATATTACAAAAAGGTCCCATATAATTGTCTATAACATGGGATTTACGGTTATTTAGAAAATCAAAAAAAAAGTAAATAAGGGACTAGATTTCAGCGATTTTCAATGAATCTTCACTGTTTTTTTCTAAAACTGGTCACGCAATTTGAATATTATAAATTGTATAATACAAAGATATGTTCCTGCTTGATTCGGTACATTTTTCTATAACGCTAAACATAGCATTTTTCTGAAAGTCAGGAAAATGTATGCACAAGAACTATAAACATCATGGTAAATGTCAAATTTTCATCATAAATATCTAGTTTAAATGTCAAGATATGCCATGAAAGTAAGTCGTACAGCGTGTTTGTAATGATTTTCATTTTGATGCTTTTGAAGTCAGTTTATTTTAGAGACGAAGTTAAGTTATAGTCGCGTAAAATTCCAGAAAATATTCCATTAGCTTATTAAAACGAAAATTTGTTATTCCGCCGGTCTCTTCTGTTTGGAATATAGTTGAAGGTGTGTGCGTGCGTGCATGTAATATTAGGTGGTACATATGCAGCTGTATACATAGAATGGTTGAAATATAAGTTGGAATTGAATTAGATATACAGGGTGGCACTAAAAATATTGAATATAGTTATACAGAGTGAATATTGGCGTTATTGAACAGAGAATAATTACAGTTATACAAAAGGCTTTACAAATTGTCAGAAGCAGTTGAGTATACAGGATCGTTGAAATATAAAGTAGTATATAGAGTTATACAGGTCGGTTTAAAAAAGTTATATAGTTTGGAACATAAGTAATTGCTAACACAAGGTGTTTAAAGTAAGGGTGGGGTAAAATTGTTATTATTGAGGATGTATCAAAAATTTGTTATATATGCATAAGCCGTAAGGATATTTGAATTATAGGACGTAGGATGGAATATAATTATAGACATGGATGTGGATGCAATATACAGTGAATTAGTTACATTTATAGAAACTGCTCCAAATAATCAAATAAATAAGAAAGTTAAAATATATTATATAATTATAATCAAGAATATGCCACAAATAGCATTTAGAAGACAAGTAGAAATAAATATATTTTTTTTAAACTCAAGTACGTTTTCTGAGATAACGAAACAGTGAACTAAAAAACACTGCAGATAAAAATTTATTTATACAGTCTGTCATCACGTTTTAAAGGAAAATAAAAAAATATATATATATACTTAGCGATATCTTTGAAATTCCAATTCGAGAAAACATTATCGGTTCCCGAAAAGCTTATTCCTTTTAAAAATCACCAGCATTTGTTCTCAATGTTTACACAGACGCCGAAGCCATAAAAACTAAATAAAATGGAAAGATTTTGGCATTCATACGGCAAATGAACGTAGGCGGACAGCGCCGAATTGGCAGTCGTTTACAAAAACAAACTCAAGGGCCTTTTCTTTCGGCACAGAATGTGGATTATTTAAGAGACAAAGGGCAGTGATATTGATCGGGTGTAAGTCCTTTTCATTTGAAAATGGAAATGCTCCTGTCTCCGGCAGACAAGAATTGCTAATGAAGGCCGGATGTACTTCAAATAGGCAATTTTGGAAGGTTCAGATGGACAGATAGGTAATAGACAATCTTGTGGGAGATTGAGTTCGTTACACATATAAAGTCTTATTGAAAAAAGAAAACCTTAGCAATTTGTAGGGAAATTACTTATTCAACACAAAAATTTACTTGTTGATATATTCTGTTAACATTTTTGAAAATAAAATTAATAAAATCTTAACCTATACTAGACCAAATAATACAAAAATATTTCTATACTGAGAATACATGAATTGAAACGGCAAAAATATTTAATAAATTGACAAGTAGCGAAATGATCTGTACCAGCGTCCACAATTCTTATAATATTGGTGAGGAAGTTTTTTCAAAAATTTGATTACGTAAGTTGTTAGTCAATCATGATGGTGATAGATACGTATAAAATGTAACTATAGTATTGATATGGGTTCTTGTCATTTTCAAACAACGAAACATAAGCTATTGAAAAACGAACAAGATACAAACAAACAGGTGAACATCTTTAAAACATTATTTGGATAATTCAAAGGAATTATGTGATTAAATAAATCTTAGGTACCAACGATGGTTTTAATAAATCCAAAAACATACTTCTATTACAATTTAACTGGTCATAAAGTATAATATTCTTGGACAAGATTAAACTCGTTGTATTTATAGATTTTCTAATATTGAGATTTTATTCTAAAGGTTTGGAAAAGGGTGGCCTGAATCAAGACAAAATATTCACTATCACGGGTGATAAAATTTCCAGTAGTCATTCCTACATAAAACTTATTAGAATCAGGACAGGTTAGCTTATAAACTTCAGATTTGCTATATACGTTGTCTCTATTGTTGGCTGACCTTAATGGAAGGAAACTTCAATAAGTTAGAGATGCTGTCAGAGTTGTCTAAATTGCTCTGTACTTTTCACAAAGGCATTAATACTCTGTTGCACTAATGTCGTTCCTTGTGAAACATTTATTTATTGATTACATTAGTTTACATTAGAATGGATAATATTTAATTCCTAAGTTCAATTAGTGTTTAATGGGAGAATTGGACACGCTATGTAAATCATAGTTCTACATAGAGATAGTTTACTGTTTAACAAAACCAACTAATGTCATCAGCTTATGTTTTGTCGTCTGAGAATAACACGACCTATGTTGAAACCATACTCACGTTTTATAAGTATTCATCCAAGTGAGTGATAAAAAACAGAGTAAATAGTTTGTATATATTGTATATAATATTTTTTTATATTTTCGAGTTCTAGCCTAACCTAACTTAACCCATACGGTGTGTTGTATATTTTCTCACAATCGTTCTAAAATTAAAAAATATACGAGTATATATACTTTTCTTTCACATAACGAGTCGTTCTACCTTTTTTAATTGTTTCATATTCATTTCATTTTCTAATTTAACCCCAAAAAACATTAGGATTATTCTCGTTATGTTTTCATACAAACTTTGATTGAGGCCCAATTCTCCATATATTTTTTTCAAAACTTTAGGATAGGTAATTTCGGGGGAAAGGGACGACATGGGTCAATTTTTGTATATTTTCTTAATTATTTTCTAGTCCATAGATTTTAAAGTTTTAAAAAATACACACTTGTTTCTTGAACTCTTTGATTTTATAAGTTACTTAATGCCGTTTATTTGTTCAAAATACTTTTAATGTTTTTTCTAAATATGAATTTTCCGGTAAGATATGCCATATATTCTGCAGGATTTACAAAAGTTTAGATTTAATTTTTTTGGAGAAAATGGGGGATTTTTGGATTTCTGTATATTTTCTTAGTATCTTTTTGCCAAAACATTTTACAACTCCAAAAATATATATATTTTTTATTTTCAGCCCCTTCATTTTTATTATTTATATAATTATATAATATTTGTCTTCCAGAATTAACATTAGAATTTTAGCTTCACTTTTCCTGTGATCTTTGACTGAGGCTCTATATTTACTATTTTATCAATTCTTTGGGGGTAAGAGGAGAATGTGTTGAATTTTATAAATTTTGTGTAATACTATTTAAATAAAGCATTATAAAATTACAAACAAAATCTATCGTTATAGATTGTATCATGAACTTGGAAAACAGGGTAACTAATCCAAATCCAAATTGTTATAAAATTAATTGCCCTCTTATATATATATATTATGTTCCAATATGCTTATATATTTAAAGTCTTTGGAAGCAATTTGGTACTACTGAGTTCGTAGTTCGTAGAGTTCGTTCTATTCACATACCTCTTTAAAAGGAGTCATTAAATTTTTCTATGATAGAGTTTTATGAACATATGATTTTTTAAAAAAAAGCTTTGTTACCTAAAAGAACTATTAGAACAAAATGAATATCCAGGAAATTTTTTATTTAAAATAATTTGGTCCAGTGCGAGTTGGACTCCCATACTAAGGGTTCCGTGCCACCTTCAAGATTCTAATATTCCAATTTCAGACAAGCAGGAAATGAGTGCATTTCCTTAAATTTACCCTAAAACCTTTTAAAGGAAGCGTTTTAAATTTATAAAAAATATACACTTAGATTTTCCACACATAGACTTTTTATTTTATCTGCTTCAGGATTCGCTTGATTTTTATCAGAATACATATGAATTTAATTTTCTAATTTGGCCCCCAAAAATTAACATAAGAGTTTTATTTTACTAATAAACTTTCAGAGAAGCCTTTTAAAATCTACTGTCTGAGTTTTGTCTGTAGAGTGCAAGATAAAGGGCAAAATAGGTCAACTTTTAAATTATAAATTATTATTTCTGTTATTCAAATTATTTTAAAATACTAATAAAATGTATTTTTCAAAATTTAAATAGTATAGTTTCTAAAGTTATTTTTGTAATATTATATATTTGTAATTCACATAATGAACATTTTATCTGCTATATTACATGATGCGTTTGAAAATTGAATTTTTATTTTCCAGTTAATTGTATAATTTGTCCCCAAAATTACTATGGGGGTTTCTATTATTTTTCATATAAATTTCAAGTGAGCCTCAGTACCTCAAATTATTTTCAAAATTTTGAGTAGTATGGTTTCGGAAATAAAGCGAGAAATAAATTTTTTTTATATCTTTATGTTAATATCTTGTAAACAATTAATTTTAAAAATATGAAAAATATATATTTGTATTCTTCATAAGCCCTTTCATTTGATGTATTGCATGATGCGTTAATTTTTTTTTATTTTTCCTTTAATACTATAATTTGACCCCCAATATTAATATTAGGGATTTCTTCATATTTTTCCTATAATCAAAAAAATTAGGTCTTATAATTTGGGAAATAACGGGGGAAATGGGTAATTTTTTTAAAATATTTGTTTAGTATATTTTAAAATATTCATTTTAAAACAATTAAAAAATACATTTGTATTCGTCACAATGAGCCCTGTGATTTGATATATTATATGATCCATTAGAAACAATTATAATTAGGGGTTTCTACATATTTTTCCAGTAAAGTTCAGGTGAGGGGCTATACCTCCATTTTTTTTCAAAAGTTTACAGCTTATGGTTTCGGAGATATATGGGGGGTCGGTAAAATTTTTAATATTTTTTGTTAATATCTTTTAGTTTATTTATTTTAAAAATATGAAAAAAAATATATTTGTTTTTGTCATAATGAGCCCTTTCATTTGAGATATAATATGATGGGTTGGAAACAATTTTAATTTTATATTTTCCATTTAATTCTGTAATTTGCCCCTCAAAATTAGAAGTAGAAGGTTCTCCTTATTTTTCCAGTAAACTTCAGATCAGACCCTATACCTCTAATTTTTTTCAAAACTTTAGGTTTTATAGTTTCGGAGATAAGAGGAGGGGGGGATTTGTAAATTTTGGTATATTTTCGTTAATATCTTTTTAACTATTTTTTTTAATATGAAAAAAATATATTTGTTTTCCTCAGAATGGAACCTTTCATTTGATGTATTACATGATGCGTTTGAAATTTTTTTTATTTTTAAATTTTCATTTAATTCTATAATTTGCCCCCCAAAATTAATATTAATGATTTTTCCTTATTTTTCCTGTAAAGTTTGGGCAACGTTCTATATTTCCAATTTTTTTCAAAATTTTAGGCTCAGTAGTTTCGGAGATCAGGGGGAGGAACGGTCGATTTTTTTAGTTTTTCCCCCTAGAAGTACCCCTAAAATCAAGATTTCTTCTTTTACGATATGTACTCCTGATCGGGTCACCAAACTATATATTGATACCAAATTTCAACCTCTTCCGTCCAGTAATTTAGGAGAAAATCGCTGTGGTATTATAAGGGTATCCTATTGTATATACGGAACTCTAACAATTGATCAAATCGACAAAAAACTAAGAAACCAAAAAACAACACAAAGTACTTGTAATTTAAATAATAACGCACAAACAGACAAAAGATCCGAAATTATAAATTTTACACGCTATGTTTTTTGATTTGTCCGAAAAAGATCAACGTCTGAGAGATAAATAATAATAATAATAAATAATTAAAGAAGTAAGCAAAGATATGGGTAGGCATATCCAGCAACTGTGTTGTTGTTCCATATTTCTTTGACAGTATTTTGAATTCTAACATGTACATAAATTTCTTAGATAACCATTTGTTGAACTCCTAGATGTTCCTCTTGCCAATTAAGAGATATATATTTTCATAAAGATGGGCTCCTCCTCACAGTGCCCGTGTTTGAGTGCTTGGCTTAATAATGCAAGGGATGCACTAATAAGTTGACTTTTAGAAGCAGATACACATAACCTTGTATCGGACGAAAGGAAATTAAATTAATTATAGGATAACGTTGAATTTAAGGGTTCCACTTAAAAAGATCAAGTTATCCATGGATAACCTTTTAGAGTGGCGATAGTTTCCACCAGTTAAAGCCTGCTATGATATCAGACAACTCTAATATTCACCTTTTTCTACATGTCAACATTTTGACAAAATATCGCATAATCTCCAAACGGTACATTTTAGGTCACACGTATGATGAATAAAGGCCTAGTAAAATTGATAAAGGAATCCAAATATTTAATAATATACATTGGCTTTCAATTGAAAAAAATACAAATCACCCTGTATATCGTTCGAAAACCCAGTGAAAGGATTTCTAGTTTGTACCTCTCACTATTTCTCACCCTCCCATGGTGGCAGATTTTTAAAGAATATGTCAGTATAGCCACAATTTTCCATCCATGCACTATTGACCCATCCTGTACAGAATGACTAATTGACAAATATATCAATCTGCTTTCCCTCAGTTAATTCTGTGGCAATGTTTTTCTATCAGAGGGTAACTAATGTTAATGTTAATTTCTGAAAATTGCCCTTGGAATTTTCACAAAATGATCTTACTACACTTTGATTTTCGATTATCTCCTTTATATGTTTTTCAGATATCGTTGTGAGGATAGAAAACTCGCAGTAAATAACCAAAATAGATCTTTATCTCCTCAATAATGCAGAGAATACTTCAGTTTAAATGTACTCAATTCAAACAATTCTTCTGTAGAATCACAACCATATTGGTTTTCTAGAGTTATTGACTTCAGTGGTAATAAAACTAATTTCTTAAATAGACAAAAAGGTATCTCATTCAACAGATTTAACGAATAAAAGCCCTTTCAATTCTTTAGACTATAAAAAAATTGCTACTTTGACATAACTAATTGCGTGTAGATTTAATCAAGTTAAATAACTTATCTCGAGATGTCAAAACGTTCTTCTCAACTTCAAATAAACCGTCTCAACATTCGGTTCAGACAATATTCAAATATTATGAAATTTTTTCTAATATTAAACCAGAAGGGTACACATAAGCCATATTACGTTTAGTCCCATTTCACGAATACCAACACGTCGTATAATATATGTGCGGTGAAAGATTTCATAAGGTTTTTCCACGTAGAAGCCATTCATCATTTGTTAGGATTCTCAATAACAGCTTCTTATATGAATCATGTCAAGTGGTAAAAGGCAGAAGGATTTTCTGATAAGGAGAAAATTATCTTGGTAAAGGGTTGCTTTTAAAAAGTATCACTATACAATATTGCGTTCTATTCAAAATACCATCCGACGATCTGTAACAATTACTAAAATACAAAAAAATTATGTAGGAATTTATTTAATATAAACAATAAAAATAGATTATTATAGATGACGCGGGTTTAATTTCAAGATTCTTGCACTCACTTGAAACGTCTTTATTTGACCAAAATAAACACAATATTTATTTAAAACAACAACGGTGACTAACACCGCACAGATGTTGTCTACTTTGCCATCTATTACACTTCTCTTCTTCCATAAGGCAATTGTGTATATATAATTACCGGTTCGGGAAAATTAGCCTGTCACTTTTGGTATGGTGTCTAATTCCAGAATGAATTCGAAACAGTGTTTTTATCACCAACCGATTTCTTCGAGAATGCCTTTCTTGTCAGCATTATTTTCTTGAATTTTTTTATCGTTGTTCTGGAAGTTGATAGAGTGTCCTGTTTGGATCAACTTCGAGGACAGTAGAGTGAAGCTGTCCCTCAATTCCCGTAGGGCATTTACTATTCGCGATGTCAGCTTCCGAATTCCTACATCATGGACCTCCGTAATAGCCAGATTAAACAAACCAAACCCGCCCACCACCACTCAACCAATTACAACGCAGCCCCCTCATCACTTCACTTCTAATCAACCGATAACTAAATGAAGCAGAGCAGATTCACAATCAGTTCAGTTACCTAGTGACTCTTGAGATATAGGCAGATTGAGACCCCGAGTTCGAGTACCTCTTTTTTACTTTTTTGTCTCTAGTAAATAGCTCCAAAGTAGGAGTCGAAACGTCGAGAATTTCATAAATTCAGACACGGTTCTTACCCGGACCCTAGCATTTCAAAACTGACAGATATTTATGAACAAATATTTATCTGGGAATACATGGGTTCCTTATATGGATTCAGGTTTGAATCCTGCAGACGTTTCGCCAAGGTCGAATAACTGTCTTTCATGCTAGGTGCACGGCGTCGTCTCTTTTGTTTAGGTGGTCACTTTTCTCGATTTCAATAGCTTCTCGTATTACTCTGGTTTTGTAATGAATTGTTTGTGCGACCTGTTTACAACTATCGAAATTGTTTTTATGGCCCGATTGTTGTTAGTGTTGGAACAGGACCGATGTCGTTTGTTTATTTTTTGACAAATAATTTGTGTTTGTCTAGACGGGCTGAAATTCTTCTATTCGTTTGTCCGAAGTATAGTGTGTCGCATGTTCCGCAAGTTATAGTGTATACCTCTTGGTTTTCAAGTTTAGCTTTTGGTTTGGGATATATTAAACTTGTTCCTATAGTCTAGTGCGGTTTGAATGCTATCGCTATGTCATGTCTTCGAAGAATTCGGCCCATTCTGTCCCTTTGATGTATGGTAAGCCTGCTTTTGGTGTTTCTGTGAGGCCGTCGTTTGGTTTTAACGGCCAATCTACGACAAAACGGATACACAAACCACACAATCAAATAGGCAATAGCATAACAGCACCATGAGTCACAACCGAACGACATCTGTGTGTTATTTTGATTCAAGTTTAAATCTTGCAGACGTTTCGCCAACGTCTCACTTTGCATTAACAATGCGTTAGTTGTTACTTATTTTGGGTTTTTGTATTTTGGGCTCTTCCAATTTTGAGGTTATGTCTTTTTGCAGTCGCAAGTTATCATTACAACTAAATTGAGCTCGTTCGGGATCATAAGGATGTGGAGTTATAAGATTTTGAACAGGTTGCAAGGTTGATTTTGTTGAATTCTACATTATTTCAGCTAGTTTTTGAGGTTAGAAAAAATTCTGACTTGGTGGGACCAAATAAGTTGCAGATTCGGTTTCAGCGACCCAAGAAACATGTCATACAACAGACCTTGCATCGATTTTTTTTGTGGTCCTGTATATTCAATGCAGTTCTCCAAAATAGCCCCTAGAACACTTCGTTTTATTAAAAATTTTACATATTTTTCTTTTACATAAAGAAGATATTTTTTTATTGTAAAAAATTAGAGGGAACTTTCCTTGAATTATCACATAAGAATAACTTGATTTCATATTAATGACCTTCACCAAACATGAGTTTCCGAATGTAAAACTTATTTTTATACATTATATGCGATTTTCCAACATATTTTCAGTTTTTATAATTCTATTAATAATTGTCCGGATGAAAACAGCTTTTGCTCTCGTTTATTATTTGTATAATTTTTTCGTTTATTATCTTAAGGTGCCAACAAAATTATCACAGCTCGCCAATATTAGCGACACATTCATGAAATAATGATGTTATGCTTTTTGAAAACAAGTCCAAAGACCTTGAAATAAGTGTTGTGATTTTTGTAAATTGTCACATATTTGAATCAAGGAATTTATAGCATTTGAACAACAAGATTTAAACGTATGCTATATATCTAATTTAGAACAGATGCCAAGCTTTTAACTTATTATTTAATTTATTTGCGGCATTGACACTGAAGGAGCGCACAAGTTATGGTTGAAATTATGCACTAATACTAAATGACAAAAATTATAAAGATCTACATATTTTGTTGTTAAGAGGAAATGAACACCTCAGAGAAAAAATGTGTCCGTCAGCTTCGTCACCCGACTGAAAACAATTAACTATTTTCTAGCATTTTTGACATTTTATATGATTCAACAATATTTGTGTTTTTCTAAAAAAAGTCCACATCTGCCCGTTATTAGATAACTGAGTTTTCTCGAAATGATTAAACTAATTTATATTTCCATTTCAAAATAAGTAGATATACCAATTTTCACATCTGTATCAGTTTTTGTTACCGAAATATTGAATTCCCTTAAACACAACACACCAACAAGCAATTCTCACATTTTTGTATGTCAATCTCAGTAAGCTTTGGAAATTGCAAAGATTGGCTAAACCGGCAAATGGGGTTAGACTTCCACGACACTACCTTGGCCTTGAAATACCAATACCACTCAGTTTTCTGGGTAAGAAACAAGAACCATGTTAAATGTTCAGAGTCTCTTCGTTTATGGAAAATCAACAAATCTATATATAAATAGGCAAATACAATACGGTACCATTTTCTCCTCTGCCACTCAACCGATTTGGTTTATTTTTGTATGGTTTAGTAGCTACAGACGACCTTCAGTGCAGAATGCTAAAATTAATTTATAATATTGGTTCAATAATTAAATAATAAAAAAATCATTATATACATGCATGCTGTCAATGACAAACAGTGCCGCCAGATTGCTTCTAGAGAAAATCATACGATAGGTTGACTCCGATGTGAAAGACAAACTAAATTATTTATAACTAAAAGTTTTGGCCCTTCGCTAAAGTTAGCCTACATAGTCATGCTACTGAAATAGAACGAATGAAAAATTATAATACATAAAAATCGCCGTTTGTTGGGCGCTCGCAAGTTTGCAGTTTGGAACTTTCATTGTATTGTAAATTTGGTTTGTCAACTAAAATCAGAATTATGTTGCATCTCATCAATTTATTTCTGATATCTTTTTTATTTTAACAGTATACTTTTAATTTAGAGTCCTTTTATTTTTGTTGGAAACTTTCATATAAGTTTAACTAAGATTACAGAAAATTGTGAAATTATGCACAAATTCACGATAAATGGGTAGATCTGACAACACTGAATGCTTAGCCATCTGTCGGAAATTTGATTTAAATTTTGACATTTCATTACTTTTGTAGCGATAAGGTTGAAAGTTTTCAATTCAGTAAGACAAGAGTATTTAACTACTATTAATTAACAGTATGTGACTCCTATTTCTTTATATTTTCTACATAAAACAGAAACGTCATTGGTTAGGTACTACGATGGTAAGTAAATTATTTATATTGAAAATCATCATCAAATGTTTTCTGACAATGTGGGTATCTTATAGTTAATTAATTTTACATTACATGGTCCCATTGCTGCAAAGTTCTGACTGTTAAAAACATTTTAAAGATTTATTTGAATATATTAGGTTAAATTATTATTTATTCTAGAGTAAAATATATTTTTTTACATACCTTTGAAACCGTACACTGCTGGCTTTAAAATTTACAACCTAAATGTTCAAAAAATTTAAAATCCAAAACACTCTACACGATAACAGAAATCACTGCATAATTATATATGCTAGGTTGGTTTTCAAATGATAAACACAGCAGTGGCTGGGTAACGCCCTTTCAGACCAAGTGATGACCATCTTTTACTATCTTTGGAGTTGCCTATAGTTCAATAGGAAAATATTTAGTGTTGTAAATTATAGATCAGTATTGATTTTTCGGACAAGTAGTACTAACTTTCGTAGAAAGTAATATTTATAATTTTTTGTTGTGATTATAATTCTGTCATTAATATAATATAATTTTTACAATATTCCGAAAGTGTTGTGCAACAAATCATCAATGGAAATGTAATTAAATATTAGAGTTTTCATTGTGATGTTTGTCATCTCTATTTTTAAAATCGGAAATGGAAACTTTTAGGTTAGAAAAAAAATCCGCCGATAATTAGATCGAACATGTTGCATAGACATATTTATGTAAAAATAATTCTACAATTATATACATAAATAAAAAAATATTTCGGAAATTATGTCTATATATGTCATCCAAATGAGATAATAGGGATAGCAAAGGCCTGGCCTACTTTTATAATTTCGCCTCAACTCTATATCTTATACAGATAATTATTTTAATTTTTCTGAAAGTTATGTCCATTTACTAAGAATGGCACAATGAAAGAGGAACAATGACAGGTAAATAACGAAATATTGGAGGTATATTTCATAAGAAACTTTCGCGTACATCGTCCAGTCTGAAATAACGGCCGCTATGTTTTTACTTTTCTTATCTTTTAACTTATGAACTTGCGCCAGCCGCCAGAGTATTGTTTTCGAATTTTCATCATTAGTTTCATCATTATCCATAATTCTTAAAATGGAAAAATCAATTCATACTCCAAATCAGCAATCGAAAATCGACTGGTTTCATAAAACATATGTTTTTTTTTCAAATTTATTTTCACAGGCCTACGTAATCTCAATAATAACACACGAAAACATATTTGTAAGGCAATCATAATTTGACAGTCAATCAAAAATTGTATTCGGCTTTACAGCTTTAACTGTATTGGTGTTGTTGATTGCTGTTTACATAAACTGATTACAAATCTGCCAATATATGTTAACAAATCTCGGGCAAAACATCAATCATATATATACATCTGAATAGCGTAGATTGATTTAGTATTATTTGGGGCGCTATGAGAAAATGCAGAAATAATAGCAAAATCTATAAAAATATGGCAAAAGCGAGATACAGATTTTTCAAATTCAACTGTACTAAGTGATTATTATACAAAATAATTTACATTATCGACAAAAAATCAAAATCTGCCAATTGACTACACTTTGCACAACTCGTGGGCAATAAATCGTAAAATAATTGTGATCTTTTTGCAAGAGCTTAAAAGCTTATAAGAGCTAGACAATATGTTGTTTCTGGAATAGACCTGTGTTCAATTGTATCAAAGTATTTGCAAAAATAGATATTACATAGAAATCAGTAGAAAGGAAAGAAGTTCCTTCTTAATATTTTGACAGTTGTACTTTGTAAGTAAGCTTTAACAAATTCAAAATATTTAAATATTTTTGTTAATATCTTTTAAATAATTTAATTTAAAATATTTAAAAAAATTATTTGTATTCGTCATAATGAGCCCTTTGATTTGATATATTACTTGATTCGTCAGAAACAATTATAATTTTATATTTTCCATTTAATTCTATAATTTGCCCCACAAAATGAATATTTTCTCCTTATTTTTTCAGTAAAGTTCCGGTGAGGCGCTATAGCTCTATTTTTTTCAAAATTTTACTGCTTATGGTTTCGGAGATAAGGGGTGGGTAAAATTTTTTATATTTTTGTTAATATCTTTTAATTAATTTATTTTAAAAATATGAAAAAAATATATTTGTTTTCGTGATCATGATGCGTTAGAAACAATTTTAATTTTATTTTTCCATTTAATTCTGTAAATTGTCCCCCAAAATTAGTAGTAGAGGTTTCTCCTTATTTTTCTTCAGGTCAGATCCTATACCTCTAATTTTTTTCAAAAACTTTACGTTTTAAATTTTCGGAGTTAAGGGGGGGGGTATGGGTGAATTTTGGTATATTTTCGTTAATATTTTTTTGAATAATCTTATTTAAATATGAAAAAAATATATTTGTGTTCTCAGAATGGGACCTTTCATTTGATGTTTACAAGATGCGTTTGAAAAAAAAAAAAATAATTTCCATGTAATTTTCCCCCCAGTAGTACCCCTAAAATCAAAATTTCTTCTTTTACCATATGCACTCCTGGTCGGGTCACCAAACTATATATTGATACCAAATTTCAACCTCTTCCGTCCAGTAGTTTCTGAGAAAATTGCTGTGAATCCGGAGTCATAATATAAAGGTATCCGTATATTGTATACATGGAAACCTAATAAACTAATATAACATCCAATTAATATAGAAAACCTGCACAAAACTTGCTTTTCTAAATCAACTGTCTTTGCGGTATACTGCATTACGGACTCGACATGTGTCAGAAAGAACGCTATTAATTTCATACAACTTTTGTTAAATTTTTTGCCGCTTTGCCGAATTTACTATTTATCGGATATGAGCTTCAACTTGCAACTTAATAATTCACCAAATTTTATATGACACTGAAAGAAATTTAAATTTAGAATAAAATTACTCATTAGGATTAATACTTGAGTCATAACAAAATAGTGACAATTATTTTAATTCTCCTGAAATCTATAACCATTACTAATGATAACACAAGGAAATAGAAACAGAGACAGGAGGTAACAAGAGACGTGAAGTATAATTCGTAAGAAGCTTTCGCTTCCATCGTTCAGTCTCAAATGACTGCGGCTCTTTTTTTTCCAAATTTTTGGCTCAATAGTATCGTAGATAAAGGGGAGCTAGTTGATTTTTGTAATAGCCCCCAAAATCTAAATTCCTTCATTTACTTTATCGTCCAGTAATTTGGGACAAAATTGGCTGGGACCAACGGACAGACACAGAAGCTTTATTGAATTTTTGATTTAACCAGACCGTTGTTGCAGTTTCGAGGCTTTTATAGTTTTCATCCTATGACACTTTCTCAATTTTACATTATTTTGGAATATCCTTTATTTATTGTAACGCTTATAATATACTTGCTAACTATTATTTTCAAAACGCAAAAAATAAAAACCGACTGTTTTTCAAGCGTTACAAAATAACAAAGTTATTCCTTCCCTTTGCACCATACAAATATAAAATAAAGCGAAGCTTCCTGTTCTTTCTAATATGTGAAACTGCTTGTTAAAGAGTTACAGCGTTTAAAATTGAGTTGGGACTCGGAACCACAAGAGAATATTTATAGCATCTGGATCAAATTACTTTCAGACTCGAGTGTGCTCTGCAATATAAAATTTTCACAGTACGTTTTCAACACAACACTTTCCAATTATGGTTATTGAGTTGCCAGATGGAAAAGAGAGCATTTCCTCAATTTGGTGTTTGAGGAAAGCTAATTTGGACTCTGGGTTAAACTAAATTTTGAAAATTGTTAAATTGCAATAAATGTAGAACTCAAATGTTATATTGCAACTGCACCCAAAACAATAATGTAACGCATGCTATACCAAAAAAAAATCATCAGTTCCAGATAAATTTGTTTACTCTCATCTCGCGTCTATAAATTTGTTTGTCTACATATTCTTCTCAAATTATTTATAACAATTTTTGTTCTGCAGAAATTATGTGCTCTAACATTGTGTGTTACCTATTTATTAGGACTAGTGGTCGCCCAGTGGTCGAAATTCGACCCTATTTCATGAAATTGTAAAAAGTATATTTTTATAAGAAACAGAGTTGTGGAGAAATCGGAGAAGTAGATGTAATGACCAAAATTGTTCACTCATATTGAAATAAAAAGAAAATAAAAATGTAAAATATTAGTATTCGAAATATTTTTGACAAATGAATGACCCCCCATATTTTTGGCTGGAACCGCTCCTGACAAAATATTCGATATAATAATTGGAAGATTGATCTTTGCAACCTTAAAGTTTTCGTCATTTAGGGTTCAGGAATATTAAAGAAAAGAGAGGACCAACAACCTTAGGAGAACTTAAATATTTAATACATTCTCTATTGTCCGCTGTCTGGCAACACCTTTGGGAAGGTTGTGATAATAATATATTAATCAAATAATTAAATTCACCTTAAAAACACAATATTTAATATGAAAGTTACTGCGACGAAAAGAACACACACCCACCAAAAACTTAAGACAACGTGCACGCCCACAGAAGGGTAAAATACGCTATATATTATAGCAAAGAATGAGCTAGGAACCACAAATAAGACAGTTGCTGTACTACCAATAAGGTAAAGCAAAGGAAACAAACCAAAGCCAAGCTATACCAAACAAGAAGACAGCGATTATGCAGAAAGAAAACTGCGTTAGCGTGGAAACCTGAGAATCCACCCCTGAGAATTCTCAGGGGGTGGATGGCAAGAGAGTTGGAAGTGCCCTCAGTGGGCAAATCCAGATCCTGGGCTTGCGCAAAGGGTGTGAGTAGTATAAAAATTCACTAATACCATCGGATGTGATCAACTTAATCTAGCTTTTAATTTTATTTTAAATTATAGATAATTCTTTGGACAAAATTTTTAAATTAAGTTACCTTAATTCTGAGTAAATAATTAAGCCAATAAATCTACATTTTCTATTTATTTTTCCTAATAAATTAGCATTTTAAAAACACTAAAAGATTAATTGCTTTTATTGATAATCTGTTTAGTATTTTAGTAAAAATATTCGCAGGTATTGATAAACTTCCATTTACGGTCGAAGTTAGCTTTACACTCATTACAGTTTTATAGGGATTTTCAATAATTTGATTTTAATCATTTTCACGTTGACTCAAACATCTGGAGTTCTTGCTTGATCAAACTTAGTTGTTGTGCAGTTGCTGTAGCCTCGATGGCTATCTGTAGTTGGTACTCAAAATTTGCCTTCCTCTCCTTATTTTTCTCTAATTACTCATCTGCTAATACAGAACTAGCTTTCTATGTACACGCGCCAGAAGAGCCTGAAAAGGACAGTATTTTATAGAGTTCAGTGAACTCTATTAAATTTAGGATGAAGAGCATGCATGCTGTTTATCTATGTCATGGAACTGAAACAGGTAATTCCTTGTCTTCTTATGCAAACCTTTAATATAGGTGTTTCTTTGGCCGTTTGTTGTCTCTCTATTTTTTGTTTGTTGGGTGAGTTATGTTTTCGCATAGCTTAGGAACAGTACCACGCTGAAAATAGAGATTGTATCTTTTAAAATACCAAACGTTTCAAGGTCTAATTCTGACCTCGTTGTCAGTGAACAATTTATTTTTTCAACTATACAGACCCACTTTTACCACTCAACATATTTATTGAGAATTTTATTCAATTTCCGACAAGAAAAAATCCTAAAGATGGATATTTAACTTACAAACAAATATTTCTACAATTGAAAATAACTCTGACGTATTACCATCTGCTAAATTTGAACTTCAAAATGGTAATTCCTGGATGAAATGCTATTTGAATATTCATGATTCCCCTAAATGTGTAGGAAGTTATTTGAAATGAGCCTAATTATTTCTTTTGTTCTAAACAGAATGTTGTAAATGTAAGGAGGAATTTAAAACAGGAGGAGATATGAAAGATGAAACAAGTTGCGTAAGTATTACGTAAGTACAGAACATTTAAATTTTACACTACTATATTTTCCAGACCTGATTTATTCCATTATTAACTTAAGTTATTTTTTTATTATAGATACAGTTCCACCCATTTAAGTTCCTCAAGGGTTTGCACAAGGGTGTATAATTACATGTATTTAAGAATGTTTAATATTCATAATTATTTCATTTCAATATCAACTAATTGTTTAGAGTCCAGGATCTAAAGTCTGATCATTGAATTAATAATATTAAGAATATTCTACCTGTCCACTTGTGTGAGATAATTCTTCATGCCTTTTCAAATAAAAGTGAGGGAAATAATATCAAGCATATTGTTACGAGAATTCATCCGACAGCTAGTGCAATCGGCTATCAACCAATTCGTGGAAGGGACATTATTCCGATACTACTGGGAATCCGAAATGTTTGTCTCTCAACAGGCCGACCGCTGCCGTTACTGGGAATTCCCTTGAAGTTTCCAGAACACATGAAAGAAGTTTCCTGATGGTTCGTTGACTTACCAGACAATTCTAAAAGAAATATATAAATATGGACAGTTGGCGATAGCATTCATTTTGTTTTCGGCGGTCGTATTGTATAGTGAGGATAAATTGTAAATAGTTTTTGTGAATATAAATTGTGTTAAAGTAGTGGAAATAAATTGTGAGTGAGTTGGACTGTATTTTTAAATAAATCCAAGAATTGAATAGAACCCGTGTGTGAAAATAACACATTACAATATAGGTTTTACAGATGTCTGTGAGCGAATGGAAAATCGTCCTGCTGAAATATGTGTAGACATATTGTCCAAGGTATTTTTGAGCAAATAGTGTGGGCACCTACTACTAGTTTTTCTTATTTACTTTTGTATTGTACTACATGTGAAGGTCTGTATATTGTAAGCATATAATTGCCTAAGATCGAGGAGGCTTCTGGAAATTGTCTTTATTATCCGGTTTTGAAGTGTCTGTATTTTTTAAATGGTTCCGCGCCACGTAAGTATTTCATAATGTAATCTACTCTGGATTAGAGCACAATACAAAGTTGTTAGTTTGTTTAGTCTAACTATGGTTTTCAAAATCTGTACATATGTATTAGATGCCTTAATGTATTGCTGACATTTTTGACATGTTCATCCCAATGTAAGTGAGAATCGATTGTATCGCCTATATATGTTTTAGTATTTTGCTTGCTCATTTCGTTTGAAAGCATTGATTAGCAGACTTTGGAAATCTGTGTTTTTTGAAATTTATTGTGCAACGTTTATATTGAAACTATGCAGATTTTTTTCCTGTTCTGCCACATTTTTTGAGCCAGGTATCGTCTGCTGTATCGTCAGCAAAACTGAAAACCTTTCCCGAAGAATTTATATAGAACAAAACATTTATGTACAGAGAGAATAAAAGGGGTGCTAGTATCGTACCTTTAGGTATTCCAATTATCATTTTTCTCCGTCCGCTTATGCTATCTCGTAGTCGTACGGCTTCCTCTTTGTTACTTAACAAATTTTGAAATAGTTGGTCAGCCGTATCTCTGATGCATGTATCCTCTATAACCTCCCGTAGTTATTTGGAACAGAGTCAAAAGCCTTATCTAGGAACACACTTATATAGAGTTTATTATGTCATTAATTATTAATTAGTAACTTTGGTGGGTTCTATCTACCTTTTGAACTGCCTAGTAGATATCAAACACACTACAAATCATAGCCACCAAGTGAAGATTACCATGTTAACTAATAATAAATAAGAACCATACCTGACGTAAACGTAAGGAAAAGAGTCTCAATGAAAACTTAGCTAATTAGTTAAAAGCAGACATTTTCAATTAAAAATGAAGTACAGAATCATGGAATAATTTAAGTCAAAAATGAGCCGAATCGGAAAAGTTTGATACGACACCGAAGCGTAAAATTGAATAAAAAATATTCCTCTTAATTAAAGAAGTTGGCACCCCTACTTTAAGATGGATTGTCCATACGGCATTCGACATGAAAATTTCCAATTTAAACTTTTCTGAAAAACATCCAATAATTATAATTTTTCACCATCAGGTTGAGTGCTAGAGAAATAATTCGTGAATGGTCATTACAAAACTTATTTAATCTATTTTTAATTATTTATTAAACACTTTAATAAATTTAATACGCTTGTTTAGATATACAGTGTAAGGTCGCTGCTTTATTATGAAGAGGACCTAGGAAGTAATAAATTTAGATATTAACTTTATTGATTACATTTGAAACAGGAAATATTTAAACTGAAAGAACAACCAACAGTATAATTAAGAACAATCATGAAGACGCGAGATGTAAAAACCGACATCTGGCATTTCGGGGAAACTAATACATAGAGGTTCCGAATCTGGAGCCGTTCCGTGTAATTGCTGTTACCCGTAATTCCTAGGATAGAAGGTCTTTACGACAATTCCGACAAACCTGTAGCTACAAGCAGAAGTAAACAATAACAAAACAGGCATGCAGCGAGTATAACATACCGAAAAGTTTTGCACTATAAGAAATAAAGTTGCAAAGGCTGTTAAACGTCTATGAAAAAATAAATAAATAATGGAATCTGCAATTGAAAATTATTAGTATGGAAAAGGCAACTAAACATAAGTAAAGAAAACAACAAAATAACGGAAAGATACAAAACAATGGACAACTAAAATTCTGAAAATTCAGGTGACAATATAAGAAACATCAGTTGTACACATTGAAGAACTGGAGTCATCCGTCGAAAACATGAAAAATGGGAAGATTGGAAATAATAGAAGATTATCGGCTGAACAACTAAATCAGTTGCAAAGGAACAAGAAAATGCCAGGCAGTATACAGGTTTTTTTTTTTTGATGATCAGCACGGAAACTAGCGGAGATAGAGCAATGGTTAAATTGGGAAAGATTTGCAGTTTTACTGCCCCAATTTAATGACACTTTCGGATTTTTGTAAAAAGTCATGGCATACTAGATATTTTGAAAAAACGAAATTCTGTCGATTTAGTCAAATCCCTCTAGCTACTTTGTTTTTAATTTTATAAAAAAAGTGTAAATATCAAAATTGAAGGGAATTGTATCCCGAATGTGATTGTCATGTCCTCGTTTGCGTGACAGCTCTCGTTTTCGAAATATGACTTATCTTTTTTTGAATGGACACCATAATTGGCTATGACCTCAAAAAATCGGACATTTTTAGAGCTTTTCAACATTATAATACTCGATATAGTTATTCATAAAAATCACGGAGTAATGGATGCTTTTCTCTATTATTTTCACTTTTAACGTAGTTAGCCATGAAATAGATTGATTTATTAATAACTATTCCAAAATACATTGAACGATTTTTTTATTAGGTATATCAGATATAATGAAAAAACTAAAAAAGTAGGTACTTACTAAAAACTTAAGAAATTAAAGTACATAACAATGGTTACAATTTATTTTCGAAAAGTCCACCATTGTTATTTAGACAAAAATTGCATCTTTTTAAGATTGACATTACCGCTTTCCTCACAGACCTCCTATCAATTTCTTCAATTGCTTGTAATACCGCCTCTTTTAGGTCACCAACTGTCTCATACTTTCTTCTGTATACTTTTTTTTAGCGCACCCCATAAATAGAAGTCTATAACTGCCAAATCGGGAGACCGGGGTGGCCATTCGCGTGGGCCATTTCTTCCTATTCAATAGTTTGGATAGATATTATCTAAGGGTTGTCTTACTAATAACGAGTTATGAGTAGGTGCTCCCTCATGTTGGAACCACTCAATTTCTAAACGAGTTCTCAAATTCAAATTATGCAACATGTCTTGAAAAGTGTATTGCAAGAAATGTAAGTAGCGCTCCCCATTAAGTGATTCGTCATAGATAAAAGGCCCCAGAATAATAGACCCTATGATACCACACCAAACATTAAAACCAAATTTTATCTGGGATCGTCTTTGTTCTACATGGTAAATCTAGTTTCATCTGACCATAACACCTTTAATGGAAACTATGGATTGTCAAGGCACATGTCTCTAAACCATGTACAAAACAAAATACGTCGATGTTCGTCACAAGCATGCAAAGTTTGAGAAACTGAAAGTTTGTACGGGTGGAACTTGTGCGCTTTCAGTACCTTAACTACAGTTCGTTGAGATGTGCCAGCTTCTGCCGCAATCTCACGAGTTGATGTAGATGGATTATGATTTACCATTGCCAAAACATTTATTTGTGCTGCTTCGTTAATACCATTACGTTCCTTTGGTGGTTTAGTAAAAGATCCATATCTGCGTAAACTATCGTAAAGCCTCTTAAATGTACATAGAGCAGGTTGACGACGATTAAAATATCTATGAAAGTATTCCTCAGCTGCACGAACTGAATTTTTATGGCATATGATATAACATTCCACCATATTCAGTTTTTCTTAGAATATTTCATTTTATCAGGAAAACTTGTCAATATCGACTGTCAGATCAGCACTACTAATGGAATTACTCTCAAATGAGGAAACGTCAAAGTGAAAACAATCTTTTTCATGGCTACCTACGTTAAAAGTGAAAATAAGAGAGAAAAGCCTCCATAACTCCGTTATTTTTATGAGTAACTGTTTCGAGTATTATATCGTTGAAAAGCTGTAAAAATGTCCGATTTTTCGAGGTCATAGCCAACTATGGTTTCCATTCAAAAAATGATAAGTTTGTGTCATATCTCGAAAACGAGAACTGTCACGCAAACGAGGACAAGACAATCATATTCGGGATACAATTCCCTTCGATTTTGATATTTACATTTTTTTATAAAATCAAAAACATAAGAGCTAGAGGGATCTGACTAAGTCGACAGGATTTCGGATTTTTTTCAAAATATCTAGTAAGCCATGACTTTTTACAAAAATCCGAAAGTGTCATTAAACTGGACCAGTAAAACTGCAAATCTTTCCCAATTTAACCATTGCTCTATCTCCGCTAGTTTCCGAGATCCCCATACTGATCATCAAAAAAAACTCACCCTGTATACACACCGTCAAAGGGTAAGACACACACAAGACATAAAAGGGCGCTCTCATAGTATCAATCGACATGGAATGTACTGAAAACAAATTGGAATTTCAACTCAAAAGAAAACAAGTACAGTAGATTCCACTCTACCAGTCTGACTAAAGTATATAACACACCACTTACGTTGGCTTTCATAGATTTAGAAAAAATGCTCCTAATGTTGATAAGGCATATATAAAACACTGTCCAATATTCTAAATCAGGAATAAATGAAGACAGCTCACAATTTCTTCACTAACAGACGAGCCAGGCAAGGTGACCCTTAAGGCTATTTACATCAACATTAGAAAGTACCTTTTGATAGTTATAATGGAATAAGAAAGTAAATAATATAGTTGGATACTATTTTAACATTCTTAACTGTATTAGATTTGCCAAGAACGAAAAGATTGAGTGTTTATAGACGTTGTGGTATCCAAATTTCAATATTCAGCAGAGTCCAGAAAGCTGAGGATAGAAAAACAGGTAACAATTCAACAGCGCATAGAATTTAATCTAGAGACATACCTAACATTTATATATCACAAAATAGATTTTGATCGAATCCACCGAAATAAACTTTGCAATATAATGTAAAATGATAGTAACGGAAAATTTTGGCAGTTTAATCTGATTTTTTTTATTAATGACACCAAAGCCCGTTAATTAGTAATTAAAAAACTCAAGAAAATTAGTTCACAAACAGAAGGAATTCGGTCTGAACTCTTTTACATTTGCGTATTTATATAAAGATTTTTAATAAGATACACATATTTAAAATGTCAATAGTTGATTTAGGTAAAAGTTAGTCACCCTGTATTAACAGGCAAGATTTTGCAGGTATGGTATAACACATAATAAATTGAACTAATACTTTTAAACTTTAGTTTTTCCAAAATGCTTTACGGTTATTCAGATATTTCACTATTACCATTTCAATTTCTACGTAGAAAATGCAAGAAACCAACTCATAAGTAACTATGAAGAAGCAGTATAAATAACTACGATACATAAGTACTTACATATTAGTACACATTAAACTGCAATGCATGTACAATCTTAATAATTTCAATTTAACACACAAAGTTATAGATGAATATTTCTGTAATCTACATTCCCAAGATGCTTTACGAACGTTGTTGAAAACTAAACTCTAAAAAACTACTATTAAAACTGCACTTTTTTTCATCGTTTTAGATAGGCAATCTACAAACAGTTCAAACGATGCTTCACGACTCAAAAGTGCTTTTGGATTCGCTGTCAAATGAACGTTCTTCTAACCAACCGTTAGAGTAAGCCTCTACGCATCCTTCCGTAGGTACTCGAGGTTATTTAACACCTTTAAAAAAAACTTTGTTTTCGACCAACTAGGGAAATAAGGACAAATCAAGGTATTAGAAAGGAAGTACTCTATGTTCTAGACTATTTAAGATATAACTATATGGAAGAAAACTGCATCTACTGGAATAAACATTAGGTCTAAGGACAAGTATTGTATAACAATTATTAACTGAATTAATAAGAAAACACAAAAATAGATGGAAAGATGTCTCCAGAACTAGTCCCCAAAAATGCCTAATTATAATTCCGCAGGACGTAGAAGTTTCGGCAGACCGAGAACAAAATGGTGAAATCCAACTGCTTAATCCTGGATAGGTAGAAGACGAGGAAAGATACTTTACAATATACTGCAGTATTTGCCTCTAAAAGCCTCTAAAAAGTAAAAAATAGACCCATTTGGAAACCTTTGCAGAAAAATGTGTTTTTATGCAGCCCCTTATTAGGGGCTGCATAAAAAAAAATTATATTATAATTTTCATTTAATTAACCATCTGAATTTGTCACGGGTGTGACTGAAAAAGTTTAGAACATAAGATCTCAGAATATATATCAAACAGCAGTAAACCCAGAAACGAAAATTAATGTCCAATTAAGTTTAACAAAGTAAAAACTGTACCAAATTAAGAACACTTGATCTAAAATGGGGTTTTCCACAACGCATCACTTCAATATCATAACCCATAAAGTATTAAGGTAAACTACTTCGAGAAATGAAATTCTCCAATAAATCCCGTTACTGACATCCTGAAGCGCTCTGATTTATGTATACATGGAAGTGTTATTAATTTTATTCCCTAAAAATTTATAGTATCATAGTATCTCAAAGCATATAAAATGTTAGACTCCCGCAGCTATATTTCTCGTTCTACCGGTAATAAATTCACTCAGAAAAGATATTAGCCATCGAAAACATCCACAGTGGAAATCAGAAGGAAAAGCCGTGCTGCAAAAAGAAAATATTCAAATCCACAGAGTTTTCAAACTCATTCTGAACTTGGCATTCATTTTGAAAATTAAATTTAAAACTTTGTCTTTTACCCACTATGAAAGGAGAATTCAATTTTCTTGTTAAATTTAGCATTGATTCATTGAAACTTCTCGATAAATTAGATGGAGTTCACTTCAGGCGTGCGAATAGATTTCATAGAATTCGAGATAAATTAGGTTCATTGTTATGATTAATAAGGATTATTCGAGAAGAATCGATACGACGAAAATTGATAATGTCAGCTTTAAAATCCAATTACGATTTCGAGGCAATTCCATTGATGGAAATCTGATTTCGAGTTTTATATACAATAATCATTTTATGTCAAACAGTAAATTTTAAATTTCTCCTTGAATCCACTTTGAGCAGTTTATTGATAAGAATAACTTGCTTTTGTTATATGATCCACATCTATATATATATATATATATATATATATATATATATATATATATATATATATATATATATGAACTAAGCTAGGTTCCGGGTGAGAACCGCGTCTGAATTTATTGAATACTCGACGTTTCGACTCCTGCTTTGGAGCCATTATCAAGAGGCAAAAGTGAAAAAGAGTTTCAGAGTCTAGATCGAACTCGGGGCCTCAATCTGCCTACTCCCCAAGAGTCACTAGGTAACTGAACTGAATTTGAGTCTGCTCTGCTTCTTTTATTTATAGTTAGCGCTGGGGTAGAAGAAGATGTCACGTGATGAGGCTGTGTTGTGATTGGTTGGGTATTGGTGGGCGTGTCTGCTTTGTTTAATCTGGCAATTACGGAGGTCCAAGCTGTGGGAAGGCGAGTGCTGTCATCGCGTCTATTTAGACAGAGAGGTCTTTTCTCTATTTCGATGGCTTCGCGAATAGTGGATGCCCTAAGAGAATTGAGAGATATGATAGTCCTACTGTCCTCGAAGTTGATAGAGTATCCTGTTTGGATATGGTGATGCGCGAGAGCTGAAGTCGGATCTTTTTTACGAACTGACAGAGAGTGTTCATATACTCGATGGTCGTACCAACAGGCGCGTTAACCATCGAGTATATGAACACTCTCTGTCAGTTCGTAAAAAAGATCCGACTTCAGCTCTCGCGCATCACCATATCCAAACAGGACACTCTATCAACTTCGAGGACAGTAGGACTATCATATCTCTCAATTCTCTTAGGGCATCCACTATTCGCGAAGCCATCGAAATAGAGAAAAGACCTCTCTGTCTAAATAGACGCGATGACAGCACTCGCCTTCCCACAGCTTGGACCTCCGTAATTGCCAGATTAAACAAAGCAGACACGCCCACCAATACCCAACCAATCACAACACAGCCTCATCACGTGACATCTTCTTCTACCCCAGCGCTAACTATAAATAAAAGAAGCAGAGCAGACTCAAATTCAGTTCAGTTACCTAGTGACTCTTGGGGAGTAGGCAGATTGAGGCCCCGAGTTCGATCTAGACTCTGAAACTCTTTTTCACTTTTGTCTCTTGATAATGGCTCCAAAGCAGGAGTCGAAACGTCGAGTATTCAATAAATTCAGACGCGGTTCTCACCCGGAACCTAGCTTAGTTCATAATAATGACCGCGGAAGCCTCTCAGAACATATATATATATATATATATATATATATATATATATATATATATATATATATATATATATATATATATATATATATATATATATATATATATATACTGTGTGTCTGCTTAAGTTCGCACCATACGGGAAACTTTTTTATTATTGATTTTATGAAAAAAAGTTATTCTTTATAAAAAGTTCTGCATGGTCTTAAACTTAAAATGTAACCATCACATATTATTTTTTTTCAGTAGTTTTTAAGGTTTGGTAGAAAATATGAATTTGGCTCAAGGATAAAGTAGGTACCTTTATTTTTGACAATATCGAAAATTGTTATTAGGAAAAGTTGTTTAGAGTTGAAAAGTACGTCTAGGTATGTAATTACAGTCAATTACATGTATTTTTTAAATCTGCAATGGCAAAGCCAATGTAACGTAAAATCTCGGATGCGCTGATTTACAAATGATTTGTTGACAACAAGAATTGTTTGACAGTGAACGTCAAATATAGTTTTTATTACCATGCCGGTGATATTTAGTATGGAAGAAAAAGTGGAAATTGTGTTTATCGTTGGTGAGAATTATAAAACTTATCGTGAAGCAGCTCAAATATTTAACAACAGACATCCAGGGAAAAATATACACCATACATCAGTAATGAGAATTATGGAAAAATTCAAATCATGTGGAGATGTTAATAATAAATTCACAAACAAACGTCGAAAACCTGTTGCAAGTGAGGACATGAAGTTAAATGTTGTGTTATCTGCAGTGGAAAACCCTAAATTGTCTCTGCGAAAAAGAGCATCTTCGCTTCCAGATGAAGTTGGTAAAGATACAATATAAAAAATTTTTAAAGATTCCATCCCTATTAACCACAATATATCCATACTTTAAAACCAGGAGACTACGACATACGACTAGAATTTTGTTTTCTCATCCAAGGAAAGCTAGAAGACGATCCTTTTTTGGTTAGGAAAATAATTTATTCTGACGAAGCTACAGTTACGTCTAATGGAACAGTGTCTTCACAAAATTATCGATGGTGGAGTAACTCCAATCCTCACTTTACGGTTAAAACTCGCAATCAATATTATTTTAAAACTAACGTTTGGTGCGGCATTTACAAGGATAAAATAATAGGACCCTTTTTTTCGACAATCTTTGACTTCTCAGCGATATCTAAATTTTTTACAAAATCAGTTGCATGATTTTCTTCGTGACCTTCCAAGACATGAACGGCAACAAGTATGGTACCAGCAAGACGGCGCAACATGTCATAGTACAATGGAAGTAAGGCAATACCTGGAAAACATCTTTAATGGATGGTTAATTTATACACATTCCGATATTTTTTGGCTAGCTAGGTCCCCAGATTTAACCCCATTAGATTTTTTTTATGGGGTTACTTAAAAGAAAAAGTATATCAACACAAGCCACTCACAAACGTAGAACATTTGGAAACAATTATTACGGAAACAATTCAGGGTATAACTCCGAATATAATTAGAAATGTATTGAAGGAATTTTCTTCTAGAACGGAAACATGTATTCTAAGAGAAGGCGGATACGTTGAAGCAATAGTAATTTGATGATAAAAGTATTACACGCTTGTTATGCAATTAACATTATTAGCACTGTATTCTGTAGTTGATAATTATTGTAAAATAAATAATTTTGGTATGATCAATTATTTTAATGAATTATTTTGTCTGTTCATTGGGTTTTCTCTCCTCTAAATTTTTTTCCTGTAACAGATAAGTATTTAAAAATTGTATATGTAGAACAAAGTGTAGTAAGGCAATTTCGTAAAATTGCCCGGATTACTGGTGTTCATTGGGTTTTCTCTCCTCTAAAATTTTTTCCTGTTGCATATCTCACATATACATTCAAGTCACAGTGAATAAAATAAATTGTTAAAAGATTGTGGGTTTTGGGACCTTTGATTTCCTATTATCGTGATTATACTTTTAATTTATATTGTTTCTGTTTTAGAGGCAAATAGTTGCATACACTTTAACTAAGATTGCAAAGCCCATTATATAAATACAAATAGTGAAGTTGAAGATAGCCACTAGGTTAAGGTACCTTCTTAATGCAATGTGAAAATTATCAATGTATTAGATAGTTAAAAATTTCATAAACAAAAACAGCAAATACGGTGGCAGTCGAATATTCAAAATTGTTGGAGTAGAATTATAGTTTTACCGGGTGGTTCCAAAATGTTAAAAAATATCATAGTCATCATAGTTAAAATATTGCCCAGAGTAGAATCATAATTACATAGTGGTTAAAAAATATTACCAAAAATTTTGATTTTTGGATAATTACATATACAGGGTGGTATATTATGAAATGGGATTATTATAATGAGGATTTTAATAATTGTTAGAGAATTGAGTGCAATTATATTAATACAGGGAGGTTAGAAAAAATAATTATATAGCTTACCCCGTAACCGGTTGAATTTACTGGGTTCTTGGAATAGAGAGTTAAGTAGAATTGTAGTTATACAGGTGTGCAAGGCATATTTGTCACATTAAATTAAGAATTACGAATTTGAACACAAATAAAGTCATCTTAATGATATCTGAAAAAGTACTTGATTTTCGTTACTTGTTGACACCATTTGTCGAATTTCGACATCTGGACGACAGCTATTATCTAATAATAGCTGGCACCCGGATACGCTTGTCTGTACGTCTGTTTGAACACTATTAATTCAGAAACTACAGAACGGATCTTAGTGTGGTTTTCACCAATGGAAGGTGTATGTATATAATTCATTAATGTGTTTTGCAAATTGGTATCAAAAACGCTGCCTAATCGCTTTCAGATTTAACAAAATAACATATGGTGGCTATATTATATTATTCCTTATCAAATATGTTAGGTACTTTTTGTTGTCGGAAGTGTTTGGGCAGGAGCCAAGGTGTTATTAAAATATAGGAGTGGTTGGGCATGTGTCCAATATACTGGGTGTTATTAACCTGACTGTAAGTATAATGAGTCATAGCAAATCAAGTAGCATAGAAGGTATAAGTATACCTTGTATAAGTTTACATGTGCAAATTTTACAAATATACAGGGTGGTACTAAACTATTAAAATTAAGTGACAGTCCTCATATGTATGGCCGCCAATATGTCACTAATGTAACCTAAACAGTCAAATTACCCTTAATAAATCAGAAAGGAAGCCATCAGCTTTTGGTTCAAATGAGTCCAAATTGGTGGGCTTCGGCACTGAGCAGGACAGGCTGGCAAATTTTTGACTTCATGAAAACTATCTAGTTTGTAAATTGGAAAAAATAATGTTGTAGAGCAAGAAATTGTCGGACACTCAAACTTATGGTATGATTTAAATAAAAAAATATGTTATTATATTGTCATGAAATGTTTTCTTGAAATATCGAGAACAACAAAACCATATCTAAGGAAGTGTTTTGTGGGAGAAATTCAGTTTAGTCTAATTCAAATACATTATATTATTTGTTAATTTTAGACTTCTTTTTATGTCGCCACCTAAAAAACAATATTTATACAACTTGCTCTAATATCCTAGCAGAATTGGAATTTCGAATCTGACTCGAAGTAGCATTTAAAAATTATGTTTCGTTTTTTGTATTTATTTATTAAAAAATATTTAGTAATTTGCGTATGATAAAGTTGGGTAGTCCGAGCATTAGACTGAATGTACTATTTTGTTTATTTACTTGGGTGCTGACCTACATCATTAAATTCGCTTTTTATTGTCCTTCTTTTCGTGTAGTATATATATTTGTTGGAAGAAAACTTTGGGATCGATCGGCAACGGGAAATAGAGAGATTTGCCTCGACTCTCGAGTAAGACAATTCGATATTTCTACAATTAATTCGGTATTTTTAATTGTAACAACAAATATCTAAAAAGTCATCAATTTCACCTTAAAATTTTCACATTTAAACATCTTACAAAGAATAATGTAACACACTTAAAAAAGATAGACAACGTCATACCTAATAATGCCGTCATCACAAAATTCTTTGCACTAGCTCGAAACATGAGGTTAATTTTACTAAGCAACCCTTGTTTGAAATATGTTCTTATGTAAAGTTTGATTAACATTCTAAAACGATCATACCATAAGTTTAGGACACTCTGTATATCGTTAACAAAGTGTTTATAAGCTAGTTCAATAAATACAAACAAAATTATATACTAAAATATTAAATAGCAAACATTGAAGTTTTTCGTACAATTTATAAAAAAATATAAACTGTGTAAGGGCTTTTCCAAGAACTAGGCTCTGTGTGCTTTATTCTTCAATTTATTATAGCTTGAAATTATTTATGTAACCTGGCACATTTTTTTAAATGTCGTTCCAAATCGAATTAACAATTAACAATTTTTTCAGGATGTCTGTTAGAACTTACCGATAAAGTTCGACACGCTCAAGTAATATTTTATAAGCCAGGTGTCTTTTCTCGTGTAGGATGGGACGGAATACCGATAAGTTACTTAAAAATTTACTTGTTTCGTGGAGTAATTCGTTCATTGGATAATAAAAAAAAAATCGTGAATTTCATTGCATTAGGACGGAAATTGAATTAGATAACTAATATCTTACAATTTCAAGGTTATATTGATTTTTCCAATTTCCTATTTTTACATTTACTGATTTCAGTGAGACTTGTAAATATATAATTCAGATTCCATCAGATTGTAATTATATTTTATCGCCAAATAAAATTCCTATAAACGCTTAATAAACCATGGTTTACTATTCAGGGATAAATCTGATTTTTATTGGTGAGTTAAGCAGATTTAATGAAGAAGAGTCTCTTAAACTCGGAAATAATTAAGTTTATTTCGTTTATTTATTTTATGTATAAGAAATTTTGATTTTCCGTTTAAACATAATTTACAAAAAGTGGAGCATAATTACAAACTTTATGTAATTCTCCAATAATATTACGGTTCCGTATATACAATATACGGATACCCTTATAATATCACTCCGGATTTCTGCCTCTGTCACATCACAGCAATTTTCTTCTAAACTACTGGGCAGAAGAAGTTGAAATATGGTATCAATGTATAGTTTGGTGACCCGATCAGGTGTACATAACGTAAATGAAGAAATTTTGATTTTAGGGGTACTTCTGGGGGGAAAAACTAAAAAACTCGACCGTTCGCCCCCCCCCTGATCTCCGAAAATACTGGGCCTAAAATTTTGAAAAAATAAGAAATATAGATCGTTGCCCGAATTTTACAGGAAAAATAAGGAGAAACCATTAATATTAATTTTGGGGGGCAAATTATAGAATTAAATAAAAATTTTAAATATTTTTTTTTCAAACGCATCATATAATATATCTAATGAAAGGTCCCATTCTGAGGAACACAAATAAATTTTTTTCATATTCAAAAAAAATAATGCCAAAGATATTAACTAAAATATACCAAAATTTATACATTTTGGGAGGCAAATTACAGAATTAAATGGAAAATATAAAATTAAAATTGTTTCTAACCCATCATGTTACATATCAAATGAAAGGGCTCATTATGACGAAAACAAATATATTTTTTCCAAATTTTTAAAATAAATTTATTAAAAGATATTAACAAAAATATAAAAAAAATACCCATCCCCCCCGTACCCCCGAAACCATAAGCTGTAAAATTTTGCAAAAAAAATATGGGTATAGCGCCTCACCTGAACTTTACTGGAAGAATAAGGAGAAACCCCTAATTTTCATTTTGGGGGACAAATTATAGAATTAATGCGAAATAAAAAAATATAATTAATTCTAACGGATCAAGTAATATATCAAATTAAAGGGCTCATTACGACAAATACTAATATATTTTTTTATTTTTTTTAACAATTATTTTAAAATAAATTTTAAAAAAATATTTAAAAAATTACACATTCCCCCCCTTTATTCCTGAAACTATAAACCTTTTTTTTTGTTTACAGGAATAGTACGAAGAAATCCCTAATATTAATTTTGGGGGCCAAATTATAGAAGGGAAACTAAAAAAATATTTTTTAACTCATAATGCAATACATCAAATGAAAGGGTTTATTATGAAGAATACAAATACATATTTTTCATGTTTTTAAAATTAATTGTTTACAAGTTATTAACATAAAGATATAAAAAATTTCTGGCTTTATTTTCGAAACCATACTACCTAAAATTATGGGTACTGGTGCTCACTTGAAATTTATAAGAAAACTTATTAGAAAACCCATATAGTAATTTTGGGGTAAATTATATAATTAAGTGGAAAATATAAATACAATTTTCAAACGCATCATAATAGATAAAAGGCTCATTAAGCGAATTACAAATATATCATATTTTTAAATCATTTGTTTAAAATATATTGACAAAAATATTAAACATCGACTTAATTCTCACTTTAGAAACTACACTATTTAAATTTTGAAACATATATTTTGTTTGTATTTTTAAATAATTTGAAAAATTTATTTAATAATCTATAATTTAAAACTGCAGAACCTCAAAATTTAGACAAAAGATTATAAAAGACTTCCCTGAAAATTTATTAGTAAAATAAAACTCTAACCTTAATTTTTGGAGACCAAATTAGAAAATTAAATACATATTTTTATAAAAATCAAGTGAATCATGTAACAGATAAATTAAAAATCTATGTGTGGAAAATAAAAGTGTATATTTTTTATAAATTTAAAACGCTTCCTTTAAAAGATATTAGGGCAATTATGAGAAAATGCACTCATTCCCTGCTTGGAATATTAGAAATTAGAATCTTAAGTCTGCGAGTCCAACTCGCACCTGACCAAATTATTTAAGTGATATTTTCAAACAACTTCAAAAAAAGCATTTTCTGGGATAATAAAACATATGTCACTCCTTGGCTCTTTTATAGTATTTAAGCAAAATCCTGTCGATCTGATAATATATAACAACAATCTAATCTTGATAAATTATGCATCATTAAACAAAACATCTAAATCCGATACGGAAACCAGAAATTTTAGTTTGCCGGTCTAATGCTGTTCTACTGAGTAATTTCAGTATATAAAATAGTTAGCAGTAACTATGTTTGTAAAGATAGTACTGTCTATGATATAGGAACTGTAACTTTTTCCAAGTTAAAAAGTGACCTATGTTACTCTCCGGCCCATATGTCAACTGTGCAGAAAAAATCACGTGCTGTAGTATAGAAAGGCAAGTCACCAAAAATGTGTCGCTTTTATTTTATCATAGGGGTTGGGATTATTTATCACACAGAATTTTAAATATTTTTGCTAATAGAAGTTAATATAATTTGTTATTATCTGAAATAACTGTTGCATATTTGATGAATGCATACTCACTAACAAATAAATCGCAAAACTCGTAAGGAGATGCTTAAATTTAACATTGTTTTGGTAAAACGTAGATGCTATAGTAAGGAGTAAATGATTAAAATTTGGTCAATTTTGGAGAATGTTTTGTCATGCAAACTTTTTTCATCAATTAATGTTGTATTTGAAGACGCGAGATGTAAAGACCGCCATCTAGGAAGACACCTAGAAGAGAGTAATTAATGTTGTAGTCGTTGTATGTACTTTTTAAAATTTACCAACAAACAAACTGCTTGATGGGATCCAAAATCGATGTTCAGTAAGGATAAAATGCCTAGAGTAGGTGTACGCTGGATGTATCGCCATATAAATGAATTTGAAGAGGTCGAATTATTGCTGTACAGGAGGCGGGTTTTTGATATCGAGAAATTGCTAACCGCACGAACAGAATTCCAACTACAGGGATGTTGTCAAGGGTGGTTTGATACCAGACTTTGAAGGGGCACAAATGAAGCTCAAGATCGACGTCTAAGACTTATGGCCTTTACAGAACGATTTTTGACAACTCGAAATTTGGTTAGGCGATCAACGTCATCTTATAAGTGTCCGAACGGTTTACCGCGGTATAAGGTCTTTTGGACTGAAACATTTTCGACCCAATCTTGTGATACCTTTGACTACTGAGAATCGACGGCAACAACTACGGTTAGACGACGTGGAGGAGAAAGACGCCAATCTCAGTTTTATATAGAGCGACATGTATACCGAACAGTAGAAGTAATGGTATGGGGTGCTATTGCACATGGAAGTAGGTTACCTTTAGTCTTTGTTCGAAGCAACTTGACAGCGCAAAGTTATCTTCAGGAACCAGTAATGAGTTATGTACTCTGTTAACTTAATCAGCAGGTAAGACCCATATTTCAACAAGATAATTCCCGGCCTCATATTGCTCGAATTTGAAATTTCATGAAGAGAGCCATGGCCGTCCAGATCTCTCGCTTATAGAACATGTTTGGGATATGATGGGTAGAAGGCTCGGATACCTACGGGGGTTCTAGGACATGAGATACAGCTTGAGATAGTATTCTACAAAAAGAAATAGACCTCCTCATTAAATCAATGTCAAGACGTGTTGAGGAGTGTACAGATAACCGTGGTAGACAAACACATTATTAGCAAACATAATTAAAATAATTAAACTCCTTGGTATTTTTTATTCAAATTTTAATCATTTACTACTTAAATAATCTATAATTTAACAAAACAATACTAAAATTAAACATCTCCTTCTGAGTGTTGCGATTTTTTTTGTAGTGAGTATATTAAATTTTTATAGCAAATTTGATGTTTAGATAATGTTTTCCATAGGCGTTTCACTTATCCTTTGTTAAAGGTTCTTTGTATATTGATGTCTGCGAAGTAGTCTATGGGCCAATATTCATAGCTGTAACTTGTAGGATGAAAACACACTCTAGTTGTTCAACAAGTTCTCCTCGACAAAGCGTTAGCGTGATTAGGTAGGCAGCCAGAGCGAAGCTCAAACAGGAAATCATACGAAAGACTATTTATTTATGATGAGTATTTCATCCCGAGATTTAACCTAGCGATACCTAGAAGTTTCAGAGAAACAAACCTTAAGATGTGGAGCAGTTGGAGTTTTAAAGCATTCATTTGTCTCACTTTTTTTAATCTTGAATAAGAGTAAACCAGTTTGGATTACTTCTTGATGATCACAATTTAGAGTTGTTGAAATTAGGTTGAGTGTTTAAAATAAAAGTTTGGTGTTAGTGTGGAAAACTGTATTTATATATTTGTGACACACCAAAGGTTCCACAGCATTTCCAATTAATATTGTGGTCGTTTTTGCATTTTTTTAAATTTACCCAAAGACAAACTGTTTGATGAGATGCACCGTTTGACAATACCCAAAATTGAAGAACAGCCACACAAATGGAGTTCAAGATGAACCTATAAGACGTATGGCCTCTAGAGACCGATTACCGACAACTCGAAATTTCGCAGATGAGTGGTTAGGAAAACAAAGACATCTTTGCACCCTCATTGACCCCATCTTGTGCTGCCTCTAACCGCTGAGCATCGACGGCAACGACTAGAGTGGTGCAGAGAACGACAGCACTGAAATGTCGTCTTCTCTGATAAATCTCGATTCTGTTTGGATGGACATGATGGCCGAACAAGGATGAGAAAGGCATCGGCTCATTGACCCCATAGTTTAACAAGATAATGCTTGGCCTCATGTTGCTCGAGTTAGTTACAACTCGTTTGAAAAGATTCATGTGAATCTGTTGTACGTGGCTGCCTAGATCCCCCAAATTTTCGCTTGGAAATATACCGCAGTCCCCATGGACTTTGTAGATTCTAACACATGAAATAGAGGTAGCTTGAGATATTATTCATCAAGAAGAAGTAGACCATCTTATTGAATCAATGTCAGGACGTGTTAGGGAGGGGTGGGCAAACACATTATTAACAAACTTAATAAAAAAAAATTTGGTCAAGTGCGGGTTAGACTCGCATACTAAGGGTTCCGTACCACCTTCAAGATTCTAATATTCCAGTTTCAGGCAAGCAGGGAATGAGTGCATTTCCTTATATTTACCCTAATATCGTTTAAAGGAAGCGTTTTAAATTTATAAAAAATAAACTCTTTGATTTTCCACAAATAGACTTTTTATTTTATCTGCTTCAGGATTCGCTTGATTTTTATAAGAATATATATGTATTTGATTTTCTAATTTGGCCCCCAAAAATTAACATTAGAGTTTTATTTTACTAATAAATTTTCAGGGAAGCCTTCTATATTCTACTGTCTGAATTTTGAGGCTCTATAGATTGGAAGATAAAGGGCAAAATAGGTCAAGTTTTAAATTATAAATTATTAAATCTTTTATTCAAATTATTTAAAAATACAAATAAAGTGTATTTTTTCAAAATTTAAATAGAGTAGTTTCTAAAGTGGGAAGTAAATCGATGTTTAATGTTTTTGTTAATTTTTTAAACAAATGATTTAAAAACATGATGGTTTCGGAAATAAAGCGAGAAATGAGAATTTTTTATATCTTTGTTAATATAAATAATTAATTTTAAAAATATGAAAAATATATATTTGTATCCCTCATGATGAGTCCTTTCATTTGATGTATTGCATGATGCGTTAAAAAATATTTTTTATTTTCCGTTTAATTCTATAAATTGGCCCCCCATATTAATATTACCGATTTCTTCGTATTTTACCTGTAAACAAAAAAATTTAGGTCATATAGTTTGGGGAATAAAGGGGGGAATGTGTAATTTTTTTAAATATTTTTTTAAATATATTTTAAAATATTTATTTAAAAAAAACATATTTGTATTCGTCATAATGAGCCCTGTGATTAGATATATTACATGATCCCTTACAAACAATTATAATTTTTATTTTCCATTTAATTCTGTAATTTGCCCCCAAAAAGGATTATAAGGAGTTTTTCCTTATTTTTCCAGTAAAGTTCAGGTAAGGGGCTATATGTCTATTTTTTTTTTTCAAAATGTTACAGGTTATGGTTTCGGAGATAAGGGGGGATGGTTAAAAATTTTCATATTTTTGTTAATATCTTTTAATTAATTAATTTTAAAATTATGAAAAAAATATTTGTTTTCGTCATAATGATCCCTTACATTTGATATATAACATGATGGGTTAGAAACAATTTTAATTTTATATTTTCCATTTATTTCTGTAATTTGCCCCCTAAAATTAAAAATAGAGATTTCTGCTTATTTTTTCAGTAAACTTCAGGTCATAATCTATACCTCTAATTTTTTTTTCAAAACTTTACGTTTAATGGTTTCGGAGAAAAGGGGGGAGGAAATGGGTAAATTTTGGTATATTTTCATTAATATATTTTTAAGTAATTTTTTTAAATATTAAAAAAATAAATTAGTGTTCCTCAGAATGGGACCTTTCATTTGATATATTACATAATGCGTTTGAAAAAAAAATTTAAATTTAATTTAATTCTATAATTTGCCCCCCAAAATTAATATTAATGATTTCTCCTTATTTTTCCTGTAAAGTTAGAGCAACGTTCTATATTTCCTATTTTTTTCTATATTTTAGGCTCAATATTTTCGGAGATCAGGGGGGGAGAACGGTCGATGTTTTTAGTTCCCCCCCCCCAGAAGTAACCGTAAAATCAAAATTTATTCTTTTATGATATGTACTCTCGATCGGGTCACCAAACTATACATTTCTACCAAATTTCAACCTCTTTCGTCTAGTAGTTTAGGAGAAAATTGCTGTTATGTTATTATATATATGGAACCCTAATAAACTTCCTGGTATTTTTTGTTAAAATTTTAATAATTTACTTCTTACTATAGCATCTATATTTTAACAAAACAATTTAAAAATCTCCTTCTGGCTGTTGTGATTTCTTTGTCGAAACACGACTTCAGCAGTTGAAATTAGTGTTAATTAGTAAGAAAAATTTCAAATAAAAGCATATCATATAACATTCTATTACGACGATCTTATAACACAGCATGCCTTTCAGTTATCTATAATCCATTTATCCTAGATGTCACGTATTTATTCGCCTTAATGATAAAGGGTCATTGGTTTCTCTTCTTAATAGATTAATCTCACGATAGTGAAAGTTCCATTTCCCCCTTTTAATCCTTTTGACTGCGTCTGCATCTGGAAAGCCCTCTAACAAATGGAACAACTAAGTGTAACACTAATTGCTATTTCATGGCGAATCAACCCCCTCTAGTATGCATCATCAGCTAGAAAATTGCTGTATAAACGGCACAATAATTTTCTTACAGCCTCGACGATGTATTTTCGACCACACATCCGTAATTGGTAGTACAACAGTTGCCACGAGGATTCTATAATCAACTTAAACTACTGGAAAATAAACAGCCATTTCTAGTGTATACGTACCGCTTGCGAGTCACAGCAACTTGATGACATTTTCCTTCGTTAACTGAAACAAAAAAAAACACACTGTACAGTGTTGCAATAATTAAATAAAATGTTGTGGAAAACCTTAAGAGATTTAGTCCGGTACAAGTAGATAGACAAGAGTAATGGCAATTAAAAAATTCCAGTACAGTGAAATTTGTAGTTCACTTTTTAGTAAGTAATGCCCTTTAAAAAATTACAGTGCAGTAGAAATTTGAAGTTGTCTTATTAGAAAAATAACAGATGAGAGTTTCTGTCTTTACTTGGTGAAAATTCATTTTAATTTTACACTAAAATAAACACACTTATGTAGTAGTAGTAGTATGTTGCGCAGATTGGATACCATCCCACTATCAAAAACTCATTTTGATACAAAACTACACAGAATAAAATGCATTGCTCTCAATCACGGTTATAACCCTCAAATTATCGACAACTAAAAAATTAAATAGACAGGCTTTAAATGAAGTATTTACTCCTACTCATAATATCGATCCCAAATTATATCAAAGTATCACATTTATCGGTTCTTGCTCTCAAAAAAATAGCCGAATTTTTATTACATAGGAACATTCATACAGCTTTTAAAACGGATAACAACTTAGGAAAACATATAAGAAACAACAAATATAAAATTATCAACAACAACAACTCGGGTGTCTATAAGTTGACATGTTGTAATTGCCCTACTTTCTACCTCGGTCATACGGGAAGATCATTCAAGACAAGATGTGATGAACATACCAACGCTTTTGAGTGCCACAATTATAACCTTTGCCGACCATTTATTGAATGAAAATCATGTACCTCAGAATACTTTGGAAGTATTACATTTACAACAAAAAAGTAAAAAACTATATCTTTTAGAGTCATTAGAAATTAACAAAAACAAAAATTCACCATACCTCTTAAATGATTAAATCGAAACCAATTCATCCCCATTACTTTATATTTTCAATAAAATTATAAAAACTCATTACACCCATAATTTATACTATTTAAACTCCTCAATTCCAATATTTTGTTCTTTCTTAATAGTGATAATCCCCTCCTACCTGCTTCAATAATCCTCTTAATAGTTCTGTGATTGCATCCATATATTTCTATGTGTTTTAGGCATTTAGCATTTAGTTCTACTTTGTATTCTGAAGAAGCCAGTGAACAATTGTCAATTGCAAATAAATTGAAGTGAAAATTACATTAGTGTATTTATTTTAATATATAAAAAAATTACAGTCATTAAAAAATATATAATTGTATTATTGGAATCCTAAACAATGACACGGTTCTAATTTATTTCCTACAGTGAAAAAAAAAATAGAATAAATAATTAGGTTGAAATTAGAGATATACATCTGTAACCACTATCGTTGTTTTATTAATTTTTTATAATATCATTATCTGTTACTATTAAAATTAATAAAAGGCCGATATGCCACTACTTTATTCATTTTCGTTCTTGCCAAATAGAACTAAGAGCAACAATCTATGTCAAATAAAAAAAATAAATACGAGTAGTTAGCTAGAATTGAAAAATTAAAGTGCTCTCTCAAAACTAGTTCCTGAATAATTTAGGAGGTAAATAGCTATTTTGGTTATTCAGTTGGGTTTTCACAGATCACAATGGCTTATGGAAAATACAGATTAGTTAAGTAAGTGAAAACCAAAGTATTTAAGGGCAGTGGAAAATGTCTGGAACACTAGTTGTCTTCTTATAGAAAAACTCGCTAACAGGATCATTTGAGAGAAAGCAGGTCTATGGATTGGTCAACTAGTTTTCCTGTATAATATATGTGGTAGTATTTTGTATTACACTAATCAGTGTGGTTCAAAAACTTTGATCAAATAATTCATGTAAAAGAATGGAAACATCACAGCTTGAAAAGTGTTTGATCCTATTGCAGCGATTTTTTGTCTCAGAACATCTGTAAGGAAGACTTTTGTAAGAGATAACCAGTAACCTCGAAGTTTCCTTGGCCTTCCGACCAATCCATCATCATTCTACCAGCAGACAAAGGAAATGCGATCATTGTGATAAACAGAACAGAACACAATAGAAGAATTGATGAAGTACTCTCAAAGGGAAAATACAAGCCATTATCAACTGATCCAACTTACAAAATAGAAAAGAAAATCAACAACACTCTCAGAGGTTACGGTTAGTAAATTCTATACGGTGGCCTACTCCGTGGTACTAGCCACAGATCATACAAAGAGAAGTACTAGCTGACCTCACAAGTGTCTTGTATTTCTTTGTGTATTAATGGTTGTCTGCATTACATTATTCTTAGTGTAAATAAATATTGTGCTGGGTTCGTTTCTTATTCTTATTATTTGTAAAGTATTTATTTTTTCAATATTTCAATTTAAAAGTGAATAGGTATATTGCCTTTATTGAACAACTACTCAGAAGTTCGAAATGTATTATTAGTTTATTTTAATTGAATGCCAAAATGTTTTGTAATTTATTTATTATACTGAAACAAACTCTAGTGTTGCTGTTTGCAAAAAAGGGAACAGTTTTTTTTAATTTTATAGTCATTTAACACCAACAGTAAATTATTTAAATTTTGTATTGAATTATTAAACATAATAAAGCTATGAAAAACTAATTTTTCGATATCTGTAACTTATTTTCAGATGTTGACTTTGAATGTTTTCGAACTAATTCTAATTAAGATGCAATGTTTTTGGTTTAATGGTACTTATGTTGACAATGTATTCGTAATCGTCGATGAAATATAAAATAAGATTTTGGGTTTAGACTTGAATTATCTCTTTCGATTTACTTAAATAACATCTGTATATGGTAAACGTTTAAACAATAACGCCAAAGATGTGAAAATTTTAACGTAAAGTTGCTGGATCATATGATTTTCACTACGCAATATTTTGAATTGAGACACTTGTTACGTATTCGCGGGCTAACTTTTCATTAGCTATTTCGGAGTAGGCAACCGTATAGAGTTTACGGACCGTGCTCAGAGGTCATGCTGAATATATTCCATCCGAGACAAGAGGAAAATTGACGCCATTAACAGCAAACCACTATCAGACCGATTACAAACTCATGTAACTCACCAACAGCCAAAATTTTTCTACCAATTACAAAACTTTTGGAGGCCTAAATATCACAGCTCAACACGGATTCAAAACATTTCGACAAAATCATCGAATGCATGGAACTTGGGCCAGAACATCGCTTATTAAGTTTCGACGTTGAAAACCTTTATCGCCAACATTATGAAAGAGAAGTCAGAAAAATGAGATTTTCAAGATTCCATATTTCCGACTTCTTCAAAGGTCAGAAAAATGATTTCTTCGGGAGCTCTTAGTTAAGACTCTTTGAAAATGATATCTTCAAGAATTCTTAAAGAGTTTATTTCTAGGACTTTTTGAAGAAGTCTTTAAAAAGAATTCAAATTGAAATCAAATTCAATTTTTAGAATTTTTCTGCTAATGAATGGTTTATAACGTGTAAAAATAATTATTTTCCAAAATTTTTACGAAACTCTACACAAATGAAGGAAACCTGCAATTTTCGTATAGTAATAAAATACAAAATAAAAGAGTCTACTCCCTTACAACCCTTATTGTACGTCACCTCATTTTATTCAGTAAACACTTCCCCAATACAAATCGTATACATATAAATCTTTCAACACAACCCTGAAAATGCGCTAAATCAGCGAATCATATCAGCTTTTTTTACTGTTTCTTCTCAATAAATTCCGAGGATGAAAATAAAAATAAAACCATTCGCGTTTTATGCCAATGCCGTGTATAGCAAATGGGTTCCCTTTATGAAACGGAATCCAAAAATAGCGATAACACTGCATAACGAATGCGAAAATTGGATCGCACTCTCATATCTGACGTTCGAAATCCGCCGAAAAGAACATGCCCGTGGGATCTTTTACGGAAAATTGAGCAAAAACTTTCATTACGATGTTTTTCGGTGAATATGCGTGAACGAACACGCATCGATTGGATCAGCACCATCGACCAAATTTGAAAAACCGTACGTGTGTGAGATTTTTACACGGAATTTGTTTGCCATCGGTTCAGCTCGAATCGGTGAAACGTATTGTTGACGAGGTGGAATTCTAACTGGTTCCAATCGCTTTTCTTTACGAGCGTTAGAAACGCAAGTACGATGGTTTTTCAGTTGTTCATTTATAATGTTTTTCTTGCAGGATAACAACTCAATCGCGATGAAATTACAGAATAAGAATCACTTCAGTTTTAAGTAAAATTATTTTACCTTATTATATAAGTTCTTTATACAGGGGGCTTTCATTTCAATACTAGCCACCCAAAATAACTTTTAAAATATCTTTAAAATAAAAAAACAAAAAAAAAGAAAATTTATATTTACATGGGGACACATTTTACACGTATCGGTCACCCTGCAGTTTCAACCCCTAAGCGGGGGTGAATATCAATTCTAAAAGTTTAAATACAAAGGGGTATGATGTCATACCTCTTTTTAAAGGTATTTTTTGCAATCTTTTGACACATCATTTTTTTAAAAAAGATTATTATTTTCAGAGTAATGACCTAGAAACCGTAAAAAATTTAAAAAAAAGAATTGTAATTGAAAAAAAGCATGAATATAAATAGCGAGATAAACAAGTGAGAAAAGATTCTTAAATGTTTTTGCCAAATATATTTGTGTCTGTAACTTATTAATAGTAGTGGTGCATCAGTATATGCTGAATTTAGTTCATAAATTTCAAGAATCTACATGTGTGTGCTATAAAATTATCAAGAATCGCAGAGTTTTAGCAGAAGCTGCACAAGTTGAGATTTTAGGTCATTTTACCATACATCAATACCAAAACTCTCCATGTTAACAAATATTTCCGTCGGCTTTGTGCATAAAACGTTACGCCTAAATAAATCCTTTCATTAGAAAATATAGCTTTTACAACAGCTTGCTGAGGAAATCATCCTCAGCAGCACATCCAAAAAATGGTTAGAATTTGTATTTCTAGTGTTAAATCAAATCTAAAATCCTTTATTGCGTACTTATCTGTGTCCGGTTACTAATTCATCAAATATTAATACTTATATACTAGATTGTTGTTTTTTTGATAACTTGGCACCATATCTCTTAAAGTTTTGGTCGTACTTAAAAATAGGCAAAAATATACTATCAACAACATTTCAAAACAAAATGATTTTCTTAACTCTTGGTAGGTAATTAATTTGTACAGAATGAGCACCTTTTAATGTTTACATTTTTTACTTCCTGGGTAGGTACTTAACAACATTGAATGTGTTAATTATTTATTAACACACTATAAACATTCGCTAGAGTTGTATTTTGTTATAATCATTTTTAGCTTTTTAGTTATAGGTAGAAGTCGGTTATATTTTTTTAAATGTTTTATTTTCAACTTTTTAGTTTTTTTGAACTCAGGTAGTTTTCATTCATTATTTTTTATTTTGTATGTATAACCTTAATAGACAGAACCAGGTAACATTGAAAAATAATTATAACAAAATACAACTCTAGCCTCAACATTACACAATGATACTTTCTCATTTAAATTGACAGGTAAATCTTTACGAACAAAATGTACTAGTATTTTGTTATAATTATTTTTAGCGCGTTGACTTAATAAGCCCAAAATGTATTTATGCTTTTTTCAACTTTTTTGACAACCCTGTATAACTATAGATAATTACACTCCAACCTATGTACCAACCATCCTGTACATACGACTGCCCACGGACAAGCATAAATTTGTTAGCTGCCTTCTGTAAAGTATAGGACGGAGTAGAATCCATCCCATATTTACGGAGTCAAATCCGTCCTAGATTTCAACCATAGCATATAACTCCTTGTGGGCTACCCCGTAAATTATTTCATTTTTAACATTTTATATTATCGCCCTGTGTAACATTAATTCCTCTCCACACTTTATGCCACTTCTTATGAGCTATAAAAGAAATAATTTTTTAATCACACTGTATAAATATAATTCAACTCAAGCATATATTTCAACCATCCTGTATATGATTTGCTTATGTCCACATCATATAACAGTTTTTTAATCACCCTATATAATTTTAATTTCACATTTTTTCCAACATTTAAATTAAAACTTCCAGTGCCTAAAATTACCGCACTATTACATTGTAATTAAAATATTTATGAGGAAATGTTCCGTTATGTTATTTCGATGAAATTTTTGATACGAAAAGTATATGAGATCACCTAAGGATCTTCCTTAATAGATTAAACGTTAAAAACTATAAACATCCATAAGGAGTGATCGAAAAATCGACTAAAATCTTAGGGATATTGGTCGATTTCCATGCACGCATGTGTTCATTTACAAATTTTATCACTTTATCAATAGAATTCTTTTTCAAAATTTGAAGTTTCACTAATCCAGATACATACTCTATTAAACAAGACCATATTCATTCAAAACTGTGCACCACAGGAGAAGAAATCAGGTAACATACATACAAAAAAGCGAAAAAATACGCGACGAATAGATAACCTCCTCCTTTTTGGAAGTCGGTTAATAAAATGAAAAGAAAATCTCAAACCGAAAGTGCGGTGTAGTTGATTGTGAAAACACACCAAAAAAAAACCAAAATTACAATTATACCACTTTCTTGAATTTCCATATCAATTAGAGATGAAGAAAAAAATGGATTGCAGCAGTTCGATATCATGGGTAAATAAATTTCATTTTACGTTTTTAGAGATTATTGAATGCATACAATTAATCATAATTGTTGTTCTTAACAAAAATGAGATATTATTTATCAACCAATTTGTTAATTACAGTTGTAGGGCAATCTATCACAAACAGAAACAAATTCATTGATTTGCAATGATGATATTGTTAGAAAGAAAAAGTAAACAATGCACATAACATAAGTTACAATCCAACTATATTTCCTGCAAAATCTGTATACTGGTTTGTGCGCTGAAAGATTATGATTACCTATGACAAGAAAAAATCTCCAGGAATCGAAGCTCCAATTAAGGTTAACACTAGTAAGTACATATACAAAAATCAATTTAACTTTATTAATTATATATAATTTATTGGTAGATTTCACTGAGGATGAAGTTTTAATGGATCAAGATAAAAATGTTGAAGTTGGAGCAATGATAATAAAGCATCAACACATGCAAATATTCATGTTAATTCACAGAGTAATCAATATTGATGATATAATATTTATAGCTTTTGTATTAGCTAATAATAAAGAACAAATAAAAATAATGAGAATAAAAAGTGTTATTCATTTAAAAGAGTATATTTATTAAAAAATTAAAAATTATGTTAACCTTACATTTCAATTTACTTTAGAAACATGATTAATTTTTCTTATTACAAGAGTTATTGGATCTTATTTTTTTTAATAGAACAACAATTGTGATTAATGTTATGTATTTAGTAATGACTAAAAATGTGGAAATTTAATTTAACTGTCCTTGACGACGAACTGCGATAATCCATTTTTTCTTTCTCTCTGATTCATATGGAAATCCAGGAAAGCGGTAGAATTGTAATTTTGGATTTTTTCTTGATGTACTTTCACAATCAACTACACCTCACTTTAGGTTTCATGTTTTTCTTTCCATTTTGTATAATAACTAATTTTTAATCTATAACACAGCAAACATAAATTACAGTTTTGACAGAACCAGCGTTCCAAAAATAAAACCAGAGATGGCGCTAATGGCTATTGTCAAAGAAACTTTACTAGCTTACTTCCACACAATTTGTAGTGGAACTTTCAGTATACCACAGATATATAAACAAAACTTTATTTTCACACTACTTCTGATTATTGTTTTTTATTCAAATGTCTCTAAAACTTACATTTTTCAAATATATTCTTTTAATACAAATTCGACCTTACATTTAATTCAAAGTCACCGCCCGGATAACGATACTGTCAAAGTAATGGCCGATTTCTGTTCAAGGTCACGAAATCTTGAAACAAACAACAAAGAGTTTCGCTTCTAGGTTTGATTATTCTGTCTCAGTACACAGTTCAGCCATTTCCGTCCAGTAGTGCTGGTTCTAAAAAGTCCCTATCTTACACTTTAAAAGATGTGGGTTTAACTAATTTCCACAGCTATGTATGTTGTCTCTGATTTCTCGATTATATATAAATATATATTATATATATTATAACATAACAATCTGATAAATATTAAAATAAAATTATGGCGTAAAACAGTTTTAATTTAATCCTAATACCGTCCTGTTTATTGAATATGAAAATAAAAGTGATGGTTGTTTGTACATAATAATTACAAATTGTGTAACAGAAAAGCTAAAGAAAGCTTCAAGAAAAATCACATTCATTAGCCAAACATAAATCATTAAGGTGACTGTTTTACATTCCTCATGTAAAAGTCATTAAAACTTCACGGAAAACCAGACGAAAAAATCCGACAGATGTATTTCTATGCTAAATCATGCTTTGTTTTGCGTACACCAAAGTGCATAACAACGAGCTTATGCCTCATTGAATTGCAAAAAAGCGAAACACTATTTGCATTTTTAAAACTCCGTATTTGCGGACAATAAACAGAAACTAACATACAACTTTATTAATGGTCAATTTATTTAATAGTGAGTTCAAGAAACAGTTAATTAGGTACATTAAATTAGTAAAGAAATATATCTTTCTGATTAAGATCATTCTGAACATTCTGATTTCATTGTCAACGTCTTTAGCCTTTGAGTGTTTAACTATAATAAACTTTTCTTCGGGAATCCTTTTTGGATCATAGACTTAAATAATTATTAAACAAGGAATAAACAAAAGAGTTGAAATTAATTAAATTTAGAAACAGAATTTGAAACTGTCAGATACCAAATATTGTGGCTGGATGACTTACGAAAAGTTAAAAGTTGTTAAAAAGAAATAATCTATTTTTAACGAACTTCAAAAATAAGGATGTTCTCAATTTATCTGTATCTATGTTTTTTTTATGCTTATTCAACGATTAGTCCCAACCGGCGTTGGGAATTTCGAGCGTTTGTACTGGCTCCTGTTCCGGGGGATCCCGAAGTGGTACACTATTTGTTACAATAACATAGGTTTTTTAGAAAATTGGGAAAAACTTTTTTACTGACTTTCTTATACAGTCAGCTTGGGTGCAGTCGTGGTATTACAAAAATATGGAAATGTTTCTATTAGGAACTTTGGACAGAATAAATTAATAAGAAATTGGATTAGTTCCGGGGGATCGTGAAGTGGTCCCATATTGTTTTCAGTAACATATAGTGTACCGTTTCTTAGAAAATCCTGAGTTGCTCGTATTAAATTTATGGAAATGTTTCTGTTCGGAACTTGAGGTATAATAAACTGAAAATAATTTGGATTAGTTCCGGGGGATATCGAAGCGGTCACATATATTTTTTTAATAACATAGCTTGTATCGTTCTTTAGAAAATCTGCAAAAACTATTTTACAGCTTCTTATATAGTAAGCTTTGGTGGAGGTGCTGGCATTAAAATATGAAAATGTTTCTATTTGGAACTGGGGGTAAATTTAAAAAAAACTTAATTAATCAAAAAATGTCAGTTAATCAACTTCAAGGTGAAGATTTTTAATTAGTCTGTATAGACAGTGTGTCTTCATATATCAAACGATTTTTTATTAATAATTTTAAGAAAAACAGTAATTCATCATAGACAGATTTGCATGGTCTAAAACATATACTGTAATCAGTCTATGTCCCTTTTTTAACAGTATATGAGGTTTGTCAGCAAATAGGTATTTTGCCTAAAAGTGAAGTACCTTTATTTTTGTTAACATCTACATCTACAATTGTTATCAAATAGAAGTAATTAGTATTAAAAACTGCATCTAATTATGCTATTGCCTAAAAAATGTATTTATTTAACTTTTCCAATTATATACTACGTTTCAAAAAATTTATCAATTTTGTTTAAAAGTGAGGTATCTTTATTTTTAATAATATCTCAAACTACATGCAATTATGATGTATTACTAAAAACGATAGTAAATTAAAAGTAGATTATAATTAAATCAAAATAAATGTCAGTTAATCAATGTCAAAATGGAGGTTCTCAGTTGATCTCTATATATATAATGTGTCTACATAAGTCGGTTTCATACGGAAAATTTTCGTATGAATATTATTTAGAGAAAAAGTTATTGTTCACAAAAATATTTGCATCGTCAGAATCGTATACTGAAATCACTACATGTCACTTTTTCAAACGTATGCGAGGTTGGTCAGCATATATGAAGAATGACACCTCGAATAGAGTATTCAATATCTCTGACAGGTGAAGTTAACCTGAAAATTTCATCGTGACATTCTAACCTACGAATTATAGGCAACCGCAATTACATGGAAAGGCACCAGATTCGGAGCATCTATGTGCTAGTTTCCCCGAAAATCCTACATGTTGGTCTTCACATCTCGCGCCTTCAAATATATGAATTTTGCTTAAAATTAAAATACCTTCATTTTTTATTCCCATCGAAGAGAAGTAATTACAATTATAAAATGCATGTAATTAGGCCAGATCACTAAAAACTGTATAATAAATATTCATATCATTTTTTCAAATTGTATCCTAGATTTGACAAAAAATATAAATTTTATTTTCGTAAAGTCCCTCTATTTTTAATAATAACTCATATTGTTATCAAACAAAGCTTATTAAAATTGAAAACTGCGTCCTATTATGCTATATCCCTTAAAACATATAATGATTTATTATAAGATTTCGCGGAGAGCAGAGTATTAAATGAATGTCAGTATAATTAACAGACCTAAAGAATGATGATACTCAAATCGTCTACAAAATAATAGATCCACCAAAGTTAGAATCATATGCAAAATTTTCTTAATACATATACACATTTAGCAAACAAGTTATTCTATTAAACAGTAAACGAGGTTGGTCAAAGGAATAAATGATGCTTAAAAGTTAAATACCTTATTTTAGGCAATATCGAAAAAGTTAGATTTTAAACAGCATCGAATTAATAATCACTAAAAACTGTAAAATAAATACATTTAAAAAACACAAAAACCGACTTCAAAAAGGGTAATTTAACTAAAAACATAAAATATTTTACTGCAACAATTAAATTCTTTTACTGAAGTCGCTGCCAAGCTAAAGTGAAAATAATTAGAGCACTTTTATAGTTGTCTTCGCATCTTCGCTGTTCAACTTGTCACCGACTTCTTTTTAGTTTAGTTTTTGAAGTCGGTTTTTTTTTAAATATTTATTTGTAAACTTTTTAACTCAGTCGATTGTCGGGGATTTACCCTTATGAGAGAGAGAGAGAAAGAGGAAGACCTACTTGTCTATAGTACGGTAGATTTTTTAATCAAAAATCTAAAAAAAAAACAAAAACATCAAAAAAATATCGTAACAAAAACATAGAAGCTACGGTGTCGATAAATTACATATAATCATAATAATAATTTTAAAAATCATCGGAAACACCATGTTTTTCTCACTGATTCATAATTTGAGAACGGAGGTTTTCGCCGCTAGAGTCATAGTTGATTCTGTTTTTTCCGGATTTGGACCGCGTAATTTTTCGAATTAATTTATTTATATACCTAAACCGGCATATAAACAAAGTTTTCCGACGTCTCGCCCACACTTGTAAGGGGCTTTTTCAAGGATCAGACAAAAAACAAAACAAATGTTACTTACCTTGAGGCGACTCCATTCATTTCATCTTTTTCTCACTTTTTATTCAACTTGTCACAATGACGCACAAATTCTAAATGAGTAATAAGTTCGAAGAAATAATAATTGGCCTCCTCGAAATTTACAGGTAAAAGAAGGGTAGGAGGCACTTAATGGGATTATTTTATGAATGTGATGAAATTTTGTATACGTTCCTGGAATTTTATTAGTGGGTAATGTAAGTGATTTCTTTGTGGAAATGTTGATGCAGGGTTGCCAGATGGGCGAAAGTTCCAAACCTTTGTCTGGGTTGAAATTCTTGGGATTTCTAGCGATTTCAACGGTCTCACGGAATTTTCTAGTGAAATATTACGGAGATTTGGCCACGAGGGAGGAGCTGTCGAAGAGCGTTTGGTGGCCCGCTTCGTGATGATGTTCAGCTACAGCAGAGTTTGAAAGCAGGCCCGTTTTCAAACAACGTTTGTGCTCGCCCAGACGAGTGTATATAGATCGACCTGTTTCACCGATGCATACTGCCCCACACGAGCATTGAATGGAATAAACACCTTTAGATGAAAGAGGATTTTTGTTTATCCATTGGAGAGGGTAACATTTGTGAGATTTTGGATAGTAGTTTGTAGACTGTTTTCACCTCGTGCTTATGGAGAAGCTTCCCAAACCTATCCGTGACCTTGCTGATATATGGCAAATATGCTACTGATTTATTAGGTGACAAATCTTTCTTAGGAAGGGGATTTTGGTGACGAGAAATGGAATTGCGAATCTCTCGTTTGCTGTAGACGTTGTTTAGTAGGCTACCCTCAACCCAGGCTAATTCCTTTCTCAAACTTTTGGGTTCGGAAATGGATTTAGCTCGATGCACCAGGGAGTTCACGACTGACCGTTTCTGAGATGGGTGATGATGGGACCGGGCGTGCAGATATCTGTCGGTATGTGTTGGTTTTCTGTATACAAAGTGGCCCAGGCGACCATTTGGTAACCGTGAAGATGAAATGAATGGAGTCGCCGCAAGGTGAGTAACATTTGTTTTGGTTTTTGTCTCATCCTTGAAAAAGCCCCTTATAAATGTAAGCGAAACGTCGGAAAACTTTGTTTATATCCCGGTTTAGGTATATAAATAAATTAATTCGAAAAAATGGCGCGGTCAAAATCCGGAAAAAGCAGAATCACCCATGATTCATAATTTATTTGCATCTCGCGTGTATGTTGTCGCGACGATCGACTGGGGATCTTGAAGATTGCTCTGTCAATCTGGTATTCATTTTCTTACCAATGTTTTCTATTATTCTTCACCCATCAAAGTTCAACTGCACCATTTATGAAAAACTGAAGGGAGTGGCGTACAACAGGTAATAGACACCAGATGTATAACACAATTTTCTATATATGAAATGAAAATATATTTTAACGATACAAATTCAACTGTATTTTCTTTTGAAAAGTGACCGTTTTCAGATGTAACCCTTCAATTGCCTAACAATTTCGAAATATATTCCAAATTGCTTTCTACGAACCACTTCAAATGAAGAACAAAGAAACATACGATTTTATACACCAAAACTCTGCAATATATATACCAGTTAATTTTCGGTTTGAGCGGTTTGACGAGATCCTTACAAACCTAAATATTTCAAAGCACAAGTTAATGGCAGCTGACCTTCGGAGTTCCCAAGAGGTATTTACACCCTAGTGCTTTATATCTCATAAAAAATACTGAGAGAAATTCTCCATTTAATCTAGCCTTTCTCAACCGTAAAGTAGAGCTTGATATACTCGAGCACATAAAGCCTTACATATCAACTCGAACTAGGAAATTCCAACACCCTTTGCTAATACCCTCTCATAATATATTCATCTAATTTTGTCATTCATGTAATGCCTAAAAATCCTTCCTTCCCAAGCAGGGGATTACTTTTATCATTCCGCAAAGCGGACAAATTGCTTTGCCAGGATAATAAATTCGTTGCCAGATATAATCGCTATCTGGAGGAACGTGTTTGTTTTTAATTATAAGCAGATGGGGCTCTATGACAGATAAGACGGTATCTCGTTATGGGTTGAAAGGCGAAATTGAAATTTAAAAAAACTTTACCAAATGTCAAGATATTACAGCAGGACCTAACATCATATTTGGTGAGTACATAGTGTTTAAAAGAAATCCGCTATTCCAATTTTATTCCCTTCACAGTTTTCAATTTTATCAGCCATGGAGATATTTTTTAATTTACAGAACTTTACATAACATTTTGAGATCTTTAGATCTCAAGTAATTATGGAAATTGGAGTGCTGGAAAAATTTGTGGTAGATGAAAAGATCATATATAAAATTTATAAACAAAAAATTTTTGCTATTTTATTTTGCTTATAATCAAAAAGTAATACCAAAATAAACTTCTAAACCCTGTATTGCCTTTACCAAATTTTATCGCAAAATATCTCATTTTTCCAATTTGCTGAACAACGGTATGCGTCATGAAAAAAAATATACGACCACTTCAAGATTCTGCCTAACAAAATGCCAACGAAACTCAGCAAATTAGTTAAGCCGTTTTAGATGTAAATTTTAATTCACAGTTAAAACAATCTTAAAGAACATATACGAAAATCTAGCATTGCTCTAAATTTGAGATAAAACCGACTTCATAAAAGAACTGAAAAGTTGAAAATAATTAAGCAAAAATAAAACACTAGCCAGCAATTACTGATGCACCTATGTAGGTGTCTCCCTACTAAGAAGATTTACACGAAAACACTCAAAGTAATAAATATTGCCAATAACAGGTGCTCAAATACAAAGTTGTCAAACTTGTAGCAGTAATATCAGATAGAAGGTATTAGTATATAATAAGTACCTATCCCGGTCTATATTATTTTTTTATTTATTTATTTCTCGATTGTTAAACCTTATTTAGAAAGTGCATATATATATATATATATATATATATATATATATATATATAAATGTTACACCAAAGGACAGTAAGACAGAACTAAATTAAATTACAAAGCCAAGCATCACAATTATCTGTTCACACTTAAAACAGCTTTAGTATCACATTTAAATTTATGAAAAGAGATTCCAAAAATACCAATACAGTCATGAAATAAGTTAAAAGTTCTCGTGATTCTAGTTAGTGATTCGTTTTACCCATAGTTAGTCATATGAAATGGCACTTTAAACAGCTCAGTATGCCTACTGCTCCTGTCCGGCACATTTGAATGAATCAAATCCAGTGGATCTGGGCAGAATATATATGAGTTACTCGAAGTTTTCTTGGACTTCCATCGTCTTGAAGTGGTTGATCTCACAACGTTTCAATAGCTGTGTGTCTGCTATCGTCATCAGGTGAATGATAGGAAATTCAGAGTATCCGTCGTATTTATATTATACCCTTAACCGGTCAAGCGTCTCCGGTCATGGTCATTGGGTCATATCTGGTCCAATCAGCGTCGTCGTACCTGGAGGTTGGTTGCCGGTGATGCGTAGCGGCAAAGGCCGAAGAAGAGCTCTCCAAATATTTTTAATTTGGACGCTGGGCTCACTAATTATATTTTCGTTCGAGACTATATATGCTGACTCTATGAATTTTCTTTTGTACCAATGCTGTTCCTTGTGAATTGCTTTAGCCTGGTCCCAGTTGATATGATGGTGTTCGGTCCATGCGTGATTCGCTATCCCAGACTTCGTTACCTCTGCCCTTTGAGTAGCTGTGCGGTGTTCCTTAATCCTGGTGTCCAGTGGTCGTTTTGTCTCTCCAATGTAAAGACTGCCACATTCACACGGTATGCTGTATATACAGTTATTTGGATTGCTGGTGCGTCGGGCCTCGTTCTTGTTATCATGCTCCTCAAGGTGTCGTTGCTTTTGAAGATCATTCTGATCCCATAGCTTTGTGCAATTCTTCTAAGTTTCTCCGACAAGCCTTTAGTATATGGTAATAGTAGAGTTGTTACCGCGGTGTCCTCTTCCTGCCTAGGTGGTTTGTCCAGCTCTTCAAACGCCTTGGTAATGATCGTTTCCGGATATCCGTTGGCCAAAAGGTCTTCTCTAAGTTTCACTTGTTCTTCTTTGAGGGCTTCTGGTGTGCTGCAGATATTTTTGGCTCTATGGATTAGTGTTTTGATGATGCCAGTTTTTGTTGCTGATGGGTGGTTGGAATTGTAGTGAAGGTATAATCCTGTATGCTACTTTCAGGAGAAGGACCGGTTCTTCATGCAAGAAGATGGATTGCCTATGGGTTCCCCGTTATCACCAACCATTGCCAACATCTACATGGAATGGTTCGAAGAACAGGCACTGAGGAGTTTCGAGAAGCAGTCTAAGCTATGGTTGAGGTATGTCGATGACACGTTCATTATTTGGCAACATGGAGAGACAGAACTACAGGCATTCCTGGAGCACCTGAACCAAACCCAACCATCCATTAGATTCACCATGGAGATGGAAGAGAGTGGGTGCCCACCATTCCTTGATGTAAAGTGTCAAAGGACTAGGACCGGAATCCAAACAACAGTCTACAGGAAGGCTACGCATACAGGATATACCTTCACTACAATTCCAACCACCCATCAGCAACGAAAACTGGCATCATCAAAATTCTAATCCATAGAGCCAAAAATATCTGCAGCACACCAGAAGCCCTCAAAGAAGAACAAGTGAAACTTAGAGAAGACCGTTTGGCCAACGCATATCCGGAAACGATCATTACCAAGGCGTTTGAAGAGCTGGACAAACCACCTAGGCAGGAAGAGGACACCGCGGTAACAACTCTACTATTACCATATACTAAAGGCTTGTCGGAGAAGAATTGCACACAATTATGGGATCAGAATGATCTTCAAAAGCAACGACACCTTGAGGAGCATGATAACAAGAACGAGGCCCGACGCACCAGCAATCCAAATAACTGTATATACAGCATACCGTGTGAATGTGGCAGTCTTTACATTGGAGAGACAAAACGACCGCTGGACACCAGGATTAAGGAACACCGCACAGCTACTCAAAGGGCAGAGGTAACGAATATAAATACGACGGATACTATGAATTTCCTATCATTCACCTGATGACGATAGCAGATACACAGCTATTGAAACGTTGTGAGATCAACCACTTCAAGACGATGGAAGTCCAAGAAAACTTCGAGGAACGAGTTACATTGTCTGCCAACTTCAGACTAATATATGAGTTACCTATGCAAAAGGCATAAATCTGCACACATTTTCCTGCTCTCCAAGGATAACAATCTTAACTTTGAACTAATGAAATCATATGAGTAATCATCTCTACGAAGTTTCATTTTATATGAAATAATACATTTGCTTTGCACCAAAAGATTGACATGTGAGCGATATGATGGTGACCAGACAATGCAGCCATATTCTACAATTGATCTCACTAAAAAGCAATACAATAATTTAAATGTACTTATAGGAAATGAATGAAGCCCAGAATCTTTAGGGCACGGGATGTTATACCTTCTGTATGTGATTTAAAACATAGCTTGCGATCAAAAGTAATTCCAAGATCCTTGATTTCTGAAGAATTATTTAGATTATTGTTATGGGGTTTCGTCGTGTACTAAATCATATTTGGCAACATTTTCTTATGTTTAGGTTCATTTTATTTACCTTGCACCATTATGATGTTCTTGGAATTTTTATACTTCAGCTAAAATTCGCAAAAATACAAGGTTGAAAGTTTCATTATTATATTATCGAGTAATGATAATAAAAACCCGAAATATTCGAGAAATACCTAGTAGTCACTAATTAGTTTCAGACACAGGGAGAATTTATTACGTTGTTCTGTCCAAATGTGGCTTGAGGCTATTACTGGGTTCAGCAAATGTTTTTTGATATTAGAATTCAATAAACTCTATACTAATGTGCTAAAAAAATCGATAAAAAGGAGAGGAATGCCTAGAGCCCGATCATTGTGCCACTTGTCGGGTCCAATTGTGAATCTAAACCATCCAGGGACCCACCCAAACATACACAAAAAAAATCATCAAAATCGTTAGGAGGAGATAGAACCCGTTCTTAGTGCCACCTGCTGGGTTCAATTGTGAATCTAAACCATCCAAAGACCCACACAAACATGCGCAAAAAATCATTAAAATGCATCCAGCCGTTTAAGAGCAGTTAGAACCCGATGTTTGTGCCATCTACCGGGTCCAATTGTGAATCTAAACCATCCAGGGACCCACCCAAATATACACAAAAAAAATTCATTAAAATCCGTCCAGCCGTTTAGAAGGAGTCAGAACCCGATCTTACTGCCACCTATCGGGTCCAATAGTGAATCTATACCATAGAAGGACGCACTCAAACATACACAAAATATTTTATCAAAATCGGTTCAGCCGTTTAGGATTATATAAAGGACATACAGACAAACATTCTCAGTTATATATAACAAAGAATATGAAATAAACATAATTGACCGACGTTTTAGAGCTCTGTTAGCTGAAATATTTCTAATAAAGTACATAAAGGGAAATAGTGGATGACCGAATTAAGGTAGGAGTTTGGACGTGTATTGACATGGAGAGACTTTGGCCGATATACGTCAGGATTACAAGTATATTCAAAAAACTGTTGCTTTTGCAAATTTCTGCATAAACTTCTGCATTTCAGCATCAATTTTATCATTTCTCTTTCACTTCCTAGCTGTTGATATTCAGTTATATGTACGAAATACATAAATAAAGGTTCAATCAATTGAGAAAAGTGCAACAGACTAAGGTTTCCTATTAGAAACTATATATTGTATAGCGCTGAATACATTCTAAAATCTCGAAATGATGTCATAATTGCTTTGCTTAGGTTTAAGTTAACACATAAGTTCTTACCTGTAATTTCTATCCTAGGAATCACATGATAACAACTAGTGATCCCTGAAACTTTTACATTTGGATATTTATTTCGCGTTAAACTATTACGTCAGAGAGTTGCAAGAAGAAAAACAACGTTAGTACAGGACACGATATCAGGCAGATCAGTGCTCTTCATCGTCATAAAAATTATTCCCTAGATCACGATAAAACCTGTAAATAAAAATACTCACAAGACAAGCAAAAGAAGGCTGATACATTTCAGTGACTTCAATTAGCGAAATATGTATATTAAATAAACAAGGAAAATACACATTATTTGCAACTGTATCTCTGTCTGCCTTTTAATTGGTTCCAACTAAACAGCAGTACATAAAAATAACCTAAATACTTCACTCACGCTACACGACTCACACACTAGCTTATAAAAATATATTCTGTGTCAATTTAACCCGATAAATTTCACAATGCATTCACATTCAGAAAGTTACCCCCTTAAGACCCGTCAGTTTTGCTCGGAGTGCACGTCCCCATTTTGGACAAAGGAGGATAAAGACGATTTCCAAAGCTTTAACAAGAGGATGATACAATGTAAAATCGGTCACGTTCGACTGCCATTGTCAACCCGATGAAGTTTATCCTTTTTTTTATAAACCATCCGTGCAATTCTGAAGCATTTTCCGGTTTGTTGACATCTCGTCTTAACTTATACCGCTGGAGAATTTTGCCACTCACCTCAAGTAGGAAATCAGTCCGGGTAAAGCACCGATAAGAATCTTCACTTAATAGAGGAAAGCGTGGATGTCCGTTTACGCCTAGCTTTACACGTAAAACGAATAGAGTATCACGTTTCCAGGATTTTTCCAGGTAAAGTAAACCATAAAAGGTCAGTAATTACATCCTTCAGATAGAATTCGGTAACAGACGTTTCCTATTGGAATTAGGACATTAACCTTAGATTATCTGCTGCGTATTAAGGGACAACTGTTGACCACCAATTGTACCCCCACACATCTACATATTTACTTTTTTGTTATAAAAAAAATATCATGTTAGCAATCGGAATAGTTAATAGTAATCATTTATCACCATGTTTGATACGTAAATCCACAGTTCAACAATCTGTGATAAATTCAACACATTACATTCAGACAATGACAAAAAAGAGAAAATGCCTACAATCTAAGAGCTAAATCCTCCCATCTGACGTCATCTGAAAAGATAAACAATGCCATCAAATATTTAAAAGAACCAGGCGTATCAATATTTCATCAAGAAATATTTGAAGGCAGTCATAGCTTCTCCCTCTATCTCTTTGATTTACTTGGATGATGCATCTTTTCTACAGTGAGTCAATTCTATTGAGATTGAGGCCTCATACACTGCTAATTCTTCCAGCTGCTGTTTCTTTTGAGTTAAGGACGTTAGGTTATTCAAGAATTAATTGGTTTTAGGTTCATCGTCTTGAGTTCACGCGAATGATAGACCAGGCTAAAAGCCTTTGAAAATGGTAAAAATTGAGAAAGTAGTAATAGCATGATAGCCATTACAAAAGGAAGAGAACACAACAAGAATGAATGAATAGATAATTTACGGACGATCTGAAGTCGGAAAGTGTGATATTGTTTAATGATGGTGAGTTTTTAAGGGTTAAAAACGGCTTATCCCTATTCCCTTTTTCCTATGGAAAAAAGTTAAATGACAATGTTGTAGGCAATAAAAAGATCTACAACTTTGTATTTTCACTTTTTTCATATAACCTGAAAATTTATGTGAAAAATTCAAAAAATAAAAGAACGTGACGGAATTTGGTGAAAACTTACTTTTTTATGTACCAAACACACTGTAGTTTTTTAGGTAAATTATTTATTTTTTTCAGCTTGTTTTGACCTATTATCGAAAATGTGAGGCCTTTTTGTTCACTGAAATCTCTACTTTCTGAAGGAGAAAAAATCTATACATTACTATGGTAAATCTTCTTAGAAAATTTAAAGAAACGAAAAAAAACCGAATCCGAAATTATATTTAATCTTTATGTGCAATATTGAACTGTTCTACTTCACCATATATTTTTTAAAATTTTTAAGTATCGAGATAAGCCGTTTTTTACCCGTAAAAACGCACCCCCTTCCACTTCAGATCGTCCATAAATTATGTTTCCTTTTATTGTTGTATTCTCTTCCTTTTGAGTTTCATCCTATTATTATTTTTTTGGTTTCAAAAATTATCGACCCTAGTCTATGATATATAATTTCATTTTGTTGTCTTCTGGTCCAATTCTACTCAGAATGCCTGAAGAAGACCGTGGTTGTTTACGTTTACTCACCTATGATTTTATTCCGTTTGTTTTGTAACTCAATATGTTTTGGGGATTTGACTCGTACCAGTTGCCTTAATACAGGTTAGTATGAAGCAAAATTTTTCTTTCTCTTCGTTTTGTATTTTTATTTAAGAAACGGGGTACAATTGCTCTGTGCTACTATTACCAAGACCCACAAAATCGTTGTGTCAAATTAACACTACAAGAGTCATTGCTTTACTTCAACGTATCTAAAAAATACCAACGTTAACCGGAAAAATATTTAAGTTGATAAAGTTGAATATATAATTATTGGCTTATTATTTAAAGCAATATGTTTAACTGATGTAATTTATACAGAAATGTTGGAAGTAACTAGATAGCCTCTAATAATGTATAAGTCAAGAAAATCTAGAAGTCAGAGAAGGAAATATCATATTATATTATGACTTAATACACTTTCAACGGGATGAAGCCCCGCCACATTCTGTATTCAGCTCTATGTACTTTGTTTAAGAAGATGCTTATAATAACATTAGCCCAATCATTGGTTTGAAGGAAAAAATCGCCAAACTGGAATTTATCTCATGGGATCCTTTGAAATTTATTGTGAACAAAACCAAACCAAAGCTTAATTAACAGTTGAAGCGAGAAATACTCATTAATATAAAGTTATTTCGTGAAACACTATTGAAATATTTCGTGATAAAATTTCATATCAAACTATTTGGAATTTAAACTTTCCTAAACAGGTTGCAGAGAGATTTGAAATAAATTAGTACACCGTTTTATTCCTTTTTCAAATTACAGACACATTTTACAGTACTCTAGCTGACTGCAACATTTGTAATTATTACCCTGTATATAGCTGTTGTATAAAACAAAATCATGATACTGATTTTTAGTACATGTGAGATCCTGGAAATCATTCCAGTCTTCCTGTAGAAAGTGTAAACCAAAATAGTGATAAAAAACACATAGTTGAGGATCTTTTGCATTAATGTCGTATCAACTCAAGAATTTAAATTCCAAACTTTGGCTCATTAGCCTCACAAGTCAACCTATCTCAATGAATTTGTTATTGAGAAACTTCCTTCATTAGTGAGTGTCGAACCCTTCCCCTCAAACGATTAAATGGTAATACCGTCTATATGTGGTTTCTAAATACTAGAACTGTATCCCCTAACAGATAATAACTAATGGTGCGGAATAATGTTTTTCTCTATTCAGTCCTGAAGACAAAACTTTACCGGCAAAGTTTTGTTAATTACACCACAAAGAGATATTAACGTTTTTTGAGTTCACAGTAGTAGTTAATTTTCTTTATTGGAAATAGAAAAATAAGACGTCGTTTCTATTTGTACAGTTATAGTTCTAAATTGTATGAATTTTGCTATGTAAATTAAAATAATTCAGCCTCCCTGTACATGTAACTGCTTATAGGCCACATTTTTTCTACAATTTGTTTGCTACCTTATAATTTTGTTTTTCTAATATTTTTTAACCACCTTGTATAATTATAATTTCACTCCACCATGTATTGCATCCTATAGCTTCAACTGCTTGTGTGCTACCAAAAATAACATTTTAACCTTTTTTTAATAACGCTGTATAACTATAATTCTACTTCACAATATATTTCAACTACCCTCTACATGAGCCTGGTTATGGGCACCCAACATAATATTTTGTCAGCCATCCTGTATAACTATAATTTCACTCCACCCTGTATTTCAACATTGTTATACAATTTTTCAACCACCCTATACAAAAATAAATCTACACCCTCACATATTTCAATATCATATATATTCTATACAACTATATTTCTACTCCAATCTATATTTTAACAACTTTGTATATGCACTACGTATGAGTCATCCAATAAAACGTTTATTTTCTACCATATTTTGAGTCAACCTGTGTCAAGCAATGTATGCATGCAACATTTTTTTTAACCAAATCAAATTACCCCGTAATGAACACCTTGAAATTTCAAAACAACTGTCATAATTGTTTCAACCTGTCAGTGAATTTTTTAAGTTCCTAGTATACGATTTTTTCCCAAGGATGCGACACTCACCAATCGATTTCTAGGCATTAAAACATCTAAATGAATAAATTTCACGAAAATCGTTAAATCCATTTTCGAGAATTTAATTACATACATATGAAGGTATATACATGTCTTGTTATATAATTAGATTCTGCTAAGAATTTGTCTATAGCGTCACCTATTGAAACTGGCATCGCTTAAAAAATATTTTCTACAAATTCAAAAAAAAAGTGTTTACATAACAGTTTTAACAATTTGCTAATATACCATATGTCAAAAAAATGTAAGTCAATAGAAATGCTGCGAAACCTTTGGTGTGTCACAAATGTAAACAAACACAGTTCTGCATCTTAACACCAAGCATGTATTTAAACACCAAAGGCCGTTTCAGCAACTCTAAGTTGTCACCTTCTTGGAGTACTCCATGAAGATGATAATACCCCATTCGTCAATAACCTGACTGTTTTTAAGTTTGAAATTGAAACTATTTCAAAATATGTTGTTCTAAACAGCGTCACCAATTCTAATTTCACCCCTAATTATTATCAGCCAAGAACAATAAAAGTGCAAGTTAATGCCGTAGTTCTTAATAATAGTTTAAGAGATCACCATCCCTTAATTTATACTAGCTGTCGCCTAGTGGTCGAAATTCGACCAATTGTGTCAATATCTCTGGCAGGTTAAGTAACATGAAAATTTTATCGTGACATTCTATCCTAGGACTTTAGGGAGAACAGCAATTACACAGAACGGATCCAGATTCGGAACCTCTGTGTGATAGGTTCCTCCAAAATCCTAGATGTCGGTCTTACATCTCGCTTCTACAAATAAGTAACGAAATTCAAGTTTTTTTCAGATATAATTCATAGAACTTTATTTGTGTTCAAATTCGTAATTCTTAATTTAATATGACAACAATTCAACTACTAATGGGCTACCCTACATATTTATTTTTTCTAACCCCCCTGTATAGCTATAATTGCACTGAATTCTCTAACATTTATTAAAATCCTTATTATAATAATTTTATCTCATTATATATTTCCACCACCCTGTATATGCAACTGCTTATGGACCACGCATAATTTTTTTAAACATTTTTCAACCACCGGGTAAACCATTCTGTATATGCCACTGCCTATGACCCACCATATTTACTCTTTTTGTTTATGAAAGTTTTAATTATCTTCTGTAACAATAATTCTACTCCGACCTATATTTCAATCATTATATATATGGAACTCTTCGTGGTCTACTCTATAAATCATTTCCTTTTCTAACATTTTTTATCACCATCCTGTATATCTATAATTCCTCTTACCCTATATTTCATCTTAACTATATATACAACTGCTTATGGGTTACGAAATGTTGAATTTCCATTTCCGCCACCCTGTATATGCATCTATGTATAACATTTTTTGCTCCACCCTGTATAACTGTAATTTTACTGCACCTTCTATTCCAAGAACCCTGTAAATTCAACCGCTAATGGGCTTCCCTATATAATTATTTTATTAGTTATAATTGCACTCTACTCTATATTTTAAACACCCTAAATATGCAACTGCTTTTGATGCACCCATTAAAAAAATGATGTCTAACATATCTGGAATCGCCCTGTATAATTATCATATTCAACGATTACTTTACCCACTAAACAATAACAACGCTTTCATGCCACTTCCAGAAGTACATGCTCTAAGTATATAACATACTCAATGGTTTGAGTCTGGCGGCGGCGGCACGCGGCACATTCATTTGTTTGGCATTGACATTATTGACGTAAATAATGAATTTTTATTATATTTTATTTAATGAATGAACCAATATTATAAATTAAGATTAGCATTCTGCACTGAAGGTCGTCAGTAGCTACTAAACAAAACAAAAATGAAGAAAATCGGTTGAGAAACAGAGAAGAAAATGGTACCTAATCCTTTTGTCTTAGCCTATTTATATATAGATCTGCAAAGGAACAAAAATTAAAACCATGGATGACCTGTGGAATATTAACGGCCATTAGAAAGCGAGACATGCTTAAACAGAAACTCTTAAAAAATAAACAGAATAAAACATTAGAAGATGAATATAAGAAGTATAGAAACTTTCTAGGTACGCCAATAAAAACTTAAAAAAACGACTATTAAGAAACTAAATTAAAGCAATGTAACTCAAACTATAAGAAAACTTGGGAAGTAATAAATGAAGTTACAAATGTTCCCCAAACAAAAGCACAATAAACAAAATCAGTATCGACAACAAAACAATCCAATGACTTCTTTGTAGAAATTGGGGAGAAAATAGCACACAAAATTAGTAAAAACAATATAGAAATAAAAAAATGAAAGCTAAGCAATATATCAACGCTATGTTTTTGACGCCAACCGACTATTTACAAATTGAAGACATAATATCGACGCTAAAAAAACTCTGCATCTCCAGGGCCTGACAAATTTAGTATAAAAATAATTAAATTAAAAAAACAGAATATCTCTAAACCGCTTACTCACATAATTAACCTAATTTTTCAGACATCAGGCATCGCATATCAATTTAAATAAGGTCTTGTGGTGCCTATTTATAAATCAGATAGAAAAGATCTAATGAGAAATTACCGACTCATTTCACTAATTAATAACTTTAATGCTTGAACAAAAGAATATGGTCCTTTCTAGACAAAAATAAAATAATATCCACAAATCAATATGGGTTTCAAAAAGGTATAGGGATAAAGCAAACTTTACAAAAACTAACGACATATATACTGAATAATTTTAATGAAAATAAAAAAAAAACAATTGCAGTATTTCTTGATCTCCAAAAAGCCTTCGATACGGTATCACATAAAATTTTATTAAGCAAACTAAATGAGATTGGCACTCTGCAACTTTTTAACAATCACTTGTCAGAAAGATGGCAACAATTACGAACATGAAGATGACATTAGTAATAAAAAATTTGTGAAAACCGGAATCCCGTAAGGCACAGTCTTAGGTCCTATATTATTTTTAATTTTTGTTAATAATTTGCTATCTTATGAAGGATGTAGTGTAGTTTCTTATGCCGATAATACTCTACTAATATGTAATGTGACAACATGGGAAGAATACTGGAACAAAGCGCAAAATGCAATCTCAGATGTCAAAAATTAGTTAGATGAAAACAGCCTGAATCTAAACATATCTAAAACTAAATATGTAGGATTTACACCAACAAAGGCAGGAAGTGCTGCTCTATCACCTCTAACTGTTAATGGAACCCTGGAAAGCGTGAAACAAGTCTCATCAATAGAATAATTAGGTATGTTGATTAATGAAAACTTAAAGTGGAAAACACCTTGTCAAAAGAATTAAAAAGCTTACCTATAAATTTTACACTCTCCGGAATTTACTAAATAAAAAGGTTTTACTTATAGTGTATAATAGTCTAGTCGATTCCAAAATAAGGTATGGTATATGCCCTTGGGGTGCAGCTTGTAAAGCACACAAAAAATAGAGGTAAGTCAAAATTACATACTTAGAATAATCTTTAGATTAAATAATCGTCAAAGAATCAAGAATATTTATACTACAGATACAATTTTCAATGTTTGAGGTCTTTACATTAATGAATTGTTAAAGAGTATACATTCAGCGTAAAACCTCATTAAAACAAATCATCCACATAACACCAGACAAAAGGATAAACAGCTGCTCATATCTGATTGAAGGAATAAAACGGTATGTAAATAATGCATACTGTATAACGTTATGAAATTATACAACGTGATTCCATTATGTTACAAAAAACTAACCAGGAAACAATTCAACAAAAAAAAAATAAAATATTTATAGCCCAGAACTATGATAGCTTATTAGCCCTTCTAGTATAATTAAAACACTAAAAATATATTACTCTATTTATAGAATAATACCCCTATTTACATATTTCTATTTCTTTCTTTTCATGTTTAGTTATACTTTTTAATTATTGTCATTTTTTTATATATAATATATGTTAATTAAGGGAATGTATGGATAAGTATGAGTATATCTATCTGTGTGTGTATATGTATATGTTTATGCATATGAGTATAGATGAATGTCATTGTTAGTAAAGTACCAGATTTTAATTGTCATGACTAACTAAAATACACTTGAATGTTCTCTTGGACACAACACAAACTTAAGCTTAGGTGTCCATTTTAATTCGAACATTAACGAATAACACAATACAAAAAAATATAAAGTATCTACCTTCATTTTATTAAATGAGAGTCACCACTTCTATTTTTGTAGAATTCATCATATTTAATCAGAAATGTACAACAACATGAATAAAAGTGTTCCCTATTGAGCAGAAAAATATTTTATGTATACAAATTACGATTTTTCAACAAAAATAATATAAAGAAGAAAATATTGTAATTTTACTTTTATTTTGTTTCATATCAGGTAAAATAGCACCAAAACATTTCAAATAAGGTTTTAATCATTCCCTTATTTTATCCAATGTGTACGTATTCCACATGCATTTATCAGGTTTTTTTCACTTCTGTGTTGCATGTATTTCATACAAAAATTTGTTCCTCGATAAAAAATTCTACTCCAGCCCACTTCAAATTTCCGCCAACGATAAACCTGCTATCTTGTACTAACGAGAGCTGCATTTCATCAAAAACATACATTACTGCAACCTCATTTATGATAAACGCTATTTCGAATAATTTATAAAGGCAGCATCTGACATTTTTCGGACCTCTAAAAAATACTCGTTCTCGAGAATATGATTTATATATGGCACCAAACATTTGGGCTGTAATTGAGATAAAAGATGTTGAATATTAAATTAAACCACTGCAACTGCCGGGATTTCCACATGAGATAAAACAGTATCGTCCAGTTGTAAAGTATGTTGGTTGTTTGCACCGGATACTCTGTATTTTTTTATTTTTGTGAAGGCTCTGAAATTTAATTATTTCACTCATCCGTTTTGAAATCTAGTACGTTTTCAAAACTTTCATTTCGTGGTAATATCAAACAGATGTAGTCAATTGCTTGATCCAGTATAGTAATAAATAAACTGAAAGTTATAAAAACGTTAATTAAAAATACGCGAGTTCTTCGATTCTATGAAAACTTTGTTTAAGTTGCTAGTACTGTCACTGACATCGGTTTACTGCCAATTTGATATAGATACACAGTTTTATTGTCAAAATAGCAAATTGTTAGTGCTAAATTTGTCATTGAGAAATTTTTAAATTTTAGTTTCTATATTCAATTGAAAACTAGTTCTGATTGAAACCCTGAAATATTTGAACTATACAGACTTTCCAGCAATTGTGGTGATATTTATTATATATTATAAATAAGCAAACTAGACATGCAACAACTATAGATAGTTCAGAAATGTCAAAAAGTTATAAAGTCAAAAATGTTAAGATTATTAAAAATATCAAAAATATCACAAATATATAAAAAACAAAAATATCAATAATATCAAAAATATTATGAAAATCAAAAATATCAAAAAGATCAAAAATATCAAAAATATCAAAAGTATCAAAAATATCAAAAATATCAAAAAAATCAAAAATATCAAAAATATCAAAAATATCAAAATATCAAAAATATAAAAAATATCAAAAATATCAAAAATATCAAAAATATCAAAAATATCAAAAATATCAAAAATATCAAAAATATCAAAAATATCAAAAATATCAAAAATATCAAAAATATCAAAAATATCAAAAATATCAAAAATATCAAAAATATCAAAAATATCAAAAATATCAAAAATATCAAAAATATCAAAAATATCAAAAATATCAAAAATATCAAAAATATCAAAAATATCAAAAATATCAAAAATATCAAAAATATCAAAAATATCAAAAATATCAAAAATATCAAAAATATCAAAAATATCAAAAATATCAAAAATATCAAAAATATCAAAAATATCAAAAATATCAAAAATATCAAAAATATCAAAAATATCAAAAATATCAAAAATATCAAAAATATCAAAAATATCAAAAATATCAAAAATATCAAAAATATCAAAAATATCAAAAATATCAAAAATATCAAAAATATCAAAAATATCAAAAATATCAAAAATATCAAAAATATCAAAAATATCAAAAATATCAAAAATATCAAAAATATCAAAAATATCAAAAATATCAAAAATATCAAAAATATCAAAAATATCAAAAATATCAAAAATATCAAAAATATCAAAAATATCAAAAATATCAAAAATATCAAAAATATCAAAAATATCAAAAATATCAAAAATATCAAAAATATCAAAAATGCCAAAAATGTAAAAAAGGACAAAAATGTCCAAAAAAGCAAAAATGTCAAAATGGTAGTAACAACAAATGTCAAAAAACCTGAAACGAAAAACGGGAAAACTACGTGATCAAATTCCGAAAAGTCTAAGAAGTCTTCATATTAAATACTCCTACCAAAATAAAGCCATATAAATTTCGTTGATGAATGATATATGTCAAAATAATCACAAATGATAATAATCGGGTCCTAGAATATCAGACAATCCCTTAACAGTAAATATGTTATATGTTAATCATTTATTTATAAATTTCGTATTTTATTGATTAATGAAACCCGATTGTAAAATTCCCTACAATTTCATATTAATTTGGAAAAAAATGTATATCGTGTTGGTAAAATCACTTGCCAACTGGTAGCATTAACTAACACAGCTGGTGCATGTATATTACCCAATAATTATTTTCACTCTTGTCTTTTCATCTTTCCGCATTTAGTTGCTTAATAGCAGAAACAAAACGTTTAACTGTGTACTCGAACAAGGCCAACTGCGACTGCATTTTTGCGTTTTTTGTTCTTTTGTTATTTTCACCAGCGCCAACTAGAATTGGGCCACCTGAATGAGATTTATGTAAGGATAAAATAATGGACCATGTGTGTGGTGTGTACGGGTATTATTCGGATAATTCGTGTCACTTTTCAGGTTTTATGGGTCAATGCCGATTTTAGTGCAAAAATTTGCCCCACTGACATTGTCGCCGTCCGTTCGAGGCCTATAAATAATTCGCAGCTACATGTGTTGGGATTGCTTCGAAAATGACAGTGATTTTTGTGTCAATATTATTTTAGGTTCCATCAACGCAATGAATGCCTACTTTGTGTGTCTGTGTGTTTACTTTGTTCTTTTTTCCATCTCGTGGTAGAATTCTAGGGCATGTTTATTTTCTTATCATACTAAATATTTTACTAATTAATTTCATAAATTGATTTTTGTGCATAATGTTACTAAAAATTAAGTAATTTATTGAAAAAGCGTCACTTAAACATATGAAAATAGGCGAGTATGGTAATGAAAAGCAAAAAATTGAAATTGCATTTGTTTCGACACTTCCTTCCGACCGACACCACAGTACCTTGATTTTGCAATACCCATATAATTTAGTTTTCTGTGTAAGAAACAGGGACCAGTATATATTAAGAGTCTCTTCGTTTATAGAAAATCAATCAATTATATTATTTAAACATATAAAACATCAAATTACTATATAATGCCTGAATAAAATTTGCTTTTCGCAGGAATAAATAAATAAAAATAATTTTCTGCTTGTGATATTTTAAATTAGAGATTTGACATACCTCAGAACAGCACAAAAATCATGGATGGTAGGTGTGTAGATACAAGGATGACAAACTAGAACTCACAAACTTATATGGGGATTAAACTGAAAAAGTGTCCAACTGAAAGCATTAAATAAGAAATTCAAGAAATGACCAAAATGGTGTAGGAAGAGGGTATTGACATTAAGCCACAGGTTTTGCCTTGTTTTCAACCAAAATATTTAAAAAATATATTTTTTCCAAAATATCAATGAAATATATTTTTTAATATGTATTGGATTAAACTATATTAACAACAGCTCTCTGGAAGAATAGTCTAAAAACTATCTGCTTAAATAATGTTATAATTAAAGTTACCATATCTCGTTATATATTTCCAGAATATTAAGTAGTGTCACGAATTGCGGAATTTTTAAACAACTTGGTAAGTCCTTATTGATCAGATTTAATAACCGATTTTGGAAATTGATGGTGTTATCAATTCGTCGCCATCTTTTTCTGATATATACTCAACGATTATTCAGGGGCTTAAGCAATTTTGATGATTTAAACTTCATTGTATTAAGAAATATTCCGGATAAGTACCATATTATTTTCTATAACGTGAGATTTATCGTTTTTGAGAATATCGGAAAAACTTTTATTAAGGAACTGCAGTTCAGTAAATCTTCACGGATTTCTCTAAAACTGCTGAGTCAATTTGACTATTTTAAATTCCATTCTACAAGATATGGTTCGATTTGATTCCATATATTTTTCTACAACATAAAAGATACAGTTTTTCAGAAAATCGGAAAATAATGAACAAAAATAGTTAATGTCAAAGTAAATATCACATAAATTTTCAACACAAATCTCTACAATTATAATTTTTAATATATTAGGGTGGATTCTGGGACGATTCCATACTTTTTTCGATAAAATAAAAAACAGCATTTTTTAGTAAATCAGAAAAATAAAGGCAATAGGAACCATCATAAATTATGAAAGATATTTTAAAGTGGCGGGTGTCTGCTAATATCTTAGGAAATTTTATATATGGGTAAATAGGTGTTTGAAAAGAATTTTACATAAGATTTTTTAAATATTGTTTTTTCATTGCTTATGACTTTTATTTGCTTGAATTAACTATTTTATTTTTTCTTGGTTAAGCATTTGCAGAAATAAATATATTTATAACATTAACTATTAATTAAGTAAATCAAAACTTTTATTTACAATAACATAAGAAACAATATCTTGAAAATTTTTATTGTAAGTATATGAAAATAAGCCAAAAAGACTAGTCAGAATAGGACAATCAAAATAAAATGCTTGCCAACGTTTTGCTTTATTACATTTACAAAAACGTATAAACGATTTCTAGTTTATTTGCGTGGTATGGCCTGATAAGAGTTTGACTTGTTCTTTTTAAAATAAAGGAACAAATTATTATATTTGAATTAGTTCATTTGCCTAATAGAATCAAGATTTTCTGTATGCGTAGTTTATCCGTTTTTGTAAATACCTGTGATGGTTTATTCTTTTTTCAACCCGGTAAACAATAATAACTGCTTTGAATATAATAAAGCCAAACGTTGGCAAGGATTTAAAAACCTGTTTATTTTGATTGTCCTATTCCGACTAGTCTTTTTGACACTAAGAATTTCTGAAATATATGAAAATATTTTAGTCCTAAACATCTAACGGTCTAATTCTACGAAAACTGTCGAAGTCAGTCAGTATCCATATGTATTTATATTTATACTTGAATGTTTTTATAATTTTAACAAGCTTTAATACTAAAAATAAAGGGTGTTCCTAAATTGGAGGTACAAACGAAAAGGGGAGATTCCTTGAATAGTTATAGGAAGAAAAAGTCCCATAAACATGGATCCGCAAACGTTTCGTTTTCAAGATACAGAGTGTTAAAGTTTGAATTCTTTTCAAGTTTTTTTCTCATAGTATCTGCACTTCACAAGATATTCAAATGAAATTTGGCATAGATATTACAATTAAGAGTTTACACCTTGTGACATGCCAATTTCGATTGCAAATCTACAGTGTGATATTTTTTCGGGAACACTGCCCACTGTTGTCCTTCAGAACTTTTTTTTGGTGAGCCACTGGTACTTTCAAAAATTGTAAAGAAAAGCTTTGTTGTTATACCAAACTTTATGTTCTTTTGTAGTTTTGTCGTATCTACTACCGATTTCGAGAAAAAAATTTGAATTATTAAACTAGCAATGATTCTTGAAGATTCGGTAATCATCAAAAAAAAATGTATTACTGCAAGAAACGTACAACTCAAAAATTAATCATAATAAAAAAACTAAATAACAACAAAGGACTAAACTACAGCAATTGTTGAAAATTGACCAGTAAGTCGCCCTGGCAAGAAGAAAGGACCAATCAAATAATCGCCAATATTACCACCCCACACATTTAATGAAAATTTCTCTTGAAAATAAGCTTCTGCAATTTCATGTGGATTCTCCTCAGCTCATATGTGTTCATTATGACAATTTATGATTGAAGTCCTTGAGAAACAGCCTTCATCAGTGAATAGGATTTGGCAATCAAAATGAGGATTGTTCAATAGTCTGTTGAGGTACCACTGACAAAAAATAATTGTTGGATGACAATCTCGAGGCAAGAGCGCCTGCACCCTCTGAATGTGATAAGGATAGAGCAAAGAATCTCGCAAGATCCGCCAAACAACTTGATGACTTGTATTTAAGGTAACACTAATTTTTCTTGTACTGGTTCCTGGATGTTCTTCTAGTTCGTTCAGCACTGCCTCTTCGAGTCGTGGTGTTCTCACACTTCGTGGTCTACCTGCATTAATATTTTTCGCAGAAAAAGATCCAGTTTCTGAAAGACGCCTGTGAATATTAGAGAACAACCGATGACCAGGCATCACTCTATTGGGATAGCGTTCCATATAAAGACGCTTAGCTTCTCTTGAATTACCATTTGCAAGACCATACATGAAATGCATGTCAGCCATTTCGGAATTCGTAAAATTCGGCATGTTTTGATATTAAAATGCAACCATCTTTAATTTTCAAAATACAGGAGTTTAATTTGATGTGTAAAAACTAACAATAAATTTATTCATTCACCACAGCCTGCTAGGTAGGTAACTAGATTTCTATGACAATTCGGAATTTTCTGAGGATTTCAAGAGAATCATTCAAAATTTTTTTCTCGAAACCGGTAGTAGATACGACAAAACTACAAGAGAACACAAAGTTTGGTATAACAACAAAGCTTTTCTTTAAAATTTTTGAAAGTACCAGTGGCTCACCAAAAAAAGTTCTGAAGAACAACAGTGGACCCCGAAAAAATATCACCCTGTAGATTTGCAATGGAAATTGGCATGTCACAAGGTGTAAACGCTTAATTGTAATATCTATGCCAGATTTCATTTGAATATCTTGTGAAGTGCAGATACTATAAGGAAAAAAATTCAAACTTTAACACTCTGTATCTTGAAAACGAAACATTTGCGGACCCATGTTTATGGGAGTTTTTCTTCCTAAAACTATTCAAGGAATCTCCCCTTTTCGTTTGTACCTCCAATTTAGGAACACCATGTATATATATTTAAAATGTATAATTGATAATGAAAGAATGTTATTTCATTACTATTATGCGATAGACTTTATTATTATAATAGATATACCTACCATTTTGTACTTTACTTTATACAATATATGTGCATCATTTTATCCTTAAATTGTAGGTGTTGTTTAAACTGATTTCATGTGGTACATTTGAAGTCGGTTCTTTCCTAAATATAAATGATTCTAATTGAAGCTTATTCACAGTTAATTTAACGCTTGCTTCTCTTAATATTTCGAAAACTGTACAGATCTTGAATTTTTCTGAAACAATATCTCAAATGATTTCAAAATTTAAAACCAAGTTTAGTACAAATTTTATTTTGTCACATATCTTTTCAGTTTTCACTCTTTCAACGTTGCGTTATAGCGACATCAGCCTTCAAATCAAAGATAACACAAACCTTCGAAAAGTACATAGAAAAAATCCCAAATAGACGAAAGAATTATTTTATGTGATCACGCGACTTTGTTTTTATTGCAACTCGTAAAAAGATATCGTCATGCAGAAATTACGTAAAAACCATTAAAAGTTACAAGCATACGATTACAAACAAACTTTTACTTCTTGAACACAATTTCCCTTAAATTTAACTAGAAACTGAAAAATATGAGCACTTTCTTTGCATTTACGACTGCCTTTCCTGATGTGCTCCATAAAGTCTTATGGATTTAATGTCGGCAATATCAGTTTCATGGAATTCAGAAGCTATCATGGGAATTGCTATTTAATTTATGTCGGCAATAAACAAGGTTCACATACCTACTATGTTTTGTATCAATTACAGCCTCTTAACGATAACATCTGATTTTACTTACACTAAACTAAACTAAAAAACTGGTTTTTGGGGAGAATTAGCACACAGAGGTTCCGAATCTGGAGCCATTCGGTATAATTGTTGTTCGCTCTTCACTCCTAGGACAGAATGTCACGATAACATTTTCAGGTTACTTCACCAGAAACAATATATGTTATATTTATATATAATATATATATTTCCTTGCGTACAAAGGAATGACACCTCGAAGAGAGTATTTAATATCTCTGGCAGGTGAAGCAACCTCAAAATTTTATCGTGACATTCTGTTATAGGAGTTAAGAGAGAACAGCAATTACACGGAACGGCTCCATATTCGGAACCTCTGTGTGCTAATTCTCCCGAAAATCCTAGATGTCGGTCTTACATCTTGCGTCTTCAAATTTAACGAAATGTATCAAATACATAAAGAACTGTTCGAGAGGACATTCAATTGTGAGAAGCACAACTGATGAAGGTTCCCTGACCAGAAACAATATATATTATATTTATATATAATATATATTGTCTTGCGTACAAAGGAATGACACCTCGAAGAGAGTATTCAATATCTCTGACTGATGAAGCAACCTGAAAATTTTATCGTGACATTCTGTCCTAGGAGTTAAGAGAGAAGAGCAATTACACGGAACGGCTCCATATTCGGAACCGCTGTGTGCTAATTCTCCCGAAAATCCTAGATGTCGGTCTTACATCTTGCGTCTTCAAATTTAACGAAATGTATCAAATACATAAAGAACTGTTCGAGAGGACATTCAATTGTGGGAAGCACAACTTATGAAGGTTCCCTGACCAGAAACAATATATATTATATTTATATATAATATATATTGTCTTGCGTACAAAGGAATGACACCTCGAAGAGAGTATTCAATATCTCTGACAGGTGAAGCAACCTGAAAATTTTATCGTGACATTCTGTCCTAGGAGTTAAGAGAGAAGAGCAATTACACGGAACGGCTCCATATTCGGAACCTCTGTGTGCTAATTCTCCCGAAAATCCTAGATGTCGGTCTTACATCTTGCGTCTTCAAATTTAACGAAATGTATCAAATGCATAAATAAGTGTTCGAGATATTCAATTGTGGGAAGCGCAACTGATGAAGGTTCCTTGACCAGAAACAATATATATTATATTTATATATAATATATATTGTCTTGTGTACAAAGGAATGACACCTCGAAGACAGTATTATAATTATAAGTTTAGATCACTAAAACACCATAAATACTGAATAATAAAAAAAATAACGTCATCGCGGACTTACAAGTTCTTAACTCTATATAGTCTAGTAGAATTGATTTGGAATGACTATTAAAAAAGTGTGCAAAAATTTCCAACCTGCTAATAAACAATTGCGAAAATTACTAATAAATTAAGAATAAAAAAAGCGCTACCCATTTAGGTGCTACTAAACACACTGGGACATTAAAACTTTTTATATTAAATATTAATTCAAAATCTTAGGTAATTATGATGTTATCATTTGAAGAGACAATATGTGACTGAACAAATGTTTTCATTGATTTTTCATAAAATTGGGCTATTGTTAATAAACATTTAATAGACCCCACAGTTTTCTTTTGGAAAAATTTTTGGTCTATTGAATCCTTCTATTTGAATCCCTGATGTTATTCGTTGTCAATGTACAGCCCATCAAAGTGGATTTTTACGAATTAAATTGGACTTGTATACCCAGTCCTAAAGATCAGGAGCTTTTGATCCACGAGCTTGGAACTATCAAAAGGGTACAAAAATCATCTTTGGGAAGTTGTATGTGGAACAAAAAAGTTTTTTGCCCATACAGACTTTTGATCTAGAAGTGCAGAACTATCAAATTTCCAAAAAGTTTGCCTAAAGCCATTTTCCATAACAAAAGTGTCCAGTACTTTGGAGATTTGTGCAGTAAATTTATGAGAAATTTTTTTATGTTTACGGATTTTTGCCATTATTTTTCGGATTTTTTGAAGTATGTAGAGAAACCACTTCTGAATATACCTTAATATATTACACAATATAATATTCAAATTGATAAATCGCTTAGAGAATTTAGCGGAAATTCATGCAACAACGGTTTTCCGATTTTTTACTTAAGCCGTTTGCAGTAATTTGTGAGCATACATTAATAATCTTTTAAAATTAATAATAAGCATAGATTTAACTAAAAAATTAAAAGTATTTGTATAGCCCACTAAAACAAATTATAGAACAACACAATTAATTACAACTCTTCACTGCCCAATTATTCTGTTATCCCCTCTTCACGTACAACAGGGTCTAGAAGCTGAAATAGTAAGTGACTTGTGAGAATCTTTTTTGCAACGTCCCAACAATAATCTTGAGTCTGTTTTGTTTGTTTGGGATGGCAAGGGTTGATTTGTTTGTGCATGGGGAGGGTGTGAATGTATCCTCATCATAGTTTCCCAATATCCTTTTGAAACATTGTTTAACACTGTAAGACGTTTGGGCTTTAGTCAATTTATAACGCTGTATGTTGCTAAATTTGCCCCAAACATTGTTATGTTTATTGTTATCTTGATTAGTTCCAGTAATCTCGGCTGATGTTTTGTTTATTTATATTTATTTTGGGTTTACGGGTTCGTTGTGTTAAACAAACTGTTATTGTTACGCTGGATCTTACCGTATGGCATGGATATGGCTTCTAAAATTGGCAATTGTACTTCCTAAGTTTATTATTAGCATTAACTATTAGCTTTTTTGATTGAAGAAGGTCCATACATAACATATTTTTCATGGAATATTGAACATGAAGAGAACATATATTTTTAACCGACTTCCAAAAAGAAGGAGGTTACCAATTCGTCGGGTATTTTTTTTAGTATGTATGTTACCTGATTTCATCTCCTGTGGTGAATCAGTTTGGTTTTGTTTAATAGAGTATATATGAGAATTGGTGGAACTTAAAATTTGGGAAAAGAATTCTATTGGTAAAGTGATGAAATTTGTGAATGAACACATGCGTGCATGGATATCGACCAATATCCCTATCACATTGGTCGATTTTTCAAAGACTTCTTATGGGTATAGTGTTTTCCCTTTTAATCTATCAAGGAAGATCTCTAGGTAATCTCACATACTTTTCTGCGACGTGCAACTTGCAGTTTTGCAGAAAATCGCCGAAAATTCCAATATTCTTATCAAAAATTTCATCGAAGTGAAGTAACGGACATTTCGTCATAAATATTTTAATTCTAACGTAATAGTGCGGAAATTGTAGGCACTGAAAGTTTTTATTGCGAATTTGAAAATTTAATGTATACATCTCAAGCATATATTAAGCATTGTATTTTCGGCTCCTTAAATCAATGAGTGCGAAGCTCGTTTTGTTTGTATTCCAGGCAAATACCTATATAAATGAACATTTTTCGAAGACGATGCTTTTGGTCACATTCTCCCAGCCTAATAGAAAATAGAAAACTCTAAACTGCTATTTAGTGCGTTTATACACAGGGTGTTTAGTTATAGCAAACAAAATCATAAAGTAAAGCGGGATCCAGGAGTTGCATTTATATGATGATTGAAATATAGGACGGAGTAGAATGAAAATATATCATTGTAATAATGTTGAGGCTTTCAGTTTACCTGGTTATACATACCAAAATAAAAATAAAGAATGAAAACTACCTGACTTCAAAAAAACTAAAAAGTTGAAAATAGAACATTTAATATATATATATATATATATATATATATATATATATATATATATATATATATATATATATATATATATATATATATATAACCGACTTCCACCTATAACTAAAAAGCTGAAAATAATTATAACAAAATACAACTCTAGCAAATAAATAACAGATTCAATGTTGTTCGGTACCTACCCCCACAGTAAAAAATGTAAACATTAAAAGGCGCTCATTCTGTACAAATTAATTACCAACCAATCTAGTATATTTTTGAAGTCGGTGCCAAGTAACAATTAAGTTTGATGAAGTAGTAGATAATTACGCAATGCAGGATTTTATATTTGCTTGGCGCGACTTCAAAAGTATACTAGATTGGTTGGTAATTAATTTGCTATAGTCATCAGTCACTTGATGACGATAGCAGATGCACAGCTATTGAAACGTTGTGAGATCAACCACTTCAAGACGATGGAAGTCCAAGGAAACTTCGAGGAACGAGTTAAATTGTCTACCAACTTCAGACAAACATGGAATGTGTTATTTATTTGTTAGAGTTGTATTTTGTTATAATTATTTTCAGCTTTTTAGTTACTATGAAGTTTAACCTTTATCGCGTCATGATAACATACTAATTGATTTGATTCCAACAAGATGGCGTCACTTGCCATACAGCGCAAGGATTCCGTAAACAGATCATTACACGCTGTGGCCGGCTAGATTATGTGACATCACACCATTTGACTTTTTCCTTTGGGGCTATGTAAGGTCTAAAGTTAATACCACTCGACATACTTAGACGCGTCACTGAAAATTGGAACTTCAGAATAGACCATGTTAACCTTAGTTACGGCCAACGTTTGAAATAAATCATCGTTAAGAGATGATTTTAAAGAATACTTCCTTTGTATGATCTTAAAATTATAAAATAAATTTGTTTTTATACTTTTTTATTTAATTATAAAATCCTCATTATATTAATGCGTCTATAATACTATTTTTGTAACAGAAATACAAATGTCTTTAGAGTAATTGAATACCAATATTGTCACAGTAAATTGATGTCACTGTGTGAAAGAATTATTGGAGACAATTGATTCTTTGCTTTGGGGTAATCAGTTGAATTTGGGATTAATTATTTTGAGTTGTGTTGTTGCTTATGATACTTAAGAGCAAACTAACGTTCCAAGTGACATTAATTCACTGCAAGTATACATTTCAAAACTAGCCACTCAAAATGACAAAAAAAGTCAATTTATATTTTCTGGGGGACACATTTCACACGTATAGGTCACCTTGCAGTTTTAACCTTTAAGTGGGGGTGAATATTACTCCTACAATTTTAAATACAAGGATCGTGTGTTACCTCTTTTTAAAGGTCTCTTTTTTGACAATTCTTTAACACATCATTTTTTAAAATCAGTAAAATCAGATTATTTTTTACCGAGTAGTGACCTAGAAATCGTAAAAAAGTATTTTTTGAAAATAATTGCCATCTACTCTAAAATTTGTTTAGGGCGGTTTTTAGGGTTTCTGATCACGAATCCGAGGTCAGATTTGCAAAACTGAAAATGGCGGATCCAAGTTAGCGAATGAAAATATAAAAAATCAACTTTTTTGCACTAAACTTTTTATATTTTTGGGTCGCTGATCATGAATCTGATAGACAAAATTCCAAATGGGGGATCCAATATGGACGATGAAAATAACTCATGAGACGAAATTTTCGTCCGTCATTTTGAATTTTTTGTAAATCCTGGACTCTGAATTTTTGCGTTTAAAAATTTTAATCCGCCATTTTGGATCCGCCATTTTGAATTTTCCAAATCTGACCTCGGATTCGTGATCAGAGCCCCTAAACCAGCCTAAACCAATTTTGTGTAATTGACAATTGTTTTAAAAATTTAATTTATTTCGGTTTCGATGTCATTACTCTGTAAAAAAATAATTTGATTTTAGAAGTTATGTGTCAAAAGATTGGCAAAAAACAGACCTTTAAAAAGAGTTATATTTAAACTTGTAGAAGTAATTGGCTTTTATCTCCTTTTAAGATATTTTAAAACTTATTTTGGGTGGCTAGTTTTGTAACGAATGCCCTGTATAAATGTTACTATCCCTTTATATTTAAACTTGTAGAAGTGATATGCACCCTCCCTAAGGGTTGAAACTGCAGGGTAACTGATGCGTGTAAAATGTCTCCTCCCGTAAATATAAATTGACGGGTTTTATTGTCTTTTCCTTTTAAAGTTATTTTTAAAAAGTTACTTTGGTTGGCTAGTTTTGAAATAAAAGCCCTGTATACATGCAACTATCCCTTAGAGAGTTCGTGAATATATCCTTTTTACGGAAGATCTTTGTCACTTACCTCAAAGACCGAAATCTCTTTTGACCTCGTCTACCCACTTGTAAAACTTTGACTTGAAAATCAGAAGGTTCCATAATGGCTCTTTGAGTATCACTTTATTCGAGATTTGCATGGGAGAAATATTTTTGTATGTATAGCGCTAAATATACGTTTTTTTTTCAAAATATTTTACTGACGTCAGCGCCACATTCGTAAAATAATTGCCTATTTTATTTCGTTTAACAATAGTTTAATTAAATAACAAATCGCTGTAATCTACCTATTAGCTAATGACTAATACCGACCTAAACTAGGAAACAAAAATCGTTTAATGTATGTAAATGCAATCATCTAAATGCGGGCAAAATAGTGTGTGTAATACAAGCAAGCACAAGACTTAGTTCTAATTCCAACAAATAATGAACTAATTTACATACCCATAAAGGCAGTATGTTAGAAATTCCTAGACGAGTTCCGTTGATTTACACCCGAACTCGTTTACTAATGGCGCGAAGTTACTTACTACCACTAATTCGGCTGTCAGTACCTACCTATTTAAGTGCAATTTATGGACTAGGATGCATTTCGGTCGCACCTTAACAATTACTGATATGAAATATAACACCGTTTTTACATTAATATACTTCTGTTTCATAATCATTACATCAAGTTATCAGAGTGTCCATCTAAAGCACTTAATCATCGACGGTTTAATAAAACATAGACTAAATAATATATATATATATATATATATATATATATATATATATATATACATATATATATATATATATATATATATATATATATATATATATATATGATGATGATGATATATTAGGTGGTTTCCGGGAATTCATCCGCGTAGTTGGTAACTGATCCCTGCCGGGATCGATGGTAAAATGACGACGTTTCGGCAGAGTCACCTCTGCCCTCTTCAGGTCGGTTCGCATAATTCTCGTAGCCAACTGCGCCTCAACAAGGACATTGTCATTCTACCTGCTGATAAAGGAAATGCGACTGTAATTTTCGATACAGCGGATTATTCAAACAAAATTCAAATATTGCTACAAGATCCAGCATATAAACAAATTACTACTGACCCAACAACTTATCTAGAGAAAACAACCAAGGCCAAAATCCAAGCAAGTAGGATCGACAAAAATCTCTAACTGCAACTCATTCCGCGTGAAAAGTCATCGAGATGTCCGAAATTCTATGCGTTGCCAAAAGTACATAAAGAAGGTGCACCTTTGAGGCCAATAATAAGCTCAATTGGATCCACAACACCTAGCCAAATACCTAGCCCAACAACTTCAACCGTTAGCAGAGGAGGCAGACTCATATGTAAAAAATTCGACACATTTCATCGAAATTCTTAGAAAAACGGTCTTACAACCAGAGTGTCTTCTTGTAAGTTTTGACGTAGTGTCCCTTTTCACCAACATCTCTATCGACGAAGCCTTGGATATCATAATAGAAAAATACAAACCACCTCAACACCTTGTAGACTTAACAAGGCACTGTCTGATGAACACCTATTTTGTTTATGAGAACCAACCATACAAACAAGTGGAAGGAGCTCCAATGGGATCGCCACTCTCACCAGTCATAGCGAACCTTTTTATGCAGAACTTTGAGGAGTTGGCACTAAGAACAACAACTCTTAAACCCATTTTGTGGTTGCGATATGTGGATGATACACTTGTGATTTGGCCTCATGGGAGGGAACACCTCAATACGTTTTTAGACCACCTTAATGGCATCCATCACAAAATAAAATTTACCATGGAGGTTGAAGTCAACAATCAACTGCCGTTCCTTGATGTTCTCATAAATAGGAAGCAAGATGGAACCCTTGGCCATACAGTATATAGGAAAGCAACTCACACCAACAGATAGCTTCATGCTAATTCACATCACCACCCAGCCCAACTACAAGCCGTCGTCAAGACTTTAGTAACCAGATCACAAAGGCTAGCTGACCAGGATAACATCAAACAGGAAATGGACAGTTTAAAAACAGCTCTGAGACAAAACGGATTTACAGACCGAAATATACAAAGAGCCCTAAAGTCAAAACCGAGACAAACAGACGAGGAGCATGAGACACCAATAACCAAGGCTTATTTACCGTATGTCAAGGGGACCACGGACAGTATTGCAAAAATTCTACGGAGACACAATATCGATACTATTTTCAATACAAACAGAAAAATAAGCACGGTGTTGAGGACTCCGAAGACGAGGATCCCTTTAAAACAACAGGGAGTGTACGAGATTCCATATGCAGACTGTCATAAAACCTATGTGGGGCGGACTAATAGAAGAATTCAAGCTAGACGTGATGAACACCAGAACGCTGTAAGAAAGCAGGAAAAAAACAGCATCCATTGCAGAACACGCCACCACGATGTCACACCGAATAGACTTTGAGAACACCAGAGTACTGGCAAATATAGAACACTCGAAATCAAGACTCGTAAGAGAAGCAATTGAAATAGCGAAGAGACCTCACAGTCTAAACGCACGTAATGAAATTCAGAACTTATCGAATTGTTGGAAAATCCTATTAAACACCGCACCGGCCCGGAGCCGTCCAATAACAACTCAACCGGAAATAACAAATCAGCAGGATGGAGCCGTGCAGAGGGCAAATGTGACTCTGCCGAAACGTCGTCATTTATCAACTACGCGGATGAATTCCCGGAAACCACCTAAAACATTTAGTGCCCGCAAAAACTTAAAAACAAATATATATATATATATATATATATATATATATATATACAATTAGTTTCTTCTTCAGGGCAGCAAAATTTTTGAGTTAAGACTGAAGGTCCATTGGTATTAAGTTACAATAAAATAATCAATAAAATACAGAACTTGTTCAGCACCATAACGTTGTGAGTTTATCTGTCAACTGACATTTTTGCGTCATTCACCTGTCTGAATTCATTGATGTATATGTTGTGCCATAGATTGTTTTCCAGTAGTCTTCTTACTCATCCAGCTGTCCATCGTAATATGGGTTTAAGGGATCTGAGAGCAAATAGGTGAATATACTGCTCAAATTTTTCGTGTCTGTTTTTTTATTCATTAGATAGGATTGTTTGTTGATGTGGATCATCTCGAGAATCAATCTCTTGTTATACTGCTAAATAAAGAGTACAAAACAATAACAAGACAGTAGTCAATATCCCTTAAACGGAAACCACTATTATTAGAAGTGACTATTAGCTGTAACATATATATATATATATATATATATATATATATATATATATATATATATATATATGTTCTACGGGTTATGAAACATTGTGACCCAAACCTGGTATCCTACATTTGGAAAACTCAAAAAGCAACAACTCAAATCATAAACTCTCCTACTACTCCGGTATCTCCGGTCACGAAAGGGGTAATGAAATGAAAAATATGAAATAATTTGACAGTGTTTTTTAAGAAGCAAGCATTTTATGGATGGCATCAAACTTAAAAGACATTGTATGGTGCTAGCAAGAAAGCAGAGCCCCAGGTATCGCTAGCTTAGCCAAAAGTCGAACAGACAACGGACAAGGTACTCGAGGAGGCACCAGAAGTAGTTCAGTAAACCTACAAAAAAACAACTCTAGCCACAGCAACTCCACCGTACTAAAGGCACATAATCTCACTCAACTAACTCGTAAGAATAGGCTTCAATTTTTTTAACATGTTACAATATATCGCAAGTTTTGATCTTCCATGAAGGCGTATTTACAGATTAACATGTTATTTTAAACAACAAAGTATGCCCGAATGAGATCAAATTACAATTTTGGTGAAATATGTAGATTTGTAGACGCGAGATGTAAAACCGACATCTAGGATTTTTGGGAAAACTAGCACACGAGGGTTCCGAATCTGGAGCCGTTCCGTGTAATTGCTGGTTTCCCGTAACTCCTAGATTAGATTGTCAAGATAAAATTTTTTGGTTACTTCACCTGAGATATTCAATACTCTCTTCGACGTGTCATTCTTTAATATCTCTGACAGGTAAAGTAACCTGAAAATATTATCGTGACATTCTAACCTCTCCGAAGAGGGTATTAAATATCATGTAGGCTAGGGGCGTAACCAGCTTTCGGTTTAGCGAGTGGCAAATTTAAAAAAAATGTCTTAAAGGGGGGCAACTCGGAAAAAAAATTGTCCAAGATAGAGGGACAAATCAAGAAGTTTTTATGTCCAAGGGGTCCTGCTGTTTGCAACTCAGCAGTTTTATGGTAAGCTTTAATGGCTCACGGCAGGATTGTCAGGTCCAGTCCTCGGTACGAGAAATAATCTAGACTAAATTAAATTAGACTACTTTTTTATGTCTAGTTTTTATCTTACTTAATAATAGTTTTAAGTAACTAAAAATACGCTTTTACCGAATATCGAATTGAAAGTGGAAAACAAAATTAATTACGTTATCCACATCGACAGAAAGTCAGCTACTTCAGATAATTAAATATTTTCCCGAAAGTTTATAGTACAGTAGGATGCTAGATGTCAATTGTTATTTGTTATAAATAATTATGGAGTGTAGAACTAAGGAGGACAAACTTATATGCGAATAAAACTGAAAGTGTCCAGCGGACGCTTTTAAAAAAGGAGTTCAAGAAATGGCAAGAATGGCGCAGTTTAACGACTGGGCATGTTATGAAAGGCCTAATCCTACACGACGTAAAACCGATAAGCAACCGGTAATCGTATTGCTCGTAACATCACTGTAAACGCTAACTCGTCACCGCGCACGAAGATTATCGGTTGTGTATCGGTAATTTGTTCTGTTGGAAAACCTGAAGTTAGCAATTGTAAACTGATTGAAATGCACAATGTGGTTGTTTAACTGTGATGGTTAAATTTGCATTTAAGGATGTGAATTCTTCATAGTTCACATTAACCTAATATCTTTCAAGTAGATTTGTTCGTAGAAATCAGTCGTCCCAGTGGCTCCCCCAAATTGAAATCATTTTGTGGACCCTTTTTCTTACACAGAGTGTGCCCTCCTTTACTCAACCCTCCATATAAATAATAAATTAGTGACAATTTCTGAAACTTATGTTAGTATAAATATTGTTGTAAAAATTTATCCACTCCGTCCCTGGCGAAAGAACATAAAAACATCAGTTTCTAGAGGCTTGAAAATGAGCAAGAACTATCAATCGGGACGCTGGGAGAACAAAGGTAGAACTACTAGAAAATTCGGCGTAAGTTATAAAAGGCGATATTAAATTCAGTAGTTAGTTAGTTTAGTGTGTTCCGCTTATCTATTGTTGTGGTTTCGATGTTATTGTATTAGAATCAGCTGTTGAGAATATTTGATGTATACGTGTGAATAAGAGTTCTAGAAAGTGAATATTAGTTTTTAAAATTAATTAATTAAACCCACGGAGTTTATAACAATATGAAGGGTGTTTAATGATATGCTAATATGATTTTTGAACCCATGTTAATAAAAAAGTTCATACATATGTTTTAAACGTCTTAAGTTTTGAGATAAAGACTGATGAAGTTTTCAGAAAAAAAAATTTAATAACTGTTGTATGTAATAATTCAATACTTATGTACTATTTTTTAACCGACTTTAGAAAAAAAGGAGGACCTGAATTCGGCGGTATTTGGTTCTATTTTTTAGAGTTTGTTACCTGAGTACTCTGTCAACTGTGAACCGAGTTCGATAATTACCTTTTCATATGTTAAAATTGTCCATATTTTTTTCTTATCATGACATGGATTGGTCCTCTTACAGAAAATTGAAAAAATCTACACAAGTTATAAGAATTTTAAATGACCATCTTAGAACTTGACAATAACATTCAAAGACATAGTCAAGGTCAAGTGGAATGTTCAAATTGTAACCCCCATTTTTACGTGAATTTAGAAAAGATGGAAAATTTTGAGTCCGAATATGATCTTCAAGATAATGGCCAAGGTCAAAAAAAATCTGCACGTTTTTTATTTAAAATTTTCCCTTAAACTACATGCCTAGCAAATTATTATGGGCTGCTCATGGTGTGTATTGGTCCAAATAATTCGTATCATAATTGCATGTGATATTTCTGTAAACAATAGTCTACTGAAATAACAAGTAGCTGAAATCGTAATAGAGCTACATATTAGCGAATTATTAGCAGCGACCGAAACTAGGAAACATTAATTGTCTAACCAAATAATGACCTAACTACATATTCGTAAAGGCAGTAGGTACGTTTTGAAATTTCTAAACGAGTTCCATTGATTTATAGCCGAGATAGTTTATTAATGACGTGAAGTTACTTACTATCACTGATTCGGCTGTCAGTACCTACCTATTGAAGCACAATTTATGAACTAGGATGCATTTCGGTCCTGCCACACCAATTACTGATATGAAATATAACACCATTTTTACATAATATATATTTTTTTCGTAACCGTTGCATCAAGTTATCAAGGTGTCCATCTAAACCTCTTAATCATTAACGTATAAAATGGCGTCGGTTTAATAAAATATTGACTAAATAATATATCAGTAGTAACGGATATGATACTTATCGCAATTCTTGATATTCGATGAAAGCATATATACAGATTACAGATTTATAACCTGTTATTTCGGAACGATAAAGAAGTCCCGAATGCGATTAAATTACAACTTTTTGTGGGTATAATAAATAACATGTACTCGTATGTCCTGAAATAAGTTATAGGAGTTTTTCATGTTTATCTGTTTCCTTTCAAATAAAAAAATATAAACGAAATTAAGATGGAAGTGAACACAATTGTTGATTTGGTTTAATACTATAAAGCAGTTCATGATCGTTTTGTTAAAGAGTTCTCTAACTAAGACAAGACTCAACTTGCTTAAAAGAAGAATAGGGCATCTAAATGTTTTCCCGTGGTACTTTCAATCAATACCTAAGATTTAGCATAACCCACCTTACGAGATTAAGGCCTAGTGATGGTTAATATATCCTAAGGGATTTAAAAAATGTATACCTAAAAAAGCAAATTCATTTGACTCGATTGAAAATAAATATTAGTTAACAATCTTAGACAATAATGTGTTGGACAGATAGTGATTCCACAGTCAGATGTACATTAATCAGCACAACATAATACATTTAATTAATAGGACAAAGATCTAGCGATTTCAATGGCTAAAATAGACGATCAAATTCAGAAATACCCTACCAGTAATCTAGCTACATGAGGTCGAGCACTATAAGAGGAGATGAAGTTCTACCCCCTAATAAACATACACGTAATATCGCTTCAATTCATAATGGTTTCAACAGGATGCTTTGGCATTCTCCAAATTAAAATTGGACTCAGCACTACACAACACAACAGCATTACATTCCTCATTACCTTGATTTGATGCCATTCTACACCTTGGCGTCATTGGTGAGCAATGAACGGTAACAACGTAAGTGATATGAAAAGACCCACATTCAGAAAATATTAATAGTTAGTATGTACACTAATGTATCTGTCATCTTTAGTAAACAATCAATCTAGATATTCTAAAATGATCACATAGAGTTTCATGAGATGGCACTTCTGTCGCATTCAATACTGGTATTTCTCCCCTATCAAATTCATTAAAATTGAATAGTCTATCCTAGGTAGCACCGACCTTTTGGTGAACAAAATGAAATTAAGAACCAACAGTTCCTCAATCCAGAAAAAAGTTTATATAAAGATTACACATAAGGACATGTATATGGCAAGTAACAATTAACATTGTTAATAATTCTTATACGTCAAGTATGGTCCCAATTTACGATGGTGTTCCGCAAGAAAGTATATTGGGCCCAATCTAGTTTGTTTTGTACATTAATTATAATAATTCGATATCAAAAAACATACCAATAAAGTGAAGTATTACAGATTTCGCGGATAACACTAATTTATTAATGTAAGGATTAACACTAGCTGACTAAGCAGTTCAAACTGATAATATTTTCTCAGAAGCCAATAACTGGTTAGGTTAGGTTAGCCTGTTACTCCTAAAACTGGGGCAAGTAGAGGCACCTACACCTCGAAACCGGATGTCAGTCTCGTCCAGAAAAGTAAAAGAGGTGGACTATCTTAAACGAACGGGGGTGTGCGTAAAATACCAAAATGGGGAGTGCGGGTGGAGAGTTGAGCCTCCACTGCGTGAGGTTACCGGTGGCTCTCCATATTGGGTTGGCTTCGCACGGGTAATGGCAAAAGCTAGGTTGTACCCCTGGGTGAATGATCGGTCCTCGCTAGTATGTCGTACGATGCATTCTCCCTTGCAGCGTGAGAAGGTAGAAGATGGCCATTTGAAGTGTCGGACTGGGAGTACCGTTCCTGGCAGGAATGACCAGTCTAGTGTCCGAGTCAAATCCTACCTTAGTCTACACCTGCGCCCTCAAAACCATGCTGATAGCGGTGGGTGGAGCAGGTCCGCTAGCATATCCGTAGCATGGTCTGCACATTAGAGGAGTGGTCTTCGGGTTGGTCAAAACATCCTGCACAATATTGAAAATATTCTAGTCGAGGTAGCTGTGTTTGTGTGTAGTCTAGTACCTAATACCTAAATTGTTCTTGGATAAAGGGTTACGTCAAAATCTTGTTTCTTTCTTCGTTTGAACATGGTGCAATGTTTGCATAAATTCTACAAATAATAAAATAAAATTCCAACACCACAAAGGTGATAAAAATGGATTATTTTAAATGAAATAAGTTGAAAACACTGCCAATTTAATATAAATTCTGTGCAACATTGACACTAAATGTTTTATGTGGTATCCTGAGAGTTGCTTGTGTCGGCTTCGCTTCTAAGCTGCATTATTATACCATCAAAAAAGTGTTTTTGTAATTCGATAACTGCATTAGCGTGATCCTTCACCCGTCGATTGAACTCACTAACTTTGCTAGTCATAAACGCTGTAAATTCTTCTACTTTGCTGTTGATGTATAGAGGATCTATGAGAGCTAAAACTGTATTAGCAAGGGCTAGAAGTCTATATTTAGCAGCTTCCCAAATATTTCTAATATACTTCTCCGTTTCCGCTATCAAATCCTTTATAATTTGTATGGTGTGCTCGTGGATGATACTTAGTTGTTTCTCAATGTTCTTCCTAGCACCTTGAAAAGCAACTAGAACTTGTTCCATTCTCTCCTTGGCATCGCTGGCAATCTGATCTAGTTTCTCGCATGCTACTTGAATAGCTTGTTCGAAGAGTTTCAGGGCTTCATTTTGAGCTTTGGTGAAGATATCTCCTGGGTTGACTGTGCCTTCAGCCATAGAAAAATTTCCGATAGATTTGGTGATACTAGTACATTATGAGATGATTTGTCTAGAATTTTAAGTTTATGAATTGTTGAGTTGACGTTCACATTCTAACCTTACTCACTATCTTTCTGCTTCAATTGTCATTACAAGAGTGTTGCCAAATCTAGAATTACATATACGGGGTATTAAACGCTTTGAACGAATTGCGTTCAGAAAAAGTATAGTCAAATCTAATCAACTCAAATTGTCCATGTGAAAACACCAACCTCGACTCATTCAGTCAGTTTGCTGCTATTCACCTTAGATAATTTTGACGAAGGTGTTCCACAAACAAACAAACTCTTGATTTCTTAGTTTAAGTTTCGGTTTATCATTTTCAGTTCAGCTTTCTAACGATGGTTATGTCCACAAGTCTTCCCGACGTTTAGATGGTGTTCCTAATTGTTATAGCGCTGTCCTTTCTTGGTTTGCTCGTTCCAAATCTTTTTATTTTACTACTGATTTTATATATATATTTTTGCTTGTTTACTTAGAGTTGCTCTATACCAGCACACATTAGTTCTCTGCCTTCTCTACTCTCCACTGCAATATTTTGTAGTGAATGCGAAAACATAGGTCAGATTAATAAAACTTGGAATAAAAACAAGGAGCTTAAAACTAAAAAGGTAAACGTATTAGAGATGGAAAATTTGGAGAATAATCTGATCAGGGGCGTACCCAGCTTTTGGTATTCTAAGTTCACGTAATCTTTTAGTTAAAAACACTTCCCAGATACGCGACTACTAGAACATAAAGATTATTTTGATCAGTCTATAGCGGTATACCTGTGTGCCAGGTATGAATCCGTAAATGTATTCAGTTTTTTTTTTTTTTTCGAAGGAATAGTTGTGGATCTTTCCTTTATATTTGTGGATTTTTGAGACCGAACTATCTCTATATTTCAAGAGCGTCAAACGAACAAGACCTACGTTACCTGCGTACCTAAAAGCATTCTCAGTTTTTGATATAGGTATACAAGGTAGCACAAACCTCATTTGAATAATAAAGCTCATATTGATGTTTGAATAATTCCAGTCCTTAAGAACGAATTCCGATATACAGTTATTGAAAAAACATTACGATTACTAATTCCAACCGATTATAAGATCAAGCACAGACTGTTAACAACAGCATCCAAAGTAATTACGATGACAAAATCGAAAATAAAAAAATAAGGAGTTTTTGTTCTGAAAGTTGTTTTCCCAAAAAAAATTATCAGGATTAACAAGTAGATGCCACAAATAACGTTCAGTAAACCATTTGTCCTATTTTTAAAATTGCCTTTTTTCAAATATTTATCTACTTCAATAAAAATAAAATTAAAAATTTAATCAAACCCCCACATTGAACTGCCGTCACATAATCGAATATCGGGTAGTAATATTACGAATCTATTACGTTTGGGAATTACACACTAGTGAAAAGTATTTATATTTCATATTCACACACACTAGCCAATACTCGTTTTCATACCCAATTTACCATTGGATCCTTACTAGTTTTCGTACCTGTTAGGTTAGACTTCTGTACTAGTCCATGCAAGTTTACCCATTTATTATTGTTGGAATTCCATATTCTTATTTGGGTACCAGCACCACTGGAGTAGAACCAGTATTTATGCTCCACCTCTAGCACAGACACACTCAAACATACAAAAAAATTTCATCAAAATTGGTACAGCCGTTTAAAAGTTATATATATTTCTAGGATCCGATCGTAGCGCCATCTACTGAGGCTAGTTGTAAATCTAAACCATCCAAAGATCAATACAGTCAATTAAGAGTTAAAAATATTTTTCCTAAAACCAGCATTCAGTGTCACTTATCTGGTCAAATTGTGGATAGTCACTAAATTTATTGTACTCTTTTTGATGTTTTCTGTTATTCAAATTGCTGCTCAATAACATGTGAGCTTTTCCTCTAATAGGATATCTATAGCGTTTTGGCAATAAGATGTCTCTCCGGCTGAGCCGGGGGATCTCTTAAGAAGAAACAGAAACTTAGTAACAAGGAAGTTAACACTATATCTAATTGCCTCCTCTCCATCATCGAGAGAAGCAGCTTATACTCTTATAGGTTTAAGCCAAAACGATCAAATAGAAAAAGTCAGCAAAACAATTACGAAGGTAAATCATATATCAATGGGGTGAATTTTAAAATATTGAGTGATAAATTCAATTTAGATAAATTACTTTTTACTGTAAGATTATTTATTAACTATCAATATAAACAATTTATTACAAAATAGAAAAATCAAACGTGTATTCAAACCTAAGATATTATGGTGTCGCCATCTGGTAATTATGATAATAAGGGAGGGATAAAGATTCTATAAACCATTCAGAGAACTACCCTAGCACACAAAACGTTTCATTAAAATCCGTCCAGCTGTTTAGGTACAGTTGAAAAGTTAGTTATTAAGACCCTTTTGGCATGTATTATTTGAGCTGATTATCTTCAAACGCCTATACATATCAGCACAATTTATAGCGAGAACAAACCACATCAAAATCGGTCCATTTATATTCGAGCTACGATGCCACAAACAAAGAGATCCACAAATACACACCTTAAAATTATTATTATTTCCAATGATATACGTGTTTTATTTCCGATTATTGGAGAAAGTGTGATTTGTCATTATTGGACATAAATATTTCATAAAACAATTGCCATAAGTTTTGGTGAATTACAGGGTATTTAAGAAATACGTAACATGTGATTTTGGAAAAAATCACAATTTCTCCAATAACCGGAAATAAAGCACGTCTATCATTGGAAATCTGATATCAAAAATGCTGCATTTTCGATATTTAACACTAGTCATAGAATCTGTTTGACTCTTTTTGTCAGAACATTAACCCCTACAACATACCAAAATTTCAAACAATTTGACGGAGGTCCATTTTTCCATAAGAAAGGTGCCTGGTCCTTTCAAATTTATTTGACAGACAAAAAACTCAGTGAATATTCAAGAAATTAGGGATAAATAACACTTATTTTACTACTACCTCAGACTTGGTATATACAGTACTCTTAATTGTAACCAGGAAGACGTATTGATCATATTATTAGAGATTTTTTATCTCAGCACACAATGAGTACTTTATACCGGGTTTCAATTACGTCCTTGGACGGCTGAATATTTGCTAAACTACTTCATTTCTGGAAAAGGTCAAAGTCATTTCTTTAGTAACTTTGAACAAGGAATCCGATGGTGACCTTGGATTTTATCTTGAACCTCATTTTTGAGGTTATTTTGAGGTCAACCTCATTGTTTTAAATAAGAACCCCTATTTGTTATTCCGCAATCGGAAAGAGCGGGAAATTTTACGTCCGGACATGAATTGAGGTAACTCCTAGACGTGAAAAAGAGGCCACATAATGACTTCTTAAAAATCTAGAGAGTTCAGTGACAAAACAAAACAAACAAAGGACATACCCTAGGAAAATCTTAATCCAAGGTCACAGTTGAGTTCCTCATTAAGACTGACCTCATTATTTTGACCTCTATTTGACGTCTACGGGTTACTTCAATACATGTCCGGATGTAAAATTTCCCGCTATTTCCGGTTCCGCAAAAAAATTGGGTTCTCATTTTAAAAAATTAGGTAGACCTAAAAATAACCTCAAAAATGAGGTTCAAGTTCAAATCCAAGGGTACCGTTGAATTCATTGGTCAAAGTTACTGAAGGAATGACACCCGGTATAAAGGACAACCAGTAATCTCGAAAGTGCACTACCATACTTTGTCTCTAATAGAAATTCTAAATAATTTTGCGAAAATAATTTGTAAACAATACCAAGCTAATTTTCTAAGATTCACTGAAGTCATAGTTTTAAATAGTACATTAAAGTGTGATTGCAATCGTCTGAGGTATTATTGACAGACACCTACAAATGCACTAATCTGTCTGTTCCTTTACCAATTTGCACTAGTGATTAATCAAATAATGCTTAGTCTGTCTGATAAATATTCCCAAGCAAGCAATTCAATTCGCAGTGAATAGAATCGACATCAATTCCTTGTTAGAAATGCAGTGCTAGACGTCATGCACCGCAAGTCGTCGTCTGGAAACTCGTAGACAAATATATCCCTAGAGTTGAAAAGGAACATAAACTGTTCTGGCATGAAATCCATCCGTTGATATCGTGGGCTTATGTCTCTGTGGAGAGTATAACTAAAACATACCTCTTGTAATGCCACAAGCTTAATTTCATTAGCACAGACCGACTGTGGAAGTTCCATACAATTGCTAGTAATTGAATTCTAATTAAGTTGTTTAAAGCTGCTAATCTACTGATACAATATAATTAGTGGCATAAAGTTGTAAGTTTTGTTTTCATGGTTGGAATTCCTACGGCATGATTATGACATCAAGAAAAATATTTTGTAGGCTATCAAGCAAATTGGTGTTCATTTAACTTTTATGTCTCTATATATGGCTCTCAGATCTTATAGGGTACTTGTTATTCGTGTTACATATAGCTTATGCTCTATTGCTTATGGCTGTTATAGGCAGATAACAAGTAGAAACTTTCAACAATCTCTTAAGCGATCTATAAGTGCAGCTCTATTACAAGTAGCAACTAGTTTAATTCGGAGCGTGAGGATAATTGGTTCACAGTTAATAGCGCTTTTTTAGAAAAACATCACGTACTAAATCAAGAAGCTTATTGGAGTGTAATCAATTAATTCTCATTAACGATTGTTTGAAAGCTGTCAGACATATTTTATAAAAAAACGAAAACTTGGCATATGATCACGTGAAAGATATGCAATATAGGAAAAATTGCCTAGTCATCACTATAGAAACACTGCATACTTGGTCTAAAAAAAAACGATAAAATTAAAGCATTGAATGATAAGCGTCATATAATAAAAATAGTAAATAAAATACAGATTTGTTCTAACATGGGCCGGTACAAAAACTGAATTAATTATTATAAAATAGGTAGATAACTATTATCAATAGAACAAGAATGCAATAGTACATAATAAGGGTATAAGATGAAGAAACGTCGCTCAAATATAAAGGAAATAAATTAAAAATTACGGCAATGGCGATGGAATTGTACAGACAAAACTGTTAGCAACGAAAACAAAATTAAGTCAAAACAAGTAAAGAAGTTAAAAAAAATCACATTTTTGAACCATCTCGTTTTACTATAATTTTATTCTATCCTTTATTTGAACCATCATGCATATGCATCTGCTTCTAACATTTTTTGAATCCATCACTATAATTATAGTAATAATCCGCCCCATAATTCAAATAGTCGAACTTCTCATGCTTAAAGAGCTAATCTTTGATCCACCCTGTATATCTACAATTCTACTCCAAACTTATTTCCATTACAGCGTAATTTGCCACACAATACAACATTTATTAACCATTCTGTATAACTATAATTCTATTTCTCGTGATATTGTAACCATTATATTTAAGCATCTGCTTAGATGTAAATAGAGCGGAGTACAATTACTGTTAGATGGAACATAAGGCAGATGCAGATATCACAATTTTTTAAAGATTTTTTAAATCCAATTGTATAACAATAATTGTACTCCGCTCTATTTTTCAACCGAGCACATTGCTTGCTGTTCGAATTTCGATATTTGCATGCGCAGACACACACACAACAGTATACCGCATTGAAAGGTCCCCAAAATAACAACTTTTCGTTTCGAAACAATAATTGAATATTTTCTGCCATTCATTCTACTGTAAGCCCCGCCAAAGGAACATTGTTTGAAAAATAAACTGATTTCAAATGAATCAAAATCGTTACAAACACTCTGTACGATATACTTTTATGACATATCTTGATATATAAGGTAGATATTTATATAAAAAAATTGTCATTTATATTGATGTTTACCGTTTTTCCACGTATTTTTCCGATTTTCTCAAAACGGTATCTTTTATAAAATACAGGGTTGTAAATGAATAAGTGCCAAAGATTTGTAGATGTGCTTCCTCGAGTTATTTTATGAGGAAAAGTTCCTATGAAGCATGAGCAGATGTCCGCAAACTCTTTGTTACCTATTTACAAGATGTTAAAATCTTCAGATTTGTTCAGTTTTTTTTCTTCTCACTGCCAAAGTTTTCGAGATAATTAAACTTTAGAGCATTAATGCCTCTATAAAGTCTTCATAATAAGATCACATAAACGGTCATGAAAATCTAGAGGGTGGTACTTTTTCTGGGGTCAAGTGTTCTTTCTGCCCTACATTTTTTTAATACGCCCCTGGCAATTGACCAAAATTGTAAATAAATCCCTTATGAATTTGCCATCATTTTTATTTTTTGTATTTTTTTTGTATCTGAATTGTATCGAGCAATTCTGGAATTCACAACAGTTTCCCATAACTCCAGTGCCAGCTGAATTAATGTGGAGGAGGCTGCATTTCAGAATTGTGATAAGATGCAACACTAATCATTTACAATGGAAGACACGTCCATTATAATGAAACACCTTCATAACTTGAAAGCACCAGGACCAGATGGTGTGCAGAATTACTGGATAAAGAAACTTTACGCCACCCACGACAAATTAACAGTCCTTATTAACGACACGATGGGGTACAAAGAACAACTAATAATTGATTCCGTTAGCTGCAATCAAGCCCACACCAAACGACGAAATCTCTACATGGCATATGTGGACTACAAAAAGGCCTTTGATTCTGTTCTGTTCTGTTCTGGCTCATTCAGGTGCTGAAACTCTATAAAGTAAATAATTGTATTGTTAACTTTTTAGAATATGTCATGACTACCTGGCAAACCAAAATCTTCCTGAATGAATCCGCCTGTTCGATACAAACCGACTCTATCCCAATCAAAAGGGGTATATTCCAGGGACACTCTCTTAGCCCCTGTGGTTCTGCCTTGCCTTGAACCTACTCTCACACAAACTGAAAGAATTTATAATAATTTATATTATATGTGAGAGAATAAGCAAATTTTCTCGAAATTTCAAACACATCTCTGGTGATGCAAAAGCAAACTTTAGCATAATTTTTGTTTAATAAATCATGCCGAAAACAAAAACAGAACCAGACATGTAGAACTCAAAGTTATCGTTGACCTCTGTTATAATTAAAATTTACCTGAAATGCATTTTAACACTTTTCACACCAACTATTTGCATTCATTTAGATGAATCGTATTACACGAACAGTAACCTTTTTCAAATAATGCAGCCAAAGTGCAAATTTTGTGTAAAACATTTTTTCGTATTAAGTTTCTCATGAGAACCGATTCACATTAAAACTATTCACAATGCTACGATTGCAGAAAATTCTGATGTCATTAACATTTATGTATACAGGAAATATTAAATATTGCTTGCGCATTGAAGTCGTGCAAATGGAACTTTTCATTAAAAGAAATTTATTCAGTTTATTTCGCAAATATACATTTTCTTCGATAAAAATCCGATTTAATTGCCGATTTTGATGACATCATGACAATTCAAGAACATCTTTTTATCCTTGTTTACGCATAATTGAAAATTATGAATTTTGATAAAGGCAATCGGGAAATTATAAAATAAAGCGAGAGTTTTTTTCATTTTAACATATTCATATTTATTACCTTTTAAAGGAAAGAACGAAACTTTACCAGAATTAATCAATTATTTTATGAAACCGTAAACAGATACAGGGTAAACATGAATTATAACCGGAGGCTTTCTAGAAATTGATTATTGGCTTATTACAGGTCGAATTTTCACGGCCAGTAGTAATAATCGCAATGATATTTAGATTTTTTATTCTGGCTGTACACAATTAAAAATATAACCACACACTTTTCCAGTTAATATATATATTTTATAATAATATGGACTTGGACGAAAATAGTCGAATCTATCGTCTACAAACGTATTGCTGCTGTTTTGCCGCGATATCGATGTGTTGCGGTTTTTGTCGCTATTTGACTAGTGACGAAATGATTTAATTTTAACTGTCCCGAGCAGAGGTATTCTCAATATTCGAACAAATACAATTTTCATTTTACACCTTGGGTTTTGCTGTATGCGGTATATAAAAAACTTTGGCGTAATTCAGTACTGCGGGAAACGCAAAACGGGCTGAAGAACGAACGGAAAATACACCTAGAGGGGAACAACATCGACATATCAGCAATACAAGAGACCTGATTCAAAGAAGAGGACAACTTTAGGATCAGGAACTACACAGTACACAGAGTGGACAGGCCAGGAAGAAAACCAGGACGAGGAGTGATAACCGTGAAGAACCGACTAAAACACCACCAGGATGACCTTTATCAAACAGAGAACTTCGAAAATGAACTACGTCAAACCAAACATACCAGCAGAAGACTACAGGAACACGCAGAAAACGTTAGAGGAGGACCAACGAAATCAACCCATCACCCGGCAAGAGACGTCAAGCAATATTTATCCTACAGAACACGGGCACAGATACAACGGAGGAACTATCATTGGACCTAACCTAGTGACGATAACAGCAGCCAGATGGACAGATAAGCCACACACCAAGACAGAGACAAAGACCAGCGGGGAGGGATTCAGAGGATCTAATACCGAAGAACAAGAGGAATAGGAACAGATAAGGACGGAAGAAGAATCACAGACGACAAAGAGAGCCAGGAGGGCGCTACTGCAGACAGAAGAGGAAGCAACGTATATTTAGGAAGAAGTATCTTAAGGAGCAGCCTATGAAAAATATGGTAACAGCTCAGTGAAGCAAATAACATAGAAAACAAATTAGGGAATAAATATTGAAACATGGACTAGGAGTAAGAAATTTTCAAAAAAATTAGCTCTGACAATAAAGACATGACTAACTAATTTCAATACTGTAAATTTCTTTGTTTTGTTGTTATTGCTTATAGGTTTGTCAAGTGAGACTCTTCTCCTTCTAGAATCCGGTACAATGTGCTTTTAGGGCATGCCGGGTATTGATTCTATCTCTAGTAGTCATGGATTGAGACATGTTTTGCCACAGTTTGTGTTCATCAATGTTAATTTATCCAGATTCCTCAACCAAATATCAAGAAATATGGTAGCATAATTATTTTACTAATTTATGAAAGAGTAATCCAAAATCGCAGATTTTTATGACAACTTTAGACAATTTGATTAGTAATAACTATCGTTTTGTGCAACTTACAAAAGTATCCATAGCAACAATATATATGTTACTCTCAGATTCTGCAAATGTCCAATTTTAGAATGAGTGTCTGATTTATTGCTTCATTTTTCCTAGTGTATAACATTTTTGGGCTATTACTTTCTGAAAAAATCTCACATTTACAATATCAGGTTTTGATATCTTCGTAATAATTCACCCAGTAGTAGCGTTAGCGTGTCGTGTTCATGCCCAGATAGCCTCTAGAAATCCCAATATGTACATCCTTCAAGGTGTTTAGAACAACCACGAAAAATTTAGTTCCTTTTCCATCAGCACTTTCTTAACTAACAGGTAAATTTCGATTCTCTATTCGAAGAGAATCATTCTGGCTAAATAATGATTTTAATGTGATCCAATCGAGATATAGGCCACCTTTCTTTCTTCAATGATTTTCTGTATCTCCAGTCGGTTAAAAGGAATTTTTAAGTGATTTTAGTTAATTTTTATTTATTCAGATTAGATTTATTGGTATAGTTTCCATTACTACCCGAATACTATATTTCTAATACCAACAAATGAATTAGAAATATTAGACATTATTGAAAATATGAAAATTAAAAGTAGTGGTGTCGATGAAATTAATACCAGAACTGTATTGGCATTAGCCACTTTTATTGCAGAACCTCTCGCACATATAATTAATTTGTGTACAGAAAGATCCATTTGGCCTGATGCACTCGAGCTGATATAAAGCCAATTCACAAAACCAAAGAAAAACATATCATGTCAAATTATAGACCCATCTCATTGATATCTAATGTAGCTAAAATCTTGGAAAAAATTATTTACAATAGAATTTTAGAATTTGTGAACAAGCATAAAATAATATCAAAAAAACAGTATGGCTTCATGAAGAAAATAGGTACAAAGGATGCCTTAAATTTTCTAACAAATGTAATTTATGAAAAGCTTGATAAAAGTACTCCCCAATTGCAGCTACATTTCTAGACTTAGCGAAAGCATTTGATACTGTCAATAACAAGATATTATTAGAAAAATTATGCTGTTATGGAATAAGAGGCAAAGCTTATAAGCTCATGACTTCTTATTTGCAAGACAGAAAACAGCGTGTTAAAGTAAATGAGGTTGTAAGTGAATATTGTGAAGTTCGAACAGTTGTTCCACAACGAACAGTATTGGGGCCATTGTTATTCATTCTGTACGTTAATGCCTTACTAACTACTATGCCTGATGACGTAATAATATCATGATGACACAGCGGTTATATCTATAGGAGAAAGTTGGGCTGAAGTAGAGATCAAAATGAATAACTAGTTTGAAGCTATAAGTAACTGGCTAGCTTTAAATAAACTATATTTAAATTTGGACAAAACTGTTTACATGACATTCGGAAATTGCAACATAAGTGTTTCGGTAAACCTAAACATTTCAGTCAACGGAAAAAACCTGAATAAGGCGGAATCATGTAAATATTTGGGAATCATCTTTGATTACAGAATGAAGTCGGATAAACATGTAGAATACATTCTTAAAAAAACAAAGTATTTAGGATTTGTATTCTATAATCTCTCTAAGATTATGAAAACGGACACATTGATGAAGTTGTATTACGCATTTTTCCACAGCATGATCAACTATGGAATCATTGCCTGGGGGGAGTTTACACCAACGCTACAAAACGTCTGCAAAGCCACCAGAAAAAACTATTAAAAAGCTTTTCTCACTTGAGTCTTTAAATTATCACTACATTACTCTGAAAGAAAAATTCCTGAACTCAAAAATTATTACGAGGAACAAGAGCATTCTTCGCCCACATAGATCTAAAACAGTCAGTAAGAAACGCAGTTTTATAAGAGCAATAAATGTATACAACAGTCTTCCAAATGAACTAAAAGCGTTAAGTAATGTAAGTGCAATAAAAAATAAGTTAAGAAAGTGGATAATTAATAAAGATAATACCAGAATCAGATAGGCAATTGACAAAAAAGTCACCATTGTTATTGAAACTTCTTGAAAAATTATGTTTTGTTTTTGTATAATATATTGTTTATTTTTTGTATAATGTTCTTTTTTATTTTATGTATTCTTAGATATTTTCCTATATGTTAAGTACATATTTTCCATAGGATAGGTTTATATATTATGAGTTTTAGGTATTATGCCAAGACCACGAACAGGTAACTCCGATTACCTCTGTGGAGATTATGTAATAATGTCCTGATATTATTGTGTATATCTGTTGGTTAAATAAATAAATAAAATAAATAAATAACTAAATTACTGTGTTTCATTTTACTACTTCAGAGCAAAATGTTGGACAACTATTTGAATTGCTATCTTCTTCTATCGGGATTTCTGAAAACAAATATGACACACTGGCTCAAAATCATTAACAAATAGTTCCAGTAATGCCATTTATTACTTCTAAATAAACAACAAACGCCTGATAGTAGTTGGAAACGCGAATGCAATTGCAGAAATCACCAGAATGCAACTACATAAGAATTTAACTAACTAAATAGACATAAATGATTTATAACAGCGCAATGGGGGTTATCTAGAATATTCAGGTACGTACATATCGCCGAGATCTTATAGAAGGCAACCGTTTTTCTGTGCGAGCCCTAACGGTGATGTACTGACACCCAGAAAAATTACACTTAGAAACATATAAAAATTGTCGATCGCACAGCTAAGACCACACACCAAACACGTTTATTCTTAGTATCTGAATCCGTTTCCGGGCGTAGTTTACACACTCCACGTCAGGGGCTGAGGCGAATAGATAAAAACAAAAATTGCTCTATTCACTTATTTTTGAGGCACAAACACCAGTCTCAAAGAACTTATGCTCCTATTACTTCGGGGGCAAATAAGTGTTCATTTTTCAACATAGTTTTCTGTAAATTCTTAGTGGAACGTATTTCCAATTGTTTTAGACCTTCGAAGCAATAGGGTCCACAACATAAGCGTTTATTTCAGTGAAAATCTCTTCATTAGACCCAAATCTCTTATGGCCTTGCCATTTCTTCGGGTTTGGAAACCACAAAATCTGAAGAATATGCTGGACAGGGTAGGAGATTGTAGCCTAATTTATGCATTTCAATGGCATAGATCACCTCGTGACAAACAACGTAGTTTTATAATAAAACGAGAACTCATCTTTGTATAATCTCCATGCCCAAACGAATCCAATTTATCTTCACGATTTAAATTGATCGAATTGGGCGAGTCCATTAAACTATTTAAGCATGATAAATTCGGGTAATGGTGGAAACAACAAATGGGGTGCCACAGTCTCCGGTTTGTGATTGCAAAGCTCTTAACCAGACAATCAGGCACATTGCGGATGAACGCCCCTTGCGTTACTATCAGGGGTTGGAGCACACAGTGAAAGCCAACGCTATATCGTTTACATAGTTAGGACCTTAGATATGGATATTTAGTTAGTTTGTATGTAATTTTGTCTTCTTGTATTGTTGCTATTTACCATACGAATAAATACCTAATTAAATCCTCGAAGCTTCCTTGGACTTCCATTGTCTAGAAATGATCAATCTCACATTTCAATAACTTTTGATCTGCTATCGTCATGAGGTGAAATATGTATGCCGTCTCTGAATTTTCTTTTATACTGGTCCCAGTTGATGTTATGGTGTTCGGTCCATGCGTGATTATATAATCCAGACTTTGTTAGCTCCACACTCTTTGAGTGGCTGTGCGCTGCACCTTAACTCTGGTGTCCAGTGGTGGCTTAATCTACACTGGGGAGACTAAGCTCTATTGCTTGCTAAATTGTTTAAACAAATGCTTCTCATATTTTCAATAATGTTTTCCTACTTTCCTTACCAATATGCATTTTCTTATTTATTATTGAATTTACTCATTAGTCTAGAATATAGCTTGCCTTACATTAATTGGTCTTTTCTACTTAAAGCCAAATTAAGGAGCCACCTTCAGTCTCATGATATGTACGGTGTTTTTGCGATGCATCTAAAATCCTGACATGGTAAAAGTAAACTAAACCTAAAAATGAATTCAGTCACCCAAGAAACACATAGACTGCGTAAATGTCAGATGAATATTTAAATCGGGAATCATCCTATGCCTAATGCAGTTATTGTGTGATACCTACATTACAAAAGTTCGTTCTGACACTTTCCGAGATTTTAGATGCAAGACATTTTTACTGGACGTGATATATCTTGAGCTGCAATCAAGGAATTATAATATTGAATAAAAATCATTCAAATATAAAATTAAAAGTCCCCTCTTTTTGATGTCTCTATACACAGGGATCGTTTCGTTTCAGTAATAAATAAAATACCGTCTAAAATTTAGACCCAGGAAGGTACAATAATTCCTCATACCGTATTATTTGCGAAATTTAAAGATTGAAGATGATATTTTCAAGGAGATACAGGAAAAGCTGTTGAGTTGAAAATCCAAAATGGTCTACTCCATGATAGCTTGGCTGTTGAACCGGGGTAGCCTGTAAACACTAAGGTTTAGTGTTAGGGTACCAAACTTAGGCTTTCACTAACTAGTTAAAATAAATGAAATTAACACTTGGTAACAACAACTTGGCTGTAAAATACTCACTGCATGGTTTACTTTCGTATAAGCTACATTAGACTGGTCCAATAAAATCGAACATTTTATTTTCCTGAACTTTTGAGCTCTTAATAACAATATTAAGTTGTGCATTATAGCAATTGTTTATTTTTTAACAGTTATCATATTTATGCAAGAAATTCGGTTTTAATCAATTTAAAAAAAAATTCAATATCATATCCCCACAAAAAAGCTCTGTTAGTAAATTTTCGTAGGACGAGCACTTTCTCTGTAATCAAGCCTCAAACATTGGATTACTTTTTCAATTTTTTCTGTGTATTCGGGATTCTCCAAACGACATAAATATCAATATTTTATAAGATCATGATGATTCTTAAAGAAAATTTAATGCTCTACAAAAAAGGTCTCTTAATATTTTTCGTTAAACTCACTCCTTTTAAAGTTATTCAATGTTAAAGATACATTCAAAAATATTTTACCGTTTATTTCGCGACAGACTTAATTTTTTCCAGTTGTATCATTAATTTATGACTCAAACATTAAAAAAATAAAGTACATTACTAAAGTTTTTTTATCAAAATTTATTGGGGTATTATTTTTATAAAAGAGTTGTTTATCAACATACATTTAATTTCATTGTATTTTATTTACTCTAATAGCAAAACTTATCTATTATAAATAACTTATTTGCATAATTTTATTTTTTTGAAAAAAACTTTAGTAAATTCTGAACAAAATACATTTTTCATATTTGAGTCATAAATTTATGATACAAGTGGAAAAAATTATGTCTGACCGGAAATAAACAGTAAATTTTTTTGAATTTGAATAACCTTGAAAGGAATGAGTTAACGAAAAATGTTAAGAGGCCTTTTTTGTAGATCATTAAATTTCCTTTAAGGGTCATCATTGATCTTATAAAATTATTGATATTTACTGTCGTTTGGAGAATCCCGAATACATACAAAATATTTGAGGCTTGCTTACAGAGAAAGGGTTCGTCTTACGAAAATTTACTGAGAAAGCTTTTTTGTGATAACTGTTTTTGTCATCATTAACAATAATTTTACAATACCGATCAAAAATAAAATTTCCGTTTTTTTTGCCCAGTCTAAGCTACATAATAGTGGTTCCACCCCGGACCACTACTTTTCTCCATATTCATTAATGATATAGACCAATGTTTTATGCACTTTAAATATAGACTATTTGCAGATGATCTTAAGGTTTATCATACTAAAGCATGTGTAGATGATTGTCATAACTTTCAAGTTGATTTAACTAGACTTGAGCATAACTGTGTCTGCAATAGATTGGTATTAAATCTGGAAAAATGTAAGATATCACATATTCAAGATTAATACATAATATTCCTTATAACTACGCACTTTCGACTAATATTTTGCAGCATGAAACAAACTTTGGTATAATATTGGATTCCAAACTTTTGTTTGATTTGCATGTTTGGAGTATTGTTAACAGGGCCTATCGCAACCTAGGAATTATTTTATAAATTACCAAAGATTTCTCATCTAAAGAAAGCCTTAATATTCTTTATAACTCTTTCGTTAGAAGTACACTAGAATATGCTTCCTTGGTCTGGAATCCTCAATACGTAAAGTACGTGGAAAGGATAGAAGGAATACAAATTAAATTAATTAATAATTTAAATTATCTGTTTCACAGGATATTGTTACAACATATATGAATGTATTTCGTTAAATTTGAAGACGCGAGATGTAAGACTGACATCTAGGATTTTCGAGAGAATTATCACACAGAGGTTCCGAATCTGGAGCCGTTCCTTGTAATTGCTGTTCTCCCTTAACTCCTAGGACAGAATGTCACTATACAATTTTCAGGTTACTTCACCTGTCAGAGATATTGAATACTCTCTTCGAGGTGTCATTCCTGCAATTACATGGAACGGCTCCAGATTCGGAACCTCTGTGTGCTAATTCTCTCGAAAATCCTAGATGTCGGTCTTAGATCTCGCGTCTTCAAATTTAACGAAATATATCAAATACATAAAGAAGTGTTCGAGAGGACATTCAATTGTGGGAAGCGCAACTGATGAAGGCTCCCTAACCAGAAACAATATATATTATATATATTGTCTTGCGTACAAAGGAATGACACCTGGAAGAGAGTATATATCAATGTAATTTCCAAAATATAAATTGTCTAAACTTTCCACTCGTCGTGATATATTTTATGTAATATTTCTGCATAAATTAGTTCAAAATAAAATAGACTGTATTGATATCATAAATAACTTAAATTTTGACTGTGGCATTAGCCATACCTTAAGAACTAAATATTTATTTTACATTCCTAGGTGTGATACTAATTCCTGGTACTACTATTGTTTGTACATGATGTTGAGGACGTCCAACTTACATTTCTTGCACATTGACATTTTTAACATTTCCTTATATGCACTAAAAAAAGCGGGCTAATTAGTTTTCAAAATGTAGGCATACATGATGTCAGTAGCTTATTAGTAGTAGTTTTTCATACCTTTATTGTTCTCTTTCTTTTTTATTGTATTTGCGTTAAATATTTGTGTGACTGTGACAAATTGTGTTACATATGGTTTCCTTTAATTGGGTAGTCCAGGTTATCTGTTGGAAACCCAAATTGTAAATAAATAAATAAATAATTCATTTTTATATAATGAATCTATGGGAAAATGCAGTAGATGCTTAACAATAAGAAATAAATTTGTTAGTAGAAGTAGCTTTGGCTTCGCACGAGTTACCCGACAACACCTTTAACATAAAAACATAAATCTTACGGACATAATTATTTCAATTTCGGCATAACACTATCTGTTAATGTCTGGTTTCAATTGTTCTACTCTCACCATATTTGGCGATAATGACCGATTTTAATCTACCTTGTAGAGAGCGAAAACCGAATACGTGATTCATTGAAGGGGTCCGTCTATCTTCTCGTACATATTAAGATTCCAAGTCGAAGGTGAAGGTCAAACGTATTTTGTCCTGCGAGGCTGAGACCGACCTTACGAACAACTTTAAAAAAGTTATTCTTATTCATAAGAGCACACACATGAGCGTGTAGGTGGAATTGTAAAATAATGGGTTACCGATTTGGAGAGGACCACATTTTCGAGATGAGTTACAATACACTGTATGGGTTAATGCTATTTTGACGTTATACATGCTACCCCTGTACATGACATTGTCAAACATGAAAAATTGGTTAAAGAGAGTGAAGATGACACAGAACTATTCAGTACGGTGCAAAGTATACAGTATGGAACAGCCAAATGATATAAATACAATAAAGAATAAAGGAGAGCTTGTAGGGAAAAACGGTCGGGCACGTCAATTTGTATATTTAAACGCGCATTTTTAAAAAATATATATTATAGAGTCTTGTAACAATGGCCAATACCAAATTTCTTATTTTAAATGCAAGCCCCTGTATATTATTTATTTTTTGGATTCTCCACATAATTCTAGAGATAATTCATGTACAGTGTCCTACACCTATATTCAACTGTTTTGGAAATATTAAATGTTTTCAGATTTATTACAAAAATTAACATTAAAAAAAGAAAATTATTTTATTTCACAAATTCGCTACATTACACTCAATACTTAATTCCCATGTAGCTCTTGATATTGAGATTATAAGCAAAAACCATTCCTGCGTTCCTTTATACTGATTAAAAAAAACAGTTTTGTTTATTTTCGTCAAAACTCAGAGCCTTAACATTTTGTTGTGTGCCTGCATGACAGTGGTGTTCAGTGTCAGTGATATTGTCGTTTGAATTTCGTTAACTGTGCGTAATAATATCACAAAAATGATTCATTTAACAGAAATGCACAAAATAACCATTCTACAAATGATTGGTTATAGAGGTAAAACAAGAACACAAATGGGACATTCTCGCGTATTTCACGATAAATTTCCAAATTTGTCCCCTGTATCCAAAGGAACAATGAGCAAAATAGAAAAGCAGTTTCGCGACCTTGATCATGTACGACAAACATAAAAACTACCTGCTAGTGCTCTAAATGATAATACGAAATTGGATATTATGCTTGAGTTTCAAACTCACATATTCTGGCGAAAAGCAGTCCCACTGTTCATCGTTAGCCACACATCAATTTTTCCATTATTAAAGGAAACTAAAATACATCCCTATAAAATGAAGTCGACTCAGAAGATCATGAAAGACGATTTCGATAGGAGAACGAATTTCCGTGAACAAATGATGGTAAGCTTAGATAATAATGTGATCCAATTAGAAGATTTTTTATTTTCTGGTGAGAGCACCTCAACAGTTCACAGTCAAAATTTTCGATATTGGTCTAATGAGAATCCTCACTGGATGACAGAGAAACATACGCAATATCCTGAAAAATTTAATGTTTGTACAGGAATTGTTGGAAATCATATCTTAGGTACCTTTTTCATTGATGGAGATAAGTATTTAGAACTGTCCAAAATAATGTCGTGACAACTTTGACAAACTTATATCCTGATCCAATAAACCCACAAGTTCCTGCCAATCCATTATGAATCAGCATGATGGAGCACCACCACATTACGAAATCAATGTCTGGCAAACTTGAACCAAATTTTTCCAAATCGGTGGATTGGGTGGCGCTGATTGATAGAATGGCTAGCACGATCTCCTGATTTGACGCCATTGGACTCCTTGTTGTAGGGATATGTCAAAAGTACTGTATCCAAAACTAAACCCCTCAACTTAGATGACTTAAGAAGACGAATCAAGCTTGCGATTGGATCGATCACGACTAGGGTTGCCACCCGTATATTACTGTATTTTAGCCAGTTGTACTATATTATATAGAAAAAATAATATGGTAAGAAGTGTACTATATTTTCTTTCCAAATTGAAATGTCGCGCTTTCTTATGATAACTGTAAGTTGGAACCCATCCACCACGCGGTGCGGAGAATTTTAGAACGAAATTAACTACAATAATCTGTTACGATTTAAATTTGCCACACACATAATTCCTCACGGAGTAGATGTAATTAGTCACTGAATTCACTATGCTTTGTGATTTATCAGTTGTCAACCTGTCATAGCGTTTAAACGTCAACTGCCCGTTATTATTTGTCGCTACTTGATTTTAGAGGTTTTGTAAGATAGATAGACTACAGTTTGGAGCAGACAAATGGAATAAACTCATTATTTCCAAAATATTTTTGAAAGAAAATGGTAAGACAGTTCAATTTTAGTTTTTGAGTGGCCAAGATGTATATATATCGTAGTGAATCAAGTCATGTAAAATATGTTTCCCAAAGAGGGAGATAATCAATACCCGAATAAAAAAAACTAGAAGTTGTACTTGCTAGTCAACGAAATCCCCATATCAGTACTAGACATGTAGCCTTGGGCAATATTTTACACAATCAACTGTTATTATATAGCCCTTAAAATATATCAGAAATGGTTTATTATAAATAATAAGTATATTTCTTTCTCCTGTGAAGTTACTTTCATCCTTAAAGGTCACATAGACCACCAAACGTATCGTTACTGTACATGTGAAAAACCACATTGGATGTAAAAGTATAGGACACAATATACTTTTATAAGAGAGCTTGAGGGGTAGAAGTATCTACAATTTATTGAGTGTTATCTATTGTCACAACTGACCCAACTATTTTCCATTAAATGTAATTTGTGATTCTGGCCAGATGGAGTCCTCTCAAATTACACAGTTCATATACAATCCTACTGAAACTCTGGTTTTCCTGATATGTGGATTGAAAGAAGAAAAACGATGGAATTGCCAGTCTCCATATCTGATACCTTTAGACTTTTTATGGGGATATTTTAAGACCAAAGTTCATCATTATTGGATTTTCTTTTCGAGATTTCTTTCCTTTGTACTCAAGCCAGTATACAGGGTTGCACATCGAAAACTTTTTTCCATCGTTGTAACTTCATTCCTTAGGGGTCAACCATAAATTACGCCACATGACATAATTTCTAGGTCTCGGCTCTTCTAATGTCACATTCTCAATAATATGCGTATGATGTAATTTAAAGCTGGGTTATAATAATGAATCCATTTATTTTATCTATGTCATTTCAGTTTTTGTTTTTTGTTTTTTCGGGGGCCTTCTTTTTCTCTTTCTTCTCACTATATCAATGACACAAATTTAAAGTTGTTACATTTTGTAGTAATGATTTCATTGTTTTTTGATTAATATACTGTTACAAAATTTACCTACTTCGCGCCGTCTCTGACTAAAGCAACGTAAAGCATTAATCATTCCAATAACACATGAATGACTGGGATAATAATAAAAAAAGAATTGAAATATTTGACTGGAGGAAAAATTAATTTTCTTGACGCTGTGCGAACAAATGTAGAACGACCAGAAAATTCCATGTAGAATATATAGCAGTATCGAATTTCTAAGCTTTGTTAGTACAGCTTACATAGTGTTATGATTTCGATGTGAATTGTATTCACAATCAGCTGTTGTAAATATTTGGTTTTTACATGTAAATAAATAAAAGTTCTAGAAAGTGTAGTGAATATCAGTTTTTAAAATTAATTAAATTTGACCCACGCAGTTTATTGCAAACATAGTGTATCTTATTTTTGTCTTTAGGCCGTGACTATTTTCTGTGTTGTCTTCTGTAAAAGAAGTTATTCATAGAGATGGTATACGTTAGAACATTTTTTCGCCCTAGCTTCTTCTTGTTTTACGACTATTTTTCACTTATTACAACGTTTGCAAAATACGTTTTCCTTGTTTTGGTTTGAATTTAATATTTTGTTGATCTTATTATATTTATTTTTATTATATGTGCTAAAGAGATGATTACATTATAATATCTTTATTTTTTTCACAGTTCCAAATACAGTTATAAACATTTTGGCAATTTAGGTATATCGGTGCATTTTTAAATATTTATCTGATATTTTGTGACATTATTGTAACATTTTTAACATTTTTAGTATTTAACAATTTTGTTTATTTTTAGCAATTTAGACATTATTGAAAGAGAAGCATCTTAAAGCCAATTTATTCGAATTCGGATTCCTAAATATTCAATAAACGGAAACATTTCCATTTCCTCTTTTTAGTTGGGGAATTAGCATTATATCAAATAGAAAAAAGAAAGTAGGGAAATAAATTAGGATTAGAGGATAGGAGTAAGGGAATTTATATAATTTTAACTCTGGAAATAAAGATATGTTAAACTTTTCCTCTTTTAGCCCGTCCTAACAAAATTTTTCAAAACCTCCCTAATTCCTAATTAGTCCCATCCACAGTTCGCAAACATGTTATTTATGTAACCCAACATACATTATCCAACATTTTATTTATTTATAAATTTTGCAATAATGTTTTTGTTTTATGTTAAATCTACGAACCTACCTTCCTGAATCCTATGGGAACGTTTTATAAAATTCTGAACTACATTATCTTTCAAGAAAATCGACAAATCCAAATTTCGTAGACGTCTGCTGAGGTTTATCAGCAAATGAAATGAATAAAAATTTTTAAATTTAAACATTGAAATCATTTGATCTAAAACAAACAGAAATTAAATTAGAAAACAGGGGCTTTTATTGCTTAAAACACAGTTTGCTATTATAGTGCATATATAAATTAAAAATAGAATTTTATTTAAAAATCATATCCTTCTGTTAACACCAGTAATATTGTTCAACTTAAGTTCCTTTAAAAAACTCATTTAGTCTACTGATTTATGTCACCGAAACTAATTAGATGAAAACAAAAATAGTATTGTGGAACTTCAAAGGTTTGCGCTTTGTGATAAATGATCCACTTTATTTAGCTTCACACTACCAACACCAACTTTTGTCATAAAGGTCGCTAACCCTATACTTATTATAATATTCACATATAAATAAATATGATAAATATACCGGCGTCATTCATCAAGCCGACAGGGAATAATTTCATTTTATTTTTACTGTCGAATCTCATCAACGTTTATTCACCATTCACCGATTGAATCAATACAAAGTTAGAGTTCAAACATACAGTGTATAACTAGTGTTATGTTGCTGTTTAAGAAAAATGTAAAACAGGCCTGGCCATTAACTAGTGGTCGCCTAGTTTTCGAAATTCAACCCTATTTCATATAATTGTCAAAAGTAAATTTTTATAAGAAACAAAGTTTCGGAGAACTCGGAGAAGTAGATGTAATGACCTTATTCACTCATATTCACAAATCTATTGAAATAAAAAGAAAATAAAAATGTAATCAAATATCGGTATTCGAAATATTTTTGACAAATGAATGACCCCCCAAATTTTTGGCTGGAACCACTCCTGGCAAACTGTTCGATATAATAATTGGAAGATTGTTTTTTGCAACTTAAAAGTTTTTGTCATTTGCGGTTTCTATCTAATCAAAGAGCTTGGACTTTCTGGCGGTAGCCAGCAATGCACAAATATTCTGTCAAGGCAAAAGGCTATTTCACTCGATTAAGAGCTGCATCCAAAAATGTATATGCAGTATGAAATTCATTGCATCTCCCAATCGAGTGAGATAGCCTCTTGCTCTCTCTATTGCCTTCTTTTTTTACTCTTGGTACGATATTTGTGTATTGCATGCTACCTCCAAAAGTACATGCTCTAAGAATATCACAGAACCTAACGCTCGCTCCCTCCATATATAATTACTCTATGTTTTGAGTTTTGACCGTCTGGCGGCACTGATAACTGTCAGTATTATTTGTTTGGCGTTGACAGTATGGACGTAAATAATGAATTTTTTATAATATTTTATTTAATGAATAAATAAATATAAATTAATATTAGCATTCTGCACTGAAGTTCGTCAGTAGCTACTAAACAAAAGAAAAATAAAGTAAATCGTTTGAGGAACAGAGGAGAAAATGGTCCCGAACCGTTTTGTCTTTGCCTATTTATATATACTAGCTGTCGCCCAGTGGTCGAAATTCGACCAATTGTGTCAATATCTCTGGTAAATTAAGTAACCCGAAAATGTTATAGTGACATTCTATCCTAGGACTTTAGGGAGAACAGCAATTACACCGAACGGATCCAGATTCTGAACCTCTGTGTGATAGTTTCCTTGAAAATCCTAGATGTCGGTCTTACATCTCGCTTCTACAAATAAGTAACGAAATTCAAGTTTTTTCAGATATAATTCAAAGGACTTGATTTGTGTTCAAATTCGTAATTCTCAATTTAATATGACAACAATTCAACCGCTAATCGGCTACCCTACATATTTATGTTTTCTAACCTTCCTGTATAGCTATAATTGCGCTCAATTCTCTAACATTTATTAAAACCCGCATTATAAAAATTACATCTCATTATATATTTCCACCATCCTATATATGTAACTGCTCATGGACCACGCATAATATTTTTAAACATTTTTAAACCACCCGGTAAACCATTCTGTAAATGCCACTGTATATGAGCCACCGTATTTACTCTTTTTGTTTATGAAATATTTAACTATCTTCTGTAACTATAATTCTATTCCGACCTATATTTCAATCATCATATATATGGAACTCTTCGTGGGCTACTCTATAAATCATTTCCTTTTCTAACATATTTTATCATCATGCTGTATATCTATAATTCTTCTCACCCTATATTTTCCTATTTTCCCTATATATACAACTGCTTATGGGTTACGAAATGTAGCATTTCCATTTCCGCCACCATGTATATGCATCTCTGAATAATATGTTTTGTACCACCCTGTATAACTGTAATTGTACTGCACCTTCTATTCCAAGAACCCTGTAAATTCAACCGCTAATCGGCTTCCTTATATAATTATTTTATTAGTTATAATTGCACTCTACTCTATATTTTAAACACCTTATATATGCAACTGCTTATGTGCCACCCACGAAAAAAACAATTTTGAACATATCTGGAATCGCCCTGTATAATTATAATATACAACGATTACTTTACCACTAAACAATAACAAGGCTTGCATGCCACTTCCAGTAGTAGATGCTCTAAGTATATAAAAGCATTGGTCCTTCTATATATAATTACTCAATGTTCTGAGTCTGGCGGCGGTCTTTATTGTATGATCTGTGGGCGGCACATTCAGTTGTTTGGCGTTGACATTATGACGTAAATAATGAATTTTTATTATATTTTATTTAATGAATGAACCAGTATTATAAATTAATATTAACAATCTGCACTGAAGGTCGTCAGTAGCGACTAAACAAATCAAAAATGAAGAAAATCGGTTGAGAGACAGAGGAGAAAATGGTACCTAATCGTTTTGTCTTTGCCTATATATATATATATATATATATATATATATATATATATATATATATATATATATATATATATACTAAGTTAATGTTATAACAAAACCGAAAACAACATGTTTAGGATACAATTTTAGCATTTTTGTCACTTCCTTTTGTTATTATCATAACCTCAAAAATTGCTACTTGTGATTTTGTTTATGCCGAATTTTGAAATCGTAAGCAAAACTGACTACTTCATGCTCAATTCCATGCTAAGTGGTGGCTTAGATAATTTAAAAGAACGACAACCTGTGTCTGTCACCCTTCAGTAATGTCCTATCATAGTTGGCCTTCCAAGCTGTTTAATGTTACAATATTTCTTACAATTTTGGTTTTAAAGTTTGTAATAGAAAATAATTTAACTACAATTTCCTTTGATATTCCCTTCAAAAGCAAGACAGTCATAGATATTCATTTAGGGAGAGGCAAATCAGAAAAAAAATTGTCCTAGGGAGAGAGCAATCAAAAAAAATGTTGAGAGGGACAAATCAGAACATCTTTTGCCTAGGGGGTTAAGTCAACAAATTATGGGCTCACGGTTTGTCAGGTTGGGGTGAGACATTAAAATAAGAGAAATGATAAAAATAACTAAATACCGAAAATATATATATATTTGTACCAGTATAACACCACAACTTCGATTGTGTATTCTGGTATGATGAATATCTGCGGACTGGTTCAGGAGGCAACATCATAACGGTTTATCTCGATCGAGAACAAAAAGTCGTTTAAAATAACCTCCTTGTACATCGGAACAAACCGTTCATATCCCATTTGGGAACTTTATTACTTATTACGGTTATTTAATTCGTGATAAAATGCAATAAACCTGTAATTTTATGCAATATCGATCAGCATAAATTAATACGAGCAGTTTCGACACAAGAAGGAACTACCTTAACAATCGTAAAGAGAGAAAAAAGATACCTTCTAAATAATTAATAATTCAGACAACCATTCGAATTTTTGGATGATGATAAAAAGTAGAATAAGCGCACTATTTGTCAAATTTGGAATCAGTGTATAGTTTGGTGATCCGATTACGTATAAATGTCGTAAATGAAGAGATTTTGTTTTTTGAGGTAATTCTTATTTATGTTACAAACTATTGAGCCTAAAATATTGAAAAATAGGGAAACTAGGACGTTGACCAAAGTACACAGGAAAAATCTAATATTAATTTTGGGCACAAAGTATTCATTAAATGAAAAATAAAAAATTAAAATGTTTACAAAAGCGTCATGTGATATATCAAATGAAAGAGCTGATTATGAGGATATCAATTATATTATTTTCATATTAAATTTAATAAAAAGATAATAATAAAAATATACAAAAATCTACCCATTCTCCACACCTTTATCTCGGTAAGTACAACACCATTTGAACTTTACCGGAGAGATAAGAAGAAAACACTAATATGAATTTTGGGGTCCAAATTATAAAACTAAATGATTTTTTTTTCAAATGCATCAAATGTCCCCTTTCACCTCCGAAACTATAAGACGATGTATTAAAAAAGACTCATTCTGAGGACTCCAAATATGTTTTTTTAATATTTTTAAAATAATTTTAATAAACGGTATTAAGAAAAATATACAAAAAAAATGTTTGCCTCTTTGTTCTCGGAAACTACAAGACTTAAAATTAATAAAAAATAGAAGTATTAGGCTCAGTTGAACTTCACAGGAAAAATAATAAGAAATCACTAATATGCATTTTGGGGAAGAACAAACTATAGAATTAAAATTTATACAAAAATTTAACGCATCATGAGAAAATCAAATTAAAAGGATCTTTGAGAGGAACAAAAGTGTATAATTTTATAAATTTTAAACGCATTGTTTAACAAATATAAAAGAAAAGATAAGAATATTTTTTTATCAATTACTCCCTGCTTGTCTGAAACTGGAAATTAAAAAAAAGACAGAGAGAAAGAGAGAGAGATAGAAATAGATACAGAGAGAGAAAGAGAGATGCAGAGAGAGAGAACGAAAGAGAGAGAGAAAGAAAGAGAAAAAGAGAGAGACAGAGAGAGAGAGAAAGATAGTAGAGGGAGAATGAGATGAAAAGTGCGAGGGTGGTAAAGGGGGGAGGGGAAATAGAGAAAGGGAAAATTAGAGGAAATGAGGAAGGTAGGAAGGGAGAGAGAGAGAGAGAAAGTAAGGTAGAGGTAGAAGGAAAAAAAGCATACACGAAAAACAAGAACTTGTATAGATTTTCGGCAGAAACTAAATAACCTTAAATTCTAGAATATCTGTCTACCTTAATGCTCTAGTTATTAGAGATTTTTAGGTAACATAATATGCCACAGCGAACTGGTTATACCAGCACATTAAGAATAGTTCATAGGCGATAATTGAACTGACTTTAATAGTAAATTATATAAACATTAATATCCCACAAATATATGAGTTTTCTTTGTTTTTTTTTATTATTTTATGAAAACTTATGACGAAATCGTAATACTGTCGAAGGGAAGGTTATAAAGAATTAGGAAACCCTAAAAATGAACGTTTACAAATCTTGATTGCAGGATATTTTGCTGAGAAAAAATTAAACAACCGATAAGCAGTAAATCATATTGTAACGAAATTTCCTTAAGCCGGCCTGGTTTCACTCCAGCACGACACCGATAGCTTTTAGGAAAAAAATTGTTCTCGAAATGGCTCGGCAGCTGTAGAATTGATGATTGATTTTACGAGAGTTTTCGATGCTGATTTTAAAAGGAAGCAACCGACGATCGCAAGTCAGTTAGATAGCGACGACGAGCGTATACAGTAATGTTATGGTGAATCAGCTGTTCTGTATAATTTAATGTAAGTAAAAGTTCTAGAAAAGTGAAAGTGAATATTAGTTGTATAATTTTAATTGGACCCACGAAATTTATAACAATTTGGTGATCAGCAGGGCAGGATTAAGTGCAGTTAAAATCGTAATTTGATATATGGAAACCCGTAGCATGGAAAAAATGCACGAAACTACCAAAAAAAATAGTCAAGCAGGTTACGGAGGGACTAGACGAAAAAATAGTCCAGATTCTGGAAAAACGTGACAAGAACGAGAAACAACAATCTGGTTTCCACGATGGAAGAAAAACAACTAAATTTCTTGGAAGGATTATTCTAGAAATTTGAAGAAAAACGACAAAATTATTTTAAAATATTTGAACAAAAACAAGATCAATTTGAATTAACAAGACAAAATGAATTTAAGATATTTGAAGAAAAACAAGACAAAACGGAAGAAAAAAGACAACTGCAATTTGAACAATTTTTTTCCTAAAAGCGATCGGTGTCGTGCTGAAACCAGCACCGGCTTAAGGAAATTTCGTTACAATATTTATGTTGCATTAGAAATTTCGAGGTTAATTTTCCGACTTCAATGTTAGAAATAATTATAAGCTCAAGACCGATTTTGTCGACTAAGTAGTTCTTGCAGAATTGAGGTTTTTTGCAAAACTCAGTAGAATGCAATAGAATTGTTTTACCTGGATTACGCAATAGTTGGAATACTTCAAGTTATCCAGAGCCTTATGCAGACAATAGATTCCATTGCAGAAGACCGAGGTGTTAATTGATGAAAGGGAAATTCCTAATAAAAGATCTAACATGATATCTGGACTACTATCACGCATACTACAGAAAAGCATAGGAAGATAAACGACTGTAATGAAATAATTGTGAATGCACCTGAATACGAAGATATTGATGACATACCAAAAAGTTTGCATTCATTCCATTTGAGACTGTTTGCACAAGCCCTGATTATTACTCTATACTACATAATATAGAGTGATATTTTCTATTCATTAAGCAACGACTGAATGTACAGAACAAGATTAATTTGAACACCAAAAATATTGTGTGAACAAATGTTGATTATTTATTATATGTATTAATAACCCGTCATAATAATTGGCAAATGAAATAAAAGTGGGTCATGGAAGTCGGGAAAGTGCAGTTGCTGCTTAATAAACAATGCAACGTAAACAGTTCACGAAGGCAACGCCAGCCATTTATAGTAGAAGAAAGGAATCATTGTGAAAACTATGTAGGTGCTGGAATTTGTTTTCGTTCTACTTATGCAAAATGCATTACTTTTTTCCAATAGAATTTATGGAAAATTAAGTTGTTTAAAGTAATTCATGAAGTTTTATTATTGCATTGGCATCTAATTTACATAAAATCGATAAAACTTATTTTATAGTGGTTTTATAATAATTAATACATTCGCAAATACATCTTTGCTTCTTACGAAATATATTTCTCGCCTCTCATTATCTTTCTGACTCTGTTGCTGTTTCTTTGTATCAATCTTGGTAATGGATATAAATTTCAGGAGAATTAAAATCATGGTCACAAGTATTAATCATAACGTATAATTTAGTTCTTTAATTTTTAATTAAAATATAAAATTTGTTGGAATATAATAATTCAAACATACTTCACCTATTTAATATTCTGCGTAATTTTCACGTTGGTTAAAAGTTAACTAAAATAACTGTCTACATGGATTGTTGAGGTCGCTAATTTAGAATTTGAGGTTAGATTACAAAAATGTAATATTTCAAGATGGCGGATTCAATATCAAGGATGGACAGTTAATGTTCATGTCGGTTAAAAGCGAACCGAAATAACTCTGCACATGGATCCTAGAGATCGCTAATTTCGAATTTGAGGTAATAAATTTAAGAATTTTAAATTTTGAAATGGTCGAACCAACATGGCATACAGAAAAGTTGAAGGTCAAAGCGAAAGTTAAGCTCACGACCCTGGATATCGACAAATAATATATATTGTACAACTGTTATCTTGGCAATTTTTTGAGCAACGCCCTCTTTTCATGATAACCTGCGGGTCACTGTTTTACCTTGACTAGGCCGTCCAAGGTCAAATCTTTAAAAGGTCATGATCATTTCCGGTGTCAAAGTAGAGAGTGCTACTTATGAAAACTGACTTGACCTAGAAATGACCTTGAAGGTCAAAGTCAAGGTCACCTTTAAGATCACCATCGGATAGCAAGAAAAATTTCTTACAATTTTTGTCTTGATCATTTTGTGAGTGACGCCAATTTCTCAAGATATTCAACAGGTCCGGGACTTTTTGAACGCCTTGTATAACGAGTTCATAATAATTATAACAGATTAAATTATGGGTAAATTATTTAAGTAGATATTTATTTTAAATAATAGAGCATCTCCAGGCCATTCATCAAAATAGCTGTTGTATTATAGTTTAATTTAATACATATTAAAACAGTATCCGTCAAAATTTACTAAATTAGGGTGGCGCTGATGTAGGAAGAGGGTGGATTTTGAACAGCATTCCAAAAGTTTTTAGAATATCTCATACATATTTAGAATATATATATATATATATATATATATATATATATATATATATATATATATATATATTTCACATATCCTTGGTTGAAGGAAAGACAACACCGGTGATTTAACATTAATATTATTTTATATTTAGCAATTCACACCCTACCCTTGTTGCCAGTGCCATGTTGGTCACTCCTTGAACTTGTTATTTAATGCTTTCAGTTAGCCACATTCATCCCTGTCGCTACTATTCTTAAGCTTGGTAACGTTGACCTGTTTTATGAAGTTCTAGGTCATCATCCTTGTTTCTACCATCCATAAACTAGGAAATATTATGTTGTTCTTTTTGTGGTGTTCTGATTTCTGAAGAATGTCAAGTCTCTAATTCAAAATATCGCAAACAGAAATATTTAATTAATATTACACAGAGTTAAGTTGTATTGGAATTTTAAGATCAAAGAAGTGATTCCTGTGTTTAAATGAATAAAGACATGATTTGGAAAAATTCAATTATTGAAAAGGGGGGTGTCTTTTGGTTCTAGGGAGAGAGAATAACACAGAAACAGAGGTGAAACAGGTGTAAAACTTGGTTACCAAATGAAAACGAATTTAATCATTTTACACAAAAGTCGCAGAGAAATTATTTTTATAAACATTATTTTTCAGAATTATTTTGCCTATACATTACAGTTTTCACTTTTCAGTTAACAGATAAGTATTTGAAATTTGTAAATGTCCAACAAAGTGTAGTAAAGCAATTTCCACAATTTACCGTGATTACTACATCTATGTACAAAAACGCTTCCCTATAGAGATTCTGCGAGAAATAGTTGTCTACAATATGATTAACCAGTATATCCGTAGATAAATAAGTGTGTTGCATATTGTGTGATACTTATCTCTGTTATCACACTCCAAATGTAGAGTCGTTTTTAGGGTTCCGTATATACAATATACGGATACCCTTATAATATCACTCAGGATTTCTGCCTCTGTCACATCACAGCCATTTTCTCCTAAACTACTGGACGGAAGAGGTTGAAATTTGATATCAATGTATAGTTTGGTGACCCGATCAGGAGTACATATCGTAAAAGAAAAAAAAATTAGGGGTACTTCTGGGGGGGAAAAACTAAAAAAATCGACGGTTCCCCCCCTGATCTCCGAAACTACTGAGCCTAAAATTTTGAAAAAAATAGGAAATATAGAGCGTTGCCCGAACTTTACAGGAAAATTAAGGAGAAACCATTAGTGTGAATTTTAGGGGGCAAATTATAGAATTAAATAAAAATTTAAAAATAAAAACAATTTCAAACGCATCATGTAATACATCAAATGAAAGGTCTCATTATGAGGAACACAAATATATTTTTTTCATATTTAAAAAAATATATTTAAAAAGATATTAACGAAAATATACCAAAATTTACCCATTCCTCCCCCCCTGATCTCCTAAACTACTGAGCCTAAAATTTTGAAAAAAATAGGAAATATAGAGCGATGCCCGAACTTTACAGGAAAATTAAGGACAAACCACTAATGTTAATTTTGGGGGGCAAATTATAGAATTAAATAAAAATTTAAAAATAAAAAAAAATTCAAACGCATCATGTAATATATTAAATGAAAGGTCTCATTTTAAGGAACACAAATATATGTTTTTCATATTTAAAAAAATATATTTAAAAAGATATTAACGAAAATATACCAAAATTTACCAATCCCCCCCCTTATCACCGAAACTATAAAACGTAAAGTTTACTGGAAAAATAAGGAGAAAACTCTATTTTTAATTTGGGGGGGGGGTAATTACAGAATTAAATGGAAAATATAAAATTAAAATTGTTTCTAACCCATCATGTTAAATATGAAATGAAAGGGCTCATTACGACAAAAACAAGTATATTTTTTTCATATTTTTAAAAAAAAATAAATTAAAAGATATTAACAAAAATATAAAAAAAATTACACATTCCCCCTCTTATCTCCGAAACCATTAGCTGGAAAATTTTGAAAAAAAATGGATATATAGCCCCTCACCTGAATTTTACTGGAAAATTAAGGAGAAACCCCTAATATTTATTTTGGGGGGGCAAATTATAGAATTAAATGAAAAATTAAAATTAAAATTGTTTCTAACCCATCATGTTATATAACAAATGAAAGGGCTCATTATGACGAAAACAAAAATGTTTTTTTCATATTTTAAAATAAATTAATTAAAAGATATTAACAAAAATATAAAAAAATTTACCCATCCCCCCCCCTATCTCTGAAACCATAAGCTGGAAAATTTTGAAAAAACATTGAGGTATAGCCCCTCACCTGAACTTTACTGGAAAACTAAGGAAAAACCCCTAATATTTGTTTTGGGGGGCAAATTATAGAATTAAATAGAAAATATAAAATTAAAATTGTTTCTAACCCAGCATGTTATATATCAAATAAAAGGGCTCATGATGAAGAAAATAAATATATTTGTTCCATATTTATAAATTAAATTAATTAAAAGATATTAACAAAAATATAAAAAAATTACCCATCCCCCCCTTATCACCGAAACCATAAGCTGAAAAATTTTGAAAAACTGGAAGTATAGCCCCTCACCTGAACTTTACTGGAAAAATAAGAAAAAACACCTAATATTAATTTTGGGGGGCAAATTATAGAATTAAATTATTATGAGGAATAGGTACAAATTTATTTTTTTTAAATTGAATATTTTAAAATATATAAAAAAATATTTTAAAAAAATTACCCATTCTCCCCGTTATTTCCCAAACTCTAAGACCTCATTTTTTTGTTTATAGAAAAAATATGAAAAAAAAACTAATTCTATTATTTGGCCTCTAAATAATAGAATTAAATGGAAAATAAATTACTAGAAAACACCCATAGTAATTTTAGGGACAAATTATACAATTAAATGGAAAATAAAGATTCAATTTTTAAACGCATCATGGAATATATCAGATAAAAGGCTCATTAAGTAATTTCGAAAAGATTGTTGAGGAGGTCTTGAATTATTTTGTCTATTCATGGGTTTTCTCTCCTCCAAATTTTTTCCTGTAACAGATAAGTATTTAAAAAATTGTATATGTAGAACAAAGTGTAGTAAGGCAATTTCGTAAAATTGCCCGGATTACTGGCTGTCTGTAGAGAGATTCTTCCTCACAGTTTTTCTGAGAGAAAGAGATGTCTATAAAATGATCAACCAGTATTCCTGTATATAAGTAATGTATTGTATATTGTGTAATACTTATCTGTGTATGGAGACGTTTCAACTCCGAGTCTGGAGTCGTTGTCAATCGTTTAGTGTTGTTTTCGAGGTTTTTTTCCAAAAAATTTTCGCTTTGATTTTGAATTTATTGTTTGTCAAAAAATTTATTGTTTGTCAAATTTTTTGACAAACAATAAATTCAAAATCAAAGCGAAAATTTTTTGGAAAAAAACCTCGAAAACAACACTAAACGATTGACAACGACTCCAGACTCGGAGTTGAAACGTCTCCATACACAGATAAGTATTACACAATATACAATACATTACTTATATACAGGAATACTGGTTGATCATTTTATAGACATCTCTTTCTCTCAGAAAAACTGTGAGGAAGAATCTCTCTACAGACAGCCAGTAATCCGGGCAATTTTACGAAATTGCCTTACTACACTTTGTTCTACATATACAATTTTTTAAATACTTATCTGTTACAGGAAAAAATTTGGAGGAGAGAAAACCCATGAATAGACAAAATAATAAAAGGCTCATTATGTGAATTACAAATACATCATATTTTTAAATCATTTCTATAAAAGATATTAACAAAAATATTAAACATCGACTTAATTCCCACTTTAGAAACTACACTATTTAAAATTTGAAAAATATATTTTATTTATATTTTTAAATAATTTGAATAACAGATTTAATAATTTATAATTTAAACTTTGACCCGTTTTTCTTCCAATCCTCAGAGCCTCAAAACTCAGACAGTAGATTATAAAAGGCATCTCTGAAAGTTTATTAGTAAAATAAAACTCTAATGTTACTTTTTGGGAGCCAAATTACAAAATTAAATACATATGTATTGTGATAAAAATCAAGCGAATCCTAAAGCAGATAAAATAAAAACTCTATATGTGGAAAATCAAAGTGTACATTTTTTTAGAAATTTAAAACGCTTCTTTTAAAATATATAATGATAAATATAGGAAAATGCACTCATTCCCTGCTTGTCTGAAACTGGAATATTCGAATCTTGAAGGTGGTATTTATAAATAATAACAGTAAGACGATCCCCTAAGGTAATTCAAGAAATTTTTGACGTGGCTGACACCTTGAAGGAGATATGTTGAAATTTTTATACTCGGATAGTTTAAAAAATTCTACGTGGCCTGACGTCTCTGTATTTTTTAAAATAAACGAATTCGGAGGAAGACTTACTTAATCGTATCCAGTTATATTATTGTATTGTGACGGAAATTCATCCGATATTTCGTAGAATCCAACTGATTGTCTGCCTGGCACTCCAAGGTCGGCGGTTAGCATTACGAAATTCCTCGAATGTTCGAGACTATATCTAGAGCCTTCTTAGAAGAAGTATTTAAATACGGGAAGCCGACGAAAGGATTCATTTAGTATTCGATTGCATGTGTTCAACTGAGTGTTTAAATGAATCCAATAGAGTATTAAAATCAGGAATACCTTCCAGTTTGTCCTCACTTGCTCATCGAAATAATACGGAAAAAATATAAAACCAATATTAAGTTTCCATCAACTTAATAAAGCGCGTTCATGAGAACGAGAACTAACTTACACCAGAATCAACCACATTAAGCTGTCGTGCCCAGGCGAAGACGTGACTTTCTAAGTTGAAGTCATAGCCGTTGTTAATTATCCGAGTTATGATTTTCAAGTTAACACAGACAAATACAAAAGTCCATTGAAAGTTAGCGCCAATGCAAACCAGAACTGCAATTGCAGACTTGTCCTCTGATGTTAAGTAAATCATATCCTCATAAGAAGTTGTGTCCCTAGAGGTTTCTCTGCATACACAGACTCATTAGTATTAGTACAACCTTTGGGTTGTTAAAGTTGCGAAAACGTGTTACTTTTATGATCTCAATAAAAAGTGAAATTCAACTTAATAATAACTAGTACTAATTTCTCACATTACTCTCCTTATATTTCCCAAAAACCTTCTAACTAGCAGTGCCTGATAGTTTAAAATTTAGAAAAGTAAACGATAAGGATATCCGAACTAATTTTAACAGAGTATTTTTAATTCAATGAAAATGTTTTTTTTAATTCCACCAACAAACAATGTTAATTTCACAAAAAAAACCCTGCATGGGTTCTTTTACAATTTTACAACCTCTTTAAAATATTATTTAACAAACTGATACCGCTAATGACTCAATCTGTGACGGGTAGTGTTCAATTAATCATATCTTATAAGAAAATGTTTTTAACCGAATTAACTGTTTGTAGGTAAATAAGACCCCGTTCCACACGGTATTCCCCGTATCATTTACAAAAAAAGCAAAAATTCTTTGGGCTTACCATTTTTTAAATTTTTAATAAATCAACACTTACGGGTACTTTTCCTTCCCACTAGAAAATTATTGGAAGCTATTGTCAGAAATGAACTATTTTTTAAGTAAAACAATAAAAAGACCCTTATCAAGATACTTCCTTTGGAGGTTTTCCTGTAGTTTCCAAGGCCTGATAAAGTGCATCATGCTATTTAGCCTAGTCAGACTAAACAAAATTCTCTTAAAACCTTGCAAAAAGTACAAACAAAATGAAAATTTGGGTTTGGATAGTTAAAAATATATGTTTCAAAATAAAAAAAAGTGTCGGACGCTAGGTCTGTCTATTTTCCGGAAAATCGTGAAAGAAAATTTTTTTTTCAGTTTTTCTGCTATAATTGTTTAAATAATAAAAATAGAAAAAATTTGTCAAATCCAAAATTGTAGCTCAAGATATTATCAACAAAACTTATTTGAAAAACTTTTTGATATCTAAATTTTCTACGGAGATATACGCGATTTTCCAAGTACTATAGTTGAACATCCAAATTTTGGCTCATGTAATTGTTATTGTATTTTTTAAAATTATGTAAATAGAAAAAAATGTTTTATATGAATTTTGTACATTATTATTAGCAGTTCACAACGCAATTGAATTTTTATTGATACCTTGATTTTTCGTGAAGATAATGCAGGATTTCCACCTACATCTCCATCCACACAAAGGTTTTTTAATCACTTTTTGATGTGAATCTTTAGAAATAATTAAAATATCGGGAAAAAATTGAGTCCATTTTGTAGATAATATTGTGTTTCAAAAAACTTATTTGAAAAACTTTTTGATATCTACATTTACAACGGAGATATACGCGATTTTCCATGCACTATTATAACATGGCCTATGATAGCGTGCATTTTCAGCTAGTAAATCTTTACAGCTTATTCTTTTTAAAACTGTTTTGCAATCTTCATCATGAACTTTTTTTAATGTCTCTTCCAAATTGCTTTGAAAAGTAGATTTTGTTACTACTTGAAGTTTACCAGCAGGACCTTTATGTAAATTCTCAACGTTAGTGCAGATAAAACATTTTTTATCAAACTCAGAAAAACCATCTCCAGATCTGCGTAGTTTTTTTTTTGGTGGACTTAATTGCCATGCAAACGGTTTTGGAGAAGAGTAATTATAACGGAATTTCCCTCCTTCTTTTAATGTATATTGTTGCCTGCATTTTTTATGCACTTTTACAGAATTCAAATTTAAAAGTATTTCATATCTTTTATCTTTTCGTTCAGCACTAACTTTCCTTAAAGTTTCTAAGCCACGTGTTACAACAGCAACTGGCTCACTTTCATTTTCCAAATTATTGTCACAAATAAAACAAACTATATTATAATCTTGTTCACTGTTTTCACTCATCATGAAAAATGAAATACACTTTATACTAAGCTAAGATATACATGTTTTTATTATTATATACTTGATTAAATAATTTAAAAATATCATTCAATGCTCCAAAAATTCAATATATATAACCAAGCTCAAAGAACGCTGACAAGGAAAACAAACTAAATTTGTCTGCTTTTTTATGCTATGCGCATGCGCGCCTTTCTCCAGCTGCCGGCGCGCAAACATGTGATATATACATGCTTTTTCACCTGTCTTTTTCGGCCTTCTTTGTATTTACCGGTTTAATAGGGACAATGTATATATATGGAATCGATTCTACAACTATTCATTTACATATTCCCAAATTTTAAGTTCATAATATTCATTTAGAAAAAAGTTGTATTTGTTTTTTCAAAATAAGTACTTTTTTGTAACCGGAGTACATTAATTTGAAATTACTTAAAAATCATAACATTTTTTGTACAAATGAGCAGTCCTTTCGAAAGATAACATTTTAATATACTTGTAAACGAAATTTTATTACTCTCAATTAATTTTCATCAAAGATATAAATAAATGAATAGTCAAAAAAAATCGTAAATTTAAGGTGGTGAAAAAACTCAAATTTTAACATTTGTTTATTTTTAAACCATAACGTTGAGACTACTTTTATTGTGATATTATCTTTACTTAAATATTAATAAAAGTAAATCTAAAAGGAAATTTCTTTGCAATTATTAACAAAATAGTTATAAACAAAAATGTTTATACTTATTTTATAGCTTGTTTTTTTATATTAAAACGCACTTTTCAACAATATAATTTATTTATTGTAAAATGAGAGTTTCTTCACTGGAAAGCTGAGACTTTTCTCTACATCCTATGTGACTTTGTTAAAATTTTCCTATTCGCTGATGTCTTAAATTATTGATTAATCAATCGAGTAAATAAAAAAAGACTTTTACCTATGCGCGCGCATCCACAAAATTAGTCTCGGGAAAATCAATTATATCTTGAAAACTATTTAATTTATGAAAAAACGTTTTAGACAAAATATGTAGATAAAATTATGAACTATAATTTTGGATTTGAACATTTTTTTCTATTTTAATTATTTCAAAAATTATAGCAGAAAAACTGAAAAAAAAATTTCTTTCAAGATTTTCCGGAAAACAGACAGACCTAGTGACCGAAACTTTTTTTTATTTTGAAGCATATATTTTTAACTATGCAAACCTAAATTTTCATTTTGTTTGTACTTTTTGCAAGGTCAAATGTCTTTATTGACTAGGCTAATTTTGATGCGGAAGCTTGTAGGTTTTGGTGTGCATCGAACCCTTTTATATTTCATTAAATCATAGTTGCCTAATAGAGTGCACTATGTCCAGGTTGGGAACGTACAATCTAATTGCAATAAAGTTACGTTTTGTGCTCCCCAAGGGTCCCACCTCAGTTCACTACTTTTCTTTATCTTTATTAATGATATGGGTCAGTGTTTTTGCACTCTAAATACTGTAATATATTCCATAGGTTCAATTTGTCCAATATTCACACAAACATTAAACGTCTTTACTTAACTACAATAAAAATTCTAATTTACAAAATACTATCAGCGGTATCCCTATGCTTCCAACTGCCTCGCATTGAATAGTTGCCGTCTTATATACAGTTCAGTCGTGGGAAGATTTTTCCAGTCTTCTCTGGTGCCAGTCTAGATGGTATTCATTTTTATTTCAAGCGGTTTTTATGTTTTCTTGTTCGCAATGTTTTCACCAGGATGATTAACTTTTTAAAGTTTCTTAATTGTTAGCAGCGTAAATTTATTTATTTATTTATTTATTTATTTATTTATACAATAGGTCATCTTACAGGTTGTCCCTAAGGGAAACCCTTAATAAAGATGACACACAGTGACAAATAGAAAATTACAAATAGGTGAACTCGAAATAATTAATTAACAACAAAGTTCCAAACTTAACAATATCTAAAGAGAAAAACATAAAAACTATTAAATTATATTGTGGATCATGTTTATATATCACTGTTTACGCCTGTATTATAAAACTCTTGTAACGATCTAGTTAAATTTTTCTTAAAATTATTAAAATTGCAGGAAAAGATATCTACGTTTAAATGACAAATTATATTATAAGCATTCATACTTCTTATTAACGGGGAGTTACCGTAGTAGTTGGTAGAATAGTAAGGAACGTAAAAAATCTGTTTGTGTCTTGTTCTAGGAAAACTGCAATTGTTAATAACTTTATAAATAAAACAAATATCGGCAAATTCTCTTCTGATAAACAGTGGCTGAAGGTTGTAGAATCTCAAGTTGTGACTATATTCTTGGTAATGCCGAAACCTAAAATACCTATAATTAAGTGCATTCACAAATTTTTTTTGTACATGTTCTAGGGATTTTATATACTTATCATACATAGGATTCCATGCCATACTGCAATATTCTAAAGAACATCTTACGTAAGAAATATACAACCTTATCACTGTACTATGGTCTTTAAAATCTTTTGTATTTCTTAGTATATAGCCCAGGAGCCTTAAGGCTTTTTGTACCATAAAGGAAATATGGTTATCAAAGCTTAACTTTTTGTCCATAATAACTCCTAAATCTTTAATTTGGGTCACTTGAGGAATAATATCATTATTGATGGTCATATCAACTAGTGGTGGATTAACTAATCTTGAAAATAGTATACAATTGCACTTCGTTACATTCAATATTAATCTGTGGATTTGACAGAAATTAAAAAAGCTATAAAGGTCGGCTTGCATTAATTGGTAATCATTAATTGTTGAGATTTTTCGATAGATTTTCATGTCATCAGCATATAAAAGTACATTACAAAAAGAAAAACATTCAACTACGTCTGAAATGAAAATACTAAATAATAAGGGACCCAAGTGGGACCCTTGTGGAACACCCGAATTAATAGGAGTGACTCTAGACTTTACATTGTTTAGAGCAACATACTGGGTTCTGTTGGAGATATATGAACAAATAAGATCCAGTACCATGCCATGCACACCGAAATTTATAAGTTTGGCGACCAGTGTCGGATGATGTACCTTGTCGAATGCTTTGGAAAAATCGGTGTACACAGCACATACTGACTGACCGTTTTCCATCCCATTATATATATACTGAATGAAAGGCACTAAATTAGTAGCTACTGATCTTTTCTTAAAAAATCCGTGCTGAAATATGGTAAGACGATCTTTAACCAGAAAGAATAGCTCTTGAGTCAGAATTGAATGTTATAACAATATAGACTATATGCTGATGATCTTAAGGTTTAACATGCTGTTGTAAATGTAGAAGACTGTGATAACTTGCAAGTTGATTTACCTAGACTTGAGCATTATTGTGTCTATAATAAATTAGTACTAAATCTGGAAAAATGTAATAAAATCACATTTTCAAGATTATGATATAACAGTTCTTTTATTAGGGACTTGGCAGTAATATTTTATAACATTTGGACTCCAAACTTGTATATGGTTTACATGTTAAAAATATTGCTAGCAGGGTCTATAGCCACCTAGGATGTATGTTAAGAATCACCAAAGATTTGTAGTCTGAGAAAAGCCTTATTATTCTTCATAACTCTTTCGTTAGAAACACATTTGAATATGTTTGTTTTGTTTGAAATCCTCAATATGTAAAATACGTGGAAAAGAATGAAAAAATACAAAGTAAATTCATTAATAATTTAAATTATCGGGTCAACCGGCAATATTGTTATAATATTATGAATGTTATTTGTCAAAATACAAAATGTAAAAATTTTCAAATTCCAAAAACCTTGTAACGTGAAAAATATTAAATACACCAAAACCAAAACAATTTAAAACTAGTCCAACTTGTTATTCCGTCAAAATCTTAAAACGTGAAAAACTAAAAAAAAATTGATGTACAAAACGCCAAAAATGTCAAAATTAACAGATATAACTAAAAATGAGAACGTCACCGTAAATGTAACGGAAAGTAAAAAGGCCAAATATGTCAAAAATGTCTAAAATTACAAAAATATCAAAAACTCAAAAATATAAGAAATGTTAGAAATTTCAGAAATATCAGAAATGCCAAAAATGTCAAAAATATCACACCTGTCAAAAACGACAAAATAATCAAAAACGTCAAAAATACCAAAAACACCAAAACACGTCACAATTAGCAATGAAACGTCAAAAAATCTGAAATAAAAACGGGAAAACCAAATTACCAAATATAAAAATCGTCAAATATGTCTAGCTCTTCATATTAAATCTGAAAATAATCTATTTTCGTTCATGAATGATGTTAAAATAATTTTCTCAAAAAAATAGAAAAACGTATGTGAAAATTACCAAATTAAAAAGAAAATTTAAGAAAATATGCCTAATAAGGCGGGACGGGACGGGTCAGCTAGTTTCTATATAAATAGCCAAAGCTTACGAATTAAAACTTTATATTATAGCCTAAAGTGTAATAAAAAATTGTTCGTGCAACTCTTGCGTGTTGAGAATGCTCAGAAGTTATAACAGATATTGATCGCACATTGACATCTTGAACATTTCTTTATATGCATTAACATGGATGCCTATTTAATATTCAAAATTTAGAATTATAGTTACACAAGGTAAATCAAAAAATTGTTATATAAACATAAGCACTTAGGAGATCTGAATTATAGGGCTGGGTATAATTATAGTTATAATATGTGGTTCAAAAATGTGAAAAATATTGTAAGGCTAGACCATGAGCAGTTGCATATATGGAATACTTGAAATATGGGTAGAGTTAAAATTATAGGTATATTAAAAACAGAGAGAATTTATACTTATACAGGTTGGTTTCAGAACTATCAGGGCAGTTGCAATATAGTTTAATTATAGTTTTACACAGAAGCATATACAGGGTGGTTGCAATATAGAGCACATTAGACGGAAAGTCCGAAAATGTTAAACTAAATATCACCTAAATATCATTCCAAAATTAAATCAGAAAATTCTGATTGATATCACACGGTATCAATAAAAAAGTAACAAAATTAAAGCTCAACATGAAAAGACAGGTTATCCGTGAGTAGTAGCATCATATTGGGCATCCAAGGGGCTAGAAGCCAACTTTACGCTACTGGCAATGGTCTCAAGCAATCGATCTAGTCAAACCATATCTCCAAGATAATATAAAGTTCAGATAAGAATACGATAGTAAAGTATCTTTGACAATAGGCATTTGCGCCATCTCGTGTTTTATTTGTGGAACGCTGGTTCTGTTAATGCCGTAATTTATGTTTACTGTGTTATAGATTGAAATTTAGTTATCCCGTAAAATGAAAAGAAAAACATCACACCGAGAGTGCCGTGTAGTTGATTTTGAAAATACATCAAAGAAAAATCAAAAATTACAATTCTACCGTTTTCCTGGATTTCTATAGCAATCGGAGAAGAAGGAACAAATAGATTACAGCAGTTCATCGTCAAAGGCAATTGAACTAAATTTCCACGTTTTTAGTCATTACTAAATACATAAAATTAATCACAATTGTTATCAGCAAAAATAAGATTCAATAACTCTTGTAATCAGAAAAGTTAATCATGTAAATACTTTTCTCTTCAAACCAAATTGAAATTTAAGGTTTACATAATTTTTTAATTAATAATATTTTCTTTTAGGAATAAAGAACAAAAGTAAGTTTTTAGTTACAGGCGGGATGAAAAGCATGGCAACCAGGAACATATTCAAGGATTAGCTGTGCTCATTTCGATGGAGCAGAAAAATCAACAATGTAGACACATAACAAAGTTTACAATTCAACTATCTTTCCTGTAATATATAAAAATTTATATTCTATTAAATAAATAACACTTTTAATCTCAGTATTTTTATTTTTTTATGAGCCCTTCTTTATTATTAGTTATTACAAAAGTCATAAATAATATATAAATCAATATTCATTTCTCTGTGAATTAACATGCATATTTGCATTTGTTGTTGCTTTGTTATCCTTGTTCCAACTACAAAATTTTCATTTTGATAAATTAAAACTTCATCGGCAGTGAAATCTACCAGTAAATTATATATAATGAATAAAGTTCATTTGTTTTTTTCTTATATATATATATATATATATATATATATATATATATATTACTATTGTTAATCTCAATTGGAGCTTCATCGACTCCTGAAGACGCAATTTTTTCTTGTTGTAGTATTCGTAATCTTTCAGTCCAGAAACCAGCATGAAGAATTTGCCTTTTTTATATACATATTGCAGGAAATATAGTTGGATTATAACTTTTATGTGCATTCTTTACTTTTTTCCCAAACAATTTGATCACTGCCAATCATTGAATTTGTTTCTGGTTGAGATGGATTGCCCAATGCTTAATTAAAAAAATCTCAGTTTTGTTAATAGAACAACAATTATGATTAATTGTATACATACAATAATGACTAACAACGTGGAAATCAAATTTATTTACCCATGATGTCGAACTGTGCAGCAGCTTTTTCTTCATCTCTTATTGATATGGAAATCCAAGAAAGTGGTATAATTGTAACTACACCGCACCCTCGGTTTGATGTTTTTCTTTCCATTTTATGAGATAACTAAATTTTAATCTATAACACAGCAAACATAAATTACGAACCAGCGTTCCACAAATAAAACACGAGATGGCGCAAATATCTATTGACAAAGAAACTTTACTAGCGTATAGAATATAGAATTCAAAACATCGACACATAATGTAATTTATTATTTGTTTCAAATCACGTTTTACTTTAAAACTTTTATAATGGCTTGTGCAATCATAATACTTTTCGTCATCTTTCCGTTCAGTTGTGATGGCGGTTGTTTTATTTCCAGGAAATCTTTTTTAATAGGCAAACTCTTCCGCTATTATCGTCATAATCCGTTTTGCAAAGTTCCGGGATGAAAGAAAAGTCCGTCGTTAATTTGCCTCTGAACTTTTAAAAGTTTTAAATGCTTGCTTCATTAATGGAATTTTACGGAGCACATAAATTAATGTTATCTTTTTTTATTAGATATTAAAGCAATTTTGAAACGTTTAAATTAACTAACTTCTGAAAAATGTTCATGTACCAACATAGTTAAATTGAGTTACGAAGCTCCACCATAGTTTGTTCTAGGAGGAAATTGTTTTGACCACAACTTTACTAAAAGTATTTCAAGCATGACCAGATGCTAAAGCCAAGAATATTTATTGCAGTAAGTTGTGTATTTGCGCAAATTATTTATTATGTGATCAAAGTGTAATAAAACATTAAAAATATATATATAACCGCCTTCCACCTATAACTAAAAAGCTAAAATAATTATAACAAAATACAACTCTAGCAAATAAATAACACATTCAATGTTGTTAGGTACCTACCCAGGAAGTAAAAAATGTAAACATTAAGAGGTGCTCATTCTGTACAAATTAATTACCTACCAATCTAGTATATTTTTGAAGTCGGTGCCAAGTAAATCCAAAATCTCGCATTGCCTACTTATGTAGTACTTCATCAAGCTTAATTGTTGCTTGGCACAGACTTCAAAAATATACTAGATTGGTAGGTAATTAATTTGTACAGCATGAGCACCTTTTAATGTTTACATTTTTTACTTCCTGGGTAGATACCTTACAATATTGAATGTGTTATTTAATTACTAGAACTGTATTTTTAGCTTTTTAGTTTTAGGTAGCAGTCGGTTATATTTTTTTAAATAATGTTTTATTTTCAACTTTTTAGTTTTCAATGTTTATTTTTTATTTTGTATGTATAACCTTAATAGACAGGACTAGGTAACATCGAAAGCCTCAACATTACACTATGATATATTTTCATTTAAATTGACAGGTAAATGTTTACGAACAAAATGTAGTAGTACGCGTTGACTTAATAAGCCCAAAATATTTATGTCTTATGGACCACGCCATGTAACGTTTTTTCAACTTTTTTGACAACTCTGTATAACTATAGATAATTCCACTCCACCCAATGTACCAACCATCCTGTACGACTGACTGCCGACGGACAAGCATAAATTTGTTAGCTGCCTTCTGTAAACTATAGGACGGAGTAGAATCCATCCCATATTTACGGAGTCAAAAATCCGTCCTATATTTCAACCATAGTATATAACTCCTTGTGGGCTACCCTATAAATTATTTCATTTTTAACATTTTATATTATCGCCCTGTGTAACATTAATTCCTCTCCATACTTTATGCAACTTCTTAGGGGCTATAAAATAAATAATTTTTTAATCACACTGTATAAATATAATTCAACTTCAGTATATATTTCAACCATCCTGTATGATTTGTATACGTCCACATCATATAACAGTTTTTTAATCACCCTATATAATTTTAATTTCACATTTTTTCCAAGAATGTTATACCATCAAACGTCCACTGCACCCTATATTCTAACCATACTGTATATACGGCGGCCTATGGTCCACTGTCATTCTACTCCGTCCTATATTTCAATCATCATATAAATGCAACTCCTTCTATCACTTTATTTTGTGATTTTGCTTGCTATAACTAAACATCCTGTGTATGAACGCACCAAATAGCAGTTTAGAGTTTGACATGTGTTGTCAATGAACTTTCTATTAGGCCGGGAGAATGTGACAATCAAAAGCACCGTCTTCGCAAAATGGAAAAATGTTCATTTAAATAGGTATTTGCCTAGTATACAAACAAAACGAGGTTGGTACTCATTGATTTAAGGAGCCGAAAATACTATGCTTTACTACCTATATGCTTGAGATGTACATAGAAAATTTTCAAATTTGCAATTGAAACTTCCAGTGCCTAAAATTCCCGCACTATTACGTTGGAATTAAAATATTTATGAGGAAATGTCCGTTATGTCATTTAGATGAAATTTTTGATAAGAGTTTTGCAATTTTCGGCGATTTTCTGCAAAACTGCAAGTTGCACGTCGCAGAAAAGTATATGAGATCACCTAGGGATCTTTCTTAATAGATTAAACATTAAAAAACTATACACATCCATAAGAAGTTATCAACAAATCGACTAAAATATTAGGGATATTGGTCGATTTCCATGCACGCATGTATTCATTCACAAATTTCATCACTTTACCAATAAAATTCTTTTCCAAAATTTGAATTTTCACCAATCCGGATATATACTCTATTAAACAAGACCATATTCATTCAAAACGGTTCACCACGGGAGAAAAAATCAGGTAACATACATACAAAAAAAGCGAGAAAAAAATACACGACGAATTGATGACCTCCTCCTTTGTGGAAGTCGGTTAAAAAATACGCGACGAATTGATAACCTCCTGCTTTTTGGAAGTTGTCTAAAAATGTGTTCTTTCAGTCTGAAAGATACTACTGAAGATAACGTTAGGAAAAGATCTCTTGGCACAGAGCAAACATTTTGAAATAATGAATTCACGAAATAACAAGTGTGCATTTTTAACGACACACATTTTTAGCTTAACAAGAAATGAAATGTATATAATATGGAAAACAGCATAACCGAGTACAGAGAAAATTCCCTGAAAATTCAGATAGAAAATTAATTAAATATGCCAGATTGGTCTTTCAAAGGAAATGTAAATTGTTACCCCTTTGAATACTCAGTAAACAAAGGGCGTATTTATGAAGAAGGCGGCAGGAATAGACATTTCTCAAATACGAGATCTTATATCAAATGTAGAAGTAAACAAAATTAAATAGATGAAACGTAAAGATCTGTTTATACTGAACAATAAGGAATAAAGTAATGAGATAAATAAAATATTTATCCAAAAAAGCATTCCGGCGTAGACTGCTTTGATTTAAAATTATTTTGTACATTTTAAAATACAAATACAGGGGTAATTTTTTTTTATTGCAAATGTCTTTATATGATTGTTTAGTGTCCATTTGAAAAGTGGTTCGAATATATTTCTATATTTTCCCCAGAAATAATACAGTACTTGAATCTGGAATTTATATACGTTTAATAAGCTGTGATATACGCTTTATTGAGGTACTTTAGTTTTTGAGAAAAACTTAGGTTTTGATAAAACTTGTTTATTAGAGTGGTCGTTAAATTTTATTTTTTTTGCGACGTACCCTCTAACTAAAGCTTTCTTTTGATATAAAAACACTGGGATTTTTTTTAAAATTCAAAACGATCTAAGTCAATTTTTGGGTATAATGAATAATAGTAGTAACGACCTAGTTTCAAGGAAGGCTGTAGTATCTCGTGCAGATATTCCAAAAGTGCTTGAAAAGGGAACATTTTGTTGATGTTCTATCAATTTTTTTCTTAAAATTGGGCTAAATAGACCAAATGAACTGGGAAAATTTTTGAATATAAATTTTTAATTATTTTTATTTTGATCAAGTATTGTTTTTTATTGATTTGAGTTTTATAATGTTTTATATTTCGAATAAAATTGTATTTTTCATGAAATATACTCAAGAAAGATGATCTTGGCCGTTGACGATGTATCTTTTAATAATAGTTTCTTATATGTCTTTTGTCTTCAGAATATTATCTATATTTATTTCTTTATGGTATTAGTTCTTACCCAATTATGATGTGTTTAGATCTTGCCCTGCATTAAAAAAATATTGACTTCATTTGTTAAAAACATTTTCGTTGGTTTCTCTGCCTAATTTTCAAATTTCCAATTTGTCATGAAAGATATCACATGTATTTCCGTTAATTATGTCATTAAAAACTTTTATGCTATTTAACGATTTTTAAATGATTATCAGACGAAGACAGAAGTACAGCTATGATACAGATTATTAATTTTGGGCAATGACATGGATGAAAAAGAAAAAATTAAAGACTCTCAAAATATGTAGGTAATTAACCTAACCTTTGAGGAATTTAAACATTATCAGAGACACAGTACATGACGTACGAGTGACATCAATCAGTTGCGACAGTTTCAGTAAAATATCTGACATATTTACGAATGATCTGTCCCGATTTTTAGAGGAGAAAAAAAAAAAATATATATATATATATATATATATATATATATATATATATATATATAACATTACCTTATACCTTCTTTTTAAGAAATATGGCAGCAAAAGAATATCCATGCTTAATAAAAATTAGACTGGTTCTATAGGATCTCTTTGCTGTCAATAAAATTCCAGAAATATTCTTCATATTTCCTCGTCCGATTCCATGTATAATGCTGTATCATTTTCTTCTGAAGTAAGATTCTATACTTTACTCTTCCTTCCTTTAAAAAGTTTAGGGTTCAAACGTTTTACATCCGTTTTTCCCAATTTTTTACTCAAAATTGTTTTGTGATGTTTTTTTTGTCATAGAGATATGTTCGTGGCGAGACTTTCAAACTTCGGCCGTTTTCGGAGATGATTCGTTGAGAGATGGAACAATTGGAAAGGGCCTCAGACATTCAGGTAATATAATACCACTCACTACTACATATTTGTTTCGTCTCATAATCCAGTTACATTACAATTGATTGCTAAACAGAGCAGAATTTTCTAGAAATTTTGCCGTTTAAAAATTTACATTTATCTATTCTGTGTCTACTCCTTCATATGCCCTTGTTTTTTATTTTTTCTGAGTTCTTTGGGAATAACACGACATAAGCTTGAAAGCCTGTATATTTCAAAGAGTTCAAACGTTTCAAGGTCTAAATCAGACCCCATTTTCAATGGTATTAATAAATAAACAAAAAATTAAAAAATTAAACACTTTTAATTTTTTTAATTTTTTATTCCCAAAGGACTCAGAAAAAATGAAAACCAGAGATGCCACAATTATGGTTCAGAAAACAATTTATATGCTCTAGCCCCTGCTTCTATAAGTAAGGTAAATTTATATTTGAGGTCTTTGTCTAACGTTTTTATATATTCGTCTTTATGGAACATTAGTTTTTAAAAAGTGCCAATTAGATAGATTGATGTACAATAATTCATCTTTATTGTATGTACTTTAAAAGAAACAAATATACCATCTTTATATATTTTTGCATGTTATACGTTTCATTACTCTTCTGTTGAGATAAAAACTATAAAAACGGGTAGTGTGTTTTCATTTTCACGTATTAACAGATAAGATGGAATTATCTCTTTAAGTGTGTACTACTGGGATGCGATTTTTTTCTATCGTCTGTGTATCTCTAAATTATTTAAAATATTGTGTCGTGTTTCTCATTTTATAATTTAATAGCTAATGCTGCCCTTCATAATTATACTGATACCTTTTAAATTCAGTTAATTTTTTCGTGAAATTAATCAGAATACATACGGTCCATTTTATACTTCACGCTAATAGTGAATATAATACAACAACAGCAATTTTCTATAATCTAAAATACTGACTCTCAAAAGTTTACACATATTTCCAAAATATTTACTTTCAGTCAAATTTATTTGTCAAATACCGAAGATATATAGACTGCGACTCAGAAGAGGTATGTTGACGAATAGATATCCTGGAACATTCCTATACAAGGCATTTACAGAATAGCAGCACTATCAGCATTAAGCGATGCTAAGGAACCCAGTGAGCATTACCCGTGATATATGACAATATAAACACAACAGATCTTCTCTGAATTCCTCACCATAATAAAGATAAAGAAGATGAATCTAAAGCTACCGAAATGTTCTGAGATGAACCACATTCAAGAAGAGTCCAAGGAAACTTCGAGCACCAGCACTGTGGGCCAGAATTTCCAAGTAAAATGTCCAAACCAATAAATATATTAATTATTTTACAAATAAGTTAAATTCACTTGTAAACAACTTAAATGACCCCGCATGTCATAACATAAAAGCTTTACTCGTAAAGGCTAACTTGTAAAACTCTTTTATTTTCATTGGAAGAATACGATCGCGATTTCAAAAATGAAAAAAATGTTAAAAATTAGGATTTGTGATTTTTTCCAGAACGGTTATGTATCTACCTTATGTTCTAAAACAAATGAACCTTTTGAATAAAGAAAAAACTTTTTCCATAATTTTTGCAAAAAAATCTGGAAAACTATTATTGTTCCTCTTATCTTTTTTTAGTCCCAAAACAGTGGTGCACCAGAGACCCAAACAGAGTTTTGCGGGTTTAAACCTTCCACCCTCCGGCCTAAATTTTTTAAATATTTAATAATACACAATAAATAAATAATTAGTTATTATCCGTAATTTCACAAAGGATTCTTAAAAAAATATAGGACGTAAAACTTTAAACTTACCTGGTACATGCATAGCAAATGTCAAAGACTCAATCCACTTTTAAGTATATCGTCTTAAACTTGGCAAATTAGTTTAAACAAAATTAGTCAAACGATAAGAATTAAATTTACTAATGTTTGTCAATGTGTGCCAACAGGAAAGCTGATTGAAATATTTCCTTTGTTTTTGTAAGCTCCATGGTCTACTTAATAGTTATTATCATAAGAAACATTGGCGCGTATCATTATTGAAAACTAACTTTTTCAATTTTACGGGATTTCTGGCCCACAGTGAGCCGGTTACATTGTCTAACACCTTCAGGTATATATAAAAATTATGAATTTCTACAAAATTGTAATTTATTCTAGATTTTTTGATTTTTTTGCAGAAACAAAATATGTCATTATATGAAAATATTCGAACATGAGTGACTGAGGTCCTTGTCCTTAATAAGTAAACTAGAATTGTGCCTTTTTTTATCCGTAGTTTCTTAACCATTGACAACAGGGTCTGACCTAGACCCCGAAACGTTTGGAATATACAGCAATTTTCTCTTAACTGTGGTGTTATTTCCCAAGAAGTACTTAGACAAAGTAAACTATTTCACTACTTACTGGTAAGTCTAATTCTCATCTTAAAAACAGCGCACATTTCTTGGAAAAATTTTCACATGTACAATATAAAAATACTTTCACACTAGCAAGTTTTGACATTGTGAATCTATACAATAATGTTCCGGTCATCAAAACACTTCCCATAGTAAAAGAACGGTTAGAACAAGATTCTTTACTAAATCAACGTACTCAATTGTCCATTAATACAATAATGGAACTACTAACATTTTGTACAAAGACAACACATTTTCAACTTAATGATGACTTCTACCAACAAGATTTTGGCATGGCAATGGGTTCCTGTTTGTCTCCCGCTTTAAGCAACATTTTTATGGAAAAATTTGAAGAACAAACAATTTTCTCAAAACAGATTAAACCTTTGGTTTGGTAGCGTTATGTTGATGACATATTCGTTATTTGGGAACATAATCTTGAGGATTTACATGCATTACTTAACGACATAAACAACACAGAACAAACTATTCAGTTTACACTAGAGCTTGAACAGAATAACAAATTACCATTCTTAGACATTTTAATAACCAAAACACAATCGACATTTGAAGCAGAAGTTTACAGAAAACCAACTCATACTAACAGGTATCTCAACTTTAAGTCTAATCATCCAAGTTCAGTAAAAAGAGGTATCATTAAATCTCTATATGACAGAGCAAAAACCAACTGTTCTAATATCAATAAATTCAATGAAGAAAAAACGTTTATAAAAAATGTACTTTCTGCCAATAATTACCCAAATAAATTTATTAATAACGAGTTAAACAAAATGGAATACCAAACAATCCCTAACCACCAACATCAAACTTCACCAAGCAACACTGACTCCCAAGATAATCACATTAATACAATAACTATACCATACATACAGGGTCTATGAGAAAGACTAAAAAGAGTGGGAAACAGATATAATATCAAAACATCATTTAAAACAAGAAATACACTAAAATCAATTATATCAAAAACCAAACCAAATAACACAACTCAAAATACAAAAAATTGCATTTATAAAATCCGGTGTGAATGTAATAAATTCTATATTGGAGAAACCTCTAGACCTCTGAATGTTCGAATAAACGAACACAAAAATTACATAAAAAAACGAAAATTTGAAAAATCCAAAATTTGTGAACATGCTTGGGACCTTGGTCATAAAATACAGTTTCAAAATTCAGTTATATTACACAAAGAAGAACACAACACCAAAAGAAAACTAAAAGAGTCTGCTTTAATTTTGTTAAATGAAAACGATTGTATCGCTACTACCTCCGTAGAATTCAGTCGTTCCTGGTTGCCGACGATTAAGGAAGAAATTGCTAATGGTCATGTCCTTGTGAACAACCCAATATCGGGATAGTTCATAAGGTTTTTCCTAGGTTTTCCCTTATGATTTTAATGGGATCACTGAATCAACAAAGTTCTTTGGTCGCATTTTTGGCGAATGCACTATCTTATAAGAAAGTCGCACCTAGGAGCGCCACATAAAGTTCTGAAGATCTCCCTTTAAAATTCTTCCAATTTTAAAGGAACTTTATGATTATATGATCTTTAGAAATTTCTGTGCTACCCTGTATATTACAAATAAAATTTTCATAGTTACGTCAAAAATCAAATAATAAACATTGTCAAATATTTAAATTTCCATCTTGGAATTGTAGCTTTTTTAATCCGTAGTTTCTTAGCCATTGACAACGGGGTCTGATCTAGACCCCGAAACGTTTGGAATATACAGCAATTTTCTCTAAACTGTGGTGTTATTTCCCAAGAAGTACTTAGACAAAGTAAACTAAATTTCAGAATATTTTAGTTATATGAAAGTACAAAAAATATGTTACTGATCTTCTGTTTATTGTCAATGTAACAAAATTTACATATAAAACTCTGTATCACAATATACGTAAATTCCAATACAAGGGTATTATGACTTTAAAGGTCAATTTGTATTGATCCATTCTCCTTTAATGGAGTATCAACTTTTTAGAAACATACTTTACCATACGTGAATGATAAATTTCGAGCAGAAATCAATTACATCAGATCGAAGTGTGAAGAAATGTAATACGCGAAAAATTCTTGCACTAATCAGATCGCGAGATGTTTGACATGAAATGCGATTGAAAAACATCAATATAAAACATGTAAGTGCCAATTAAGGGAATCCTTCTAATATTACGTTAACTATGAGATACAATACCGAGAAACGAATATAAGTAGTTCCAAAGAATCTATTAAAGCCTGTTGAGATGGGTTCTTTATGATAATATACTGTTGGATGGGATCCGTAAGAGGTCTCTAGAGAATGCTGACTCGTGATAGAATATTTAGAATAACTTATTTTTATGAGTCAGTTTTCTTTAATCACGTAATTATATTACTATTTCTACAGCCCCAGTCATACTATTTTATATTTGAATTTGTTCTAACTCTGTTTCTGTCTAAATTTTGTTATACAGTATGTTCGCCTGAAGATGTGGGAACCTGGTTTTGTTATGCATATATGAATTGTTTCTCAAATTATTAAACATTTCTTCACGGTCATCATCATTGGATAATTTTTCTCTAAAAATCCCCCCACCCAATATATAGTTTGCATTACAATAACCCTACGTTTTTTATTTCTCCTAGGCGTGGTCGAGTAACTGGCTTTCCTACCTCTACAAAAAATTAGTTTTCAAATAACAACTGTCAATTGAAAATGTCACTTTATCTTGTTTAATGTTCTTGATAGGATTATTTGTTTATTTCTGTGCTATTGTACTTTTTGTTTTCATCGATACCTTAGAAATGGTATGCTCTATTGAGAGAATAAAAATTATATATTAAACTAACAATTTTCAAGAGTAACTGCAACTTTCTTTAATAACAGACATGTAGAAAGAAAACATGATGACTTTCTAGAATTCGTGCTAAAATTGTGGCAATTTAAATCTTACTGACAAATTGAAGAAGGGGCAGTCAATATTTAGTGAGAAATGAATCGATCTGAAATTAATTCTATATTAACTACCAGAAAAATATCCAACATAGCGTGAGTTTCGCGGACTACTATACAATTATTATAAAAATCTTTATAAATTTCGAGGAATAATGTGGGAAATAAGTATAATTAATCCAAACAACAGTTCTCGCTGGCTCTGACACTCAATATTGTTAATGGTCAGCCAAGAGTACAAGGAGCTACCGTGGAGGTCAAATCTAACGCCTTAAAAATTAAACTGGATTGAGAAACTATCCACAAACTTAAATGGAGTTTTATGTCTCGACATATGGAAATAGACCAATGCTACCATTTCAGCAAGACGGAGTACCTCTCCAATATCTGTTTTTGGGTGAAATGTTTCCTGACAGTCGAAATCGTTGCAACATATTGCATCAGTTGTACTTCACAACGTCTGAGAACACCCTGAGCAATTGCAACCTATCAATTCACTTCTCACAATGGTTCTTGAAATAGCTATTTACCTCCAAAATTATTCAGAAATAAAACATTTAAAAAAATATATAACCGACTTCTACCTATAACTAAAAAGCTAAAAATAATTATAACAAAATACAACTCTAGCAAATAAATAACAAATTCAATGTTGTTAGGTACCTACCCAGGAAGTAAAAAATGTAAATATTAAAAGGTGCTCATTCTGTACAAATTAATTACCTACCAATCTAGTATATTTTTGAAGCCAGTGCCAAGCAAATCTAAAATCCTTCATTGCATACTTATCTACTAATTCATCAAACTTGATTGTTGCTTGGCACCGACTTCAAAACTATACTAGATTGGTAGGTAATAAATTTGTACAGAATGAGCACCTTTTAATATTTACATTTTTTGCTAGAGTCGTATTTTGTTATAATTATTTTTAGCTTTTTAGTTATAGGTAGAAGTCGGTTATATTTTTTTTAAATGTTTTATTTTCAACTTTTTAGTTTTTTTTTGAACTCAGGTAGTTTTTATTTGGATTTTGTTTGCTATAACTAAACACCCTGTCTATAAACGCATCAAATAGCAGTTTAAAGTTTGACATGTGTTGTCACTGAATTTTCTATTAGGCCGGGAGAATGTGGCAACCAAAAGCACCGTCTTTGCAAAATGGAAAAATTTGCATTTAAATAGGTATTTGCCTGGTATACAAACAAAACCAGCTTGGTACTCATTAATTTAAGAAACCGAAAATACTATGCTTTACAACCTATATGCTTGAGATGTACAGTGCCTAAAATTACCGCACTATTACGTTGAAATTAAAATATTTATGAGGAAATGTCCGTTATGTCATTTCGATGAAATTTTTGATAAGAATTTTGGAATTTTCAGCGATTTTCTGCAAAATTGCAAGTTGCACGTCGCAGAAAAGTATATGAGATCACCGAAAGATCTTCCTAAATAGATTAAACGTTAAAAAACTATACACATCCATAAGGAGTTATCGAAAAATCGACTAAAATATTAGGGATATTGGTCGATTTCCATGCACGCATGTGTTCATTCACAAATTTTATCACTTTATCAATAGAATTCTTTTCCAAAATTTGAAGTTTCACCAATCCGGATACATACATATTAAACAAGACCATATTCATTCAAAACGGTGCACCACAGAAGAAGAAATCAGGTAACATACATACAAAAAAAAGCGAAAAAAATATACGCGACGAATTGATAACCTCCTCCTTTTTGGAAGTCGGTTAACTATTTGGGAACAATTTAAATGACATATATAACGGGAATATAGCTTGTCCAAAAAGAGACTATAACAGTGAACATAAACGGGTTTAAAAAAGCTACAGATGAAAGTTATCGAATACATTGATAGGGAAAATACGGAAAATTTTCTATGACTGGTTCTGGTTGAGACAAAGGTGCGGGGGCCTGCAAGCCCCATCGATGACATTGGATTAGCCTGCCGTATAACGGGATACCATATTCTATTCAGTTTTAGACCTTCTTCTTGTGTTCGCTAGAGGTGAAAGTAGGAGTGGAATGGGACCGATGTTACATCAGAAATCAACCTAGAAGGTGTCAGTTTTTTGGATTTCAGAAGTAGTTTTGATTACAAATTATCTCAAAATCAACAAACTCCGATTATTATTGTAATGTTTGGACCGCTGGATATAAAAAATTCTTGAGAAGAAACATATATAGCAGAGAAAGAAAAACAAGACCAGAATGCTTTCTAAGGCTTAGAACTACCATGCCATGCCAAACTCAACCCCTTCAGATTTCCTAGAATCTAAAAATTACAAGAAAACTGAAACAAGTCTATTAAAGGTATTTCAAAACATAAAATTGCCTTGCCTATTCAACAGCTTATTATTTATTTTCGTTAACTGCACCATATATAAACATACATGTCTTTAAAAACGTAACTTTAAACTCTAGATGTAGGCGTAGTGAGAGCATTTTATCAATAATACTAATGAAAAAGTTTTAATTACATGTTTGACATTTCAAAGAAAATCGTACCTATAAATAGTAAAACCCATAATAACGAATACCTAAAATAACTTGCTGCATGTTCTATATTTTATTTACTTATAAGGAGACCATAAATCAGGTGGGTATTTTTTAACACATCAACGAAATATTTGTGATATGTTTAACCTAAAATGTCTCGACTAGAAATTGCCTAATGATTAACAGATATATTTCTTTTTTTAGGTAAATTAGATAAATTATATATGAAAATAAATTTTGATGGAATACTACAAATCTCAGTAAAGAACACAGGAGAACACCTACTCTAGCACCTGTAGGGGAAAGTAGAGATAATTAAATTGATATAATATCAGTTAAGAAGGATTTAAAAAATGAAAACACGGTATAACGACACTTTAATTATATAGTGCTCCTTTAGAAACATAGTGACTCTGGTATCCAAATACTACATTTCTGGGTTTATTACAAACAGATTGTAATCTCTGAGAAATATACTTTTCCTTTCTGTAGGTTTCCATACATTCTGTCCTTCTGTCATCATAGTCAATTTCCTCCGAAACTACTAGACAGAAAAGGTTGTAATTTGGTATGAGTGTATAGTTTGGTGATCTAATCAGGAATACATGTAAAAAATTCTACAGTGTTCGATCAGTTCCCCTTCTTTTATCTCCAAAAGCATTGAGCCTAAAATTTAAAAAGAAAGAAATATAGGATTCTGCCCAAAGTTTACAGGAATAATAAGGAGGCATATTATAGAATTAAATATACAATAAAAATTAAAACTGTTTATGTAGGTCATTCTGAAAAACACAAATTTCTTTGTTCCGAAACCATAAGACCCAAAATTTTGATAACAAATACAGGTATTGACAGTAAACGTAAGGGAAACACTGTAATATTAATTTTAGGGCAAATTATAGAAAACGAAAAATAAAAAATTAAACTTTTCTCAAACGCGCCATGTAATGTATTAAGTGAAAGGACTCATTATGGGGATCAAAAATATATTCTCTTCATATTTTTTAATTAAATTATTAAATGATATTGTCAAAAATATTATTTCCAAAACTATAAGATCTTATTTTTTGAAAAAAAAATAGAACCTTACTCTTAATTTACATGAAAAAGAAGGAGATTTAGGGCCAAATTACAGAATTAAGCGAAAAATAAAAAAATAATATTTATTCTAAGGCATCATGTAATATACCAAATGAAAGGACGCATTATGAGGACTACAAATTTTTTTTTAAATTTTTAAAATTAATTGTTTAGAAGATATTAACTAAAATAACAAAAATAACGTACATATTTACACTTGCATTTTACATAAAAAAATAACGAAAAACCCTACTATTAATTTTGGGGGCAAATTATAGAATTAAGGGATAAATAAAAACTTAAAATTTTGTCAAACGCATCGTGTGATATATCAAATAAAAAGGCACATTATGGGGAAAACAAATATATTTTTTTCATATTTTTAAAATAAATTGTCTAAAAGATTTTGAGAATTATTTTTGAAACAATCAATTGTGAAAAAAGAGATTTAGGGCCTCACTCGAATTTTACCAGAAAAATAAGGAGAAATTCCTAATACTTATTTTAGGTGCTAAATCGTAGAATAAAGTGAAAAATAAGAAATTTTAATTTATTCAAACGTTATATGCAATATTTCCAATGAAATGACTTATTATGACGAATACACGTTTGTTTTTCTGATTTTTAAAATAATATTTTACAAAGTTATTAAAAATATATATATCTGAGAACTACTAAGCCTAAACTTTGCAAAACAAATTACAAGAAAAATAAAACGACAGATTCTAACATTAATTTATAAGTTTAAATGGAAAGTAAAATATTGTTTTTAAAGTGCATCCATAATGTATCAAATGAAAGAAATATTCATAAAAAAATATATATATTTTACTTGTATTTTAAAACAATTAGCTTAAAAGATTTAATAAATAAATAAATAAAATTTCATCCATTTCCCCCTTTATTTCCTAAAATTCAGACAAAAGATCAAATAGGGCTTTACTGAAAGTTTAATGGTAGAATAAAGAGAAAATGCTAATCTTAATTTGGTGGGCCATATTAGAAAATTAAATATATATATTTTTTTTAAATTTAAACCGTTTAGTTTAAAAGTTGTAAAATAAAATTTAAGAGAATCCACTCATTCCCTGCTTGCCTGAAACTGTAAAATTAGAAAAAAATATAGTATATTTTACGTGCAAGCAAATTCCAAAACTAGTCCGGAACCCTTAGTATGTGAGTCCAACTCGCACTAGAATAAATTATTTTGCGTGACTTTTGAGGTATGTCAAGTCTCTAATCTGAAATATCCCAAACAGAGAATTGGACTGTTTATTAGAAAGAAATAAAAATTTTCTGCTGGTATATGAATTAGATGTTACATTTGTTTCTGATATAAAGGTCTGGGTTTTTAAAGAGAACACTAAGTTGTAAACGTATTTCAAGATCAAGGAAGTGTGGTGCCGGTCAGCAACTCTCAAAACATACGCAATTTTTGCATTTCGTTATCATACTCATATTTTTTCATATGTGTAAGTGAGAGCCTTTGAGAGAACTTTGTGTGTGTGTTATAAACCCACAACTTCCAACATTCCTTAAACAACATTACTCATAACAATGAAAATTCTAACCTATAAATTGTCACGTTAAAATCTGTAATGACCAGCGTAATATCCCTGATAAATTCTATGACATAAAATGTAAAAAACAAAACATTAAATGGTGTAATTAGGATGTATATTTTTTCCACGATTGTTCGAAAGCACGCACATTTCCAAGATAAACTTCTAGGGTAACTTTACATTGCTGTTGAAATTCGTGATAAAAGCAATTTGAAACACGACCTAATAAACAACTAATTAATCCTTAATTAGTTTCTGGCAGCAAAATAACTTTTTGTGAATTTATCAATTTTTTTTCGTTCACTTTCACTTGTAACTTCAGTAACCTTAGGTCAGAAATGTATTATTTGTTTGCGACTACTAAATCTTTCTTGCCTTATTCGCTTGGGTGTATCAACGTATTTGGATAAATTACCAATAAGATTTGGCAATTAATCGGTCGTAAGTTTGCAGAGTAGGCGACCGGCTTAGATTTAAACAAGGGAATGGTTATACTTTAAAGGCAGCACTGAGGCAATTCGATGTCATGCAATATTATTAAATAAATCAGTATGTTTTTATTTATTATTTGCAATTCATTTTTATAGCTATCCAGAAGATATAATAGTTTCCATGGAAAATTGAGATGTTACTGTTTTTCTATGTACTCGGGTAACTGATATTCCATTACTATTACTACATTTTTTACCCTATATTAGTACAGAAAGAATATTTGTAGTGAATGCTTCAGCAGCTTCTTAAACTTAAAAAGATATAAGAACATGATATTAAAAATACAAAGACAGGCGCTGCTGCGGGTAATAAGCGGTATAGAACGATCTCGTATGAGGCAACGGCAGTTATAGCCGGTATTCCTCCGATCCATCTGACGGTAGAAGAACTTAGAGAAAATTACGAAAATAAAAATACAGAGAAAACAGGAATAATACGCTAAAAGAATGGCAAAAAGAATGGGATGCGCTAACGGGAAAAGCGGAATGGACAAAGAAACTAATACCAGACCTAACAAAATGGGCGAGCAGCAAATATAGAAGTACAGATTAGATTATGACATAATTTTTGTCTGGGCATGGTAGTGTGAAAGCTTACCTGAAAAGGATAGGGAAAAACGAGGGAGAGTAACTGTGATATTTGTCAAATTGAGGAGACAATGGAGCACGTGGTTTTTGACTGCGAAAGATATGCAAGGAATAAAACAAGAACAGAAACAAAGATTGGTGAAAGGATAACACCATCTAACGTGATAAAACTAATGATAGAAAGTAAAGAGAACAAGGAAATTATATACAAATGGATAAGAGAAATTGTAGAGGAAAAGGAGAAAGAAGATTTAAACAGAATGGTGTAATGAAGGCAAAGAAAGGCAGGAAGGTGGCGACGCAAGTTAGAAATAACAGTACCACCACCTTCATAAACTGCAGAAACAACAAGGTGGTTTTAGTGGGTGTGAGTCCCACACTACTTTGAGTGATACACTCTAAGCTCAAATTGTCCATAATGGATTTTCACCTTCAAAAAAAAAAGCTGATGAAAATATATATCCACGCATTTGGTATTTGACATTGGGGAACGTGATTAAGGGCTTTAGTACTCTAACTCGGTGTATTCCTTTCCTATTTCAACTAAATTCATAAAAGAAACTTTTGAAAAAAAATTTTTTAGAAATCTGCAGTCGGTGCCAAGTTGAACAGTAAAGTTGCAAAGTACAACTCTTAAATCTAGTCACAAATTATTTCCACATTTTAACTTAGCGCCGACATCAGAAAAAGTATTTAATTGTTGCAGAAAAAAACTTTCCTTCACAGTAAGTTACTTTTTTAGTCGAATTTCGTTTTCTTTTAAATGTATTTAATTTAAAATGTTTAGTGATACAGTAGCTTAATAGGATTAACTTATTCGATATTGTCAATACACATCAAAGGAGTCAAATAAGTCAAATATTTGCTTTAACCTTCCACACTTGGTTCAGATAGTTGCACATGGCGCAGTATGGGTCAAAGGGCATTTTTTTAAACGGAAACCTAATATCTTTTTTTAAATTGAACTTTGGGTTATGTAGATTAAGGAAAAATTATTTAGAATGTCACCATCGACTATTATAGGGATGGAAATGAGGGCTGAAATGGTGAACATTTCAAAATTCATTTTTTTTTCTTTTGTTACGGTATACCTCACCGACAAATAGATATATTTATACTGTTGTTTTCCTAATTGTAGAGTTATTAATACAGATCAGAAACATATTTATTGCAAAGCTATTCTTCCAAAAGTATAGGTGAAAATAGGGGTGAGAGGGTGAAAACATGAAAAATCCCCAAAAAGTACTGTGATTCATTGGACGCTGATTATACAGTTCTAAAAACCATTTCGTTATTATTTTCCACTGTGAAGATCATTTGTCGTTATCAGTTTTCACTATAGGAATGTAAACGGGGGTATGGGAGTGAGAAAAAAAAACAAATTGTTGATGAATCCCATAAGTGAGTTTTCAGTCAATTTTTAGATAATGTTTAGTTAGATGAATAAATTTATTTTTGCCATTTTTAAGAATTATTGTTTTTGAAGACTGTGCTAAATGATCAGAGGCAATGTGTACATTTGTACTTTTTATCTTACATCTTTTTTTATGAACCGACATTTTTTGAGTAACTAATAACAAAATCGGATGTAATTATTGTTCGTTTCAAAGACTATAGCTTTGCAATAAATATTGTTCTAATCTATATTAATAACCCTACAATTTAAAAAAACATCCGTATAATTATCTCTATTTATCTTCGAGATATACCATAAACAATAGAAAAAAACATCGAAATTTGAAATATGCACCATTTCAACACCCATTTCCACCCCTATAATAGTGCATGATGGAATTCTAAATAATTTTCCCTTAATCTACATTAGCTAAGGTTCAATTTAAAAAACGGATTGTTTCGATATCTCTATTTTTGCTAAAGAAATTAGGTTTCTTTTAAAAAAATGCCATTTGACCTATAGTGCGGCGCTTCGATCGTGATCAACTAGTGTTGTTTTTCATGACAAGTGGTATTTGTGGCAAAATGAACTGGTCGAACAAAAACTTTATGCAATTTCTGAAGTTGAACCAAATGCATCCTTGCATTTGAGACCCCAAACATAGCGGTCATAAAAATAAAAACTAATATTATACAGAAAAAACATATTGTGCTTTCTACCTATATACTCATTATTATCTCACAACACATATAATATATTCAGATGTTTAATTCTGACGAAGCCTGTCGTCAGAGCGAAACAATTGTCAAGAAAATAATAAATTTGTGAAAATTACCACAGTGGTTAGTGTTTTAATATAATTCAAATATGAATTTCCACCAAGCAATGACCGAAACAATCATCAATAAAAACAAAATAAAAGATGCATAGATAGATATTAAAAATAATATAGAACAACCGTGCACAATTGCGGATTTAAAAGAAGAGGGAATCTTCGCCAGGGTTTCTTAATAACTTCGTTGTTTTGAAGATATATCATGTAATTACTCTCTTCGAGGTGTCATTCCTTTGTACGCAAGACAATATATATTATATATCAATATAATACATATTGTTTCTGGTCGGGAACCTTCATCAGTTGCGCTTCCCACAATTGAATGTCCTCTCGAACACTTCTTTATGCATTTGATGCATTTCGGTCTTACATCTCGCGTCTTCATATCATGTAATGATAGCAAGACCATGACTGTAGCGTTCACTGGTATTCAAACTAATTTGGCATATTTGAGTGTTTTGCGAAATGTGTCGATGGCCCATTTGGAATATATGCGAATACATAAAATATTTGAACGAATATGGCGATACAAAACACCAATACGCTACGCCAAGTGAAGTGCCGCCTTAAGCAACATCCATTATTTTGACCAATCTTGTTTACTGTTGAATGGAATAGAGTACCTTTTTTTCTAAATATTTATATGTATTAAGACAATTTTACGTATGATTTCAACTTAGGTGGAATTATAGACGACTTGAATTTTTTTGGTCTATTATTTATCAGATATTTTCATATAATTCCAATTACATTAATTTAATAATGTCTTTTCGAAATTTTGTGATAATTAGGTTTTTTCATAAAACAAATTATTCAGTATTGGATTCAATTTTCAGATCTAGAAATTTTGATTACAATTTGAGATATTATAAAAAAATAAAAGTACTTAACTTATAAGCAAACTTCATATTTGCTGACAAACCTCATATACAATTGAAAAGGTGACATCTTATGATTACAGTATGGGTCTCAGACCAACGAAATCTTTTTATGTAGAATTTTTTTTTTCTAAAAATTAATCATAAGTAAGTTTTCCATTGCATCCAACTTATGAGGAAATCAATTGAAAATCTGCATCTTGAAGTTAATTAACTGACATTACATTACTTTAATTACATTAATTTTTAAGTGCTTCCACAAATCATTTTATCGCTTTCTTTCAGTTATGAAAATCTACAGGGTGATACTTTTTTCTGGACTTAAGTTTTCATTCTCGGCAATTGACAAAAATAGTAAATGAATTTCTTATTAATTTATAATCTTTTTTATTTCGTGTTCTTTTTTCGAATCTGCCACTGTTTTTGTGTATGAAAATAATCATTTCATGTGTACCATAAAAACAAATAGTAGAAGAGATAGAGCTGGATTTTGTCGTCATCTTAAAAATGGACAAAATGTATCGTATTAAGTTCAATTACTGAACTACATCATGTTTCTAGGCAGGCGCCAGTGCAAGTGATAACCGAGGATAGTTACAGGGTTTTTGGTCACGCTCATCATTGAGTATATGTTACAAAATTGGCTGCATACAAGATTGTGATGCATTTAAGCAAATTCCCGAGAAGCGTCTGCCTAGAGCGTTTCCATCAAGTTGACGGACCGGGGTAAACTTGTCAAAAATAAGGATGGATTGTGTCATTAAGTAAAAAGAACGCCATTTGCACCATTTTTTTGCTTACACAAAAGAAATCTTAATCCAAAAGGACGTACAGCTAAATGACGTAAATATATTTTTCATGACGTCATTAATGTGGTCTTTATGACGTTATACACAATTTTTTTAAATGCGAAGCCACATTTTTTATTAAGGATTCGATTCGGAAAGAGTGGAAAATTTCATGGTCAAATATGACTTCGACCATGACCTTGAACTTGATCTTCCGGGTGATTCCAAGATCAAAATCAACGAATTATAGCTAAATTAGGTGGTTTTCGAGATTGCTGCTTTCGAATCTGAAATCAGTTTTCAAAATTCACAATACAAGATGGCAGACCAATTATTTGAAAAAAAGTCAACCAATTGATGCACAACCAATTAACGGCAATCGATGTTTTCAATCCTGATCCGAAAGATGACTGATTCAAAGAGGGTATTCCAAATTAAAAACAAATTTGACGTTGAACTTGGCCACTACTTATATTGAAAATTTTCAAAAACTGATTTCATATTCGTAATCACCGACGTTGAAAACCCCAGTATGCCAAATCGGGAATAGGTTGGTTGATTTTTTTCAAATTGGCAATTTTGAAAATCTGATTACGAGTCTGAAATCATATTTTCGCAATACAGGAGAGCGGACCAGTTTTTTAAACAAAAACTGATTTCATATTCGAAATCAGCGACGTCGGAAACCTAATTTGGCAATAATAGGTTAATTTTTCAAACAAACTTTGATCTTGGAATGTCAAGTTCAAGTTCATGGTCAAAGTCATATTCGGATCTGAAATTTTCCGCTCTTTCCAAATCAGTAATAAAAAATGTGGCTTTGCATTTAAAAAAATTGTGTATGACGTCATACATAATGACGTTATTGAAAATATATTTCTGTCATTTAGCTGTACGTCCTTTTGGATTAAGATTTACTAAATGTACGAAGGTCACCCTTATTTTTGACAAGTTCGCCAGCTTGATGGTAACACTCTAGGCAGACGCCTCTCTGGAATTTGCTTAAATGCATCATAATCTTGTATGATGATGAGCATGACCAAAAAAAATTACCACTTTTACCCCCTGTAACTATCCTCGGTTATCAGTTCCACTGGCGCCTGCCTAGAATCGTGATATAGTTCAGAAATTGAACTTAATACGATACATTCTGTCCATTTTCAGAATAATGAGCAAAATCTCGCTCTATCTCTTAGACTAAAACAAACCTTCTGTGATGCAATATAATTAATTAATTGAAAATTATTAAAAAGCAAGTTTACCAAACTTTAAAAAACGAAGTGATTAAATTAAGTGCTCAAAATGGCCACCTTCAGCCATTACACAGAAATCTAGACGATAGTTCTTCGTATTCATTTGAAAATCCCACGAGAATGTTGAATAATTTTACAAGAAACAATAATGCGGTTTTAAATGTCCCCGTTAAAAAGTCTATCGGATTTAAATCAGGTGAACGAAATGGAAACAATTGTAGTTCACCTCGATATATCCAGCGATCTGGATATGTTTCGTTCAGATGTTGATATAGTATGGACAGGAGCGCATTGTGACATTCCCGCTCTGACACCTAAAGGAATCGGATCAAGTATAAATGGCAGTTGTTCGCTTAGAAACTGATTGTATGTATACTCATTTAAAGTAGGTGGAAGGAAATGTGGGCTAATTAGGGAACCTCCAATAGTTCCAATCCACACGTTTAAAGAAAATCGTACCTGATGGTGAGCTTCAACGGTAGCATGAGAATTTTCTTCGGCACGTATGTGGTTGAGGTAGTTATTAATAATGGCTTCACATGGAAAACGTGCTTCGTCCGTGAATAAAACATGTTCAAGAAATTCTGGGTGTTCTCTAATCATATCTAACATCCAAAACGAAAATGCGTGACGGTTAGGAAAATCTCGAGGTAACAGTGTACAGGATATGGATATGACAGCTGTTACATTAAAATGGCAACTACCGTCATATGCTCAACACGTAGCTGTGACGTTCTAATATCCCGGTGGCGACACCAATCATGTTTTCTAGGTTTGAAGCCACCTGTTTCTCTTTGTCACTGATGAAGCCGTTCAAACAAAGTGCGATGAGGGGCTACAGAAAAAATATCACCTATCGATTTTCATGACCGTTTCTCTGATCTTATTATGAAGACTTCACAGAGGCAATATGCTCCAAAATTGAACTAAATATCACGAAAACTTTAGTATTCAGAAGAAAAAAAATGGAAAAATTTTAAGAGTTCGACATCCTGTACATCGGAAATGACGCGTTTGTGGGCATATGTTCATAGGAACTTTTTGTCATTTGATGAAATGACACATCTTGAAATATTTTGCACTTATTCAATTACACCCTGTATACAGACGAATTGAGAACCTCCTTCTTTTTGAAGTCATTTAAAAAGCTTCATCTAACATAACTATGACCCTGGAAAGTTGACCTCGTCAAGAATACATAATTACTGAGGGTAGATATTTTTTACAAAATCAAATGTGGATTAAGTTTAAAATTTTACACTGTTTGAAGAATAAGGTAATTACAAATCCGCCTAGTATAAGAATACAAAGAAAGTTCGATATTCTATTAACTTAACTTTTTTGCATTTGAAATTACTTCAGAAAAACTACACCATTAAAGAAAAACAATAGGAAACTTCGAACATCAACGGCTATATCACTTCATCATCCTCTGGAGAGAAAAAAACAATAAACAAAAGAAAGGGTGAAAGTATTTCTTTAAAGCGACAGGAGAAAGTGAAAAATGGATGAGTAGGCTTATCTAAATGAAGTTGGCTTTTCACGAAACAGAGCAGTCAGCTGACATAAAATTCTCTCAACAATGTCACGCCAACACTAACATAACGCGACAAAGACATCGAGTTCTTTTCGACGACACTTATCGCTCTCGTTTTCTTCTAAAGGTAATTTTTTTCAAAGATGGTAAATTAATTGAATAAAACGTTTAACAAATCGATAAGTGAAAGGTTGTTGAAGTGACATATTTGCTGTTTACTGGGGAAAGACAATAATTTGTATGAAGTTTTGGCTGGGTTAACATAATTTGATCTCTAAGGGTTTAAATATTGTAATGTTTTTATTTTCACACTCGGGTTCAATTCGGTTCTTGGATTTATTTAAAAACACAGTCCAACTCACTATAATTTATTTCCACTACCTTAATTTATATTCACTGAACCATTAAAAATTTATCTTGAACACCTAATCTTTACTATACGGCACTCGAATACCGAATGAATCCTTCCGTCAGCTCTCTGTGTATATATCATAAGATATATAGATGTATCAAAGAGCCGTCGCGAGATTTCCTTCATGCACTCTAGAATCCTTTGCGAACTTAATCAAAGCAAGCCACCGACGTCAATCCGCCAGGCGAACACCATTTCGGATTCCATTAAGTATCCGATGAATGCCGATTCCACGAATTATTGGCTGAATTTCCGTCACAATACTATGATTTACAATCTACATTCATCTGAAATGTTCATTAACTGTTAATTAAATCTTCTTAACCGACTTCAAAAAAATCTAGTATAGATATGTAAATACGATTTAGTCTGTTAGTCTGAAGCTGATAAACAAAGTAACTCGTTCCTCAAAGTTTCCTTGGAGTTTCATCGTCTTGAGATGGTTGATCTCACAACGTTTCAAAACGATGAAAGTCCAAGGAAACTTCTAGGAATGATTTAGTCTATGAAACATCTATGGATCTATAGAGTAAGACCGGGTTAAGAAAATATTTTCAACATAAGAAGCGGATCTCATTCAAAAAAAGTTCGACAATAACCTATTTTTACCGTCAGTTACTATTAGTCTGCAATAACATTAGGGATTGCTTGTAAAAATTGCATTGATGTACAGATGAAATACAGCTGAAAACCTATTCCCTTCTTACTTTACTTTTTACCGTTTGCAACCTTTATTTGTAGTCATTATGAAATAGAAAGTCCTATGTTAGTCTGAAGTTGGTAGACAATGTAACTCGTTCCTCGAAGTTTCCTTGGACTTCCATCGTCTTGAAGTGGTTGATCTCACAACGTTTCAATAGCTGTGTATCTGCTATCGTTATCAGGTGAATGATAGGAAATTCAAATTATCGGCCGTATTTATATCATACCCTTAACCGGTCACAACTCGCCGGTCATGGTCATTGGGTCTTATCTGGTCCAATCAGTGTCATCGTACCTGGATGTTGGTTGTCGGTGATGCGTAGCGGCAGAGGCCGAAGAAGAGCTCTCCAAATAGTTTTAATTTGGACGCTGGGCTCGCTAATTATATTTTCGTTCGAGATTATATATGCTGTCTCTATGAATTTTCTTTTGTACCAGTGCTCTTCCTTGTGAATTGCTCTGGCCTGGTCCCAATTGATATTATGATGTTCGGTCCATGCGTGATTCGCTATCCCAGACTTCGTTACCTCCGCCCTTTGAGTAGCTGTGCGGTGCTCCTTAATCCTGGTGTCCAGCGGTCCCTTTGTCTCTCCAATGTAAAGATTGCCACATTCACACGGCATGCTGTATATGCAGTTCTTTGGTATTGATGGTGCGTTGGGCCTCATTCTTGTTATCATGATTCTCAAGGTGTTGTTGCTTTTGAAGATCATTCTGATTCCATAGCTGTGTGCAATTCTTCAAAGTTTCTCCGACAAACCTTTAGTATAAGGTAATATTAGAGTTGCTACCGTGATGTCCTCTTCCTGCCTAGGTGGTTTGTCCAGCTCTTCAAATGCCTTGGTAATGATCGTTTCCGGATATCCACTCGCTAAAAAGTCTTCCCTAAGTTTCACTTGGTCTTCTTTGAGGGCTTCTGGTGTGCTGCAGATATTTTTGGCTCTATGGATTAGTGTTTTGATGATGCCAGTTTTCGTTGCTGTTGGGTGGTTGGAATTGTAGTGAAGGTATAATCCTGGATGCGTAGCCTTCCTGTAGACTGTTGTTTGGATTCCGGTCCTAGTCCTTTGACACTTTACATCAAGGAAAGGTAGGCACCCACTCTCTTCCATCTCCATAATAAATCCAATGGATGGTTGGGTTTGGTTCAGGTGCCCCAGGAATGCCTGTAGTTCTGACTCTCCATGTCGCCAAGTAATAAAGGTGTCATCGACATACCTCAACCATAGCTTATGCTGCTTCTCGTAACTCCTCACTGTATGTTCCTCGAACCATTCCATGTAGATGTTGGCGATGGTTGGTGATAACGGGGAACCCATAGGCAATCCATCTTCTTGCATGAAGAACCGGTCCTTCTCCTGAAAGTAGCAGTTCTTGAGGCAACATTCAAGCAAGTCCATGATTGAGTCTATTGGCAGCTCCGTCCTCTCCATCAGAGTTTCATCTTCAGTAAGTTTCTTTCTCACTATGTTGAGAGATTCGGCTAGTGGTACCTTCGTGAAAAGGTTTTCAACGTCGAAACTTACTAAGCGATGTTCTGGCCCAAGTTCCATGGATCCGATGATTTCGACAAAGTGCTTTGAGTCCTTGACGTGAGATGATGTTTTGCCCTCTAAAGCTGGGATGATTGGTAGAAGGAATTTCGATAGTGCTGCTGTTGGTGAGTTGCGCGAACTTTTAATCGGTCTGAGAGGTACTCCAGCCCTGTGTATTTTGGGTAGTCCATAAAGATGTGGTGGTTTTGCTGTGATGTGGCGTCAATTTTCTCCTTGGTTCAGGTAGAATGTATTCAGCATGATCTCTGAGAGTGTTGTAAGTTTTCCGCTCTATTTGAGATGTTGGATCAGTAGGCAGTGGGTTGTGTTTTCCCTTCGATAGTACTTGGTCGATTTTCTTGTTGTATCTGGTTCTGTCCATTAGGATGGTGGCATTTCCTTTGTCAGCTGGTAGAATGATGATAGATTTGTCGTCCTTAACTGTTTTTATGATTCTCCTTTCGGATTCGTTGATGTTTTGTTTGATGTGTTGTGTTTTCTCAATTGGGGTTCTGACTTTCCATCTGAATTCCTCCAGTTGCGGTGTCTCTTTGCTGCCTATTGCTGACTCCACGGAAATGATGATATCTAGTACTGCTATCTTTTTTGGAGCTACAGCGTAGTTTAGCCCCTTAGAAAGCAATGTTTCCTCGACTGAGGAAGTCTCAAAGAATTCTAGAGTCCATGAAGAAAATCTCTCGGCGGCTCTTTGACTATCTGGAGATATCCGATAACGAATATATAAATACGGGGAGCTGGCGATAGGATTTATTCAGTATTCGATTACCGTATAGTAAAGATCAGGTGTTCAAGAGAGATTGTAAATAGTTCTGTGAATATAAATTAAAGTAGTGGAATGACTTAGACTGTGTTTTTATATAAATCCAAGAACTGAACTGAACCCGAGTGTGAAAATAAAAACATTACAGTATAGAGAATAAAAATAACTATTTAAAATGCGTTGGTAGAAAAAGTTGTAAAAGTAAAAGTAAAAAATGTGTTAAAAAATCAATTTAAAAAATTTATTAGAATCTTTTTCGGCCATATTTTAAAATACCACTCATCGGAAAAGTATTCCTTTCTTAACAATTAATATTAAAATTGCATTTCAATTAACTAACACATTGACAGAATTTTATGATGGGATCTAGGCCTATTAGATCTTGGTATACTTTTGACTCCAGAAACCACACAGTACTGTAAGTTCGGCAATTTTCATAACGATAGGGCGGAGTCTCTCATAGCCTAGGTTTCAGCAATTAATTAACAATTAATTTTGGTGCATGGAACACCCCCGTAGCTCCCTTGGTTTCCGAGATATCGGCCTGGCCATGCTAGCCGGACGGTGAGGCTGGGGTGGCCACATTTTGTCGGAAGAGAGGAGAGCAACTAATTTTCTAACAGCGTAATAAATTAGCAATAAATTATGGTAGAGGTTAGATTTCTGCCCTACGAAATGGATATTCCAGCTTGACAGACCTATTTATTCCAAAAGTTTAGACTTAAAACTATAATTTCTCATTTTTATTAAATGTTTAATTTCGTATATTTAGGTTTTGGAATTGTATCAAGCTCACGAAAAGTTAACGTTGATTAACTACCTCTGTGTGTATTATGTAATAATAGTTGCCTTATTATTTCAGGGTATCTAGGTATAATTGTATAGCTGGATACAATTTTCAAGACTAAAAAAGTTTATTTTATGACAAATTTCGATATTACCAAAAATAAAGTTATTTTACCTTTAAAGCTAAGATAATATATTGTTGACAACGACAACTATACAAGTAAGTGATTATTTTCAATTTGATTTTAAATCAATAAGAATATATTTTTATGTATACCCTGGTATAACTTCTTTCTTTTCGTTATTAGGCGATTTTATTTTTTTGTGTAGGTTCTATATGGAAGGTGGTCCAACTGTAATTCATTGAAATTGAAGAATGTGTAGATTGGGTCATTAAGCATATCCTTTTTTATCTACCTATTCTATATTCAGAAAGCATCCTTAGTACGTCTACACATCACCAAAAATTATAAGGCACAAGATAATATTTTTCTCTGATAGTTAAATACTAATTTGTTGTTGTGTTTAATATAATTAAAAACTTACTTAAAACAATTAATAATAATTATATAATAAACAATATTTTCTCAATTACATTAAAAAAAAACTACAAATCAGTTGTTAGTTGTTCCTTGTTGAGTTTTTAAATTTATTTTAATAGATGATAGGAACTTAACCATGACGTTCATCACTTTTGTTTATAACTGTTTGGTTTCTGAGAAATTCAGTACTTGGAAATACAACTGTAACGAATAAACAATTAACGTATCTATTATATGCATTATATATAGTGGAAATACAGAAATTTAATTATGCGGTGCTAACCAACCTATATTCAAAAAGCATATTAACCCCAATCAACACTTTGGCTACATGCTGCCTATTATGATTTGAACCCTTTTAGATGTTCGTTCTTTTGTTCTTCTTTTGTATTTTTCGCTGCTGGAACTTCCATTATGAATATATTCCATCAGTTTTAACCCAATCAAAATAATTAGAAATTATTTTAAAAAATAGTTAGAAGGATTCCAGCTTTCATTATTTGAATTAAATTAATCATAACTGTAACTTTGTAATGGGAAGAAGGATACAGGTGAAGGAAAAATAATAGTAAGTGTGTCTGGTAATTTAAACACTCCTTATAAATAGATTCAGAAAGATAGAGCTTCGTAAACAGTGTGGAAGGAGGGTACAGAACCCAAATGGTTAAATAGCTATTTATTTGGTATTATGAACCAGAGTTGATATTTCTGATATAAAAATATTACTGTTATGCTTTATGTTTGACAAAGTTTCGTCATATTGCATTAATAATATTTTGAAACAAATCTTTGTTACAACCAATTTTTGTTATAAAACAAATCTTGGCGTTCTCTCCTTTCCAATAAATTTTATCAAATGAGCATATGCTTTCTGAATATTAAAACAAGCGGTTTACGGATATTTTAACTGTGACTTTTCCTAATAGAAATTTAAGGTTCAACAACATCCAAAAGTTAACGATTGATTTGACTATTTTACAATTTGTCATTTTTATTTATAGCATCCGCTGGAGGATTTAAGCTGCCCATATAAATTTATAGTAAGAAAGATTGCTGACCGATATTTGATTAATAATAGTTGTTCCATGGGACAGGTCAAGATAAACTTGTTTCTTTTAACACGCTAATACAGTTTCCCGTTATCGCTAAAATCAAGCCAAAAGGAGTGCGCTCCACAGTTAAAATATAGAAAAGAATTTTAACATACCATCGTTATAAAGAGGTAGTAATTATGGTATAAAACAATGTAATTATTGTGTTAGCGGAGAAGTATTTCCTATTAAATGGGTAAGAAATACCTACTTAATTATATGTTCAATTAGTTCTGATTGCTTTAAAATTCGGAATAACTGTTCTTGGAAGATGAATTTGCTACTTCAATCGGGCCCATAAATTTAATTTGTAATAACGAAAGAATGCAATAAGCTTAAAACGCAAGAAACATATATCGTAATGTACATTGAAAATCTTCTTCAAATGAGTAATTTACTTTAAGAAGCTATAGAGCTCGTAACGAAAAACCGATGTACTAAAAATTGTTTATACATAGTGTTTCAAAGTAAGGTAAAGTATTTAGGGAAGCAAACTTTTGGGTTCACGTTATGAAAAAAGCTGAAAATATGTCCTAAATGTCTTAAATTTTAAGAAACTGGGTGGTACAGTTTTTAAGAAAAAACTTCGTACACAGCGACTCTGCATTAAGGAGAATTGTCTTTATATTTGTTCCAGTGAGGCTCCTTATTCACTTCTGAGGACATTTGAACTACCGATTTTCGTTCATCCGAAGTTTTCGCGTAAAAAAATACAAACATTTCTCTGCATGGTTATAACGTAAAAATTGATTTAAAAAAACTGTAACAGTGGTGATCAGAAGTGGAATTAAATGGATTTTAAAATATCAGTTTATTAATGCCAACTACCAGGAGTATAGCGGCGAAAATGGACGAGATGAACAAGAAAAATTTCAAACAAATTATCCATTGATTAGCTGTACGGTAAACTAAATCAGATCCTAGAATAACGTGACAAAAAATAGATGAAAGATGAGCGACAAAACACTGTCACTACGATGGATGAAAAAAATATGGAAGGAGTATTTTTAAAATTTAAAGAAAAACGGCAATAGAAACAATCAACACAACAACAATTTGAGCAACTAATTCAATTAGTAATACAAGGTTAAAAAGCAGTTAATCAGAAAATACAGATTATGTAATTAGACATGAGCAATGAATTATGGAGTTCTAGAAAGTTCAATAGATAGTCTTGAAAATAAGGTTAAATATGACAGCAATTTAATCCAAAACACAGGAGAAAGAGATTTTCAAATAGTACAAATGGAACAAGACTTACAGGCCAGAACATCGTAAATATCAAACGTGTCTTTATAAAGTTCTAGTCATATCTTGAATAGATCCATCGTTAGAACATCTGCAGTGCATTCCAATGAATGAAAAAGGTAACTTCGACAAGATTTGCAGGAATACCTATAAATGTCACTGGTCTATTCCCCGAGTCTAAGCGGGCTAACAAGTACATCCTTGTCGCTATGGATTATTTTATAAATAACAACTACGCAACGGCAACGATGTTTTTGGAACAGTTTTTCAGCAGGTTTGGTGTCCCGTTGGAATTACATTCTGACCAAAAGCGTAACTTTGAATCCAACGTATTCCAGAAGGTCTGTACGATGTTGGGCATCAACAACTCAGCCGTACATAACAAGACAGGACTGAGTCCAGCTATGGTACTATTCGGAAAAGAGCTGAGACTACCTTGCGATTTGGCCTTTGGCTCACCAGAAGAACCGCTCCAAGAAGTCAACGATTATGCCGACCAACTCCGACGGAGAATGCTGCCAATACTAGCCCGAACCCGAACGTAGATGTTGGTCATTGGATGACGACACGCTATGTTCTCATGGCAAATTCAGTCGGGTTCCAGAGACAAGGTCTGCCCCAGAGAAGAACAGGCAAATCTTCAAGATTACACCAGCCTAGAATGGTCCGTACGAGGTGGACAAGGGAATCAATGACGTTGTTTGTCGTATTCTTACTATGGAGAGAATGATTCCGATCGGGACGATCAGAATTACAGGGAGCCAATGCATTAAAATTCATTTTACGCCGCCACAAATTAAGAAACCTTCCAAATTAGTTGTGCCAATAAAAACAAGACGTAAACGTTAAAACAGGATGAAATAAAATTGAGCAACAGGACCGTAGCCGCGAATATTCGATAAATATAAGAAAAGTTAAAGTTGGTGTAACTCAGAAGTCGAATACCACTGGCACCGAGACTGGAAAATTCTTCGGACAATTGAATTATATATAAGACGGTGACTATTTTATGCGAGGCAGTTTGGTTTGGTAGCAGCGTGTAGCATTCCAGCTGATAACGTTAGTCATTGTGTTTTTGTAGTTTATTTTGATGAAAATAAAGACATTGAAAGTGAGAGTAAATATTTGTGATTTTGAACCCACTTTAATAAAAAAAATATTGTATATTGTCAAGTAGAAATTAATAAACTGACATTAATCTTAAAAATACCTCGTGATTATTTAATTATACCTTAGCAGGTTATGGGCACAGACACTATGAGTTTTTTACAAATTTTACTTTTGTTAGCTGGTGATAATTTCAATAATTTCAATAATTGGAAGTTTCAAGTAAAATGTTTATTAGATAAAATATCTGTAGCTGATGTCATTGAGAAAGAGACGGACGAAACAACAAGTAATGAAGATAGAAAAACTTTCAAAGCTAGCGAAGCCAAAGCTAAATCAATAATAGTTCAATGCCTTACTAATAATAATTTAGATTTAGTAAAATATCCTGATATCTGTCACTAAAGTGTTATTCTTTTTCTGAAATTCTATTATCAGAGAATTGATAAGAGTGAAATCTAAATTGGATGAATCTGATAAAGTTTGCCATCTATTAATCACTATTTCTGAAAAACTAATACAGTAATTACAGCCATAGAAACGTTAAATAATAATGATATTACTTTGGAATTTGTCAAATCAAGAATTATTAGATGAAGAATTGAAATTTGAAAATGAAGATTGTAAAATAAATGAAGATCAAGTATCACTTAAAGCATTTTCAAATACTTGTTATAAGTATGGTAAAAAATGAACATGTTATTAAAGATTCAGTTATGAAGAAAATAATAAAGATTGAATACGTTAATACTCAAGAAAATGTAGCAGATATCATGACCAAGATTTTCTCTAAAGCAAAATTCTTGAAGTTGAGAAACAAAATTTTAATTAATATTCCGTTAAGTGATCAATTAAATCTTAAAAAAGTTTTAATTGAGCAGGAGTGTTGCTTAGTTACATGTTAATAAAAAAATTATTTTGTATTGTCAAGTAGAAATTAATAAACTGACATTAGTGTTGAAAATAGTTCGTGATTATTTAATTATAATGTAATAATCTTAACAATTTTTAGTTATTATGTAACCTGATTAAGTACGTTGTCATTTGAAAAATGCCCGCTATTTAATGACACGAAAGGCATGATTGGTTAATATTTATAATTTATATTTAAAAAAGAACCGACTTCAGCTGACTTAAAATAATTTTTATTCTTTGTCTATATTTTCCAAATGTATTTTAACTTTTTATTTGTTTTATTATTTGGACCCCTTTCTATAAATGTAACAATTTACTCTATATTGCAACCACACTCTTTATGCTTCTGTGTACTGGTCATTCCTATATAACTTATTGGTCTTTCATTTTCTGAATCACCCTGTACAACTATAATTCAACTCAACACATATTACAACGGTCCTGATATCTTTAAAACCACCCTGTATATTTTGTATTTGTACTTAACAAATCCTCTCCACATTATTGAATCTTTCTGTTTTTTTATTGTTTAAATTATTCCTGTATACCAATGATTTTACTTCGCCCCATATGTCTAGTATTCCATTTATGCAACTGCTCATGGTCTACCCTACATAACAAAATTCACTTTTTTAAACCATATTTTGGGCCTATAAATTTACTCTACCATTTATTTCAATTACACGGTATATGCAAGTGCAACTGCTTCTAAAATTTTTTGAACCCATGTCTATAATTATACCCCGTCCTACGTTCTATAATTCAAATATCCTAACGGCTTCTGCTTATATAACAAATGTTTGACACACTCTCAATAACAATAATTTTACTTCACCCTTACTTCAAACACCTTGTATAAGCAACTACTTATGTTCCAAACTATATAACTTTTTAAACCTTTCTGTATAAGTGTAATTATACTCCACTTTATTTTTCAACCATCCGATATACTCAACTGCTTCTGAAAATTTTTAAAGCCTTTTGTATAACTGCAACTATTTTCCGTTCTATAACGCAAATATTCTCTCTGTATAACTATAGTTTTGCTCCACGCTTATTTCAACCTCCTTGTATTCGTAACTACATATCTGCTACCCAATACAATATTTTTAGAACCACCCTGTAAAACTAACTCAATTCCAACTTATATTTCAACCATCCTATGTATACAACTGCTTATGTACCACCTAATATTAGATGCACGCACGCACACACCTTCAACCGTATTCCACATAGAAGAGATCGCCGAAATAACAAATTTTCGTTTTAATAAGCTAATGGAATATTTCCTGCAAGCGACTGTAACTTAACTTCGAAAATAAACTGAAGAAGCATAGAACATTATAGTTTTTGGCATATCTTGACATTTGAACTAATATTATGAAAATTGAGATAAAAAGTTACAGTTAAAAAATATACAAGAAAAATGTACGGAATTGGAACATATCTTTGTATAATACGCGTGACAGTTTTAGAGAAAACAGTGAAGATTCATTAAGTCCCTTATTTACTTTTTTTCTGAAAGTAAGTTTAAATCATCAGAAATAAAATAATCGCTCGACAAATAAAAAAAGTCTAACAATAATTAATGTGGAAACAATTTTTTTTAATAATTTGATAAAAAGTTATTAAAAAATATACAAAATTCGACCCATTAAGAAAAGTAAAACACAAATTCTAACAATAATTTATAACCTTAAATGGAAAATATATTGTTTTCAAAGTCGGTTAAAAACGAAATTGAGAAATGTCATCTTGGCAAGTATAGTTTTTATTATTTATTTATCATCAAAAATGTAAAAAATTAATTGCTTGACATGTCTCGGTGTTTTTCGAAAAAGAACATTGTCCGATTTATAAATGTTGTGCAGAACTTCATCATATTAGTGTATATAATCAAAATCCTGTCAAGATTACAAACTGCATGGTTTTCATTTAGCATAACATATATCAAGGGAGTTAATTAAAAACGCATATATACAACTAAGCAAATATATAATGTGATATTTTCGAGCACGGCAGTGATGAAGGCATAAAATTACATGTTGGACACGCAATACATATTTATGATGAATGTGATTTCATCTGTACGGGATTAAAACCGTATTCACGTTTCTTTTACGTGAAAAGAACAACAAGATTCCTCCCGAATTGCATTCTTCGGTTCAAGTTTATTGTGGTGTTTTCATAAATCATTTTATATCGAAAACGTATAGAAAGTGGAAATGAAAGCATGTGCTTGCGGTGTATATTAAGTGTATGTTCTATAAATCTATAGGTCTTTCAATTTAATGCATGGTTTAGGAACTGAAGATGAAATATAACTATAGCGACGTACGAAACAGACAAAGCACAGAGCGAATTTTTAAAAACTGGTAGTTGCAGTGTATTCTACGGATACAAATTTATCAAGTCATCCCTTTGTTATAAGTTGAGGCATTAAAGTAACAGATACATTCATTCTCTAGGTAATTATAAATGTACTTTTGAAAAAAATTCCAAATATAGGGCCTCACCTAAGCTTTACAAGAGAAATGAGGAAAAACTTCTAATATTAATTTTGGAGGCAGAAATAAATGGAAAATATTAAATTAAAATTGTTTTTAATGCATCTTGTAATATATCAAATCAAAGGGGTCAATTTGACGAATACACAAATATTTTTTCAAAATTTAAAAACAAATTGCTTGAAGATATTTACAAAAATATTTAAAAAATTACCCATTGTCCCCCTTTATTTTCGACACAATGACTTTTGAAAATATTTTATCTATATTGGAAAAACAAAGAGAATCCTCTATATTAATTTATGGAGAACAAATTATAGAATTAACAGAAAAATGCAATATATTAAATGATATATATTATGAGGAATACAAACATATTTTTTCATATTTTTAAAATTAATTGTTTAAAGGATATTAACAAAAATATTTAAAAATGCCCATTCTCCTTTTATTTCCGGAACCAGACGACCCAAAATTTTAAAAATAATTATGGGTATAGGACCTCACTGGAACTTTATAGGAAAAATAAACAGAAACCCCAATATTAATTTTTTGGGAGCAAATTATAGAATTAAATAGAAAATAATATGTTTTTTCAAGCGCATCATGTAATATATCAAATGAAAGTGGTCACTATGAGAAATACAAATACATTTTTTCATATTTTTAAAATTAATTAATTAAAAGATATCAACAAAAATATGAAACTCGAATTATTCCCCGCTTTATCTCAGAAACTACACGTACTCAAATTTTGAAAAAAAAGATGTTTAAAGTCTCACTTGAATGTTACAGGAAAAATAAGGAGAAAATCCTGATATTAACTTTGGGGTCCATATTACAGAATTAAATGAAAAATAAAAAATATATATTTTATATATCAAGTGAAGAATGGAAGAACAGTTTTTCATTTTTTTTGATAATTTGTTAAATGTTATTAAAAAATATACAAAATTCGATCCATTAAGAGAATTAAAACAAAAATTCTAACAATAATTTATAAACTTAAATGGAAAATAAAATACTGTTTTTTAAGTGCGCCCGTAACGTAAGGTATTAAATGAAAGTAATCATCAGAAAAATACAATTATATTTTATTCGTATTTTAAAATAATTTGTTTAAAAAATTTAATTATCTATGTTTTAAAATTTGATCCATTCTCCCCTTTGTCTTCCAAACTCTGAATCTGTTTATGCCATATAGTTAGTACTAATTAAGTATATGATTTACACTACCCAGATGATATATACTACATTTTTCACTGGGCTATGGCAAAAGTTGATAAAAACTCGTGCAAAAATTCATAGAGTAGATTGAATTAGTCACACTATAATGTATCAAAAATTAAACTAAATCATAGCAATTACATTAAAAAAAATTTGGGTTACCATAATTTAGTTGTCAGTTATTACTAAAGATAACAACTGAATACTAAAAGTTGCTTATATATTTTAGATTTGTTCTAAGAATTCAGATTTGAAGTGCACTTCCCCTGCTTATCATGAATGTTTTCCAGGATTAGTTTAAAACTACGACATTTTTAAAATATCCCTAATTCCAAATGCTCCATAATACATTCCTAGAACACGTTACCGGCTTTAGTAGTAAATGGATTTCCACAAATAATGGCAACAGAGAAAATGTTTTTAACTTACCGAAAGAGATGTACTTATGACAAGGAAGCTTACCTGAAAAATAAAACTCAATATAAACAATACTCATCAAAAATAATCAAATACTGCTTGTAACTCATTCCAATAGGTTGCCAAAATGCGAAAATCTATTAGTATTAGAGTTCTATCTCAGTCTTTCGTCACAATTTATATTACGAGTTACGACATGACAAATAGAACTTTGTAAAGTTCAAAATATTTAGTAAACCCAGCCAGATAGATTCTATAATTAGCACCTAGAAATACAGTGAAGAAATAAAAATAATTCTCATATGAATCAATCAATATGTAACAAAGAAGAATATAAACACCTCAAGGATATACCTGAAAATATATAACTGAAACTGTGAATGTATATAGGAAGCCAGAAAAGTACCAGAAAAGCTCAAAAGATCTTCGCGTAATTTACGTTCAAATATAACTTTTAGTTTCTGTTTTTTCACAGGGTGTTAAAGTGACTAAAACTATGTACCACATGGCGCGTGAAAAACTTAAGGGTTTCCATTTGAAGTTTGAAGTCAAATTCAAGGTCACCATCAGATAACCGATATGAAATCTCTCAACTGTCATTATAATCAGTTCCTCCAAAAATATAATTCCGAAAAGCTTTAGGGTACAATTGGCAGTTTGACCTTGAAAGGTCACTCAAAATGAAACAAAGTCCTAAATGAAATCAGTGCTCGATGGGTTCCGTGGTTGTTGACTATAAACCAAAAGAATCTGAGATAGGAGATAGTTGAAAGATTTCTAAAAGATTTCAGCGAGAAGGAAGGCCTTTTTGGAGCACATCGTTTAAAGTGGCGAAAAAACAATAAAAGCCAAAACTCGCATCTCATCTGGAAAAGCCCTTGAAACGATTTTTTTCGATTTTCTACATGACCAATGTACAAGGAATGTGGATTACTACTGCCAGTTGTTACGGCTGGCAAAAGCCGCGTACTTGAAACAAAAAATAAGGAATATACTGAAAGAAATGGACTGAGAAGCCCTCGATCCCCTTCCTTATATCCCTGACTTGTATTCTTAGAACTACTGTTCCTGTCTCTGAAGGAACGATTTGGAATAAATGAAGAAGTCGAGGAGCACATGCGCAGTTGGCTTGCAACTCCCCCTCAAACATTTTATGAACAGAGAATAATGAAACTCCCAAGCCTCGGTGGAAAAAGTGTGTAGATCACGCAGAAGTGTAGATTGAAAAATGCTAAATCAATCATTTCTGTATAATGTTATTCAATAAATGTACGAAAGTATTTTCGTTGATGATTTCCTCTCGTAATTGTTTTGCAGACTTTAATTGTCAGAGTTTTGAAACAAAGCCGATCGCAGTATTACAATTAATTTATTCCACGATTTTAAAAGGAAAAAACTTTAGAAAGGAAATAATGAGTCAGAAAAAATAAAATCAAAGTCAACAATATAATTATGGCAAATCATTAATATTAATGTATAGCTATGAACTATGAAGCTAGTTATAAAATGAATAAATTTTAAAAATTTATTATGAACATTATTCCATACAACACCATCTATAAAAATCTAAAATCAATAAAACCTATAAAGTTATATCGACCAATAGAATTTATTTTCTCAAATTTTCATTGATTTTCACTATAACTCTATTATTTATGGTTGTACGGTTAAAAGTTACCTGACAAAAGTTGTAGACAGTATAAATTTGCAACAAAAAATGTTAATAATTTTTTTGTGAGACATGTAATTTGTCAGATAAATCATAAAAATCATTTGGACCACTTTTCCCAAGGCGGCCGTGGGGTTGCAACCCCATAAATTTGAATTTAACTTAACACTAACCCCCCTTGATATCTAAAAAATTAAACTGCGTTAAGCCCAAAAAAATGTTACATTTCATTGGACTAACGATGATAGGTCAAGGTTTCTCGTCCCTGGGCTATCAGCAGACAGTTTGAAAGTTGGCATGGCATTTGGATTAGGGAAAGAATCAAAGCTATTTGAAATGAATGTCAGTTCGAACACAATAGTAAAATAAAAAACATTTTTTAAAAAAATATTTAACTGACTTCTACCTATAACTAAAAAGCTAAAAATAATTATAACAAAATACAACTCTAGCACATAAATAAAACATTCAATGTTGTTAGGTACCTACCCAGGAAGTAAAAAATGTAAACATTAAACAGTGCTCATTCTGTACAAATTAATTACCTACCAATCTAGTATATTTTCAAGCTGGTGCCAAGTAAATCTAAAATCCTTCATTGCGTACTTATCTACTAATTCATCAAACTTGATTGTTGCTTGACACCGACTTCAAAAATATACTAGATTGGTAGGTAATTAATTTGTACAGAATGAGCACCTTTTAATGTTTACATTTTTTACTTCCTGGGTAGGTACCTAACAACATTGAATGTTTTATTTATTTGCTAGAGTTGTTGTTATAATTATTTTTAGCTTTTTAGTTATAGGTAGAAGTCGGTTATATTTTTTTTAAATGTTTTATTTTCAACTTTTTAGTTTTTTTTTGAACTCACGTACTTTTCATTCTTTATTTTTTATTTTGTATGTATAACCTTAATAGACAGAACCAGGTAACATTGAAAGCCTCAACATTACACAATGATAATTTCTCATTTAAATTGACAGGTAAATCTTTACGAACAAAATGTACTAGTGTGCGTTGACTTAATAGGCCCAAAATGTATTTATGCCTTATGAACTACGCCATGTAATTTTTATTCAACTTTTTTGACAACCCTATATAACTATAGATAATTCCACTCCAACCTATGTACCAACCATCATGTACATACGACTGCCCACGGACAAGCATAAATTTGTTTGCCACAAACATATCTCACACTGAATTTAAGGTGTTCAAAATTGAAATGAAAAAAATTGTGTATTTTTTTTCTATAAGGAATCATCTACCTATTTGAAATAAATAAACATTTTTTTGAAATCTCGATACTTTTAGGGTAGCCCAATTGTAGACAATAATTTAAATCTTGTATTTTTTTTACAGTAAGTTCAGAATTTTTAAATATCTCCTGGTATCTACGAAAATGTTGGTGTCGTTTACTTTTTCTAATAACTTGTATTCGAGGTTCAACGTCATTTTAAAAGGGTGTTTTATTCGCATTACCCCATGCTATGTATGTCCAGATAAAAGGGAGAAGTTTCATAATCTCAGATTAACTGCTCAATTTTCAGGCTATAACGGTGTGGAATATGCTTAGAGAATAGAGTGCTGTAAATATGAGGTTTTTGCATACGGGTTGAACTCGAATAAATTATTCCTACTGAAAACTGTGAATTTTTATTGGACGCCATAAAATTTAATACTGAGGTTAACGTTTTTAATACTGCTAGGGAAATAAATGTTATACCTCTAACATATGTCTCCTGTCTGTCCTGTACATATTTCATGGTTTTATAATTATAATTTACAAAAATACTAGTAAAAATTGCTTTAATATTGACTCACTGTTTAGGGGGGGTTGGATAATTTTTTTCGATTGGTGATGTACTGATTAAGAGTACAAAATGCATATTTTTGATCATGTATTTCCAGGATATATAAAATTGTATAAATATAAAAAACTGATTAATTGGTTAAAATTTAATCTTGAAAACAAATAATTCCAAAATTTCGGGGGGTGTTTACAGAGAGTTTTAAAGGATTAATTAATTAGTAATTCTGTTTACTGATGACATATTCAAATCAGTGGCCGATAATGATTCAGGAAGGGCTGCTAGTCTGTTAAATAGTAACCTGGGAATCTTGAATGATTGGCTATAAGTTAATAAACGTCAATTGAACAACAATAAAACTTAGTGATTGGTATTAGGAACTAAATTTAATTGCAAGGCCTTTAATAAACAAAATTTTGTTTATTAAAATAAATGATATTGAAATTGAGCAAGTATATGATATAATGTATTTAAGCCTCAGGCTGGATCCTCAGTTGACATTTAACAAGCTTGCAGACTATTTATGTAAGAAATTCAGAGAAAAAATAGGTGTTTTAGAAGTATAGCTTTCAGCTTGTCTCAATGCTGTAGAACGCTCAATTAAACCTCATTTTATTTATTGCCCAACGATGTTACTATTTTGCAATCAAGAACAAATCAAACGGTTCTGAATTTTACAAAATAATTTTATGAAATTTGTGTCAAAATGTAGCATCCACGCGTCAGTAAATAACATGTTGGAATGTCCTTACTCATTTTCAGTAGGAGAGCATTAAGAAAATCAACTTACTTCTGATTTACAAAATGATGCATGTTCAGAAAAAGAAATTCAAAAATCTAACAATGTACCCAATTTTAATAAAAGTATTCGCAGGTATTTAGTAAGAAGTGATGTTTAACTTAGGTTCTAAAAGCTTTCATATCTTACAATTTATAGTATGTATTTCCAAATGATAAAGATGTTCATTTATTCATTCATTCATTAACTGAGATGAAAGATCAACCCATTATAATGTGGCAGCAGATTTTGACAGTAGATATGATATACTACAACTTGTCAATCTTCGATTTCCACATGGAGTTCGCGAAATGTATTGAAAACACCGTCCAATATACTTCAAAAATTATTATTCCCACTGTGGTGAAAGAAAAGCTATCAGTGGAATTTCCCACAACTCGCAATTGACAGCAAAGTTTTATTCCGTAAAAAACAAAATCGATGAACCATCTAAAGGCAGGAGAAGATATTAAAGAACACCAAAAGTTTGCTGCAGATGCTCCAGTATAGTTCACTTATAAGTTGGATATTGTGGGGAATACTAAATCAGTTTGATCCTAGCCTGGCAACTAATAAAATATATTATACATGTCAGGAAACTTCCGGTTTAGATCCCGATAAATAAATCGACTGAACGCACAACTTTTACCATAAGCCTATGAAGTGAGTTATTTTATCCATAGTCCAGTGAATTCTTCTTTGAAGTGGATCCACAAGTTTAATAAATGGTTTTGAGATTGGAAAGAATTCTTTCGACTACTTATTGAGAAAATAAGAAAACTTTTGACAATGTACAGGAAACTGGATAAATTTTACAATTTGTACGCAAGAATTGTTATAATAACTAATTGAATCTAGTAATTTAGCTTTTCATTTTTAAAGAGAGCGCGCATTCATGTTTTTGGATATTTCACTACTATACAATAAATCAGAGGTTTTTATAAATTTACTGCAAAAATATACAAAAATGTAATGAAAAAAAAATTTCGTACGATTTTTTATTATCTTCTAAATTGTAAAACAGTATTAAAATCACTTAACACAATGATAATGTTTAACCCAACTACAATAACTTTATCAAATACCACAATTATGTTATGTATTTTTATTGAAAATTCATTATGTATCTATCCTTTTTTAAGATAAAACACGTCTCAGGGAGTACAAATGAAGTTATGCAACACAAGGTAGTAAAACTTAAATATGCACGACATTTAGACAAAGATAACCATAACTTTAATAATAATATACAAAGATGTTTTTTTGTTATAACATAAAAAATGATGATACCATCGCTAGCAGTCAATAAAAGAGGAAAAAATGAGACTCTATAGGTCCTGGGTAGAGCAGTTCATAACTTTATTGTAAGCCAGGACCATTAATCTTCGTCAAAATACTAACTTACGGCATTAAGATTAATTGAGATCAAAATTTTAACTAATTTAGAGAGATCTTTCTCAAAAAGCACTGTATGAACCACCCTCATAAGATCGAAATAACTATATCAAAGATTATTTTCAATCACTTGCCTCATTTAAAAGTCATTTAACGTTTGGGGGATATTCTCCAGGTTGCATAACTCACATATAAATTATTTTAATTGGACTTCGTTTGTTTCCTCAGCGGCCTTATCTTCTATTGAATAAGCCTTATGAAGAACATGTATGTTTAACAAAGTCATCACAGGTGCTTGGTACAGGCCGTACAACAACTCCATATTGTTTGTCAGGTCTATCCTTGAATCGGGACAAATATAAAAGTTCCTGCCAATAGATGTTTGATACATTAACGGATATCCTCTGAGGATGATGCTGAGAACTTAAAAGCTTCTTGGTTTGGATAATAATGAAATAAACTATCCTAACTTAGCGCTATTATAGGTTGGGCAAAAGAAAAAAAATATTATGACAGGTCATATAATGGAATTTAATTTGTCTATCCAACACTTTAGTTATAAGCTCCTGGAGTTGATTTAAAATGGTAGTTAATAATACAATAAATTAATTAAAATTGACTGTCAAAACATCCGAGGGAATGAAAGAGTTGCTTGTTTAATGTAATATTTACAAGCATTTTTAACAAACTTTAAGGCATTGTAACGAAATTCAATGATATATAAAGTCAAGTGCATAAAATGCGCTTTGAAAATCTCGTTGGGATAATTCTATCGAACGATGTGGATACATTAATTTGATTCACGAAATAACCTATACGTTGTCCGTACCGATTCATCATATGTTTACTAAAAACATAAGTCAAAATGAACGGAGATTGAAGCAAAAGGTGTGAGCTGTACATTAAATTCACTGATATCCCAGGTTCCATCACAGCTCAGAAAATGCATATCAAAATGTTTCAGTTCAGAAACTCATGATATGATCTGCTAAAACTCAGCTTATAATTGGTATGAGCAGACAGGGCCGTATTTAACTTAATGCCGCCCCAATACTGAAATTTTATACAAACTTATAGTTTATATTGTTGCGAAATTTCCCTAAGCCGGCCCTGTTTCATTCCAGTACGACATGGCTTTTAGGACAAAAAAATTGATCTCGAAATGGCTCGGCAGCTGTAGAATTGATAAACGATTGTACGAGAGTTTTCGATGCTGGTTTTAAAAGGAGCGACCCATAATCGCGGGAGTTAGTGCAGCGAAGAGCTTATGTAGAATTGTTATTGTGATATTCAAATCAGCTGTTGTATATATTTGATGTAAATAAATATTCTAGAAAGTGGTAGTGAATATTAGTTTTTTAAATTTTAATGGAACCCACGCAGTATATAACAACAGATTTTATTTTTTTTAAATTTTTTGCAGAGAATTTATTATATATTATATATTTTCAAAACATAATAACATATTTGTTGTTTTTTCACTTTACAAATTTTGCGGCCCTAAAAAATTTGCCGTATTCAAAAAGCTTTTTCATCGCAGATATGTGTATTTGTTATATTTCTCATTTTACAGGAAAAGTACTCAAATCCGACAATTAATGAGCAACAGTTTAATTACAAACAAAACACGAGTAATTTTTTTTTTCCAAAAAACATACACCCTTGTTGTCTAACTGACCAATAAACTCATAATGTTATTAGAAACTCTCTGTATACGATATTGAAACTCTTTACCACAATATTGACCTTCTGCCAGAATAATTTACATGATTTTCGTTCCAGACGCTTTCACTAAATGTACTTATCCACTTTATAATTTGGTCCATTATGTTGTTAAATAGAACAGGGATTGCAGAATCCCTTTAACAGATTCTGTTGTTTACAAATCTGCGTCTGGAAAGCTTAAGGTTTATTTAAACCCGTTCTGCACACTGAGTTAAATGCTGTGAAATTAAATTCTTGGAAGAGTAAGCACTAGAGGCCTACTTTATTGATATAAACTTGTTTATTTTCATAATGAAAACAGTGAGGATGTTATACAAAAAATATTAATTGTATTTTATTAACATTTTTCAGCAGTGGTTTACTTCTTGATAGTTTATAACCGAATCAAATACTGAAACTATAATAGTGAACTTCTAATTGGATCGATAATATAAAATGAATATTATAAATAATCCATTAAAATAGATCACAGAATTAACACAATTGGCGTGATGACAGTAAAAAAAACAATGAAATTATAAGTCATTTTAATAATATATGTTAGAGATTTTTTGTTAAGAAATGACTTGTTTTTAGAAAAGCCGTAGCCAGCAAATTTTTTCGAGGGGTTCACGAACCTTAGGTACAATTTTTTTGAAGATGTATTTTCAGTATATACGAAACGTATAGAAAAAAACAATTTTTATGAAAAGTTGTTAAAATTGAATCTTCAGCCCCAAATTTGGGGGGAAGGGGGTTTGAACCCTCTGAAGCCCCACAAAATCTATCAAATCGCCGAATTACGTTAAACGCCAATCAGAAACGCGGGACGTCATACTTTCGCAAACATTGTTTTGAAATTTTGTATATTCGAACTTGTCTTGTTATGCTGTTTTCGATATTACTTAAACCATTTATCTGATATCTCGTAATTATAAAGTGAGTTTGTGTGTGTTGTCAAACGTACGAAAACGAAGTGTTACTTATGGAACAAGGTTTTATCAAGGCAAATAGCGCAAATTTGTTAAAAATCAATTTGTTGATATTAAATTCAACACAAACATACGTTTAAATCAATACCATACTTCCCGAAGTAATAATGGAACACATTACAGTTCCAACTATACCATATTTACAGAGTCTGTCAAAAAGAGTGAAAAGGCTATGCTACACATTTAAAGTCAAAACAAAAAATACACTAAAATAAATTCTATCGAAAACATAATCAACTCCTTTACAAAGCAATGACACCTCGAAGAGAGTATTCAATATCTTTGTCAGGTGAAGTAACCTGAAAAATTTTATCGTGACAATCTGTCCTAGGAGTTAAGGGAGAACAGCAATTACACGGAACGGCTCCAGATTGGGAACCTATGTGTGCTAATTCTCTCGAAAATCCTAGATGTCGGTCTTACATCTCGCATCTTCAAATTTAACGAAATGTATCAAATACATAAAGAAGTCTTCAAGAGGATATTCAATTGTGGGAAGCGCAACTGATGAAGGTTCCCTAACCAGAAACAATATATATTATATATATTGTCTTGCGTACAAAGGAATGACACCTCGAAGAGAGCATTCAGTTTATTAGTATTGAACCATTTTTCAAATTTTGCTTCTATATCGTCGGATAGATTAGTGAGGGTAGCTAAATTGGTGTCAGAATAGACAAAGCTTGTATCTTCTACAAATATCACAGATTTATATGGATGAATAAGATTTGGCAAATCATTGATGTAAATAATGAACAGTATGGGCCCAAAGACGTAACCTTGAGGAACACCGGGTTGTTTAGATCTAAATTCAGACGTAAAAACATTTTAAATGACTCCTTGAAAGAGATTAGTCAAGTAAGTTTTAAATATTGATAATGAGAATCCTCTAACTTCGTAGTAATTAAGTTTTGTTAATAAAATGCCATGAGAGACACAATTCGAGATCATACAACTTAATCGCTGTATAGATACCCTTCTCAAGGCCCTCAACCAGTCCACTCACAACACTCAAAATTGCTTATGTTGTTGAACGATTTTTCCTAAATACAAACTGGGAATTATTTAAAAAGTTATTTTCTTCAAAGTAAGATACTAAACGATGTAACAAAATAATGACAAATACTTTAATAATCTTGAAATTCATGTCCATATCTAAGTATGACACAAAAAAAGAGAGACAGACACGAGAGAAGGAAGTATATTTCGTAGGAGACTTTAGCTGCCATCCTTCAGTCTTATACAGGGTGAGTTTTTTTGATGATCAGTATGGGGGATCTCGGAAACTAGCGGAGATAGAGCAACGGTTAAAGATTTGCAGTTTTACTGGCCCAATTTATTGAGACTTTCGGATTTTTGTAAAAAGTCATGGCTTACTAGACTTTCGAAAAAACGAAATTCTGTCGATTTAGTCAAATCCCTCCAGCTCCTTTGTTTTTGATTTTATAAAAAAGTGTAAATGTCAAAATTGAAGGGAATTGTATCCCGAATATGATGGTCATGTCCTCGTTTGTGTTACAGCTCTCGTTTTCGAGATATGACTCAAACTTACCTTTTTTTGAATGGAAACCATAGTTGGCTATGACCTCAAAAAATCAGACATTATTATAGCTTTTCAACGATATAGTACTCGATATAGTTATTCATAAAAATATGGGAGTTATGGATGCTTTTCTCTCTTTTTTTTTTCACTTTTAACGTAGGTAGCCATGAAAAAGATTGTTTTCACTTTGACGTTCCCTCATTTGAGAGTAATTCCATTAGTAGTGCTGAACTGACAGTCGATATTGACAAGTTTTCGTGATAAAATGGAATATTCTAACGAAGAAAAACTGAATATGGTGGAATATTATATCATATGCCATAAAAATCCAGTTCGTGCAGCTGAGGAATACTTTCATAGATATTTTAATCGTCGTCAACCTGCTCTATCTACATTTAAGAGGTTTTACGACAGTTTACGCAGTTATGGATCTTTTACTAAACCACGAAACAAACGTAATCAAATTAACGAACCAGCACAAATAAATGTTTTGGCAATGGTAAATCAAAATCCATCTACATCAACTCGTGAGATTGCGGCAGAAGCTGGCACATCTCAACGAACTGTAGTTAAGGTACTGAAAGCGCACAAATTCCACCCGTACAAACTTTCAGTTTCTCAGACTTTGCATGCTGTTGGCGAACATCGACGTATTTTGTTTTGTACATAGTTTAGAGACATGTGCCTTGACAATCCACAGTTTCCATTAAAGGTGTGATGGTCAGATGAAACTAGATTTACTAACTGCGGTATGTTCAATAGACATAATGAGCATATCTGGGCTAAAGAAAACCCTTTTCATGTAGAACAAAGACGACCCCAGATAAAATTTGGTTTTAATGTTTGGTGGTATCATAGGGTCTACTATTCTGGGGCCTTTTATCTATGACGAATCACTTACTGGGGAGCGCTACTTGCATTTCTTGCAATACACTTTTCAATACATGTTGCATAATTTGAATTTGAGTGGTTCCAACATGATGGAGCACCTGCTCATAACTCGTTATTAGTAAGACAACACTTAGATAATATCTATCCAAACTCTTGGATAGGAAGAAATGGCCCACGCGAATGGCAACCCCAGTCTCCCGATTTGGAAGTTATAGACTTCTATTTATGAGGTGTGCTAAAAAACAAAGTATACAAAAGAAAGTATGAGACAGTTGGTGACCTAAGGGAGGCGGTATTACAACCAATTGAAGAAATTGATAGGCGGTCTGCGAGGAAAGCGGTAATGTCAATCTTGAAAAGATACAATTTTTGTCAAAAAAACAATGGAGGACTTTTCGAACATAAATTGTGACCATTATTATGTACTTTAATTTCTTAAGTTTTTAGTAAGTACCTACTTATTTAGTTTTTTCGTTATATCTGATATATCTAATAAAAAAATCGTTCAATGTTTTTTGGAATAGTTATTAATAAATCTATTTCATGGCTAACTACGTTAAAAATGAAAATAAAAGAGAAAAGCATCGATAACTCCGTTATTTTTATGAATAACTATATCGAGTATTATATCGTTGAAAAGCTCTAAAATGTCCGATTTTTTGAGGTTATAGCCAACTATGATTTCAATTCAAAAAAAGACAAGTTTGTGTCATATCTCGAAAACGAGAGCTGTTACGCAAACGAGGACATGACAATCATATTCGGGATACAATTCCCTTCAATTTTGATATTTACACTTTTTTATAAAATCAAAAACAAAGGAGTTAGAGGGATTTGACTAAATCGACAGAATTTCGGTTTTTGAAAATATCTAGTAAGCCATGACTTTTTACAAAAATCCGAAAGTGTCATTAAATTGGGCCAGTAAAACTGCAAATCTTTCCCAAACCATTTCTCTATCTCCGCTAGTTTCCGAGATCCCCATACTGATCATCAAAAAAACTCACCCTGTATGAATGCCGCTCTTTTTATAGTAATAAAGTTGTTTAATATTGACACGGTCACTATAAATGCCCATCATTTTAGGTTTCTGATGGGATTTTATTATTCGCAAAAGCTATCGAATAAATATTTAACACCTATCGGATATTTCTAAAGCTTTTATTAGATAGTGCCCCACACTAGCCTTGAATCAACAGATCAAACGTGTCGGTATTGAACAATACCTGTGCAACGGCAAGACAGTCCTTTTTCCAAAAACTTTTCCAATCATCTGTGTTTTCATTGCCCCAGTTTCTATTATTCACGATTTCCATTTCCTTGCTAAAGAAGTTTAACCATTGTAAAAGCTATTCGTTAAAATTTTCAACGACGCCAGGCGGCGATTCAAACTAAACTCGAAACTGCCAACACAACAAATGTGTGAGGCCAAGGATTCCATTATGTCGTCGCAGCGGACACATTTCTATCATTTCTTTGCAATTTCAACACTATTAAGGTCATAGACCCCTTTTTTGTAACAATATACTGCAAACGCACCGGTTTGCTATTATTTAATAGAAAACACAAGCGGCTGACTTTTGTGAGAAAGAAGTGTTACACATACACACATTCGATTTACTTTGATTTCACAATAATTGATTAAAACGTGAGCAACAGAAGTGATCAAGTGACCTTTCTTGCTTCACCTCACGAGAATTTTGACCGTAGATAGCAAAAGTAATGATCAATGGCTGTTTGTTTTTTCTTGTTAAGTGAATTCTATATGGCGAATGAACAAATAGTTTCCTTGTTGAAACGATGTCGATGACAATGATATCTTACTGGGAAATTATTGTGATATTTACCATTAAGGATGTAATTAATTTCGAAATTTATAGATTTGCTGGATATGCTTATTAATGCCCTACCAAAGTCAACATCATAAATATTTGTTACAATTAATATTACATTGAATTTGTACACTTTCATGGACAGAGTGTAAACAAAATTTAAGATATATTTCAAATACTTCCTGTGACCTAAAACATGTGTTCGTTTGCTATTCCTTGTTATTGTACTTGTATGTAGGCATATTTATGCATGCTTAAAGGCGAAGGTGAAAATACCTTGTAAAATTTTCTGAATCTATGTCTTCCACATTGATTCATCTGAAATGTCAGATTATAAAAAACAAAAAATAACTGTTTTGCGAGGACTAATCACTATAACCCGTTCAAAAAAATTAACTCAGATTTTCTTTTAGGTCTGGGACCACACTATAAGTCGCATGGATTAAGCCTGGGGAGAACGATCGCTCTTCCATCAACTAAAAATCTATTTGGTTAACGGGAACATTCACCACACGGCTAGAAGAATCGTAGGCTTAATGATACACCACAGTCTTATACAATGTTCTGTATTGTTTTGCAAGATGAAAATTAAATCTGTCTTGCACTTAAATATAATAGAAACAAACTTGTACACATAATCAGCCAAGATCTTTACCTTTCAACGCAATTCTCTTAGCTGTTTCAATATATTTTCAGCAAACACTCACAAAGCATCAGGCACTTAAATTTTTTTTGAAATTTTCGTATGTTTGTAGGAGCTGATGTTCTGACAAAAAGAGTCCATGGGCTCAAACAGATTTTATGACTAGTTTTCGAGATACAGAGTGTTAAACATCGAAAATGCCGCAATTGTCATATCAGAATTGGCGTGATAGACATGTTTTATTTCCGGTTATTGGAGAAATCGTGATTTGTACATCATAGAACATAAATTTCCCACAAAACAGTTGCCATAAATTTTGGTGGATTACAGGGTATTTCGAAAATATATTAACATGTTTTTTTGAAAAAATCATTTTTTATTACAACGGTGAAAACATACGATGTTATTGCGCAAATAATATATCGTTAAAGTAATCATTTCTTGATTGTCCTTCATATAATATACAGTGTGAGGTACAAATACAGTTAGAGAGGGCATATATTATTTTGTACAAACCATTCGTGCTGCAATTTTTATCTAAGGTTAAACAGATAATGAATCGATACTCTATACTCAACAGGATATTAAAATTATTGCATAAACTGTACATATTAGAAAAAGTAAGTTTTTACCCCACCCTGTAGTTTTAAATTCTCTCCGTCAACTTTGTACGTTATTACAATTTGCGTTAACAAATGTTTGGTGTTTAACTGAACAGAATATTACTAAAATTGTATGAGTAGTTTTCGAGATAAAGGGTGTTAAACATCGGAAATGTCTCCTTTTTTCTTATCTGATTTCTCATAACACACGAGTATTACTTCCTTGTGTTGCAGAAAACACGATTTTCACATTATTTGACAAAAATATTGAAGAAAACAATTACCATTAATTACCTTTGATTCCAATATACATAACATGTTTTTTCAGAAAACTATTTTTTTTATTACAACAATGAATACATAAGATGTAATCGCAGAATTAATATAATGAGTCGTAAATATTGCTATAATGGGCATTTACCATTAATGAGTAACCCTGTCCAAATTACTTTTTTTATTTTTTCAGTTTTTGCAAACCTGTGGAATATAGTGTGATGAGTTGTAGGTTTGTTTAATCTAATATAAAAATTACAGGACACATTTATTGGAAGCACCCTGTAATCAAAATAATTAATGGTAATTTTTTGTGCAATATATATGTCAGATAATGTGAAAATAACGCTTTTTGTAATAAACGGAAATGAAACACATGTATCGTGAGAAATCTGGTAAGAAAATGGAGACATTTCCGATGTTTAACACCCTATAGATATCACGAAAACTAGTCATACAATTTTAATAATATTCTGCTCAGTTAAACCTGAACATTTCTTAACGTAATAACATACAAAGTTGACAGAGTAAATTGGGAATAATAGGGTAATATATAAAATTATTTTTTCAATATATCCAGTTTTTGCAATCAGTTTAACATTCTGTTGAGTATCAAGAGAGAATTTCTTATTAAATGGTTCGTACAGGGTAAATCATTAATAAGAAAAAATAATATATGCCCTCTCTAGCTATATTTATGGTTCATACTGTATATTATATAAAACACATCCAAGAAATTATTACTTTAACAATATGTTAATTGTGCAATATCATCTTCTTCTGTTTTCAACGTTGTAATAAAAAGGTGATTTTTTCCAGAAAAACATGTTACGCATTTCTGAAATGCCATGTAATCTACCAAAATGTATGACAATGGTTTTGTGAAATATTTATGTCGAATAATGTACAAATCAGGAAATATAACACATCTATCATGCGAAATCGGATATAAAAAATGCGGCATTATCGATGTTTAACACCCTATATGTCGAAAACTAGTCATATAATCTGTTTGTGGCCATGGACTCTTTTTATCAGAATATCAACTTCTACAACCTACCAAAATTTGAGAAAATTTTACGGAAGGTCATTTTTCTATAAGAAACGTGCCTGGTCCTTTGTCTTGTGAAGTTCTCCTGTATAAATTGTATAATATGAGAAGCGAGTGTTCTCATAATTTGATCCAATACTCCAATGTCGATCTTCAAATACAACTGTTTGACATTTGTATTTACAGTACCAGCGTTGCACTCTATTGTATGATAGAGAAAACTCATAATATTTATAAATGACTTTAAATAATACTTTGGTGAAGTGCAATAATAATACGTCATACACATAAAATAATATCATTGTCTCAAACACTCAAAAATTAAACCCGACTACTTACTGTAAATGGGTCATGGGCACATAAATCACACCTCGTATTAAAAAGAGCGTGTTAAATTCAGAACATGAAATGTTTCACGGTTTCTCAAAATGAATAAAATGGTCAAAACATTGAGATATAATAGTATTTTACGTCATGTCATAAGTATGGAGCAGTAGAATCTATAAAAAAGATAAGATGCATCTTTTTAACTGTTTTATTTTTTACTTCCCGTAAGAATGGTGCTGTAAACAGGCAACATTTCCCCTACTACTCAACTTCTGATCCACACCACGATTGACGATACACCTATAGCATCGTAATCCACACCTAGGGATACGATATTCAATAGAAAGTATCGATATTGTACTTATGAGTAGTATCGAAAAAAGGTATCGTACTCGTAAAATATCTAAACAAAAGCATGGATACTTTATAGTATCCAGTACTTTTCTTAAAGCCTAATGCCCACACAACTATACATAATATCATGACTCAATATCAGTCAGTAACGTCAGTTCAGCTTTATAGTAGTCTCGCAGGAGCTTCGGTTCGATTCGGTTTTTTGTTGATTCTTATGCAAAAAGGTCTCATAAAAACAACTGCGAAGGTTGGCGAGCGCTATCCTGCTTGAGAAATGTTTAAACATTTTTTTAACACAAAAAACTATTTTTTTTTCGTCGAAAACAGTTTTTTCATTCATTCTGAACGTCTTTTGTGATTTTTCTCCAAAGTTGATCGTTTTATAGTTTTTGAACCCACAAAAAGCCAAATGACAGTTTTAATATTCCTGAATAACACCGCATAGTATTTTGGGATTATTTCCTTGTAAAGCCTTTGTTTATAAATGATTATAACACCCGTGTGCGCTGTCAATACTTACCAGTGATGTTGCGTCTCTCTCGAAAATGAAATTAAAAGAATAAAATAACTAACAATACAGTATGTATTTATATTATAGTCAAATATCAATGTGGTATCATTCAGAATAGAAAGTGTGGCAAGTGAAATAGCCTCTTGCCTTCTCTACCTAGTCTTTTCACTGTATTTATGCATTGCAAGCTATCTCTAGGAAATAGACTGTCTAAGCCGTAAAAATGAGGCATAAAGCCATCGATGTTCTAAAGTACTTTCTTTTGAGTAGTTTATTTGTTGTTTTTACTCTCTCGACTTTATTTGTTGCTAAATGATTTAAACAAACTCCCACCCCGATTTTCAATAATGTTACTGTGGTTCCTTAGATGTGATGAACAGATTCTAAACAACTGTCATGATCAAGTTGACGTCCTAGACTACCTTTATTTAATACTCCCTCGGCTTTATTTTTTACTACATTATTTAAACAAATTTCCGCCCCGGTAATACTTTGTTTGATGATTTTTTAATCTCTCGGCTTAATTTGTTGCTTAATTATCTAAACAAATTTCCGCCCCGCCTTTTAATATAATATTCGCATGGTTCCTCAGATGTTATGAAAAGATTGTAAATTAATGTCATGATAAAATTCGACGTACTAGAGTACTTTGTTTTAGTACTTTGTTTGATGTTTCTCACTCTCTCCGGTTATTTGTTGATAAATTATTTAAACAAATTGCGTCCCGCCCTTCAGTAATGTTTATATTGTTCCTTGATATAATGGAATGATTCTAAACAATTGCCATGGTCAAATGCGACGGCTTTGAGTATTTTGTTTTAGTACTTTGTTTGATGCTTTTTTAATAAACAACAAATAAAACAGAATGTCTCTGCTTTATTTGTTGCTAAATTATTTTAACAAATTCCTGCCCCGCAGTTCAATAATGTGTATATGGTTCCTTAGATCTAATGGAAAGATTATAAGCAGCTGCCATGATCAAATTCGACGTCCTAGAGTACTTTGATTTAGTACTTTATTTGTTGTTTTTTACTCTCTCGGGTTTACTTGTTGCTAAATTATTTTTACAAATTTCCGCCCCGCCTTTCAATAGTGTGTATATGATTCCTTAGATGTGATGAAAAGATAAGAGTAAATTTTTAAGATTTAATCCATACGATACCTACGTAAATGTACTTAATAAGTAATAATATCGAATATTATGTATCGAGTACAAAAGTATCGGCATCCAAAAAAAAGTACTCAATACCACAAAGTATCGATAAGAGGACCCTTAAGGTCGATGACACGGCTTCCAGGATTAAACAAGTGACAAGTTTTATGGGGGCTAAATAAATTAGGTTTATAAAACACATCCTACAACTAAAGCATTTCTAGAATTTACTAAGGTAAGTAGTTCATGTTTAACTCCTTTTTGGGAAATAACACCACAATACTGGAAATTGCTGTATATTTCGGGGTGCAGATCAGACCCCGCTCTCAATGGCAGAGAAGCTATGAAACAATTCTAAAATTTAAAATTAATTATTTGACTTATAACGTAACAAAGAGAATTTAATTTAATAATATACAGAGCAACACAAAAACTTCTAAAGATCATCTCTACTATTATTATAAATGTGAATGTAACTTTGTTTGTTAGACTTTCAGCCAAAACCATGCAACTCATTATTATGAAACTTTGCACACATATTCTTAGAGGTATTAGAAAGGACATAGAATACTTTTTATTAAAATACTATATTTTTTACGGAGAATTTTAGGTGGCTCCGCAAGGTGTGCTTTCGCCAAAAATGCGCTCATCGAGATCTGTTAATTCAGTGCGCTCATTAAAATTATGAGGGAAAACCTAAGAAAAACATTATGAACTATCAAGATAGTGTGTTTTTCACAAGGACATGACCATTAGTAATTTCTTCTTTATTAAGTATCTTAGAAGTTTTTTTGCTACTCTGTATATTATCAAATTAAATTCTCATAGTTACGTCTCAAGTCAAATAATATTTTATAGTTTCTTGGCCATTGACAACTGAGTCTGACCAGGAATAGATTCCAGTATTGTGGTATGTCCCAAAAATTGCTTAAACCTTAAGTAAATATGCCACAACTATCCTTCAGAATACATCTTGCAATTATGTATCGATGGAGTTTTTGCTATCTTTGTTAAGTATCTGCATTGTTTTACGCATCATTTTAATTGCTTCAGTTGAACATTAAATTCTAGTTTAGGTTTAACTGTTAATGGGTGCAAAATTTTGTGAAATATGTATGTTAGATTTAATATAACTAGCTGTCGCCCAGTGGTCGAAATTCGACCAATTGTGTCAATATCTCTGGCAGGTTAAGTAACCTGGAAATTTTATCGAGACATTCTGTCCTAGGACTTTAGGGAGAACAGCAATTACACGGAACGGATCCAGATTCGGAACCTCTGTGTGATAGTTTGCTCGAAAATCTTAGATATAAGTCTTACATTTTTTTAGATATATTTCATCGGACTTTATTTGTGTTCAAATTCGTAATTCTTAATTTAATAGGACAACAATTCAATCGCTAATGGACTACCCTACATTTTTTTTTCTAACCTCTCTGTATAACTATAATTGCACTCAATTCTCTTACATTTATTAAAATCCTCATTATAATAATTCCATCTCATTATATATTTCCACCTGTATATGCAACTGCTCATGGACCACGCATAATATTTTTTAACATTTTTGAACCACCCGGTATACCATTCTGCATATGACACTGCCTATGAGCCACCGTATTTACTCTTTTTGTTTATGAAATTTTTAACTATAATTCTACTACGACCTGTATTTCAATCATCATATATATAGAGTTCTTCTTGGGCTACTCTATAAATCATTTCCTTTTCTAACATTTTTTTGTCATCATCCTGTATAACTATAATTCCTCTCACCCTATATTTTATCTTCCCTAAATATACAACTGCCTATGGGTTACGAAATGTTGCATTTCCATTTCCTCCACCCTGTATATGCATCTCTATATAATAGTTTTTGCACCACCCTGTATAACTGTAATTCTACTGCACCTTCTATTCCAAGAACCCTGTAAATTCAACCGCTAATGGGCTTCCCTATATAATTATGTTATTAGTTATAAATGAACTCTACTCTATATGTTAAACACTCTATATATGCAACTGTTTATGTGCCATCCACGAAAAAAATGATTTCTAACATATCTGGAATCGCCCTGTATAATTATAATATACGATTACTTTACCACTAAACAATAACAACGCATGCCACTTCCAGAAGTACATGCTTTCAGTATATAACACCATTGGTCCTTCTATATATAATTACTCAATGTTTTGAGTCTGGCGGCGGCGGCACATTCAGTTGTTTGGCGTTGACATTATGGACGTAAATAATGAATTTATATTATATTTAATTTAATGAATGCATCAATATTATGAATTAATATTAGCATTCTGCAATAAAGGTCGTCAGTAGCTACTAAACAAAACAAAAATGAAGAAAATCGGTTGAGAGACAGAGGAGAAAATGGTACCTAATCGTTCTGTCTTTGCCTATTTATATATAGATAGATAATAATCATCCATTGGCAGCCTCGTTGTCAAAGTTATAGCCAACTAGAATATTTTGTATTTTCATTCATGTTATAATTTCTTTCCGTTTGATATAACATCCCTACACACCACCAATCTTTACTATCATATTTACATATTTTAATGTTTCACCCAAGATCAGATAACCCGTTAAGGATCGGAATATATGTTTCTTTTTCGAAAGATTAATATTGGTTTGATAATTTCAAGGCCGCCGTATAAAATGTCACCTATTTTTTAAGTAATATTTGGTTGAAATGTTGTTGTTAAAATAAAACTGGTACCAACATTTTAAATAAACTATGAAATTGTTTTCCTAGCGATTTTTTTACACAGGTCTGTGATTACCTATTCATTCGACATAAACAAACATTAATAAATTATTAGGATTTTTTCTGTATCATTGAAACTGGCTCTGCTGGCAAATCCTCATATGAAATCACCAAATTATTAACGAGCTAAGTTATAATTTTATGAGGTCGTAACCCTGCGGTTATTTTTGTACCCAGTGGGCGAATACATTGTGCTATCATTAGATTTTCAAATGGTATATGTTCATTTCTTAAGTTGTTGTGTTCTACAATAAACTTTTTTCTTCATTTCCTAAATTTAAAAGGTTTTTATTTTTGTTCAAAATTAATGATACATACGCACGAGTTATACGCTGCCTTGTTTCATCGTAATGAATGGAATTAGGGGAACGCATCCTCAAATTTATTTCTACTTCTCTTGAAAGATATTATAAATAGGACGCATTAGTGAGGGATTAATGAATGAGTCGAAGCAAATTTCGTTTGTCATGTAATTAATCTTTCTCTATTTTGGACGTGAGAGATTCTCCTTTACCTTAATCCATATATTTCATTTTCAGATATTTTAAGAATAGAAAATTATAAATTTAGATGATGAAAGTTATTTTCCTTTTTTTCATGTAAAATGCTGGACTAAATTTATTTTTAGGGAATATGAGTATTAAATATAAACTTTTGCGCCACGCTGTTTAAAATGATTATTAAAGAGGGCCTACATTATTTTGCTCCCTTACTGAGAATTTTCCTACTCAGTTTTCTGTAATAGATAAACATGTGTAGGTATAACAAAATTGCCCAGGTTACTACTTGTTCTCTGGGGAAAGTCTGCTTCACAGATCTCATGAGAGAAAAAATATCTTTACAATATAACAAACAGCTTTTGCTCTGTACCACAATTTTGTATACATATAGTTTAGTTGTTAGTTACCTACTCTAAAGACATCTTCGCTTAGACTGTTTTTTTGATTTTTGATTCAATAGCCACATTCTCGTATTTGTCAGATAATTTTGACAAATTTGACGTGTTGTGGGATTTTTAAAATTTGGTATTGTGGCTTACCCGTTTTCATTTTAGGTTTACATGGGTTGTATTTGTCATTTGTGAAATTTTTTACTTTTTTAACATTTTTGACATTTTTGGCATTTTTGACATTTTTGACATTATTGACATTTTTGATATTTTTGACATTTTGATCATTTTTGACATTTTTTACATTTTTAACATTTTGACAGTTTTGACATTTAAGACATATATATAACTTGTTTGAACCACCCTACTTAACCAATCCCGAATATATTTCACCCAAACTGCAAGTACTTATGGGCCACCCTATATAACTATTTTATTCGACTCTACTTCACCCTATATTGTAACTATCCTGTATATGCTGCTGTTTTATAATTTTTTGAACACCTGACTATAACTTTTCTCCACCCTATATTTCAGCTACGCAACTGCTTATGGTGTACCCTGTATAACAATTATTTCTGAAATTTTTGACCACATTTTAAAGTAAAATTTCTCTTTACTCTATATATTAATCAACCTTTATATAAGCTTTTTCAAAAACTGTCTACACACTCTAAAACTATAACATTGCTTCTCCTCATATTTCAGATATTCCATGTAGTAGAATGCAACTGTTTATGGTCTACCCTATATAACAATATTTTTTAACTTTTTTGATCCATCCTAATGGAAATAATGTGTAACCCTTCGTGAGTCACAAATATAAAAACACAGTTTTGCACCCTAACAACAAACTTTTATTTAAATTCTCACCCAAACTGCAACTGCTTATTGGCCACCCTATATAACAATTTTATTAAAAAAAAATTAACCGGTTTGTAGGTATAACTAACTCTACTTCCATCTAAATTAAAACCATTCTATATACACCGCTGCCAATTTGTCACACATTACAACTTATTTTTGAACCACCCTGTATAACCATAATTTTACTCTACAAAATATTTCAACTACCAGCCCTAAGCACTAAGCAGATTCACATACAAGAATCTGCTTAGGGGCAACCAAATATAAAAATTTTAAATAATTCTAATCGCACTATATGAACTATAATTTACCTCCGATCCATGTTTCAGATATTGCAGATATGCAACAGCTCATGTTCTATCTAACAAAAAAAATTATCCGAACTGTTAGACAATAAATCTACTCCACCCCTTATTTCAATCACCTTGTATTTGCAACTACTTATCGGCTACCCAGTATAACATTTTTTCTACCACCCTATATAACTATATATCCATCAATGCCAAATATATTTCACAAAAACCGCAACTGCTTAGGGGGCACCGCAAATAACCTCTTTGTTCAACATGTTTTTGAATCACCTTGTATGTATTACAACTACCCTGCATACGCTACTGCTTATTGGTCAACCAATATAACATTTTTTAAATAATTATTATAACACTTCTTTGCAACTTATTATGAAGTACGCTATTTCACATTTTTTCCTTATATTTTTTCAAGATATATTAAAAAATAATTTCTCTTCACATTTCATTTAAACCACCCTTCATTTACAACTTTTTCAAACCTTGTTTGAATGACACTGTATAACTAAAACTTTACTGCGCACCATACTTCAGGTACTCTATATATGCAAATGCTGATGACAGATTCAAACCTATCGAGACCTTGTAAATTCAACCATATTCAAGACAATGAAAATTCAAGAAACCTCAGTGCAAAACTTGAGAGAGAGAGAGAGAGAGAGAGAGAGAGAGAGAGAGAGAGAGAGAGAGAGAGAGAGAGAGAGAGAGAGAGAGAGAGAGAGAGAGAGAGAGAGAGAGAGAGAGAGAGAGAGAGAGAGAGAGAGAGAGAGAGAGAGAGAGAGAGAGAGAGAGAGAGAGAGAGAGAGAGAGAGAGAGAGAGAGAGAGAGAGAGAGAGAGAGAGAGAGAGAGAGAGAGAGAGAGAGAGAGAGAGAGAGAGAGAGAGAGAGAGAGAGAGAGAGAGAGAGAGAGAGAGAGAGAGAGAGAGAGAGAGAGAGAGAGAGAGAGAGAGAGAGAGAGAGAGAGAGAGAGAGAGAGAGAGAGAGAGAGAGAGAGAGAGAGAGAGAGAGAGAGAGAGAGAGAGAGAGAGAGAGAGAGAGAGAGAGAGAGAGAGAGAGAGAGAGAGAGAGAGAGAGAGAGAGAGAGAGAGAGAGAGAGAGAGAGAGAGAGAGAGAGAGAGAGAGAGAGAGAGAGAGAGAGAGAGAGAGAGAGAGAGAGAGAGAGAGAGAGAGAGAGAGAGAGAGAGAGAGAGAGAGAGAGAGAGAGAGAGAGAGAGAGAGAGAGAGAGAGAGAGAGAGAGAGAGAGAGAGAGAGAGAGAGAGAGAGAGAGAGAGAGAGAGAGAGAGAGAGAGAGAGAGAGAGAGAGAGAGAGAGAGAGAGAGAGAGAGAGAGAGAGAGAGAGAGAGAGAGAGAGAGAGAGAGAGAGAGAGAGAGAGAGAGAGAGAGAGAGAGAGAGAGAGAGAGAGAGAGAGAGAGAGAGAGAGAGAGAGAGAGAGAGAGAGAGAGAGAGAGAGAGAGAGAGAGAGAGAGAGAGAGAGAGAGAGAGAGAGAGAGAGAGAGAGAGAGAGAGAGAGAGAGAGAGAGAGAGAGAGAATAGACAACCAGCAATTTGGACAATTTTTCGGATTTGCCTTAATACACTTTGTTCCTATTTACAATTGAAATTTGAGGTGAAAAATCCCTAATGAACAGACAAAATAACCGGAGAGGTCTGTACAACAACCTATTTACAAATTTCAAATATATATCTCTTGCAGGAATAAAATCGAGGGAATGGAGGGTCAAATTAAAATTCTATATAACTTGAAGTGAAGTACCCCACCCTGTACAAAACTTAAGTTAGCATCATCAAAATTGTCACTCATCAACTCTCTCTTTTTTTTCTGTCATCATCAATTTGTATTTCCTCTTACATCAAAAATGATTAAGCACTCCATTATGGTTGCGACCAAAAACGTCGTCTTATCGCTGACTGAAATTCGATAATTGAACAAAACACGATTGTCAGTTGCCAGTTGTTTCAGGGTAGGTGTAAAAAAACAATTAATACTTTCAGTCACGTTCCCGAGCTTCTTATTTAGAAGGTGGATGGGTTGGTTAATTACTCGTTTCCCAGTGGTATTAAAGAAGTAGATTCACAAAATAAATGCAGCAGTAAAAGTATAAGTAAGAAGAGATTGTACGAAATCCTTTGCAATAATTAATTACGTAACACCGGTATTTATTATCGAGTAACAATAAAATTTTTGCACCTGAGTTACGATTCTAGTATAAGCCCGGTGTTATTACTTAATCAGGAGTTGGAAATACTTTAATGGTAATGGTTAGAGGTTTAGCAGATATCACTGCAAAATCACCATGGAAACAAAAATCTAAAACAAAAAAACAAAAAAGTAGTTACATATAAGATTAAAACAGTTTTGATATTGCAGTAAACTTAAAACAGACATTCACTTTCACTTTCCAGAATGTTACTTACACATAAAAATTCAATATTTGATCCCGAAAACAATTTACATCAAAATAATAACACGACTATGTAAGCTAGACTAAACTGAAATGTCAAGCTGTGCTTTTTATAATCCTCATGGTTTTTTCTCGTAGTTCATGATGGCCATTCCACTGTTGTTCTAGTATTTGACGCTAAAACTTTTTGTCCCATCGAAAGTTCCGGATCGTTGTTTATTTAGGTCTCCCGCGGCGGCGAATATAAATTTTATAACAATGTTTTTTTGCGTAAATAAATAATTTTATATCCCATACATTCTGTAATTCTCAGGATAAAGTTTGGTAACATAGTAAATCTCTATAACTGTCTTCTAATCCATCCCCATTAGTTAAAGTTTGTTACAATCTTGGCACATTCATCACAACTTTCCTTCGATCAAGTTTTCAATAATGAATTTCAAAAGGCTATATTTGTAGTGATCCAGATAAGCTAGTTTCTCTGGTTTTACCACATTTCGACTAAAAACCCATATTTCAAATGTCTCCAGCAGGCCTCAGATACATCAGTTCTATTATAAAATGCTGTCTTTCTAACACAATTTCACCAAACCGTTTACAGAGGAGGAATATCAATTTTAGCTACAATTTTGTTCAACATCAAACTCCCGTCGAAGGTTCTGAAATTATTTATTCTTTGATCGAATGTGCCAACCGCACTGTGGGTCAGCAATCCCGTAGACATTGAAAAAGTTAGTTTTCAATAATGAAGATGCACCAATGGTTCTATCCTAACAACTGTTAAGTAGACTATGAAGCTTACAAAAACAGACGAAATATTTCAATCAGCTTTCCTGTTGGCAAACGCTAGCTTGACAAACATTAGTAAGTAATTTCGAAAAACAGATAAGTATTTAAAAAATTGTATGAGGTGTAGGTTTGAAAATTGCCCGGATTTTGTCTGTGGGTATATATCTCTGTGTATGGAGACGTTTCCAAGTCGTTGTCATTCCTGCATTTTGAATTTATTGTTTGTCAAAAATTTTTTGACAAATTTTTAGAAAAAAGCCTTAAACGTGACAACGAAGATTTGAAACGTATTTAGTATATTTTATGTAGAACAAAGAAACAGACAACCAGTTTGTCACTACACTGTGTCAGGAAAAAAAAAAAAAAAAAAAAAAATTTGGAAGAGAAACCCATGAATAGACAAATTTCAAGACCTCCTCAACAATCTTTTCGAAATAATTAGTAAGTAATTTCGAAATTGTTGACTTGAATTACAAAAAACAGATAAGTATTTAAAAATTGTATATGTAGAACTTCAAAATTTTTTGATTCAAGAGCGAAATTTTTTTTTTGAAAAAACCTCGAAAACAACACTAACGATTGACAACGACTCCAGACTCGGAGTTGAAACGTCTCCATACACAGATAAGTATCACACAATATACAATACATTACTTATATACAGGAATACTGGTTGATCATTTTGTAGACATCTCTTTCTCTCAGAATAACTGTGAGGAAGAATCTCTGTACGGACAGCCAGTAATCCGGGCAATTTTACGAAATTGCCTTCTTACACTTTGTTCTACATATACAATCTGTTGCAGGAAAAAATTTGGAGGAGAGAAAACCCAATGAGCAGACAAAATAAACATTAGTAAATTGAACTAATTTTGTTTAAACCATTTGGTCAAGTTTAAGACGATATACTTGAAACTGGATTGAGTCTTTGACATTTGCTATGCATTTGCAATATAATTTTTCAAGATTTCTTTGTGAAATTACTTGAAATAACTAATTATTTATTGAATGAGTATAAACGCAAAAATTAAAATGTCACCTTGATATAACATGAGAGATATTTCAAAAGCTTCCTTGTTTTTGTTAATGCTGATAAGTTCTTCACTTCTTAGGCTTTATTCTCAAACAAATAACTTTTGTGGAATCGTGCCGATTTAGGAGGAAACTATTTATAACGCTTGCCAAGTGGTGCACCAACGAGATTTTACACTGTTTTATTACTAATTGATGCAAAACATTACCTATCGTGTACCTATATACTATAGTCAACTTTAAAGTAGTGAGGCGCGAGAAATGTCACAAAACAAAGCAATTTTTATTTTATGTTAAATAAAGATGGACTATATGCAAAAGCGTCCTTGATAAACATCTTCGCTAGTGTAAAGTTGACTATATTTGAAATATATTTAGGCTTAGATTATAACAAAATGTTCTTTGTTAATTTAACAGTTTCACATATATATTTTAAAAATTTCAATATGGCTTGTGAGGTGTTACTTTTTAAAAAGCATATAGCATTTGATAAACTTAGTTGAATATGTCATCAGTCATTGTACAATCAGCACCGGTACCAATAGGACAGTTTTCCACAGAAGCTCAATAGGCACGCAACTAAGAGTATAAGGAAATATAGGAAAAAACCGCTTCCGAAAGCTTAATAGAGTTGCCACAAATATTGAAGTCCTTAGTAACACGCTAGGATATTGGATAACTAAAGATATGTTTTTTTTTCTCTATACGTGTTATTCCGTAATTGTTATTAAATTATCGTCTTCTAAATAAATGTTTCACAAAACTCAGCCTTTTTATACTAACATCAATCACTTCCAATTTTTTGGGGATTTTTGGTTATTTTGTATAGGTACTTTTAAGACAGTGGCGTACCCTGGAGGGTGTGGGGCTCGATAATCCTAAACCAATTAGTTTTTTTTGAACAATTGTTTAGCAAACATCGTTTTAAAAACAAACACTGTTGTTGCTTTTTTATTTACTTAGGATTTTAAAAAGATTTTTTTTTCCATTTATTATTTGTATTATTAATTATTTTAAAAATTCCAAGGCCGCAAGGTGGAGGGTTTAAACCCACAACCCTGGTTGGGACTATAAAATGCTAAGAGAAACAGTAAAGGTTTTCCTTACTTGCAAAACATATCGAAACAGTTTTTTCTTTGTTAAAAAATTTTTTACATTTTTCCAAGTTTTGACATCGCGATTGTATTCTTCTAATAAAAATACGAGATCTTCAATAAGTTTTACAATTATGTTTTCGGGGGTAACGCTTTCCAAGTATCACTAATTAATCCCCAATTTGGTACCACAATCTCATGTTATCTGATACCCGGGGTCATTTAAATTGTTCACAAGTGAACTTCAATTATTTTTAAAATAATTAAATTTAATATATTTGGTTTGGACATTTTTTAATATTTTACGAAATTCTAGCCCACAGCCCTCGGTACAGTTTGGAGCAAAATATTGAATCATTGTTTTTCAGTGAAATTTCTCTGGGCTCTGAGCAAGGATTATCCAAAAACAAAATTATATTACGTCTTTATTAACCGATTTTCTTGTCGAATTTGTCTAACCATTTAGTCATAATGTCCAAGGTCAACTCATCTTTCTTATTGTGTATCTATTCTACTGGTAAGTGTGCAAACTGTATCTTCCGAAACGCTCTAGAGAATACTACTTTGCCAATAACTAGTATAGGTTTCTTTTCACATGCTTACGCAGTGGAAGATTGTAAAGCGTTCTTTTGCCATCTTCCCATTTCTACACTTTTCGTCCTTAAACGCCGGAGTTTTATCTGGTAAGGCACGATGAATGACGCCCGTTTCCAAAAATATCTTAAGATATTCATGATACTCACTAGCCCGTTCACTGAAAATGCGTTTGAGTTTAATGCAATTTCACCCTAAAGCTTTCTCCATATCCTTAACTTTTACTCATATTATAAGCCCTAAAAATTGAAGTAAGCATGAAAACTCCAAGGAAATATCACCTACCTTACGAAGGAACGTTTTTATTGCGACTTTCACAAATCGTTTATAGACAGTCGTATTCTCAGCCTTTCAGTTTAAGATATCTCCTTTTCACAATTTTCTTGCCACAAGATTGCCATTGCAAAGTTAGTTTATCTCTACTTTGACCTGTGATGCTACTGCAAAAGGGTATCATTTTTTGAGGAAAGGCAGAGCACAAACCATACTACTTAGGGAAATCCCCGAACAAGTTACCAACGGACCAACTGTTGTCTTGTCTGTTCAAGAGAAAATTACCTAACAAATGGCTATCTGTATGTGTAACAGACAGTCCGGTTATTATTTATTCCTGATTGGGTCACTAAAATGTGTGTTGGTATAACATTTTAACCTTTTTCTTCCAGAAGTTTGGGAGACTGACTGTCACACAATAAACCAGTTCTATAAATATTTCTTTAAAATTTTATAATTCAATTTGCTAGTGGTGTTATGTACTAGTGATTATTGAATATCTGGGGAAAATACTTTGATAGGCAAGGATAGTATTCGACTTCGAGATCTTGCCAGTGATGAGGGCCTTTCGAATTATAGAAAATCTGTTAATGCTGTTTTGTTCAGTTTAAAATTGACAGCGAAAAAGTAGTAATAACAAAAATAAATGAACTTAAAATCGCAAAGAAAGGTCCAATATATTATAACTCTTAAGTTTTCCAAGATACTAATGTTATTGTTATCTTGGACACATACATATGATAATACATTTTACAAAGATTTCTAAAATATCCATTCATACGTGGTATGAATTTTAAAGACAGATGGCAAATATATTTTTCTTGGAAGTGAAAAAACCTGTGAATAAACATTAAACATATTGATTTTAGCATAGAACAAAGACATCACACTTGAAATACCACTTGCCGATAAAGGCTAAGCATTTACAACAAAGTTGACACATGAATAAAGATCTTACGCAAAACTGAGCAAAAACACTGCATAAGAACAATGTGAAAGCTCAAACCTCGCCTTAACGCACATCATATATGGCAACAGCCAAAACGTTGGAAACAATCTGTGTACTCTTTTGTTTTTGTTAATGTTTTAAGAAAAAAAAATTGGCCATCATCATCAATCTGCAAATCAATTCGGTGTATATCAGACGGCATTCCGTGTAATCGCCAAATGGCAAACATAATTAAGAAATATTTTGCCCAAAATTAGGCACGTATGGTGGCATCGTTAAAGAAATGAAGTCTGTAATAAAGATAATTTTGTTTGTAATTTCATACATTTTTAATACTAAATAGGCAATTCAAGCATTTCAGGTACATAACCAATGAATTTGTGTCTGGATAATGTACCGCAAAAAGATCTTTTACTGTAACAATAATAAATTAATTTCTTAGAATAGTGATATTTACATTCCTAGATCAAAGCGTCTATTAATGTTTCGAATTTCAGGTTGTAAAAAATTTTAAAATTACGAATGAACATTATAATAAACATACCCATGGTCCGAAATAACAGTTAACAAAAATATGTAAAGTATCTTATCGTTTACAGTACGTTTTAGAAGCTCTAAATGCATTATATGTACTTAACTGATGCGAAAATGATTGATCTAAGAAAGTGTTAATGACTGTGTGGTAATTCTGCCTAGATTTTGATTTTGTGCTCTTTTATGAATTTTTATTGTCATATTAATTATTATTTAGCTTAATTAATGTTCCCCCACTTTCATAATTAGTCACCATATGAGTTAATGCATTGAGTTCCTTCATTTCAAAGCTTTCTTCTTTTATTAAGATAAACCAGTCAAAAAACTAAGTAAGTCTTCACTAGATAATGGAAAACAGATAAAGATCACAAAAGAAGGGTCGTCTCAGAAGAAATGCTTCGCCTCAAATCTGAATCAGGATGAGCAGTGATCAACAGCCTATTAAGCACAATGTAATACTATTATGAACCTGATCTAAATTCATCTCTAGTTCAAAAGAGGCGATACGACATGTTCTACTTTACAGATCAACGATCTCGGACGTCAAAGAAAATACCCGAACACCTGTTAAAATAATTTGGTCAAATGCGAGTTGGACTCGTATACAAAGGGTTCCCTACCACCTTCAAGATTCTAATATTCCAGTTTCAGACAAGCAGAGAATGAGTGCATTTTCTTATATTTACCTTAATATCTTTATCAACGACTCGCTTGATTTTTATCAAAATATGTATTTACTTTTCTAATTTGGAACCCAAAATTAACATTAGAGTTTTACGTTACTAATAAACTTTTAGGGAAGCCTTTTATAATCTACTTTTTAAACCCTAGGCGCTGTAGATTGGAGCATAAAGAGGAAAATGGGTCAAGTTTTAAATAATATTTTTTTAAGTGTTAGACAAATTATTTAAAAATACAAATGAAATTTATTATTTAAAATTATTGAGAGTATAGTTTCTAAAGTAGTAATTAAGTTGATGTTTAATATTTTTGTCTATATCTTTTAAACAAATGATTTAACAATATGATACATTTGTAATTCGCATAATGAGTCGTTTATTGTATATTGTTATATACTCCGTGGGTTCAATTAAAATTTAAAAACTAATTTACACTCTGACTTTCTAGAAACTTTTATTTACATCAAATATATACAACAGCTGATTTGAATATCACAATAACGCAACATAAGCTCTTCGCGTATCACACTAACTAACTGCAGCGATGCTGGGTCCCTCCTTTTTAAAATCAGCATAGAAAACTCTCGTACAATCCTTTATCAATTCTACAGCTGCCGAGCCATTTCGAGAGCAATTTTTTGTCCTAAAAGCTATCGATGTTGTACTGGAATGAAACCAGAGCCGGCTTAGAGAAATTTCGTTACACCGCCCCCCTTTAATTCTCATCGTCCCGGTCAGAAACATCCTCTCCATGCTAGGGAGCGAGTCGATCTAAATAGACCACCTTCCACTTTGGCTTGGGGTTTCGACGGATCCGGTAGACGACGTCAATAAGCCTCTTGATCACCTCGTATGAACCATCCCAGGCGGATGTAAGCTTTGGGAATTTTCCCTTGCTTTGTTGGGGGTTGTACAGCCAGACTTTGTCTCTCTCTTGGAACCCGACTGAATTGCCAACATCGGCGTTCGGGCTAATTCGCGTATTGCCAGCTTGTTATGTCGGAGCTGGTCGGCATAATCGTTGATGTCTTGGGAAGGTTCTTCGGGGGAGCCAAAAGCCAAATCGCAGAGTAAGCTCTTTTCCGAATAGGACCCTGGCTGGAATCAGGACTGTACTATTATGTACGGCTGAGCGATATGCCAACAGGAATAGGGAAATATGCTCATCCCAATCACGCTGATTAATGCTGATGACCTTGGATAGGTGTTGTTCCAAGGTCCTGTTGAATCTTTCCACCATTCCGTCTGACTGGAATACACTCGATTCGAAGTTACGCCCCTGGTCTGAATGTAGTGCCATCGGGAAGCCAAACCTGCTGAGTTGTTATTCTACTAGCACCGTCGCTACCGTGGTTGCCTCTTGTTTGGGTATCGCATATGCATCAGGCCATTTGCTGAAGTAATCCATTGCGACCAGAATGTATTTGTTCCCGACATCGATGGCAATTCTCTTAAATGGGACGCCTACATTGTACTGTTGCATTCTGCCCTTGGTCCGGGTCTTCGGGCCCTTACTGGCTGCAGAAGTGTCACATTTCCGGCACCAAGCTCTGACGTCTTCAAAGTAATTTACCCAGTAGTATCGCTGGCGAACTTTGTCTAGGGTTTTGTTCATGCCCAGATGACCCCTGGTAATCCTATCATGTACTTCGGTCAGGATGGCTGGTACCTTTTTCTTAGGAAATACCAGGTGGGACTTGGTTTCTCGGCCATCAGTGTTTTCCCCAACTCGCTTGAGTATTCCATTCTCTACCCTTAGATAGTCCCATTGGGCCCATAACGATTTCAGCACGCCCGATGGGACGAGGTAGCTAAATGAGTATCTAGCTACCTCGTCCCATCGTGGCCTGGGTGCCCCTCTCGTTTTCAGAGACAAGATTGGTTCGATGTCTGGATCAGTCATTTGGTCCTGGATGCACTGGAAGACCTTTTGGCGAATGTATATCCGGGACCGATTACCAATGCGTTTGAAGAACTAGACAAACCACCTAGGCAGGAAGAGGACACCACGGTAGCAATTCTACTATTACGAACCACCAGGTAGACGACGCTGATTGGACCAATAACCATGACCGGCGACGCATGACCGGTTAAAGGTATAAATACGACCGACAATCAGAATTTCCTACCATTCACCTGATGACGATAGCAGATACACAGCTATTGAAACGTTGTTAGATCAACCACTTCAAGACGATGAAAATCCAAAGAAAATTCGAGGAACGAGTTACATTGTCTACCAATTTCAGACTATTATTGATGAGCTGTTAACAGAAGAATTTACAATCCTTTTCTATTTCTACTGTAAATGTCTTATTAGGGTGTAACTTATTAATAAAAGTTTTAGAATTAAATCAGCCTATAAGAAAATAAAAATAGGAGAAATGAATCCAATACATCTTTATAGGATATAACGAAATCCAGGTACAGATAAATGTAACAATTACCAACAGTACAGCAGAAGAAAGTCTCGAAGGCCGCTAGAAAAACAACAAGACACTTTGCAGTCAACAAGAACTGTTGTTATATTTTCATAAAGGATGCATCAATATAAATTTCGTTCTTCTATACATACTGAATAATAGCCTGACCCCCTTATCTATTTTACAACAAATAATAAAGTTAATTTCGTATTACGTTTTTATCTGAATACGTTTAGTTACCATATAGTCGTTTAGTTAATCGAAGTCATTATCATCATAAAGTCCTTCAACTTGAAGCACATAACCATCAGTTTAGTAACCTGGTATTTCCACTACAAATACGTAGGATATATAAAATAAATTCAACTGCAATTTAAAATCCACATCTTCTGGTCGTTCTGAATCCACGGTATCTTATAATATGTACAACTTCGAGTTATGTTATTAGTTCATTTAGCATTTTCTTCCCATAAACAAGAATCAGTGCAGATTTTTATCTATATGATGCAATATTATGAGGGACCATTTGAATATTTACGAAAAATAATCAGAACAGAATAAGCATGTGTTTAAAGTTTTTTTATAATAAATATTTGCACATTTGTTGTAAATGGAGGTGAACCAATTTTTTTTAAAAAACAGCAGACTAAGAAAATAAAAACATTTAAAACAGGAGGAAAGTTAATGTAACACTTCGCTGAAGTTTATTAATAAATTAATTTTTTGCATTTAATTTTCCGATTTGCTTGGGGATCTAATTTAGTAGAAATCTACAAACCACTATCCAAAAACTCACAAATGTTACCCTCTCCAAAGGTTAAACAAAATCCTCTAATCTACGGATGTTTATTCCATTCCTTGTTCGTGTGGGGCAGTATACATCGGTGAAACAGGTCGATCTATAAACACTCGTCTATATGAGCACAGCGTTGTTTGAAAACGGGCGTGCTTTAAAACTCTGCTGTAGCTGAACATCATCACGAAACAATCGACCAAATCCTCTTCGACAGCTCCTCTGCCGTGGCCAAATCTCCGTATTATTTCACCAGAAATTTCCGTGAGGCCACTGAAATCGCCAAAATTCCAGGAACGTATACAAAAATATCATCACAATCATAAAACAATCCAAGATAATCCCATTAAGTGCCTCCCACCATTCTTTTATCAGAAAATGTCGAGGGTCTCAATTATAGTTTCTTCGTACCCATTACTATTTTACAATTTGTGCGTCAGTGGCAAGTTTAATAAAAGTGAAGTTTCAAAAGTGTGTTGGTGAGAAAGAAGACTAAATGAATGAAATCGCCTCCAAATATTTTTTATTTGGACGCTGGGCTCGCTAATTATATTTTCGTTCGAGATTATATATGCTGTCTCTATGAATTTTCTTTTGTACCAGTGCTCTTCCTTGTGAATTGCTCTAGCCTGGTCCCAGTTGATATTATGGAGTTCGGTCCATGCGTGATTAGCTAGCCCACACTTCGTTACCTCTGCTCTTTGAGTAGCTGTGCGGTGTTCCTTAATTCTGGTGTCCAGCGGTCGCTTTGTCTCTCCAATATAAATATTGCCACATTCACACAGTAAGCTGTATATACAGTTATTTGGTATTGCCGGTGCGTCGGGCCTCGTTCTTGTTATCATGCTTCTCACCTTGTCGTTGCTTTTGAAGATAATTCTGATTACATAGCTGTGTGCAATTCTTCGTTTTTTCTCCGACAGGCCTTTAGTATACGGTAATAGTAGAGTTGCTACCGTGGTGTCCTTTTCCTGCCTAGTTGGTTTGTCCAGCTCTTCAAACGCCTTAGTAATGACCGTTTCCGGATATCCATTCGCCAAAAGGTCTTCTCTAAGTTTCACTTGTTCTTCTTTGAGGGTTTCTGGAGCAAATATTTTTGGCTCTATGGATTAGTGTTTTAATGATGCCAGTTTTCGTTGCTGATGGATGGTTGGAATTGTGGTGAAGGTATAATCCTGTATGCGTAGCCTTCCTGTAGACTGTTGTTTGGATTCCAGTCCTAGTCCTTTGAGACTTTACATCAAGGTGTCATCGACATACCTCAACCATAGCTTAGGCTGCTTCTCGAAACTCTTCAGTGCATGTTCTTCGAACCATTCCATTTAGATGTTGGCGATGGTTGGTGATAACGGGGAACCCATAGGCAATCCATCTTCTTGCATGAAGAACCGGTCCTTCTCCTGAAAGTAGCAGTTCTTGAGACAACATTCAAGCAAGTCCATGGTTGAGTCTATTGGCAGCTCTGGCCTCTCCATCAGGATTTCGTCTTCAGTAAGTGTCTTTCTCACTATGTTGAGAGATTCGTCTAGTGGTACGTTTGTGAAAAGGTTTTCAACGTCGAAACTTACTAAGCGATGTTCTGGCCCAAGTTCCATGGATCCGATGATTTCGACAAAGTGCTTTGAGTCCTTGACGTGAGACGATGTTTTGACCTCCAAAGGTTGGATGATTGGTAGAAGGAATTTTGATAGTGCTGCTGTTGGTGAGTTGCGCGAACTTGTAATCGGTCTGAGAGGCACTCCAGCCCTATATATCTGTTTCTCCTTGTTTCGGGTAGAATGTATTCAGCATGATCTCTGAGAGTGTTGTAAGTTTTCTGTTCTATTTTGGATGTTGGATCAGTAGGCAGTGGCTTGTATTCTTCGACCGTGTGAATGTGGCAATATTTATATTGGAGAGACAAAGCGACCGCTGGACACCAGAATTAAAGAACACCGCACAGCTACTCAAAGCGCAGGGTAACGAAGTATGGGCTAGCTAATCACGCATGGACCGAACACCACAATATCAACTGGGACCAGGCTAGAGCAATTCATAAGACAGCATATAAAATCTCGAACGAAAATATAATTAGCGAGCCCAGCGTCCAAATTAAAAATATTTGTACAGCTCTTTTTCGGCCTCTGCCGCTACGCATCACCGGCAACCAACCTCCAGGTACAACGACGCTGATTGGATCAGATAAGACCCAATGACGATGACCGGCGACGCATGACCGGTTAAGGCTATAATATAAATACGACCGATACTCTGAATTTCCTATCATTCACCTGATGACGATAGCAGATACACAGCTATTGAAATGTTGTGAGATCAACCACTTCAAGACGATGGAAGTCCAAGGAAACTTCGAAACGTCGGAAAACTTTGTTTATATGTCGGTTTAGGTATATAAATAAATTAATTCGAAAAAATGACATAACATAAATAAAAAAATGACAACATCATAAATTATTTGCAAAATCTAAGATAAGTTTATGAAAAACAGTTATTGAAGCGACAGGTTCTTAACGGGGGTCCACATTTACAGAAATGAAAATAGATGAGCAAGGCAACGAGTTGGGTAACTTGAGATTTCATTTGTTTGGACACCGACAGTTGAAATACCCATACAATTCAGTTCACTGTGTAAGAAACAGAGACCAGGTAAAATACATTATGAGTTTCTTCTTTTATAGAATATCAATAATATATAGAAAATAAACTAATAATTGTTGATGTTAATGATTCAACAAATTTTATTTGGGAGCTATAGAAATTTAAATTAAGAATTAAATTACACATTATGATGAATACTTGGGTCATAACACAATAGTGGCAATTATTTTAATTCTCCTGAAATTTATAACCATTACTAACGATAACACAAGGAAATAGAAACAGAGACAGAAGATAACAAGAAACGGAAAGTATAAATCGCAAGAAGCTTTCGCTTCCACCGTTCAGTCTCAAATGACTGCCGCTCTTTGTTATCTCCAGTTTCTACTCAGACTTTATTGAGGAAGCAAATAAAGACTAAACAGTCGAGGAAATGCTAGAGCTGGAAATTTATAAGAACATGGAATCCTCAGATACTGGCACAAAATAAATCGGTGTTGGTAAATATTATTAGAGTTGAAATGTCCATGTTTTAAGATGGAGTAGTTCGTGGAAAATTAGTATATAAATATTTATTGTCTATTTCTCCAACCAGTGTAGAACCTCAAATCAATTCTAAATAGTTTTTGGTTTTTTCTTTAATTGTGCCTCGTTTCCTGTGGAACAATATCTATTAAAAAATAAATTTTAAGAAATAAATTAAGGTTTGTTTCTTTTCACTCCAATTATAATGCACATAGTGTAATCCAGGGTTAGTCCCGGGATCACTGAATTACTCATCAATAATCCCGTAATCCCGGGATTGAAAAAAATTCTTGTGATTGTTTGCTCTAATTGCACAGTACGTTAAATAAAAAAGGACGCAAATAAACTAATAAGATAAAACAAGCCGGAACACAAAAAAGACAATTTATTAAGAGTAGCATTAACTGAAGAATATTACTAAAGTTGTACAAAAACTAACAGCATTAATATTTCCCAGGATTATCCATCGGCATATTTTATATACTGAATATAACAGAAAAAAAAAGAAATAATACTCATTTAGAATAGACTTAATGACCGAACATGATCCTCTGTTTTCAATAAAAACATGAAAATGTTGACAGCGATCGGTGAAGCATTTTAATGAAGAAACTTATATGTAAGTCGTCTACTTTTACTTCTTATATTAAAGCGATACGTATTTATAAGAATTTAATATATTCTGTGTGTCTGGTAGTCACAGGTGTGAGGATGCGTTCGCCAAAGGCAGATCTGAAGACGATGACCTTCCAAAGAACTTCAATATGCAAATTTGGAATTGATGTACCTAAGCGCTCATGTTGCAAATTGATAGCCAACGAACGTCGGAAAATGTGATATATGTTAGGGTTAGTCAACAGGTAGAAATTTAGTTGCCCAAAATTATTAAGGAAAAATAATTAACAAGAATTTGGAACTTTGGGAGATGAATAAGGTAAACAAACTGTAGAGTAACGAATGTAAACAAGTTGATGCAATTATAATTTTTTATATGAAAGATTTTGTTATGTTGTCCGATTTGCTTCAAACTTGACTGCGTATATATTTTTTTATTATTTAGATTAAAGTGTCTCAACTACATTATGGTCATTGACACAGTTACAGTGTTTATATATTAATAATACAATATTTGTTACTAGGGCTATGCTAAATATTTACAGTTGCTATTTACATTACATGTATTTACAGTTTTTATTTATATTTTGTGGTATAGGTTGGTGCTGCGAAGAAATTGTATTGCTTTGTCCTGCTGCTCTGGTATACTAAGGATTTCCCCGAGAGTGTTCTCGAGGTTATGTTCTCTGCGTTCATCTCTGTACTGTGGGCATTCTACTAGAATGTGTTCAACAGTGAGTGGGCTGCTTGGGTCACAGTGCTGACATGTTGGTGGATTGTCCTTGGTCATCAGGAAGCTGTGTGTAAGGTGCGTGTGACCAATTCTTAGCCTTCGAATTTTTATTTTGTCGGACCTTTTCATTTTGGGGGCTTTCGCGGCGTTTACAAGTGGTTGGATGTTACTCAGTTTGGTGTTTGACCTGTTCCAGATTTCCTGCCATTTTTGTAGACTGTTCTCATTTATAACTTTTCTGAGGTCTCTGAGAATACATAGGTTAATCTTTGTAGTGCTCCTTGATATAGCTTCTTTGGCTGCTTTGTCGGCTAACTCATTTCCTTTTATGCCTATATGTGATGGTATCCATATAATGACTATTTGAGTTCCTCGAGATTTTAGTTGATGGATGGTTTTGTGAATTTCTTGTACCAGAGGATGGTTTGTATAGATATCTTTTAAAGAGTATACTGCGGATAAGGAGTCGGTGCATATTGCTACTTTCTGGTTGTTTCGTTCAATTGTCTTCGATGCTTTTAATATGCTGTACAGCTCTGCTGTATGTATGCTACAGTGGTTTTCCAATTTACTCTGTTAAAGGCATGTTTGAGTGTTGACAACCGAGCATCCCACTCCCTGGTTGTTCTTGGCAGCATCTGTATAAAGGGTGGTATCGGGTTGAATTGGTTGAGGATTTGGAGGAAGGTATTTTTCAGGATAGTAGGTTCGGTATCGTGTTTGCTGTGTTCTGTTAGAGTTGTGTTGAAGGTGGGCAACATGAGAGTCCATGGTGGGATATCAGAAGTTGTGATTGGAGTTATTTGTTGTAGGTCTATGTTTTCCATCAAAGGTTGAACGTTTTGGAGTATTGGATTCGACGGCTGTGATGGGGACAGCGTAATTGAATATAATTTATAATTAAAATATCCAGATATTTTTTTAAACAACTCTCAAAGGGGATAATATGAAGTTGTAAAGATAATTTAGAAAAAGTGTATTCATGGAACTAACATTTGACAGATTGGCAGTTGATAGATAGCCAAAACAGAATTTTTTAAAAATTCACATTTTAAGATCAAACTGGCGGTGGCGAAGAGCTAAAATTTGTATGAAATATTTTAGGCCAAAGTGTGATTTGGTTGAAATTTTGCAGAAATGTTTTTGATTACAAACGCACTTTTATTTTCTAACTAAACTTAAAGGGGGTGAAATGAAGTAGCAAAGTTGATATGAAAAACTCATACTATTACATGTATATAATTCAGCTCTGTCCGTTAGTGGCCGTTGATAAAATCCATCACACAAAATTTTGCCGTTTGAGACCACTCCCTCCCCCTTCTTCACGCTGCGTCACCCTCTCTGCGACCCCACTGTAAATATTACGTCACAAATGCTAGGTAATATACATCTACAATAAAGATCTTGCAGTATCCTCTTTTTTTTGGACGCTAGCATTAACTTCATCCCCGAATATGCATAGTAGATCTCGAGCTCAACGATGAACCACCTCCGTTTTGGGAATAAATTTGTACATTTTTTGTTAGTTATAAATACGTTTTGGTATAACTCACTTAACATAGAAGTCATTTTTTCAAAAATCTTATCTGTTAAATTGAAGCTGACGTATACTGAGTAGTAGACTTAATAATGAGCATAAAATCACAGAATAATCCTATTCTGTGATGAAATTAATAATAATGAAATAATGAAATAAATATGTAAAAATACATATTGTAGAACCTTTAATCTTTTCTAAGATAAAATTGTTGCAATACTAACCTTTGTATACATTTCAAAATTAGCCACCCAAAATAACATTTAAAATATCTTTAAAAGAAACAAAGACAAAAACACGGTCGGTCACCAGTGGAGTTTCAACCCCTAAGCGGGGGTGAATATCACTTCTACAAGTTTAAATTCAAATGGGTATCATGTAATGCCTCTTTATAAAGGTATCTTTTTTGCCAATCTTTTGATTTCATATTTTAAAATCAGATTATTTTTTACAGAATAATGACCTAGAAACCGTCAAAAAAATTATTAGTAGTAGTGGTTTCGTTGTATACTGACCATCAAATTTCGAAAATGGTTAGGTTAGGTTTACAAGAAAGAATTGAAATAATATGTATGTATGGAGAAGAACAAGGCTGTGTACGCAGAACTGCTATGTTCTTCATCAGAGACATCCCGATAAAGATATCGGGCATAAGTATGCGTTGGCTTTAGTTCGTAAATTTCAGGAAACTGAAAGTGTGTGCATGAAAATTGTGACGAATCGTAGAGTGTTAACTGAAGCTGCACAGGTTGAGATTTTAGGTCATTTTGCCATGGACTTCAAACATCAATACCAAAAGTCAATTTAACAAATATTTCCCTCGGCTCTATGTATAAACCGTTACGCCTAAATAAATTTTTTCCCTACAAATACAGCTTTTACATCAAGTTTGCTGAGAATGATTATGACAGAAGGTTTGAATTCTGAGAATTACTGACTCAAGTGCCAATGCAGACCCTAATTTTATTAAAAATATTTATTTTTCTGACGAAGTAGAGTTTTTTTAAATGGATTTGTCAATAAATATGATTGTGCCCTTATAACCGAATCTTCGTTTCCTAAAGATTCGGTTATAAGATAAAGACGGAACTTTATTGCTAGACGCAGAAAACCTATTTTTTTAACAGGACGGATACCTCTACATTATGCCTTGCCTGTACGAAATTGGATTAATGAGACATTTCCACATAAATGGATTGGAAGAACGGGCGCTATAGAATGGCCAGCAAGATCACCCGACCTAACGCCCCTTAACTTTTTTATGGGGACATCCAAAAACTGTGGTGTACAAAACTCAACCTTGCGTTATTTCGGAACTTTGACTTAGAATACTGAAGTAGTGACAGTGGATTACACTAGAGACCCTTCAAAAAGTGCAGGAGGAATTCGAGCTGCAACTTTACCATTGTATTACCATCAATGGCGGGCATTATGAACATCTAAAACCAGGTAATTCTAATGGTAATACAAAATTAATAATGTAAATACAGTGTAAATAATAATTATTATAATTTGAAATAGTACAATGGCATTGCTCTGTAAAAAATAATCTGATTTTAAAATGATTTGTGTGAAAATATTGGAAAAATAGACCTTTAAAAAGATATATCTCTTTGTATTTATACTTTTAGAGGTGATGTTTACCCCTACTTAGGGGTTGAAACTACAGGGTGACCGATTTAAAGATATTTTAAAAGTTATTTTGGGTGGCTAATTTTGAAGTGAAAGCCCTGCTTTTAAATACCTATCATTTATATATCAGAATCGATAATTTTTTAAACCAAAAAAAATTATAGTAGGAAGAAACCCGTTGGAAAAGGAAGGGAATACAAGAACTATAAGGTCGGGACGGTGGGGATTTAAGGGTAAAAAACAGTTAATCTCGATTTCCAGCAAAACTACAAGTAATATGGGAAAAAGTTTAATGGCAAAGTACTAGGTAAAAAAATATCTACAACTTTTGTGTTTACATTTTTTCCACATAGCCTCAAAATTTATGTGAAAAATTAAAAAAAAAACATTTTTTTGATTTTTTATTTTACTTTCCCAAAAAATTGATTTTTTTCACAAAATTTGGTGAACACTTACCTTTTTATGTCTCAAACACACTGTATTTTTTTTATTTAAAATATTTATTTTTTTACTTTATTTTGAGTTAATATCGAAAAAGCACCCTAATTTTCAATCGAAAATTCTCAAATCAAAATAGGTGTTTTTTTTTAAAGTCGATGGGTTTTTTGTTTGTTGAAATCTCTAGTGCCTGATGGTGTGAAAAAATATATACATTACTATGATAAATGTTCTCATAAAATGCAAAGAAACGAAAGAAACTCGAATCCGAAAATTAAGTAATAAGACCCAGACCCCTCTAGCCCATTCCTCAGTTCTCTATGAACTACCTTTTGAAGGGTTAAAATTTTCCGTAGGTCATTCAGGTATGTAAGTATAATCTTAAAATAGCAATAAATAGGCATCTACCCTACCTGCTATAATTTAAAGAATACTCAATAACTTTCTCAAAATATTGGAGATGTCTTACTAAATATTAACTTTATTAACTTAATTTTCTGAGAACATTTATCATAGTAATGTAAATATTTTTTACACCATCAGAAAGTAGAGATTTCAACGAACAAAGAGCCCATCGACTTTTAAAAAAACACGATATTTTGATGTGAGAATTTTCGATTGAAAATTAGGGTGCTTGTTCGATGTTAAGTCAAAATAAGGTAAAAAAATAAATATTTTAAATAAAAGAGACATAAAAAGGTAAGTTTTCACCAAATTTCGTGAAAAAAAACAATTTTTTGGGGAAAAAAATAAAAAATCAAAAAAAGGTTTTTTTGAAATTTTCCCATAAATTTTAAGGCTATGTTAACAATATTTCAAACCAAAAGTTGTAGATTTTTTATTATCTACCACTTTGCTAGTTAACTTTTTTCCGTAGGACTTTTGGTTTTGCCAGAAATCAAGATAAACCCTTTTTTACCCTTAGACCCTTCAACCTCCTTGTCACAGCCCTTCACACCAACTGAGAACCCCCCTATATGCGAAAGTTCTTTATGAATGACACCTTTACGCCGTTTATGCAGTCGACCAAAATTATCGTAACAAGTTTGGTATTACATTTATTTTTTTTTGGGCAATAACACCACAATAGAAATAAAACGACGTATATTGCAGGAATACCAAACGTTTCAAAGTCTATTCTGACTTCGTTGTCAATGGCTTTATAATGTCAATTTTAAATGTCATAAATCAAATTTTCATAATGCAATCTGCATCAATAAATATAAAGCCATTGACAACGAAGTCAGAATAGACTTTGAAACGTTTGGTATTCCTGCAATATACGTCGTTTTATTTCTATTGTGGTGTTATTGCCCAAAAAAGCATAAAAGTAATCAAGAATATGCTACAAACAACGTTTAGAAGACAAAAAGTTTGGTATTACTCACATAAAAACATCATTTTTATTAAAGTAATCTTTCGTTCTTTAACAATTCGATAGATGGCACTGATCAACTTTTACAACAAACTAATAGATATCAGAAGTGGTACATGTTCCAAATGGAAGGACATTCAACATAGTATATATTAACAATATACTGCAATAATGCTCTATTCTGTGCCTATAAGGCAGGACCTATAACCCTGCAGTTAATTTTTTTCTCTACTTCTATCAATCAGTAACCAGATACTGATACTGTTTTTATTCCTCACATTTTACTTAAGAATGACTTCTCTTCTTATACCATTTCCTTCCCACGATTTATCCAACATCCTGCTGGGTTGTCCTGATAACATAGATACTTCATTAAGCACTTCACCCTGGGATATTATTACCACGTCAAAACCAATTAAATGTTTGACTGAGACGATAATGAAACTTTTATTTCCAATTTTATTTATTTTATCAAGTTTCACTACACTCTGGAGATACTCAGGAAACATGTACGTATCAATACAAAAAATAAACACAAGTATTTAATTTGGTTGAGAGGTTGTAAGTTCACATATCGCCTAGAACAGAAGAAATGTTTCAGTCTTTTAAAGAAATTGAATTCATAGGAAACACTTCTTGTTTCTTTGTCAGGTTGTACGAAACATCCATGTTACATTTGACAAAGAGCTATTCAACGACAATAAACAGAATCGTGATCAGAAATGATTGGACAAATAACTTGTGATAGCATTAGCAAAAAAGAAAGTATCTGAAGTAACATTTAATCAAAGTATGTTTTCAGAAAACTAATCAAGAGCACAGACTTTGAGTATATAATGGCAAAAATGGATAAAACTCGCTGGATCTCTCTCTTTGATGTTATATTTGACAAATAGATAACAAAGTAGAAAATATTCAACGTAAATAATTAAATTTGCGCCTATAAAATTAAATATACACAAGTTTGATAGATCAAGAGAGAATTGTACTCGCTCCATATCATAATTCATATGACAAATAAATTTTTATTGCACTACCAAAAAAAAAATTTTTTTGTAATTTCTAAGAACACAAACATGGAGAATATAATCACAAAAATGGACAAACCTTGCTAGATCTCCCTTAAAATTTTCTCTTTTTATATTCGCACATTAATCTTTCTCCAAAGGATCTATGGGATTACAATGACAAACAATGGGAACAGTTCCATCAAGATGTAAAAGAGATCGCTGAGAGATATCAAGGCAGTTGGGTCTTCAATATGATGGCGGATCATTGTTAAATGACCCTTACAGATGAAGTAGGTAAAGTTTACAAATGGAATCAAGCGAAACGACGTTTTTTCTCAAGCAACAGCCCTGTTATTGATACCGAAAAAATTAGTAGTTTTTATGTTACTTAAGAATAATGGAATGATTAGAACTTTATTAAGATATCTGTAAATAAGTAAACAAAAAAATTAATAATGCCTTTATTAAATATTTACTTTTTACAACTTTTGAAGAAATATAACTCAACGTTCGGAGAAAAAAATTAATCGAGTTCAATATTTTTAGACCTGCATTCTTGCTTTATATTTGGCATCAAGAAAAAGTTATGAATGGAATGACAATAACTAAAGTCAGAGAAGACTACAGTTTCTAACAGATTTTTGTTTAGATTACTATTCAAAAAACGTCTACTATTGTACAAAAATGTTAAGGACGAGGAATATTTTACGCAGTCTTTAAATCTTATCTCCCTGACTAATAAGATTGCGATAGTACCTTGTAATATGTCATACAGGGTAATTAAATTTCAAATAAATTTTTAATTTTAAATTCTTTGCAGAAAATTTTCGTTTTAGACAATACTAGCCGTTACCCGCGGTTTCACCCGCTTATGAAATGTAGAATTGTTTGGAAAGAAATAGCTTATGAAACATATGGGCTATCCAATATAACAATTTTTTCTAACTTTGTTGAACCACCTAACATAACTATAAATCTACCAATCCAGAAAACATTTCACCCAAACTGCAAGTGTTCATGGGCCAGCAGCATATACAGGATACTATAGGGTGAAGCAGAGTTAATTATACAAGCTGGCTCCAAAAAATGTTGAATGAAATTGTTATACAGTGTTGGGGAAATGTGTAGAACCAAGTAAATATCTCTGGAATTATTACAGAGATCAAAATGAAATTTGGAAGGTGGATACTGCAGTAGATTGCCTATTTGTTTCCAAATTTTTTTAAAATTTTGAACTTCCTGTTTTACAGGAAGTAATGTCGATTTTAAAATTTGCAATTAAAATTATTAAAATAGTATTTTAGTTTTTGATGAAACATTTTATTGCGAATACAAAAATATCGTTTGATATTGTTTACTTCAATACCTACCGAGATATTAACAGAAAAGTAACTAAGGAAAGGAAAAATTCGATGGTAGCTAAACTCGGTTCAGATTTCATTTACGCACGATATAAACAAACCGCTCGGTAAGGATTTGTATTTCTATTGGCCAATCGGTGGCATTATACCCTCACAGCCAGCAGCAGTGCTTGTTCCATAGTCGAATACACGTGCGTTTGTTTAAATCTGAATCAAGTTTAGTAGTCCATGAAATTCATTGCAGAAGTGACAGTAGTTGTCAAAATAAGTTATTAGCTTTTTTTATTTGAACGTAAAAAAATTTTATTTTTCTAATTTGATCGTAAAATGGCCGAATTAAGTAAAAGAGAGAGAATAGAAATATTAATGATGATTGGGTATGGAGAGAGGAAAAGGACGCATCAAGAAGTTTGTGACCTTTTTAACATTGTTCATCCGAATACACAAATATCCCGTTCAGTAGTGACGGAAACTTTACGAAGGTACAGCAAAAGTGGAACAGTTAGCAATTTACCAAAAAGTGGACGGTTAAAAAGTGCAAGTAATGAAGGTGTAGCTCAAAATGTTGCTATATCTTTGGAAGAAAATCCTCACTTATCCACTACCGACCTCGCCAATATGCATGGAATTAGCCGTCGTCAGTAGGAAGGATATTAAGGCGAGAAAAATATCATCCATACAAAATTCGCCTCGTTCAAGAACTCTCCGAAAACGATTTCGACAGACGTTTGCAATTTTGTGAAACGACGATGGATATTTGTAACCGTGATAATAATTTTATCAGAAATGTGGTGTTTTCAGACGAGGCTACATTTTGTTATTGTAGCAATCCTAATTGGGTACAAGAGGCTCATACACAACATCAACAAAAATTGAACGTTTGGGCCGGCATTTATAACAACAGAATCGTGGGACCCTTCTTCCTACAAGAAACTTTAAACGGAGATAAGCATTTACAGCTCTTGGAGAGACAAGTTATTCCGGCATTGGAGGTAAATGGACAATTACCAAATAATATCTGGTTTCAGCAGGATGGAGCACCACCCCATTACGCTCGCATTGTTCGAGATCATTTAGATAGGACATTTCATCACAGATGGATTGGAAGAAGGGGTACTTATGAATGGCCTGCACGAAGTCCCGACCTTAATCCACGAGACTATTTTCTGTGCGGTTACTTAAAGTTTAAGGTTTATGTTGATAGACCAAATAATTTGCAAGAATTAGCTGCAAGAATAACTCAAGACATCCAGAGAATTACACCAGAAGTAATAGGTAATGTTACTAGAGAATTTAAAAACCGACTTGCTTAATATCAAGAAGTAAACGGTGCTCAGTTTGAACATCTAATACATTAAGTTTAGTTAAGTTAAGTTTCAATGTTTTGAAAATCACTTAGATTTAGTTAATAATTATGATTATGTATTTCTTTAATGAATATTAGATTTTTCCTTTCCTTAATTACTTTCCTGTTAATATCCCGGCAGGTATTGAAGGAAACAATATCAAACCTGATATTTTTGTATTCGCAATAAAATGTTTCATCAGAAACTAAAATACTATACAGAGTGTTTAATTGCAAATTTTAAAATCGACATTACTTCCGGTAAAACAGGAAGTTCAAAATTGTAAGAAAATTTGGAAACAAATAAACAATCCAGTATTCACCTTCCATATTTCATTTTGAAATCTCTAATAATTCCAGAGATATTTGCTTCGTTCCACACATTTGCCCATCACTGTATAATGATAACAATTTCACCTTTTTTCAAGATTGTATAAATCCATGTAATTATATTGCGCTCTAAGTTTTACCAATCCTATATATGGAACACTCTGTAAAATTACACTTGATAAATAAGTTAGATTTTTTAAAATCGCATCATGTTACATTGGCATATTCCGATTTTTAAATAAAGGCTAAGCTGATGCAAGTATCTAATATTTGGTGCATGCGGTGGGAGCAATTGACTAATTATTACCGAACATGGTATGTAGTAGTTTTTCCCTATATCTACCGTTTCTCTCAATGTAGAGAGATAAAATGTGTACCAGATATTAAGTGAAACTATAGGCTTTGCAACAAAACAAGATTAAGCAAGAACAGTTCCGTAGTTATTACGTGATGATGTAACAAACAAACAAACAAACAAACAAACAGACAACTACAATTTTATAATAGTGAAGAAGATACGTGAACGTAGGACTCAGGGGCGGATCCCGACATGAGCTTCCAGATGGGCGATTTCATGCTCCAGGCGGGGCGATCCTGTACTAAATTTACCTATATATAATTTTAAACTCAAATTATTTGGACTATTACATTAAATATACTTACTCTGACGTTTAAACTCATAGAAATGACCTTCTTCTAGGCTCTTGGAGTTAAAATTACCTCATTTTAACAGTGAATTATCTAATTTTGAGGCTCTCAGAGGGGGCCATCGCCCCCATCGCTCCCCCCACCCTTTGGATCTGCCCATGAGGAGTATACGAAGTATAAATAGATCCTCAGTTAAATTTAATACACAGTAAACCGAACCAGTAAATATATGTATTGCTTAGAATTGTAAACAGATGTCTAAAATTTGTAAAATATTTTCGACAAATAGAAATGTACCAGGATGTGACGAAGTATGTTTAATTACATTAATTACCCCCAATCATTAATACTATTTTATATATGTTCTAGAAAAACTCCCTGGTTGAAGAAAAACAAAAGGTATCAATAATGAGAGATACTATCCCTGCCAAAGCGGTAATGACATTGGTGATCAATCAATGAAACTAAGAAGAGTCTAAATTGGAACGCATGAGGGTATAAAGTAGACTCAAGAGGTGTCGAAATCGTGACTCAGTAAAGCCAAATTTGAATAAGGAGGATTCTAATGTGAAACTCCTGAGTAGCATTTTTGAAAAAAAAAACTGATATAATGTCTAGAATCGAGAAAGCAAGTGCAACATACACTGAAATTGCTAAACCATTTGGAAACCATTGTCTCAATCTAAAAACAAAAATCAAAAGTGTTACGCTGCTACGTATTTCCAATTCTTATAAATGCAGCGAAGACATGTTCACTCACATCAAAAAAACAATAGAAGCATTGAGGTGTGACTGTACAGGAGTATCCTAAAGGTAACCTGGAGCCAACAGGTTACTAAGGCGGATGTGTTCAATAGAATGTGCAAGAACAAAGAAATCCTCAATATGAAATACTCAATACTATCAAATACGAACACTAGAATACCTGGGCCATGTCATGAGAAATAAACAACTTGTTCTTCAAGGTAAAGTACTGGGCTGAAGAGGTCCGGGAAAAAGAAAAATCTCTTGGTAGATAAATATACGGTATTTCGTATAGAATGAAAACAATGGAACTATTTCACACTGTCGTTAATAAAGTAAAGATAACCATGTCGGTTGCTAATATCCGCTGAAGGATTGTCACTCATATAGAAGGCAGCAAAAAAACCACAAATGGACATCCTTGTAATCACCTAGAATCAAACAACTTGACAGAAAGCGTCTTCAGATTGATGCCTATAAACTGAAAAATATAAGAAACTAGATTATGTCCGTAGCGTGATGTTCTATAGCTTATCCACTTCTCCACAAAATAAGTTTTCAGCGCGTTTAACCAAGCAAACTCTTCAGCTTCATGATAATAAAGTTATGGATCAGGCCGAATTAAAATAAGACCACAGGCACAAGATAAGTTCAATCACGGCGATGTTGAAGGGTGTTATTATCAAAATAACAAAATCAAATGTATTTTCTGTTACTCTTGCCTTATCTAAATTTTAATTAGTGAAACAATTTTTAAGGCCGGTTCTTTAGTTCCAGAGACTTACCCCTACAAACAAACATAAAATGTTTACCTCGTTATATATAATTACATATTCTGAATTTCTGACACAAATATTAATATTACAGCAAAAAACCGAAACTCGTATCTACCTTTGAATTCGTCTTTCTGTAAGGCTCTAATTACTCCAGTCATTATATACATTTGGAAATGAAAATGAACCGAAAAAGTTAAATTTTTGATATGACTGCGGGTTTTTCGCCATCGTGAAACAGGGGTAAATTGGTTTTCTGACAATAGCTCGGCTCACGATATACGAAAATGTTTTACAGAGCATTTTTGTGATAAAATAATTTGGTCAAATGCGAGTTAGACTCGCATACTAAGGGTTCCGTACCACCTCCAAGATTCGCAGTATTTAGTTTTCTAATTTGGCCCCCAACAATTAATATTAGAGTTTTATTTTACTAATAAACTTTCAGAGAAGCCTTTTATAATCTACTGTCTGAATTTTGAGGCTCTATAGATTGGAAGATAAAGGGCAAAATATGTCAAGTTTTAAATTATAAATTATTTAAAAATACAAATAAAATATATTTTTCAAAATTTAAATAGTGTAGTTTCTAAAATGGGAATTAAGTCGATGTTTAATATCTTTGCTAATATCTTTTAAACAAATGATTTAAAAAGTATGATATATTTGTAATTCACATAATGAGCCTTTTATTTGATATATTACATGATGCGTTTGAAAATTGAATTTTTATTTTCCATTTAATCGTATAATTTGTCCCTAAATTTACTAAGGAGGTTTTCTAATAATTATTCTTATAAATTTCAAATGAGTCCCAGTACCCCTAATTATTTCGAAATTTTAGGTAGTATGGTTTCGGAAATAAAGCGAGAAATGAGAATTTTTTATATCTTTATGTTAATATCTTGTAAACAATTAATTTTCAAAATATGAAAAACATATATTTGTATTCCTGATGATGAGCCCCTTCATTTGATATATTGAATGACACGTTAAAAAAATATTTTTTATTTTCCGTTTATTTCTATAATTTGGCCCCCATAATATTAATATTAAAGATTTCTTCGTATTTTTCCTGTAAATAAAAGAATTAGGTCTTATAGTTTGGGGAATAAAGGGCAGAATGGGAAATTTTTTAATATATTTTTTTATTTTAAAAAAATTAAAAAAATATATTTGTATTAGTCATAATGAGCCCTGTAATTTGATGTATTACATGATACGTTAGAAACAAGTTTAATTTTTTATTTTCCATTTAATTGTATAATTTGCCCCCCAAAATGAATATTAGGGGTTTCTCCTTATTTTTTCAGTAAAGTTCAGGTGAGGCGCTATACCTCTATTTTTTTCAAAATTTTACAGCTTATGGTTTCGGAGATGAGGGGGGGAATGGGTAAAAATTTTTATATTTTTGTTACTATCTTTTAATTAATTTAATTTAAAAATATGAAAAAAAATACATTTGTTTTCGTCATAATGAGCCCTTTCATTTGATATATAACATGATGCGTTAAAAACAATTTTATTTTTATATTTTCCATTTAATTCTGTAATTTGCCCCCCAAATTTAAAAGTAGAGGTTTCCCCTTATTTTTCCAGTAAACTTCAGGTCAGGCTCTATACCCTTATTTTTTTCAAAACTTTACGGTTTATAGTTTTATTTATAGTTTTTTTAGTTTTTTCCCCCAGAAGTACCCCTTAAATCAAAATTCCTTTTTTGCGATATGAACTCCTGATCGGGTCACCAAACTATACCTTCATACCAAATTTCAACCTCTTCCCTTCAGTAGTTTAGGAGAAAATTGCTTTGATGTGACAGAGGCAGAAATCCTGAGTGATATTATAAGGGTATCCGTAGGTAACCCTAAAAATACAAACACATACCTGAAAATGGATAAAATGTTTTTCAAGAAACATTTTTGATGCAAAAAATAAATGCATATGGAATGTAAAGACACATATGGAGTTTTTTTAAATGAACAATTTTTGTGTGCTCAACACAACAAACGGTGAAACTTTTTCCAAGTTGAAAGGCTTCGTCTTGGTCGACAATTTCAAGTTACACTTTTCCCGACACCCCCCACGTCATATTAAAAATTTAACTTTCTCTGTTCATTTGCATCTCTAAGCCGTTTTTCACGACGAAATGACTGGATAAAATGTATAAAGCAAAAATTATCACCAACAATTCAGAAGGGCCCTTTGAAGATTCGTATTTCCATCACTTGACGGGTTTTGATATCAGCCGAACTCTCAATAGAAGACAAATCCCAGAATGTTAATTATATTAGTCGGCTTTTCCACAATAACAGGATTACTCAAAAAACTAATGATACCTAATATCTTCTAAATCTTACAATATAATAGTTAGCCGTAATGGAAATGAGACTGAAGATCACTGCAGCATTTCCTCCAATGCAGTTTACTTAATCCCCGAGAAAATAAATACAGTACTGACCTACTTCTTTAAATCTAATACGTTGCAAGAGCTTTGCATCAATCTAAACTTCGTCCAGAAAATTAACGATGCATCATTAAGTTTCTGCGAGTAATTAATGTTGATTTTAATGTGCACGTTGTTTTAATTGCAACGAAACAAATTGTTGAAGAATAAGTTAAATTAATACCCATTATCCTCGCACACATAGACACCAGCAAAATTCTGGGAGCGCATCTGCATCTATTCATTTTACAATTTTACTATATAACTGTATAGAAAACTACTTATTATGTTTTATACGGGGTCAATACTCAAAATCTGCAATATACCATTATTTTTAAATGGCACACCCTGTGTATTATATCACAGATACATATAGTGTTATTTAACCCACACAAGTGTTCTCCAAACTTAAATGTTCTATATATGTAGATTACTCCAATAAAAGCATCAAAAGCTGTTAAAATTTACAGAGCCTGAAATTAATATTTAATATTAATATTTAAAAAATCTTTATTTACTTTAAACCGAAAGCAAATCAAAAACTTTTATAAAGTTTGTAACAGTATTGAGTATTGCTATAATTATATCCTATGTCTTTAACTTAACTCACTACATTTTTAAAGCTATATCCGAAGAATATACGTTAAATACAATTAAAAGTAAACATCAGAATTTTAACAAAACTGCAGAATATTTAAAGGGTAATAAAAGAATACAATATTAATAACAAATGGTAATAATGGTAATAATGAAACACCTCCATAACTGGAAAGTACCAGGACCAGATGGTGTGCAGAATTACTAGATAAAGAAACTTTACGCCACCCACGAGAAATTAACAGAACTTATTAATGACATAATTATACATCCACACAAGATGCCTAGTTTCCTTACGCATGGTGCTATATAACTCTTACCAAAGGATAACCTATGTACACAGGACTCAGCAAAATACCTAACAATCACTTGGCTCCCAACATTATAGAAACATGCATTAATCATCGCCTTTTCAGACATTGTGAGCTGAACAACATAATTACCGAACAACAAAAGGGATGCGCGAAAAACTCGATGGGGTGCAAAGAACAACTAATAGTTGATTCCGTGGTCTGCAAGCAAGCCCACGCCAAACAAAGAAATTTCTACATGGCATATGTGGACTGCAAAAAGGCCTTTGATTCAGCTCCACATGATTTGCTCATTCAGATGCTGAAACTCTATAAAGTATATAATCGTATTGTTAACTTTTTAGAATATGTCATGACTACTTGGCAAATCAAAATCTTTCTGATCGAAGCCGACCGTTCGATACAAACAGACTCTATCCCAATCAAAAGGGGTATATTCCAGGGAGACTCTCTCAGCCCGCTGTGATTCTGCCTCGCCACTCTCACACAAACTGAACTCGACTAACTTTGGGGTCAGTCTCAAGCACAACAACGTACAAGCATTGAAGATAACATGGACGAATTAAAGTTGATGGCAGCTACGAAACAACAGCTGCATGATATGCTTAAAATAGTAGAAGGGTTCTCTAGTGACATCCATATGCAATTTGACCTAGACAAATGCCGAATTATTAATATAGTTAAAGGCAAAAGCAGGGACCCTACGGACTGGGAGATGGCACCTCAATTGAATCCATGGAGAAAGACCATACTTACAAATACCTGAGAATACAGCAGGCTCAACGAATTGATCACACCACCATGAAAAAGGACTTAACAATAGAGTTTTATGGAAGGGTAAGACGACTGCTGAAGACCAAACTTGGTAGTAGGAATTTGTTTCAGACAATTAACACCTACGCGTGTTCAGTGCTTTGTTACTCTTTCGGTATAGTTAACTGGTGCAAGAACGGCATTGAACAATTACAACGGAAAGTTCGAGTACTACTACCAAAAGCTCAAAATCACCATCTCGAACGTACAAAATTGACCCGGTGTGAAGGAGGAAGAGTATTAACAGATATAGGCAAGTTACGTGATCAACAAATTTCTAATTTGCGTAATCAGTTCCAGAAACTCGCAGAATTTTCTGATCTATACAGAGTCATATGTCAGGTTGATGACTCAACACCTCTGCGACTGACTGAACAACAAGTTCAAGTAAACCACCAGACAACTAATCAGAAGCTGCTCAAATGGAAAGAGAAGCCCCTTCATGGAAGACATATAAATGACGTTAGCCAGGATTATGTCGACAGTTCAGCGTCAAACTACTGGTTGATCTCTGGTCATATGTTTCCTGAAACGGAAGGCTTTATATTGGCAATCCAAGATCAAGTAATTCCAACTAAGAACTATCTAAAGTACATCGTCAAAGACCCTTCTATCAACAACGACAGATGCAGACATGGTTGTCAAACATCTGAATCTATCTAGCATATTGCAGGAGTTTGCCAAGCGTTCGCTGCAACTGAATACAAAGAACGACAGGATGCTGTGGCAAAAATACTGCACCAGGAACTAGCGCTGAAATTTGAGGTATCACATTCGGTAAGAACACTAAGAAATGTGAGGTACTGTATCTGTTAAACTATCCATCGTAGGGGCTGCCGGAAAGGCTTATTCCTAAGATGGTCAAGGGAAAAACCTAGAAAATATTTTCAAGTTTCTGAAATGGCCGCTAGTGGGCATAACTGCAATCTTGAACCAAAAGAGTTGTGTTTCTGTGAATTTTGCTATATTAACCTAACGAAAAACACCTGATGTTTAATATCGGGGATAACGTAAACCTTTTTGGTTTAAGAATTTTTGCTCTATCTCTAAAAATAAAGTGATGGGGGCTATACAAATATTTTCGTAACAAACACCGTATATCTTGGAAACAGTTAAGCCAATTTTAACAAACTTGGGCTAATTGAAAAGAGCTATTCTTTGGCTACAAATGTTATGTATTTGAAGTTTTACTAGTTTCGCATGTCGTCGCTAGAGGGTATTTGTCGCATTCCGATAGAAATGGTTAATTTATGGTTAATTTTCTCAAAAAATTAAATGCATTGGTATGATTTTTTTATTATTAAAAACAGCGACACCGCATCTCGATATTTTGTACCTAACCTAAAATTTAAGCCAAAGCGGAAAAGCCTTACATTTTTATTTTTTAAACAGATTTTTCTGGAATTCTTATAATAAGTCATGGCCCTAAAAAGGACCGATTTAAAAACGAAAGATTTTGAATGCCTCCGTAATTGCTCGAAATGCTGACCATCTATGTATTGCTGCAACCTCTCATGGGAACTCTAAGTTGTCATCATCGTAAAAAATCATCAAAGATGATAGATGGACAAAAAAGAATCTTAGTGTGGAGACCCCGTGACGATAACAGAAGCCAGAGGAGACCACCGATGAGATGTGTGGACGATATATGGGAAATAGAATACAACTGGAGGAACCGTGCGCAACACAGAAGAAGTTGGAAGCGTATAAAGGAGACTTAGGTATGTCCAGCAGTAAACGAGAGAAGCTGGAAGGTGATGTTGAATATGAGACCATGTTCTCTTGTATTTTTTTACCTCAATTTGTGGACCTCTTTAATTGAAGGACATCCCGCTCTGAGGGCAAATTAAATGGTCATGTTAAATAGTGCACAAGCTGTATGATAATTATTCACAAAAAAAATGGAAAAAAATACGACTAAATTTCCATTTTATCATTGTTAAATATCAAACATAGCACATAACAAAAAACTAATATTTTAGCTTACATTTAAACAACCGTTTAAATAGAAGTTCATCAAATCAGAGATCAAATTTTTGTGAAATCACTGTGAAAATGACGAATCGCTTTATCACGCTTTTTCATTTCAGTTTATGTAACAAGATAAAGACTTAAACGTGTTCTCTGAAAAAAAACGAGAATGGCGTGATAAAACTCTGGCAAGCAAACACGCTACCCCCTGAAATAAAAATTCGTTTGTTATTATTATCGCGCTGATAAATTGTATTGTTATTGTGAATGTATAACATATAATCGACTCTTAAATTATTTATTACATTTAATAACAGACAATAGGTCATATTGTGGCACATATTCTATTTTGATTTATCGGTTTCAATCATTTCATTATTAGCCAGTATAATATTCAACAATTATCATAGCAATTTGTTCGGTGAGATTTTTATTAAGTGCAACAGGATTATTGCGAAAGAATAATTGTGCATTTATATACAGATAAGGGGTCAACAGGTATTATTATTTATGATTAAAATGTGCGTGGATTATGTACCAAAACCAAAAACTCAACATAAAATTATAAAATTTGCCTCTGCCACAGCAGACGTAATTAACATCATTGAAATTTTTCTTCACAAGAGTATCAGTGCTTCTTAAATTGAGGCTAAGAAATTGTATAATATGGACGCGGCATATGTGATTATCCTAAATGTTATTATAGACGACTGAAATAAACATTTAGATTCAAACCTAGAAAAAATGCTGTACTTGATTTAATTGACGAGCAACCCGATACCGGCACTAGAAAAATTGCTTTACAGCTAAATGTTGATCAAATTACGAAATTTGCCATCTTCTTCTGATGCAAAACGACAATATGGGTGCCTTATAAAAGTAACTATAAAAAATCGATAAACTTTAGTGGCCAATAGAACTTACCTATGGTTCTTCAAAGTTTTTTCTTCAATATGTCCCAGTACGCAGATAATATTTTCTTGTTTTTTTTTCAGTTCTTTGCCGTATGCCGAAAACTGCCATTGGCTTGTACGCTCGCCACTAATCTGGCAAAAATATCATTGCAAGCACGCCGATTTGGAAATGGAGCCTTGTAAACTCTTTTTGCTACTGCGGCATTCTGAAAACATTCAAAATAAACTGCAAGCATATCGACAGGTTCATCCTTAGTAAAACAGCTGTTATCTTCATATCATGTACAACGAGTCCAGGCACTATTACCTCGTGCTTTTCGTTTTGAATGCTAGATATGATTAGATAACACCCAGAATTTTTTGGGCATATTTTAATAATGTACGAAGCAAGGCTTTTCAAGGAAAATCCTCAGGCTATCGTTGAAGCTCACCGTTAGGAACGATTTTCTTTAAACTTGTAGATTGGAACTATTGGAGATCACCTAATTAGCCCATATGTCCTTACACACAGTTTACACTCAGATAAATACACTCAGTTTACACTTAGTTTTTAAGCGAAGAGCCGCCAGTTCTACTTGATCCGATTATTTTAGGTGTCTGAGCGGAAATGTGATTTTTTGCACGATGACGCTCCTGCCCATTTAAGTATTAGAGTACGTCGATATTGGAACGAAACATATCCATATTGCTGGAGGATCTCATTTTAGCCAGCTCCTTCACCTGATTTAAATCCGATAGACCTTTTAACTTAAGGACATTTAAAAACGTTGGTTTATAGTGGAACTCCTGTTCAAGACATAGAAAACTTAAGAAACCGCATTACTGTTTCTTGTAGAGTTATTCAAGATTCTCCTGAGATTTTTAATCGAATAGGAAGGTATATGTGTCGACATCTAGACTCTAGTTAGGTAAACTTTTTTTTAATCATTTTGAAATAAAAATAGCATATTGCATCACACAAGGATTGTTTGTTTTTACGGTACACATGGAATTTATATTTTTTTACACAAATGGCAGATACGAAAAAAATGCAAGAAATGAAAAAGATTGCAAATTCATAAAAGATTCATTTACGAATTTTGCCAATTGCCAAGAGCGTACTGAAAAAAAGTTGTAGGGGCAGAAAGAACGGGTGACCCTAAATAAAGTACCACTCTGTAGCTTTTCGTGACCGTTTTGTGATCATTAATGCTCCAAAAATAACTAAATATTCGAAAATTTTAGTAGTCAGAAAAAACCTGAAGACTCAACACATTGTACCTACATCTGTAACGAAGCGTTTGCGGACATATGATCATAGGAACTTGTCATAATATGACTCGAGGAACGAAATCTTCTCAGCGCATATATTACTCCTGATTAGTTGGTTTACATTATTATCTGTATATTCAGACAATCTCAATAAAGTAGTTTAGAATCCTATTTGCTTACTTTGTCTGGCCAGGCCGTCACTATGCAATTAGAAACAGTTTGCTTCTTCTAAGTAAGACATTTTTCGGAATAGCAAAAGAAATTTTGCCTTTACACTTTGTTTTTTATTTCCATATTCTTTTAAAAGGGAAATTGTACGTATATATTTTTCAGAAATACAGGTTATGTTTTATTGTAACGGTAGAGGATACAAAGTCGTGTACGTTGTGAAAAAGTACTCTATTTTAGGGCCCATCAGAAAGGTCGAAAAAAATTATTCAAAATATCAAAAAATGAAAAAAATATTGATATTAAATTTAAAATTTTAAATAATCAGACGTCGTAAATTCATCATTGTGACATTTTGTTCCTTCTGGACTACAGACAGTTCTTAGCTGTGGTATTTTAATTACACCAAAAATCATATACCTTCATTTACTACTCACTAATTCACAACTAAATTGCGCTAACTACTTTTCTAAGACTACATTAAAAATTCGTGTCAATTATTCCACTAATTCGCTATCTACTGAACTCCACTCTGCATAAAGTGTCGAAAGACTATTTCATAGATAGGAGGCCACCACTAGAATAACTAAACCAATTTTAAAAACTGTCATTATTGAAATGATATAGTAGAGGTGGATGTCAGGCTATATTTTATTTGATTTAATATCTCAGAAACAGAGATATTAAATCTTTTATTTTTCGGGAACCCATAATAATCCAGGAATGAAAATTGATCCATGGATTTCTTTTGTTGAGTTGGGCCGTGTTGCATCATTTTGTGAAAATTTAGTTATGAGTTAAAGGAGAAATCAATACATGGTAAAAAGAAAATGGAGCAGGTCAAAACTTGTGTATAGACTCTTCTCCACAAATGACTCGAAATGAGGTTAACCTTTTTGGAAAACATCAGTTATCCGATCGTAGAATTGATAGATTTATTCATTTTTAGGGTTCAGTATATACAATATACGGATACCCTTATAATATCACTCCGGATTTCTGCCTCTGTTACATCACAGCAATTTTCTCCTAAACTACTGGACGGAAGAGGTTGAAATTTGGTATCAATGTATAGTTTGGAGACCCGATCAGGAGTACATATCGTAAATGAAGAAATTTTAATTTTAGGGTTACTTCTGGGGGAGAAAACTAAAAAAATCAACCTTTCCCCCCCCTGATCTCCGAAACTATTGAGCCTAAATTTTGAAAAAAATAGTATATATAGATAGTTGCGCGAACTTTACAGAAAAAATAAGCAGAAACCATTAATATTAATTTTGGCGGGCAAATTATAGAATTAAATAAAAATTTAAAAATAAAAAAAATTTCAAACGCATCAGGTAATATATCAAATGAAAGGTCCCATTCTGAGGAACACAAATAATTTTTTTCATATTTAAAAAAATCAAAAAGATATTAACGAAAATATACAAAAATTTACCCCTTATCTCCGAAACTATAAAACGTAAAGTTTTGAACAAAATTAGAGGTATAGGGTCTCACCTGAAGTTTACTGGAAAAATAAGGAAAAACCTCTACTTTTAATTTTGGGAGCAAATTACATAATTAAATGGAAAATATTAAATTAGAATTGTTTCTAACACATCATGTTATATATCAAATGAAAGGGCTCATTATGAAGAAAATAACTATATTTTTTCCATAGTTTTAAAATAAATTAATTAAAAGATATTAACAAAAATATAAAAAAAATAATCACCCCCCCCCCTTATCTCCGAAACCATAAGCTGTAAAATTTTTAAAAAAATACAGACATAGCGCCTCACTTGAAATTTATCAGAAAAATAAGGAGAAACCCCTAATATTCATATTATAGAATTAAATAGAAAATAAAAAATTATAATCGTTTCTGAAAGTTTATTAGTAAAATAAAATGTTATCTAATGTTAATTTTTGGGGGCCAAATTAGAAAATTAAATACATATGTAATCTTATAAAAATCAAGGGAATCCTGAAGCAGATAAAATAAAGTTTATTTGTGGAAAATGAAAGTGTATATTTTTTATAAATTTAAAACGCTTCCTTTAAAATATATTAGGGCAAATATAAGAAAATTCACTCATTCCCTGCTTGTCTGAAACTGGAATATTAGAATCTTGAAGTTGGTACGGAACCCTTAGTATGCGAGTCCAACTCGCACTTAACCAAACTATTTAAATGAATGGTGTCTTGGTGTGTCATATTAAGAACACAATTAGAGGGTTCAATAAAATCAATATCCGGAAATTAGTAAACAACGCAGAGGCAAAATTGAAATATATACTCTTCTGTTTATAGAGACCACTGAAATTATTTCTTATTTTGAAAAATTAACTATAATTTATACGGGAATGACATTACGATATTTATATTTTAATTTATTTTACAAATTAACAAATAACTAAAAAAGGTAGATATATTTGTTAATAATATTTCATTATTAATGCTAATATAAGAAATAGTTATAAAACTTATAATGTTGATATTGTTTACTGTTTTAAATTTTCTTAAATTATTGGTTTTCGACATTTTCAATTGTATCAATTTCAGAAACATTATTTTGTATCACAAAAAAAGCATTTGAGAAAAACAACTGTCAATATCATTGCAATATGAGTTAGTTTATAGTATTTTTTAAATGCAGAGACAAAGCCCTGCGAACATCTTGATATAGTATTTTTATAGTTTATGTAGAAGCAAGTAGTCGATTGAAGCTGAATCAAGTTTTAAGAGAAGCGTTAAAAATCAATACATCCACTCCTGTTATATGCGGAGTTATCTTTTAGCTCCATAATTTTTCAGAGTATCCTTGCTATCTCAAGGACCTTTTGACATTATGGATTAAAATGTTTACTATATTATCGATTTTCAGGAACAGATGTTACGTAAGTACTCTCATCAAAAGATTACAGCCTTATTGAAAATATAATAATTAAGGGAGAACTATTTTTAGCTACAGAAGGAAATATTGTATTTCAAGTAGTTTGATTTTGGAGTCGTTTGACTCATCATCACATGATATAGATCACATATGCGTTATGTCATCAGCGTTGACGTAAAACCGTAATAGCCGAGTTTTTTAAATATGAGCAGAGGTCACGAGTTACGTAGCTGAAGAAGTCCTCTAATCGTCTTTAAAATGACGTAATTTTTGGAATATTTATTTCTGCAGATTCAACGCAAACTGTTTGTTTATTACAATACTAAAAAACATTCAGTAAAATAAGAATGACAATATAATAACTATATTTGTGAATTCAAAGAAGAACACCGTACAAAACGAAAGCTAAAAGAGTCTGCTTTAATTTTATTGAATGAAAGCGATGTCCTTTTGAACAACCCTGTATCGGAATAGTTCATAAGGTTTTGCCTAGGTTTACACTTATTACTTTAATGAGATCTGTGGCACATCAGAATTTTTTCGACCACATTTTTATAACCTATAACAAAGTCGTACCTAGGAGGGCCACATGAAATTCTGAAGGTAACTTTCAAATTCTTCCAAAATTGAAAGAAGCTTTGTTATTTCACATGATCATTAGAATTTTTTAGAGCTACCGTGTATATGTCAAATTAACAGTAAATTGTCTTAGTTACATCAGTTTTATTGTCAATCATTTAATATCAAATTCTTAACTTAATTTGTCATTGAGAAATTTTCAATTTTTAATTTTCTTGTTCCGTTGTGTTAAGCTTTATTACCGTTGAAAACGATGTCTGATTTAGACCCTAAAACGTTTGAACTATTTGAAATATTTTGAGTTACAAGCAATTTGTGGTGTTGTTTCCACGAAATCTGGAGAAAAATAAAAATGATACAGCCATCTTTCAGAAAACAAAACTCTAAAGGTCTTAAGTCCGGAATTATTGGTAGCTAATCAATCTTCTTCTCCCAATCGACCTATCAGGAAAATTAGCATCTACGTAGTACATAGATCAATGGCGCAGGTTGTTGTTGTTTCTCCGTCCTAATATAAATAGTTGATTCAATTGTGGCAACAAGCACCCTGAAGAAATTGTACATGTCTAGAAACAGTCAATCATCAATAAAATGTGACTATTTACAGTGCCGGTCCAAACATCACTTTTTCGATGCGGTTTATAACTTGCCCAGTAACGATACGTCTGGCGGTTTTTATGACCGTGTCAAAGTTATTTTTTATTAACTCTTATACTAAATATACTTTGCTGTTTAATCTAGAGCCTTCTGAGAAGAAACATATAAATACCAAAAGCCGATGAAAGGATTCATTCTCTACAGATAAATTGTATATAGTTGTGTGAATGTAAAATTAGTGGAAACATATCCTCTGACAAAAAAAATCGCAATACCCACAAGGAGATGTTTAAACTTAATATTATTTTGGTAAAACATGCTCTACTAAGGAGTAAATGATAATAAGCTGGTAAAATCTGGAGAATGTTCTTTCATGTAAGTTTATTCAACAATTAAAATTGTAGTCGTTTTTGCAATTTTTTCTAGTTTAACAAAAAACAATATCGGTTTTTAGTAATGTTAAAATGCCTGTATTACGTGTACACCGAATGTATCGTCCGATAAGTGAATTTGAAAGAGGTCTAATACTTATGGCCGAAATTTGGCTGATGTGTGATTAGGAGAGCAAGCCCATCTTGTGCTACCTCTGACAACTGAGCATCGACTGCAACGATGATGGCCGAAGACGGGTTAGACCATATACTTAATACTGATATACTGCTAGCAGACAGGGTTGCCAGAAGCCAAATTTGAAATTTCCCCAGGTGTATTCTATTTTTCCCCAAAATACTACTATTTTTAATAACTTTTCCCCAAAAATAAGAAATAAATATTTAACTTAAAATAATAAAAAGTAACACCCTAAAATCATACCTAAAACGATGTTGTGAGTGTTTAACCTCTAACTTATGGTGATTTACCTATACCTATGTAAAGTTTTTCATGATCGGTTTTTGTATATTGTATATATTTTTAAAATAACACTAGATCAAACTGTATGTTTAATGAAATATTTAGAAAAAACAGATAAAGTACAAAGATTACAATGAAAACTTAATTAATGCTTCGATTCTCTGCGAAAGATTTTTTTATTACGTTTTGTTTGTCAGGACTCTCTTAAGTCGACTCTTGTCAAGAGTTTCTTAAACGTGATGAATAAAACTTATCGCTACAACACTACCTGAATAAACAATATTTGTACAGTACAAAATAAGAGGTGCAAACTGGTTAATTAATACCGTTGATCCTCTCAAAATGTTGGGGTATCTGAGAGAATCCAAATTTTATAACAGTAAAAACACCATTGGGGTGAAAAGGATAGAAATCAAGGTAGGTGACGACTCGGCCGGGCGCATCTAGTCGGTAGACGGCACCCTTCTTTTAATGAAAAAAAAAAATTTTAAAATGCTTATGAAAAAATCTAAATTAATTTTAATATTAAAATATAACAACATGTGCCTTTTTGTCACTATCTATGTTAGTAAATACTTGACTTTACGATTAAAAAATTTATAAATTTTATTTCTTTAGTGCGATAAAATATGTTTTAAAGTCTTATTGGAGTTCCAAAATATTGACTTTGATTAATCTCAGAACGTTTAAATTCAAGTAAATCATAAGAATTCACCTCACGGAATTACTATATATGGACGCCGAGGTTCCGTCAGTCCACTTCACTAACTCTAAAGCAAAATTGACATTTTCCCAAGATTTCCCCATCATTTTTTATTTTCCCCAAAAAATTTCCCCACAAGTTATTGATCCCCAAATTTTCCGCAAAAATATTATTTTTCCCCAAAATGGGGGAAAAATCACCCAATCTGGCAACCCTGCTAGCAGATGCTAGCAGAATCTACATGTCTATATCGTTTCACTGTACCTCGGGTCTTATGCGCATGTTCGAAAATGCCCCTATTGGCTCTTCTGTAGTTGGTTATATTTTCTCTCTGTTAGATTCTTGGCAAGGCTTGCGCAAAACGGTTTAGGTACATCAACACCCACATACTTACCATATAATCTGCTGTCTCTCTCAGTCGGTGACCCTTGGCTTACGGGCGATAGCAGTATATTAGTATTAAGTATATGGGTTAAACGACGTCGATGAGAAAGACGTCAACCCCAATTTGATGTTGAGTGACATGTACACCGAACAGTAAGTGTTATGGTATGGGATGCTATAGCACATGTCGTGGAGCTGGATGTACTCCCTTATAAAATTCTTTATTCAATAAAATGTGTACATTTTACAGAGATATATAAAAGACATTTCAGTCATCCTGTTACCCGGCTGTAGGGTTTACAATTTTATGAACAGCTAAGTTGTTCTTATGTGTCGTTAACCTAAGTATCAAAACCTATCTAAACAAACATGAGAATCCTATAACCCAAATCAGTATAATTATAATATTACAAAATAATCTATCTAAAAATAATGTCAAAATGTAAATTATAATAGTAAAAATATAAATTAAAATGACAGAAATATCAGTTAAAAAGACATAATATAGAAAACAATTGGGCGAACAACATTACAGTACGTACTAAATATATCCTAACCGCGCTACACCGGAGAAACGAGAGCTGAGTTTATCGACGATGCAGGCGAACGTTTGGAACCCGATCGCCTTATGGAATATATATTGCGGATAACAAATGAACAGAAATTTTAAAAATTACCGTGACCGTGTTGACAATTCAGAACTTTTAATAGGATAATTTATTTAAGAGGAAAGAAAATAGATGAAAATGACATAGCACACAATGTAAATTAATAAAGGTAATATTAAAGGGAAAGATTGATGAAGATCCATCCATACGGCTTTGTTGAAGAAGTTATGACAAGATAACGGACCTACGATGACGCTATGGATCAGCTACGTTTAAAAGAAAGAGAGTGGCAATTTAGAATCGTGAGAAGAGCGTCGTTATTGCCACACCAAATATCCCTAGCTCCAATAATAATAGGGTAGATTTTAACGTCAGTGGAATTCTTGATTGTCATAATTTTGTTCGTGAAGTCAGGTTCTTCATAATAATCTTTTATCAATCTAACTTTCGGCGAGCGAACGAGGACCTTCCCAGAAAGCACCTACTTCAATAATGATAGTTTGTAGGCCTTTGTTGATAATAAGGCCGGGAATTCTTAGGGTCCCAGAGTCTGCTCTAATCCTCGGCTCGACTTCAGTTTCCCACCCACTCTTTTTGGCGACATCCTCGATGATATTAACGATGTTGTTATGTCGTTTTATTCGAGTTCGGTGGGTAATGTAGCATTCCTGTAAATTATGGCAATTGGACTAGCGTTTTTTACATCCCCCGCGGCAGTTGCGTTGTTCTTTAGGTTTGTAAGGCAGGTTCATTGACGGCAATAGGTTAACGCGGAGGTGAATAGCTTTAACATAGCTATTTCTTGATCAAAGTGGGGGGAGGGTTGGCTATCCAAGAACTCGAAGCACTCGAGGAGGCACATTGTTTGATACCATTCCCAGACCAGGATTTGTCTAAATCATTTATTAAACTATTGGTTATAATGCTGGTTGTATGTAGATTGGTTAAAGACTTGATTTTACCAATATGGTGTTCGGTGAAGGATTTGGCTATAGGTGGAATGTGGGACATAATTTTTGACAATCTGGTCATAATTTCTGGAATTTTTAAGGCAAAGGGGAAAATTAATCGGGTCATGGATCCCATATTTCAACATCGGCCTTGAGTTAAACAACAAACTTAATAAAACAAATTTAAACTCCCTGGTATTTTTTATTCAAATTATACTACTAAATAGCATCTAACAAAACAATATTAAAATTAAGCATCTCCTTATTGGTGTTGTGATTTCTTTGTCAGGGGGTATAAATTTAATAACTCCGACTGAACGAACCACGCAGAAAGAGTGTAAAATAAAAACATTACAATAGTACGCAGTGCTACTTATCTCATGTTGATATGGGAATATTATTGAAAGGCATGTAAAATATCAAACTTATTATTTTCAGGATTTACCACTTTTGGGACAATTGTTTAACAAGGCTGTTGCCGACCGGACAAGGGGTGAGAACTTTGGAAAATTTAAATTTTTTGACAAAACTGTTTTTTTTTAATATTATAAGGTTTATACCCTGTATATAGATATATAAAACAATTAGCAAGATAGGAAATTAACGGAAGCAGATTAGGTAGACAGATATTTACTTTCGTTTGGCTCGAAACCAATTGCCTAGAATTTTTTATGTTAAAGTGTATTGAAAACATTAAACTAGACTCCAGTCTAGACCTTGTTAATGCAAATGGAAACATTACAAGGTTCGAGGTCCCAGTTTCAAAATATTGCATCTTTAATAATGTGCAATTATCCAGTTCTACAGAAACAATGGAAGTCCAAAGAAACTCCTTGCGTTTTTTTTTCTATCGTAAAATGTTAAGAAACTCAACATGTATAATTTAAATTTTATAGCTCACAAAATTTTATCGCTTTTGCTATAATATTCTTGAATAATATTAACGTAAATTATATCTAAAACAGAGTGAAAACGTTATGTTCACACTTTTGACGTGCTAAAAGTTGTAATAATCAAATGTGGGATTTGGTATTTTTCATAACTCTCAGCGAAATCGGAAGAAAAAATGAAATCATTTGCGAAACAAAATAACTTTCACTGCGTATTTGTTTTAATCAGATCGCAGATTGTTTCCCCTTCTTCGTTATTCGTAAAGTTCTTGAGGCACGTGAGAAATTTTCCGGTTTTCACGGAGTTTTAATAGGGATGATTGTTCGTGAGTGATATTTCTCTTTCGGTATTTTATTTTATCGAAACGGAATGCTAACAGGGAGTCGGTTAATAAAAGACCAGCATGTTCTAGGAGCAGTGAAGTGGCCTGCGAATAAGGCGTTTTTCCTTGTTTGTTTATTTACATGAAGGGTTCTATGGTTATTGGATATAACAGATTTAACACTAAATTCGAGACATTTTCTTAAGTTTTTATAGTGTTCAGGGAATTTAGATGTAATGTGTAATCTCTTTTTACATCTAAAATACTCAGGGGAAATCGTAATAAGCAACAGTTAGTGGAATTACCCCTTTTTCATACATAGAGGTTAATTATAGAAGTAACAAACCACAGTAAAAAAGCACACAATTTTATTAATAGATTACGGAATAGCAATGCAACTACCTTCTTGAGAAATGGTTAAACAGCTCCAAATTTTGACTAAAAGACGTAATAAGCCGTAAATATTATAAAAGGCAGAAGAAAATTTATTTTTGAAAAATCTAAGAAAAACAAACTCGGTAATAAAATCTGACATTTTCATTTTTTAGAATTTTTTTGTACACAGTGACACTGGCGCCCTCTAAACGAATCTAATGGATGTATCACTTATCAAAATAGGTGGAGCCACTGAATAGTTTTGAACGGACATAGGAACGGACATACATACAGGTCAAACGCCTAACCATCCTTCTGGGCTTCACCGCATCCGGGTAAAAATACATATAAGGTGAAAATATAGGTCTTGAATTATTTACATAAAAATTTAACTGTCTGAAATATTAATTAACAGAGAATCATCGCACTCATATCATTTACTAACAACACAATAAAATGAGCTATTTTCTTTGCAAGTTTTTTTCGAAAAATTGTAATTTCTTTAACAATTAAGGTAAGTGTGAAACTGTGCTCATTTTTTAATGAAACCAATGACTGTGTTTATACGTAAAAATATATATATATTAACGTGTTATTTACGAAAACCTGAGTCCGTTGTTCCCAAAAGTAACATGATCTGACTTACATAGTAATAAGAAACTATCAGAAATGTCAATAACTACAGAAACGTCAAAAATCTTAAAAACATCAAAAATATCAAAAATGTGAAATATGCCAAAAATGTCACAAATGTCAAAGATATAAAAACTGTCAAAAATGGTAAAAAAGGCCAAAAATCTTAAATAAGTCAAAAACGTCAAAAATGTCAAAAAAAGTCAAAACTGTCAAAAAGGTCAAAAATGTCATAAATGTCAAAAATGTCAAAGTTGTCTAAAATGTTTAAAATGTCTAAAATGTCAGAAATGTCAATAATGTGATTAAAGTGAAAAATGTCTAAGGCATTTGACAGGGTTGACCATGATCTCCTCATCCTAAAATTGAAAGCCTTGGGTATTAGGGAACCGGTGCTATCTTGGTTTAAAACCTTTATTAAAGGCAGATCTCACATGATGAAGATTGGTAATTCAGTCCCAAGAGAAATACTTTCCCTGTCTGGAGTGCCACAGGGGTCCCATTGGAGCCCTATCCTTTTCAGCCTCTTTATGGTTGACCTTAAAACCTGTCTACCAAATAAGAGCCCTTTCCTGAGGTTCGCTGATGACGTAAAGTTGTTCAGATCTGTTGATACCTTAAAAGATGCTTTACTTCTCCAAAAAGATATAAATCACTTTTCTTATTGGTGCAAGGTTAATAAAATGGACCTAAACATATAAAAATGTTGCCAAATATCATTTGGTAGACGATTAAAGCCCATCACCTTTCAATTCCAAATAGAAAACAATAATGTTAATAATTCTTCAGAAATCTGGGTCTGGGAAACACTTTTGATCGTAAGCTATCTTTTAGATCACATATAGAAAATATAACATCCCGTGCCCGAAAGATTCTGGGATTCATTCATAGGTCCTCCTCTGAATTTTCTATAACAACATTGAAATTATTGTACTGCACTTTAGTGACATCAATTTTAGAATATGGCTGCGTAGTCTGGTCACCAACATATCGGTCATATGTCGATCTTTTAGAGCAGGTGCAAAACAAGTTTCTACGTATTACTGCATATAAAGAGACATATATTGACTTCAATTTAAATTTTCTGTCATCCATATCAACCGTTTTCGTACATTTGAGTAGAGGATTCTTTTATACTGTTTTACATTGGATTGCTTTATATTTAACCTCAAGTTTTGTAAGTATTTTTATCATATTTTGTAAAACATATAATAATTTAACCAAAACATACTAGTATTGAACTGATGAAGAAGAGAAACTCTTCGAAAGCTCTTCATTAAAGAACAAAGAGTTAACACCTAGTTTTAATTATCCCACCTTCAGGCTGAATCCGGTTAATTATTCAACCTATATCGAACAACCAGCCGTTATTCCTGCGTATATATATATATATATATATATATATATGTACTCTGTGTAAATGGTCTTAACCGTAAATAAATAAATAAAAATAAAAAAATATATTAGTTTTTAATTAATTGAACACAAGGAGTTTATAACAATATTAAAAATGTCAAAATTATTGAACAATTTAAAAATGTCAAAAATATGAAAAATTTCAAAAATGTAACAATATTAAACATATTTATTTTTTCTGAGTTTTTTGGAAATAACACATGAACTTTATAGTCTGTATATTTTAAATAGACCAAATAGTCCAAGGTCTAAAGGGAGTTTGATTTAGACTTTGAAAAAGTTTATATGGTGTTATTCCCAAAAAAAAAACAGAATTTCCACAACTATCTTTTAGAAAACAATATTAAACATGTCACACATAACAAAAAAATCAAAAAAAGTCACAAACGTCAGAAATGTCAAACTTGTCAAAAATATAAAAACTGTCAAAAATGACAAAAATGTCAATCATGTGAAAAATGTTAGAAAATATCAAAAAATGTCAAAAAATATCACAAATCTCAAAATGTCTAAAATGTCAAAAATACTAAAAATGTCAAAAAACAACTATAGTAACATTAAAATGCAGTGTTTAAGCAGTTTCTGGGAAATAACACATTGAAAAAATATGCCATAAATATCCTTCAGAAAACAAATAAAATGCAATAAAATTGGTCGTTCGTGTTCACAACCACGACGAAGATCAAGTACATATATATACTTGGTCCTGTGGTTCAATATTTTTTCAAAAATTGGAGAATTTTGTCCAGCAAACAGGTGCATCAAGATTAACAAACAATTGTATTTGGTCGATATCGAGAAAGCGTTCGATGAAGTAAACCATAAAAATACTCTATAAGACATCAGCTTAGAGAGCAAAGACATAAGAATTAGAAAAATCCTTTAGTGGAAAAGACAAATGGGTGAGAGAAGGATGTGTATTGTGACCGATGATCTTTAATTTGTATTCAGAGTTCTACTTTCGAAAATCATTAGAGGAGGTAAAAATTAATGTTTGAACATTTTGTATACTATTCTTGATTGCCTTATAAATTTAAGTAATTGATATAAAAAAGTGTTGTTTCCTATCAAATTGCGCCTAGAACTTCTATAAAAGTTAACTAGTAATTCAGTCAATTTTTCGACATCCCAACACCACTTTGATTTAGATGAAAATTTTCGACACTTCACCCCGTATATTAAATTGGTTGCGTCAACCGCACCACAACCCTTGACGAGCATAATAAAATTTGCCTCATTAGATTACCTCTTGTGAATTGCTGATCTGATTGCCACCCAATTCGGTCGACCTGCGAGATTGGGTCGTCTCGAAGGGCTTTTATGTACAACATATCCATTTACAACAGCTACGGGTAAAACAAAAACGATGTCATGGGCGAACCGATATTTTAAGAAAAAAAGATAATCGGGTAGCAGACAACACCGTGTTTCGATAAATAATATTCGGGATATCTAAAAATAGAATAATTGCATTTGACTGTAATTGTAAAATACTCTTGATTTTTATGGTTCCACCAAATATTTGTAGGTAATTTTTTAGTTGTGTTGTTAATTTATAATAAACACATCTTTAGTAGTAATATATAGAGTTCTTCCAACGAGGTCTTTCCAAGGCGTTTGAGGAAAACTAAACATGTTAATTAAAGATTTGAACCTCGACTACTATTAGATTCCTTTTTAACGGACTTCCAAAAAGGAGGTTAACAATTCGTCCTCATGTTTTTTTTTATGTATGCTCAGTGATTATTCAAAAACGACTTCAGAAAATTTGATGATTTAAACAGCATTTTATTAAGGAATATTACAGAAAGGTACCATACAATTTTCTATAAAGTGAGATTTCCGGTTTTCCAGAAAATCATAAAAAACCGTAATTAAGGGACTACATTTCAGTGAATTTCAATAAATCTACATAGTTTTATCTAACACGGTTAAACCAATTTCAATATTTTAAATTGTATTAAAGGAGATGTTCTAGCTTGATTCCGTATAATTATTTACAACGTAAAACATAACGTTTTTCCGAAAATAGTAAAAATATTTGCAAAAACAAGGTAAACATCAATGTTAGTGTCAAATTTTCATCAAAAATATCTAAGCTTAAATGGCAAGATATGCCATAAAAGTATATCGTACAGGGTGTTTGTAACTATTTTCATTGCAGTCGAGTAAAATGGCACAAAATAATCCATTAGTGTATCGAAATGAAGAAAATAGGTGAGCGATGTTTTTTATATGGTATACGGTCGTAGGTGTTTGCGTGCATCGAAATTCAAGCAGCAAGCAATGTGCTTGTTGAAATATTGGGCGAGGTAAAATTACAGAAAGGCAGGTGGATTCAAAAAATCGTACAAAAAAATGTGATTTTGGGTGGTACATATATAGGATGGTTGAAATATAAGGTGAAATAGAATTAAAGTTATACGGGCTGGTTCAAAAAAGGTGGTATTGAGTGGCACATAAGTATTTGCATATAGAAAGTGGTTGAAATAAGAGTGAAGTAAAACTATAGTTGCACAGCGTGGATAAAAACTTAAAAAATGGTTAAATAAGCATATGCGTTTGGATTTTCGGGGGTTAAAAAAATGTTCGAAACAATTGCACATGCAGGATGATTGAAATATAAGGTGAAGTGGAATTATAGTTATACAGGATGGTTAAAAAAATATTATATAGTGTGGAACATAGGTAGTTGCCTATACCTGGCATCTTGGGCGAAGTAAAATTATAGGTATACAGGGTGATTTAAACAGTAGAAAAATAGAGGCAGTCAATACGTTGGAGAAAATTAATCCTTATACAGGCTTGAATTATAGTTGTACAGGGTGATTCAAAAAATTATAGACAAATGATTTATATTGAGTGACCAATATACAGAAACATATACAGGGTGGTTGCAATATAGTGTGAATTAGAGTATAGAAAGTGGGCCAAATAATAAAACAAATAAAAAAGTTAAAAAATGTGTGGATAATATAAAATAATACAAATTAGAGTGAGAGGGCAAGATTATAATATGCTAAAATATTCAATAGAATTGTATCTTAAATCAGATAAAAAATATGTCAGAAAATAGTGATTGATTGCACACGATTTCTAAACTGTTTTTATTTTAAGCCAGTTGAAGTCGGTTCTTTTTTAAATTTAAATTATTTATCCTTAGCTCAGATGAAGATAAATGAGAGGACACTATTTTTCGAGAGTCGAAGGCAATATAATCATGAGATGTCCAACATGAATAAAATGGCAAGGATACCAAAATTAGGAAGAAACAGTACAAAACACCAAAAATGACAGAAACGACCAATAATACCTAAACCGTCAAACATGCCTAAATCACAAAAAGAATTAATGTAAAAAAAATTAAAAATCGAAAATGTCTAAATATCTATCTCTAGTAAAATGAACATAACATACCGTGTTTGATTATTTGACAAAACGATTACTTGATCTCAAAATCCATGCAAGCGAATCAACTCGAACAAATATTTTAATTTGTCACTACAGGAAAACTACTTAATGTAACACATTTGTTATTTGTCCGATATATCTAAACTGACGAAATAACCGGTGAAACCTAGTGATATAACATTAATTTTATAAATAATATGATACATTTATTTAAAACATTAAAATATAATTATATTATTATTAAATATATTAATAGGTCAAAAGTTTTTTAATTTCACAACTGCAATATAATTGAAATTTCATTACGATTTTATTTCAAATATTTGATGAGCAGTTAAAATCTGACAGAGGCAGAACATCAGTAACTTTATTGTAGCCCATTATTTGATCGGACTTTTTTGGATTGATTCGTAAGCAGTTTTTATAACAAACTCGCTTAAAAATATTTTCGATTAGTTTTTCAATTATATTGTGTGGGTTTATATAACGAATATAACTAAATTTAAGATAATTCTTTATTTTATTTGAAATAAGCGACTTAAAATTATTCTAAATTTTAATTCAGTAGCTCGTTTATTAACAAGAGTACATTGATTCATTTATTTCTGCGTTTTTGTTTTTCGAAAAAATAAGAAAAGTTGAAATTTCCCAAAAACCATCATATTCTTGATGCAGAATTCAAAAATAAAATATATATGCAAAATAATTTATCTGGTAACTATTTTCAAAATAGTTTATCTAATATCAATATTATGGAAAAACAACAACGGCATCCCTACAAATTTGTGTTCAAAATTCTTCTTACCACATTCTGTATATTATTACCAATTTCCGAAATTAAGATAAAAAGGCAGGTGCGCTAAACACATGTAGGTACTATACATTAAAATTACAAAAATAACGACACAATAAATATATATTCAACTCATTAAATTTAACAAAAATCAAAATAAAACTTAATTATTGAAATTCCGATTAAGACACATTTTTCCATCAAGTATAGATGCAAATTAAAATAATAATATCTATCCCTAAATTGAAAATTAAGTTTTTATTTGGTTTCGAAAAATTCAAAAATCAAAGCATCAAACTTCACAAAAACGTTCTCAAAAAAACTCACTCACTTCAGTAATTAAGACAGAACAATAAAGAAACCCAAGCACGGAAACCAAGACTTTTTCCAAAAACGGGTCAAGTTTTCATAAAAATTTTAATAAAATTTCATTAATTACTGCAATTCCGGGTCAGAGCCATTTTAATTTCATCAAGTATGAAAGCAAATATAATCTCAAATAACATTACTTTCTTTGACCAAAATGATCCAGCTTCGAGAAATTCATAAATCAAAGCACAAAACTTCGCAAAAACTTTCCGAACTATCTCATAAGAACTAAAAACACTCCCTTCAATGATTGAGAATAGAATAGAACAACTAAAAAAAAGCTGCTCGCACACCAGAACTTTTCCACAAAAATTCAAAATTTCCAAAAAATATTAATAAAACTTCATTAATTATTAAAATTTCAAAATCTCAAAAATTGTAATTTCATTAAGTATATATGCAGGTAAAATCTGAAATAATATTACCTTCTATCTCCAAAATGAATATCCGTTTTGATCCAATTTCGAGAAATTCAAAAATCAAAGCACAAAACTTCACAGAAACTTTTCGAACTATCTCAAAAAACCTCAAAACACCCACTTCAGTAATTAAGACAGATAGAACAACTGAAAAAAACAAGCACGCACACCAAAACTTTTTCCAAAAAAGTTTTAAATTTTCGAAAAAATGTTACGGACGAGACGCGCCAACGAGCGAGAGTGTTGACAATATACGACCGGCGACCGAATAAGCGACGTACCCAAGAAGAGATCGCGGTGTGCCCTGAGAACGCGATGCCAGTTTGTTTCGTATGGCGCCGCCAAAGGCAACGCGATCACTGTTTAGAGTATTTGGTGCTTGCTGCTTTTCAATCGTATTCGCCATTTGACATTGAATGCTGGACGCCACTTAAGTTCTATCTCTTGAAGATCGTTTGTTTGAAGAAATTACACGTGTATATGTACCTTCGAGGACAACCTACAGGTTTAATATGATAAAATTAACATTTTTGCCAACGTCGGTTAAGTTTATTAACTCAAATCTTTAAATTTTGAATAAATTCTAGCTTCTCAAATTTTCGGAATAACTGAGACCGCCTATAATTTTACAATTAATTAACAATTTTATATTCTTCCATTAATAAATCAAATCTATCAGTTTAATGGTTACGCCTAAGGTGGCGAAAAATATTTAAATATCTCCATATTCAAATCATACTTAAATGTTTGCGTTTACTTTCTTCTTAATTACACATTACAATATTGGTTTCGTCCATCTCTGTTCACATTCTTGAACATTTACCACAGTTTCCTAAGAGCTTCTTGTACATATAGAGTGTATCAAAAAGTAAGATAAAATATTTAATTTATGGTTTAATTTATGAAAAAAAAATCCATAACAACATATACCCACTGAAAAGATTTGCAGCACCCAGACGGAGTGACGTTTTAGTGAAACATAGATGTTATAGTAAGGACTAACTGATTAGAATTTGTAAAGTTTGGTGAATGTTTTTTCATGTGAATTTTATTTAACAATTAATATTGTAGTCGTTTTTTAGATTCTTATTAACTTACCAAAAAATAAACTGTTTGATGTGATCCAAAATCGATGCTTACTAATGTTCAAATACCTAGAATCTGTATCGGGATCGTTCATAAGGTTTTACCTAGGTTTTCCCTTATGACCTTAGTGAGATTCCTGAAACATAACAATTTTTTTTGGTTTCATTTTGGCAAATGTCGTACCTAGGAGCGCCATATGAAATTCTAAAGATAACTCTTTCAGATTCTTCCAATTTGAAAAAAAGGTTTGTTAGTTCACATGATCTTTAGAATTTTTAGTGCTATCCAGTGTATTTCAAATTTGCGCTAAATTGCCTTAGTTACATCTTGATTTTCAAGCATTAATGTCAAATTGTGATTTACAAAATTTTTCATTAAAATCCTTTTAATTTTTAACCCACTTCCAAAAATGATGACGTTATCAATTGGTCGCGTTTTTTTTTTTCAATGTATGTTACCTGATTTCTTCTCCTGCGGTGAACCGTTTTGAATAAATATGGTCTTGTTTAAAAGAATATATATCTGGATTGGTCAAACTTCAAATTTTGGAAAAAAAATTTATATGTAAAGTGATGTGCATGAAAATCGACGAATATCCCTAACATATTGGTCGATTTTTCTAAAACTCCTTATGGATGTGTCTAGGTTTTTAACGTTTAATCTATTAAGGAAAATCCCTCATATGCTTTTCTGCGACGTGCTGCAGTTTTGCAGAAAATCACCGAAAATTAAAAAATTCTTACCAAAAATTTCATCGAAATGACATAACGGACATTTCCTCAACAATATTTTAATTCCAACGTATCAGCGCGAGAATTTTAGGCACTGGAACTTTTAATTGCGAATTTGAAAATTTTCTATGTACATCTCAAGCATATAGGTAGTAAAGCATAGTATTTTCGGCTCCTTAAATCAATGAGTACCAACCAAGCTCGTTTTGTTTGTATACCAAGTAAATACCTATTTAAATGCAAATTTTGCCATTTTGCGAAGACGGTGCTTTTGGTTGTCACATTCTCCCGGCCTAATAGAAAATTCAGTGACAACACATGTCAAACACTAAACTGCTATTTGCTGCGTTTATACACAGGGTGTTTAGTTATAGCAAACAAAATCACAAAGTAAAGTGATAGGAGTTGCATTTATATGATGATTGAAATATAGGAGGGAGTAGAATCATAATCATAAGCAGCCGAATATACAGGATGGTTGGAATATAGGGTGGAGTGGACGTTTGGTGGTATAAAAATGTTGGAAAAAATGTGAAATTGAAATTATATAGGGTGATTAAAAAAACTCTTATATGATGTGGACCTAAACAAATCATATACAGGATGGTAAAATATATGCTGGAATTGAATTAAATTTATTCAGTGTGATTAAAAAATTATTTATTTTATAGCCCATAAGAAATTGCATAAAGTGTGGAGAGGAATTAATGTTACACAGGGCAATAATATAAAATGTTAAAAATGTAATAATTTATGGGGTAGCCCACAAGGAGTTATACACTATGGTTGAAATAAAGGAAAAATTTAACTCCGTAAATATGGGATGGATTCTACTCCGTCCTATAGTTTACAGAAGGCACCTAACAAATTTATGCTTGTCCGTGGGCAGTCGTATGTACAGGATGCTTGGTACATAGGGCAGAGTGGAATTATCTATCGTTATACAGAGTTTTAAAAAAAAGTTTAAAAAAGGTTACATGGCGTGGTCCATAAATATATTTTGGGCTTATTAAGTCAACGCGTACTAGTACATTTTGTTCGTAAACATTTACCTGTCAATTTAAATGAAAATGTATCATGTGTAATGTTGAGGCTTTCGATGTTCCCTGGTTCTGTCTATTAAAGTTATACATAAAAAATAAAAAATAACGAATGAAAACTACCTGAGTTCAAAAAAACTAAAAAGTTGAAAATAAAACATTAAAAAATATATAACCGACTTCCACCTATAACTAAAAAGCTAAAAATAATTATAACAAAATACAACTCTACCAAATAAATAACACATTCAATGTTGTTAGGTACCTACCCAGGAAGTAAAAATCTTAACATCAAAAAGGTGCTCATTCTGTACAAATTAATTACCCACCAATCTAGTATATTTTTGAAGTCGGTGCCAAACAACAATCAAGTTTGATGAAGTAGTAGATAAGTACGCAATGAATGATTTTAGATTTGCTTGGTACCGACTTCAAAAATATACTAGATTGGTAGGTAATGAATTTGTACAGAATGAGCACCTTTTATTGTTTACATTTTTTACTTCCTGGGTACGTACCTAACAATATTGAATGTGTTATTTATTTGCGTTGTTGTATTGTTTTATAATTATTTTTAGCTTCTTGGTAATAGGTTGAAGTCGGTTATATATTTTTTAAAAATGTTTTATTAATAATCTTGTTCATTTGTGTTAAGTAAATTACCATTGAAAATTGTTACTGATTTCCACCTTGAAACGTTTGGACTATTTGAAATATACAGACGTTCAGGTTTATGTGGTGTTATTCAAAACGAACTCAGAAATAATATAACTAAATCATTTCTGAATATGCCCTCCAACATCCGACATCTAAACTTAGCGACCTGCCTAGCAAGCATCATATTCTAAATGCTAATACCTTCTTAAAAACGAGAGTCACGAACCTGACAACAAAACCTAAGCGGTCTGGTCTATTTCCTGACCAGGAAAAAGTCGCGCAAGTAAGCAGACAACTCAGCTTACTGAGTCGGATTCGAGTATGATATCAGAGCAAAACGAAATTAGCTATCAAAACAGTAAAACAGATTTCTTGAAGAACTCACAAATATAAATAAACTAAGACGTCATTGGACTATTAGAAATTATATATAATGGAGAAGAATATATGAGACTTGAATCAGAGCACATACTGTCTTACATAGGCGCACCAAAACAAAGTCAACATAGCTTAGATTTTTTTATTAACAAAAATAACAAAAATTTTTATAAAATCAAATTGCTTTAAACTTTTTAAAATCAAATACCTGAAAAACCTTACTTATTTTTTATTACTTTAATCATAGTTAAATAGAGACAAAAAATTATGCCTCGATGTAGTGCACTAGCGAAATATATTATATTATATTATTAAGAATGCCAAATTTGAATTCAAATTCGTAATACTTGATATTTAAGAACTAAATTTAAACTTTGAACACCCTGGAGGTGCAATATTTGTGTGTAAGGCATATTATTCTTAATGAATCACCCTGTTTATTTTTTCTTATAACATAGCAAACGAAGCGGATTCTTTTCATTTTCTCATAAAGATTAATAAAAAAATGTAATTGAAACGTTGTACATAATCGGTCATTATCCATCATTTTTATGTAGGATTTCAAGCTTAATTATGTTTAGGGGGTGCAACCCAGACTACCGGAATACGGAAATATGGAAGATATCGCTTTGTTAAACGTATACCGAATGTGATTACCGGATTCGGTTGGATCGATGCAATGGTAGGATCAGACCGTATAGAAATTGATTTCAGATTCAGTCGCTAATTGTTGTTTTCTGAATAATAACGGTCATATCTCTACTTTGTATTTGTAACTTTTTTGGCGTGAAAATCCATATTTGTATAGGAATTTTCCAGGTGACGAACTAGGATATATAATTAATTCTTTAGGATCTGTAGAAAGAAATACCCTCTTATCTTCCGGAATTTAAGTGCACGAAGAAGACAAACTCAACCAGGAGTTTTTTAAAGATTCAAAAGAACTGGAATTGTTTTTAAGAAATTACGGAAGGAGCGGAATCACTTCAAAATAATGAGATCGAGATGAAGGTAGTTTTAGTTGTAGTTAAAAATCCACACAAATGCAGTGAATTCAGTGCATAAAAAATATAGCGAGGTTTCACAGTGAAAATCTCTAGAATATTCAGTTATTGGAAAAATCGCAGACACTGAAATACAAGCTGAGGTTTATTTTCACTAAATGAGGTTCTATTGTCATTTCCCTGCTTCGGCGGTTTTGCGAAAGCAAGAATTCCAATAACTGAAGTTTAGCAAGAACAATAATTACAGTAATTTTATTGAAAGATCCTAGTGACGTCATAACTAGAATTTAATTATGTGATGTTTTAAGTTAATATTATTGTAAATGAATGCAAAAATTTTTACGAATAATCTCAAACTGTCTATTACAGTATTCTATAAAGATGAAACGTCAAAGATGACAGACAGTAATACTAAAAGTTTGAGTTTCCTATGGAGAACAATATGTGTATTGGTACCAAATTCAATTTTAATTTTTTTGTTCGCCTAATAGACTCGGAGAAAATAGACTGTGGCTAGGTGACAGACATAAGAGCCATTCTATCGTGCCTCAGATCTACGAATATTAATTTTAGGAGATAAATTTGAAAATGAAATGAAAAAATACATGCGTTTTATCTCATAAACTACTTTTTAGTTGTTATTTTTCTGTTTATTTTTAAAGTTGGTTATCGGTTTCTTTTAACAACTTATTTTACATTTTTTAATTATATAAGGACATCGTTGGATGCATTTTTCAAGTCTACAGGTATTACTTTTGATATTGCCTTAAATAAGGTATTTTACTTTTATGAAAACTTCCTATTCATTTAGACCAATCAATACAGCAAAAATTAAGTGATAATGTGTAAAAAATACCATCAGGATACCAATTGAGCCATCACATTAACAACGATTCGTAGTGATATTTTGCTATGTTTTCCACTCGCAACTCTGTTTTTTTACTTTGTTATAAACAATTGCAGCAAGAAACTTACGTTTTTTCTTAGCATGTTTATAAAATCAAAAATAATAAACTAATCTCAATGGTGTCAACAGGTCAGTTGTAAAGCATGCAAATACCAATGAAATGAGCCCAGGCTCGATCCGATTGGATCTCTAGTAACAGGGAAAAACAAAAAATACTGGAAAATGTAGCTTTTTTAAATCACTTTAAAAGCTGTAGAACTTGGCTTGTAGAAACTGATAGTAATTTACATCTATTTTATGTGTGCCACAACTAGGCGTTACCGGTTTATTAGTTTTTGAACAATTGTGATATAAAGTTTTTTGTTCACTATTGTTGCATTGTGCCTCTATGTGTCATAGATAATTAAATTTCAATTTTGAAAAAAGTTGTTGAAAGTAGAGGTGTCATTCTACAAAGCCTCTGTTCCCATTTTTCACTAAATGTCTGTGAAATATCTGAAAAATGTTAGCAAACATGACAAAAAATGGGCGAGCGTATGAATGTATCCAAGGAGTGGGGGAAATACGGTTGTTGAGGGGAAACGTATAGTAATATATAATAGAGGCAGGCTGCCTGTAATTTATACTGTTATAAAATTGTAAGTTTGTCTGTTTGTTTGTTTATTTGTTTGTTCGGGCATCACGTAAGAACTATTTAACTGATTTTGCTGAATCTTTTTTGTTGTGAAGCTTATAGTTTGACTTAAAATCTGGTAGAAATTGTATCTCTCTAAATTGGCAGAAACGGTAGATATAGCGAAAAACCCTTCTACCATGTTGGATAATTCAATTACTCAAATGGTTCCACCGCACGCACAAAATATTAGATACTGGCATCAGCTTAGCTTTTATTCAAAATTCGGAATGTGCAAATGTAACATGTACCGATTTAACAAAAATGATCATATATCAAGGGTAATTTTACAGGGTGTTCTGTATATAGGAAACTTAGAGCGGAGTGGAATTACATGGATTTAAAAAATCTAAAAAAGTTATATTTATTGTCCTATAAGCAGCTGGATATATACGTTGTGGTAGAAATAAAAAAATTATATTGTGTGGGCCATAAACAGTTCCATATACCAAGTGGTTGAAAAAGGGTAGAATATTCATACAGTGAATAAAAAAACTTAAAAAATGTCTTAGGTAAGCAGTTAGGATCTTTGAATTATGTTCATAAGATACTATAGTTATGAAATGGGTTAAAGAAATGTTAGAAGCAGTTGTTTCTACCGGGTGTTTGAAATATAAGATGGAGTGGAATTATAGTTTATGTTGTGGTTAAAAACTTGTTTTATATCCACAAGTATTTACACATATAGGATGGTTGAAATATGTAGCGAAGTATAATTACAGCTATACAGGTGGGTTTAAAAATATTTTAAAGTAATGGTATGATCTAAAAGCTGTTCCATTTACTGGATGGTTGAAATGTAGGGTGGGGTAGGATTATAAGGATACAGGGGGGTACAAAAATGTTATATTTGGTGGAAAATAAGTAATTGTATATAAAAGGTTGTTGAAATATAGGGTGGCTTACAGTTAGAATTATACAGGGTGGGTAAAAAATGCTAGAAAAATGTTGTTATATAGCACTTGCATATATAGAGTACCTGAAGTATGGTGTGCAGTAAATTTATAGTTATACAGTGTCATTCAAACAAGGTTAGAAAAAGTTGTAAATGAAGGGTGCTTTAAATGAAGTGTAGAGAGAAATTATACTTTAATATATCTTGACAAAATATAAAGAAAAAATGTGAAATAGCGTAGTTCATAATAAGTTACAAAGATAGGATAGTTGAAACATAGGGTGAAGAAGTGTTATGATAATTATTTAAAAAATGTTATATTGGTTGACCAGTAAGCAGAAGCGTATACAGGGTAGTTGTAATAAATACAAGGTGATTTAAGAATATGTTGAACAAAATTGTTATTTTCGTGCCCCATAAGCAGTTGCAATTTTGGTGAAATATATTTGGCAATGATGGATTTATAGTTATACAAAAATGTTATACTGGGTGGCCGATAAGTAGTTGCAAATACAAGGGAATTGAAATAGCGGGGGGACTAGATTTATGGTCAAACAGGTTGGATATATTTTTTTGTAGAATAGAACAAGAGCTGTTGCATATCTGCAATATCTGAAACATGGATCGAAGTAAAATTATAGTTCATTCAGTATCGTTAGAAGTATTTAAAAGTTTTGTATTTGGTTACCCCTAAGCAGGTGCACATACAGGGTGGTTGAAATATTTTGTAGAGTAAAATTATGGTTATACAGAGTGGTTCAAAAATAAATTGTAATGTTTGACAAATTGGCAGCGGTATATACAGGATGGTTTTAATGTAGATGGAAGTAGAGTTAGTAATACAAAGCGGTGAAATTTTTTTTTTAATAAAATTGTTATAAAGGGTGGCCAATAAGCAGTTGCAGTTTGGGTGAGGGTTTAAATAAAAGTTTGGTGTTAGGGTGTAAATCAGTGTTTTTATTTTTGTGACTCACGAAGGGTTATATCGGGTAGACCATAAACAGTTGCATTCTACTACATGGAATATCTGAAAAATGGGGAGAGGCAAGATTATAGTTTTAAATACAAAAAAAGCTCATATAAAGGTTGATTAATATATAGAGTAAAGAGAAATGTTACTTTAAAAGGTGGTTAAAAAAATATCAGAAATAATTCTTACACAGAGCACACCATAAGCAGTTGGATAACTGAAATATAGGGTAGCGAAAAGTTATAGTCAGGTGTTCCAAAAATTATAAAACGGCAGCATATGCAGGATGGTTGCAATATAGGGTGAAGTAGAGTTACAGTTATTCAAGGTGATTAAAAAAATGTCGAATAAAATAATTATATAGGGTGGCCCATAAATACTTGCAGTTTGGATGAAATATATTCGGGATTGGTGAATTTATGGTTACGTAGGGTGGTTCAAACAAGTTGGAATTTTTTTTTATATAGGATAACCGATATGTTTCATAAGTTATTTCTTTTTGCGAAGGCTTGAACATTCCGTACGCGGGTGAAACCGCGGGTAACGGCTAGTTTATAAATATTTTTATTGCTTTTCTCAGAAACTAATTTAGATATTTTTAAGACCTTTTTTTACTTATTTAGTTCAGTGTTTGTTTGAGTTTAATATAAACGTATTGATTTAATTCTGAAGTTCTCTACAAGATATTAATCTATATATAAATAGGTAAAGACAAAACGCTTATGTACCATTTTCTCCTGTGTCTCTCAACCGAATTTCTTCATTTTTAGTTTGTTTAGTAGCTACATTAAATAAAATATAATAAAAATTCATTATTTACGTCCATACTGTCAACGACAAACAACTGACAGTGCCGCCGCCGCCAGACGGTGAAAACTCAAAACATTGAGTAATTATGTATGGAGGGAGCGATCGTTAGATATATTCTTAGATCATGTACTTCTGGAAGTGGCACGCAAGCATTGTTATTGTTTACTGGTAAAATAGTCAATGTAGTAGATCAGTATTGATATTGCGAACGTGTTGCAGTAACTTTCATATTAAATATCCTCTTCTTAATGTGAATTTAATTATTTGATTAATATATTATTATCACAACCTTTCAGAAGGTGTTGGGTAAAAAATTGTCAGACAGCGGACAATAGAGAATGTATTAAATATTTAAGTTCTCCTAGGGTTGTTGGTCCTCTCTTTTCTATAATATTTCTGAACTTGATTGAAACCGCAAATGACGAACATTTTTAGGTTGCAAAGAACAATCTTCCAATTATTATATCGAATATTTTGCCACTAGTGGTTCCAGCCAAAAATTTGAGGGGTCATTCATTTGTCAAAAATATTTCGAATACCGATATTTGATTACATTTTTATTTTCTTTTTATTTCAATAGATTTGTCCATATGAGTGAACAATTTTGGTCATTATATCTACTTCTCCTATTTCTCCATAACTCTGTTTCTTATAAAACTATACTTTTTACAATTTCATGAAATAGGGTCGAATTTCGACCACTGGGCGATTACTAGTATAAGGTAAACCGCTAAATTTTCCAGTATTTTTTGTTTTTCCCTGTTACTAAAGCTCCTATCGGATCGATCCTGGGCTCATTTCATTGATATTTTCATGCTTTACAATTGACCTATTGACACCATTGAGATTAGTTTATAATTTTTCTTTTTATAAACATGCAAGGGAAAAAAACGCAATTTTCTTATTTCAATTGTTTATAATAAAGTAAAAAACCATAGTTGCGAGTGGAAAAGGTAGCAAATATATCACTACAAATCATTCTTAATGTGATGGCACAGGCAGTATCCTGATAGAATTTTTTGCACAAAAAAATCTCTATTGATTGGTCTAATTGACCAACCTCGTTTGCTATGTGAATGTGACAAAACAATATTAATGTCTTAAGAAAAGTTTGAATTTGATTCCAACTTAAGTGCCCACTGTATATATAGGCAGATTTAACTACAAGTGCATTCATTCATTTACTATTCTCGCCGTCGCCAAACTTTATAGTAAAAATGTTTTTTTTTTATTTTTGACATGTTGACTTTTTACAATTTTTAGTGATAAGGCATAATTGGATAAAGTTTTCAATACTAATTAACGTAATTTTAATTTGCATGTTTTATAATTGGTATCTCTTAGGGCTTCTCAGACCCAAGCACTCTGATTTTACTTTACAACGCCTTTGTTGAAATCTCGGCTTGAGTACGCTGCTTTGGTTTAGCACTGGCACCCAGTGTATAATAAGACAATGAGATGGTCGAAAATATTCAGAGGCGATTTTTGAAATTTCTGGCTTTTAAAATTGACGGTTCATATCCTCCCGTAGGTTTTCCTCAATCTGAGCTGCTGAAGAGATTCTTGCTTCTTAGTTTGCATGATGGGAGTAGAGTTCACTCAGTTGTCTTTCTAAGTAATTTGTTAAGCAACCAAATAGATTGCAGTGACATTTTATATTAATTATCTCTACATATTCCTCGACCTAGCTCGCGTATTGATAATACATTTTAAGTTTTCACCTCTGTATTTTATGTGCGAAAGTTGTAAATCCGTAAAATTAGATATTTTTAGTTTTTACATAAGTGTAATAACAAAAAAGTAATCAGCTTTTCAATTCATCTCATGCATAATGTTTAATAACGAATTGTCTTTATTTTTGATATTTCTATGTTTCATCCTGTCCTATAATTAGTCTTTGTACGGTTGCATAGTGTAATAATAAATAAATAAAATAAAATAAATAAACACTTTAGAGAGTATATTTACCTCTATAAGTCAGAAGAATAGTTACTGTCATCATTATTGACTATTATATCATACTTCTGAAATACTCGATGAACATTCTGTTTACTTAAACTTCAATCCGAGACCCTCCCATGAACATTATTTTTCTCAGAAAATAAAACCCATTTGTGCGTCGCTATTTTAAAACATAAAGACCTAAACTCCGTAGATTTGTCAACATTTCCATGAGAATAATAGAGATGAAAGAAAAAAACACAAGCTGCCAAGTGACATTAGGGTGAAATAAGAACGAGAATAAATGACAAACAATTTAAAATGCACCCCCATATGTTGTTTGTAACCAACACAATATACAATCCCTTATCTCAAAGTAAACCGAGTATTTTTTAAGGAACTATTTTTTCTTTCTTTCAGAATGCTCCCGGATATTAAATTTCTGAACTTCGGTTCTAATTAAACTGTTTACTTCAAAGAAACTTTTGCTTTGTAATTAGAGTTCTGCATATCTGACTATTATTAATTGAAACGAAAATAATTTACTCCGGTTTTTAATATCAAGAATCATTAAAATTGTTTATATTCATCCGAACATCAGTTATTATGCAATTTGAAAAATATATCCCTAACAGTTCTAGAGAATTAGAGAATAACATTCAATACATACAATAAACTTCCTGCAAGTACCCTGAAATTTGAAAATTAATATTCATTTAAAGTTTAACAGACTTCCCAATAGATCTAAAAAGTTGAAAATAACTGACATAACATAACACTATAAAATTATAAGTAATAACTGAAAACATTAAAAACTGCTTGTTTTTTATTGATTACATACCTGGTACTTTTCAAATGTTATTACTGCCTGGTAACGACTTCCAAAACATGCTAGACTAAGCATTACATTTACTACTTTGTTTCTTACAACTTGAAAAGTGCTATTTTTTTATTGTGTAGTGTTAAGTTTCCTTAATTTTTTTCAACATCTTATTACTATTTTGCAGTCGGTTAATATACAATAATCTTAATTATTTTCAACTGTTTAGTTCTTTTTAGGGTTCCGTATATACAATATACGGATACCCTTATAATATCACTTAGGATTTCTGGCTCTGTCACATCACAGCAATTTTCTCCTAAACTACTGGACGGAAGAGGTTGAAATTTGGTATCAATGTATAGTTTGGTGACCCGATCAGGAGTACATATCGTAAAAGAAAAAATTTTGATTTTAGGGGTACTTCAGGGGGAAAAACTAAAAAAATCGACCGTTCCCCCCCCTGATCTCCGAAACTACTGAAACTAAAATTTTGAAAAAAAATAGGAAATATAGAACGTTGCCCGAATTGTGCAGAACAAATAAGGAGAAATGATTAATATTAATTTTGGGGGGCAAATTATAGTATTAAATAAAAATTTAACTGAAAGGTCTCATTCTGAGGAACACAAATATGTTTTTTTTATATTTAAAAAAAATTATTTAAATAGATATTAACGAAAATATACCAAAATTTACCCATTCCCCCCCCCCATTTATCTCGGAAACTATAAAACGTAAAGTTTTGAAAAAAAATAGAGGTATATAGGTTCTGACCTGAAGTTTACTGGAAAAATAAGGGAAAACCTCTACTTTTAATTTTGGGGGGCAAATTACAGAATTAAATGGAAAATATAAAATTAAAATTGTTTCTAACCCATCATGTTATATATCAAATGAAAGGGCTCATGACGACGAAAACAAATATTTTTTTTTCATATTTTTAAAATAAATTAATTAAAAGATATTAACAAAAATATAAAAAAATTACCCATCTTCCCCATCTCCGAAACCATAAGCTGGAAAATTTAAAAAAAAAATGGGGGTATAGCCCCTCACCTGAACTTTACTGGAAAAATAAGGAGAAACCCCTAATATTCATTTTGGGGGGCAAATTATAGAATTAAATTAAATTAAATTATAATTGTTTCTAACGGGTCATGTAATATATCAAATCACAGTTCTCATTATGACGAATACAAATATATATATATATATATATATATATATATATATATATATATATATATATATATATATATATATATATATATATTTAATGGATATTTTAAAATATATAAAAAAAATATTTTAAAAAAATTACCCTTTCCCCCCGTTATGCCCCAAACTTTAAGACCTAATTTTTTTTTGTTTATTTGAAAAATATGAAAAATCCCTAAACGGAAAATAAATTATTAGAAATCCCCCATAGTAATTTTAGGGAAAAATTATAGAATTAAATGGAAAATAAAGATTCAATTTTCAAAAGCATCATGTAATATATCAGATAAAAGGCTCATTATGTGAATTACAAATATATCATATTTTTAAATCATTTGTTGAAAAGATATTAACAAAAAAATTAAACATCGACTTAATTCCCACTTTAGAAACTACACTATTTAAATTTAAAAAAATATATTTTATTTGTATTTTTTAATAATTTGAATAACAGATTTAATAATTTATAATTTAAAACTTGACCTATTTTGCCCTTTGTCTTCCAATCCACAGAGCCTCAAAACTCAGACAGTAGATTATAAAAGATTTCTCTGAAAGTTTATTAATAAAATAAAACTCTAATGTTAATTTTTCGGGGCCAAATTAGAAAATTAAATACATATGTATTCTGATAAAAATCAAGCGAATCCTGAAGCAGATAAAATAAAAAGTCTATGTGGGGAAAATGAATGTGTATATTTTTTATAAATTTAAAACGCTTCCTTTAAAAGATATAAGGGTAAATATAAGAAAATGCACTCATTCCCTGTTTGTCTGAAACTGGAATATTAGAATCTTGAAGGTGGTACGGAACCCTAAGTATGCGAGTCCAACTCGCACTTGACCAAATTATTTAAATGTATATTCTTTTGAACTTTCTATCTGCAGACTGCTATAGAAGCTTTACCCTGTATAAGTAGGCACAGCCTGTTTGCAAACATCCTCTTTTCATATACCCCGTATGCTGTAATCCTGTGTATTTAGACCCCGTATACTACTGCGTATACTTCACCTTGCATACATAGTCTAGTATACTACACTCTGTTTATTATAACCTTTTAACCTTACTTTACACTATTGCATATATTTCACCTTGTATATGTAGCCCCTGTATACTTACAATCCGTCTACTACCACCCTGAATATTTACATCTTGTAAACTCACACTCTTTATACTTATACGCCGCTATGCTACTTTATACACTCAGTATATATAGAATCAGTTTATTAAAACCCTGTATATTGAGCTCTCGCCAAATTACTGGGGGTAAAGGATCGGTGTAATAATTGTCAACGAATATCAAAGCGTCTAACAGCTTTTACACCCTGTATATTTCAGCATTTTTTTTACCTTGTATACAGGGTGTGTCACGTATGAAGGTATAACATTATAGATGCGAGATGTAAGGATCGACATCTAGGATTTTCGGGGATACCAGCACACAGAAGTTCCCAACTTCTAGGTTAAAATGTCACGATAAAATTTTCAGGTTAACTTCAGCTGTCAGAGATTGTGAATACTCTCTTCGAGTCATTCTTTTGTACGCAAGAAGAGACTATTCAGTATCTCTTACAGGTGAAGTTATTGTAAAATTTTTATTGTGACATTCTATTACCAGGAGTCAAGGGATAACAGCAATGACATGGAACGACTCCACATGTCGATCGTTACAAACCTTCGTCTAATATCTAACCATATATACCAAATATTTAAATAATTGTATGAGAGGACATTCTGTTGTAGAAAGCGCAACTGATGAAAGTTCCCGACCAGAAACAATGTACATATATTGTCTTGCCTACAAAAGAATGACACCTGGAAGGGATTATAAAAGTTATAACAGTGTTATCTAATAAATGATAATAGATACAGATGGAGAAAAAAATGGGGCATTTCAGAGCCCATTTGACCACGATGTAACCAATTATTTGATAAATTAAAGTGTTAGATATCATTCATTCACCAATAACGGCAAACTGATCTGGGGAGGGTTTAAAGCTACATTAGTGAACATGTTTACCTTTTCCATTAACAAGTAAGGTCTTTTTTAAAATGACTGACTTTACGAAAATGAGCCAACCAGATTTATAAACACTTTAATTAGTAGATACGACTCCTTTTCTCCTAGATTTATGTTGCCTCCTAGGTACGTCAAATGAGTCGTAATTTAAGTGGCATCACAACGGTAATAACTTTTTGGCACTGTATAAAGGTTTTTTCAGAAAACTGCTGTTTTTTTCTCACCACAGGAGTTACACACCTTAGCGGTAGATTGACAAACTTATTTTCAAAAATTTCTCTTTACCACTTTCCTTTTTCCTCAAAGTTTTACGACTTTCAGTTAAACACTCGGTACGTGTATTCCCATTTATTGATATTTAAATTTACCAATCATTTCTAATAACAAAAACACATTATAGATCTACCACATTTCTTTTAGAAACTGAGTTGCATTGTGTGTTTTTAAAAGCATGAACTACCCCTATGAGAATAAAAATTTTGCTATGAAAACTGTTTCAAGATTAACAAAAATATCACTTACATTCATGAATGAATGAATGTATGCAAATATAGGTATGTTCCTATATGTTTAGAAAACGCTTGTAAAAATACATATTAAGGTAAATAAACATACCATTAATACTTGCAGACGTGAATATAATCAATTCTTACCGTAAATTCCTGTCTTTCTAAAAGATTGATGAAGCTGTTGATTGCCACAAATAATTTACATTTTCACAATTTTTTACTAGACCGCATTTTTCAGTGAATCACTTTTAATACCACTTAACCAAACCCGTTACTTTATTAGTCAAGAGAAGAAATTTGTTTTATTTTAATTTATGTTTGTATTAATTACTTAAATTAAAAAGAAAGTTTATGGCAGGTAAGTGATTTTAACTCACATTAATGAAAATATACTGAATCTTAAGATATATTGTAGTTTAAAGTTTGTCAATATGCATTGTAATTATTTATAATATATTAGTACTTCACATACATACTAACTTTTGAGTTAGTTGCATGAATTTTCTTAGAAGTAGAAATCCCAACTGTAAAATGTCTGAATGAATATTCTAATTTCTTTCTATTATACTCACATTAATACGAGTACACGTTAAAACTACCTACTGAAATTCTTATTCTCTAATCAAAATATTATTTAATATAATTTTAGCATTTTAAAATAAAATCTAAATGTTTCATATTGAAAATTGAAAATTATAACTATAAGCTAATCCGCCGATAATTACATCGAGCATGTTGCATCGACGTTATTACTTTGGTATTTTATAGGACGTATTTATATAAGAATAAACATCCAATAATATACATAAATAAAAACTATATAGTTGTTTTCTGAAGAATACTTGTGGCATCTTTTTTTGTCTAAGTGTTTATTGGGAAATAACACCACACTTTAAAGGAAATTGCTGTATATTCCAAACGTTTCGGGGTCTAGATCAGACCCTGTTGTCAATGGTTAAGAAACTACGGATTAAAAAGGTACAATTCCAAGATGTAAATTTAAATATTTGACAATGTTTATTATTTGATTTTTGACGTAACTAAGAGAATTTTATTTGTAATATACAGGGTAGCACAGAAATTTCTAAAGATCATATAATCATAAAGTTCCTTTCAAATTGGAAGAATTTGAAAGGGAGATCTTCAGAACTTTATGTGGCGCTCCTAGGTGCGACTTTCTTATAAGATAGTGCATTCGCCAAAAATGCGACCAAAGAACTTTGTTGATTCAGTGATCCCATTAAAATCATAAGGGAAAACCTAGGAAAAACGTTATGAACTATCCCGATATTGGGTTGTTCACAAGGACATGACCATTAGTAATTTCTTCCTTAATCATCGGCAACCAGGAACGACTGAATTCCACGGAGGTAGTAGCGATACAATCGTTTTCATTTAACAAAATTAAAGCAGACTCTTTTAGTTTTCTTTTGGTATTGTGTTCTTCTTTATGTAATATAACTGAATTTTGAAACTGTATTTTATGACCAAGGTCCCAAGCATGTTCACAAATTTTGCATTTTTCAAATTGTAGTTTTTTTATGTAATTTTTGTGTTCGTTTATTCGAACATTCAGAGGTCTAGAGGTTTCTCCAATATAGAATTTATTACATTCACACGGGATTTTATAAATGCAATTTTTTGTATTTTGAGTTGTGTTATTTGGTTTGGTTTTTGATATAATTGATTTTAGTGTATTTCTTGTTTTAAATGATGTTTTGATATTATATATTTGCAAGGTAGTAATTCAACAAATTTTATTTGGCACTAATAGAAATTTAAATTAAAAATTAAATTACACAATAGGATTAATACTTGAGTCATAACAAAATAGTGACAATTATTTTATTTCTCCTGAAATTTATAACCATTACTAATGATAATCCAAGGAAATAGAAACAGACACAGGAGATAGCAAGAGACGGGAAGTATAATTCGTAAAAAAAAGCTTTCGCTTCCATCGTTCAGTCTCAAATGACTGCCGCTCTTTTTTTAAGACAGAATTACATCTGTCAACTGATAAAGCCTATAATTAAATTTTGTCCGAATTATATTAATAGTACTATATAATTTAGATTTGTACATAATATACTTGACACACATTATTGTAAATTGTAGTAATCTTCCATTATTAAAACAAAATATTATTTAAAATTTCGTGTAATATTGGTTGCCTATACAGTACTGCTTATATGACTTTTTGAATTTGTTGATAGCAAAAAACAGCGGCAAATTACCTGGTTAGTTATGATCTACGATGCATTTTGAAAGACAAACATCAGCCTTATGTTTTTCTGCTCCGCTAATAAAAAAATAATAGATTACAATACTAATAGCATCAAAAATGGTTAGACAAAAAAATTGTGACTTGCATATTAAATTAGATATAATTAAATAAAATTACTAAAGATATCTATTATTTTTATATAACACCAATTTATGGGGTTTCTTTCGACTTTCTGGGTGAAAAATCTTCCAAGAAGGGTTTTAAAATATCTACAAATCAAGTCCATAGCCAGAAATTCACAGGTTTTTTTATAAGGATTGCTTATGACTTCAAAATTCACATTTTAATTCGTGTTTTTCCAGTGTATCAAAACACAAAAGCAAAAATAAAAACGATCAACATCCAAAAAAGAAGTCTCACCGATTTAGACAATTTAAACTGTATTCTATTAAAAAAGCTTTAGGACGAGAAGTTTGCCGTTTTCGGATTAATCGGAAAACTATATCATTAAGATAATTTATGAATTACTCACTAATTTGTAGAAAACGACTCAACCATTTGCATAGTTTACATTTTTTTCTGTAGCTACCAGTGTTCCCGAGAGTTATATATAAAAATTATCTTGTAACCTGTAATAGGCAATTTTTTAAAATCACCTAATAATCAAAGAATTGTCAAACTGACATTTCTTTGTAGGTGTTCTAAATAAAATATAGTGGTAAGATTAGCAACAAAAAAAATTCAAATGGAACAGTTCAGAAGCCCGTAACACTAATGCCCTATTATCGGGTACTTTAACATTTCCTAAATGATTCATAAATGTATTTCGATCAAACATTAGCTTTCATGTGACTCTAGTAATAATTAGGTTTGATGAAGTAAAAATTTGCTTGGTACCGACTCCATATTATTGTCCGTATATGTGTGTTAATCGCTTTCTTGAAATCGGCATCATCGATTTGGATTATTTAAACTTCATTCCATTAAGAAAGTTCTTGTGTTCTGATAACTCTTAAACTTATGTTGCAACCGATTTGGATAGTTTAATATATTTTGTCTTATGAAAGTTCCCGTGAGTCAAATATAGCGTTCTTTAACCTGGAAGATGTACGTTTAAGAATTAATCGAAAAAAAAATATAAATCCTGAAAATGAAGTATTTGCAAACTGATAAGATTCCAAATTAAAATGCAATAGTAGTAATTAGTTCAACAAATTTAAGAGTTCATGTCTTGGTAACTTCATCAAGGAAAATTTTCTATATGAATTTTAAATTTATTTCCAACAAACTCCCGTGACGCCAGTAACAATTTTGTTTCATGAAATAATAGTTATGATAACAAGACCAGATAAAACTTTGCTTGACACACACCCCTTGCGCGAGCCGGGAACTGAGGCTACCCTTCGGTTTATTCGAGAACCACCCCCAGCCCCCTTTTCAACACCCCCTAGACTAAAGTCCAGGTCCTCACGCTACTCAGTTACCATCCTGTACAGCGCCGTCCTTTCTTTTGGTTTCTATGGCTTGGTTTGTTGTTGGCTTAGGCCTTCTAGGGCTTTAAAACCATTGTCTTCTGGGTGTACGATTATCTTCCTGATTGCTTGTGATAAAGCACTTCCTTTTGCGGGATTATCGTCTGTTGTTTTTTTGTATGTGTGTGATCCTCTTGGGTAAGGACCCGGGTTTGCAGTGTGTCTATGATTCCTGAAACAGAATCCTGAAAAGAAAATTCTGGAAGAGAAAATCTGCAAGGGAAAGTCATATTAGTAAATGACTAACCCTAATCGTCTTGGTCTTGCTCTTGGTGTTCGTCTTCAAAGTGTAGTTGGTTCTTCGGCCTTTTGTATTTGTCGATGAATCTCGGGTCGTAGTCTAGCGTTGTCTCAGGTCATGATTCGGGTGGTTCTCCAGTCTATCGAAGGTCCTTCTGGCTCTTTCCTTCCATGGCGCATCCACGGCTTGCCTTAAGCTCAGGTTTTCCTGTCGCTGTATTTTTCTTCTGTTGTGTTTGCATAGGTTAGTATCGGTAACACGATACTCTTGATTAGGGTCAGCTTATTAAGTAGGTTTAGTTTTCTATACCTGCCCGTCAGTGGAAAGAGTTTGGATCTTGCCGCCCTGACTTTTGGTCGTGTTACGTCTGTGTGCTCTGTGAAGTTTAGGCCTTTGTCGATAGTCACCCCTAGATATTTGACGTCGTTTGCCCATGGAATGTGGTTTCCGTAGACCTCTAGATGTTTCGCTGGTGCTGTTCGCTTCCTGTCTCTGATGAGGATGGCTTTGCTCTTCTCTTCGTTGATCGCTATCTTCCATTTTACGCTTTGTCGTTCAGTGCTTCTTGTACTCTTCTTACTGCTATATCGAAGGACTGCCATCTGCGTATTGCGCAAGCATTGTTCCTTCCTGCCTGGGCATATCTGCAGTGTAGATGGCAAACAGTTGAGGCCCTAGGACGCTGCCTTGCGGGACACCTGCATCAGCCATCTTCGCTATTAGTCCTTCGTGCCAGATCCCGTCGAAGGCCCTAGCGACTTTGCTTGAAACCCACTACCAAAATGTACTAGATAGTCAGGTAATGAAATTGTATATGTTATTGTCCGTATTTATTCATTTTGTTGTAGATACTTATCAAACTGTGAATGTGCTATTGTTGGGTACACCGAGTTCTTTTTTGAGCTTACTTTTGAAATTCGTTAATTTAAAAAAAAATTATTTGTTTTTTTTCCATAGGCTACACTTTAAATAATAGAATTACTGTTAATAAATTTGTAATTACCCTCTGGCGTCATAGTTCTTCTTCGTTTTCTAAACGGTATTAAATCTACCTACCGGAACTCTACCTCTGTGCATTGTTCTGTTTGTAATGGACAATTCAATATACGTCAGTTGGAATTCAGAACTGGTCATTGGAATAATATTAAACGGCAAACAGCAATTATCAGACGGAACGAGCTTTACCGTTCAACTCTAGGCCTCCATGAATATGCCAGGCTATGTATCAACTGTAATCGGTCAATAACTTATGAAATGCCTTTAATTGTTTCGGTTTCATTTTGCTTGCGATGGGCCATTCTTACCCAAATAACACTTTTTTGGGTTTTTATTATTTATAATGCACACAATGGCATTCAAAAATTACCCACAAAAGCAGGGTTTAGGTCTTTGTAAAAACAAATATTTAAATACCGGATATGTACGTAGTTGTATACATCATTAGGATATAAATAGTGAACCAATAGTGATTAAAATTTGAAAGAACCAGATGCGAGAGCTGCCAATATGGATTTTCAGACATGACCATGTGCGGAACACTTCTTTGAAATTAACTAAGAGCACTTCGGTCAATTCGTGTGAACAATAATTTGAAAAAGTCATTTTGCAAAACTGAAAAATACGCCTAACCTACAAACGCATCTTCACCTGCAGGTAATATTATGTTATGTATTTGTCAATGGATCAGGAACTGCCAACGTTTCATCAATTTTCATTCAAGAGGCAAAATGTAATATTTTTAGCGGTCTAATCATAAATAAATATAAAAATTGTAGGAGTATTACGGCGCATCCACCATAATGTTCAATTAAATAGTATTTCACTTATTCAAATTATTGTCTATACTTATTAGTTAACCAGTTTTCAGTTAGACTCCGCATCCTGTCCCGAACGCAGGATCTAATCTAATCATCAATTCACAACTTAGACTGATGCTTATTCAAATAACAGAATGTTCCAATGAAATAACAGAAAATTTAACAAATTAAAATTTAAAAATTTTGGCAAATTTATTTTCTGTTTTTGAAGCCCGTTCAAAATTACAAACGACGGTCAGAATTTTCAAATTAAATACACAATCTGGCCAAAATAGGTAGCCTGGCATCTTGAAAATAATTTTGTTTGGTTCAATTTAGGTTAAGATAGGTCGACAATTTAACTAATTTTACATAGTGTTTGCAACAGTAAACTACGCGTAAACAGTTCCGATATTTTTGGATTTATTGCAATTTTCGTCTTTATTTATTCTTGACATTATTTGCACTGATTTAAGAAAATAAATACTTTCTCGTTTGTCGGTTATTATTATAATAAAAATAGCGTTTACAGATTTTCTGTGAAACATATAGTTTTCAAAAAAGGATCATTAAACCATTAACTTTTTTTAATATTGCCTGTTTTTTCATTTTTATATTTAAATCATTTTGATGTTCGAAAATAGGAGATATAGATTAATTTTAGCTGTATTAAAATAAAAACATTCGGCACAAAATGCTCGAAAAATATTTATTAAAATAATATTTAATTAATTAATTAAACTAAATAGTAATATGAACAGTAAGTTTTACAGATCTTATTACAAAAATAATAAGGATTTTCTAAGTACAATATTGTTTAGTTCAAAAATATAGTGGTTTAACCTGCGTCCAAAACAACTTAATTCTCTCTGAGTCTGGAATTTATATTGATGCCCATCATTTAGAGGAACGCCCATACATAAAAAAACAGATGAGACATATTCGGCCAAAGTGGGGTTAGTTCATTTTTTTGAAGGATTTTCTCCATAGATTACAAAATATTAACAATTTTACTTAAAAAAAATAGTTTTGTCCAAACTGATATTTGAGTTTGAATATTAATCTGCTATTTGATTATTAGGCAAAAATTCCAATCTAATCTGTTTATCATGGCAAATAAAAGACTGGCGTTGGCACAACGCTTAACAGTTTGAATTATTAATAAGCTGTCAATTGAGCTTTAAACTGTTAATTTAGTAAAAGTGGTGACTGCAAAATTTATGTATACAACATTATTGCAACTCATAAAATGGAGTCATATTCACTCCTCTTATGATTTGCATGTCGAAAAACGAAGTAGCACATGTTATTTAACTTAAAAAGTTATGTAAGACCCTTAAATTTTTCTCTATTTATTTTCGAACGTTTTGTAAATAACAGAAAAAAAAATAGTTCTTCTTGAGCCATTTTAAAGGCTTAACTTCCTAAGGATGCGTTTTAGGTCACATGTTACTAGGGACTTTTTATACACAGGAAAAGTTTAGAACCCTATTTTAGAAACACCCTATATAAAACTACGTTAATTTTTAGTGATAATTAGCAAAATACTTTTATTCAGATTTGTTAAGCCGACTTGTTAGTTTTAAACTATATTTTATATAACTGTTAAAATAAAGTACAAAACAAAAGCTAACGTCGCAAAAATTTGACAAATATGAAATCGACTAAAAGAAGCTTATTATTACTATATATTTTACTGGAAAATATTTCAAATGCCGAAATAACAGATAAACACAATGTTTTGCGAAGACTATTTTAAAAAAATGTTAACGACTTTCTAAACATAAGGCTAATAAAGCAATGGTACGTTACTTAAGAAATTATATAATTTGGTTACTCGATAGACACTATTCAATTTATCATTTCTTTCGAAACAGAATCGAATATGTACCGTTCAATCACCATAAGCCTGATAAATTCACTGCGACATCGGGTATTCCTCAAGGCTCCATCTCTGTACCTCTGCTGTTTCTATTATGCATAAATTACCTATGAGAGGTTCTTGATTATTGGCTATTCTGTTTGACAAACGATTTGAAAATATAATCATCTGTGAGCAGTGTGATAGACTATATTGAGCTGCAGAATCAGCTTGGTTACATTGGAAAATGGTGCCAGATTAACTATCGGCCTCAATGTTCACAAATACAAGATTCTGCGATATTCAAGGAGACACTCCACTATCGATTTCAACTACCAATTATGTAATCCCAATTTAGAAATTTGCAATAAGTCAAGAATGAAGAGATCGTATTTGACTCAAATTTGTCTTTCAGTTATTACATCAGTAACATGTTCTGTCCCGAAAGCCATGAAGTCTGATGGTTTCCTAATCATAAATTGCATACAATTTACAAACATCGATTCATTAAAGATACTGTTTGTTTGATACCTACATGAAATTAAAATTGGTTCTTACTAGTGTGATTTGGAGTCCAATGTACGAAAAGCACAAACTATCCCTTTAAAGAGACCAATATTGTTACAATATTTAATTTTGCATTACTAATAGAGGCATTCTCTCGAAATTAATTACCGTAATAAAAACTAATCAGTGAATAAACAGAACGCTTAACAAAAACCCATTTCTAGTTTTTACCGCTGCGGATATAAAAAATTTGAGAAAATGCCATTCCTTCCGAGACCCAGTTATATACACACACAATGAACAATCGAGAGTAACTGGAATATAAATGCGGCCGGACAGCAGGAGCAGGACAGTAGTAAAATAGCTGATAGTCATTTGACTCATCTCCATTAGTCTAAGAAAAGTAGAATGTTATTGATTATGCATTTTTGGTGTGGAAATAAAGAAGATTTATATTCGATGTAAAGGTTGTTTTTGAACCCATATAAAATTGTTAACAATATACTCAATTTCAATAATCCGACTTACTGTACAGGGCTGTGAATACTTTCGAAAGTGAGAGGTTAGAACTAACATTCTTCTGACTTCAAATATAAAAAATGCTCTAATTTTAATGTATGACGCTCTAAATTTTATATGTCTACTGGTCAATTTTGCAATGCTGCAATGTAAGAGTTTTGAATCTAAATTTCTGTAGTTTCTTTTATCTGATTTTATTTTTAGTCTTGTGTCCTATTTTTCTATTTAGCTGAATTACTTCGTGTTTTTCAATCATTTTATAATGTGGTAATAATTAAGACTATACTTATTCTGCAAATGGGCAACCGTTGAATAATAAAAAGCTATTAATTTATTATTGTATTAAGAATAAACTAGAAATCCGTGTAAATTCATTTCTACTTCAAAATCGTGTACAAATATGGAGACCAAGACCGATTACCTATCAACTTAACAAACTTCAAACTTCAGGGTCGTCACTTGTCTAAGACGGTTACAATTTCGCATTTACGCCGTTGACATATTCATAATTTGCTTCCGGTTTATAATTTACACGAATTACACGCTGTGGGAACTAATGGACCCTTTTGTTAAAGAGGCAAGGCCTTAATCAATCTTCTTGATAATTAGAGCGGACAATCTTTGGAATTCCGCACATAATTAGTGGCCATTGAAAACAGATGATGTCAAATTATTGTAGCGGGGATAAAAAAAAAACTGTGGAGACAAGAGATTTGGAAGAAATATAAGTAGACTTTTGACAGTTTAATTTAAACTAGAATCGTCTGTGGTCGAAATTCGATCGATTGTCTCAATGCATAACAAAATGCAACTTGTTTTTCATATAAAATTAATAGAGCTTTATTTGTGTGCACATCTTAATTCTTACTTTAACGATATAAGGTATGTCAAAGAGACAGTAAGTGGAAATAAAAAGACAAACATTTAGTTAACAGACAATTTCTTAAATTTGAATAATATATATAGTTATTACCCGGTAGAATAATATAAAAAGCAAACGTAAATGACAATTCCGTTTGAAAAGAGATTGCAAAATAATCTATACTATTATAAAATTGTAAGTTTGTCTGTTTGTTTGTTTGTTTGTTTGCTTGCTTGCTTGCTTGTTTGTTTGTTTGTTTGTTTATTTGTTTGTTTGTTTGTGTGTTCGGGCATCATATAAGAACTACTTAACTGATTTTGCTGAATCTTTTTTTGTTGCGAAGCCTATAGTTTGACTTACAATCTGGTAGACATTTTATCTCTCTAAATTGATACAAATGGTAGATATACCGAAAAAAACTTCTACCATGTTGGGTATTTCAATTACTCAATTGGTTCCACCGCACGCACAATATATTAGTTACTGGCATCTGCTTAGCTTTTATTCAAAATTCGGATTGTGCAAATGTAACATGTTTCGATTTAACAAAAATCAACATAAATCAAGCGTAATTTTACAGAGAGTTTCGTATATAGGAAACTTAGAGCGAGGTAGAATTACATGGATTTAAAAAATCTAAAAAAATTATATTTGGTGTCCTGTAAGCAGCTGGATATATATGATGTGGTGGAAATAAGGGGGAGTGGAATTAGTTATGCGGGGTGGTCCAAACAAGTTATATTCAGTGGGCCATAAACAGTTCCATATACCAAGTGGTTGAAATAGTGTAGAATATTTATACAGTTAATAAAAAATAATAAAAAAAATGTCATAGGTAAGCAGTTATCATAAGATACTATAGTTATGAAATGGGTTAAAGAAATGTTAGAAGCAGTTGTTTATACAGGCTGTTTGAAATATAAGATGGAGTGGAATTATAGTTTATGTTGTGGTTAAAAACTTGTTTTATATCCACAAGTAGTTACATATATAGGATGGTTGAAAATTGTAGCGGAGTATAATTACAGCTATATATTTTAAAGTAATGGTATGATCTACAAGCTGTTCCATTTGGTTGGATGGTTGAAATATAGGGTGAATATGATTCTAAGGATAAAGGGTCGCACAAAAATGTTGTATTTGGTGGCAAATAAGTAGTTGCATATAAAAGGTTGTTGAAATATAGGATGGCTTACAGTTAGAATTATACAGGTTGGGTAAAAAATGTTAGAAAAATTTTGTTATATAGCACTTGTATATATAGAGTACCTGCAGTATGGTACGCAGTGAAATTATAGTTATACAGTGTCATTCAAACAAGGTTAGAAAAAGTTGTAAATGAAGGGTGGTTTAAATGACGTGTGGAGAGAAATTATAATTTATTATATCTTGAAAAAATAAAAGAAAAAAATGTGAAATAGCGTAGTTCATAATAAGTTGCAAAGATAGGATAGTTGAAACATAGTGTGAAGAAGTGTTATGATATTTATTTAAAGTATTAGTTGTAATACATTTAAGGTGATTCAAAAACATGTTGGACAAAATTGTTATTTTCTGTGCCCCATAAGCAGTTGCGGTTTTGGTGAAATATATCTGACATTGATGGATTTACAGATATACAGGGTGGTAAAAAAATGTTATACTGGGTGGCCGATAAGTAGTTGCAAATACAAGGGGATTGGAAATAGCGGGTGGAGTAGATTTATAGTCAAACAGGTTGGATATATTTTTTTGTAAGATAGAACATGAGCTGTTGCATATCTGCAATATCTGACACATGGATCGAAGTAAAATTATACTTCATACAGTGTGATTAGAAGTATTTAAAAATTTTATATTTGGTTGCCCCTAAGCACATGCATATACAGGGTGGTTGAAATATTTTCTAGAATAAAATTGTAGTCATAGAGGGTGGTTAAAAAATTATATGTAATGTTTGACAAATTGGCAGCGGTGTATACAGGATGGTTTTAATGTAGATGGAAGAAGAGTTAGTTATACAAAGCGGTTAAAATTTTGAATAAAATTGTTGTATAGGGTAGTCAATAAGCAGTTGCAGTTTGGGTGAGGGTTTAAATAAAAGTTTGGTGTTAGGGTGCAAAACTGTGTTTTATATTTGTGACTCACGAAGGGTTCCACATCATTTCCATTATCTGAAATATGGGGAAAAGCAAGATTATAGTTTTAGAGTGTGTAACACAATGTGAGAAGAAGTTGCATATAAAGGTTGATTAAATTATAAAAAGAAATTTTACTTTAAACGGTCGTTCAAAAAATATCAGGAATAATTGTATACAGCGTAGACCATTAGCAGTTGCATAGCTGAAATATAGGCTAGAGAAGAGTTATAGTCAAGTATTCAAAAAGTTATATTGGGTGACAAACAACCAACAGCATACAGGATGGTTGCAATATAGGGTGAAGTAGAGTTACAGTTATTCAAGTTGATTCAAAAAAATGTCGAATAAAATTGTTATGTTGGGTGGCCCATAAGTACTTGCAGTTTGGTTGAAATATATTCGGGATTGGTGGATTTATGGTTAAGTAGAGTGGTTCAAACAAGTTAAAAAATTTTGATATAGGATAACCCATATGTTCATAAGTTTTTTTTGCTAAGACTTGAACATTCCGTACGCGGGTGAAACCGCGGATAAAGGCTAGTTAGTTATTATATTTTTCAACTATACTGCTTATTGGCCACCCAAAAAACATTTTGTTTCTAACATATCTGGCATCACCCTTTATAATTATAATTATAATTTACAGTGGCTCGTATCTCAAATTAAAATGAGAACATATAACTTTTTACCCATCCAAAAATCGCCTTACCCACACATTTTACTAAAAAATCTTGAAGAGTTCAGCTGTAAATACGTAATTCTAGAAAAATATCAAATAATGATAAAATTGTTACAAGAGCCTACACATCAATTTGTATTGAAATAATTTTTCAAGAGCAGTTTCATTCTCGAATAGGTCACCAAATCACTGTGTATTGAACGTCCTGGAATTGCAAAGCATATTTAGAAAGTTCTTTCTTAAGAAGGTGATTTTGGTGACGAGAAATGGAATTGCGAATCTCTTGTTTACTGTAGCCGTTGTTTAGTAGTGTACCCTCTACCCAAGCTTCTTCCCTTCTCAAATTTTTGGGTTCGAAAATTGAACTAGCTCGATGCATCGAGCCACCAAATCTTCTTCGAGAGCTCCTCAGTCGTGGCCAAATCTCCGTATTATTTCACCAGAAAATTCCGTGAGGTCGTTGAAACGACATGTTGAATTGTACGGTGTTTAGAAAAATTTTTCACGAACGGTGTAATTTCTGAACTTCAACGCACTTGTGTATATTGTGAGACATTTGAGCGATCGAAGTTGCTTCTCTGACCAACCTTGAACTTGGGTTTCTATATTTGCTACAACTGTTGGCTTCCCAGAACCTATTCGTCGTGGCTTGTTAGATTGGATTTTGTTTTTTTTACTTTTGTCAACAGCATCCACCTGCTAACTGATTTAGCTTTAATCATCTTGTTGATTGCTCCTACAAAAAATTTGTGGCAGTCTGCACAAGGAATTCTATACACTTCTTATTACTCTAAAAGTATCCTCTCTTCGAATTTCTCAAAAACGTTATGAATTTTCTGTTCATCTTGGAAACAGTGTCAGTGTGGTGCCTATGTAGAATTCTCGCAATACTGTCCATGGTGAAAAACTGGTAAACAACGTAACCTCGTTCCTCGAAGTTTCCTTGGATGCTTATTGCGTATCTTAACCCCTTATATGGTCCAATAAGCGTTGTCTTGCCAGTTGGTTGTCGGTGATGCATAGCGGCAGTGGCTGAGGGAGAGGTTTCCAAACGTTTGGAAGTTGACAACACGGAGAGAGAAAGAGAGAACTACAGGCATTCCTGGACCACCTAAATTATCCATTAGATTCACCATGGATAGGATTTACAATTCCTTGAGATGAAGTGCCAAAGGACTAGGACCGCAATCCAAACAATAGTCTGTCTGGTGCTCTTGACAACGGCAAACAAGTCCTGGTGTCACGTGTCTCTCCTCTCATTATTTAGTTTTAAGTTGAGTGCTTTTGGATATTTCTTTCTGTAAATCTGTTATATTTTTGACAACTAGGAAAGATGAGAATAGCTCTAAATTGAAGATGTTGATGATCTTTATATGAAGCTATAGTAATTAGAAATTTAATATAAGATTTGTTTTTGAATAAAAAAGTTTAGAAAGGAATGGTGCATATATTGAAGCACTTCTGTAATAAAAAAAAGAATTAATCCGTATTTAGAGTTGTGGTTTAAACATCTAATTACGAAATATTTTTGCAATTTCAAAATAAATTGGTAATAGTAGATACACTTTCATTGTAGATGAAGAGATACTAGACTAATCAACCGAGAGAGATCCTAAACTATTGCTTAAGAAGGAAAGAAATAACTCAAGAACCTCAAGAAGTTCACTTTTAATTAGTAACCCTCGGCAATTAGATTTATTATTGCAATTTTCATGTTGCAACCCGCCTCAAGACATTCCCTAGATCAGCTCCTCTGGGGATTGTTTCATAGCAGATAAATAGCCATTCAAGTAATGAAAAGAATAGTTTTATTGTTTTTAAATTAATATTTCATTTAATTTCATTGATAATAAGGGTAATGATACTAGTTCCCCATGCATATTTGTAAAAAGTTCCCGATTTTTCACATTACCGCCCGTAAAGATCTATTCGATATAACCGTAGTTAGCTATATCATTATTTTATACTTTTAGTTTATTATATAAAATTTATAATGTCCCCCTTCCCCATTGCCTGCAAAGGTAAGGAAACATTGACCCCCTGACCTGTTCACCGAATACTTGAACGTCCCCTAAGGAGGTAACCAAATTATTAACAAACTACGTTTTATTTAATATCGTTTCAGTCTATAATAAATAAATAATCAACAATTATCTTCAACAATTATCTATTCACATGTTCGAGTGAAATTTTATTTTAACTTTTGGCTAGGAAAGCTGTAAATCAATTTTTACTCTTTGTGTTAAAAACACCTTATTCGAAACCAGAGAACTGTGAAAAATTTTAAGCATTCTACTCTTGTTTATGGATCTCTATGTATTGTCAGAACTCAACAATATATTTAAATTTAACTTGTAAAACAAATTTTTTCTCCATTAACAAAACAAAACAAAAAGTTATTTCTAAGATCACAAACTAAATAAAATGTTTAAATGTACTACCCAAAAAATAGTTTAAATTTGCAATACTTGTCGTTTATGTTTTGCCATCTTTAGGACAACGACATAATTAAGAAACTGCCTCGTTTCATAGTAATACAGAAGCCTAACCCGTAGTTGGAGTTACATACCTATGGTATTAGACCTTTTACTATTTCCGAATAGAGGGCGCAACATGAGTAAAAATATAAAAAGTAGTATTTCAAGCTATTGTTATTGAGTTCTACCCTCTTTAGCTTATCAACAAAGAACAGAAATTAATATTTGAACGTGGAGGTGTCATATTCTTGTTTTTGTTTCACCTGCTTTGTAGAAATAAAGTTTCTGTTTTTGATGAGTGTTAGTTACTATTTTGTCTAGTTTATACATCTGTTTTGAAACTTGGAATCTGCTGTTTTCATTATCTTAGGAATATTGAATATTAAATTTTATTTTTATTATTTTGCGCCCACTGGCTAAATGGTCCACTGAACATTACATGAACTAATTAACTAAACTAGATAGAAAACATTATTACTCTCAAATTAAACATTTTATATTGTGTGCTAACATGCATTTAGTGTATTTTAAGTTGCCTGGATATATAAGTCATATTATTTCAAAGGAAACTAAAATTACAGTTTATTTTATAGCATAAGAATACATACAGCTACTCACCACTAGATGGGAGAACAACAACTATATCAAAATATATCTTTCATTGAACTGTCATTCATTACATCACTGGAGTGTTTGTGTTAGGTTACATGTTTTTTTTTCATCACATATTTGTCCAGTATTAATTATAAGTGAGAGTGTAATTGTGTTTTACCTTAGGCAGCCGATTCTAGTCATAAGCGTAAGTCACCTCGTAAACAACCAGTTTTAAATTTAGCATTTTAGTCGTAACTCTCAACAGAAAGTGTAATCGTTCGAAAGTGAATTCCGTGTTGTTGATCCAATAAATTTAATCAGTTATCAATACAAATAAAGCAATAAAAAAACATGGAAACTATCGATAATGATAACGTGCCTCAGTGGAAAAAAGATTTGATAGCTCGTTTACGGAATCAAAACAAATCGACATCGTTAGCGGCAGCATCTTTTAAAGATCAACAGCTGTGCTCCCTCGAACAGCACCATCATCAGCAATCTTCGGTCCGTCACTCGAACTCGTCGTGGAAGAATGATTCAGTACCGTCTGGCGCGAGTAACAGTGAACAACAACAGTGTGATGTGAATCGGATATCACCGTGCTCGCCAGTGAAAAAAATCAAAATGGTGCAAGAACGCAACTGGGTCGAACCCAAAATCACAAACATGGTGAGTGAAAATTTCAATAACAACGGTTATCGAAAAGATGACGATTCCGATTCCTCCGAGGACCTCCAGTACGGACCGGGAATTGTGAAAAAATTGAAGAACAAATACTTGAGCTTGGCTCTACGCGAAAGCAATGCCAGACCGTCGATAATGCACATGAGAAAAGCGACTTCCTTGGAAAACCTCCTCGAAGAAGATGTTCCGAAGGAAAACAAAAATTTCCAGTCGAGACTTAACAACAATGACACTGGAAAAATGCATTCTGCAAACCGGTACAATCGAAGGCAAATACGGACCGAAATGAAGCGGGCCAGATCTGTCGAGGCTATTTCGAGAATTGATGATAACGATGTGCCAGTGCAAGAAGTGCGTAACAATCGACAGTCCCTACACGAAGATATGCTTATCGAGGTTTCGAAGGAAGGAAATGACACCACAAGCGTTAAAAAAACCCAAGATAAAACGAACAATGACACGAATTTAGTCACAACAAATCATCAGAGAATCAACAGACCTAAGAGAATACAACCGATTATGAACGAGAAAGAAAAACCTCCCGCCGATGTCGTGAAACACGCGAAAATGATTTTCGAAAAACGACCCGAACAAAGAACGAAGAAACCTCCGTTGACAGGAGAAGTAGCCGCAAAAGTCGATAGTTTCAACAGCATTATAGTGAAAGCTAAAGTGGAAGCTAAAATATCGAAGAAACCTGTAGTGAAACATTCAAAACCAGTACTTAATGATAGAAGCAAAAACATTTCACGACCTGTTGCCAAACCTGTAATTGTAAGCGAAACGAAGTCCAGGCTGCCTAAAAAGACGTTAGACTTAAAAGTGCCTAACAAAGTAGATCCAGTTCCGTTGCCAAGTCCCATACCGGATGTATCTAGGATAGATTTTATCAACAACGGTGAGAATGATAACACACATTTATCGGAAACACCAGACCTCATTTTGACTTCTAGTCCATTACAAGCCACATCTCCCACCCACAAGAAGATTTCCACAGAGAACTTCCTGAAGGAGGAAATCCGAAATACCTCACCCATTCTTTCACAGAACGAACCTTCGAAGAAAATAACGTCTCCTTTGGTGAGCCCGACTAACGTCAAACCAGCTAGTCCTCTGCTTAGCCCCATCTTCAATAAATTTCCAAATACAGTTTCAAAACCGCTAAGTCCTACGATCACCCAGAAAGACCAATTATCCCGTGACAGTGACGACGCCGATAGCCCAGCTTACAAAAAAGTATGCCCCTCAAGTATCAAAAAGATTTCAACCGAAGCCAGCACCACTGTGTACAATTTCACACAAAGAAAAGACAGTCAAGCTCATCTGCCATTGAATAAAAATGTTTCTGCATCAAAAACACCCCCATCGCAACCTCTTAAGATTGAAGTGAATGGACATACGGATCCGCCAGCAGCTCTAGGGCCTACTTCACCAAAACTACTCCAAGCTCAAAAAGATAGACCACGATCACCTCCGAAATTTTCACCCCCACCACCGCCTAAAGTTGAAAAGAAGCCGGAAAAAATCTTGACCGTAACCGAGATTGAGAAAAATTTGAAAAACACCGCGAAAACTTTGAACGAACCCAGTGTGAGTGTGAATAATTCAAGTGTGGAAGTAGTGAATACCAACGTGGTGCCAAAAAGACTGAAGCCTAGAGACACCGGTTCCAATACTGCCGTGTTCAACTTCACTAAAAGGAAAGACGTGCCTGACTATATATCGAACGATACATCGAGGACACCCAGCAAGCCCCAGTTGCCAAAGGTATGTTGATTTTTGCTCTACCTCTGCAATGAAAATCGCGATGATCAATCACTAAATTATTTTCTTTGTTGCTCATTCTGTCAGAGATAGAAAACAATAAGGAATTTGGTGTTTGGTCATCTGTTGTTCTTGAATTTGTTTCATTAATTTGGTGGTGATATTGATGATCACTCTAACATTCTAGCTAAGATGGGATTACTAGATCCTATGCAGGGGACAGTTAAAATTATTATTTTTCAAATCTTTAGTCATTTTTTTTGTCACGTTTTTGACATGTTAAGGAAAAAGGACATAGTTGTTTCATTATCCCGTCAAAAATTCTGAAATCATAAGGAGCTTTTGATCACTACGATAGTTATTAATAACAGTTAAAAGTATCTTTATAGATACAGTTATTTGATTTTAAGGCAAAATAGGTATATCCTCAAAGTCATTAAGTAAATAATTAAGATAGTATTCTCGAATGTACTACGTTTGAAGAAACTAGTAAAGACAGCTGAAATGATTTAACTCACAATTTGTATAAAGACAACACAACACAAGACTGACAAAATATTCTTGCATAAATCACAACCACACGGCTAGTAGGTATTTCTTGCAATTATATTTCGACTAATATTCTTCGTTTTCTCTGGCTAGGTGATGATTTCGTGAAGATGTTTCGTATGTTTCTGGGCTAGTAGCCATGTCTGTTTATATTCTTCTATCGTTCAAGCCATTTTTAAGATACAAAATTGGAAACAAATAAAAACATACAGAAAATTCATCAGTTGCGCTCCCATCAACTGATTGATGTCTCGAATATTTATGTATACTAGTAAGTAACCTGAAAATTTTATCGTGACATTCTATCTTAGGACTTTAGGGAGAACAGCAATTACACGGAACGGATCCAGATTCGGACCCTCTGTGTGATAGTTTCCTCGAAAATCCTAGATATCGGTCTTACATCTCGCTTCTACAAATAAGTAAAGGAATTCAAGTTTTTCTCAGATATAATTCATAGGACTTTATTTGTGTTTAAATTCTTAATTCTTAATTTAATATGACAACAATTCAATCGCTAATGGGCTACCCTACATATTTATTTTTTTTAACCTTCCTGTATAGCTATAATTGCACTCAATTCTCTAACATTTATTAAAATCCTCATTATAATAATTCCATCTCATTATATATTTCCACCACCCGTATATACAACTGCTCATGGATCACGCATAATATTTTTTAAAATTTTTGAACCACCCGGTAAACCATTCCATATATGACACTGCCTATGAGCCACCGTATTGATTCTTTTTATTTATGAAATTTTTAACTATCTTCTGTAACTATAATTCTACTCCAACCTATATTTCAATCATCATATATATGGAACTCTTTGTGCGCTACTCTATAAATCAATTCCTTCTCTAACATTTTTTATCATCATCCTGTATATCTATAATTCCTCTCAGCCTATATTTCATCTTCCCTAAATATACAACTGCTTATGGTTTATGAAATGTTGCATTTCCATTTCCACCACCCTGTATATACATCTCTGTATAATATTTTTTGGACCACCCTGTATAACTGTTATTCTACTGCACCTTCTATTCCAAGAACCCTGTAAATTCAACCGCTAATGGGCTTCCTACATAATTATTTTATTAGTTATAATTGCACTCTACTCTATATTTTAAACACCCTATATGTGCAACTGCATATGTGCCACCCTACGAAAAAAATGATTTCTAACATATCTGGAATCGCTCTGTATAATTATAATATACAACGATTACTTTACCACTAAACAATAACAACGCTTGCATGCCACTTCCAGAAGTACATGCTCTAAGTATATAACAGCATTGGTTCGTCTATATATAATTACTCAATGTTTTGAGTCTGGCGGCGGAAGCACATTCAGTTGTTTGGCGTTGACATTATGAATTTGAATTTTTATTATATTTTATTTAATGAATGAACCAATATTATAAATTAATATTAGCATTCTGCACTGAAGGTCGTCAGTAGCTACTAAACAAAACAAAAATGAAGAAAATCAGTTGAGAGACTGAGGAGAAAATGGTACCTAATCGTTTTGTCTTTGCCTATTTATATATAGATATTTAGTACAAATACTTGAATTTCATATTTAATCTCGAAATGAATCTCGATATCTAGGAGTTTCAGGAAAAACTACCTAACAGAGACTCCAAATCGGGAGTCGTACTGTGTGTAACGCCGTTTCCCTATGATTCCTAGGACAGAAATCACACGAAAGAATCACGGGAAACAACGTAGCACACAGTACGACTGCAGATCTGGGGTCTATATTAGCTGTTTTTTCCGGATTTATTTCGCGATAAAACATTGTTTTTGTTCAGTAAATATGTATGTAAAACATTAAGGTATCCTGGATTTCACATCAAACTGTAGAATTTCGGAAAAAAGAAAAAAGGATACGTTGAACTTGACTGAGTTGTCTCACCAAGTGCACGACCAACTTTTCAACGTCTTATATTACATTTGGACTGTCTTGACGGAAATTAATCTATAAGTTGTTCGTTTAAAATATTTATTCTCAAAAAATAAATTGAGCATTTACTAGACTTCAATTAGGTTTAGAAAACCGTTCACTGAAGTATATTGAAATTATAGAAACTTCCAACAAACGCCGCTTTTAGCCCCACTCACATATTGCAGACTTCTTTTAGAAAAGGAGCATAATCATGTAACTTTTAACATGTGCTAATTTGTAACCTATCATTGGAAATCCTAACCTCGATTTATCGCAATTCTAAATAATTTTGATCTATTTTGTTCTTCCTATATCAATTTCTTTTCCCCTCCATTTTTTTAACCAATACCTCTAGTATGAATATAATATCATAAACTCCACTTCTAGTTGATCAAAAAATTATTCGACTCTTGAATTTAAAACGAACAATGTTAAGAACTAGTCTAACAAGAACAGAACCACAACAACTCTGCCCATGATTGAAAATATTTTTTTTTATTCATTCATCTCAGCATTTTTTGCTAATGGATTGTAAAAATTTAGTAAATACAATCTAAGAGTTTTCATAGTTTCCATTTCTTCACTCTTTTGGAGTACCTTACTTAGGTTAAAAATCGTTAACGAAAATATATGAAAAATCCCTGAAACAAATATGCTCAATATTTTAAAACTCCCTTATAGTTTACAGGAAAACTTAGACGAAAATCTCAAAATCGGTGACAAATTAAAAAATTATATTTTCAAGTGCATTGTCTAACATATTAAAAAGGGCTTTTTCAGAAATTCAACCATAATTTTTTATAAACTTCATTTTAAAAAACTTGGTCTAAAATTACTGAGTCGAAAAATTAGGGAATATACTGGCCTTAACCGTAATTTACCTAACTAAACATCGTGAGGTTAATTTTGGGAGAAAATTAGAAAATTACAAAATTTATAATAATTTGCCCCTGACAAGCGAATTATGTTTAAAAATTCTGCTGTATACCACACAAAATAATAATTATTATTACTGCATTTATCTCATTTCCTGCTGTAAGATTTTGATGACTAACTAAAATAAGTCTGGCTTAGAAATTAGAATTAGAAATACATATTTTTAAAGACCAATACTCACCTTTAACCATTTTTATTTTATGTATACGAATATTGTTTTTGATACGAATTTCGGAACACATTATTTTAGCAATTCTGATTCTTTTATATTCATTGGCAATAACTGATATAACTATAACTACAAATGAATTATTTTAACAATAAAATCCCGTAAGAATTTGAGTTTTAGAGAATCAGAATATCGTCAATTCTTATATTTCGCCGAGGTCAGCCCCAAAAATTCAGTAAAAATATGATTTTTTTTATAAATTTATAACTATGTTGTAAGTTGTAATGTAAACTGAAACAATTTGCTTTAACATCATATCATATGATGTTAAGATTAATTGGGCTTGACATCCATATTATCGTTTAAGTAGTTTTTGCATAATCACTAAATATTTTAGGGAGAATTTTTGCAAAACGCACCGAATTAATCAGGATCCTTTGATCAGGACTTAAGTATCAAGTTAAGTTGAAAGGCTCAGAAAATGAACTTCACTTCACTACATTTTAATCAATTTCATTTGTTTGTCATGCATATCCAAGATAGATAAATTAAAGTGACCTTTCAAAATATCCCGATTGCACAGTCCTGGTTAATATGGTACTTTTTGGAAAATATTTAAACAACAATTACTCAAAATCTTTACCCAATATACATATAACATCATTAACTATAATTTTGACAAAGATTAATGATCCACCTTTTCACGGTAAAAATGCCCCAATCAGGACTCATAGACGTTTCAAGCTTTTCTGATTCTGTTCAAGTTTTTATAGACAGCATATTTTCCGGGTTTTTATTATTTCAATAATTTATTTCTACGAATTTGCTGATGAACTCATATCAGTTATCGCCTATGGATTATTAAAGAAGTGATTGAATAGACGGTTGCTGTTAAATTTATTTTCAAAAAAGCCACCAATTTTGCTCTATTGACTGGTGTATAAAATATTGTATTGATTAAGTCGATATTTTTAACTAGATCATTACTACTCCCCATAAACGGCCTTGGAAAATTTTTTCAGTAGCTTAAAAACATATATACAGGGTGTCCCACGGTGGATGGTACCTTAGACGTTTACGGAAATCGGAACATGGGAGTTTTTGAAAATTTCGTTACCTTAGTAATTGCTCCAGATCTATCGATGTAAAATATTTTCGGCGATGCGGTGTTGCCGCTTATACCAAAAAGATCTAACATTTTTGATATTTCAAATGTATATGGTAGCTTTTGGATTCATAATTGTTTTTTGATTATTTTTTCTTAATACTCCACTTTACCCATCCCTAACAGTTTTTTGGGTATTATTGTTTTTTCTATATTATTTTGTTCGAAACATCGCTCCAATTAAATGTTTGTTTCCGCTGTATTTGAATTCATAGAAACTTGAAATTTTGGAAAGGCAATAAAAATTCTTTTCAAATGGTATATAATATTTTTATACCTAAATAGTAATTCGGATTCGGAAATAAAATCAAGTTTATGTAAGAATTTCATTATTATTTTGGGATATTTATCTAGATAGCGTTAAAAAACTTGACGAGATATTTCATTATCTCGATCTATAAGCAATGAACAAGATAAAGTTTCCAGAATTGTAAAATAATTTCATTAATTATGGGTAAAAAGTGAAACCAAAACAATTTAAGTACATCAATTAACATAAATATAATAAAAACAACAAATTACAGTACAAAACAAAAGCATGTTATACAAAATTAGAAGATTATTTTAATACATTTTCAAAATAACGACCTTCATCCAAACATTTTAGAATCCGGATACCCGTAGATTCGGTTGTAGTCCTACTTATATCACTGGCATCTAGCTCTTCACTCTTTGGCGGAAGTCTTGTTTGCTCTGTACCGGTGTCCTAATACTTTTTTTTTCAATTCACCCCACAAGTAAAACTCAAGTGGCATGAGATCAGGTGATCTAGATAAATATCCCAAAATAATCAAATTCTTACATAAACTTAGGTAGAGGCATATTATATACCATTTAAAAGGGATGTTGATTGCCTTTCAGGTTAGTTGATAATACACAGGGTTTTCTATTAAAATCACTTTTTAACATTTTCATATTTAGCAATAATAATAATAAATTCACGAATTTTAAGACACTTTGTATAACGCAGAACAAACATTTCTCTCCCAGACTAATACATAGGACCGTGGTAGGCTAAGTCCAAAATTTCCATACATATATTCAAATATAGCCATAACAAACATTTAATTGGAGCGATGTTTCGAACAAAATAATATAGAAAAAATTTAATAACCAGAAAACCGTTAGGGATGGATATAGGGAAGTATTAAGAAAAAATAATCGGAAATTAATTATGAATACAAAAATGCTATCATATTCCCCATTTAGAATATCGAAAATATTACTGCTTTTTGGTATCTTTGAAAATATTGTACATAGATGAACATGCCATGTTCCTATTTCCGTAAACGTCTAAGGTACCATCGACCATGGGACACCCTGTATATATGCTTTTAAGCTACTGAAGAAATTTTCCAAGGCCGTTTATGGGGAGTAGTAATGATCTAGTTAAAAATATCGGCTTGATCAATACAATATACCCAGAATATATTTCCTGTACTTAATTTGAAATTATTTGCACTCTTAGAACGAAAATTATTATAACATTTTTTTCCACATCAACCTCATTAAATTCTGTTACATCAGATTTTATATCCTAATGTTTACTTCCTTAAATGGCATGGACGACTTTGAAATAATTACGTCTTGAACAAAGTGACCAACCTGCCGGCAGAAATCGAACGTTCTAATGAATGAAAGGTAAAAGTTAAAATTTCATATAAAATGTCACCGTAATTTATTAGAGCTTCTCAAGCGTATGAGCGTTCAATCCACTTCCTGACTGTCACTCTCGTGAGGAAACAATTTATAAAATTAATAAAAGAGAAACTGTTGAGGTAATTACTCCGGATATAAATAAAACTTTTAATAAACATAATGTAGGTCTGTAAACAAATAGTCGGTGTGAGTTTTGTATTTTTTTAAATCTCAGAATCGTGTTTGCGAACAATCTATTTGCATCCTGTCAGTTTCACCAAGACTGACAGGATATGTTTAACTCAAATATATAAATATTTTTATGGTTTTGTCACGTTTCTTATTTTAATTATTTATCTGGTTAAGACAAATGTCGACTACGAATTGCCAGACAAATTTTAACAATTTTATATACGTGTGTCAACTGAATCGTTTAACCATGTCTCGTTTATTTTTCGAAATTTGAAATTCTGTATCCGCCGAAATGCGGGGGTTAACGGGTCTCATCATGGGGAGGATGATTCCGATCGGGGCTCTTATTTGGAACCAGTAAAAAAATTAAACAAGGCTGGACTAAATGTATTGAGCTAAAAGGATGCTATGTAGAGAAATAAAACGCTTATTTGTTAAAAAAAATATTGAGAAAGCCACTGACTTGTATATATTACAATAAATCTGTTGCCAGTCAAAATCACATTCAAGCCTCGAAATACGCTAAAATCAGTTAGTTAACTAAACTAACAAACAACTCAAATCACAAAAAAATGCATTTACAAAATTCCTTGCGACTAATAGATTTTACATTGGAGAAACATCTAAACCGTTAAATGGACGATTAAATGAACACAAAAATTACATAGAGTAACGACAATTCTAGAAATCTAAAATTTGTAAATACAATTTGATATTCAACAATACTACACAATGAAGAACACGATAGAAAACAAAACTTTAAAGAGTCTGCCTTAATCCTGTTGCCCTGTTCAATGAGGAAAATTGAATCTCTTCCAATTTTGTAAAATTCCATTGTTGTTATTTATTAATGATTATCTTCTGTTGAACAACCCTATAGAGGGATAGTTCATAAGGTTTGACTTGGTTTTCCCTTATCAGGCAATGGGCTCACTGAATCAACAGAACATTTAGTCGCATATTTGGCGAATGCACTATCTTTCAATAAAGTCACACCTAGGAGCTCCGAATATAAATTCGGAACACTCTTTCGAGTTCCCTCAACTGAAAGCAACTTGACTGTTACATCTGATTGGAATTTTATGAGCTAGACATGATATCTAAAAAAAAAACAACAAACTTCCTTAGTTATATGAAATAGAATCGTCAAAAAATAAAAGGAGTTAAGTAGAATTGTGTACTATCGCATTTTTCTCCATTTTCGCTTCAAGATCAGACATTTTCTTAAGGCAAAAAATCTCCTGCATATTAGCACATATATGAAAGTCCCTTCACACCAAATTGTATCCAATCCATTCAGTAATTCTTGCTTGATGCCCGTGTTCAGACAAACAGACATGAATTTTACAAAATACTTTTTCCTGTTGTTTTCTGAAGGATACTTGTGGCATCTCTCGTTTTTATTATTTTTTTCTGAGTTCTTTGGGAATAACACCACATAAACTTGAAAGTGTGTATATTTCAAAAAAGTCCAAGGTCTAATCAGACCCCATTTTTTCCGGTTAGGGAACCTTCATCAGTTGCGCTTCCCACAATTGAATGTCCTCTCGAACACTTCTTTATGTATTTGATACATTTCGTTAAATTCGAAGACGTGAGATGTAAGACCGACATCTAGAATTTTCGAGAGAATTAGCACACAGACGTTCCGAATCTGGAGCCGTTCCATGTAATTGCTGTTCTCCCTTAACTCCTATAACAGAATGTCACGATAAAATTTTCAGGTTACTTCACATGTCAGAGATATTTAATACTCTCTTCGAGGTGTCATTCCTTTGTACGCAAGACAATATATATTATATATCAATATAATACATATTGTTTCTGGTTAGGGAAGCTTCATCAGTTGCGCTTCCCACAATTGAATGTCCTCTCGAACACTTCTTTATGTATTTGATACATTTTGTTAAATTTGAAGACGCGACTTGTAAGACCGAAATCTAGGATTTTCGAGAGAATTAGCACACAGAGGTTGCGAATCTGGAGCCGTTCCGTGTAATTGCTGTTCTCCCTTAACTCCTATGACAGAATGTCACGATAAAATTTTCAGGTTACTTCACATGTCAGAGATATTTAATACTCTCTTCGAGGTGTCATTCCTTTGTACGCAAGACAATATATATTATATATCAATATAATACATATTGTTTCTGGTTAGGGAAGCTTCATCAGTTGCGCTTCCCACAATTGAATGTCCTCTCGAACACTTCTTTATGTATTTGATACATTTTGTTAAATTTGAAGACGCGACTTGTAAGACCGAAATCTAGGATTTTCGAGAGAATTAGCACACAGAGGTTGCGAATCTGGAGCCGTTCCGTGTAATTGCTGTTCTCCCTTAACTCCTATGACAGAATGTCACGATAAAATTTTCAGGTTACTTCACCTGTCAGAGATATTGAAGACTCTCTTCGAGGTGTCTTTCCTTTGTACGCAAGACAATATATATAATATATATTGTTTCTGGTCAGGGAACCTTCATCAGTTGCGCTTCCCACAATTGAATGTCCTCTCGAACACTTCTTTATGTATTTGATACATTTCGTTAAATTTGAAGACGCGACTTGTAAGACCGACATCTAGGATTTTCGAGAGAATTAGCACACAGAGGTTCCGAGTCTGGAGCCGTTCCGTGTAATTGCTGTTCTTCCTTAACTCCTATGACAGAATGTCACAATAAAATTTTCAGGTTACTTCACCTGTCAGAGATATTGAATACTTTCTTCGAGGTGTCTATTCTATATATAATTTCTTCTGAAGCATTTGAAGATATTGGGAATCATCACCCTGTTCTTTAGAAATCATTTGCTTCTCTGTAGTAATTTCGTCCAGTTCTAATCCATATTGGAACATAAATTTTGAAACTCATCATCAGAGTAGGTTTTACCAAGTGCTTTGAAGAGCAAGTCTCTCTTAATTCCTATGGTAGGCATGGTGGCAAAAGAGATAATGGATACCAAAACCTGATCAGTTTAGACAATTGAAAATAGTTAATACTTTATGGGTTTAATTTTAACACAATTTCATCATACAAATTCACATTCTGCAATACATAACCAAACTTTTATTTTATGACAAACAAATATATTAAAATTGAAAAAAATTACATGGGCCAACCTTTTAGTATTTTTTAAACTAATTGCCTTTTATGTTGCTTTACCAATATTCAGAAAATTACCTCATACTTTATTTTGATGCCAAAACAATTGTTTTCTGTTTTTCGATAATTTTTAAATATTCAACTTGCATTTAGATAATTCTAAGGTCAAGCCAAGTTCCAGAGCTAAGTCTGTGGAAAAAATAGATATGAAGGATTTTGCACATGGATCAATTATTTCACAAAATTATGGCGAAATTACCAGTTCGGACATTTTTGAACCGTCCACAGGTGCACATATGAAAATAGATGCTTAACTGTTTCTTGGTTTCTATTTATATCTCGTAAACGAGTTGCTTGGCTTGGCCTCATACAAAAAAACAAGCGAGCCAGGTCTGGGGACCTTTGAGGCTAGAGTATAGGCCGTTTGGGAATGAATAGTCCAAAAACTCTCTGACAGTTCGCCTAAAATGTGCTAGACAGCCATCGTTTTCGAATAGTATTGGTCTGTCTTCCAATCGGACTTCATCTAATAAGATCGGTAAATCATGCATTAAAAATGAAAGTAGTTTGCGAGAGAGAAATACCAAACTAGGAGCAGTTAAGAGAAAGAATAGAGATATTGCGTCTGAAACAATGCCTGATGAGATGCGAATAGGGACTAGGAATGTGGCAGTCAGGAAGTGCTGTCGCGCTTTCATCCGTAGCTATGAAAGCCAGTTTTAACAAATTGTCTAACCTTGCAAGTAACAATCTCAAATTTTATTATGATATTAATTACTTTCCAATACTTGTGGTATATCGTTGGCAAGGGCCTGAAGTATAGAAGTTTTTGTGATCATCGAATTTTTCGATGTGCTTCTTGTTTTTTTTTTTAAATGAGTTGAAGTGTTAAGTTAATAACTTTTTAAGGAACCTCGTTATTTGTGAACTCATATCATTTTTTCACCCAATTATTTGTGTCAAATATCGATTGCAGAACAGCAAACAAACATCATAATAAATCGATTGTGGAAGCCGTTACTTTGTGATAATTAATCATGATAATGAAATGAAACTAATTACTTTGTTTTCTATCACTAACACATTTATTCACTAAAACATGTGACTAGTTTCGATGCCTAGCGCATCATTTTCAAACAATATATAAACAATGAAAAAACCCATCTAACAAACCTTAAATACAAAACTAATGTCTAAATACACTCCTGACTTGTTGTAAATACTAACTCTGTACTTGGCATTAAATAATAAATGTGATAACTTGAATTGTGATTTGAAGCAAATCATCCCAGGATATCAAGTTTGCTTTTGGAGTTTATAAGCTGATATGTTCGGGCTGTAATAGCTTCTATGTGGGAATGACAACCAGAAATTTTGCTAACAGGTACCTACCTAGAACACTATAGATCTTTTAGACTACATAAAACTGATTCAACCTTTTTTAACCATGTAATTCAAACAGGCACACTTTTCCCACAATAGAAAACACAAAAATTTTGCATTTCAGTAATAATTATTTTAAAACATCTTTCTTAGAACAAATTCAAATTTACCTCTCTCACAATAAATTCCCACATTTACTACTTAATGATCAGCTTAACTTTATAAAAACACCCCTGTTCGAATTACTACGTTAGGACGGGTAATCCCTGTGATAATCTTAGAATATCAGGTAGTTGTTATATCCGTTTAGTTTTATATTCATTATGTTCTTGACCACGACCGGCTAACCATCATGTCGGTGTATCTGGTCATTAGTTTTGTATTTAAAGTTTGTTAGATGAGTTTTTTCATTGTTTATATATGTTTGAAAATGATGCGCTAGGCATCGAAACTAGTCACATGTTTTAGTGAATAAATGTGTTAGTGATAGAAAACAAAGTAATTAGTTTCATTTCATAAACATCATAATTTGATTTAAGTTTTTTTGGTGAAGTTACAGCGACAAATAAATGAATGACAAAAGTTTATATGAAAAAAATCTGGGAATTAAGAAAAAATTAAATTACAAAAAACAAAAACCATTACCTATACAAATGTTATATGGACTACATATGAGCTATCCGCCCTTCATGTTTGACGAACCTTCTACAAAACACCTTGTATATTAAGAGTCATTGCGTTTGTAAAAAATCAATAAATTATACCAAATAAAAAGGTATAACATACGATTAATATACAATATCACCAACAAATTTGCTTTTCGTTTTAATAAATATTCCAATTTTCTGTTTTTCATATTTATATTATTATATTATGTATTTTATTAAAACTAAGGTTGCAATATATTACGTTGTTTTATTTTATATATTATAGAGAAAATGCATTCGACATGAATTGTAGAATTATTTAACTCCACATTCAACCTTCAGGTCAGCGTAGAGGCGATAAATAGGTTCACATAATAACAATAATAAGCAAGACGACCTTGATGTCCAAAAATGAACTTTACCTTATAAATATTTATGTATTGAGCGTAATCCTAATTGATTTGGTACCGCAAGTCGATGGTGCGCGTGTTGTTCTGACGGTGAAAGTGCATTTCTTGGTTCGGTGTCAACGTTCCAATATGTTGAAGGCTTAATCTTCGTCAAGTTGAGATTTATCCGAAAAACCGATTAATTTTTATGCTGGAAATTTTTCAATTTTCAACGTAGGTACGTCAGCGATGAGTAGTTATTAGCATTCAATCGAAAAATTAACATTTTACTAATAAAAACGGATTTGGCTGGTTGTTATTAGAATATATTTTAACACACCAACGCTGTGTTTTCTTCAAAACATATTTTTGTCATCGGTTAAAATAAGTATTGAACATTTCATGAAAGAATAATTAGTAATATTTTTTTATTTTGACTATTCATTGGGTTTTCTCTCCTCATTTTTTTTCCAGCAACAGGTAAGTATTTAAAATTGTAGTAAGTAGAGTGTAGTAAGGCAATTTCGTAAAATTGCCCGGATTACTGACTGTCTATACAGAGATTCTTCCTCACAGTTATTCTGAGAGAAAGAGATGTCTACAAAATGATCAACCAGTATTCCTGTATATAAGTAATGTATTGTATACTGTGTTACACTTATCTGTGTTTGGAGACGTTTCAACTCCGATTCTGGAGTCGTTGTCAATCGTTTAGTGTTGAATTGAAGTTTTTTTTCTAAAAAAATTGGCTTTTATGTTGAATTTGTTGTTTGACAAAACAAGGAATACTAGTTGATCATTTTGTAGACATCTCTTTCTCTCAGAATAACTGTGAGGAAGAATCTCTGTATAGACAGCCAGCAATCCGGGCAATTTTACGAAATTGCCTTACTACACTTTACTTACTACAATTTTAAATACTTATGTTACAGGAAAAATTTTGAGGAGGGAAAACCCAATGAACAATCAAAATAATTCAAGACCTCCTCAACAATCTTTTCGAAATTACTTAATATTAAGTCCTGTTTTGTATCTCCGTATAAAGATTGCAACCACGAAAGACCTCGTTTGCAAATCAAAAATTCCAGTTTTTATTATATTTATTATTATAGCAGACTCATGAGTGCGAGTTTGACTGGATGGTATGCTAGGTTCTCACGGCCCTTTCAGGGAATTCTGGATGGTGTTTTTATTGTATTCTCAATCGCCGATTCGCAACGATCTACCGGTTATAATTATTCCCAAATGGTTTGAACCAAACACATTCTAGCGGTTTTGGTTAATACCAATGACGTCACAAACCTTTGTTACATCATTTTTTGAAACCAGTAATAACCCAAAGCAGTAGTTGTTTTTGATTGTCTGTCTCTTTCTTAAATGACATTTGAGGTTAGGTATTTACTATTTTACATGTTTACGTATACAGTTAACAATAAAATTTGATCAGTTTTGCAAAAATAACTTAAGTACCACTAAAGAAGCACATAAATAAGAAATGTATTGATGTGTACAAAATTTTAAATAAACAAAAACGAATGAGTTTTGGTTCTACTTCAGTGTTGAAAAGAGAAATGTCAAAGTACAACCACTGTCAACCAAAGTTAGAACCAGTAGAACGCTGAAAATCGGCTTCAGTTACCTAAACATTCACCACCAGATTACACCATTAAGAAAATTATACGGTACCTTTTCTATTCGATGTATATGCTACAAAAATCCTTACTTAAATTGGCTGAGGTATCCAAATAAAATAATATAATATTTATAGTATAGCTGTGCATAAGACAAACGTCAAAATCAAAATAGATAATTGCTTAATCACTTGCCTCCCTCCTTGCGGTTACACTGGCCAACAAAATTGCGCTTTTTGACTGCTGAATGACATATCGATGGCTAAACTGTAAAACCTCTATAGTCGAATTTTCTAAATTTTCTGGAGAGACAAAACACTTTTTAGGGTTCTGTATATACAATATACGGATACCCTTATAATATCACTCCGGATTTTTACCTCTTTCACATCACAGCCATTTTCTCCTAAACTACTGGAGGGAAAGGGTTGAAATTTGGTATCAGTGTATAGTTTGGTGACCCGATCAGGAGTACGTAAAAGAAAAAATTTTGATTTTAGAGATACTTCTGGGGGAAAAAACTAAAAAAATCGACCTTTCCCGCCCCCTTATCTCCGAAACTATAAGAAGTAAAATTAAAAAAAAAAGTAGGGATATAGGGCCAGACCTGAATTTTACCGGAAAATAAGGAGAAACCTCTACTATCAATTTTGGGGGGCAAATTACAGAATTAAATGGAAAATATGACATTAAAATTGTTTTTAACACATCATATTTTAAAATGTATTAACAAAAATATAAAAAAAATACCCGTTCCTACCGTATCTTCGAAACTATAAGCCGTAAAATTTTGAAAAAAAAGAGATATAGGGCCTCACCTGAAGTTTACTGGAAAAATAAGGAGAAACCTCTAATATTAATTTTAGTTAGCAAATTACAGCATTAAATGGAAAACATAAAATTAAAATTATTAACGCATCATGTAATATATGAAATCAAAGGGTTCATTATGACGAATACATGTATATTTTTTTCATATTTTTAAAACAAATATTTTAAAATATATATTAACAAAAATATAAAAACAATTACCTATTCCCCCTTTGTTCCCCAAACTATAAGACCTTAATTTTTTTTTACAGGAAAAATAGGAAGAAATCCTTACTATTAATTTTGGGGGCCAAATTATAGAATTAACGGAAATTACCAAAAATATTTTTTAACCCATCATGCAATGCTTTCTGTGGACTAATTGGGTAATTTTGTTATCCAACATGGTAGAAGTTTTTTCGCTATATCTACAGTTTATGTCAATTTAGGGAGATAGAATATCTACCAGATTTTAAGTCAAACTATAGGCTTTGCAACAAAAAAAGATTCAGCTAAATCAGCTCAGTAGTCATTTCGTGATGCCCGAACAAACAAACAAACAAACAAACAGACAAACTTATAATTTTATAATAGTCTACATAGATACTGCTTGCAAATCTGCTTTGCTGGAAATGAGAGAGCACTATCAATGTGACAAAATTTCTCAACAACTGACTGAAATGTTTACTATGAGCAACTTTATAAAAATGTTGCTGATATTTTTCTTATATATTTTTTAAACTCGGCCTATTATTTCTTTCAGTTTCATATGTACGAAAATACTCATAGTGCTCTTCCTAAAACCCTCCATTTCAGTTTTTTAAATCGGTATGCAGTAATACTTAGTTTTGGTGGCTACCATGTTTCAAAACTAGCAACCCGGAAATAAGCCATAAATAAATGGCGTATAAAAAAAGATATAAAATAGTAACCATGAACTTTACGTATCAAATTTTATATGCCAATATCTACGTGTGAGCTTTCTATTTCAAAGATTTTAAACAAATCAGCCTCCGACTTTACACTTCCAATCTATCAATTTCGTATTTTTTATATCGGGGCAAGCGAATCATTTAAACTACTTTACTCGTGTGAAACAATTGATTTTGGATCGGTTTATAAAAGTTAACCTTATTTTTTTGATTCGTAACCAATTTAAATAAATGAAACCTTCGAAGCGGAAATGTGGCGATTAGTTTTGTAATTTTTTTCTAGAAAGTAAACATTTCTGTGCGATTACCAAAGCTTGATAAGGTTCAAGAAATTCTTGCGGTTTTTTTACCAAACTCTTTGTTTAACGAGGAGGAAGTTTCGCGGTATTTGCTATTAGGCGTAATTACTTCTGAGCTATTTTTGAGCAAAATGGACGGCTAATAAGAAGCCGGAATTTACTTATATATACCGACTACTTTTTAATTACAGCGTTATCTTTGAACAGTTATTTTGCTATTGCTATTATTTATAAGTATGACTTGGGGATTCGTTTTACAAAAAATAAAAAATAATAATTGAAGCCCAAATATTAAAATGAAATAATTGCATGCAGTTAACATCATACTAACTCAAATAAAATTAATTAAAATAATTAATATTAAAAGTGCGCAATAACATACACGTCATCTCTGCTGTTTAGGTTCATACCAATGCCACTCTGATTCAAGCCCGTAGCCAGCGGGGTGAAGAGGGGGGGCTTGGGGTTGAACTGGTCCAACCCACCCCGAAAAAAATGTCTGGCTACGGCCTTGCTCTGATCGGATGCAAGTCAACTATAGTTTTTTTGTATTCTCCCTTTGAGAGATCAACATTTCATTTCTGATACTCTTGTCAGGGATGGTAATATATCTAGAACTCATAATTATCCACCTACACCCCTTATTATCAATATACAGTGATGGGCAAATGTGTGGAACCAAGTAAATATCTCTGGAATTATTAGAGATATCAAAATGAAATTTGGAAGGTGAATACTGCAGTAGATTGCCTATTTGTTTTCAAATTTTTTTACAATTTTGAACTTCCTGTTTTACCGGAATTAATGTCGATTTTAAAATTTGCAATGAAACACCCTGTATAGTATTTTAGTTTCTGATGAAACATTTTATTGCGAATACAAAAATATCGGTTTTGATATTGTTTACGCCAATATCTACCGAGATATTAACAGAAAAGTAACTAAGGAAAGGAAAAATTCAATGGTAGCTAAACTCGGTTCATATTTCATTTACGCCCGATATAAACAAACCGCTCAGTAAGGATTTGTATTTCTATTGGCCAATCGGTGCCATTATACCGTCACAGCCAAACAGCCAACAGCACTGCTTGTTCCATGGTCGAATACACGTGCGTTTGTTTAAATCAGGCGCAAATTAAATCTGAATCAAGTTTAGTAGTCCATGAAATTCATTGCAGAAGTGACAGTAGTTGTCAAAATAAGTTATTAGTTTTTTTTATTTGAACTTAAAAAGATTGTATTGTTTTAATTTGATCGTAAAATGGCTTAATTAAGTGAAAGAGAAAGAATAGAAATATTAATGATGATTGAGTATGGGGAGAGGAAAAGGACGCATCAAGAAGTTTGTGACCTTTTTAACATTGTTCATCCGAAAACACAAATATCCCGTTCAGTAATGACGAAAACTTTGCGAAGGTACGACACAAGTGGAACAGTTAGCAATTTACCAAAAAGTGGACGGTTAAAAAGTGCAAGTAATGAAGGTGTAGCTCAAAATGTTGCTATATCTTTAGAAAAAAATCCTCACTTATCCACTACCGACCTCGCCAATATGCATGGAATTAGCCGTCGTTCAGTAGGAAGGATATTAAGGCGAGAAAAATATCATCCATACAAAATTCGGCTCGTTCAAGAACTCTCCGAAGACGATTTCGACAGACGTTTGCAATTTTGTGAAACGATGATGATATTTGTAACCGTGATAATAATTTTATAAGAAATGTGGTGTTTTCAGACGAGGCTACATTTTGTTTAAATGGTACAGTTAATCGACATAACTGCCGCTACTGGTCGCAAAGTAATCCTAATTGGGTACAAGAGGCTCATACACAACATCCCCAAAAATTGAACGTTTGGGCCGGCATTTATAACAACATAATCGTGGGACCCTTCTTCCTACAAGAAACTTTAAACGGAGATAGGTATTTACAGCTCTTGGAGACAGAAGTTATTCCGGCATTGGAGGTAAATGGACAATTACCAAATAATATCTGGTTTCAGATAGGACATTTCATCACAGATGAATTGGAAGAAGGGGTACTTATGAATGGCCTGCACGAAGTCCCGACCTTAATCCACTAGACTATTTTCTGTGGGGTTACTTAAAGTCTAAGGTTTATGTTGATAGACCAAATAATTTGCAAGAATTAGCTGCAAGAATAACTCAAGATATCCAGAGAATTACACCAGATGTAATAGCTAATGTTACTAGAGAATTTAAAAACCGACTTGCTTATTGTCAAGAAGTAAACGGTGCTCAGTTTGAACATCTAATACATTAAGTTTAGTTAAGTTAAGTTTCAATGTTTTGAAAATCACTTAGATTTAGTTAATAATTATGATTTCTTTAATGGATATTAGATTTTTCCTTTCCTTAATTACTTTTCTGTTAATATCTCGGTAGGTATTGAAGTAAACAATACCAAACCCGATATTTTTGTATTCGCAATAAAATGTTTCATAAGAAACTAAAATTCTATACAGGGTGTTTCATTGCAAATTTTAAAATCGACATTACTTCCGGTAAAACAGGAAGTTCAAAATTGTAAAAAAATTTTGGAAACAAATAGGCAATCTACTGCAGTATCCACCTTCCAAATTTCATTTTGATATCTCTAATAATTCCAGAGATATTTGATTGGTTCCACACATTTGCCCATCACTGTATACAGAGAGTAAACAATGTAACTAGTTCCTGGAAGTTTTCTTCGACTGTCATCGACTTGGTCATGGCTGTTGGTCATGCTAATTGGATCCCTTAATCCCATACCTTGCCCAGTTAGGTACCTGGCGGTTGGTTGTCGGTGACCCGAAGCGGCAGTCGCTCAAGAAGGGGTCTCCAAACGTTATTATTACTGATGCTGGGCTCGCTAATTATATTTTCGTTCAAGATTATGTATACCTTCTCAATGTATTTATTGTACCAGTACTCTTCCTTGTGAATAACCCTGGCCTGGTCCCAGTGGATCTCATGGTATTTGGTCTACGCGTGATTAGCTAAACCAGACTTCGTTAACTCTGCCCTTTGAGTGGCTATGCGGTGCTTCTTAACTCTGGTGTCGAGTGGTCGCTTTGTATCCCCAATGTAGTATACAGTTATCTGATATTGCAGGAATTATCGGCTTTGCTTTTGTAACCATGTTTCTCAAGGTGTTGCTGCTCTAGAAAATCATTTTGATGATGATAGAGATGCAATCGTGGATTCCCCTTCATGTTTAGATTGTTTATCCAGTTCTTCAAACGCCTTGTTGATGATGATTTCCGTATATCCATTCGTCAAAAGGTCTTCTCTAAGTTTCACTGGGTAGTTACCTACACTAAAATGGACTTGGTTGATTTACTTACAAAATACGGTTTTGTAAACAGCCTACATTAGTTTCCTAATAAAATTCAGAAATAGTAATCGTTATGTTAATAAATGCGTTTAAAATTGAACATAAAATCGAACTCATACTGATGAATCCAGTACAATATTAGTGCATATACTAATGCTACCGTTTACGTCTTGAAAATTTATGAAACTCGACAATTCTTCAACTAAATCTAATTCTGCACTTAAAAGGTTACAATATGCTATTTGCGGGAAGCTTCGATGCTGCTATAGAAATAAGCGGCAATAGTCCATTCCGGACCTGAGTAAACTAAAAAATGTTTTTTTATTCAGATATAACATTTGCAATCCTACTTACTGCGCCACTTATAGATTCGTTTTCGATGAAGTTGTTTTTAAAAGAATATATTTATTAAGCTCCATAATATAAACAATCACAGGTTTAACTTGGGCGACACATACTTATTAACAAGTTTCTCTCTCGCTAGCATTTGGCTGGCACATTATAGTGTCCGACCAAAACAGAATTGTAGCCGAAACCAAATGTTTGGCTTGGAAACTGAAACTTATTCGGCATCTTATTGGTTCTGTCTGTACTGAAATCTAGAGTTCTTTGTAATAATTGAACAACAATTGCATGAAAGATGGTTATTTATTTATGTTATGTTAGTAATTTCACGTGAAAAATAATAATGTTGTTAAAGACTTTTATAAAAATCAATAGTTTAATTCAATGTACAGATGATTCAGATTAATATTCTGACTATCCTGATCCATAATCTGTCGGTTATTAAGAGAACCGGTTCTAAATATTCAATTTTTTTCTTGATTTTATTTTTTTAATAGTAAATGTGAGATTAATGAAAAATAACATGCATTCAATAATTGATACCAGATTTTGTCAAAATTTATAAATACTGTTTTTATTGAATTTATGAAACGTTGTGAGCACTAATTTAATGTGGTAATTGGTGACCACAGCTGGTAACGTTGGCCTTAATTGTGGTATTTTGACTTTTGATGTATGTGCAGTTACTAATTTAAAATATGGCAAATAGAGAATTTTATTAGAACGAAAGGTAAATTTTATGCTGGATGTTATGTTTGTTTATTTACTGCAATCTATTCATTTTCTATAGATGAAGGTCTGGATGTTTCTCTAATGTAAAATGTATTGCATTTGCAAGGAATTTTGTAAATATTTTTTTTTACTTTTGAGTTGTATTTGTTGGTTTTGTTTTAGATAGTATGGTTATATTTTATTTCTTGTTTTAATCATGTTTGGACATCAAATCCTTTACTACTACTATTTTCCGTCATACTTAGTTGTTTCTGTTTGTTTTGCTTCTCGACGTTTCTTTTGTGTTCAACTCTTTTTTTCTTTCATGGTTTTATTAAAAAAACCTCGTTGTGATGTGGACTTTACAACTAGCTCAGGTCATTTACGAAATTATGTGATAAAATTAATAGTAGAACAAAACCGACAATTCTAATGATAAAACTTGTCTAATTGACATAAAATTCAACATTTTTATCGATGCGTTTTTGTTTTTAACAAAAAAAAAAACAGCGAAAACTCAGTTTTCTATCTTTTACTCAAAATCCACCAATAAAACCGTGTTTGCTACTATGGGCAATGTTAAAGAGAAATGAAAAACCTACAAAATGAGCTAATATACGCTCAACTTTGTTAATTGGTTTCTTAGATAATGTAACATTTACCCAAAATTCCAAAAAAATAAAAAATCGTATATATACATTTTTATTTTATAGCTGAAACATTCTTATTAACTGAAGCGATAGATCTTCTCATACCCAATTTATGTTCTAAAAATACATACTGCAACCCCGGTAGTTTTTAAAAAATGTTGGTGAATCCTATGGAAGACATTTTTTTAAAGGTCATTTTATCTCACCGGATAAACCTATCATTATGAACAAACTACCGTTGGAAAATAGAAGAGTTGATCTAGAGATCCCTGACTCACTGATCCTCACTTTTCTAAAATTTAAGTATAAATACATATAAGTATTGAAAATATTTGGCCATTCCTTAAAAAATATTTGGACGAGTCCATCCCAAAAATTGCTAAGGGGTGGGAAGATAACATGTTATAACATTTTATTTTACGCTGTCATCTTACTGTAAAAACAATTCCGAACAAAATTACACAAATAGAGGTAATTCCCGAAAGTACGATTTCTGGTATAAACAAGTGTCCAAAATTTCCATACTGTTCCCGAATTAGAAGTTAGCAGGTCAGAATCGGATGCAAATATCGAGAACAATTGTGAGGGTGTAAAAGGCTGACTGACTTACTGGAGAGGAGCAGTAAATAACAACGTAGCGAAATATTTTTGTATTAGTAATAAAGACGTTTATTTGTTTTCTGAACGATATTTGTGCGTATTTTTCATTGTCTAAGTACTTCTTGGGAAATAACACCACAGTTTAAAAAAAATTGCTGTATATTGTAAACGTTTCGGGGTCTAGGTCACACCCCGTTGTCAATGGTTAAGAAACTATGGATAAACAAGGCACAATTCTAAGATGTAAATTAAAATATTTGACAATGTGTATTATTTGATTTCTGACGTAACTAAGAGAATTTTATTTGTAATATACAGGGTAGCACAAAAATTTCTAAAGATCATATAATCATAAAGTTCCTTTCAAATTGGAAGAATTTAAAAGGGAGATCTTCAGAATTTTATGTGGCGCTCCTAGGTGCGACTTTGTTATAAGATAGTGCATTCGCCAAAAATGCGACCATACATTCTGAAGATCTCCCTTTCAAATTAGAAGAATTTGAAAGGAACTTTATGATTATATCATCTTTAGAAGTTTCTTTGCTACCCTGTATATTACAAATAAAATTCTCTTAGTTACGTCAGAAATCAAATAATACACATTGTCAAATATTTTAATTTACATCTTAGAATTGTGCCTTTTTTATCCATAGTTTCTTAACCATTTACAACGGGGTCTGATCTAGACCCCGAAACGTTTGGAATATACAGCAATTTTCTTTAAACTGTGGTGCTATTTCCCAAGAAGTACTTAGACCTTAAAGACGTTTATATTTTGTGTAAAAAATTGTTTACAACCCACACAGAGTGTACAATTATATTATTCATTAATAATTAAACAATATTTAATTTTTCTGAACTGAACTCTTAGAAGTGGTACGATACATCGGAATGTAAAGCATTCAACATTCCAGATTATCCGCTATTCCATTATGAATTTTCTAAACAAACGCATAAACAAACGTCGAGTTGCCTTGGGTGCGTTCTCTTAAGGTCAATGTTACGATAATTCAAACAATAATTCAAACGTCGCCGTACAACAACATTGCGCGGCCACATGCCGACGTCTTCGAGAATATCAACAATGTCTTGTGATTGTAAATAATTATGTTGATAAACTAATTATTAAAGCGGCGGCAAATCGATTAACGGACGTATACGTTGAATAAATCAGTACGAGACATTGTTCGGTGTGGAGACCAATTAGAAATTCTTGTTTGCAACAATCAGAATGATTAACTACCGTGCTGATGGGAGAGGAAAGCACATGTGGAAATTTGGTGCAATATAAAACGAGAAATTTTATAATTGCTGTGACTGGAGGCTGCGAGTTGCCTCGTTTTCTCCAAAGGGAGAATGAAAACAAAACGAGTTGTGTTTAGTTTGCGTTAAAAATTGAAATAATTACAGGATAAGTCAACTGGTGTGAGTTGACTTCTTTTGTAATTGACAACATAAGTTTTCATCTGATAAATCGTTGAGAAATAAATTGTATGCGGATTGTTTAAATAACGAAAGTGCACCTTATCTTAAAGCTCATTAGACAAATTTACGCTAACGCGTAACGTTCTAAAGTTATATAGCGAAAACATAACATGTTATTTTCCGACCACTAGTCTATAGAGCAAATTTGCCATTAATAGTTTATAGTGAATAATTGCTAAGGTTAACAGCATTGTCGTTGAAGTAAATTATTTAAATAATAAAAACCCTCAAAAATCTGTTTTTGTTTTTTTTTACTTATACTAGTGGTCGTCCAGTGGTCGAAATTCGACCCAATAGGGTCCATGAAATATCATGAGATTGTAAAAAGTATATTTTTATAAGAAACAGATTTGTGGAGAAATCGGAGAAGTAGATGTAATGACCAAAATTGTTCCCTCATATTGACAAATCTATTGAAATAAAAAGAAAATAAAAATATAATCAAATATCGGTATTCAAAATATTTTTGACAAATGAATGACCCCCCAAATTTTGGCTGGAACCGCTCCTGACAAAATATTCGATATAATAATTGAAAAATTGTTCTTTGCAACCTAAAAGTTTTCGTGATTTGCGGTTTCAATCAAGTTCAGGAATATTAAAGAAAAGACAGGACCAACAACCCTAGGAGAACTTAAACATTAAACACAATCTCTATTTTTTACACAACACCTTCGGGAAGGTTGTAATAATAATATATTAATCAAATAATTCAATTCGCATTAAAAACAGAATATTTAATATGAAAGTTACTGCAAAGCGTCCGAAAAATCAATACTGATCTACTAAATTGACTATTTTACCACTAAACAATAACAACGCTTGCATGCCACTTCTAGAAGTACATGCTCTAAGAATACAACAGCATCTAACGATCGCTCCCTCCATATATAATGACTCAGTGTTTTGAGTTTTGACCGTCTGGCGGCGGCGGCACTGTCAGTTGTTTGGCGTTGACAGTATGGACGTAAATAATGAATGTTTATTATATTTTATTTAATGAATGAACCAATATTATAAATTAATAGTAGCATTCTGCACTGAAGGTCGTCAGTAACTACTAAACAAAACAAAAATAAAGTAAATCGGTTGACAGACACAGGAGAAAATGGTACCTAACCGTTTTGGCTGTGCCTATTTATATATAGATTATGAAATGTAATGAACGAATCGTAATGTGGTCAGTCGAAAAGTATTAAAGACTTGGAAAATCCTTCTTAATGAGTCTTGGTTGGATCAATTTTCACCCTTAAAAGTCACTAAACCTGGTAAAAAGTGAAACTAAAGCTGGAACATTAATCTTCGTAAAAATGATAGTGTAAGATATTAAGTTTATATGGGCTTAAGATGAATACTGTCGAATAAGTAATTTATGAATAAATTTAATTTAAATAATTTGGAAAGATGCATTTCAACGCGAACCGTATTAATTATGATAGTCCCATCAGCATATGCTAGAGATATTTCGACTATAATTAATGGACTAAATATTTAAAATGGTAGTAGATGAATAGTATTACGAGTATTACATGTTTTTTCTCAGCAGTTTCAATACATGTTTTTGACATTTTTGGCATTTTGACATCTTTTACATTTTTCAACAAATACAATATTTTTTAATCACCTTTACCACCTATTCTCATCCCTATTAAATATTTACCAAATATCACACATATTAGTCGAGCCGTTTTGGAGGAGATCGATCACAACACAGTGACACGAGATTTTTATATATTATCTGATATCTTATTTTAAATCGACAAAAAGCATTTTTCGGGATTTTTTAAATTGCTTAAAAAATCCTTTATTTTGTTTTTTTTTTTATAAAAGTCTCTAGCATGAAAATTAAGCGAATTATGACATAATGAGGTTGGTGTATTTGTTTTTTCACAAAAAAACTGTTCAAATTACCCCCTAAATACCACCCCAGTTGAAATTAATTGCTAGCACTTCACAAATCACTTGACTTACTTATTTCAAAGGGGCTCAGAAAGTTTGACCGGTTTAAAGTAAGTAGTTTTGAACAAAGTCGAGCCTCAAGAGAATATTGTATTTTTGTAATTTTCCAAAATTTCTCTGTTTTTCAAAATAACTTAAAAACTATGTGAGATAGGCAAAATTTTGTAAAGTACAAAATTGTAGGTTTTATTTTTTTTAATTATGTTTTTTTTTCTAGGATAAAAATTAAGTTACATATGACCGTTTAAAGTTTGTACGTGTTCGTAAATAGTACTATTAGGTCACCCTTTCAGCTCAAGCCCTTTCAAGAATAAGGGTTAAATACATTTTCAATTTACAAGACCTTTTTAGCTTATAAAAAAACCTGCAGATTGGGAAATTTGTGAAGTGGCAGCAATTAATTTCAACTGGGGTGGTATTTAGGGGGAAGTTTGTACATTTTTTTTTGTCAAAAAACAAAAAATAATCTTATTTATGTCATAACTCGCTTAATTTGCATGCTAGAGACTTTTATGGAATACAAAATTAAAGGATTTTTTTAAAGGGTTTATAAACTTTTCCCGAAAAATGTATTGTTTATCAGTTATTTCACGATAAACATTTCAATTTTTGTTTTGACAAGTAAAAACAAAATTTCAACAAGCTATAACTCCGTTTGTTTTGGTTCTGCCATGAGCCCAACATTTTTTTTTTGTTTTTTATAAGCTATATTTTTGATCCTAATGATTTCTTCTTAAGGTGCCTATTTTTAAAGTTATTTAAGAAAAACCGTATGAAAACATGTTTTTTTTTTAATTTTCAGAAAAAACTTTTTAGAATAAAAATTGCTTAAAATTAGTCAATTTATTCATTCCCGGCCTTTTTTCATATAATATTTTTCACCCCCGAGAAGGGGTAGCATCCCCCCCTGGGAAAAATGCAACCCCCAGCACAGGGGTAACTTTGAAGTACAGGGTAAGTAGAAATTAAATCCAAAGTTTTAGGAAAATCGGTGTTGCTTGGACAAATTACCTAGTATTACCGTTTTTTGCCTTCATTGACGGGACTTTGTGTCCGATGCCAGATACTACTGTAAGTTGTTACCAAATTGTCATTTTACCCTAAAGCAGGTAATAATATATACACATCTTTGGATTTTTTTTGTGTAATCTGCAGGAAACTTCCCTACTTCCCCTACTAGGAGAACTCATATTATTCCAGCCTTTGAAAGTAGTGCAGTTAAAGATGAGGCGCGCCCACAAACGAAATATTGTCCACAGAACACCAAGTCTGAACCTGGAACATTCATCCAGATGTCACATTATAAATTTCGCCTTTAAATGTTCAAATCTTTCGTTTTGAAATAGTGTTAGATTAATTTCGAAACTAGCATTGTATTGACGGCCTCTCTATATGAACATAATTGCCGACCATTACAGCAACGATGTGTTTGTATGAATGTGATTTACGATAAATAAAAAAATTAGGGTCACACCGAATTTTTGTTACGATTAATGATTGTTGTATTCCATTAACCCACAAAGCTATCGAGGATATTAAAAACGGATGTTATTACAACGAAACGTTATCATTGAATTTGACGCATCATTGTGAATATTAATTTATCAGAGAGCTGCGATAGCTTTATTTGCGAGCAAAACAATTTTGAAGAGTTACTCACTTTCATTTCCTTTTACGATCACGATTTATGTGTGTTATTAGTGATTGTAATGACAGTCCTTTGCGTTGAATAATCTACATTCCGATTGACCGATTGATATAAAAACTACATTCTACAATCTTTAGTAACTCTTGTAATAGAATATAAATTATGATTATACCATCGATAAACAGTGGTCCTTGATGGAGTTTCATCGCCAAAAATTAAATTAAGTTCATCCATGTACTCTTGCCCACTTAATCCACGTCGAAAGTGTAAAAAATAATCGCACGAAAATGTTCACGATTTAATTCCATTTTTTGGCCGAGATGAATCCTTTAAGTTACTGTAAACAACACATAGCGCTCGTATGTCAAAACGTTCTGAGTACGTATAACCTCAAAAAAGTCAAACTTTACGATAGAGCTGTCAGTTGTCAGATTGCAACACTAGGGTTGTCCAATCCCGAAATATAATGTATCAGTATTAAGTATATGGGTTGAGCTTGCACATGAAACATCCTCAACCTCAGTTAAAGTTAAACTTCTGTAACTTTTTGGTTATCGTAGTAAAAGTTTTTTCGAAAGCGCAAATCTTAATTTCATTTCTAGAATTTAACCAGCATTGTTTTAAAGGATATTACGAAAGGATTTTAAAAATTGACCCGGATATTTAAAGTTTGGTATTGTGAATTAAAATAATTTGCTTAATCGCGCAAGAATTAAAAATGTCTCATTTTAAGAATTAGGCATCATTAAGGTATTAATTTGCACTAAAAATAATCCATTGTTTCAGATTTGAAAACAATTTCATATTCAGTTTTTTTAAGCGATAATTAATTGTTACTATAAAGAAACTGGTATTTTTCAAAATCTGAATAACAATTGAGGTAGGTATCTGCGCCTAACTAAAAATAACTACTCAAGATCTAAAAATTTTTGGCATAGAATAGGCGAATAGTTATTCTACATTTTATCTTAAACACATTTTTGCAAAAAACAGGTCTAATAAATATGTTGCATAGATTCTCAACACTATTTCTTTGCTAACTGTTTCTTTTTCTGTTGCTTGGAGGAAATAATCGACTTTAATTTTCGGTCGTTAGGTAAGAGAACAATCGAAAAGTCACAAAAACGAAAACTGCTGACACCATTTTGCAAGAATTTCGTGACGAATAGGTCATGGTATTTCGCCGTTTTGTTATTTTATTTGTTTAATTCGAATCGGTCGCGTCTTTTGCTCTCTTTAATTAGTTCCGTATAGAAGTTTAACCGTTAGGTGTGATTTGCAAGCAGTACTTTGCTACTAATGACACCGCAGGAGCTTCTACCATTAAACGTGTTCGCAATTTTCATCCGAATAAGGTGCAGATTCAACGGGATTGAATTCGTTGGCGATTTCAATTCGTTGAAAATTGGAATTTATAGCAGAATTGCTAAAACGAAAATTAACATTATTGAAGTTCCCAGTCTGTCTTTTTAGTTTTACATATAGGGCTGACATTCAATTGGCTTGGGGTCGGTGACATTAAAAGTCCGTCATCGAGGAATTGAAAAATGTTCATTGAAATCGGTAGATTTTTCAATTATGAACCGGAAATGTGTTTAATAAACTTAATTATCTATTTATAAATAGGCAAAGATAAAAGGGTTCGGTACCATTTTATCCTCTGTCCCTCAACCGATTTTCTTTATTTTTGTTTCTTTTGGTAGCCGCTGAAGACTTTCAGTGCAGAATGCTAAAATTAATTTATAATAATGGTTCACTCATTAACTAAAATATAATTAGAAATTCATATTTACGTCCATACTGTCATACAGTGCCGCCAGACTGCTTGGAGAGAAAATCATAAGATGGAACTTAATTATTTTATTAATGTATTATCACAATATTTCGAAGGTGTTGTGTAAAAAAATGTTACTCATCGGACAATATTAAAGATTGAAATTCTCATAGGGTTGATGGCCATCTCTTTTTTAATATTCATGACCTCGATTGAAACAGCAAGGGTTCGCACCTTGGACCGTTGTTTTTTACTCTCTACATAAATGACATAGGTAAATCAAAATATAAAGCCATTGACAACGAAGTCAGAATAGACTTTGAAATGTTTGGTATTCCTGCAATATACGTCGTTTTATTTGTATTGTGGTGTTATTGCCCAAAAAACATAAAAGTAATGAAAAAAAAGTATTTGATAATACACAAAAATAATAAACGATATAAATTTATATTTTTATGATTTCTTAGAAATAACATGACAATTACTGGAAAATGTGTACTTATATTTCAAATACTCCAAACATTTTAGGGTCTAGATCAATGGCAATAAAAAATTAACTCACAACTGAATAAAGAAATTAAAAATTGGAGAGAAATAAGTTCGGTGTTATTCCCAAAAAATCAAAAAAATACAAACTACAGATGCCAAAACTATAGTTTAGAATACAACGAAATGTGTTGTTACCTGTGATTTTCAGGAACAATTTCACATGAATTTCGAATATTAAACGTACAGACCTATAAGTTTAAGATGAAATTTTATAGAAAATATTTGGTTAATATCCAAATCAAAACGCAGTATTCAATATAATGAAAATTTTAAGAAAACGTCAAAAGCTGCGTTTTGATTTGAACGGTAAAAAACAAATGATATTTTAAAGGGGTTTACCATTACCAAATATTTCCATGAGTTTTGTAGTATCGTGTGCCATCTATAACTCAAAAGCCGAATGTTAGTCGAATACTGCGTTTTGATTTGGAGCTCCTCATTTGTTAAGATGCTATCAGTTTATCTATTGAAATAATTTACCTGTATAATTGCAACTGTTTCAGTTATAGGGTGCTGAGTTAATCAATCATTTATTTCTAATTTCATTTTACTGATACTAAATACATTTGAAGCTACATTCAATTCATTTCTGTTACAGCCCGGCGAAGGAGGCATTATTCTGATACCTGGTGCCACAATTTTGGATTCCTTCATCGATGATGAAGAGGAAATCTTACTATCGCTCGAAGGTCCTCCGAGTCCTTGCGACGTTACCTTCATCAACGATAATATCCTTATCGATGGCAAATCTAGTCTAAGTCAAAAAACCACAAGGCGAGCGAAGGTAAGAAGTTTTTACTTAAAAAATAATATAACCAAAACAAATAAAAAACAAAACTGACCTTAGATATAGATATTCATTAATAGTGCTATGTAATGTGATAATAAATTACATATGGATTATTGCAACAGCTGTCATTTGGTGTTGTTTTTTAATATAACTTTAAAGGTTTGATAGCATTTTATATGAAACTTTGCTAGAAACCAAATCATCAATATTGACATTCAATTGTCTGTAAAGTAACTTCGTCTTGGTATGAATTTCTTATGTAGATATGGGGATTTGAACTTAGTTGTAACTATAGGCCATCCCCATTCTTTAATTTTTGCTAGTGACATGACTGAACCTTCACAAACCATGATGAAGTTACAACAAATATTTTGTATTTTCTGCTTAAGAGCATCCTATAGTTTACCATGTCGAACGATTTTGTGAAGTCCATAGTACCCAGAATAGTGAGGGCTATATTGTATAAATTACGAGTTATATATATCTGATAAAGGTGTTATAGTATCCATTATGAAAACTAATCAGCAAACGAACCAACTCAAAGTGGACAATAAACTATCCTCCCCTATTACTACCAACAAATGAGTGCATCAGGGATGTTGCTTGTCACCAAACCTTCTTAAAATATAATTAGAAAATATTTTGGATAACTGATAATGATAAGCATATGCACTATATTTGCAGATGAAGTAAAAATGGCGGGGTATGAACATCAAATACGTGATAACACCTATGATGCAAATGGAGTGAAAGTCAACTACCAAAAAGACAAGTACGTAGTAGGGAATAGACTAGAGGGTCAAGTGATTACAGAAGGCAACTCCAAAAGGGGGAAATTGTTGGTAGAATAAGGCTAGCGAGACAGGCAACGAAAACCCTACATTCTCTTCTTTGGTCTAAGAACTTGTAAAATACAACAAAAATCAGAAGTTATAACAATATAGTAAAAACTATATTATTAGATGGTATCGTAACCAGGGAAATGGCCAAAGTAGAAAAACAAAAAATTAACTCTGTAGAAATGGAAACTATGAACATATCAGAAGTACCAATATACGAACCCACCAGGAAAAAAAAGAAAGATGACCAGCCCCCAGAACATTGGAGCAAGCAACCGAAGTAGGTCATCTTAATCACAGGACTTCAAGAAATACAGTGTACTCGCTTATAGATAGCAATGAAGATCCTAACATACATGTAAGGATTCGAGTCCTCTGCTGCTATATTTACTCCATATTGCTATGAGGCACAGAACCTTGAACTCTGACTAATGCCCCCTCCAAGCAGCCTGAACTATTTATTTGAGATGTGGTGTTATCGTCGCCATGCTCCGAACATGAGATCCCCCAAGCCCTTGTTTGGGTCCGCCCGTGTATCGCAGTAGGCTTCTTTTTTACTGCAAATGTTTTATTATAGCCACGGTGTAAGATGGTGGACCGATTCGTATCGAAAGCTGAGTAATTAATGAGGATTTCATTTAACAACCACCGATGGCGCCACCATAACACGTGTACCAATTATTTGTTCAAAAGATTTAATAAAATGGAAAATATCGTAAGAATTAAATCTCGGTTAGGTCTTAGATACACAAATATTATTAAAATGGTAATAGTGCTTTAAATTTGCATAACTTTTAAAATATAACTCTGAATACCTCAGGCAATCTGGCAACGAGGGGTTGTTAAAAGGTAAAGAGAACAAGAAAGATAACTTGACTTCAATACAACAATGAAAAATCGTAAAGGCAGACCACGTATATTGTTTGTTTTTGAAAAACTCAAACTGGTATATTGGGTCATTCCATGTCAAATCGACAAATAGTTGGACACGACCCACACCAATTGGGATGAATTTTGGTGGAGTGTTTTTTCTCATCTTAAAACGAAGTTCTGCCAAAGGAAAAAAAGTAAAAAATTTTTCCTAAGAGATATTCAAGATTAAAAATTTCACAGTTTTTCCGATTTTATGAGTTTAGTTATTTAATATTTCTGAAATTACCGAATATTGAAAAAAAAACTCTGGTACATTTTTAGAAGATACTTAGAGGTATGAGGGAAAAAATTGAAAAATTTTGAATGTTTCAAAATCGTGGAAAGTAACCATCGCGGGAAAATTCTGGCCTCGAAATTTTTTATATTATACCTCTAACATATCTAAAGAAATTCTGAAATTTTCAAAGGGGTGTTCTTTTTCGTTTCAAAGATATGAATTTTGGCAAAATAGTGTTTTTCTATTTTTTCAACTTTTTTCGTTGAATATCATTATTCTACCACATGATTACCGAAGTTTGAGGTCTAAAATATTTTTCTTATGTTAATGGGATTTAAAAACAAAAATATCTCAAAATTGTAAGTAATTATCTGTTTATTTAGAATCCCATAGGGTAGCACATTAGCAATTGCATTTACAGGGTGGTTACAATATAGGATGTAATTATAATTATGCAGGGTGGTTCAAAAATATTACAATAGTTAGTAGTTAAAAACATAGGTGGTGTAATATTATAGTTATACAGTGTGATATAAAATATGTTAGCACAAAAATGTGATATTTGGTATCTTATAAAAAGTTTCTCATATAGGGTGAATCGGAATTATAATTATACGAAGTGGTTAAGAAAATATTTGAACATAAAAATTCAAAATTTTTCAATTTTGATAACTTTCAAAAAATTTTTTCCAAAATTTTTTTTTCCATACCTCTAAGTGTCTTCTAAAAATGTACCAAATTTTTATTTTTAATATTCAGTAATTTCTGAAATTTTAAATAACTAAACTCGTAAAATCGGAAAAACAGTGAAATTTTTAATTTTGAATATCTCTTATGGAGAATTTTTTTATTTTTTTTTCCTTTGGCAAAACTTCGTTTTATGATGAGACAAAACTCTCTACCAAAATTTATCCGAATCGGTGGGGGTCGCGTCCAACTATTTGTCGATTTGACCCTATTGTATACAGTATTTGCCACTTATATGTGTGACAATGTAGTTTAATGACGACAAAAAGTACCAGGAGACTGGTAATGGTAATGACCTGGAATGGTACACACGCTACGGAACGCCATCTAGTGAATTAAAGTGAACGCGTTTTTGGTATTGTGAAAATAGGAAGACTGTCCACCTTCTAATCTTACACCGTGATTATAGCTTCTTGATCGGCTGATCCCATTTTTAAGACATCACATGTAGTAATATACCTCATATACGTAACCTATCAGCATAAAGTTCAACACTCATGTATTTAACTCTTTAACACAAGAAGAATAAATAGATAACATGAAAAGTGAAAATAAGAAATAATAATAAAATTAACCACCATGACATTCAATTAACCGTGTCTTTGAAACTCTGATATTAGAATTAAGAGAACAAGACCTACAAATTTCTGCAATAAATACTAATTTCTCTACCGGATTATTTGGATGCAATAATAATAAAATAAAAGAAGGGCACTGGGAAGTGACTGATAGGAAATTATTCGTTACGTGTTCAAGGTTATCATAGTTAAATACAGCCCCGTCTTTTATTCTGTTTTGAAGGCAGTCTTGTAATCTGTTCCTTGAGAGAACATCTCATTAATGATGTCCGTTTTCGTAAATTACAAACAATAGACATTTTTTCGTTGAACGATTTCGGTATTTTGTTGAATTGTTAGGATTTACAAGACTTCTTTCATGTCATTTCCGTTTGGCGATACACTCGTATTCCGGCTCGTAAAAATTGTTTTTGGGATCGGGAAAGTAGAATGTATAGGGTAATTCGTAAATATGTAGCCAAACTTGTTTGGCGCGAAATTAGAGGTTAAAACATATTGTTAGAGCACAATTCTGCTAGATAAGAGGATCCGCATGACCAATAATTTAGAGATATTATTTACTAATTCCTGTTTTCTTGGTTTGTGCACTAACATTTAAGTTTGAGACTTTTGGTTCTCTCGAGATCGTTCAATGAGACAAGTATTATCGGATAAAATTGGATTGAATTCTGTATTTTAAAGTAAAAATATTGTGTATTGGAATTCAAGTACATTTATTATAGGAATAAGATATCTTTAAAACAAATTCAAGAAAAAACTTTATAATCTTTTTCAAAATCCCTGCCTTCTGTGTCAAGAAAAATGCAGCTTTTTATAACATCGATTTAAAAGTTCAATTTTATTTTAAAGTTTATTTGCATCATTCCGTAAGCTATACCGGCGTAGAATCAACTAATCCTTTAAGGTAACTCCGTACGTAAAAATCCCAAAGATTTACATGGAGGGAGTGGAGTTGTCCCACAATTGGCGAATAATTTTGAAGGCAGTTGGATTATTTTTATTACTTAATTCGGGAATATCATTAATCGGATCATGCGGTTCTCAGTTGACCGTGCCCCTAGATATACCTATATAAGGTGCAGTATGTTTTATATCTAACCTAAAATACCTTTCGTTTTTAGTTTTATGTTTTAAAATATTATTTTTAAATTAAGAGAAGATGTATATTTTGATCAACTATGTCTTATATGTGCAATATCTCAGGCTGTAGTAATTCAAATTATAAATCAGAAGAAAGTCAATAATAAATCACTACTTTTTGTTTGCCTAAGAATTATGAACTGAAACAACGTGTCTTCGAAATTATAACCTATAGAATTGGGTTTAATTAAAAAATCCAAGGATTTACATAAAACATTTTGAAAAATAGTGCATCATCGTGGTAAGACAATGTTCGAGTAAATAACTAAATAAAAGAATTGACCGTATTAAACCTTAACTACAAGAAAATGTCTTACCAACAGTTTTTGAAAGCATGCCAAGTTATTTGTCCATGAAAACTATTACTGTAAAAAGACTTACTCTTACGTCAAAAAGTAACTTGCAATCGGCCATAGTGGTCAGCCTAGAATCATTTAAGCATTCTCATCAAATTAATAATTTATGTGACATATTAAAGTTCTGCAAAAGTCGCGATGTATAAATAAATACTTGTGGGGGGAGGGGGTCATTTAAGATTGAAAATACAAAATGTTCCACAGTCAAAAATTCCCAAGTTGTGTGTGGTGAAATGTTTCTATTTTAGATGAACTTTTAAAGTTTTTAGAAGATAATCTGAAAAGTTATGATGAGCTTGATGTAATAAGATTCCAAAATTAGTCAAAATGCCAAAAGGTTAATTATTCTTTAGCAAGCTAATGATTTTTACCACCGTCTATGGTCACGTGAGTTTGAAAATCGCTTGGTGCGCTAGGGCCATTTGTTTTTTAGTGGGCTATGAGCCAGTGCCGTATGATCACCGTCATATATTATATGGAACAGCGTTGTCAGTTTGTGACGACATTTGACATCTGTCAGATGTCAATCGCAGATCAAAAATGCTTTTCACTAGACAGATACTATTCTTATGGTGTCATCTGTTTGCACATATCGAAGTCGACGACTATTAATCTTTCTGTACTTAAATTAATCATTTTTTCGCACTCCAAATTCATTATATCATTCGTATACCGTCTGATTGTAGCTTTGTTATTCTCGGGACATTCCCCTAAAAGTAAAAGTCACTATTTTTCAGGAATTAAATTACAAAGTTTTTGTAACAAGTATCCTTACAGATGTTCCGAGAAAAATCAATCTCTACAATATGAACTAGATCTTCCTGTGTACAAATATGTGTATCATATATTGTCTATACTTTTTGGTAATAAATCCTTAGGAATTAGTCCCTCATTTCTACATTTTGTGTCAGGAATATTAAACTGTTTTGTGATTATGTCAGTATCTTGTTTGAGTTTTCAAAGTTTTCATAAATGCTCAATGGAGGGCGTTTGTTAGCCATTTCATGAAAACTCATAAACGTAGACCTCACACCTAAACGAACTGACTTTGTACGATTGCAGCGGTAGAATCCTCCCCAAAAAGTTACTAAGCTACCACCAAGCCAGTCCCTTTGAAAGGTGTGTAATATTTGTAGCATAACTCATTCGTTGAACTTTGTCTGGTCTTATATTTATTTAAACATTTCTTAATAACGAGTGTTAGGTAGACTTTATGTCGGCCGTACGCTGGATGTAATACATTACATAAGTTAAACACACCATAAGTATTTTGTTTGCACTGTAATGACTTCTTCTTAGTAACCTGCCAAAAAAATATTTTTCGACATCCAGAATAGTTAAATTTCGTTTTCCTCCAACACCAGTCAGGGGCAAATCCAGATACCAAGCTTCAGTGTTGTCGATCTCTTCCGTCAGATAGGCCGATCTCGTATGAAATTAACTTAAGTAGTGGTAGCCTCCTCTATGGCTTGCATACATTGTATTTCCTATTTAAACCCACAGAAATTATTTTACTTTAAGCCTAAGATTTTTTCAGTTTACAATCAAACTCACTGACCTTGAGACTTTCGGAGGGGGCGATCGCCCCATCTCCCCCCTTTGAATCCGCCCCTGCCTCCAGTAAATTTCCTTTGGCCATTCTATTTGATTCTTTAAAACACATACAAGCTACGTACTAATAGCAGACAAAGACAGGAAACATGGAAAAAATTATCCCAAACTAAACAAAATTTAAACGAACTTTAAATGAGTTTTGAATAAAAGCGGTTTTGACAATTGTGATAAAAATATACGTATTACCCATTAATTTAAAAAAATCTTAATCTTAGTTATAAAACAGCTAATAAATTGAAATTGGCACTCTTTCATAATTTTTAAAGTAAATACAGTGGAGCGTTAATTGTTAAAGTCATAGATTAGACTAATTATGTGAAAAGTATAGATTAAAAATAAACGCATGACACGATTTTTTTCGTCATCTGAAAACTGTCGTCAACACATATACCTACTATCATATTTTACAATGCACATGCATTAGCAATTGTTAATGTCGTTGTGGTGTGAAGTGAAACAGTGGAATGTTGTAAATGGGTAATTTCATATCACGATCGCATGTGCAAAGTGATTTGCTGTTAAATAATCAAAATATCTAGTAATTAAAATTGTTATTACATTAGGTATTGGAATTTAATCTGTTAGAGAACAATTATACAATCATGCGGGTATGTATTGTGAAACTAAATACACAATACATACATATATACATACACATACACATGGTGAAATAAAAATATCGTCGTTTGAATGTGATTACTTTTTGTGTTTGTAGGACATTTAGATAGTAGAAATTGAAATGTGGCGAGTAATAAATGCAATTAAAATCAATCTAGCATAGAAAATTTCCAAATCGTACATAATGCTTTTTAAGATTAAACTGAGTACACCTTGCGCTAAAAAACATGTTTACATTTGTTTTGAAATTAATACTAGGTATTATTACTATTAAATAATTTGGTTAAGTGCGAGTTGGACTCGCATACTTAGGATTCCGTACCACCTTCAAGATTCTAATATTCCAGTTTCAGACAAGCAGGGAATGAGTGCATTTTCTTATATTTACCCTAATATATTTTAAAGGAAGCATTTTAAATTTATAAAAAATATACACTTTGATTTTCCACACATAGACTTTTCATTTTATCTGCTTCAGGATTTTTTTCATATTTTTCCTATAAAAAATTGAGGTCTTATAGTTTGAGGAATAACGGGGAGAATGGGTAATTTTTTAAAATATTTTTAATATATTTTAAAATATTCATTTTAAAAAAATTAAAAAAATATAGTTGTATTCGTCATAATGAGCCCTGTAATTTGATATGTGACATGACCCGTTAGAAACAATTATATTTTTTTATTTTCCATTTATTTCTATAATTTGCCCCCCAAAATGAATATTAGGGGTTTCTCCTTATTTTTCCAGTAAAGTTCAGGTGAGAGGCTACACTTCCATTTTTTTCAAAATTTTTCAGCTTATGGTTTCGAAGGTAAGGGGGGGATGGGTAATTTTTTTTATATTTTTGTTAATATCTTTTAATTTATTTATTTTAAAAATATGAAAAAATATATTTGTTTTCTTCATCATGAGCCCTTTCATTTGATATATAACATGATAGGTTTGAAACAATTTTAATTTTATATTTTCCATTTAATTCTATAATTTGCCCCCCAAAATGAATATTAGGGGTTTTTCCAGTAAAGTTCAGGTGAGGGGCTATACCTCCATTTTTTTTCCAAATTTTCCAGCTTATGGTTTCGGAGATAAGGGGGGATGGGTAATTTTTTTTATATTTTTGTTAATATCTTTTAATTAATTTATTTTAAAAATATGAAAAAAATACATTTGTTTTCGTCGTAATGACCCCTATCATTTGATATATAACATGATGGGTTAGAAACATTTTTAATTTTATATTTTCCATTTAATTCTGTAATTTGCCCCCCAAAACTAAAAGTAGAGGTTTCTCCTTATTTTTCCAGTAAACTTCAGGTCAGAACCTCTATTTTTTTTCAAAACTTTACGTTTTATAGTTTCGGCGATAAGGGAGGGGGAATGGGTAAATTTTGGTATATTTTCGTTAATATCTTTTTCAATATTTTTTTTAATATGAAAAAAAAATATATTTGTGTTCCTCAAAATGAGACCTTTCATTTGATATATTACATGATGCGTTTGAAATTTTTTTTATTTTTAAATTTTTTGTTTAATTCTATAATTTGCCCCCCAAAATTAATATTAATGGTTTCTCGTTATTTTTCCTGTAAAGTTCGGGCAACGTTCTATATTTCCTATTTTTTTGAAAATTTTAAGCTCAGTAGTTTCGGAGATAAGGGTGGGGGAACGGTCGATTTTTTAGTTTTTCCCCCCAGAAGTACCCCTAAAATCAAAATTTCTTCATTTACGATATGTACTCTTGATCGGCTCACCAAACTATACATTGATATCAAATTTCAACCTCTTCCGTCCAGGAGGAGGAGAAAATTGCTGTGATGTGACAGAGGCAGATATCCTGAGTGATATTATAAGGGTATCCGTATATTCTATATACGGAACCCTAAAAATGATTAATTCATTTTCTACGTAATTATGACTGAAAATGAAAAATCCTGACACAGGTCAATTTTTATATATGAAACTAAACTTTTTGAATAAAACTATTCACGTGCCTCTTCCACCCCTAGGGGCTAGCTTGTGAGACCGCTTTTAATACGGTTTTTCAATTCTCTATATGAATAGAGAATTGAAAAACCATATGAATGTGGATACTCAGAAAAAACTAATTCTATTTTATTCAAACAAGTAGTCCTGGATTTACTAATCTGTTAGTTATCATTTTGCTAAAAAAAGTAAAGAATACCCATTCCCCCCCCCCTTTATCTCCGAAACTATAAAACTTAAAAATTTGACAAAAATAGGGATATAGGACCAAACTTGAGCTTTACTGGAAAAATAAGGAGAAACCACTAAAATTAATTTTAGGGGGAGATCTACAACATTAAATGGAAAACATAAAATTAAAATTATTTTTAACCCATCATGTAATATATCAAATCAAAGGGCTCATTATGATGAATACAATTATATTTTTTTCGTATTTTTAAAATGAATGTTTTAAAATATATTAAAAATATATATAAAAAAATTATCCATTCCCCCATTTATTCCCCAAACTATAAGACATAAAAAAATTTGTTTACGGGAAAAATACGAAGAAATCCCTAATATTAATTTTTGGGGGCCAAATTATAGAATTAAACGGAAAATATTTAAATATTTTTGAGGCATCATGAAATACATAAAATGAAAGAGCTCAATATGAGAAATACAAGTACATAATTTTTATATTTTTTAAATTAATTGGTTACAAGATATTAACATTTCCCGCTTTATTTCCGAAACCATACTAATTATAGAATTAAATGGAAAATACAAAATAAAATTTCAGACGCATCATGTAATATATCAAATAAAATGTTCATTATGAGAATTACAAATATATATTTTTCATATTTTTAAATCATTTGTTTAAAAGATAACAAAAATGTTAAACATGGACTTATTCTACCCTTTAGAGAGTACACTATCTAAAGTTTTGAAAAATATATTTTATTTGGATTTTTAAATGTCTAAAAGATTTAATAATTTATTATTTAATACTTCAGCTATGTGTGGAAAAATTTTTTATAAATTTAAAACGCTTCCTTTAAAAGATTCATTCCCTGCTTGTCTGAAACTGGAATATTAGAAAAATATATACTTTGATTCACCTACATTGTATTAAATCTTGAAGGTGGTACGGAACTCTTAGTATTCGAGTCCAACTCGCATTTCACCAAATTATTTTATCTTTATTTGTTTATAATTTTTGCAATTTTTTATATGTTTATAACGTTTGAAATGTATTTTTCTAGGCGTAATTCTGGATCCACAAACAATTTATCGCCCATATTTTTAAGGACTTTATCTCTATTTCTCACCCTGTTCAATTTGTGATCTAAACTAGAATGCTCTCTTAATAATTTCCAAATCAGAGAAAAGTGAATGTAATTTCAAAATGCATTACGCCTTATATTGTTAAACACAACGAGACGTTATTATGCACAGGAATTCTCCCACGTAATCTCTTATGTCTGCTTTTGTCATTAATATCGCCTACAGAAAGCAATATTTTGTTGTCTATACAAATCGAGAAAACAAACAGCTCGACCAGTCATTCCAGATAAATACGCGTTGTCTTTTGATTTATTTGCTCATTGTCGTCATGAGGAAGTCGAAGGATTTATTTTTGATATTAATTGTACGGTTCGGTAAAGATTGAAGGTTAATGGAATTAGCCTTGGCTTTGCTGACTAATTTTTTTTTTAGTTTTTCTTAACTGCATGGAACTCATTTGTTAGTGATGTAAGCTGTGTCCCGCGTAAACGCGATTTGCGAACTGAGCGATGCGACAACACTAAATCGTTACAATCACAGGAATTTATTTTCCGCTAAAAACTAAGTGAATTCGTTTTATGTGTTTTGATACTTTGCGGCTGTCACTTTGACGTAAAACACCGCCCTTACCGCGCAAATCGTGTTTACGCCGTCACCCACGTAAACGCGATATGCGGGCGGTGTGATACATCAGTGTGACAATTAAAAACTGCTACTAAAGGCTAAAACAAACCAAGTGAACGTTGCGACAACACAAAATCGTTCCAATCGCACGAATTAATTTTCCAGTTTTTCGCAAAATGAATTATTTTTATGTGTTTAATAGTTTGCAGCTGTCACTTTGACACAACGCACCGCCCGCAACGCGCAAATCTTGCGTGGGACACGGCCTTAGCGTTATCCTGCTTTTGTAATATTCACTATGACTGGAATTTATTTCTAGAACACACAGAAATAGAGTAATATCGTTTTCAACGCTACAGTTTTGAGGTATTTTGAGATAATGGCTATTTCTTAATATTTTTTATTTCGTAGAGTGTCACCGTTCTGTGAGGTCTTACTAGGTTCTTCAGAGATATTGACAACAAAATTATAATTTTATTGTTATTTCAGCCCAAATGGCTAAAACATCACTTTTTCTGCAGTAGATGACATAATGCAAGGTTTGGATGCTTCACCGTCCCATACATTTGACCCACCTTCCTTGTTGAATTGAGCTGAAATTTTTCATAAATATCAAGATAGAATAAAATGTATTCTATTTTGATATTGCCATTGCCATTGGTAAAAATGGGGCTGGAAGTTGACTATATGTATTTATTTTAATAAACATCGCGCAATACTAGAATATAAATAATTTGGTCAAGTATGAGTTGGACTCGCATACTAAGGGTTCCTTAGGTCCTTCAAGATTCTAATATTCCAATTTCAGAAAAGCATGCAATGAGTGCGTTTTCTTATATTTACCCTAATATCTTTTAAACTAAGCGTTTTAAATTTAAGAAAAATATACACTTTTATTTCCCACACCATAGACTTTTTATTTTATCTGCTTCATGATTCGCTTAATTTTTATAAAAATACATATGTCTTTAATTTTCAAATTTGGCCCTCAAAAATTAACATTAGAGTTTTATTTTACTAATAAACTTTCAGGGAAGCCTTTTATAATCTACAGTCTGAATTTTAGGCTCTGGAAGATAAAGGGGAAAATAGGTTTTAAATAGTAAATTATTAAATCTATTAGACAAGTTATTTAAAAATACAAATAAAATATATTTTTCAAAATTTCAGATAGTGTAGTTTCTAAAGTGCGAATTACGTCGATGTTTAATATTTTTGTTAATATCTCTTAAACAAATGATTTAAAAATATGATATATTTGTAATTACATTAAATAAGCCTTTTATTTGATATATTACATGATGCGTTTGAAAACTAAAGTTTTATTTTCCATTTAATTCTATAATTTCTCTCTAAAATTAATAATATTTTTAAAATTTTAGGTAGTAGGGTTTCGGTAATAAAGCGGGAGATGAGAATTTTTTATATCTTTTTGTTAATATTTTGTAAACAGTTAATTTCAAAAATATGAAAAATATATATTTGTATTCCTAATGATGAGCCCTTTCATTTGATGTATTAAAAAATATTTTTTTTATTTTCTATTTAGTTCTATAATTTGGCTCCCAAAATTAATATTAGGGATATCTTCGCATTTTCTCTTTAAACAAAAATTTTAGGTCTTATAGTTTGGGGAATAAAAGGGGGAATGGGTAGTTTTTTTAAATATTTTTGTTAATATTTTTTAAAATATTCATTTTAAAAATATGATAAAAAATATATTTGCATTCGTCGTAATGAGCCCTTTGACCTGATATATTATATGATGCGTTAGAAATAATTTCCATTTAATGCTGTAATTTGCCCCCTAAAATTACCTTATTTTTCCAATGAAGTTTAGGTGAGGTGCTATATTCCTATTTTTAGTAGGGGAATGGGTAAATTTTTTTATATTTTTCTTAATATTTTTAAAATAATTTATTTTGCAAACAAAATTTGGTCCGCCCTCTTGGGGCATCGGCCATATCGAATTTAGAGTGACCTCATTTTCGGGGTACTTTTGGCAGATGCGTTCTTTTTATACCCATATCATGGGGGTAGATAACAAAATGCCCGCCATATTGAATTTACAGTTACAATAGTTTATATTTCTTATTATTCTAGCAAACCCTTTCATTTGATATTAATATCGTAGGGTTAGATAGGAAAATTTTGCCCTTCATTTTGATGCGCCCGCCATATAGAGTTTAGGGTGGCATCATTTTATTTTTCGTATTCAGCTAACCCTTTCTTTTAATACCCATGTCATGGGGATTTATAAAAACGAATTGAACCCCTATCTTTGGGAATCAAATTTGATATAGAAATATAACTTAGCTAAACATGCATCATCATCCAAACCAAACGTGTATACAAAATTTCATCTCAATCGGACTTCATCAAATGGTCTGTAGTCAAGAATTGACTACAGATCTGTTGATTGACTGACTACAGAGTGTTGCCTGTTGATTGGGAATTGCAAACACTTCGAGTCACTTACTGGACTAATAAATAATACTAGGAACTGTACTCTGTAACCTCTCTACCTACATTGCATTACGTGATATTCATTTTACTATACGTTTGTCACTTACAGGCTGCACACTGCACAAATTTCTCGTTTATAGCACTAACCACTGATATCTTTATAGGAGTCATCATTGTTTAAATGTTGTATTTTATATAACAATGTGTTTAGTTCAGAAGACGTCCATAAATCCTACTGTGTATCTCGTTCAGGATAGTTGGTTCCTTTGAAATCAATACCCATTTTTATTCTCCGTCATCGCATTTCCAAATTCTTTTAAAAATCCGGTTTTCTACTAGAAGGAAATCCCACTGTTTAATATATAGATAATTCTTTCCATATGCGTCTCGGCCCTCTTTATTAGTCAAGCGTCGGTTCAATATCTGCGTCTGCAAACTGATTTGCTTCACACTGCTCTGTGGTCCAATTCCATTCGCAAGGCTCTTTACCTCAATGAAGATTTACAAGGGCTACCTAAAAAACATAAACATCAGCATAGTTCCGACCTTGAAATACTGTTGCATTGTTTCGATCTACCAAGCTAGTTGTCCTGCTGGTTCTTTCATTTTCAAGAATAATTTTTGAGTTTCCTATGAGGAATTTACGATCAGAAATATATCTATGGTAATTGTTCTCAGCCCAGATTATTGCTGGTAGTACCGTCATGGTAACTCATACTTTCTTTTTCATCTTGTATTTGTACTGGACTGACTCAACACGAGTTTTTTTTGGCGTCTGTGTCAGGGAGAAATTTACCACGTAAACGTTGAAAGGTAGGAGTGGGTTCGAACATAAAGTAGCTTTCAGTCGTCTGAATTGTTTTCACTTGATTTCAGTAAAATGCTTTCTTCCTGTCGCCTTAGGTAGTGAGTGGCAATGCTCGCAAACCCGTTTAAAATTCGTCTGTATTACTAGTAAAAACCCAACAAGTTTCGAAGCTAGATAATGACCAATCACATGCCGATTTTATTTTACTTTCGTTGCTCTGTAACGTTGACTTGTGAATAGCATGTCTCAAGAATACTTCTTCCTTCTGGAACATGGATCGCCTCTTAGGTTTGAGCCTAGATTGATATTATTGATGTAGGCAAATACTTTCTCACCGTTTTAAGATGGTTGCCGTATCTAATGATGATGATTGCTTGCGATTTTAGAAATCTTCTAATGCAAGACAGTTATTTCTGGGAGGAACATATCTTCAATTGAACTACCCTCTAAAAGCAACATCTCATTCTTTCTTTAAGAAATATTAATTTGTTTTACGTTCCGAGGTATTTAAAAGAACTCTCTGGTTTCAAACAATTTTTATACCAAAAATAAATTGTCTTTATTTAATCACAAATTCCCAAATAAATCTCACTAACTACTTTTCTGAGACTATACCACTCTTCGATATGTCGATATATACTGAACTCCACGCGCCCTTATAATCCATCGTAGTCACTCTCGATTATTCCCGTTCCCTTTAGTAAAGGACTGGAAATTTCCTTACTTTTTTATACCAGTAATCGTACATTTATGAAATATTTTTTGACAGCATTTGTTTATTCCGATAGATTGTTTTTTTTTTTCGGATGATTAATTTCGAGAAGGTGTAGCAGTTCTAACAAAATAAGTAAAAAATAAGTGGTAAACTATTTCAAACGTATAAGACCCGTTTGTTTTATTTTTCACTCTACATGATAAATCTCGATATGCTAGTTTTCTAAGAATCCCATGCAAATTATCTTCAACCATAACGAAATACCATTTGCAATTGTAGCTTAATTTCCATAACATACCATTAAAATAAGACCATAACAGATGATCGTACGACTTTTATGAATAACGAGATTTCTTTGAAACCTTGGAAAGTTAAAATTTCATACGACGCGAACAGTTATAATCATTCAGGCTTGCAAAAAACCCATTATCAAAGATGTAAACGACATAAAAAAATGAACCGACCACAGTCTCAAATATCATAATTATTTATTGTCTAGTTATTTGTGTCAGACCTCCTCCGAGCATTTTTACAACACCACTCGTTGAACTTTTGTAAAAATCGCGAACGGAACAGATTATTGTTATTTTTGTTCTGGTATCGAGCATATGGTAAGTATATTTTTATTACGCTATGCTGGTCGAAATGATGTCAGACATAAAACACATAGATTCAATAAAATTGTATTTCAAAGAATAGGTGTAGTTGAAAATGTAAATTTCTTCTTAACCAGTACGCTCTGTGAAGCACAAATGGTTTCTGGTAGATTTTAGTGCAATATTTTTTAACCCTTTAAAGATCAATACTTATGGTTTGGTGGTCTTTATTAGGATCACTAAAGGCCTATTTACACGTTACTATAAACGGTATCTATTTATCGTAACGATCGAATTATTTCGATTTATTTTTACGTGTAAACAGGACAATGGAATTGTGCCTTTTTAATCCATAGTTTCTTAACCATTGACAACGGGGTCTGATCTAGACCCCGAAACGTTTGGAATATACAGCAACTTTCTTTAAACTGTGGTGTTATTTCCCAAGAAGCACTTAGACATTGAAAAATATGCCACAAGTATCATTCAGAAAACAATTAAAAATGGTAGTTGAATATTCTACGCCCTTCACGCTTCTTCGGGTTGAAAAACACCGTAAGGTGGTTGAGAGTCTTTCTTGTGAAGATATCGTCCTTCTCATAACAATGTGAGTTTTAATTGACCTTAACAACTCAACATAGCTTTATTCTTAAATAATTTCGCCAATCATTTCGTTGATCTTGGAATTCCGTATCATAGGAAACTGTAATTGACCACCCTCCACACTGCCAAGAGCCAGAGTGGCAGGGATTAACTTTCTTTATTGTGCCAGATGTCATCACACCAATTTTTAATAGTTTGTCCATAGATAACTTTATTTTTTCAAAAGTGACCCCCATATTTACATTACATTTACAATCTGAATATCTATTTCTAACAGTTTCTTAATATATAAATAAATCAATAAAATTTACGCTTGTTTTTTTATTACTTATAAATAATTTCTCAGAAGGGCGTGGAGTTTAATTTCACATACCAACTAATTCTTAATTCCTTATACTATGGAGTTTTTTTTCAATCCTCATGGAAAGCAAGGGATCACTATAAGACTTTTTAAATAGTCAATTAAATGAACAAGAATTACCAATAACCTCACAGTTAACAACATGGTTTAGTAAATAAATAATACAAAATGGTGATTTCCTTGTTAAACGCAAATCTCAGTTCTTCGGCAAAGAGAATTCTGAACCCTCAGTCACATTTTTAGGGTTATAGTTGGGAAAGCATTCCTTATGCTCATTTTCGTATCTTCTTTATTCAATATACACCTTCTGTTTAACGTTCCTCCACAGAAATAATTCAAGGGCCATTATGTGCGGCAATTCGTTCCCATCTACTGTTGATGGAGTGCAGTCAGAATACTGACAGTGAGTGGGGGTAGCTATCTTGCTGAAAGTACATGTATCTAAATTGGACAAGAGTTCAAATTAATCGTTATCTAAGAGATTTACGTAAATGTTGGAAAGATTTTCAAAGAACAATGGACCAACAACACGGTTACCAAATATTTTTGCCCAAAAATTAACACTCGTGGTTTAATGAGATTTCTTTTAAAAAATTCAACTTTTGCTCTGCGCAATTGTAAAAATTAATTCTGTTATAAAACCACCACTTGCAGCTCTTTAAGTAATATTATTATTGTAATAATAGGAGTTCTATTTATTTCACAATCCCTCCCACGCTGCCGGGTAGTCACATGGAGATTTTCTAATAAAGCAAATGAATTACTGAACTCATTATCTGCTGTCTTTACTAATTTCGGCTTTTCTTGTTTTTGAGAACAGCAATCGCTCCCTTTGGCTCCTCAGTCTTTCCAAATACTTTAAAGTTTATTCCCTTGGATGACGCTGACGATATCGTGCCGACTTGTCACTAACTGGTTTGAAAGCATTTTCCAAGAATGAACACCATATCCATTATTTTCTTTTTAGGCAAATTTGCCATTTTTAATAACGTTACAAAAATATCGTAGAGAAAAAATAAAATTATTGCGGAATGTACCAGAATTTACTGTTTATTTTCCATTTCCAACTTTACTTACGAGATACTCTCTTCGAGGTGTCATTCCTTTGTACGCAAGACAATATATATTATATATAAATATAATATATATTGTTTCTGGTCGGGAACCGTCATCAGTTGCGCTTCCCACAATTGAATGTCCTCTCGAACACTTCTTTATGCATTTGATGCATTTCGTTAAATTTGAAGACGCGAGATGTAAGACCGACATCTAGGGATTTTCAAGAGAATCAGTACACAGAGGTTCCGAATCTGGAGCCGTTCCGTGTAATTGCCTTAACTCCTAGGACAGAATGTCACGATAAAATTTTCTTGAAAATCCTAGATGTCGGTCTTACATCTCGCGTCTTCAAATTTACTTATGAGAGTTGGAAAACTTTCCATAGTAACAAGAAATGGAGGAATATTTTATGAATAATATGAAAATATACAAAAAGCATACCCCATTTTGATTTCTTAATTTCTTAAGAAGCTGTTAGAAATAGGTGCACATAACATCATATATCGTTCGAAAGAAAATTAAATGAGTTATCAGATGACGAAAAAAAAAAAAGGTGGCCAATGTAAATATTAATCAAGTTGCTCATGGATAAGCCATTTAAAATTGTAGTGGCGTTATATGGAATAATAAATAGAGGGCAATAGTTTCCCCCAATTACAGCTTCAATATTTTGAGAAGATATCGAATAGCGCCTAAATGCTGCGTTAGCTTTACTACGTAAGATACATAGTCTTACTGAAATTAACTGACGAATCCAAATATGTAATAATTTATATTTAAAAAAGAACCGACTATTTTCAGACATATCTTCTTTTTTATCTGATTTAAGGTACAATTCAATCGAAAATTTTAGCGTATTCTTATCTCTCTCTCTCTCTCTCTCTCTCTCTCTCTCTCTCTCTCTCTCTCTCTCTCTCTCTCTCTCTCTCTCTCTCTCTCTCTCTCTCTCTCTCTCTCTCTCTTCTTTTGTCTATATTTTCCAAATATAGTTTAACGTTTTTATTTGTTTTATCATTTGGACCACTTTCTATAAGTGTAACTCTAATTCACTCTATATAGCACCCACACTGTATATGCTTCTATGTATTGGTCACCCCTATATAATTTATTGGTCTATCATTTTCTAAATCACATTTTTTAACTACATTTTGTGACTATGATTTTACTCTACCATTTATTTCAACCACCCGGTATATGCAACGGCTTCTAAATTTTTTAACCTATATTGCTAATTATACCCTACGTCCTACGTCCTATAATTCAAATATCCTAACTGCTTATGCTTATATAACAAATTTTTGATACACATTGAATAACAATAATTTTACACCACCCTTACTTCAAAGACCTTGTCTAAGCAACTACTTATGTTCCAAACTATATAACTTTTTTAAACCGCCATGTATAACTGCAATTATACTCCATCTTATATTTCAACCATCCTGTATATTCAACTGCTTCTGACAATTTTTAAAGCCTTTTGTATAACTGTAATTATTCTCTGCCCTATATCCACTCTGTATAACTATAGTTTTGTCCCACTCTTATTTCAACCACCTTGTATATGCAACTACTTATGTGCCACCCAATACAATATTTGTAGAACCACCCTGTATTACTAATTCAATTCCAACTTATATTTTAACCATCATTTTTTTCACGCGACTGTAACTTAATTTTGTCTCTAAAATAAACTGACTTCAGAAGCATCAAAATGAAAATCATTACAAACACCCTGTACGACATACTTTCATGGCATATCTTGACATTTAAATATATATTTATGATGAAAATTTGACATTTACCATGATGTTCACAGTTTTTGTGCATATATTTTTCCGATTTTCAGGAAAATGGTATGTTTTACGTTATAGAAAAATGTACGGAATCAACCTGGAACATATCTTTGTATAATAAAATTTATAATATTCAAATTGCGTGAGCAGTTTTAGAGAAAACAGTGAAGATTCATTGAAAATCGCTGAACCTAGTCCCTTATTTACTTTTTTTTATTTTCTAGAAAACCGTAAATCTTATGTTAGAGACAATTATATGGGACCTTTTTGTTATGTTCCTTAATACGAGGGCTGCCTTTTATATTTCAGGATTGGACAACCTTAGTGTTGCAATCTGACAACTGACACCTCTATCGTAAAGTTTGACATTTTTGAGGTTATACGTACTCAGAACGTTTTGACATACGAGCGCTATGTGTTGTTTACAGTAATTTAAAGGATTCATTTCGGCCAAAAATGGAATTAAATCGTGAACATTTTCGTGCGATTATTTTTTACAACTTTCGACGTCAGCAAGAGTAACATGAATGAACTTAATTTAATTTTTGGCGATGAAACTCCATCAAGGACCACTGTTTATCGATGGTATGGTGAATTCAATCGAGGTCGTAGTTCACTCCAAGACAAATTTCGTGAAGGTCATCCAAAAACAGTTGTTGTTCGGGAAACCATTGATGCTGTGCGCGAACTGATTTTGCAAGATCGTCATGTGACCTATCGTGAGATTGAGTCAACCTTACACATTAGTGGGACCAGCATACATTCAATATTGCATAAACATTTGAATGTCAAAAAAAAATTGTTCGCGTTGGATCCCATACAATTTGTCAATCGTTAAAAAAAAGGCTCGTGTCGATTTGTCGAAAGAAAAGCTCAAAAAATACGATCGCGGTGCTTCAAAACACGTTTATGACATAGTGACAGGTGATGAATCGTGGATTTACGCGTATGAGCCCGAAAGTAAACAGCAGTCGACTGTATGGGTGTTTCAAGATGAGTCAAATCCAACAAAAGTTGTTCGCGCACGAAGTACTTCCAAGCAAATGATCGCCTGTTTTTTCGGAAAAACTCGACATGTCGCAACCGTACCACTAGAACAACGCAGAACAGTCAATTCTGAGTGGTACACAACCATTTGTTTGCCAGTTGTCTTCCAAGAAATGAGGAAAACCAACCGCCGAAAACGGATCATTCTTCACCACGACAATGCGAGCTCTCACACATCGGCTCAAACAACTGCATTTTTGAAACATCGATTTGATAGTCCTGACTTGTCACCAAATGACTTTTTTTTATTCCCGTACGTAAAAAACAAACTGAGAGGTCAACGTTTTTCGACACCGGAAGAAGCGGTTGCTGTGTTCAGAATGCATGTTTTGGAGATACCTCAATCAGAGTGGAAAAAGTGCTTCGACAATTGGTTCAAGCGCATGCAAAAGTGTATAGATCTTCATGGGGAATATTTTGAAAAACAATAAAGCGATTTTCGATGATTAATATTTGTTTTTGTTCTCTAATCCCGAAATATAAAAGGCAGCCCTCGTATAACGCAGTTTAAATCATCAAAATTGCCCAAGCCGTTTTTGAATAATCGCTCGTCATACATCTAAAAAAAGTTGTAGACGAATTGATAACCTCCTCCTTTTTGGAAGTCGGTTAAAAATATATAGAATGTTCCGTTTAAGAAAAACTTCAATGTGAATTACCCTGTATAAGTCTCGGAATCCCAGTGGAAATTATATCATACTATGTTTTCTGATCATTTCATTATTCTGTATATTGAAATTGGTTTTAGAATCTGCTCCTGTGTTACTCATTTGTAACAGAAAGTGTATGAGGAGAGTGAATTCCAATGAACAGACGGAATAATGGGCCTCATCCTCATCAATCATTTCGAAATTACTTTGTTATTTACGATTTCCTACCGCACGAATTAGTACTCTCGAAATATTTGGTTTCCTCTGCAATTCCGTTCTCACTTGCGTAACAAGAAATCAGCTCAACGCTCATTCACCGTTGACCCGATGACAACTCAGTTATTTCAACATTAAATTCGTCCGCGATTCCTTATCAGCTCGCCACAATGTATTCCGGTGTACACGGATCTACGTTGTCGGTACTCGCCATATCTTCGATCGGGTATTCGTTTGTATGAGGATACGTCGAACGTATCTCTCGGTATTTCTTCGCAGAAGTATAGGTGAAGAATTCAATGGCTTTTGTACAGTTAGGCGCGGTCGATGGAATACCTCTCGGTTTGTTCTTAACTGTTGTTCGTATGTGAATGGTCAAGAGATATCGAGACAAGAAATGGACAATCTAATGTCTTGCGTTGAGAAGTTTCTTTCGCAATTTTTTTTCTAGCTTGACGCTAGGTTATGTGTATCTGACTGAATATTAAAAGTTCTATGAAGATATGCAATTACTTTTATGTTTTTTTTGGGCATTAACACCACAATAGAAATAAAACGACGTATATTGCAGGAATACCAAACGTTTCAAAGTCTATTCTGACTTCGTTGTCAATGGCTTTATATTTATTGATGTAGATTGCAAAATGAAAATTTTCATTTTGCAATCTATATTAATAAATAAATCTAGGTGCCATCTTTACCACGGGCCACTCAAACACACAAAAAAATTATCAAAATTGGTCCAGCTGTTTGGATGTTCAAAAAATATATATTCCTAGAATTCAATCGTAGTGCAATCTACCGGATTCAATTATGAATTCGTATTCCGAATCTGTTATTTTTGGGCACTACATACTGCTTAAAAGTATTCATTATTCATACTCATTTCATACTCATTTCCACACCTATTATGTTCAAAATCCATACTAGTCCCTACTCGTTTTCTTATCTAATTTACTGTTAGATTGCCTTACTTGTTAATGTACTTGTTACGTACAGACTTTTGTACTAGTCTCTGAAGCCGGTCCAGCATTTAGGTATCACCTCTACCATGTACCCACTCAAACATGTACAAAAAAAATGTATTAATATATTCCCAACCGTTTAGATGTTCTGGAAATGACTATTTCTAGAATCCGATCGTCGCGCCCCCAACTGGGCCCAGTTGTGGAGTAGCCTAAACCATCCAGAGAGTTAGTAAGGTACCAAAATTTTCATCAAAATCGGTGCATCTACTTAGAAATACATTCTTTTCCATAACTCTATTGCTACGCCACCTATCTGATCCAATTGTGAATTTAACTATTCAGAGACCAACTCAAACATACACACAAAAATTTCATTAAAACCTGTAGGTAGTTGAGGAACAGCTCAAGAAATTTCAAGATTCTTTTGTCAAGTACGATATGAGCTGATATTCTTCAAATGCCTGAACAAATCTTCATAAATTATAGCTAAGAACCGTCTCGATTATGTCAGCTTTCAAAAACCAACAGACACACAAATCCACAGATACACACTTTAAACTTTTTAGGTAGTGGTTTAAAAATTGTCCAGATACACAATTCCAATAATGACTTCAACAAACGAAAACAATTAAACACTAAAACCAAAAACAATCACAGCAGAAACGTGGAAGAAGACTAAAAATCTATACCTAGACAAAAAAAAAACATTACAAATTTTATGCATTTTTTAGCTGTCGAAGAAATCATAGCACAGCATTATATTACAGCAAAATTTAGCTTGACTCTTATGAACAAGAAGAAACCACACGAAATAATTCTGTAAAAGAATATATTCAATTCACTAACGAACAAATAAAAGTAACAACGAAGAAACTTAAGAACAAGAAAACTCCAAATAAATCAGAACAAACACCATTTAACTGATAAAAAATTAAGGAACTACCATCATAGATGGATACACAATATCACATTAGAACATGCAAAAAATATGAGAGAAATGGAAAAACAGCATAACAGTAGCCTTCTATAAAAACCGTGATAAAACGATCCAGCAAATTACCGATGTGTAACAATACTAAGCATTGCTCAAAAACCTCTAAAATCAGTACGGGCTAAATAATGTCAATATACCAATAAGCAATGAACAACAAGGATTCAGAAGAACCACCTACCCACTACCGAAGACTCATTATTCATATACAAACAAATGGTAGAATAATTTCCAGACTACCATACCTCTGCCTACCTCTATTTAGTGGATTTAATCAAGGCTTTCAACAAAGTACAAGTAAAAGACGTTATCACGATCTCGGAAAACGATAACGAGTCGAAAGAATACATAAAACTTAATAGGGACGTAAACTCACACTCAACAACGCAAATACGAACAAGCTTCACCATAACCCAGTGGCAGTCTCAGCCCTCTGTTATTGAACACGATCAAGGAGAACTAATAAAAGCTGTAAAGATCACTGGATTTGGATATCTGCAAACTAGTAATAGAAAACATCACGATTGACCAAACCAGGTCTTTCAAATACGACCACGGGATATCTGGAAGAGAAAACAAGTCCATAAAACCGATGCACAATAAGGATATCTAAAATGTTTAATCTGCAAAAACTAACACCTAAGTCCAGATTGTAAGTTGAGAATATACAAAACATGCACAAGACCAGTGATAAAATATGGTACAAAAACAAGAGCCGAAACATCAAAAACAAAGAGTTAATGAGATGAAGACCCTGAGAATGTTAATAGGACACTCATTAAACAATCGGCAAAGAAACACATACATAAAAAAGTGCCAAATAGACATCTTAATAAGATGGATAAGAAAAAGGGGACGAGATCGGAACCAGCATGTTAACCGAATAATTTTCGAAAGAAAAGTCAAGATAGTACGAAATAACATATCACACCTACAGGACGACCACCAAAACGATGGCACTCTACTTAATGAGAATTACTAATATGGAAAAATCGGACCCAACCAGGCAGAATCCTGTAGGCCTATAGAAAATAATTCTGTAAAGAGAAGTAAGTTAATAATACAGTGAGAGCAACTTGTAGGCTACAAGCCCACCAGGAATTTTGAGGAAGTTACACAACGTAAGATGATCTAATTTCAAGTAACTTCCACTAAACAATAAATTTGGACGATTTCGTATAATTTTGTGTCACACAGGGCTATATCAAACAATTGATTTTTCCTCGCTAAATTTATCTTAATAAAAATTATGATGCGGAAAAGTGGGACAGTTATTAAACCGACAACTAGCCCTTGCATAAGAGTAATTTAAAATCTGTGTCTAATTTAGTATGAATTAGCTATTTGACTCATTGGTGTGTAATTTTAAACCTTACTAATTTCAAGACTTGTGTTTGTATTATAACATCGTAGAAAAACGTGATTATTTCAAGGAAATTATCCTAAAGGGCATCTTAGTAATAAAATTTTAGAAGAATTCATTCTGGTTATTATACTATTGAGGAACACCTAATAAGGAAAACAATCCGTAAAATTATGTTTAACAGCAAACATTGATTAACATCTTAGATAAAATTTAGCATAGAGACCAAAAAATACTGAGTATACATACAGAATCGTTATATAAATAATAAGTTATAGTCGACTAACATCCAATCGAGATTCATTCCAATTTCGAAAGTTAATAATCATTTCCTCATTACAGATACTTGGGCAAACAAATATTTGGATCAAATCTTATCATAATTCCTTACAAAGCAAACAATATTTCCGACGCTATCAATTCAGAATTGTATATCTTAAGTCACCGCGAAAACATTTGATAAAAATATCGATTTTAACCTGTTGTCAGGTTATTGTGCTGTGTTCTCTTCAAGTTGACATATTGGATGCATGGTGTTGATTAGATGCTTTTTCACCGCTTTACTGACTTTACAACCAATGCCGTCATGACGTTTTATGAACCTTCGAACTTCTTTATTCTTAAAGATTGATGGATTCTGTTTTTCGTATTTGACATAGTTTCTGTCAAACCCATCTTTAAACATGTTTTGGCAGTCACCATTTGTAGTTTTGGCCGCCCCTGTACGAATTTTATGAGATTTCTTTAATATGTTCTTTATTATTTTAGACTTCCTTACATATAAGTAAGAGTCTTTTTGATAAGAATCTTGTATTTGTCGATAGAGTTGCTGCATGTACGTGTCTGGAGTTTTAGCATTCCTCGCTGATTTTACGTTGCTTCCTTTTTTTGGTAAGAAAGCGAAAGCTTCTTAACGGAGGCCTACACTTACACATATGAAAATAGATGAGCAAGGGAATAAAATGCATAACTTTAAATTTTATTTTTATTGTTATCTTGAAGTGCCCATGCAATTCAGTTCTCTGTATAAGAAACAGATGCCAGTTTATATATTAATATTCTTTTATAGAAAATCAATAATAAATAATAAATAAACCAATATAACATCCAAGTAATATAAAATACCTGCACAAAATTACAAAATTAGCTTTTCGTTTAAATAATACCACACAAAAAGGTAACTAAGCATTAAATGTTCATATTATCAACGAATATAGACATTAAGCAAAGTGTACATCATTTTGTTATAGTAGAGACATTGATGTATTACATACACTTGAAACTTTTACGTCCTCTAAAGAACAAAATTTAATTATAGACAAGTGGTCAAGAGTCTAAAAGCACACGGCTGCAGATCCAAAGGTCACGGGTTCGAAACCGCGAACAAATATGGTTTATTTTAATATTATGTCATTATTAATTAATTTTATGTACCATTTTCAATTCAATTCAATAGAATAAGAACTTAAAAAATTTTAAATTATTGCTACCGTTGAATATATAGGTATATAATTTATTGTTTTGTACAAATGTTGTGTGTTTGTAATGATGTTAGCTAAGAACAAAACGAACTTTTCTTTGACATCCTGTCTTCTAATACTTATTCAGATGAACAAAACTATTTACAAACCCTTACTCAATATCTAAACTTATATTTCTTTGCAGATATATTTAAATTAAGAATTAAAATAGGATTAATACTTGAGTAGTAGCAAAATAGTGACAATTTTAATTCACTTGATATTTATATCCATTGCTAAGAGTGACACAAAGAAAAGACAGTGAGATAACGAGAGAAAGAAAGAATATTTTGTAAGAAGCTTTCGCTCCCATCGTTCAGTCTCAAATGACTGCCTCTCTTTTTTTTTCTTTTGTCGCCCCATGTTGTTTGTTGGTTACCTTTGGTGGTTCCTGCGTTAGTTACCGTTCATTGCTTCCATATTTCTTTTGTCTCGTTTTCCTGTTATTCCTTATAGGAACTGCTACAGGTACATTCTTCAGACATCTTTTAAAAAAGTAGCATGTATGATCATTATCTATCTGTCTCATTTCCATGAATGCACTTTTAGTTTTAAGTGGATGACTACAATTTCATTGATACTTTTATGTTCAACTCCTGAATATGTTCTACATATACTTAAGTAGCTTCCCCATCCAGTCTTAATAAGGATGTAGTAGATCTGTGTGTTTCTGGATAAATGAATGGCGATATCGCAGCAGACATTATTAAGGTTGTCTACGAAGAAGATTTATTGCTTAAAATGCTGAAGCGTCCTCTTCCTCCCCACTGTGTTTCTCTTAAGCCAATAATGGAGATATTAACTTTTTATTATAAAAATCATGCCTATTACTATTTTTCTCAAAGCTGTTTCTTTATATCCAGGTAGGAGATGCATTTTACCCCTGGAATGATTAAGATTGTCCATGCAATTTTCTTGAGAGGTAATTGAGGTAGGTTCATGCGTGGGGTATTCCATCAATATCGTTAACTCCTGATCCTGGACAGTTTTTTGTAACTGAAATTGACATTTGGGTGACCTTTGTTCTTCGTCTTATTCTTAATATCAGTGTCTACACCCCAACAAGAATTATATCAAAATATCAAATAATAAAATATAATTATAACTTATGTATGACCAGGATATAAATGCATGTAACAATTTTAAACCTAACCTAAACATATTTAGAGCATAACTCGTTGACATATTGCTCAATGATTGTTAATCAGTTATCGTACTCAATTTAATAACAAATACAACCTTAATTAATCAAATCGTAATAATAAAATCGAAACTCGAATGATCGTAATTGACTTTCATCGTTATTCATGCCACATTATGCCGAAAGATTTATATTGTTTGCTTACAGTTGTCGTGGTTGTAATAGTTTGAAATCTGTTTTCGAACCTCGTCATCGCGGGTTCTCACGTCACCGCGTCAGCTAGAAAGGAAAATGCATATTGCATTTCTCCGAAGACCACGCCAGCAAGACCTCGTTAAACACACATTTCTTGTAGTTTTGACTTACATAATAAAATTAAGACGAATGGCTATGAATTTAAATTTGTAGAATTGTGTCGGGTTCAACAGCCTCAACAGATACGTTTCGTATGTTCAAACAATTCAAATTTTTATTCTTCACAAATACTCCTACCCTACTGTCAAACAAAAGCTTAGCTGGGCGTCACCGATAAATTGGATGATGTGTGTATAAGGAATACACTGAAAAAGTGTAACAGTTTCAGAAATATTGAATTTGTTACTATTAGCTTCGCACAAATACATCTAAGTATCTATCTACTCATTCATTTAAAGTCTAGTATTAATAAAAACTAAAATAGATTTGTTTTCTGAAGGATAGTTGATAGTTGTGGCATACTTTGTCAATGTTTTAGCACTTTTTTGGAAAATAACACCACAATTCACGAAATTACTGTATATTTCCAAATGTATCTTAACTTTTACTCTAATCATCCAAATTCAGTAAAAGGAGGTATTATCAAATCTCTACATATATGTCCGAACAAAAACTAAATATTCTAACACCAATAAATTTAATGAGGAGAAAACTTTTATAAAAAATATACTTTCTGCCGATAATTACCCAGAAAAATATTACTTGGATGTTATATTGGTTTAGTTTCCATTTATAATTGATTTTCTATAAAAGAAGGGACTCTTAATATATTATCTGGTCCCTGTTTTTTACACAGAGGACTAAATTGGATGGGCAATTCAAGATAGAGCCAGTGGTAGTATCGGTCGGGTCGAAACAAATGAAATTTAAAGTTATGCATTTCATTGCTTGCTCATCTATTTTCATATGTATAAATGTGAGCCTCCCTTACGAAGTTTTCGCTTCAATAAATATTGATGAATTGGAGCGTATTGTTATTTATTTCCGAGAGAATAAAGATGATTAAATTTGCTGTAATTTTTTTTACAGTTTAGAATAATATTTTGAGCAAATATTATGTATAACCGAATAACTGCACCAGGTACAGTTAATAGATACATATTAGGCTTGTCCCAACCTGACAAAGAAACGATACACAACCGGCAATCGATGTGCTCGGTAACGGGTTACCATAAACAGTGACGTCACTGCGCACGTTGTCTCGATTATTCGTCAAGTTGGATCGAATCTTTTGCGTAGCGCGCATGCGAATTACATTGACGTCAGTGTGCATGTAGGTAACCAGTTGTCTACCGGTTATATTCGAACATGGAATATTCGATACCAATACTGTCTATAAACCTTTTTGTGTAACTATCCAATATATGCCATATGATATATCTATTTCGAATATAACCGAACAGAAACCGACTGACATTTGTAACTCGAATAATTTTCGATCATCCAATATTCGATGTCAATAAGGGCTATACACCCATTGTGTGGCCATACAACAAATGCTTTATGAGGTATTTATTCGAATATAACTAAAACAGCAGCCGGCTGTAATGCAACATGCCATAGACAGACGAAAAAAATTGAGGCGATGCACACAGGCGGATTTTCATAAATTATTGGTCAAAACCTATCTATTGGCTTAACCTTTCATAAGCTGAAATATTTTTAATAAAGAACATTGGTAGCATAAACTAAAGCTTTATTTCACTCCGATTCACACTTTTGTAATATTATTGACTATTGTTAATACTCACTTATCCATATTTAATAAGTATTTTAACTCTTTTGGATATTCGTTTATTTTCGAATCTTTCTTGTAATAGTTTCTGGAAATGTCTGTAAATAAGGATTTGATGATACTAGAAGGTTATTAAACATATTCAACAATATTCTGTATATATTTTTATATATTTATTCCTACACTCGTGAGCTTCTACTGAGAGTAATCCCAGAGTCAATATACAATTTTGTATTATTTCAAAGCCATGGAATATGTGTACTGTTGTTGGTAAGGGGAACCATAAAGAATGTTTAATAAACAGCACAGTTGTCTTCCAACAAAAAAATTAACTTATTTAGATTAATTGGAAAGGTACTTGTAAGAGCCAAAAAGATTATAAAAAAACCGATAATTTGTTAATGCCCGTTATTTTAGCTGACTCTTCGTAGAAATGAAAAAAAAAAATCTTGCCGTATTTCCGTCATTGCTACTTTCAAATCCTTCAAAGACTTAGGCTTATGTACTATGAGACCCATGTTTTTTTCTGAATTTGTCTTTCTATACGTTTTCTTCTAATATTTATTTTATTTTTATTTTCTGCTGCTCGAACTTGCCACTTATATATAGTTAGTCTATAATTTACATTACTCAAACATTCAAAAAACCGATCCAGGTTAACAATATTTGTAGACAAACTAAGAGATACATTATTAAGTCTTTTGACGTTAAATGTCACAGGTAACATCGTTGGTTTAATTTCAGTGTCAGTTATAGCATTTACTCTTTTTCCGTCAATCATACAAAGAATTAATTTATGTCTTAAATTAATTTTACTTTATGGAGAAGATTTCCGAATTTTCTTTGTTATGTGTCGAATTACAGTTTTTTATAATATTCAACTAACTGTCGACGACATATGATGACATTCTCAGAAGATGAACCTATTAATGACAAAATAAATTAAAAATATTTTCGGTTTTTTTTAATTTTATGTTTTTAATTATTTAATAAAAGGGAGAGTAGCACATAGTAGCAACTGTAATTGAGACAGATATTAAGCCAAGATGTCTAAGTTAATAATAATATTTATAAACTTATCTGATTCTAATGAATTCGTTACTTTCTAAGCAAATAAAATAACCTTTGAATAAAATTTTAAGTTGTATATTAATTTTATTCCGTTTATTACAAGCAAACTTGAAAAATTAAAAAAACAACTTTAGAAACCCCAGGTTCACAATACATGATAAAATGTTACACCAAACTAGATTTAAACAATGCTCAATTTTTATGTTGGGGGCGATACTTTGCCCTGATGGTTAACAAGTTAAATATTCGTTTAAAATGTTATGAGAACTTTTGTTGGATTCAATAAATCAATAAGTTTCAAAAAATAAAGTCACCTAACTGTCACAGCCAACTTCGTATTTTGGGGTTTTGACCGAAAATATTTGAAATTCCGCCAGTGTGCCATGGAAAAAAAGTTTCACTTTAATAATAATTGTCTAATAAAAGTGCTTGCATTATATGCGTCCTTTTATTTTCTAATACGTTATTTTAAGATCTGTTGTGTTTTTTTTTCTGTTTTTGATGTATTGAGTAAATATTATTTTGTTTTTATTTCAGGTAAGCTTAACGACCCAAAATTAATATCTACAAATCAGGTAACCAATTTACACTAGCAAATATTTAAATAGTCATAATATATTTCTTAATATTTATTTTCTTATCGAGCATTTATTTATTAATTCGAATATTTTTTTCGCTCTAATTTCTCTCTTCCTTTGCGAAACACTAATTAACAACTTAAGAGGTGATCTTACGGTCGCTCAAACAACCAATGTTGCCAAAAAAAAACAGTTTTGTTGTATTTGGAAAGAAAGTGCATTATTAATACTTAAATCATTTAACAGTTTCTCCTTCGTACATAGTTTCGAACATTAACCGAACGAAAAATGAGTAAAACATATTTTTCATCCTGTTCCACATTTTACATTTTATGTTTACAGTTCTTCAGGCGTTCCATTAACATACTATGTTAGCAAGTACATCGGTTTCTATAGAAAATGAGAGGCAGTAAAAGAATAACACTTTCGGACTATCAAAGTAAATTGATAATTATACTGTTTTACATTTATATAGATTCTGTTTTTGAAATGTAGTGCTTTGCCTATAAGGTGGTAAACAGGACAGTGAAACATGTTAAATTCAATAGTTTTGTTAATTAAGCTGTTTTAAGTGTAGGATTTAAACGAATTGATACGAGTATAGGTTTTAAGTAATGATTTATTTTGCTAAAATACTGTACGGCTCGTAGTTTTGAATTTTCTAATCTACATTATGTTCTTGAGTTGTTTAGGTATTTTAAATGTATTAAAGAAATATATTTAAATCGTAAAAACAATCAATTTTTCGTTCGAGAAAGTAATACATTCATTCATTAAAAATCGAATCAACACATTTTTACTCTGATGATCAAATCTTTTGCTATAATTACAGCTTTAATATGTCGCATGCAGCCTCTTATACAGGTTTGCTTGTTACTGAAGTTTTGTTATAACTTCTGATGCCATTCTCCATGACAGTTTTTTACGGTATCCCTTGTAGTGATTTCTGAGGTTTCAAATGAGATGAGTTCTATTGTTAAAGCAAAATGCTAACGTTTTGTCAGCTAGGAATGAAAGTCTCTATTTTTCAGATAGTCCAAACGTTTCAAGGTCTATATCAGACAACGTTTTCAATGGTAATTAACTTTTTGAAATATACAGACATTCGAATTTATGTGGTGTTATTCCTAAAGAAATCAGGAAAAATAATAACCAGGGATGCCACAACTAGCTTTCAGAAAACAGCTACGAATGAAGTTATACACCTGACTTTATGTATAAATAGGTACGTACTCTTCGTCAACTATGGTTCTAGTACCCACTTGTACTAGTACCATTGCTTCTTCCACGATGTAGAGACGCCCTAATTTCCTTCGCTGATATCACGGACAAAATCATAATAGTTACAATGGAATGTTTCCTAAGTTTTGTAGGCCAAATTTTCTTTTATTCTGAAAAATTTCAAAAAGCAAATACCTCAAAGAATTATACCTTTTTTGTCGTAGGTTTAAATCCCGTTTCGTACTGTTTATCCATCACAAATTGTAGTGTAGGGCTCCAAAGTACATTAGAATTATGTTATTTGGACTTCAATACCAACCAAAATCATTCGTTGTGACTCAGAAAACACAGCGGCACCGCCATATGTTGACTTCATTTACATGTTTTTTCTTTCTCTATATTCTTTATCATTCTCTTTTTTACTCGTATTATCCATTCGTAGACTTTATTAAACTTTTCTATATTTATTAGCATAATTTGAATTATGGCTTATTATGATTTGTTACAGATTTGATTCAGTATTGGTGGACGTATCCACGACTTATGTGCATTGTATTCAAAAAGTTCGAGTACGGCTGATTTACTCAGTAGGAAAGCATTTTAGAGGAAAAAGTTAAATGTATAACATTTAGTATTTTTCCCCGGGCTACCCAATGGCCATGTTCGCGATTTTTTCAAATGGGAACTCCATTTTTTTTGTCGGTAATGAAAAGAGCAGAAAATTTCACGTCAAATTGTGGCCATGACCATTTTTTTTCACATGGCATTGATGGTCAGTGAAGCTCAGATTGAGATAAAGCATGATTAGGCTCCAAACCACGAGGACTATGGGGGAATACGGTGAAATAGTTTTTGAGGTTGCTGATGACAAATCTGATGAGTTTTCAATAAATGACCTCAGATTTGTCATCAGCAACCTCAAAAACTATTTTTTCACCATATTCCCCCATAGTCATCATGCTTTACCGCAATTTGACCTTCACTCACCATTAAGGTCATGTCAAAAAAATGGTCAAGGGCATATTTGGACGTGAAATTTTTCGCTCTTTTCATATCCAACATAAAAAATGGGGTTCCCATTCGAAAAAATCGACTTGACGTTGATATGACCTTCAAGGTCATAGTCAAGGTCAAAACGGAAATGGTCATTGGGTAGCCGAGGAAAAATATTAAAAGTTATCCATGTAACTTTTTCCTCTAAAATGCTTTCCCAAATGAACCGTACTCGGACTTTTTGAACACCGTGTATACTGCAGACCAAATAAAGTATAACATTACGAAGGGCAATTTGTGTATTATAATGTTCATAGTAATCGATTACCTTTTGAACAAGTTTCTATTTAGTTATTCTACATTGATAAAATTAGATGGTATAATACTAATGACTCTTATCATCCAAATCCTCCTTATGGCATGCCAGACGTCACTCAAGCTGCTGTTGGCTGGGGGACGTCGCAATAGATTAAGGTTCTTAATTACCATTTCTCATACGTGTTCAATGGGGGGAGAGGGTAAATCAGGTGACGTTAATGGCCATTGCATTTGGTATGATTTATAGCTATAGAATTAAAACTGGTTGTAGCATTTCATTTTTTAAGACCTCTGATTACCATTGATGAAAACTAATGGTGATCTGCTGCCAATACATTCGGCGATTATACCATTGCATTTTGCTGTCTTGCTGTCTGACCATCAACAAGCAAATCTACATTTTGTCTGTAATCTCAAAATCGCCTGACCAGCATCAGTCCATCAAGACCACTCAAACTAAAGCCTCGATTCGTCACTGAAGCATTCCAAGGTCATTCCTGTTTTCTCGAATTCAAACGGAGAGCTCTATGTTGTGGTGTCAAAAGTAGCTCCAATAGAGGTCTGATAACTGTCATCTCCATTCCAAAAAATCTCTTATTTGATGTTTATTGTCTCTTCTAGTAGTGAGAGTCTGAAGACTGATATGGCCTCCTTCATTCCAACGCTGTGTCGAAGTCATGTAAATCACGAAACTGGTGGCGACCACGAATTTTTGGAAATTTTAATTTTTAAACAAATCGAAAGTTATTGAACAATCGAAATCTAATAGTAAACTAATTTTAAAATGATTTAGTCTGTTTTATGTTTGGTATTTTTAGTGACCATAGTAAATAATCTTCTATAGTAATTAATAGACTATTAGATCTGTAATAATTAATACATTAAGACATTCTGTAATAATTAAAAGATAGCAATTAAAAATATATATTCCATAAAGCAAAATAATGAAGTAGCTTTAAAAAAACAATAAACTTCTTTTATGACAAATCCACGAATATCGAGACTGTTTGAATGATAATTAATGCATCTCTACTTTGTATTTTTGATTTTTTTTTTAATAACGATACGCAAGTGGAAAAGTCTGTCTTCCATATGTTTCAGGGTCTACATCAGACCCCCTTCTCAATGGCAATAATAACAATGCAATTTAAATAATTAAATCATTCGTAATGATAATTATAGAAAGTGCACAATTTGACATTTTTTATCATTTAATGTCCGATTGTACATTTTCTACAATTGCCATTACAAACTTTTAAATTTAATTTTGTTATTATTGGTGATTTTGACCCTTTACCGTTTAGGGGATTTTCTGCAAGTATGGTAGTATTCCCAAAAAAGTCAAAAATACAAAGCCTCTGGATGATACGTTATTGAAAATTACTTAAATAAATATTTGGCAGTATACAAAATGTTTTTACTACTTACGATTGGTTTTGAATCATCGTAACATTAACATACATTAAAATTGTTAATATTTAGGGGGTAGGGACTTGCTTATTGGAAATTTCTTTCTCTTTGGGAATAGCATGTTGAGATTTCTTATATATTAATATTGGTCGAGTTACTTGCTTTAGACTAAACTTGTTTTCTTAAGACTTATTTCTCAATAACGTTTATATTGGTTTAGATTCTATTTTCCGAAAGAGTACTGATTAAAACTAACATAATTTAGAATTTGTGAGCTACACTAAAAGATGATAGCATGATAGCAAGTATATTAATCTAGTCTACAAGAGCCATTTTGGTAAAATCCTAATAAGAGTTCACCGAAAATTATAATTTTGGTGTCATTCGACACATTTCACATTTGACATTTGAAATGGCGCCGGTAAAAACTGCAATAGTTATAATCAATATACTGAGAGAAAAAAAGAATGCTTCCGTTTTTTTTTGAAAAATCTCAAAAAAGCTAATAGTTTTTGGAAAGAAATTGTAAAAAAGATCTGAAAATAGGAGAAAATTTTATAGCAAAAAAGTCCCAACTCTCGAAACTGTATCTCCAATAGTAATAATTTTAACAGAGACCTAAAATTTATACTGGCGTTTACCATTCAGATATGGTAAATAAAAAAATATTTAAACATATTAAATATCAATATTAAGAAAAAAATTAACGTACCTTTGGAATAGGTTAATAAACAATAATCCGAGCACAAAAAAAAATTATTTGTATTTTGCCATGTTTTATGCATTTATTTTGTTAACTAACAACGTTTTTGAAATGAAAAGTTATCGTAAAAACCTTAGTAATTATTAAACTAAAAAGCTATTTTTTTTGCTTTGTACAGTTGTTCTAAAGAGGTGAAAAAATAGATTCCAGTTGAAAATTTTTTTAATAAACCACTTATTTATCAACTATCTACTGCATTGGAAAATGAATAATAACAATAAAGCGTTTGTGAAAAAAATATATTTTTCAAAAATCTTAATTATTTCGTTTTTTATCATTAAGGGCAACCTGTATTTTTTTAAATTGTTTACTTATGTTATTCAAAAAACTGCTATAAATAAATGCATTGTTTATGAGATATTGATATATTTTTTCCTGATTCGAAGGATCAAACATTATTTCCATTATACTATCATCTTCCTAAGAAAAAATATTTTTTTATTAACATTTAATTTATTTCTTTAATATGCAATTTGTTAATAATGATTCTAAAAATTAATGATATCCCAATCTTTTTGATCTTTTTCAATAATTGTGTCCTTCCTCAAAACTTATATTAATAATGCCAGAGAACATCTTTGCAACCTTAAAAATATTGGTTTATCATATTTCCGTAATTTTCAAGGAAGTTATTAGTTCATATGACTCACTATACGACAGGCGACACTGAGAAATCAATACAAATTTCACCAACGCACTTGTTCTCGTCATAATGTGACCGAAACTTAATACGTTGTGTGGTAATTCGAACCCGGTGTGAATCATACGACTTACATAAATGACTTACTTTGCCTTGATTTTATTTATTTAATTAACGATATATTGAAGTACGGCTTTTATCTTAACGTTCAACCTTTTCTGTAGTTTCAGTGTATCATTTAGAACTGCTGATTTAATTACATCATGTTACGATAATGTCTACAATAATCATTCTATGTAATATTTTTTATAGTAGCAAATAAAAACACTGGGTGATACCAATTTATTGTGATAATCTAGGTTTATGAACACAAATGAATTTCTTAATGTCATTTTCATGTTTTTATTGAGGCTAAGCTCGCACTTACACATATGAAAAGAAATTGTGATGAAATACAAAAATTAAAATTGTATTTGTTTCGACACTTCCTTCCGATCGACATCACACTTGCCTGTTATTTAAAAATCCATACACCTTAGTTTTCTGTGTGACTCTTTTTTTTTCTTTTATAGAAAATCAATAAATTATAGTAAATAAAGAAATATAACATCTAATACCAACACAAAATTTACTTTTCGTTCTAATAAACATTCCCGTTTTTGGTTTGTGATATTTTAAATTAGAGACGTCTGAATAGCACGGAAAGGGCAAGTTTATAGATAGTAGAGACAAGGATTACAAACTAGAAGTGGCCAGAATGGCACTAGGAAGCGAATTGCAAAATGTAAAATAATATTAATGTTAAGCCAGCGGTTTAGTATTTGTTGTCAACCAAGCTTTGTCACATATACATTTTTACTAAATATCTATGAGATACTCTAAAAACTGTTGGCGCCACTAGCTTAAAATCCACTCTCTTGCTACATCAGCGCCAACTTAATTTAATTTAGAATGACACAAAGAAAGACTAACAGAGACAAGTAGATAATGATAGATCGGAAATATATTTCGAAAGAAACTTTCGCTATTTATGTAATTTCTTTGAATTTTCTTCTATATTAATCTTGTAGAGAAATTTATTATATTACTCACTGACAAAGAAATGGCAACACCTTATATAGTAAGGAGTAAATGATTAAAATTTTGTTAAAGTATGTGAATGTTTTTTCATGTAAACTTTTTTTATTAATAAATACTCAAGTCGTTTTTTGCATTTTTTTAAATTTACCAGAAAAAAAAACAGACTGACGGGATCCAAAATCGATGTGTTCGCTGCATGTATCGCCAGCTAAATGAATTCGAAAGAGGTCGAATGATTGGTTTACGAGAAGCGAGTTTTTCATTTCGAGAAATTACTAGCCACACGAACAGAAATCCAACTACTGTTATGAGATGTTTTCAAGCGTGGTTTGATAATACCAAAAATCGGGAAGCATAGGCACCAGACTTCGAAGTGGCACAAATAAAGTTCAAGATCAACTTCTAAGACTTATGGCCATTTTGTAAGTGTCCAAAGGTTTACCGCCGTATAAGGTCTTTTAGACTACAGCATTATTGAACCCACCTGGTGCTACCTCTGACCGCTGAGCATCGACATCATTGGAGTGTGGAATGGCATCAGGGCATTCTGATAAATCTCGAATCTACTTGGGTGAACATGATGACCGAAAAAGGGTTAGACGACCTCGAGGAAAAAGACGTCAAACTGAATTTGATGTTGAACGACATGTACACCGAACATTAGGAGTTATAGTTTGGGGTGCTATTGCACATAAAAGTCAGTCTGTCTCCGAGGCAACATGACAGCGCAACGTTATCATCAGGAAGTAGTGGAGCAACATGTGCTCCCTTATAAACCTCTTTATTCAGTAATAAGCTACCAGTTCACCAGTCATTTCAGCCTTGTTGTTTCCCCGGCTGTAAGGGTTACAAATTATTATAGCACCCAGTATAACTGGAACAAAGGGTTGCCTAACTAAGCCTAAATTACCTTAAAATTAAATATAAGGTCATAGAATATAATATAATTGCATACCATAAAATCTTAATCTGCCCATGAATCCCATATTTCAACAAGATAATGCTCGGCTTCATATTGCTCCAGTTAGTTTTTAAACTTTTTAAACAGATTCGCTGATTTTTTGTCCATAGAACATGTTTGGAATATGATGGGTGGAAGGCTCGGAAATTTACCCCAGCCCCCCGGACTTTGGGGGCTTATTGAATCAATGCCAACTCGTGTTGGAGAGTTTATAGAAAACCGCGATGGACAAACTTGAATAAAAAAAAAGATTTAAACTCCTTGGTATTTTATTTTATATATTATTACTATGGCATGTTTTACCAAAAAAATATTTAATTTTAACGTCTCCTTCTGTGTGTTGTAATTTCTTTGTCACTGAGTAGATATTTTATTTTTATGTTGTTTTAACCTACATTTAGTACTTAGAGCACTTTGTCCAACATTAACGGTTTGATAATCGTCACATTTAATTTTGTAAAAAGGTTTTCTTTAATTAAATGTTTGAACATTTATTACTATTGGCCTGTTATAACCAAAATTTGGAATAAAGATTAGCGAATTTAGAGTTAGTTTCTTTAATAGTTTTCTCATTTCATTTTAATAGCTTATCAAATAAATTTGAAGTCGGTCATAAAAATATCAAATAATAGTAAAGAAATTAATGTTCTCATTGGTGCAACATTATATCCATAGATTTTGTTATCATGTTTGAAATAACTCTGTTCAATATTTCGAGGACATTTTTAATCTCTACTTTAAAATTTTCTAAATCATTCCTATTTATAAGTTTATTTGGAATAGTGTTTATTTTATTTATTGATACGAAAATGAAATTGTTCTTTATACAAAGAAATTAGTTTTGCATTATTTGTTAAAATTATATATGACCATTTATATATAAAACCAAGGGCCTGATAAGTATACGTTTCTCATTCAAGCACAAAGTTCACATTATATTTAACATAACTTCATAAAAGTCCTACTGTATACTCTGCTAATTTTGAATTTATTATTCGTTACAAACAAAAATAAACGACATTTGATAATAAACTCCCAAGAATCTCAACCGCAGTGAACTAAAGTGCAAGTTTTATAACTATTTTCGTTAACTCTAAATGTCATAAACGTTGTATCTGATATTTTTAATATTTTTATTTGTGGATGCACTTATAAAGATAACTCTAAAAAACTGTTCGTTTGCCTACAAACCATCCTGATATCTTCTTTGTTACATCACGGTCATTTTCTGTTTTATTATTCAAATCACAACCATTTAGATGCAAAACACGCTTGTATGACAGCTGAATTTTCAACAAAGCAATGCACTTTACAATGTAAAAAATCTAACGTTAGAACACGACACACATATATAAAATTTAATGATGTAACGAGTCACTGATCGTCCTTGGCTGGGCGTAGTGAAATGTAATTAATTATAATTTTGGCGTTTGACCTTTACCATCGTTAGTCAGAACGTAATTTTTATAATGACACGGATTCATTAAAAATATATAATAGAAGTGCATAGTGCTCTCAATTAGTTGAAAAGAACAATTTAGAAAATAAGAGGTTTTCGTCATCTTTTTAATCCCTATAAATTGTTTTCAAAATGTTTATCTACGAGGTGTCCATAATAGGATAACTTTGCTACAACGCCGTAGCCAGAAATTTTTTTCGGGGTGGTTTGCAAAATTTTTTTGATTGGTGATGGGCTTATCAGAACTGCAAAGTGTATATTTTTATTCATGTACCTATTTCTAGGATGTATAAAATTTAAAATTGTATAAATATAAAATTTGTTCTTTAGAAAAAGATGAATAACTGGTTAAATTTAAATCTTGAAATCCAAAATTTCAAAATGAACCTTCCCCCAAACCCCTGCGCTGACTACTCTGGATCAAATGGTATTTTTTTAACGGAAACCTAATATTTTGGGTAAAAATAGAGATGTTTATTTATTTATTTATTTAGTTATTTATTTATTTATTTATAATTTACGGGGTAAAACCCCATTTACATTACATAAAATTATACAACAAAGTATAAGAATACAAAGAAACGGTACAAAAATAAATTAACAAACTAAACTAAAACAACACTTAAATGATTAAGAATAATTAAATATACCTTTTGATTTAATACTTACATTAGCAACATTACAATTATGCAAATCAATCATAAGTTCCGATATTCTATCCATCAGCGATAACCAGTGATATTCAGACTCATAAAAATAAGAAGTGTGTCGTAGATGTCGCTTGGGAACGTGAAAATTTAACCTACCCAACAAGTCAATACAATCTATTTTGTTGTTAATGATTTTAAAACCAAAAACAATATCACTTCTTGTCAATGATGAGTACAGATCAGGAATTTTAAGTGTTTGTGCAATGTTAGAGTAGTTGTGGTTTGTAAAATGCATAGGCTGGCCACATTTGAAAGAAAAATAACGAAGAAATGATCTACGAGGTCTTTCAAGTGATTTAATTTGGTAATCCCAATGGGGTCTCCAAATGACTGAACAATAAGATAGAATAGGATATACAAACGCGTAGTACAAAATTCTGAAAGTTTCAAACCTAATGAATTTACTTGAAAATCTCTTGATGAAGTTGACTTGTTTAGTGGCTTTTGATTCGACATAATCCAAGTGGAATTGAAATTTTAAATTGGAGTCGATATATACCCCGAGATCCTTAATTACATCTACCTTCCCAAGATTAGCTCCATTTAAATTATACGTAAACATATTAGTGGAGTCTTTACCAAAAGTCATGACAAAGCATTTTACTGGGTTACATCTAAAACCGTTAAAAGAACACCAATTTAGAAGCGAGTCCAGATCACTTTGTAGGGAAATTCTGTCTTGAATTGACTTAATGCTTTTATATAGTTTCGCATCGTCAGCAAATAAAGAAATTTGAGAATTTTTGATCTCTTGATTTAAATCATTTATAAAAAGTATGAATAGAAGGGGACCAAGATGGGAGCCTTGAGCTACTCCTGATGTGACATGAAAGGGTTCAGACACGAAATTTTTAATCTTAACAATTTGACTTCTATTTATTAAAAAAGATTCAAGCCAATGTAGTAAGCTTCCTAACAAGGAGACCGAAATTAACGACATCGAATGCTCGTTGAAAATCTGTATAAATAGAGTCCACAATACAATTTTTACTGATTGCATCATTTATATATTCTATGTAGGTTCAAAGATTCGTCTGTGTGGACCTGGAAGGATAGAAACCATGTTACATAGACGTGATAAATTTGAATATAAATGAAGATATTTTATCGTATACTAATTTATCAATACGCTTGCCAAAAACACAGTTTTTTGTAATAGGTCTATAATTATTCACATCAGATTTTTAAATAAGGGTGTGACAAAACTAGTTTTCCAAGACTTTGGAAAAGTTCCTATAGAAATAGACCAGTTAAATAATTTAGTTAAATAAGGAGCAAAAACATTTATACAGCCCTTTACCAATCGAGGGTGTATAGATATCGAAACAATTTTTTTTAATTGATCCTTAGGTTATGTAGATTAAGGGACAATTATTTAGAATGTCATCATCCCCTATTGTAGGGGTGGAAATGAGGGTTGAAATAGTGCACATTTCAAAATCCGATCTTTTTTTCTTTTGTTTATGGTATATCGCAAAAACAAATAGAGATATTTATATGGATGTTTTTAAATTGTAAGGATATTGATATAAGATTAGAAAAATATTCATTGCTAAACTTTCCTCCTAAAAGTATAGGTGAAATTAGGGATGAGAGTGTAAAAACGAGAAAAATCCCCAACAAATACTGTTTAGTGATTCATTGGACGCCTGGCCACAATTCTAAAAACCATTTCGTAATCATCTTCCACTGTGAAGAGCGTTTATTGTTATCACTTTTCACTACAGGAATGAAAAGGGGGTATGGGAGTGAACACACAACACAAAAATCATTGATGAATCCCGTAAGTGAATTTTCAGTCAATTATTTTGAATATTTTTCGACAATGTTTAGTTAGATCAATAATTTTTTACTGTTGCCATTTTAAGGGCTTATTGTTTTTGAAGTATGTGCTAAATGATTAGAGGCAATGCGTCACATTCATACTGATTATCTTTCATGTTTTTATGATCCGACATTCTTTGGGTACCTATTAATAAAAACCTATATAATTATTGTTTTTGTGAAAGAAAATTGTTGTATTGCTTTTTGAGAGATTAGAATGAGTCAGACAAATATTTTTGATGCCCTCAGAGAAAAATGATAACGCTAAACGATTTCCACAGTGACGTGTTCTGCACTCAATGAATAACTAATAGTATGTTTTGACTATTTTTCACATTTTCACCCCCTCACCCTCTATTTTAACCTTTTTTTTGGGAGGATGGTTTTATATTAATAACTTTTCTCATGTATATTAAGAATCATTTAAAAAAAATCCGTATAAATATCTCCTATTGGTCTTTGAAATATATCATTAACAAGCGAAAAAAATCTAATTTTGAAATGTGCACAATTTCAACCCTCATTTCCACCCCTATAATAGTGAATGATGACATTCTAAATATTTCCCCCTTAATCTACATAACCCGAGGTTCAATTTAAAAAAAAAAAAATTCCATATCTCTATTTTTGCTCAAGATATTAGGTTTCCGTTAAAAAAAATGCTATTTGACCCATAATGCGGCCATGCATTGGTATATTAGCATTTAATAAGGAGAAGTAACCAATTTTACAGACATTAGCGCTTTGTAAAAATTTATGCTACCTCATACCGTTATAATGAGCACACCAAAATTGTCATTTCCCAGTTTCATTTAGTTTAATTTGAAAAAAAAAAGATATAGCCGATGTCGCATAGTAGCAGATTTTTCAAATATTAAGAGGTTTTTGGTCCACCCGTTACTTTTCACCTATTAATTTATCGGTAGCGTCACAACTTTGTTTCTGAAACGGCGTTAAGTATGAAAAGTACAGTTTTAATGTTAGATACAGACCATTGTGTTTATGCCGAAGGTTTCACAGCATTTCCGAAAATTCTAAGTTCAAATATTTCATTCAAACCTGTTTGTTATCGAACTTATCCAAAATATTTAGTCACTGAATATTTGTAGCATTGTTTTTTTAAAGACAACTCCAAGGTATCTTTTTTAGTATTTATTCTAGGATGTTGGCGTTTCCAATACGTGTCACTTTGATCCCATCATTTGAATATATCATTTTCAGTAAAACAATTTTAATCTTTGTTGTATCTTTTACCTAAAATTTTACTACTCGTTACTTAAAATATTCTACTTACTAACTAGTAAAAACTAACAAATATCGAACTCATAAAAGCAGTGAAAACCCTTTACAATAACCATGAAATAAGAATTATAAAATAGGCAATTAGTTAATATTTGGAACCAAATGATTAGGTCAAAGAGGTTGTATTTCTTCCAATTCTATTTAAAATATAGGTACCTAGAAGAAGTACTAAAATAGTGGAAATAGAAATGTAAAAATTTAGGCAACTCTTTATGACTTATCCGTTGCGGATGATCAAGTTGTCATGGTCCAAGATTGTAACGACTACAAAAAATTATATGGCAAGAAAGCTAATAAAAGACTACAAAAATGGTGGCTAGAAATAAATATAAATAAAACCGAATATATTTTTATAGGGGGACCTTAATGAATTATACAATGAAACGGTAAAATCCACAATATATAATAGATCCTAACATTCAGTTTACAATGGAAATATTGTCCGGTTCTTCTCTCTCTTTTCTTGATGTACTCATAACCAGAATTGATAGCGATGGATTCTCACATACCGTCTATCAGAAACTAACCCAAACCAATCGATACTTAAATCCCAATCACACAATCCTGCCCAGTTGATTTCTGTATTGAAATCTTTGGCTTCAGATCTATCCGATTAACAGATATTGACAATAGACAAAACAAACTTAATAATCTTGATCAAACTTTTTGAAAAAACTGTTATAATGCGGACTACATTGGGCGCACAATTCGGCGATCCCAACAACCTCTGAATACACCAACTCGGTCAGAAACAGACCAACAACACCGGAAAGCCTTCCGTCCTTACATTCGAGGAGTCAGTGACAAAATAGTACTGATTCTAAACCGATGTCAAATAAAGACAGTATTCAACACCAATTTAACTATAGTCAACTTAACCGGGAATCCAAAAGATAAAGTACCTAACTCGTATCGAGGAGTTTACGAAACTCCATGTCGCAATTGCCCACAAAGCTACTTCGGTCGTGCCAACAGGCGCGTCAGCCATCGAGTATGTGAACACTGTCAGTTCGTCAAAAAGATCCGACTTCAGCTCTCGCAGATCATCATATCCGAACAGGACACCCTGTCAACTTGGAGGACAGTAGGACTACCATATCCCTCAATTTCCTTAGGACATCCACTATTCGCAAAGCTATAGAAATAGAGAAACGACCTCTGTCTCAACAGGCGCGATGATAGTCCCCATCAGCCTACAGCATGGCGCTCCGTAATAGCCAGATTAAACAAACCAGACACACCCAACCAATCACCACACGGCACCCTCATGACGTGACATCCTCTTCTAATCGAAACACTTCAAGGAAAACTGTAAAAACGGGAACAAAATCTATGGACATAGAGTTTACGAAACTCCATGTCGCAATTGCCCACAAAGCTACTTCGGTCGTGCCAACAGGCGCGTCAGCCATCGAGTATGTGAACACTGTCAGTTCGTCAAAAAGATCCGACTTCAGCTCTCGCAGATCATCATATCCGAACAGGACACCCTGTCAACTTCGAGGACAGTAGGACTACCATATCCCTCAATTTCCTTAGGACATCCACTATTCGCAAAGCTATAGAAATAGAGAAACGACCTCTGTCTCAACAGGCGCGATGATAGTCCCCATCAGCCTACAGCATGGCGCTCCGTAATAGCCAGATTAAACAAACCAGACACACCCAACCAATCACCACACGGCACCCTCATGACGTGACATCCTCTTCTAATCGAAACACTTCAAGGAAAACTGTAAAAACGGGAACAAAATCTATGGACATAGAGTAGTTGAAATTAAAAGTTATATATAATTTTTTGAATGAATGAATGAAAATGTTTGCAATAACTAAAGTATATTATGAATATTGGACGCTAATTGGAATGTTTGTTATAAGAATATATTATGGTTTATGTGTGTAATTTGGCATTCCTAATTTTAATTTTTAATTTTAGACTTGCTTGTAAGAATTCGTGACATTACATTATTAATTATTTATAATGATTCAGACTTTTTGTATATGTCCAAGGTTATCACGCGACTTGGAGTAAGGCTGCAAATATTTTTTACAGTGGAGTTTATTTTTTCCACAAAACGTCGTATATAACTTTGCATATAACACTGCTCCACTGCAATTCGATTCAGATACAAAGTCAATTGCTTAATTTTATAGAAAATAAAAGTAGTGAAGAAAGCCTAAATAGACTTAGCTTTGTCATTGATGACTTAACAATTTCCAATTAGTGATGAAAACAGGTCGTTTTAACAGGTTTTAGTATTGTCAAAGCTATTGCAACAACAGTTCTTACTTTGTAACGATGCAGCATTTTTCTACGAAAAACCTGTCACCTCGAATGTATTTACCTGAAGTCTGATGTCAGTCTAATTGATCATGTAATGTCGTTCGTCACTCCATTAGTTAGACATCACTCTCATGATTCAAGGTCTTGGACGGAACTGATGTCGAACTGGACGTGTCACAGGCAGTCAAAGTTATTGCCGCATTTTCATATTTTACCGTTCTTTCGGTAATCTTGTGGTAATTTAGCAATAAAACCAAAATACTTGCGATTTACCATGCAAGCTACCCGTGAAATGTGATTTGTCATTTACAGAAAAAGTTTCATAAATCAACGTCAACCTCGATTTGAATAAAGCTAGAAACAGGCAATTTAATAATAAATAAAACAGATTACTTGACAACATTGAGAAAAAATAAATTATGGCTCAATTTTTTTCAAATTCGGAATTCTTCAAATTAAAAGTTTAGGCGGAACGAATTGATATTATCCATGTAGTACAAATGTTCTGTGGGTTCTAACGCAACAATTAATAGACACCGAAAATGAATCGTATTTATTTGCACACAAATTCACAATTAAATTTTACTAACTACATTTCTTAGACTATACGTTGAAACAATCAAATATCAGTTGATCCACTGCTTGGCTATCTACTGTACTCCCACAGCTGCTGTACCGCGAATTTTGAGACTCTATTTTGAGGAAGTACTATAAGAATAACACCCACATTTTTATTTAGCAAAAATCAACTTTCTGATAAAAAGCATTAACTAAAAATTTTCAACCAAATTTTGACGTCTTCTTAAAATATCAAAAGGTAACTTTTTATGCAAGTTTCTAGTATATTTTTATACCTTTTTCTTTTTTCTAATACCAAATTTTCTGCAATTGATTATATAAATTGTCAATGAATTTTAATTTAGCATCTCTAAAGTAAAGTAAAAATTTGACTTAAATTCAACTTTTTTTTTTCTATCAACACTACGACCACCCTTGCTTTAATATATAAAGATCCTAATCTGATACGGTTAACATTATTAATTTTTTTGGCTGGGCTGTTTTGATGACAGCAATTTAACAGACCCAAAATAATTGTGTTATTATAATGAATAAACATTATGGGAATTACGATTTTCTGAATAATAATAATTAATCGTTGTTTTGGAGGAAAAAAATTGAAGAGTTTGTATAAGCATTAATAATTTTACTATTGTTACTTAATTATTTAATTATACAGTAATGATTAGTATATAATTTAAATATTTCTTTAATTAATTGTCGGAATTTTGTAATTAATCAAGTCTGGTGTATTCTTAATATTATCAAGTTTTTAGTGAAAGTTTTTTAATTGTGAGTAATAACTTATAGAAATTTCAATTGTTAGGAAACATTTTGTCCGAATATTTTTACTTATGTTTTGCCCAAACAGTTCAGATCTTCATTTTCCGCATATACTTTTATTTACCTAAAACAAAGTAGATGTACTTGTTAGTTAATAGGTTTATTCAATGACCTACAATTCTTCAAACGAACAAGTATAAGCCATTAAAAAATATAAATATAACCGACTTCCACCTATAACTAAAAAGCTCAAAATAATTATAACAAAATACAACTCCAGCAAATAAATAACACATTCAATGTTGTTAGGTACCTACCCATAAAGTAAAAGATCTAAACTTTAAAAGGTGCTCATTCTGTACAAATTAATTACCTACCAATCTAGTATATTTTGAAGTCGGTGCCAAGCAAATCTAAAATCCTGTATTGCGTACTTATTTACTACTTCATCAAACTTAATTGTTACTTGGCACCGACTTCAAAATGGGTATACAAACAAAACGAACTCATTGATTTAAGGAGCCGAAAATACTATGCTTTACTACCTATATGCTTGAGATGTACATAGAAAATTTTCAAATTCGCAATTAAAACTTTCAGTGCCTACAATTCCCGCACTATTATGTTGGAATTAAAATTTTTATGAGGAACTGTCCGTTGCGTCACTCCGATGAATTTTTTTAAGAATATTGGAATTTTCGGCGATTTTCTGCAAAACTGCAAGTTGCACGTCGCGGATCTTCCTTAATCGATTAAACGTTAAAAAACTATAGGTACACATCCTTAAGGAGTTTTTGAAAAATCGACCAATATGTTAGGGATATTGGTCGATTTTCATGCACGCATGTGTTCATTTCATTCACAAAATTCATCACTTTACCGATAGAATTCTTTTCCCAAATTTGAAGTTTCACCAATCCGGATATATACTCTATTAAACAAGACCATATTCATTCAAAACGGTTCACCACAGGAGAAGAAATTAGGTTAAAAATTATCTAACTGAAGTATATAACATCTTTTGATAACAAAAGGCTACTCACCATGTATCTTTATCTCCATTTAGATCATGGTGACAGCTTTAACCAAAATTGCCATAGATAACTTTATGCAAATACTCATAGTACCTAAGATTATTTTATTCTCCAGACATTAAACCTGGTTAGCCGGGTATGGTGGTCAATACCGTTCATAGTAAAGTACCTATAGCCGTCATTTATAAAGGCGTGATACAAAGAACTTCCTGCTGCCATAATTTGGTGCTCTGGAGATACAGGTTTATCTACTGGGTAACATCCTCAACAACATATAAGATGAAGGAAGTTTTAAGTGTAGTGGAAAAACCACTAAACGGAAATAAGGAGCTCACTAATGAACTTCAGAGTATTTTTTTCCTTTGCCGCAGTCTTCCTCATTGAGTAGAGACCATGATGTACCAGTGGTTGATGGGCAAATCTGTCGTTATTATCACATTTCTAATTATTTTCTTAACCGACAAGTTTATCACCAACATAGATGTTTGAGGAATATTTAGGCATGAATATCGGAACGCATTGTTTTGGACATCTAGTGAAATATATGAGGTTTTTCAAAGTGAAATCAATGTGTCTTGTGTTACCAGAATGTGTAAAAGACAACATGTTTCTACATACCCAAAAAAGATTAAAGACAACATGTGGTTTCTACATGTGTCAGTATACCCAAAAAAGATTGGTAGAGGTGGTCCAGTACGTTGCCCAACAAGTAATCTTGACGGGACAGTTCTTGTTTTTTTCTTGTTTGGATTTGTAAAGGAGAACCTTTTTCAAAAATACGCACATAAACATTCTCAAAATTTGTGTGAGTCCTATAATTTGCTAGGAAAGGTGAAGAAATTGAATAATTTCGACAAATCAACAGGAGTGAATGTTCCTAAATATCGTTTCACAACCAACATTTGACTCGTGTGATTTTTCCGACAAAGGTGAGAGGGCAAAGAAATTCAAAGCCTACTTCGCGCGTTGTATCTTTCACTAACTGGTTGACTTTTTACTTTTTCTTCTGAAGCAAATACTTTAATATCTGATCAAAATATTTGTGAAAAAATGTATCGTTTCTGGTGTCCAGTTTTGAGGATATTTCTATTAACAAGGACAAGCTACTTGAACCTGAAATGAATAATTATTTTATAGGCATTGTTTCCTTAACTCTCACATAATACTCGTTATTTCACATTGAAAAGACCTTTATAGAGTTAATAATGCGTAATTTTAGGTGTCCGAAATACTTCACTTTCTCGTGCAATGTGACATGGTATGATATTTATCGCTCATTGTTAGTTACGTTCACTGTTTTCACTATATTAGAATTTTCTAAACAAATATCTCATGTGCGATTAACTCTTGTAGTTGTAGAAATGGAAATCATTAGTTTGATGTTGCTTATATATCGAGTAAGCTATTTGAACGTAATTGTTGAGAGGTTGTTTTATCTGTCAATCACTAGTACCAAACTAAAACTTCAAATTGTTTAGCATCTTTTAAAACCTTGAAAATTAAAATGAACTAGCAAATAAAGCTTACAAATGGGATTTAGACTAGAATATGTTATTTTCACTCAATTAAATACAGATAAGATGATAAAAATAGTGTGAAACAGACAAATGGCATAAATTTGATAACGAATAAAGGAGGGCTTGCATTTATGCAGTTACAAAAACATCACATTAAAATATCACAGGTCATGATATAATTCTTTTCAGTCCTCTTTTAAATAGATGAATGTTTCTAGCTGATTTTGATTTTCTCTGAATACACATGCACATTGTTATACTTGTTTTGATTGGGCTAGTCTTGGCAGAGTTGCTTCTACGCTGATTTGTTTGTTAATGAAATATGTTTATCTCATTTCTAACTTGGTAATGTTTATTTTATTTTTGTATGATGTTTATTATTTTGTATATCAGTATGCATTGTTCTGTTTTTCTTGTTTAGTATAGATGTGCTAGTTATAGTGGTTAATATACCTCTTTTGAAGATATCACCACACCTCCTCAGGGCACCAGCTAACGGTACTTACCTGTCCTTGATATTATTATGATTTTTTTGCCATACTAGTTTTTTATCCAGGCAATTCTGTTTATCTGCCACCTGACTAAGTGTTTTGTTTTTGTATTTAATGTCGAGTAAAGGTACTTGCTTGCTTTTATGATGGAAATTAATATAGATCGTTTTATCTGTGTTGACAAAAAGCTAGATATCAGGAGTCCAGTCATGGAGGGTTTTTATTTCTGCATTATCTATGAGTAATTTATCTCATTTCCTGTGTAGACTAGGACATCTGCATATGAGTAGTGTTGGCCATATGAAAGTATAAATTGAATGTCCGGGATATACAAGTTATACAGAAGGGATCCTAGAACCGAACCTTGGGGACTCCTTGTAAACTGTTTCTGCTCTTACTGATTTCCATATCTTCGTTCCCTATACAGAAGTACATTTTTGGAGCTAATATAATCATACTTAGAAAACCGAAGTTTTTGTGTCAAGAATGAAAACGAATATTGAGCCGTCCGCAATATTGACCAAGGGATCCCTCAAGGTGCGGTCTTAGGCCCCCTGCTATTTTTAATCCTTGTAAATGAAATACCTGGTCATACTAAATATGGTACTGTTGTTATGTTTGCCCACGATACAACAATTATCCTGTCAGCAAAGAACTCAGATCACCTAAGAAGTAAAGTCAATACCACCATTGAAGCGTTTCACAACTGGTGCACCAAAAACCATCTTATTTTGAACTAAAAAAAATCAAATTTATAAATTTTCGTAGCTTCAAACAAAAATCAAAAGCTATGATTGAGCGAGTAGAAGTTTTTGAATCTGTCATAGGCCTACGGATTGATCAATATTTCAAATGGCATACCCATGTTGAGCAATTATGTAAGAAATTAAGTTATTATTTTGCAATTGCAAGGATAAAAAGCACCTTCACAAAAACATTCTAATATCTCTATATTATTCACTGGCATACTGTCAGTTGAACTTTAATATTATATTATGTGTAGATCATCACAGAGTGTTCATAAATCAAAAGAGGATCATAAGACTTATTTTTGGATTGCATTTTAGAGAAAGCTGTAAACCATGTTTCACTAAAAACAAAATACTGTCACTACCGTGCATCTTGGAAACATTGCTGTTTATTAAGCAAAATATTGAGAATTACCCTGCTAATTCAAATTTTCATTCCTACTTTACACCAAGTGCCAACCATCTTTGTTTAGATAGTCTCACCACAAAGAAATACGAAAGATCACCTATGTACATAGGAAGAAAACCTTTCAACAAGTTACCACCAAATGTAAAAAACCTAACATAAAATAAATTCAAATTATGTGTTAAAGACATACTGTTAAAAAATTGTTATTATTCAATAAAAGAATTTATGAACGACATACTAGATTCTGTACTAACATAGATACAATATAGAGATAACTATAGCGTGTATAATTACCTAAAATATTTTTAATCTGTAAAATTTTACTGTGTAATGTATGTTATTGAAGTGCACAATCAACTTTTGTTAAAGCAACAATCAAATTTGATGGAGTTTAGAAGTTTGCTTGGCACCGACTTCAAAAATATAGTAGATAGATAGGTAATTTCTTTGTACAGAATGGGTATATTTTATTGATTACATTCTTTACTATGTGCATAGGTACCCAACAACAGTAAATTTACTATTTATTGTGTAGTGTTATGTTTTGTTAATTATTTTCAACTTTTTAGTTGTATTTTGAAGTCGGTTAATATTTTTTTTACATTTTTTCTTATAAATATTGATAATTTGAAATTGGAAGTATCTTCCTCAGGAACTTTGTATTTTCCAACATTCAAACCTGTAATAATGTTCGAGTTAATGCAGATAAAACTGCTGGCTAACGCTAAGTATATATATTTTTTTCTTTTTCTTTTATTGCCACCACATTAGACGTAACATTCCTCACAGTAGCGAATAATCTTCCAAGCGAAGATAATTACGATATATTTATAGCTATTTAGGTATCATATTTTTTTTGTAATTGCAATAAACGATCACTTATCTTCAGCGCGTTGGGGAATTCTTTTTCATTTACGATGATGCATTATCTGAACGATTTATTATTTCCCAGTACCTACGTGGCTATGTTCAAGTGTTACGTTTTAAATGGTGGTTGTGGAACGTGTTAAAACTCAATGTTTGGAATTTGTCGACGTACATATTGCCATAAAAATAATACCCACTATTTGACGACAACGGTTCCTAACAACTAACGTTATTTTAAAAATCATTTTTTAGAAAATTTGTGCTAATTTATAACACCTAATAAACTGCAAGTTACATGAGAAAAGTATGTGTAACATTCATAACATAAACCGTCCTTTAAATATTTATTAGTAGCTTTTTAAACGGTTTCAATAAAAAAAATATATTATTTAGTTTTTAGGAAATCGAAAAATATCAGTAAAAATTAAATAGATGATTGTTTCAGTTTTCTCTTGATGAAAATTCATTTTTAAAATTACTTAAAAACATCTAACCTTAATTCACTTTTTTATTTCTTTAAATTTGACATATGTTTCGCCAAGTCTGGCTTCATCAGAAATTGCGTTTCCAATTTATCGGTTAAGATAAACCTCCAAAAATATAGCAGCGCCATCTATTTTTTTGTATATGTATACAAACCATTTACTTATCTGTATCATTCCACCAGTTTATAGAGCAAAATTTAATTCATTTTCGGTCATAAAGTTCTACAGCAAATCGCTTATACCATCACGTCAGTAACACTTTATAGATAATTATTGCTAAGATTTTAACAGCAAACTCGTAGAAGTAAACCATTTAAAGAATAAAAACCGGCAAGAATACGAATTTTATTATATTTGTTTATATAATGAAAAGTAATGAAGGAATCGTAATGCCGTCTACAAGAAATTTGTAGAGAATAAGAAATCCTGCTCAATGAGTGTCTAAACATCCTGATTGGATCATTTTTTACCGAGTAAACTCAGAAAAACTGCTTAACAGATTTTTTTCAAAAATTTATAACTTTTTGTTAACTAATACTGGAATATTAATCATCGTCAAAACGATAGTTTATGGTATTAAGTTTATATAGGCTCAAGATGGATATACTATCGATTAAGTAGTTTTTTAACAATTCTAATTTAAATAATTTAAATTATTTAGGGAGATATTTTGCTCATCCCACCGTATTAGCGAGACAAGTCCGAGCGGCACATACTAAAGAAATTTCAAAAGTTCATTAATTCCACTTCAGTTTGTCTATCTTGGTTTTTCGCTACAATGCCGAGAAGTGGTTTGAAATAATAGTAAACATTGCATTAAGTGTACGAATATGCGACAGCCAGCCAGCAGTGCACTGACAATAGCTGTCAAGGCAGCCAGTGTGACCATATTTCACACAAAAAAACTACTGCCAACATGAGAAAAAACTACTAAAATCTACCAATGCATTTGCAGAAACCTACTAAAAAATCTATCCCCGTTTAAAGCTTGGAGGTTGTACCTTCTGGAGATAGCCTGCAGTGCATAAATGTCGTGGTAACGCCATAGAGAGGGAGGACAAGAGCTGTTTCACTCGTTTGGGAGCTGGAGTTGCTTCCAATGGAATACGATCAGCATGTTTTTCATTGGCTGCTTCCACTCACCAAGTGAAATAGCCTGTTACTATCTCGATTCCCTCTCTTTCTACCCTTGCCACGATTTTGTACATTGCAGGCTATCTCCAGACTGTACATGCTCTAAGGTATAAAGCCTGACGACAACTTAGAGCATGAAGGTACAAGCTCTAAGGACGACATTGGTACCAATTTGATGACATCTAATGATGTACGATTTACGACTATTATCCAATCGGTGGCGCTGTATTTATAAAAAAGACAAAATCACAAGTTACTGTAACTTAATCTTATATGTGCATAATAATTTTTATTAATTTGCTCTCTTATGAGTTCGTGCAAATATTTAATAATACCTGCTAAAATCTACTAAACATTTCTTCTCTAACAAAAGCATTAGGAATATATCTAAAAACTACCTGTAAGTAGTTTTCTACTAAATATGGTCACACTGCAAGGCACATGGACAGATCTAGAATTTTGTTAAGGTGTGAGCACGAGATGAAAATTATGCTAAATTCTCTTATATGTTTTTTCTCAGCAGTTTATTACGATTTTATTTACATGACTATTGCATACCCATATTGTTCTATTTTTCCATTGGTTTATTAAGTTAATGGTTACCTGTGTAGTTTACTGATATTAATTAAATTACTTTTTCCATTTTCCACCAACTGGATCCGCCACTGTCAAGACATCGGAGGGTCTGTCATTTAAGCAAAATTTCAAGAGCAGTATTTATCTACGGGACTGTGACAAAAATCCAAGATATAGGAAGTGAACTGCATTTTATAAGCTATTAAAATATATTTTGCATATCGCTATCGAACTTTCGTGGTTAATACGATACGTTCTGAAAATTATTGCTACAAATTATTTAAATTTCATTTCTGCAAGATCTACTTAACGTAGAATATCGATCTTTATCGTTGTTAATCTTAACATTACAAGCTATCATTAAGAGGTAGATTAAGGTTCTAGCTGTTATTACAACCAAATTATGATTTTTTTTTTAAATCACTTACATTATATCGGTTTTTTCAGCTTTTCTTTATGAAAAAACCGATCAAAATTTATAAACACTCCTTTTGATTCTGATACTCTACAGTTTTTCTATTGACGGCATTATGAACAGATTATTACTTTTTTATATAAATATGTGTACGCATTTAGAATCAGGTTATATTACTGGTATTTAATAGATTACAAATTGTTGACACAAGTTCTTGAGAGTGCAAGGACTGAGTAAATTCTGAATATCAAATGGTATTTAATTTGGCATTGGACGGTAAACTGATGTTTTTAATAATCAGTTGATTATCATAATGTACACCTGTATTAATTGTCGGTATAAGATTTACTGTTCTTTTTTTAAGACAGCCAAAAAAATGTGTATAATTGCGGGTACAATGACATCCATCCACAGTGAACATACATCATTATCTCACAACTCTTGACTCGCGCATTAAACGGAATGCCGTCTACCGGATGTTTCAAGGTTAACTAATGCAGTCTCTACAAAAACACAAGAAAAAACTTGTTAAAAGGTTCTAAACCAGTTAGTTTGGTACCATTTTATTTCTGTATACAATCCGAGAGACCCGACTGTTCTTCGTCAGGTTATTCATTTCATTTAAGCATAATGATAGTAATATCCGTGGAAATTATTCATAATTGTATACATACGACTCATATACACACTTGTACTAGACTACGTTTTGTGGGTAGAGTTACATTGTAAACGAAACCGATTTTCAGTTACCATTTACCATAGAATATTCCTGCAAATAAGGGAGTCTAGATTATTGAGTAACACATTTTTAAACACCGTTAGAACAATTATAAATATTTGTTAAAAATTGTTTTCTCTACTTAAGAGCCAAATTTGAAAAATCTAAAATACTATTTCGACAAATTAATTTAAGTTATGCTAACAGTATTTTTCTAAATATTTTTAATTTTAATATTGTATTAAAAGAAAAAGATTTGGAAATCTTTTCTTTGTCATTTCCAGTTTCAGCGTCTATAATAATTCAATATAATACACATTTAATAGAATACAGCAAAGAAAATATGTATTATTTCTTTCAAACAATTGATTGACGTTATGATTGAGTGTGAAGACTGAAAGGGAAAGTCCCAAATTACATTTTAATGCACATGGTTTCAGTAAAGCCCGTAGCCAGTGGGGAGGTTAAACCCCGCCCCGAAATTTTAAAATTTTGGGTTTCAAGATTCAATTTTAACCAATTATTCATCTTTTTCATAAGAATAAATTTTATATTTATAATTTTTTATATATCATGGAAATATATGAACACAAATATAAGTTTTGCAGTACTAATCAACCCACCACCAATCAAAAAAATTATTCAACCCCACCTCCCCCTCCGAAAATATTGTCCAGCCCACCCCGAATTTTTTTTTTGTTACAGCCTTGGTTCCAGTGTACATCGTATTGTCATTTACTTTAGTAGGAATTGACATAATTATCTTTATCGTGGATTAGGACAAGTAAGGTAAATTTTGGAAAACTTTAAAATCCATTTACTCTTTAAACTTAGCTTATAATGCCGTTTTAGTGTAAGACTGGAAATCCGGTGAGTCTCCAAAATTGCAAAGGGCGAACAAAAGGTGGGGGGATTTAGTAAATGGACCAGTCTTTTCTTTATTTCCTACAAGTTGGAACACGTTGTTACATTTTGTAGCGCTTTACATATCCCACAATAACGGTAAAATGGGTAAAAGTCACCAAAAATATAAAAATATTCTGATTTGGGGGACATTTTTGGTCTGCAACTCTTTTCTATTGTTTCCTGCGACTTTTATGCAACCCTAAATTTGCTTTTTTCGAAAAAGGTTTATTTTTTTATACTTCTGATAGCTTATATGCTAAAACATAGAATTACAAATTATTGGAATCTGGGAGTTATAGAATAATTTTTGAGAGACAAGGCAAGTCATTAAAGCTTGTTTTATATTTTGTCAAAAATATGGTTTTTATCAATTTCTTGGCCAAATACAGAACACCCGCCGAGCATATACTTTACTTCTTACAATACTCAACTGTACTAATCTTATCTGGATATAAGTATATAAGTTTGTCTTGACCGAATCCCATCCAATGAATTGTAGAATATTCAGAAAATTTTTAACTGTGACACGTCTGGGATCTGATATTTTCATCAATTGTGGAATACTTATTGTCACTAACACTCACTGAATTTTAACCAATTAATCATCTTTTTCATAAGAATAAATTTTATATTTATACAATTTTATATATCCTGGAAATACAACAGTATAATATTGCAGTCTTAATCAGTCTACCACCTATTCAAAATATTATCCAACCCCCCACCCCGAAAAATATTCTCCAACTCACCCCGAAAAAATTTTCTGGCTAGAGCCTTGAAGCCATAAACACAAGTTTTGCACTTTTTGTATTCGATTGCGATCAAAACTATCTGGACTAGGTCCTTAACTACTGCAACAGTGATTGGTAGAGCTCTGGAAGTCTTCCCTGTATATGTATAATCACAAACAGAAGGTACACTATACTATTAACACAATTCCGGGAACTTCTAGCAGTTTTCGACGATATGTTAGTTGTTCTGTTTTGTTGCAGCGATTTCGATTATTGCTTTATTTATGAAATTCCTTGGTTATGGATTTTGTAATCGAGCTTCTTTAATTGAGCATACCTATTTTGCTGTTGTATATTTCAGAAGATGAGGATGCAGAGATGTGTTCGTCATAAAACACCTTTGTGTTATTTACAAATTTCAAATACATTAATTCAAAATGAATGAATGACAAGTGAAAATCGCAACGAAGAGACAGCATTATGCAGAATTATCGTCATCTGACGGTCTATAACTTCAAAGGACGTTAAAATGCATAGTTGTAAATAGTTTATGGCACTTTTATAATACACAATAAATACCAACACTATTTTAATCGATAATGATAAAATAAGCTATAAATATTTCAAACTTCAAAATGTTACATAAAACAAACATATATACAAGACATAATACGTTTTCTGTTGTTTAAACAATGTTATCAGTTGATAAGTAAACTGTAACTTTTATATCTCCAATGCATACGAAATCAGACGATATAGCAGCCGTATATCTCGATTAGTTCTTGCGTAACACTTGAAGATAATCAATCCATAGAAAGTTATTTGTGTTATTTTCATTTCTCTCTCTTCTACTGTTAGTCGAAGAAGAAATCGTGTAATTTGAATTATTGAGTAATCATCATCGGTCAGAATGCACTAGTTGTAGCGAAATTTTTTATAGAAATTCACGTTAGGGAAATTACGGGTTGGTTCGAAAAAGATTTGGTCCATTGTACCTACAACAACAAATTTGATATTGCAATTGAAGAAAGTACAATCGTGAAGTTATATTATTAAGTTATTTATTTTATGTGTTTTTCATTTTGTTTGATTTTTTGCCAGTCATGAAGTGGTACCACACCCTATTTTAAGCATGTCACAATCTGACATTCCCAGATTGATGGAAATGTACCTAAATTTAGCAGAGTAGACGTCATTAATTTTCTATTTTAACGGATCTCTAACAAAATAGTCCAAGATCCCAAGGCGCCAGACTTATTTTCTCACAGATGAAATGTATTGGATAAAGTAGTGTTAGTAGGTACTCGTAGGGTACACCGTGTAAAATACCATTTATTTATGCACACTTATGCGCGCGCATGAGTAGAATAAGTATGGTTTTCCAGTGGGATAGAGAGACGAATAGAGACCTCTCACTCATAGTCTTAGCAACCCTAAAAGTGTGTCTGGTGGGCTGCTCAACCAATGAAACTGGTCTGGCGAGTTATATAAAACATTCAAATAGTTTCCTGAGTATCATATATAAAATGCTGGCCTTATATTTTCGGGAGCTTTAAAGCATCCGGCAAAAGTTACGACCTACGCGAAGTGTTTTCGGTTTGGATTATTAATTATATCCATTGAAACATACATAAAAATCAGCCCTGAGAATTGACAAAAAGTAGCATTAATTTTTACCAACCCTAAGTACCTCAAAAGGGACTGCAAGTATGCACACTCTACTAACACTACTTTGTCCAGTACATTTCAACTTTGAGAAAATAAGTACCGTCTGGCAGCCCTGGGAAAGATTTAAATTGTTTTAGAGTCTTACTCTAATATCAAAACTCAGTTATCATACAATGAAACAAAACATATTACTTATACAATGTGTTCATAAGTGTGTAAAACCTTAATTATCTTATGAGTTCATCATTGCTGGAAGTAAAGTTCGACCAGGTTTTCTCAAGTTAATGTTTACTCTCTGTATCTATCGTCATAAAAATTCAAAACCCCATATTTTTCTCGATTTAACCATATAAAATACGTCATACATGTAATCTTTAAGTTACCGGATGCTGACTCTAAACGCAAACAATGCCCATATTTCATTATTTACTGTATTCTGATAATTTTAGCAAGTACTTAGTAAAAATAAACAAATAGCTTATTTGCAACAACTGCTTTATTGAGCCTTTTTGGTTAATTAATATCCAAAACGTATGAGGGTCAAAATACATTTTAATGCCTAAGTTGAACTGCGATTTTTGAAAAATTATGGAAATTTAAAAATATATTTGTTAATGATCTTTTGTTTATATACCATGGCAATAGTTTAATTTATAAAGTACTGACATTTCCTGTGATGTTTTTAATATTTTTGGCAATCTATATACGAAGTGGTTGAAACATTAAACGCCCGGGACTTTCCTTGAAATTTAAACTTAATTAATAAAATTATACAATTAAACTCTTTAGTATGGCAATATTAAACTGCAGTACTACTGTTAATCTCCCATAAAATTAAATCACAAACATGATCAATTCAATAAAATATTTTTTATAGTTCGAGTCACTGCGTTTCCAACTAAAACATGAAAACCATCTGACAGTTTTCTTTTGGATCAACTATTGTTCTTTTACCTTAGAAACGGTTTTTAGTATAAAGTTTACAAGGTACTCGTCGTCTGAGCTGGCAGATGAGGAACAAACCTTATTGTAGTAAGTTATTCTTGGTATGGCTAGGTACGGTCCCGGCCAAAAATTTTGGGAAAGTCACACATTTCTCAAAATTATTTAGAATACTTCTTTTTGATTTAATTTATGTAATTCTCTCAAGAGCTTTATGAAATTGTCTTGTACGATTTGGGCAGGGATGAGGAAGGGTCATGACCACTATGAGCCCTCTCGGGCCGCCTCTGTATAAGGGCACTTGCTTCCGTGACTCTCCAAACGGATCAGACTGCACTTTGTTTAACTTTTTGGTTTTTTGATATCTCTTTTTGTAGTTGTTTTCTGAATGATAATCGTGGTATTTCTGGTTTTTATTTTTTCTTTGTACTTTTTGAAATATACCTACAGACTTTCAAATTTATCTGAATTATTATCTTTTTGTAATTATTAGATTTATTTTTCGGTTTCTAGATCTAGGTGAAGTTGAGGTTCCATAATTTGTTGTGCAACTTATTGATGATATTTGTCGTTTCTTATTTTATAAGGAGTCCAGCTTGAACTTAAGCCGATAGCGACGTAACGTTTATGCTGGTGTCATAAACATTTATTGTACAAGCTCCTTTCTACTACTTTATAGTAAAGCAGTGTAGCAGTAATGCAGTAGTAAATATTTGTTATTATTTTGTAAATGCATACTAAAAGGAAAAACAAAAAAGAAATATTATGTCACCCTCCAAATCAATCCCTAAACAATTGTGTATGGGAATAATAATAATAATACAAGTATTAACGGTAACTCAGTTGCCACGCAATAAACATACTTACCTCCTCAGATGCCTGTGAAGCGTCTTATTCGTCTAGCTTATTTTTCCCGCGCATAGGGCATTGATTTTTTTAATAGTTACTACTAGTCGAAGGAAATGAGTTACATCAATCGTGTACTAACTTTACCTAAATATAATTTTAAACTCAGATTTCTTGGACTATTTCGTTAATAATAGTCATTCTGGGGTTTAAACCCATAGAAGTGACCTTCTCCTAGGCACTTGGAGTTAAGATTACCTCGTTTTAATATTAAATTTACTAACTTTGAGGCTCTCGGAGGGGGCGATCAGATTCAGATTTATTATAAAAATTAACATTAAAAAAAGAAAAAATATATTTTATTTTACAAATTACACTAAAAATCTAATATGCAATGCTTATTATTTCTTAATAATATAAAAAAAATCATTAATATCAATGTAGAAAATGGTTAAAATGATCGCCGCCAACGTCTTGACAACAAGAAATGTCTTCTAACGTTACTCAACATCTCAGGTGTGACTGATCTAATCGCAAGCGTGATTCGTCTTTTTAGGTCATCTAAGTTGAGCGGTTTAGTTTTGTATACAGTACTTTTGACATATCCCCACAAAAAGTAGTCCAATGGCGTCAAATCAGGATATCGTGATGGCCATTCTATCGATTCGCGCCTCCCAATCCACCGATTTGGAAAAATTTGGATCATGTACTGCCAGACATTGATTTCGTAATGGGGCAGTACTCCATGTTGCTGAAACCATATTGCATTGGCAGGATATAAGTTTGTCAAATTTGACACATTATTTTGGAGCAGTTCTAAATATTTATCTCAATTCAAGTTGCCATCAATTAAAAAAGGATATTGCGTATGTTTCTCTATCATTCAGTGAGTATTCTCATTAGATCAATAGCAGCAACAATTTTGACGATTAACATGACCGTGAAGTGTAAATGTGCTCTCGGCAGAAAACAAAACATCTTCTAATTGGATCACATTGTTACCTAAACTTGTTCACAGAAATACGTTCTCCTATCGAAATCGTCTTCCATGAGCTCCTGAGTCGGCAGCATTTTATAGGGATGCATTTTACTTTCCTTTAATACTCGAAAAATTAATATATTAGAATTAGCTCCGTACGAAGGGGGGAGGGGCGTCAGATAGTTTATTATATAATTTTTAATTAATAAACATATATTTTAAGATGTCTTCACCATTCTCCGCCTTTAGTATTTTATCAGTTTTTTTTAATTATTTTGAGATGCCCGAGATATTTTTCAGTTTTTCACGAAGTGAAGTCTTTTATATACATGAAGATGATAATGAAGAAATCTAACTTTTGAATTCCTCAATTTATTAAGGTCATTGAAACAAGTTTATATGATTGTTTTCCTCTTACTATAATAGCTCCTTTAATAAATAAAAGAAGATAATAACAAAAATTAATTTCGCCTACTACAAATATAATTAAATTAGCTTAACAACATACGGAACATCCAACTTAAAAACAATAATTACAAAACGTCATAACGTTATGATAATCCAAGTTTTACGGTCATATAAATCACTTACTCACATCTGTTATGACAAAATTAATTATTTGTATATACAGTCGATTGCAATATAACCATAAACACAATACGAATGATGATTCTTAATTCTCAGAATTAAAATTACTAATCTCCTTTGAACCCTAAAACACAACACGTCTCTGTGATACCATCGACGTTTGTGAAGGTTATGGAAATACAATGAACGAAATTTTGTTTGTTTATTCTATTGACAACACATGGTTATTGTCACCGTGACTTTATACTGTGAAAATCTAACTGTTTTACCTGAATTTACGGGTGTTTGACAGCAATTATTTCGCTGCCCAGGCAACAGTAATCGTTTTATGATTCATCATAAATTTTAGTTGTCTACCGTACATGTTAAAAACATGTATTTTGATGTTCCTATTTGAATTTTAAGGAATATTTTTTAATAGAAATATTGGTGATGTTATTTAATAATATTTGAGATATGTTGTTTGAATAATAAAAATTAACATATAAAAAGGTCAAATAATGCTTTTAAATTAATTATGCGATGTTGGTTAAAACATAAAGTATTAAAATTATAGATTTCTCAATAAATTGTTATAGTAATATAACATTAACAGGCTTTGGTCTACCAGTAAAGCAGCTATACGCCTGGAGAATTTTAGGTTTGAAATCCTTACAACTAGAATATAGCCATAATTATTTACTATAAACGACCATTTAGTAACTGCAAAATACAAACTGAAGTATACGATGTAAAGTATACAACTAAATGAGTGGTTGAGGGTGTACTAATAATAATAAAATGTGTGGATACACCACAACAATACTTAAATCAGCAATATTCAATAATAACTAAAACGTATTACACTGGTATACCAAATATTTTTGTAATATTGTTTAGATAAATTTAAAATTTCATAAAATAAAATAAATAATCGTGAAGTTTAACTACAAACCGTCTTATCTTGCCATTATATATATATCAGATTAAAGTTATCAATATTATATCAGGAACATTATCGTGGGGATACTTTATGCAATCCGTAAGAACTGGACTGGAACGGCCAAATGGAATAAATTCGATAACGAATAAAGAAGGGGTTGTAGGGAAAAACGCTTGGTCAACTGGATTTGTATTTTTAAATGCGCATTTTTTCAACAAAAAAACTCTATAGGGTGTGTCATGTGACAATGGCCAATACCAACTTTATTATTTAAAATACAAGCCCTTGTATATTATTTATTTTTTGGATTATCCAGAAAATTCTAGACATAATTCTTGTACAATGTCCTACACCTATCTTCAACTGTTTCCGAAATATTAAGTGTTTTCAGATTTATTACAAAAATTAACATTAAAAATAGAAAAATATTTTATTTACAAATTCGCTACATTACACTCAATACTTGATTTCCATTTAGCTCTTGATATTGAGATACTAAGCAACAACCATTCCTGCATTCCTTTTTATTGATCTGTTTATTTTATTATTGTTTGTTGTCTGCCTGCATGACAGTGGTAATCAGTGTAAGTGCTATTGTCGTTTGAATTTCGTTAACTGAACGTAATAATATCAGAAAAACGGTTCATTTAACAGAAATGCCCAAAATAAACATTATATAAATGATTAGTTATGGAGATAACACACTGACACAAATGGAAGTTTGTCGCTTATTTCACGAAAATTTTCCAAATTTGCCGTCTGTATCCCAAGGAACAATTAGCAAAATGGAAAAGCAGTTTCGCGAGCTTGGTCTTGTAAGACAGATAAAAAAAGTAGCTGCCAATCCTCTAAGTGATAATAAGAAATTGGATATTATGCTTGAGTTTCAAGAAAACCCACATAATTCTTGTAGAAAAGCAGCCCCACTGTTCAACGTTAGCCACACATGAATTTTTCGAGTATTACAGGAAAGTAAAATGCGTCCCTATAAAATGATGCCGACTCAGGAGCTCATGGAAGACAATTTCGATGGGAGAACGTATTTCTGTGAACAAATGATGGTAAGCTTAGATAACAATGTGATCCAATTAGAAGATGTTTTGTTTTCTAATGAGAGCACATTTACACTTCACAGTCATCTTAATCGTTAAAATTGCAACTTCAAATAACTGAAAAGCAGCGAACAGAAATTTTGACTATGATAGGATATGGCGACAGAACTCGAACACAAGCTGAAATTTGCAAATTGTTTAATATGAAGTACCTGCAGCGGCCTATTACCCGATCGGTAGTTAGTAAAATAGAAAAAAAGTTTCTAGAATTTGGCCACGTAAGAGACAATTACAAAACCAAACATCTTCCAGAAGATACAGAATTAAATGTTTTGCTTGATTTACAAGAAAATCCTCACAAATCCACTAGACAAATAGCCGCAGAATAGTCAATAAGTACATTTTCTGTTCTAAAATGCTTGGATAGAGATAAATGGCACCCATACAAAGTACATTTAGTTCAGGAACTTACTGAAGATGATTTGGACCGGAGAGTAGAATTTTGCGAAATAATGATGAATAGATGCAATGCCAACCCGCACTTAAGTAAAATATTTTTTTTCCGACGAGGCAACATTTTGTTTAAATTGCAAAATTTTCGATATTGGGCATCACAAAACTCACATTGGATTATGGAAAGTCATACACAGTTTTCCAAGAAAGTTAACGTATTGGCCGGAATTGTGGGTTCTTTTTTATTGAGGGAACACTTAACTCGGAAAAGTATTTAGATCTATTAAAAAATGACATAATACCCTGTTTAACAGCTTTACCCGAATGGTGAAAATCCCAATATACTGGCAGATTCGGTATGGTTTCAACAGGATGGAGCGCCCCTGCACTATTCGCTAACAGTGGGAGATTATCTTATTATTTTCCCAAATAGATGGATCGAAAGGAGAGGGAATATCGAATGTCCAGCTAGGTCTACAGATCTAAACCCGTTAGATTTTTATCTTTGGAATTACGTGAAATCGAAAGTCTACTTCAATAAGCCGGAATATATCGAGCAATTAAAGAATAGAATTAGGGCCGAAATACAGCGAATTCTGCCTCAAACGCTAAATGAAGTTTCACGAGAATTTGAAAACCGTCTTAGGTATTGTGAGGAACTTAATGGTCAACAATTTGAACATATAATTTGCTATGTTGATGTTTTTTTTCTTCAGTTTTGAATTAAATGTAATATTTTTAATAACTATTAATTTTCGGTATAGGACATTGTACTTGAAAAATATTTAGAATTCAATGCAGAATTCAAAAATAGAATAAAAAACGAATATTTCCATTTGAAAAAATGAAATTGATGATCGCAATTTATTTCTGGCCCACCCTGTATAAATAAGTTTATCATCACAAAAACCGCAGTCCAAAAAAAAAATGATTTTAAAAAACCAACACCTGAATTTTAAATGAATTTGTTCCAACACACAGGTCCTCACTGTATATATATTTTTTAAGTACTCAGTAACTTTTATGCATAAGAAAATCACATTGAATATGTAATTAACAGTGAAATAAAACAGAAATTAATTTTCCTAATCCCAAGAAAGACAGTGACTAAGTACTCATAAAATTCTGGAAATAAACTTTTGAAGTCGTTGATAATTTATTTCGGTAGATTTCCTTCAATTTAATAGCCAATTCAATATAAAAAACTATTAAAATAATCATCATTTACAGTGAATCCATTGAACTCCCTAAACTACAAATAGTTTTATAGACAATTAAAATACGAAAATAGTAAATTAACATATAACCATATTATTAACATGAAGATTTATTACGTTCAGTTTTTCGTGTATTATAATGTTTAATTAGCAGTATACCAGGTCTTATAACGATCTAATATACATATGTAATATCGATGGTTATTACTCTCTAATTTATTTGGTAATATGTTACAACAAAACCGAAAGATAATAGTTTTATGCTAATAGTGATAGCTGATAACATTGGTGACAATGTCTTTATCTCTTTGACGCATAGATATTAATAGAATATGCAGTTTATAGGAGTGCCTCTTAACTGGAAAAATTTGAATTTGTCATCTAATTTTGTTAAACATTAAATGTGTTTGTGCAGTGTGCAACTGATTAGATTACATAATAATTTGCCTTAAAATTCAAAAATTTTTTGTGCAATACATGAGATCAATTGAATTTTTGCTATTACGCATAAACTTAACACATAAAGCATAGCTAATACATACCGCGATTGACATCGACTCCATATTTGGAGGAGAAAGAAAATTCAAACTGATAAATGTGAGGGAGCCTTATATCAAAATTGGCTGGACAACAAAGGCCTCACAATCAAAACATATGCAATGAAACCAGAAATTACCTACCATTCTGACTGTCATTTTTTATGCGCTTTTGTCTGCTCGTATATTGTGTCCTTCTAAACTTGTCTTAATTATGTAATCACTATGTGAAGTATAGTTGATTGTCAAATTTTATTTTATGGCCTAAGCCCTAAGCATGTTAACAAATTTTCGATTTTTCAAATTGTCGTTTCTTTATGTAATTCTTGTGTTCATTTATTCGTACGTTTAATGGTTTCGATGTTTCTCCAATATAAAATTTATTACATTCGCAAGGAATCTTGTATATGGAGTTTTTTGAGTTATGAGTTTTGTTGGTTGGTTTTATTTTTGATATAAGTGGTTTCAGTGTATTTCTTGTTTGGAATGTTGTTTTAACATTAAATCTGTTGCCCACTCTTTTCAATCTTTCTGACAGACCCTGTATGTATGGTATAGTTGTAACTGTAATGTGGTTGTCCTGAGTAGCAGTGTTAATAAGAGAAGTTCTGGGTTGATTCGGAAGGTTTGTTCTCTGTTCAAGTCTGTTTAACTCTTTGTTGATAAATTTTGTGGGGTAAATGTTTCCAGTGAGAACATTTTTTATAATTGTGTTTTCTTTGTAGAATTTATTAGTTTAACAGTTGGCCTTTGCTCTATCATATAATGACTTAATAACACCTTTCTTTACTTTATTCGGATGGTATCTGGTAGTATGCGTTGGTTTTCTATAAACTTCTGTTTCGAATGAAGATTCTGTTTTTGTTATTAATATGTTTAGGAAAGACAGTTTGTTATTTTGTTCTGTTATAAGTTTGCGCATTCGCCAAAAATGCGATCAAAAAATTCTGTTGTTTCAGTGTCGTACTAGGTACGCCACTTATAAATTCTAAAGACAACTCTTTCAAATTCTTCCAATTTGAAAGCTGTTTAACCATAATACATGATCTTTAGAATTTTTGTGCTACCTCATATATAAAAACAAAAAAAATTTTACTTATGTCAACTTAAATTTCATAAATCAAACTTTCATTTTGCAATTTACATTTTCAATACATATAAAGCCATTGACAACGAAGTCAGAATCGACTTTGAAACATTACAGCTTTTTGTTTCAATTGTGTTGTTATTCCCAAGAAAACATAAAAATAATCAAGAATATTCCACAAATAACATTTAGAAGGCAAAAACTACCAATTTTGGAAAACCAATTTCTAATGAGGAAAGATGAATGCCAAGTCTATGCTATTACACGACAAAAACAACAAAAGTCGCTTACAAAATCAAACCAAATTGAAAACAGAGCGACACGCTTAGTCAGTTAGCCGGTTCTCGCTAAGCGATTTTTTTATATCTCATATCGAATAGCACATATCGAGTGTGCTATTTGAGTTGTCTTCACTAACGCATTGTCTAGTTTTTTTGTGTTTAATTCTTAACCAAGCAATATGTCGGACAGTGTAAAAGGTGGCTGAAGTTTTGAAGTTGGCCGGTATTGCTGCACGTGATAACAAGAAGACCCGTATTATTCCGAGACAACTCAAAATCAGAAACAACGAAGAATTGAATAAATTGTTGTCTGGCGTAACAATTGCCCAGGGTGGTACCTTATCCAACATTGAAGCTGTCCTGTTACCAAAGAAAACCGAAAAGAAACCTTAAATGGATTAATATGCGCTCTCTACTAACGTCGAAATACACGTTTGTATTATTTCAAAATGACTGGAAGAGGCAAAGGTGGCAAAGGTTTAGGAAAAGGAGATGCAAAACGTCATCGTAAAATGCTGCGTGATAATATATCCAAGGTATAACAAAACAAGCCGTTTAGCAAGACGTGGTGGTGTTAAACGTATATCAGGACTGATATACTAGTAAACTAGAGGTGTGTTTAAAGTATTCATTGAAAATGTTATAAGAGATGCTGTCAAATACACTGAACATGTCAAGAGGAAAACAGTCACAGCTAGGGATGTTGTTTAAGCATTGAAGAGACAAGGACGTACCTTTTATGGATTTGGCGGTTAATCAATACGTTGGTGTACAAGCAAAAAACTTCAATGAAATGCAGTAAATTTGAAATAAATTTTTGTCGTTCAGTGGTCCACGATTTATCTCTCACGATAAATCGCTCGCAAGCGTGGCGGAGCCCCTACACCATACAACAACGTGTTTTCATTTTGAGCAATATTTCAAAACTATAGGCTGGTCAAGCAGTGAATTACTGGTTTTCGATATCGCGACTTGTTAACACAGTTCTTCCTGCCCAATTTGGATGACATTGATGTGGCGAATATGTGGTTTCAACAAGATGGTCCCACATGCCTTACAACCCTTGAAAAACTTATTATTATTATATTTCTTTTTATGGAGTTATTTGAAGTTAAAGGTCTACCCCTGGAAGGAATTAAACGTGCATCGACGAAATTCAGCCACATTTTTGCAGTATGGTCATTAGACTGTGTCAAAAAAGAAAAAAAATACGAGTAAATAAATATATGTAAAAAGTTACTTTGACACAAAAAAAATTTGAGATGATATCTCAAAAATAGAGCTGGCGCAAGGGGAGTCCCATTTCCCATTTAAAAAACACTGTAAAATTTCTTTTTTATTATTATTTTTAAAATAACTACACAAAGAAAATTTGTTACAAAATTTTGTTTGCCACTAACCTGTAGGAAATTAAATTCTCTACAAAATTGTCTTAGTCTATTTTTCTCTAAACTCAACACCAATGGAGTTTATTGGGTTAATTAATGATTAATTGAAATAGCAAATTTTGTTCTGTTAATTTTAATATTTTTTCCCTCCTATTCGACCCTCTGTAACTTCGTTTGTATTGAGTTTAGAAAAAAGAATTTAATTTCCTTTAGGATAGTGACAAGCAAAATTTTTTAACAAATTTTATTCGTGTAGTTATTTTAAAAATAAAAAATAAATAAATAACCCTATCTTATTTACTTAATGATTCAATTAAAAATAACAATTTAAAGACGAAAATCTATGTTTTCTATTTAATTCAAATATTGCGTTAATTTTGGGACAACCTCTACTATACGAGGCCTGCCTTTTATATTTCGGTATTGGACAACTCTAGTGTTGCAATCTGACAACTGACAGCTCTATCGTAAAGTTTGACATTTTTGAGGTTATACGTACGTTTTGACATACGAGCGCTATGTGTTGTTTACAGTAACTTAAAGGATTCATCTCGGCCAAAAAATGGAATTAAATCGTGAACATTTTCGTGCGATTATTTTTTACAACTTTCGACGTGGATTAAGTCAGCAAGAGTACATGCATGGACTTTATTTAATTTTTGGCGATGAAACTCCATCAAGGACCACTGTTTATCGATGGTATGGTGAATTCAATCGAGGTCTTAGTTCACTCCCAGACGAATTTCGTGAAGGTCGTCCAAAAACAGTTGTTGTTCCGGAAACCATTGATGCTGTGCGCGAACTGATATTGCAAGATCGTCATGTGACCTATCGTGAGATTGAGTCAACCTTACACATTAGTGGGACCAGCATACATTCAATATTGCATAAACATTTGAATGTCAAAAAAATTTGTTCGCGTTGGATCCCACACAATTTGTCAATCGTTAAAAAAAAGGCTCGTGTCGATTGGTCGAAAGAAAAGCTCAAAAAATACGATCGCGGTGCTTCAAAACACGTTTATGACATAGTGATAGGTGATGAATTGTGGATTTACGCGTACGAGCCCGAAAGTAAACAGCAGTCGACTGTATTGGTATTCTGTATTCAAGATGAGCCGAATCCAACAAAAGTTGTTCGCGCACGAAGCACTTCCAAGCAAATGATCGGCTGTTTTTTCGGAAAAACTGGACATGTCGCAACCGTACCACTAGAACAACGCAGAACAGTCAATTCTGAGTGGTACACAATCATTTGTTTGCCAGTTGTCTTTCAAGAAATGAGGAAAACCAACCGCCGAAGACGGATCACTCTTTACCACGACAATGCGAGCTCTCACACATCGGCTCAAACAACTGCATGTTTGACAACTCATAACGTCGATTTGATGAGTCATCCGCCGTATAGTCCTGACTTGTCACCAAATGACTTCTTTTTATTCCCGTACGTAAAAAACAAACTGAGAGGTCGACGTTTTTCAACACCTGATGAAGCGGTTGCTGCGTTCAGAATGCATTTTTGGAGATACCTCAATCAGAGTGGAAAAAGTGCTTCGAAAATTGGTTCAAACGCATGCAAAAATGTGTAGATCTTCATGGGGAATATTTTGAAAAACAATAAAGCGATTTTCAATGATTAATATTTGTTTTTGTTCTCTAATCCCGAAATATAAAACGCAGCCCTCGTAGTTCGTTTTAACAGTTTCGGTAAGTTTCTGAATCGTATAAAGCTTAACTGTGTCTACTTTCTGGAAAGTTAGGGTAAAGACACAGATATTCGAGGTAGTCAAGGAAATCAGTAAAATAGGGGGTCTCATCCAGGAAAACAGGCAAAATGAGATTTTATACTGCTTGCTCTACCCAATGATTGTTCTCCGACACTCTCCATGTGTTTGTAAAAGATATTTAAATCATAACTACTATAAAACACCAAAATATGAAATGAGTCGTAATTTACATTATTTTTTTGTAAAATTTAAGAAAAATTTGTTATATAATAAATATTGCGCTTCAGGATAATTTGATAAAATGGACTGAGATTGGACACAAATCGGGTATTATTAACAGCATTTTTTAGGTGAACATATGCTGTCTATATAAATGTCAAATGTCAAGAAAATGCGTGACTCTATAATTTATTTTTTCTTCTTTAACTATTGATCAAAACAGTTGCATTTGCGATTATTTTCTTATATATCTTCACATTTACGGGTTTATTGCATTTGAATTTCCCATTTTCGAAAAAACGATATTTTGTGTTATACGAAAATATATGAAATCCCCTCAGAATATACTTTAATCGAATAGATCTTAAATTATTCAAATTGATTGAATCGTTTCAGAGAAATCGGTAGAAATTTATTGAAAATGGAATTTTAATAACTGTTTCTTTTCAATTCTGTGGAAAACCATGAGTTCGTTAACCCAACGTAGTTTAAATGATCGCAAAGTGCTTTTGTGTTAAAATAATTGCATTAATAAATTATGATCTTCCACATTTAAGAACTAAATTTACACACGCTTTTTACTTATTGAAAAATTGAATGAATGAAATTTATTAAATGTTTCTTAAAAGTAGTATTTTGTTAACATTCGTTTTTCTTTTCAGCTAAAAATATCATTCATAGAAGCCGGTCCAGAAGTATTCGAGTACCCATCAGAAACTTCCTTATTATTGGACGATTCATCACCTTCGTCATCAACACATACCGCTGTAGGTCAGACAGTTCCAAGTTTAGGTGGTAAGTTCTTTATTTTATACTGACTAAAAATGGGGAATCATCTCCTCTTATATTGACATGCTGCATCAAGAATTTATAACGTTCAGTATTTTTTGTTTGAAAAATATATGGGCCTGTTAAGCTAACGGGGACATTATAGCGACCCAAGCCACAAGTGGCTAGGCTAGGGGATAAATGGTGGGATTTCTAGTAGAAAATTCTAAGATGCTATTTTGAAGTCCAAAAAGTGTTACCAGTAGTTTTTGTGGAAAATAACCCCAAACAATGTATTTTTAGAGTTGGTAGAAAGTGTGGGAGGTTTTCATGAGAAGCCTAAAAATTATTTATTTAGGATTTTGCGAGTTCGATTTATGACGGTGGAATTAGGTCGATAGCTGCTTTTCTCTGATAAAATTTCTAAAGGGTTAAGCTAGCGAAATAAATGTTAGGTACGAGGGTAGGTTGGATCATTTATTATTGTCATAACATTAAAATTTAGAGTTTTGTTTAAAAAAATTATGTGACATTTCATTGACAATTTTTTCATCTTTTTTTCCATTTTTTCTGTATGACTGTATGTTTTACGTTAAAGAAAACTGTATGTAATCACCTCATCTATCTTATTAGAATACAATTTAAAATATTGGAATTGATTATTCAATGGAATTTGAAGACGCGAGTTGTAAGACCGACATCTAGGATTTTCTAGAGAATTAGCATACATAGGTTCCGAATCTGGAGCCGTTTCGTGCAATTGCTGTTCTCCCTTAACTCCTAGGGCAGAACGTCACGATAAAATTTTCAGGTTACTTCACCTGTCAGAGATATTGAATACCCTCTTCGAGGTGTCATTCCTTTGTACGCGAGACAATATATATAATATATATTGTTTCTAGTTACGGAACCTTCATCAGTTGAGCTTCCCACAATTGAATGTTCTCTCGAACACTTCTTTATGTATTTGATACATTTTGATACATTTGAAGAAGCCAATTGTAAGACCGACATCTAGGATTTTCGTTAGAATTAGCTCACAGAGGTTCCGATTCTGGAGCCGTTCCGTGCAATTGCTGTTCTCCCTTAACTCCTAAGACAGAACGTCACGATATAATTTTCAGGTTACTTCACCTGTCAGAGATATTGAATACTCTCTTCGAGGTGTCCTTTGGTTGAAATATAAGGTGGAGATAGATTATACTTTCAAGGGTGGTTTAAAAGAAATAGATATGTAGCGTAGTCCATAAGCAGTCGCATATTTAAGATAGTGAGTAGTCCAGAGTTTTGGTTAAGAGTTTAAAAATTGGTATATTTGGGGGCCCTTAAGCAGATGCACATATAGGGTGATTGAAATATTTTGTAGAGTAACATTATCGTTATACAGGATGGTTAAAAAATAAGTTATAATGTTTGAAAAATTGGCAGCGGTGTATACACAATGGTTTTATTGTAGTTGGAAGTAGAGTTAGTTATACAAGGCAGTTAAAAAAATGTTGAATGAAATTGTTATATAGGGTGGCCAATAAGCAGATGCAGTTTGGGTGAGTGTTTAAATAAAAGTTTGGTTAGGGTGCAACACTGTGTTTTTACATTTGTGTCACACCAAGGGTTCCACAGGTATTTCCATTAGGGTGGATCAAAAAAGTTACAAAAAACTTGTTATATTGGGTACAGACCATGAACAGTTGCATTCTACTATATGGAATATCTGAAATATGGGAATAAACAAGATTATAGTTTTATAGTGTGTTTAACACAATAAAGGGTAATTAAAATATAGGGTAAAGAAAAATTTTACTTTAAAAGGTAGTTCCAAAAATATCTGAAATAATTGTTATTCAGCGTAGACCATAAGCAGTTACATAGCTGAAATACAGGATGGTCGCAATATAGAGTGAAATAGACTTACAGTTATTCAAGAAAATGTTGAATAAAACAGTAATATAGGGTGACCCATAAGTACTTGCAGGTTGGGTAAAATATATTCGGGATTGGTGGACATTCTGTACGCGGGTAACGGCTAGTAACGTATAAATGTAACATTAATTGTCTAGAGCAAATCGCAATTAATTTATTTACACCATATGATAACAACCTAATAAATGGTAAATTGTTGCAAAATCAGTCAGATGATAGTAACAAATTGTACAAAACTTTCAAAACATTATAAATTTAGAAAATTTCAACTTAAATATTAAAAAGATAACTTGTAAGGTGATAAAAATAAACAAGGATGCATACGGTCCCACTCATATCTAATATGACGAATTGCAGATTAAAGGTTTTATCTATAATTTCCTATTAACGTCAATAGTTGCTAGTTTAACACGTGTTGAAAACACGAATGGTTCATATCTGGAACTATTTAGGAGAGTATTTTATCTTAAATATTTGGAAAAACCCATTGTTTTTGTGAAACATTGATATAACAGTTTTTAAGTTCCTATATAATCACGTTGAACATGTTATATTCTTTATGGCATTTTTAGCTGTATTTTTTCTAATTTCAAATGTTTTCTGGAAACTGGTGTAGCATCTTCTCGTTTATATGCATAGATTGTTTGGAAATTACCACCACATTTGAACAAAATCTGCATACAGTCAAAAATCCAACGTGTCAAAGTCTCATCGACGTATTCTTGGACTTCCATCACCTTGAAATAGTTGAATTCACAACGTTTCAATAGCACTGAATCTGGTATCGTCGTCAGGTGAATGATGTGATATGAGATTATCCCTCGTATTTATACCCTTAACCTTTCATGTGTCGTTGGACATGCTCGTTGAGTCACCCAATCCCTTAAACTGGTCCAATCAACGCCACTGTACTTGGCGGTTGGTTTTCGGTTAATCAGTAAGGGCAGTGGCTGAAGAAGGCGTCTCCAAACGTTTTTAATTTGGACGCTGGGCTTTGCTAATTATACTCTCGTTCGAGATTATGTATGAGGTCTCTGTAAATCATTCATCATTCTGCCAGCTGACAGACGGAAGCATTGCAAACTAATCCAATTTCCAACTTACAACACTCTGAGAAATCATGCTAAATACATTCCACCCGAGACGAGCAGAAAACTGGTACCACATTACAGCAAACCACCACATCTTTATTGACTACCCTCTCGATATACAAGGCTGGAGTACCTCTCAGACCGATTACAAGCTCAAGTAACTCACCCACAGCAGAGCTATCAAAATTTCTTGTACCAAACATCAACCTTTGGAGGGTACAACATCATCGCACGTCAAGGATTCAGAGCATTTTGTCAAAATCATCGAATCCACGGAACTTGAGCCAGAACATCGCTTAGTAAATTTCGGCGTTGAAAACCTCTTCACGAACTTACCATTAGACGAATCTCTGGCGTAGTGAGAAAGAAAATAATCTGAATTTCCAGTCATTCACCTGATGACGATAGTGGATTTAAATCTGTCGAACAAAAAACTATATACATCAAAACTCCAGACTTTTTAATGTCAAAATTTGACCTCGTTGTCAGGGTGTTTTGTAGAACGGTTGCCAAACTAGGAGGGCAGATAGGTCGGCTCATGTGGCTATCTTATGTAGTCCATATAACATATCTTTACTGTTTTTTTTATTTATTTATTTTTTCTTGATTTTCAGATTTTTACATTTGAACTGTTATAACTGGTTTATTTTTCACTGCATCTTCACCAAATAAACTTAAATCTAATCTATGATGTTTGTTTGCTCATCTTCATTTGAAATTTGACACAAATAATTGGTTGAGAAAATTATATGAGTTCACAAAGGGCAAGGTTCCATAAAAAAGTGATTAAGTTAAATACTTTATCACATTACATTATTAAAAAAAAATTTGAAGCACATCGAGAACTTCGAAGGATTACAAAAACTTCTCTACTTCGACCCCCCCCCCTCTTTCCAACGTTATATCGCACGTATTGGAAAGTAATTAGTATCATAATAAAATTTAAGATTGTAACTTACAAGGTTTGAACTACAAAAAATAAAACATACATCAAGTTGCAATAATTAATTTGTTATAAATTTTGTTCAAACCGGCTTCTACCGCTAAGAATGCAATCGAGACACCTATTTCTGACTCCTACAGTAGTAGTCTCTAGTCGCATCTCTTTCAATATTATTTCAAAAATAACATTTATTCTTTCTCTTAACTGCTCTTTGGTTTCTATTTCTCTATCATAAATGAGTTGCTTGGCCAGTCCACATACAAAAAAATCAAAGAGAGTCAGGTCCGGCCACCTTGGAAGCCATAGTATAGGGCCAGTTCTCTCAATTCGCGTTTGGGAAGGTCGCCTATAATGAGCTGGACAGCCAACTTTTTGAATATCATTGGTGTGTCTTCCAATGAGATTTCTTCTAATAAGATGAATAAATCGTTCATTAAAAATTTATCATTTACTAGATAGAAATAGACACCAAGGAGTAGCTAAGGGAAATAATCACCGTTGCGTTCCAAACAATGCGGGATTATCGATCTTATTAGATGAAATCCCATTGGAACACAGATCAATAAAATTGGTCAAAAAATTCATAATCACTTTTTTATGGAACTTCGCTATTTGTGGTATTTTTCAACCAATTATTTGTGTCAAATATCAAATACAGATGAGCAAACAAACATCATAATAGATTAGATTTAAGTTTAGCTGTACTAAAAATGTTTGACTTCATTAAACTATAAAAATCTTTAGAGCATTCACCTAGTTTACCATTTTTCGACAAATTATTTATTAGAACTATGATCAATTTTTTTCAACTTTATTTTCTTGGTTAGGTTAGGTTAAACACATGCTACAATCTGTAGCTGTGTCAACACTACCTAACGCTTGTACTGGTTTTAAGTCTTAAATAATAATAATAAGTTTTTTTACTTATTTTTGCAAATTTTTGAAAGGTCATAAATAATTTTGATAACTGTCACACTGCTGAATTCAGAAAATAAATATTTATTAAATGAAATTGATCGGACAACATTTTAAACATATTCGTGAAAGCCAAATTTGGAAGAAATATGTTAAAATATACAACTTTCTGTGTTTTTTTAGATAGATGGTATTTTTCACTTCCGAATAAAATGTGAATGTCTAGGATGATTTAGTTTGTGAATAACTATTAAAAAAATTAATACTTTCACTTAACAAACGTGTTTTAATGGTATCGCATATCTCTCACTCAGGTGTACAAACTTTATATTTATATGGTTTAAGATCAAAGAAATTCCTGTTAAAAAACTCGTTTTTTTTTAGTTATATTTTGCGATTGGTTTTAAAAGGTGCGATTTTTTCAACCTACTAGTAATTATACGGCAATGTTTAAGCGTAGTTTTATCATATGGCAGAACACTTGGTGATACCGTTAAAGACATATTAAAGATAAATGCGTTTACGGTACTAATTAATACATACTTTGACACCAAACTTAAAGCATTATAAATAAAATGCTACAAGTATTAAATTAATATGTAACACTATATGTTCATGTTCTCATATTATTGATTGTATCAGTTCTGTTATCTGTCAGCAACTGGCTCATTTGGTAACCTAAATAATTAAAATTAAATCATTTCATTCAAAATATATTTTTATAATATTTGGCATAACAAAATTGTCTTCATATTTGATATAAAGACATTTGACAAAACATACGTGTTAATTGTTATTATTTGTAACTTACTAGTCAATTTACACATTATTTAAGAAATTTAATTAATGAGTTGAATTGAAAATCTATTGTCCACTTCAAGACAATATAGTATATTTAAATTATGTATATCTGTCCTCTTAATGATGGTATTCGACGGCCTTTAGCGAAGACATTCTCCAAAAAGCTATGTCCAATATTATTACGTTCAACTGCCAGGACTTCTGGTTTTTAAGGCAGGAGAATTGTGATGCTCTAAACAATGGGTAGCTAGAGCAGAACTTTCCTTTTTTATTATTTTATATTACTTCTATGTAACATAATTCTCTGTTTAAGATTTCTTAACTGTTTCTATAAAGTTATACCCAAATCTTATATTAAGTTCAATCAATAGACCGATTAACAAAATCTAAATTTAATTTATTGTTTAGTATTGTTATGATATGGACAATAACGTCTCAGCTACTCCTAATTACTTAGACTCTAACTTAGATTTCCTAGTTTAATTAAACACAAAGTTTATTCATCAGTAAATTACAAATAATAAAAATTTACTCGTACTTTTTGTAAATTTTATCAAACGTCTTTAGACATATATGTCAAAATGACAATCAGGTATCATTTGAAGTTTGCCAGAAGAGATAAGCAAAAATCTATTTTGGAAGACACATTACAAAATTAATTGAAAATATTAAACAGTTTCAAGTGTGTGATCTTGTTTAAAGCCATTAAAGAAAATATATATAAATCAAATCATCTTTTTTATCTACGAGACAACTATGCACAAAATTGCTGAGGAAATCCTAGTATAAAAGTATATATATATAGAATCGTTTCAACCTTTTTCTGCCTTTGTTGCCAGTGGCATTAAAATCTCAATAAAATATAATTTGAAATTGAAAGCTGTAGATACCGAGGTCACAATAAAAATTTTTGAATATACAGCTTTTTATCCTCAATGTCCACTTATTTCTCAAAAAAATCCGAAAAAAATATATTCTTTCTGTGAATTTTAAATTTTAGTTCTTTTCAAACGTAACAGATATACTTTGGAGGTTTTTAGAGGTTCATTTGTAATTCAATTACAAATGTGTTACCTTGATCTATTCGTAATTTTAACATAACTTTCTGATACGCAGATCACATTATTGATTTTACCTTAGTCAAAATTATATCCTTCATAATACTGGTTATCGACTTTATCAGAAACCGTAAATATTTTTCAAAGAAAGTATAATTTAATATGTGAAAACCATCTTCTTACTTAAACTAGTAATTTAAATTACAATACGCGCATTGTTCAAAGAATCAGGTCTATGACGACAGATAAAACAATATAAAATATTATATAATAATTTAACTGATGATATACTAAATGAAAATATAAATTTCCGTTATGAGATGTAACCGTAAAGTCTCATCATTTATATAATTATATTGATTTTCAATAAAACCGAACATCCAGAGTCAATTGTAATGAAATTTTCTATACTACTACCTTGATTTCAATGTGGATAGATTTTTTTTATTATTCAGTTTTTCGACAAGGTTTTGCAACATCTCTGCCCTGATTTGTTTAATTTATTGCATTATTCGGTATTTTCAATCATCAATATTCGTTGGTCTATTCTTGTAGATTTTGTATTTTAAATTACCCACCAAAAATTATCCAATGGAGTCACGTTAGACTGTGGCAGTCAGGACACTTCTCATTAAATATTCTACATTTTCCATAATAATATTATTTCAATTGTTTGGGTCCCTGAGAGGCTCCATAAAATAAAATAAATGAACAATTATCAACTAAAAATTCTTAACCAGCTCTAGTGAACTAAAATAAATTTTAAATACGTCTTAAATGTCACAAAAAGATAATTTTAAATACGTGTTAAATGTGTGAAAAAGTTCAGATTTAAGTTTTTTGACAAAAAGATAACTAATAGACTTGAGGGCTACTTGTTCGTGTAAAATAAAATTACCAACAAAACAAGGCATGTCCTGATACAGCAATGGTTCCTACAAGATTCATACAAGAAAATAACGTAACGTAAATGTCCTCACTGTATATTATAAATTAACCCTAAAAACTTGCACTATTATTGAACACTCTTATTGACCTTCGCCACCGAATGTGATGATAACATAAGGCGGCCTCCTTATTATATAACTTTGTTGTTTTTAAATATTTAATACGTTTAATATATTTTATTTGGGTGTTCGGATTTCTTTAATACCCATTTATATTATTTTTTCTTCTTCAGGTTCATATCTTGCCAATTACACCCCGAAAACGACCGAAGAATTCGAACCGGGCGTAACGAGAAGCATTCAGCAAAACATTCCGACGACACCAAAACCCGACGTCACCGAAGTGGACGCAGCCGCGGATTTGATCCTTCAGATGATCGACAGGCCTTTTAGCTCGGGTACCAACACCGATATCCTTTTTTGAAAAATTGGGAAAGAATTTGTGATATGGAAATCATATTTATCGTACAATGTATCACATTCCAGTATTTTGGATGAAGTATGTCGCATTTGATTTTTGAGACGATTTTACAACTTTGTATATTTGTACCTTTAATATTGTTAAGCGTAAATTGCGCGATGTGCTTTTAAGAATACGGTTAATTTTATGCTATGTATGAGGTATCATCAGCATTATTCAGCTTTAATCTAAAATTTTTATAAATTTTTAAAATTCATTAGGGGAAGTCCTTGTACTTTGGGACAATTTTCTTCTTTTTCTTCGTGTTTTATTGTTTCTTCACGCTTGGAACTTTTGTCGAGGTGTACCCTCTGCCGAAGATCACCAACTCTGAGCCATCTTTACTGTGGTCTTCCTACGCTTCTTTTTCGTAAGTTGTATAGTCTCTTGTTATTTTTATCAGTCTAGTATCGACTGCTCTTGTCACATGTTCATTCCAGTATCTTCTTCATTTTATAAATTTCGTTATGTCATTAAGTTCCTTGTTGTCTTATGTCTGAATTTCTTATTCTTGGTCTTTCATGCTATTGCTTTTAAACTATTCATTTCAACTGTAAAATGTAATTGTTTGGTTTCATATGTCAATGATGGTCGTATCATTGTTTAATAAATTTTTATTTTGCTGTCTACATGTATATATTTATTCTTGACAGCTTGAGATTATACCTCGTTTGCATCTCTCTGGATTCATTCATAAACTTCATGTTTTTCACCTGCTACAGTAATGGTATATTGTTTTGCTGTTATGTTAAAATTATATTGTAGCCTTTGGAGGTTGTCCTTTGTAGCTGCTAGACGTCACTGCTTTAACAGAGTATTGATAAATTCTTATTTCCAAATTTATATCCCATTAGATCCCTTACTGTAGTTATTATTTTATCCTTTACAACGTTAAACAGGACTAGGCTTAGCGATTTGCCCTGTCTTATGCAAGAGTTACATCTGAGGACTTCAGAGAGTTTGAAACTTTCATTAGCATTTAATATCGTTCAAGTATTCAACACCTTCATGTCGCTGTGAACTTTGCTTAACCCCATCGTTTGCGGTGTGCCTCTTCAGCACTTTTGAATAGCTATAGAAAGGCAATTTCTCACTAGGTGATTATAGAGTTATCTCGTAAAGTCAAACTGGTCCTACGTCATTTTTATTATACTTTGCCCTGCATTTTGAAATCGCAATGGAGTTTTCGTCATTTAATCCAGTAAGCTGTTGTCCTAAGTGTTATGTCCTATTTGTTTGTAATTCATGCATACTGCTTGATATTGCAGCCATGTCATCCTCATACAAAATGCTACACGGTAAGCTAGACTTTTCACACACATGCCCGAACGTTTGTTAAACGTGTCTATTATGAGAACATTGTGAGACTTTAAAACTTGCCAGAGTATTGTCATTGGCACACGATCCAAGACCTTCTCCAGGTCTATAAAAGTCATCCAAAGATTGAGTACCGTAAAACGGGGCTACTTGATAAACTTTTTCACCTTTTAGATCCTACCTCGTTGCAACAAAGCTACGTTCAGGGAAACAAAAATATTTTAGATTACTTTGGGGTAAGGGCTATCAGGTCTAACACTCAAAAAAATGTAACCCTTGCCATACTGGAGAAAAAAAAATTTAAACACATTTTTTCAAGTAGCCCCGTGATGGGGCTAAATGATATTTCTTTGAAAACTGCATTAAAAATACTAGTATACTCACAATTGAGGCTACTTGAAACATGGAACATCAAGAAATCAATCAGTTTTTACAAACTAAGTGAAAACCTTTAGGGAAAATAAAGAAAAACAAACTTGAAACACAAAATATTAAAAAATCAATTATTTTTCACAAAATCAGTGAAAACTCTCAAGTTAAATAAAGAAAAACAACTAGGTAAAACAATTCTAAATTAAGTCTTTAAATTTGATTGGTCCTCTTCTCAAAACTTCGTATTCGAGAAGCCGTTTCTTTATTTCCTTTTTTTCGACGATACCGATGTCTTCAGCCATTGGAAAAATGTAAGCACCTTTAATCTTGACGCTTATTCTTAAGAAACTACAAAGGTAATTGTCGTTTTCTTCGCAGTTTATAATTTTTGCGGCATATTGTTTATTCGTCCCAGTTTGAGTTTTCATTTCGACGTAAATGTAATCACCTGGATTGAAACCTTTCATTTCGGCAGAACTGTCTGCAATAATCGTAGAGTTGTCTATTTCTTCCAAATCAGAAAATGTTTCAGGTTCTAAATCCATATCGCTGTCAACTGTAATTTTTTCTTCACTAATGTCGCTCTCAGAAGAAGACGATGGTAAATAAGTTGCCTTTCTTTTTTTCTTCTTTTTGATCTCTGACCCGGACGGTATATGGACGGCAAGGTCTATTTGGGAAACATTGTTATCTGCGACAAGAAGGCCTTTTTGGTTAATAATTTTACCTGCGACAGCGAGGTCTTCTTGTGTAGTACTCTTACCAGCTTCCACCAACAATTTTTTTTTCTACCAACAGAAGTTGCGGTTTTAAACCTAGATTGTTCGAAAACTGTCTTTAGTGAATCGACAATTTCTGTGGCTTGTTGTAAATACTGTTGGTCTGTTTTAGGCAACCTATTTAATACTTTGTACCTATCTAATGGCCATATACCAGTAGCCTCAAATCCTGACTTGATATTGTGTTCATTAGTGGTTGAAACTTTGGTTAGTGCTTGCTTTAAGAGGCGGGGAAAAACTTCTTTTCTGATGGTTCCCTTGTTATGTTTTTTCCACTCTTGTAGAATCTTCTTCCACGCTGCCTTTATTGGTCTAAAAACGCTTACATCCAGTGGCTGTCTCAGTTGAGTACTGTTAGGCGGTAGAATAATGAAGCGAATATTATTCTTGTCACATGTTGTAATAACAGCAGACGACAGATGGCTAGCCAGGTTATCGCCAATAAGAACTTTAGGGCCAGGTGGTAAAGTTTGGAAATATGGAAATACTATTCTGTCGAACCAGTCTTCGAAAATACTGGCATCGAACCATCCAGATCGTGAGCGATTATATCTGGCATGAGAAGGTCCGTTTTCTGTCGAAGTATTCCATATACTTGGACAGAAACTACTTTTACACGGCCAGGATCGTCCGTAAAATTGGTCTCGTCGTAGTTGACGATTGCCTCTGGCAAAACATCATTCATGCTCTCTGTTAAATGGTCAAAATATTTATTAATTACTTCCGGAGAAACTGCAGCCCTACTCTCTTTAATGGATTGCGACAGTCGTTTCGAAAGTTGATCTTTGTGTCGAAGTAAAAATTTTTGTAGCCAGGTTTCGCCTGGTCGGTTGTTCCGGACTTGTTTTCCCATTCTGTCAAGATAAATTTTTACGGTTTCCTTAATGTCATCTGAATCGCAGGGATAACCCCAGTCTGCGGCGATACTTATCACATGAGCCAGATGATTTTCTTCTTCAGTTGATAAGGCCGGTTGGGCCCCAACCGATTTTGTGTGCAAGCCCTTAACTTTTCGATATAAAGTTATGTAGCGAATCTCGAATTGTTCACTCAAATCTCTTAAGTTTCCACCCTGCCTATATAATTGTAACGCACACTGTAGTGATTCTTCATTGTAGTCTCGATATTTTCGACTTCCTGGCTTTCTTTTGTAAAACCGCACCATTTTCAAGTAGCCCCTGAAAAGATGATGAAAAATAAAATGGTACACCACTGGCTAGTGAAAAACGAATAAAATTTTTTGAGGTTAGGGTGTCAAAGGAAATACTCATTTCTTTGTAAAAAAATGTTGCTGTGTAATATTACTCATATGTGTCTTTGTGTAATAGGAAGTATATAGGTATATAAAAAATACATAAAACTTACTTTTTTTTAACACTACACAATCACTAGTAACCAGCACAACAAACTTCCCGCGTATCATACAATCTATCAACTAATAGGTGTAGATACGCTCCCCTCACATACACACTTCATATTTCACACCACCTGCCAGTAGCACGTGACTTAAACAGTGGCGGCCGAAATTATCAAGTTACCTCGCATATTGCTTGAATTGTGTCTGTAGATTCCAGCACTAAAGCCACACTGTTTTTCTGTTGGTTTGATCAGATTTTGAAAGTGTTCACTTAGGTCTTGTCCCCAAATTTTTAACCTGTATGGTCCGAGTTTTATACTACCATAATCTGAACAGGTATGTGATATGACTTTTCTAACTTCTGCTACAGCATTTGCAGGTTCTTGCATTTTAAGTACTTCTGCTACTTACTATCCGGGAAATTCAATATTTAATAAAGTTCGGTAAAGCACTTTTACGGAGGTTCTCATAGTTCGTTAAGAAAATGCCTTCTCTGGTTTTTAGGTATTCTGTTGTTTCAAAGTGTTTTGAATCATTGGGTATTTTGTATAAAGCATTGCTAGTGGACTATTTCTAGTTGCCGGTGGCAATCTGCATCAGACTGTACGTTTTCAATTGCAACTGTTTTTGTCTCAATAATCATCGGATCCAGTACCCTCTCCGATTTTAAACAGGCATAGCTTTTCCACATTTGTGGATCTACCGTTTGTATCCTTAACACTATACTGATTCTTAACTCCGGTTTGATTGTAACAATATAGAAATTTGCCATGTTGCTATGGAATGTTGAATAAGTAATCTACCACCTGATTTCTGGTGGAAGTTCCCTTTTCGCCATTTACTACGTAGCAGTTAACCTTCCCGACTTCAGGTGTTTTAAATTTTAGTACTGTTAGTTGGGAAGTAAGTGATTAATTTGTCTTAAACCTTCATATCTTCGAATAACCATTCCTGTAAATCATTTTATAACCATCCGTCTTTTGAGAGATGTTACCCCAGTGTTTTATTTCTCGGTTAGCTGGGCAAGACACTTAATTGTAAATATGTCTAGGATGAGTTATACAGATATGATGATTCTGTTTTATTTCAGAAGCATGATTTTCAAGGTGACGGTCCAAGATTATTCCAATTACATTTCTGATACTCTCCTAGATAACTAACGAAAATGTAATATTAGTTCATGATACCACTTCTAAACTACAAATTTAAATCACCCAAGGTATAATTTCAGGACATTACGTTATTATAAAATTCTGTGAATTTAATTAAAATAACTGAACTAGAATAATGATCCAAATGTACTACATGTGTATTAAAAGTTAGGTTCAAGCGAATATGGGAAACTAAACCATCATTTAAAACTAACCATGTCTCATGGTAAAAGGTGTCCCAAAGTGCAGGGACTTCCCATAGAAATAAATATGAAGAAAATATATTGCGGGAATCAAATATTCGAAATACTTGATATAACGGTTGACTGAAATGATAAAAGTTAAGTTTATATCTGAATTTAGTGTTTAAATAGAATTTCAAAATGTTTTCAATAGGTTTGTGAAAACTTGTTCAACGATAAAACATCACATTTTTTTAAACTGAAATGTATCTAAGATAGGAGATATATCATTTAATTCCTTTATAATACCTCATTATCGATGAGATATACATCGTAAATCACTTTCTGATGATTTTTTCTGGAATTTTTTTTGTACTTGCTACGCTATGTGAAATTTAATTTACCACGTTAGTTGTTAAGTTTATTTGTACTGAGAAGAAACTATTCCTAATCTTTGTGTAAAGTAATTCCATTAATGTCTTTTATAATTGTTTTTAGAATGTAATTTTGTTTAATTGTAATTAATTGATTTATAATCTGTGATTTGTGATTGTTTAGTGGACCAACAATTTTTCGTTAACAAAATGTAAAATATATCTCTTTTGCCAGGGTTGTTGCAAAAATCACAATGTTGTTTGGTTTCAAAAACCCTAAAATTTATAGATTTTTTATGCGATTTTTGTTATCAAATTTATTGAATTTCCGATGAGTCTTTAATTTAATTTTCAAGTTGCGGCTGAACCGGCCATCTTAAAAATCATATGTTTTTGTCTTTGTTTAATAAAGATCGCCCGTTTATGTAATTTATTTATTGTCTGTGATTTTTGTGATTAACCCATTTATGTAAGTTATTCGGTAATTATAGTTTGATGCATTTGTTTTGTGAGTGAATTTATATATAATATGGAAAATTGCTTAATTCATTGCAGTATTTAAGTATTGTCAATAGTACTGTTTTTTTTTAATAAATGCATTGCTGATACAGATATGTTTTCTATCAAAATCAGGACCTTTGGAGAAATTAATCATCCTGAATAAAAACAATATCTCCATCATATTCCAGAATAAGAAATAATATACGTTAGCAGAGACTAGGATCATTACTGGACGGTTCGAGAGGATAGCAATATCATAAAAAGGCTGACTTATAGCAAGATAGATAGTAGTGGAACGTATTGTGAATTATTTTGGTGAATATTATTTTTTGCAGTAAATTTAATGTTTCAGAACCCATAGTAAAAATTTGTAATATTAGTCTTGACTGGGGAATTACGTGGATTTTAATTACTAAATTTGTTTATGAAGCATGGAGACTGCTATTGCCGAAAGTAGAAAAGAAATTTTCAAAAGTACCGACAAAAACTATATAAGATCCTGGAAAAACGAGATGAAAAGGAGACCCAGACTAGACAGGAAATTCAAGAAAGGTTAGTATCAACTCTTATGATAAATTAAAGAATTTTGTCTGTTCGAATGATTGAAAAATAAACATTCTAATCAAAGGGTTATTTCTATATTAGAAGGTGAACACAAAGTTCAACAGGAAAAATTGAATGAAAAAGACAAGAACAATTGGGACAACTAATGCAATTAGTAATACAAGCCAACGAAGTAGTTAATTAGAAAATACAGATTGCGGAATCAGATATAAAGGAGATTAACGATGAAGTAAAATTCATGAAAAGCTTGATAGTACGAAGTAGGAATGTAACGAATATTCGTATTCGCGGTTATATGTGCGAATTTTTTGCGAATGTGTTTGACAATAAAAAGCGAAAATAGTTTTAAACCTTACACTTGTCAAGCCAAAAGTTAAGTACAGGTAGGCATTTACTTGTATTTGCAATGTGAAATAACAATTGTATGATGACATACATTTCTTCTGGAAACCGCACATGTAGATGTAATTAAGGATCTATTTAATTGCTAAATCAAATTAAGCAACTTATGACAGTTCCATGACATAATATAGGGTTTTATGGGAAAATAAAATTCGAGGTCTAGGAGTTTCAGGAAAAATTAGCTCGCAGAGACTCGAAATCAGGAGTCATACTGTATATAACGCCGTTCCCTTGTGATTCTAGGACAAAGAATTCGTAGGTTAACTAAATCCTGTCAAGGAAATTATGATACAATCTTTTAGAGATTCAGTTAATTGAGGGGAGGGTTGATAAAGGTTCTCGACTGTAAGCAACATATTATATTGCGTTCAATGCATTGTAAAATCTCGAAAAGATATTAGTCTAAGATCCCGTCATAAAACGACCTTCACCGAGATGCTTATTTAATGAAACGTATTTTATATTTAATTTAATATGTCAATAAATATAATCCATATGGGTTGCCTAGCAAATTTCAGTCCAGAGTATGTTTAATTAATAATTTAAAAAATATATTTTTTTAAACATTTCACCGGTATGATTATTAGATAAATTCTATACCAATCGAAAGTATGAAGCCCATAGAATATGCAAACGTTAGGTTGCCTATTCTTTTCCGGTCACAACTATCGGGTTGCCAGGTATAAACAGGTAATTCTGTATTTTGCAACGGTCTGTTTATTGAATGAAATTTAAATGAAATTAAAGATTATTTTATTCTGAACACGGTGGTATAAGGTTGCCTGCGAAAAATCAGTCCAGAATTGCGGTTGTCGAATTTTAAAAAGTTAAATATTGCTCCGAGTGAATGTGTGCGACTGAGAGGTCCCAAGCAACCATCCCATGCGATAGAAGAGGACACAGCATAGCAACTGTTTAAAGTCCGCCCATTTAAAGAAAGAGAGTGCGCATGCTATTTGGGCTTGGAAAAGAAAAGGGTAGCGATAGACTCGTATATACTATGCATCATTTTGAAGTAGAGTGTCGCTATAAATACAATTGATAAAACGTGCTACTATTTATTGTTGGAAAAAATGGCAAAAAAGTGTTTTTTGTGTGGATCGGATAATTTAAAAAAAATGTATTTCTGATTTTTTACAATAAATAGAAGTAATTTTTTAATTGTTGTTTTTTTATTGTGTCTTCTTATAATAAAAATAAAATTTGCAAGATTACCCGGATTAAAAAAAAACTTTTATGAGTTTTGAATTTTTTCCAATAGTTTTAATTGATTTCAATTTCTCTGTTTACATTTATAGATTTATAATTTGCATGTTGTAATTTTTTTAAATTTTTTTGAATCAATATTTTTAATTAGGGTAGTATTATATATGTATCACTATAACCTTCTTTTTTACTAAAGATGTATATATACTTTAGTGTCACATAAAAAATATACACATAAATAATTAATTGATAAAAAAAACTATTTCTCTATTTTAATAATAAACTACTTCAAAATGATGCATAGTATATACGAGTCTATCGCTACCCTTTTATTTTCCAAGCTCAAATAGCATGCGCACTCTCTTTCTTTAAATGGGTGGACTTTAAACAGCTGCTATGCTGTGTCCTCTTCTATCGCATGGGATGGTTGCTTGGGACCTCTCAGTCGCACACATTCACTCGGAGCAATATTTAACTTTTTAAAATTCGACAACCGCAATTCTGGACTGATTTTTCGCAGGCAACCTTATACCACCGTATTCAGAAAAAAAATAATCTTTAATTTCATTTAAATTTCATTCAATAAACAGACCGTTGCAAAATGCTAGTACAGATTTACCTGTTTATATCTGGCAACCCGATAGTTGTGACCGGAAAAGAATAGGCAACCTAACGTTTGCATATTCTATGGGCTTCATACTTTCGATTGGTATAGAATTTATCTAATAATCATACCGGTGAAATGTTTAAAAAATATATTTTTTTTTAAATTATTAATTAAACATACTCTGGACTGAAATTTGATAGGCAACCCATATGGATTATATTTATTGACATATTAAATTAAATATAAAATACGTTTCATTAAATAAGCATCTCGGTGAAGGTCGTTTTATGACGGGATCTTATACTATATAAGGTTGTCCAAGAAAAACGAAATTTTATTTTCGTTTTATAACATTTTTTTCTGTGTACTGATTTTAAATTATGGCTTGTTTAAAAAACAATTGATGGTGTCAGAGTGCTAAATCAGTTTTAAAAACAAAATTGCAGACGTATCAAAACTTTGGCAAACTTTGAAACATGCTGGTACTTTCTTGGGTCACTTCTAGCATTAACAGTAAAATTCTGAAAGTTTCAGTAATAAGATTCTGAAAGCTTGAATATCTATAAATACAACGGGAGGTTGAGCTTACGAATTTGTCAAAAAATAACTGTCCTATTTACGTATGGTATGGTGGTATGGTATGTATGCTTTAATCTCCTGATGACAAATTTTCCTTCGTTGGGTACCGCTGCTATTTCGGATATTGACAGCTGTGCGAAAATGGTACAACCTAATGACGATAAATTTTTTTAGTAAAACCTTAATTTTGAGAGGTTATAGGGTGAGTCAATTCCTGCTACAATTTCATACCGGTTGATGTAAAGAAATACCGCAACAATTTTTCGAGTTTAGGCTAATTCCTTACTTAGTCAACTTTATAATGTCTTGAGAGTTCCTCAGTCACCATTACATAGTTACTGAACTCATCCCTTTCTCTAAACAAACGTGTTGTTTTTTGTGATGGATGTATTCAACCTGTCGTTTTGTGCTGTTGTTAAGGAATTTGTAACAAAACATTTTTCGCCAGTAAACCATTTCTTTAAAATATATCTCCTACTTCTAAAGTTTTGTAAAAGATTTCTTAACTTAATAGACTCGTAGCTTTAACTTCAGGGCCAAGTTTAAATTTGACAGTTTTTGGAACGCTCCAGGCCGTTTGTCAAGGCAAACTGCCAAATTGGAAATATGCAGAATATTTTCCTAAAGGATGTCCCACGTAAACGAGCTTTACAAACTTCTTATAACTTGTCTCATAAACCAAAATATTATATACATATCAAACTTTCTGGGTTCACTCCATTATGATGACAGCTTAACTGTTGAAACAGCTTGGAGTGTAAGGGTTTAGTGTTAGGATACGAAATTTTCTGTTTATACATCTGTGATACAACAAAGGTTCCGCAGATATTTCAGTTTATGTTTTTAAAAGAGAAGAACTGCTTTATATAATAATTATATACAATACAATTTGTGGTATAATTTTTGACTAACCCAAAATAAGTAATATTAGTTGTCTTTTAAAATGAACGGTCGTAAATGGGCGATCAAATGTGTGTTTGTGATTACTTACTTTTGGCAGCATATTTAAAAATCTAATATTCGCATTCATATTCGCGAATATTGGAAGAAAAAATTCGCATTCGTATTTCGAATATCGAAATTCGGACATTGGTTACATCCCTAGTACGCAGTCTTTACTTGGGATAACACGACTACTGGTTCTCACTACACTTGGCAACCGAATGACGCCTCGGTCGAAATATATATCGAAAACACATTTCGGCGTTATTCTTTATTGAAATATGGCGAAAAGCATACGTATTATGGCGCCCTGTGACTTTTATCAGATGACCACGCTATTGAGTAATGGAGAGGTAGCATTAGGCCTATTGAAGAAAAATGTGTCAATTAAAAAGGCCTTATAGTATAAGATCCCGTCATAAAACGACCTTCACCGAGATGCTTATTTAATGAAACGTATTTTATATTTAATTTAATATGTCAATAAATATAATCCGTATGGGCTGCCTAGCAAATTTCAGTCCAGAGTATGTTTAATTAATAATTTAAAAAATATATTTTTTTAAACATTTCACCTGTATGATTATTAGATAAATTCTATACCAATCGAAAGTATGAAGGCCATAGAATATGCAAACGTTAGGTTGCCTATTCTTTTCCGGTCACAACTATCGGGTTGCCAGGTATAAACAGGTTATTCTGTACTAGCATTTTGCAACGGTGTGTTTATTGAATGAAATTTAAATGAAATTAAAGATTATTTTATTCTGAACACGGTGGTATAAGGTTGCCTGCGAAAAATCAGTCCAGAATTGCGGTTGTCGAATTTTAAAAAGTTAAATATTGCTCCGAGTGAATGTGTGCGACTGAGAGGTCCCAAGCAACCATCCCATGCGATAGAAGAGGACACAGCATAGCAGCTGTTTAAAGTCCGCCCATTTAAGGAAAGAGAGTGCGCATGCTATTTGGGCTTGGAAAAGAAAAGTGTAGCGATAGACTTGTATATACTATGCATCATTTTGAAGTAGTTTATTATTAAAATAGAGAAATAGTTATTTAATTTTTTTTTATCAATTAATTATTTAGGTGTATATTTTTTATGTGACACTAAAGTATATATACATCTTTAGTAAAAAAGAAGGTTATAGTGATACATATATAATACTACCCTAATTAAAAATATTGATTGAAAAAAAATAAAAAAATTTACTACATGCAAATTATAAATCTATAAATGTAAACAGAGAAATTGAAATCAATTGAAACTATTGGAAAAAATTCAAAACTCATAAAAGTGTTTTTTTTTAATCCGGGTAATCTTGCAAATTTTATTTTTATTATAAGAAGACACAATAAAAAAACAACAATTAAAAAATGACTTCTATTTATTGTAAAAAATTAGAAATACATTTTTTTTAAATTATTCAGAATCCGTGTCATCGGACATAAAACTACGATCTTCAACTTCTGAATCTTCTTCATCATCACTCTCTGTTTCACCTTTTTCGACAATGTCTTCTATCTTTAAAGGCGTAAGATTCCCAATGAATGGTACTGGTTTTAAATATTCATCTAAGAACCATCCGCAGTTCTCAGGCTGAAGAGACGCACTGGGTAGCTCAACAAAATTGTATTTAAAGTGATTTTTTTTACGAAAAGCTAACTTTGATACACAGTTTTTGAAAGTTTCATCATTAAAATCAATTATTTCATCATCCGATCCACACAAAAAACACTTTTTGCCATTTTTTCCAACAATAAATAGTAGCACGTTTTTTCAATTGTATTTATAACGACACTCTACTTCAAAATGATGCATAGTATATACGAGTCTATCGCTACCCTTTTCTTTTCCAAGCCCAAATAGCATGCGCACTCTCTTTCTTTAAATGGGCGGACTTTAAACAGCTGCTATGCTGTGTCCTCTTCTATCGCATGGGATGGTTGCTTGCTACCTCTCAGTCGCACACATTCACTCGGAGCAATATTTAACTTTTTAAAATTCGACAACCGCAATTCTGGACTGATTTTTCGCAGGCAACCTTATACCACCGTGTTCAGAATAAAATAATCTTTAATTTCATTTAAATTTCATTCAATAAACAGACCGTTGCAAAATACAGAATTACCTGTTTATACCTGGCAACCCGATAGTTGTGACCGGAAAAGAATAGGCAACCTAACGTTTGCATATTCTATGGGCTTCATACTTTCGATTGGTATAGAATTTATCTAATAATCATACCGGTGAAATGTTTAAAAAAATATATTTTTTAAATTATTAATTAAACATACTCTGGACTGAAATTTGCTAGGCAACCCATATGAATTATATTTATTGACATATTAAATTAAATATAAAATACGTTTCATTAAATAAGCATCTCGGTGAAGGTCGTTTTATGACGGGATCTTAGACTATTAGATGAACTCATGATCTGTTTAATTATGTTCCTTAGGGGATTTTAATAGGAAGCACTGTTGAATATACGGTGATATAATAATAAATTGTTGGGATTCGGTTTAATCTTTCAGCGTTGCACGACAAGAAAGTACAATTTGTCCAGTCGGAATCTTACGGTCTTGCAATCCAGTTATACAGTACAATTATAGATTATCATTTTATGGTATAATTTTCCCTTTGCTTAGGAATGTCCTTATTAGAGGTTCTAATTTAGCGACATGTTTTTTCACATTTAATTTTTTAAATTTGATCCGTATAATTCCCACCCAAAGTTTAATTTCGGATGGTAGATTCCAACATATCTTCTCTCGTGGAACCTAGATTAACAGATGTTTCAAACATATGTTAATTGCTGATTCTGCTTTTCCCGGATTTGGACCACGTCATTTTTTTTAAATTAATTTTTATATACCTAACCTAACCTAAACCGGCATATAAACAAAATTCTGACGTTTCGCCCACACTTATAAGGCGCTTTTTCAAGAATGAGAAAAACAAATGTTACTTACCTTGCGGAGACTCCATTCAATTCGTCTTTTTCTCACAAACACACTTTGAAACTTCACTTTTATTAAACTTGTCACACGGACGCACAAATTGTAAATGACTAATAAATAGGAAGAAATAATAATTGGCCCCTCGAAATTTTTAGGTAAAAGAAGGGTATGAGGCACTTAATGGGATTATCTTGGATTGTTTTATGATTGTGATGATATTTTTCTATACGTTCCTGGAATTTTATTAATAGGTAATGTAAGTGATTTATTTTGTTGACGAGATTTCTGTTGAAATGTTGATGCAGGGTTGCCAGATGGGCGAAAGTTCAAAACCTTTGTCTCGGTTGAAATTCTACTAAACAACGGCTACAGTAAAAGAGAGATTCGCAATTCCATTTCTCGTCACCAAAATCTCCTTCCTAAAGAAGAATTGTTACCTAGTAAATCAGTAGCATATTTGCCAATTATCTCGAATAAAGATTGCGTTACAAATAAGAGTCATATGTCAAAAAGTGCGTTGTTTAAAACAAAATCGATTTGTTAGAGGATTTTTTCAAAAAAACTCAACACTTGGCTGGTGGAATCCCAAACCATTATGTAGTTATTATATTACTTTTTTTGTAAGTACTGTTAACCTTAAGTAGTGATTGGCATAATCGAATGATATAAATCGATTATTACAACTCGAGTGATTTTAATAATAGAATGATCGCATCACTCGGAAGCTACGTGTCAGCGGCTGCCCTGTGTGTGAACATTTAAAACTAGGTAAAATTATAGTATTAAATTTTTCCTAAATATTCATTTCATTTAAAATTTATTTGTGAACAGTATAATGTTCTTAATCTACATTAACAGCCAAGTCATCAAATTACTTCGCATTGCAATAATTGCACCGTGCCCTTAAAATACAGTATTATACAGGGTGTAAACGGTTTGAGTGCAAAGATTTTGAGGATCAATACTTCAGGTCAAAACAAATCAAAAAGCTTTATAACATTTCCAGAAATAAACTATAGTTTTGCTAAAAAAAAAAGAAAGTTAGAAGTTATATAGCCTTTATTACAGTGAATAATAGACTATTCTGTTAAAATTTGCCGTATGTTTCTCCGAACAGATGTGGCAACATAGCATATAAGATGCCTTATTCAGTACTACAGCTGACCACTGCCACGAATGCTTTTTTTGCTGCACCGGTTCTTGTCAGAAAGTGAAAGTGATATTTACATGACATTCTACGTGGCGTTCGTGATTTGATTTTCGTTTTAAAAAATAAATTTGAGAAATAAATAATATCTGTTGTCAATTGTGAGTTCGAGTGTATTAGTTTGTGACAAATAGTGGCAATTATACAATTAGGTAAAGACCTGCCATGCTATTAATTTGTGGGGAAAACACTTGTAATAGCAACAATGTTGAATTTTGAATATTTACTATAAAGAATCCTTTGTTCTCCAGAGCTCTGTCATAATGACAGCCTGTAAGTACATGGGTATTTATTTGTCTAATATAAGTAATATTAATTAAATCAGTAACAATGACTCTTCGAATAATTTAACTGGTAAAAAACTACATATACAGATCTCTTGAGTTGAATATCATATTTACCCAACTTTGTATAATTGCATAACAGAAACCGCCAAATACAAATTCTAATTGAAATACCTTGTATTAAAAACGTAAAATTTTCAGCAAAATATTTCATACATTTTTATTTAATTCTAAGGTCAATATCATCAGTCAATACAAAAACACAGGTATTTATTTTTTTGTCGGCCTAGTCATGCCTTTATTATTCACGCTAAGAGTGAATCTGCTTCGAACGCGAGCGACGTTGCCGGATTGACAATAATTTACTAAATATGTTTTAGCGATTTTCTTAATTATTAAGGCCTACTGACCATAGTGGTATAAGAGTTTTTTGTTTAATTTGGTGTATACTACCTCCACCTAAAATATATGCACTCAAACTATTTACACCCTGTATATTCTTCCTGTCCAATTAACTAGAGATGGGCAAAACTGATAAATTTAAATAACAGTTGCTATTGTTATTGCTATTTGCAAATAACAACTGAAAATAACAGATAACAGTTATATTGTTTACGCTGAAAATTGCTGTCGCCATCTCTTGGTAAGAAACTAAAATATGCAAAATTCATCTCGGGTGGCTACTAATATGATAGAGATCTTCGCATTTAGTACGATATAGAATATATTTGTAAGACTTATTATTCCTGCAATTTTGTATGTTTAAGAATAATATTAAACTGCAAATTCAGAACCAAAAATTAAAATACACCAAACAATCTTCTGACGTTATATTTTTATGCTTGGTAGTGCTGTTATGGAAATATTATATATTTAATGCTGGCCTAATTCTCAATTATATTAATGAATATATCTAACTATCCAAATTGAAGGGATTATGGGAAGAGATTGTTTGGCACTGTTGCTAAGTCATTGTATTACAATAGGCTTTTCTCAAAAACTAGAAAACTCACGTCATACAAGGCGGTTATCTACTGATAAAGTACAAAGAAATATATCCCACTGACCCCAATCCCATACCTAAATTATAACATACTCTCACATTCTATGGAATCTGTTTTACAGAACAGGAATATATATACAGCCTTGATAACAAACAATAATTTACCTAGACATATAAAAAACAAAAAAGATAAGAGTGACAAATTCTAACTCGTGTGTCACCAGGTTGAACTGTGGGAGTTGCCCCAACTTCTATATTGGTCACACTGGAAGATCGTTCAATTCAAGATGGCGTGAACACTCTAATGCTTTTGAAAATGAGAGCTCAATAAATTACATTTTCTGAACACTCAGAAAACCATATACCTCAAAATATATCCCAAAATTTAGATTTACAAAACAAAAGTAAAAAATTATACCTTCATGAATCCCTGGAAACGAACAAAAACAAAATTCTCCGAATCCTTGAATGTTCAAACTGATACCAATTCATCTCCCTTACTTAATCTGAACCACAGATCATACATCTGAACAACCAGTTTTAAATAATATTGTATTATCCACATCAGTTGTCAACAATGTTTTATAAATGTATAATTTACCTGAGCTACACCACACCCACTTCCTCAGAAATCCCCAGAATTAAGACGATACCTTTAATTATTTTATTACCCTATGCGTACTTTCTTTCTAAGAAATATAAATTTGGCATTCCTTGTATTTCCAATTTCTAATGAAGCAAAACATATCAAATTAAAAATAAATAAAAAAGTGAAAATTTAACCAGGTGTTTGTTGTTTTTAAGTAATTTTAACAATGAAATTTCATCAAGTGGAGACTGAAACAATCAACAAAGAAATGATGATTTTAAAACATTTGTAATTACCTACTTACTTCTTACTTAGCACTATTTTTTAATTAAAATTGGTACATCATTTTCATACCGTGGTCAATATAAAGAATAGTCTTATTTGTGGCTTATGTTAATATTCGTTAATTAATGTAAAGAACTAATTCACTATATGTTAATATTCTAGAAACAATTTAAATATATTTTTTTCAAGAACATAAACCATTATAATAATAATAAAATATAAACCCTTAATATAATTTCTAATACATATAATATATTTTTATAATTACATTGTCAAGATTTCAGCAATGACAACGATGAACGAAAGTATATCTGAACGCTATTATTACGTTTGCAAGATCAGACAAACTCCTGTTAAATTTTTCAATAATGTTTTTCTGCTTGGCCGTTCAGCGCGTTCAGTACGAATCAGTTAACAGCTTTTGGTATTCAGCCTACGTTTTATTTTCAACTGCGAACAGAAACGTTGTGTATGAAAACTGCTGTGTGCGTTATCGGTCGAAACAGAACAACTGTTTTTTCAGTCGTTTAGTTTTCGGTCGATCTGTTATTGCTATTCGAAAAGGCAGTTGAGGTTAGAACTGTTTACGTTATTGTTTGATTAGCGCTAAGCTGTAATAAACTTATATCTGTTATCTGTTATTTTTAGTCGGCAATAACAGTTGCTATTGTTATCGAGTAAATAATAGTTGTTTAATAGCAGCTATGTTAATAACGCCACATCACTACAATTAACGACCTAAACAAGCGACTGTATAAGAGTGAAAACTGAGAACGAACGAAAGCGTCTCTACATGAACGCCGAATGGCAGAAAAGCACTTCTGGATTCGCAAGGAAATCATTCGGATTATAACTCGAATTCAGTATCGCTCATCCTTGATGAATTTTTTGAGTGAAATAATCGATTATTTTTCATTCGAATACTTTGATTCCATAATCGGAATTCTCGAGTGATTTTCATAATAAAAAATATTTTATTCGAATGATTCCATCACTAACCTTAAGGTATAACTTTTAGATTTTAGAAACAACAAATGTTGGTGTATTCATAATGCTTTTTTAACACAGATTGGATTTGAGATTGGTTTAAGTAAAACACAAATTTACAATAAATTTATTATATTTTATACACAAGTTTTTGGATATAAAGTACATCATTAGGCATTTAAAATTAACATTTTCATAATGTAGATAAAAAACTCGGTGTATGTATACTATTATCTTTTATAGCAATACACTGCTGCATCTAAAAAAAAAAAGAACAGTCGAAAATAACCTAGTTACAACAGATAGAACTCTTTCTTCTTAAATAACTAAATATATAATTTACAATCTTTTCAAAATCCTATTCGCCACTCACTTGAAAGAAATTATTGACATGAGCTTTGAATAAAATAATGTTATTTTTTTAATTTTTAATCCTTATACCTAATCATATGCAAAACAATTAAAATGCAATACAAACACAAGTCAAAGAAGTGGTAACAACTTTAATAAACTAATCACAATTAATTAATTATTAGTTTTTGTTGTGCTGAATATGAGTTTAATATGTAGTTAACAAATTTTTCAATTGCCTTGCATATTTATATACAATTATAAAATTAATTCTATTTTTGTAGTGAGATGTCATGAACTTAGATGCATGAAATACTTTTTTGTCATGAACATTAATACTGAAGTGGTCAAGGAACGTGATGCTTCATCTACAAATCGAAGGTCTTTGAAATAAAGAGAATTCTCAAATCTTTAAGATGCCAAGGAGTTTAAAGATGAATAACACAAACATATTGATATATTTAGATTTTTGTTAAACATTTAAAAAAAAACAATTATTTGAAGCAATTTATCTAGAGTTTTATGCATCATTTCCCAAAAAATAAAAAATATTGCTTCATTAACTTACACAATAAAAAAATTATCCATAAGCACTGCTTAATCTAAACTGGTCAGATAGAATAAACAAACAATGAAGAAACTAATGTGAAATATTGCAATACACCACTTTTTATTAACTTTATTTTAAAGTATATGAAACAAAATAATGTGTAATATTTTTTTGCTAGCAGTTTTACATTGAAAATATTAGTGATTTTGAACCAGTGGTCAATAACTGAAAGACAGATACTCAGAGAAAAAAATGTAAAAGGTGTGACGCTTTTTAGAATTAGAGATTTGATGATTTTGACAGCCACTATATTTACAGAAGTACCTACACATAATACCAGACCAATTTTAATATTAAAAAGTTTGCGACAAAGTGAAGATTTTTAGAAAACATTTTTACCTTCTCTCCTCCCAAGATCAGCGTACACTTATTTGAAATAAAAGTAGGAAAAACTGCCAAAGTCGTAAGAGATGATATCAAAACATCAACTTAATCAGCAGGCATAATACATTAGATTTAGCACTGAAGCACTTTATGATTACTATTTCACTACCACAAACATATGTTAAAGATAGATAATCTAAAACGGAAATTAGTTTCTTTAACACATATGTATTCTAAATATAATGTGGTAAATTAGCAGTTACAATGTAAAGGTCAGAACCAAAATTCACCAATGCAGCTTATTTCTTTCTCTCATTTGTAAGTATTTACTTTATGCATTCTTCCCTAACATCCCCAAAATGGGATAGAAAGGAAAAAAATCGAAATTGACTATCACAATACTGTAAAAGAATATGTACATGTTATACAACCGCAGGAAATAATGGAACTTCACGTTTTATCTAACAGAATGACGAGATCACTCGGTCAGAAATGAAGACAAAAACGTAGGTAGACCCCCTACTTTCTTCAACCTAATCAACCTAGATTTGGGTTGGAGAAACCTATTGCCAGAGGAGCAAAAAAGCGGTTTCCTCAGTATCAAATGATCGTCAAACAACAAATTGCCACTGTCAAAATTTTTGCCAAACAAGAGAATAAGATTCAAAGCGAAAATGTAAAAAAAATACCTCGAACTACAAAGCGACTGATAACAACTCTAGAGTTGCAGTTGAAACGTCTCCAAACACAGATATCTATCACACAACATACAAAAACACTATTTATATACAAGAATATTGGTTGTTAATTTGTAGACATCTCTTGCTCTCAGAACAACTCTGAGGAAGAATTTGTGCACAGACAGCCAGTAATCCGGGGGCAATTTTGCAAAATTGCCTTAATACACTTTATTCTCCATGTACAATTTTCAGATTCTTATGTGTTGCGGGAAAAATCTGGGGAGAGAAGACCCTAATGAACAGGAAAAATAAATACATAGTAGTTAAAAATGAAGGTAGGTTGTCTCTGTTTATAGCAAAGACTGATATGTGTGTGAAGTATATATGGAATCATTGGATATTCAAATTTTATATGACCGCAAGGCTTAGCATACAAAATTTGAGGGGAAAAACGTTTTAAGTTCTAAAAGTATTTTAATTGATTGTTGGTGTCAACCATATACTTAATAAAGTATATGGTGGTCAACTATCCAGCTCAAAAGTATGCAGCCCTCAATGATGCCTCACATTACCCTATGCGGTCTTGACCAAAAAAGTGTGAGAACATGATGCGTTTACATCTGACATTTATTTCAGAGAGTCATATGTACTAATGTAAACGAATTTATGTCAGAGATATTAATATAACCGTTCAGAAATAAGTGTCGACACGTCTCTAACGGCAGATGTAAACACCACTGATAGACGAGTTTCGAGTTGCATGATAGAATTCGCAGTGGTTGACCACCCGTCTACTTGTGAATAAATATCCGGATACAAGTGTCGTGAGATGGGTAATACAGTTGTAAAACGCTGAAATTTTGGGACGTTAAGAGCAACATTTATAAAGGAGAAAAAAACAAAATGCCCTAATAGAGATTTCATCAAAATTTTATGGTAATGTGAAGGAAAGAAAAATATTTACATTTTGCATTAGGACTGCAAAATGTATATTTTTGTTCATGTATTTCCAGAATATATAAATTTGTATAAATATAACATTTATTCTATGAAAAGCATGACTAATTGGTTAAAATTAAATCTTGAAACCAAATATTCCAAAATTTCGGGGTTGGTGGAACCCCCAGACACCCCCCCCCCGCTGGCTACGGGCTTGAATACGTAATTTACGGAATCAGTTTAATAGTGATAACAAAAACAAAAAAGGAAAAAACGGGACGGCGCACAAATGAACTCTACGTTTCCTTATGAGTTTAGCAAAAAGCGTTTGTCAGCAGAGGGAAACATTACAACGAACCATCAACAATTAATTCAAATAATAATTAGCTGTAAACACCTTCATTTTCCCTTAAATTATCAATTTACGAACCCGAGTATTGGGATTTTTATTGTATTTTTTTGAAAATTCTTAAATAATCATTGTGGCGTAATTTCATTGTCTGTCGATATTTATTTCTAATGAACTGAGAGAAATGTATGATGTATGTGTAGTAGTAGGTGTAAACGACATACAATCATACAATTTTTTCTAAATTTTAGATAGTGGCTACTCGAGACAAATTTCGTACACAATATCAAGCAATTGAATATAAGATATAAACAGGCCATGCGAATTTAACGCTGACACAAGACATTTATGTTCGGCGAGAAATTTTAGGTGTAAACTTACGATTAGAGGCTTAATATCCAACCCTTGACAACACAATTCAAGTTTAAATTTGTAAATGGTACTGGAATAAAAATTATGAAGAAAATCACATAGATTTACAGATGAAGCACACGCATTATTCCTCAACTACTATATATTTTTTCAAAAAATCCGTGTTTTACACGTAATTAAACTTAAAAACCTAACCTAACATTTTATTGAAAGTTCTGGGGAGATTTACATAAACGCCGCTAGTCACAATTCTAACATTATCATTTTGTTTTACCTTTCAACGGGTTTTCTGATAGTCATTTCCGAGTTGACAAGTCTATTTAGTCGTATAAAGTCCTCTGGTAGTGTGTAATTAAACGAAATGCTCTGTCGAAATTTGTTGTACATCAGACTTAAGAATACGCACGCGTGAAACGTGCAAATATCAAATGTTTTTCGTTTTTAGGCATGCAAATTCTGGTACATTAAGGTATTATAAGTGTATACAAATAATAATTATAATATTAATCATTATAATATAATAAATACTTATGTCGTCTTTGTTTAGCTAGGAGCTGGAGTGCTTAAAGCAAATTAAAATTAGGTATTGTATTCAAAACGTCTTTGATTGGCGCTCGTTTAAATTAAAAATCTTGACGATCAGAACGATGCGAAAGTGTGATGACCTCCTAGCCTGACAATTCGAAATTTATATATACTTTTTTTATATAAAAATTTTAAATACCCTAGTAAAGTACGAACACTTTCTGAAGAATATGTTACCACCATTGCATCTGCTCGACGTGAACGTGCATCCTTTGTTTGATCCACAGTACTGCTAAATAGACGAACGATGTGATGGTTATGAAATAAAGGAAAGCCGATATCATGCAACCGGAACCGTGTTCGTTGAAATCTTTGGAGTACCTGAAAATAAAAGAAACAATTCTCTTAATTTTTTTGTCAAAAAAGAAGCACGGGTCAACTGGTCTCATGACCTATATAGCTTCATGATTGATTATACAAGAGACTTCGATTTACTAAATCACGAAATTTTAAAATCGATCTTAAAATATTCTAACTTTCACACAAACTCGTCTAATTTTATTAGTTCATTTTTAACAGGTACATCGTGTTATTTTAGATGGCAGGCCGTCTGATCTTCAACAACTAACTTGTGGAGTTCCCCAAGGTAGCATACTTGGCCCACTTTTATTTAACGTGTACACCTCCAATATTATAAACTCACTGAATCACTGCAAATATCATCTATACGCTGATGACATCAAATATATTATTCTTTTAAGCCTGGTTACGCTCAGCTAGCCAATCATCTGCTTAATGCAGATCTAAACGATCTTTATATTGAGTCCAATAGACATAAACTTGAAATCAATCCGACAAAGTCCGTTGCAATGCTTTTTTGCAGTGAAATTGTTAAGGAGCAGATTCAAGATATCATTAAGCCTGAGATTGGCAGTTCTCCCATTCCCATGAAACACTGCAGAAAATTTAGGACTGTCATCGATGATAATCTAAAATTCACTGAGCATATAAATTATTGTCTGCATAAAAGTTATTCAATATTAAAAGCAATTTATCCTCCTAGGCACTATCTCTGTGGAGACACCAAAGCTCTTCTATGTGAATCGTTAATTCTCTCCCATTTCAACTTTTGTGATACCGTCTATGGCATTTTTTAGATGAGATGAATAACAGAAAAGTACAGAAAGTACTTTTGCTTTTTCTACAAAATTCTGAAATTCAAATGTCCTCCTCACCTGTATAACAAAATTACTTTTTGCACAGATGTACACAGATGAAATCTGCGTCCAAAAAAAATTATTAACTGTACCTAAACATTAAAACCAATATTTTCAAAAAAGGATCCTCCTATCACTTATAAAAATTTAATCAACAATTTTAGCCTATCTGATACTCGGGACTCTGTTCTGTCACTGAAAAAAAAATTAAAATAAAATGACTTCATCACTTCCCCACCCATATTCCCACCCCACCCACCATCCCTTCCTATCCCCACGATCATACTGATTTTTTCCGTGCTTCATTTCTTTACTTTTGTTACGTTTTTTTATATTCTCCATAAATAATGTATTTACCGCCTCGATGTTTATTTCTACTTTAATTTGGCGCTTCAACAGCACTTAACCTCGGTTAAGAAGCTGCATTATAAGCGCATTTACTTTTTTTATATTGCATTTTATTTATTTTCTATTGTGTTATAACTTAGAGGATAATAAACGTGTTATTATTATTATTATATAAATCTTCGAGATTTTACAATCCACTGAACGAAAGAGAATATATTGTTTCTAGTTGAGAACCTTCATCAGGTAAGGTTCCTACAACTGATTGAAATCTCGAATGTATTTAGTACATCGACCTAAATTTAATATTTTTTCGCGAAATCAAACTCCTAGATGTCGATATTAGCTCCGAAAAAAAGACAACAATAAAACAAAAATGATATTTGAATTAAGACAACAAAACAAAAAAATGACCACAGAACCACACACATAATGGATTTTACAGAATAAGATACCCACGATCCGTTTTGACATCCTATGATTCGGAATCTACATCATCACGAATTTTAATGCGTTATCACGTGATTTTGCTATTTAAAATGTTTTTTTTTTTCGATTTATTACAAAACTAGATGACCCTCCTTAGCTTCGCACGCAAAAAAATGTATTTAAATTTAATGCAAATATTAAAAAAAGATCTAGAACCTAGTAGGTATGCATTCAAAGTCACAAGAAAATTTCATCAAGCTCAGCCAAGCGTTAACTGCATAAAACTGGCAGTGCTAAATAGGCAAAAATTAAAAAAAAACACATCTCAGAAAGAAAAAAAGAAAAAATTGATTTTGTTGCATGAACTGATCTCGAGAAATGGGCAACATGCTAGCGTTATGTAAAGATGATAAAAAAAACAATAGACCACAATTTGTTGCTAAATTGTTGCTGTAAGACCCCTATAAAAGAAATAAAAATAAAAAATAAAACGATTTTTTGCTTGAACCGATCTCGAGAAATTGACAACAATTAATAAATAATTTAATTAATAACAAAAAAATATATAACAAAATTTCTTGCTAATTTGTTGCAGAAAGACCCCACCAAAACAAAAATTAAAGAAATCGATTTTATTGCTCTAACAGAGGTCAAGAAATCGACAACACTGCTAGCTACCTCTGCGAAAAGGCAGCAGGAAAAATAGCTAAATACGAATATGAACCAAAACATAAAATATACCAAAATGTGTTGCTAAATATATACATATATATTTTTAAAAATATTAAAATTATAATGATCTTGCCAGCTTAACTCTCGATTATTCCAGAATAATGAAAGAAATAATTGTGTTGCTCTTTGTAGCGATGATTTTTGATACCTGGACAGTCAGCAACAATATACAGAGTGCGTCAATTGTTAGCAACTAATTAACAACAAATCAGAGATATATTTTTTAAATTTTTGCCGATTTGGCATTGCCAGTTTTGTGGAGCTTCAAGCATTTGGGAGTTAAAACAAAAATCCACTAACCGGATTTGCCGAGTCAAATTGTAAATATAACTCATTCAAATGCACACAAATAGTTTCATCCAAATGCACCCAACCGTTCAAAAATAAATTTCTTATAACCCGATCACAGTGCCACCTACCAGGTTAAATTGTAAATCTAATCCATTCAAACAAACACAAAAGGTTTTATCACAATCGGTCCAGCCATTTAGAAATTGACAAAAATTTCCAACAATGTGAACACTGCACCACCTGCCGGTGGTTCTCCAAGTGAGAAACTAAGCCTTCCAGGAACCCACCCAAATACACACAAAAATTTCAATGAAATAATTTTTAGAGATAAAAAAGTGGTCACTCTGGGAATCGAACCCGAGACCTTCCCATTATTGGCAAGACGCTCTAACTAACTGGACTAATGTGCTTTCTGATGTAGCAGTCGCCAAGCGAGTATCTCAGCTTGGTTTACTCTTTGATGATGACAACTTAGAGTTGTTGAAACGGCGTTGAGTGTTTAAAATAAAGGTGCAAAACTGTGTTTTTACATATAAAAATTCCTCTTGAAACCGTCTTTGTATGAAACCGTACCATGTAAAGATAATTCTTTAGAAACTCTACATAAAATAATCATAAAAATAATTATCTTAGGATTTCACCAGCCCGGACCATATTGGTAATACAATCAAATACTAATTAGTTGCCAACTATTGTTTTCTTACCTTCCAATTTTGCTGCCTTCTGCTGTCTCATCGTAACTCTGCACTACAAGTCCGTCGTAGTTGCCGTGATAAACGTTATTTTGATTGCCATTATCAGTCGTTTGTTGATTTTGTTGCTTTTCGTTTTCGTAGTAAAAAGTCAATTTTAAGGGTTGTCCTGTAGGTTTGAGATTAAGTTCCTGGGTAATGGGTGCCGGCACTATGGCGTCGTCGTCATCGATTTCATTGTCGTATTCGGTGGTATCGTCTTCTTCGAGGATGATGCTGTCATTGCTGTTGTTGAAAGTAGAATTGAGAATTATCGCTGTCTTGGTGTTTTGGGAAGAGAGCGCGTTAGAACTGTGATTAGCGGCGTCTGTCAGTCAGTAGCATTTCTTGGTGCATGCGCATTTACGCACAATATCGATGTCTTTGGTGTAACGGGTACCATCGTTGCATATTAGTCTCACCTAAAAATAGTGGTAATAAATTTAACATACTGCTTTTAAGTAATATTTGTTTTCGATAGGTTTGTTCCAACCTGATAAATTACCGTACCCAACCCGTTATGGTAAATGGTAACTGGTACCCGCACCATTGCGTAAAGGGTTGTATATCGGGTATTTGTCAGGTTGCAAGCAAGCGCTACTTTACATTTTAAGCCAGTGAAATCGGAGAAGTACCTAATGACGCATTTTAAACATATACCGCCAAATCTATGGCCACCACTTGAATGTTAATGATAAATTGTGTTATCTATACTCTATACAAATATATAATGGTAAAATTTGTTTGTTTGGTTATATGTTTGTAGGTGGTAATCTCTAGAAGTAATGAACGGATGTAAAAATTATTTTACTAATAGAAAGCTAGGCTAACCGCGATTTACAAGTAAGATAGTCTATAATTAATTTTTCGACCAATCAATAGAGCAAAAATTAACTGATAATGTGTAAAAAATACTATCATGATACCAACTGTGCCATCACATTAACAAAGATTCCTAGCGATATTTGGCTATGTTTTCCACTCACAACTATGGTTTTTTACTTTGTTATAAACAATTGAAGCAAGAAAATTACGTTTTTTTTCTTAGCATGTTTATAAAATCAATAATAATAAACTAATCTCAATGGTGTCAACAGGTCAATTGTAAAGCATGAAAATACCAATGAAATGAGCTCAGGCGCGATCCGATTGGATCATTAGTAACAGGGAAAAACAAAAAATACTGAAAAATGTAGCAGTTTAAAAAAAAATCGTATCTTCGTCACTTTAAAAGCTGTAGAACTGGGCTTGTAGGAACTAATAATAATTTACATCTATTTTATGTATGTCAAAATCAGACACTACAGGTTTATTAGTTTTTGAACAATTGTGATATAAAGTTTTCTGTACACTATTTTTGCACTGTGTCCCTATGCGTCATAGATAATCAAATTTCGATTTTGAAAAAAGTTGTTGAAAGTAGAAGTATCATTCTACAAAGCCTTTATTCTCATTTTTCACTAAATGTCTGTGAAATATCTGAAAAATGTTAGCAAACATGACAAAAAATGGACGAGCTTATGAATGTATCCAAGGAGTGGGGGAAACACGGTTGTTGAGGGGAAGCGTATAGTAATATATAGTAGACGCACATACATAGATCATTTTAATATTTCAATCCTAACAAGTAAGAATTTTTCTAATGATCGCTCTCTTTCGATGTTCCGCAAACCCAAAATCCACAAATTAAAGCAAAAACGAGAAACCATTTACATATAAATATATTAAGAAACAAACAGTTCTCATTTGATATAGTAAAATCGAACAAATCACTCTGTATAGAAGTTTTTTTAGCGATTAGATTCTTTCACCATCTGTCAGAATGACAGTTACTATCGATAATAATTATTGTTAGCAGTTCCCCTCTACAACCGTGTTCCCCCCACTACTCGAACTCGAACACATTCATATGCTCATCGAATTTTGGTCATTTTTGCTAACATTTTTCGTATATTTCAGACATTTAATGAAAAATGAAAATAGAGGCGTTGTAGAATGATACTTCTACTTTCAACATCTCTATTCTGAATTGATATTTGACGGTCCATGTCGCATGGAGACACACTGCAAGAATACTAATACACCGATAGCGCCTGGTTTAGTCACGCATAAAGTAGATATCAATTATTATCAGTTCCCACAAGCCCAGTTCTACAACTTCGATAGTGACGGAGTTATGATAATATAAAGAAAACCGCTAAATTTTCCAGTATTTTTTGTTTTTCCCTGTTACTAAAGATCTTATCAGATCGATCCTAGGCTCATTTCATTGGCATTTCCATGCTTTACAGTTCACCTGTTGACACCATTGAGATTAGTTAATTATTATATATAAAGTAAAAAACCATAGTTGCGAGTGGAAAAGGTAGTAGCAAAATATCACTAATTCTCATTCTTAATGTGATGGAAGTATCCTGGTAGTATTTTTTGCACGAAAAATCTCTATTGATTGGTCTATTTGGTAAGTGTTTTATTACACGATGGGGGAGCACTGAGGGTATGTAACTATTGCATTTACTTAAATTTATAATCCTGGAAACAAAAAGTTACACAGGCGTGAAAATTGGTGACAGGTGTAGGTGTATTTGTGGAACTTTAGAAGTGAAAAATAAATAGACTGACAATGTTTAAAGCGGTGAGTCTGAACCAGTTGAAAGTGACCAATTTAAACAAAGAACTTGAGGAAAGGGATTTAGAAATTAGTGGGAAGAAAAGTGAATTAATACAACGGCTGCGAGATGCTCTAATAAATGAATGTAACGATCCCGATATTTATTTGTTTGAAGTTTCTGGTAATGGAGACGTGAATATGCTATTAAAAAAAATGGAAGAAAATTTAAAAGAAACATTAGAAGATAACTGACTTGAAAATGCTAAAACACTAGAGGACAAATTGGTAGAAAATTCTAAAACCATAGAAGATAAATTACTAGAAAATTCTAGAAACCTTCCAAGAAAATTTTAAATCCCTAGAAGATAAATTAGCAGAAAATTCGAAATCCTTACAAGAAAATTTGAAAAGCATGCTAGAGAAAAAGTTCAGAGCTGCTCGAAGAGAGAATAGTTGAAAATGAAGCTCAGATGGAAGAGCTAAAGCAAAAACAGGACACAGAAGTAGTGGATTCGAAAAGTAGCCTCGAGGGGACAAGACACAAAATGAAACCTCCCCAATTTAATGGATGGTCGGCAGAGGAGAAGGCAATAGCACTAACCCTCGCCTTAAGAGGGGATGCTACACATATTTTGCAAACCTTGAATGTTTCTGAGCAAGAAGACTACGAACAACTGATCAAACACTTAGAACTGAGGTATGGAACACGTTTATCATTCCTAACTGAAAAATCGCCACCAGAAATCAAATGAATTCCTACAAGAGTGTGAAGCTGATATTGCCAGTCTGGTTCGCCTTGCCTATCCAGCCAGACCCGTCACAATACATACAATAATTTTCTCCTAATATATCCAACCAAAAATTATCACTGTGCAAGAGTTTATTAATTTTATTGTTTTGTTCTTTATTTTCCTGGAAAATATTTTATACTGGCAGCAATTTGCAGAATACTTGATTCATTTTGTATATGTATATATGTATAGTTATTATAACGCCTGCTTAAGTTTATGTTTGACTAAATAATTTGAAAACATTATTTTAATTTTGGATAATTTAGAAATTAAAATTTATATCACATTATCCAAAAAATGTGACTCCTAAATTCGATTTTTAAATATAACATTTCCAGTGTTTGTAAAAACTGTAATTGGCAAAAATAGACATTTATAGATGCAAGTTTTTTGCATATTATATAATAAAAATTAATTTAACATGTATTACATTTATTTTGATCGATAGTTAAAAACATGTTTTAATTTATAATACAAATGTCTGTTTTACTGAATTCCTAGAATTAAACACATTTCAACATTTGTATACCTTATTGCATACATTTTATTTTCTGCATGTTTTATATATTGTATGTACCCTAGTGATTTCTCAATATATAGTATAATTCAACTTTATTTAACAATTAGACAGTTTGGTCGTTGACGAATTAAAAACAAACGCGTTCAATTTAGTAATAAATGAGCAACATGAATTTTTACCTTTCTTCGTTTACTTTTTCTTGCATGGCAACAACTGGATCCACAGCTTCCCACACATTTTGCCATTTTTAAAGGCTTCCGTGACCGGCATCCATTTTCTGAGTAATGCTCACGAACTTGCTCTTTTCTGCAAGTGGGAGCTGCAGAAAATAATATTTGTTAACTACCAAAGTAATAGAAAAAAATATATCTGATTTGAAAATTACCAAAGCAAATATGCAAAGCATAGTTGGAGAATTCTAATCTGTAAATGTGTTAAATCTAACTCCTTTCAGTCTATGTAGCAATTTGATTTCCTTAATATATAGCTTTATCCAAATGTTATTTTATTAATTTCGCCCTTTTACCTTAACCGGCAACGCCACTAAAGCTGAATTAGTACAGTGAGCACCAACAGCTATACTTACATTCTTCCTCACCTTGCTCGCAATATTTCCCTCTAAAACCCGGCCTGCATTTGCACACATATTCACCATTCTTCGTTGGTACACATTTGCTGTCGTGCCTGCATCGGTTACCGAGACAAGGATCGGGAGGACTAGCAGGTTCTCCTAAACGAAATTGTTAATTAAGGTAAATATACAAAAAAACTAAGAAACAAAGAATACCTATCATCCCATCCATTTCGTCCTCCTGTTCGTCTTCCTCCCTATCGGCTTCTACAATTCCACATCCTGGTTGGACTTTTTGTTGTGTTTGAGCGTTCCCGAAATCAACTGGCTTGTGGTTTATCCAAACTTCTTTCATACAACCTGAAAATTAAGAATATACATTTCGAGGTGATAGAAATGGTAAAAACTGATTTTGAAGTTACCATGAAAACTGGTCAGATTCCGTAAATGCCATTGAGAAAACGCCTCCTTGCCAGTTTCTGAAGGTATTCCACCTAAATACATTGGCGTTGTCAGTTTTAGATAGTCTTTGGAACCCTCATTTATTATACTTCTTGCCAAGCCTCTATCGACGCGAAGGGTGAAGTTCTTTTTGATAGCGATTAATTCTGCTACATGATATTGGCCGTCAGATACCATTTCAAAACTAGAAAAACATGAAAATTCGTCAATCAAAACAGTCATAACTTGTGAAAATGTGAAAGGTGCAATCCTTATTAATAATTAATATAAACGACAACGAATAGTTGGAAATCAATGACAATTTTTTTTCAATATCATATTACCAAACAAGAGCACAGCCACTTGGTAGAATTTCTTATTTTATAATATGCTGCGCCAAGGTTTTCATTCTAGTGACGTCGGATTTTTATAACAGCTCTCACGAGGAAAAACTACAATCCCGCAATACCCGAAAATACTTTCAGAAATATAAAGTGCCTTTCATGAGAAATATTTCATGAGCTATTTTGGTCTTAAAAACAATACAAAAACACTATTCTTACCTGTACATTGTTGAAACGGGATGGTTGCCGACATCATAGCTAACTCTTATCCTGCCATTGAAAAGTTCCACAGCCAGATGCTCCTGATGCCCGTCGTATATGAGAATACCATTTTCTTGAGTTGTAGCAAAAACTATAGTAACATTCGCTTCAGGTTTCGTCCTTAGCGGTTCCAATTCCACATAAGAAGTATTGTGAACAAAGCTGAGACTTGTAAGATATTCACAGCGCTTGCCTAAAAAATACAAATTTGTTTTTTAGTGAAATGCTTGTATGTATTATTGTCAGAAACTGTAAATCGTTTCATAGATGCTCTGAAAGTATTTTATAATTCTTTCGTACGCTCCAGGCTAGAATATGCCTCGATCGTCTGGAAACCATTTTACAATTATCAGAAGTTAGCATTAGAAAGTGTACTGCGAAAGTTTCCTAAGTATTTATGTTTTAAAATTGATGTATTTATCCCAATAGAGGAGTTAATGAGCAACTTATGTGTAATAGATTTAATGTGGAAATTTTGGAGCTCAGGCGAATAATATGTTCGCTCACTTTTCTATACAAGCTTCTGCATAATAAAATAGACGCAGTGAACTTGTTATCACAGCTTAATTTCAATGTACCTTCTGTTTTTCTCAGAGATCCAGTGGTTTTTAGGCAAAGTCGTTACAAAACTAACTTAGGCATAAACTCTCCTGTTTTTTGTATGACAGAAAACTTCAACCTCATTTGTAGGGAATGTGATATTCATGTATACTCCTTGTCTGTTATTTTGAGTAGGGCCAACGGTTTATTTAGTTTATAATTTTTAACTTTATTTTTGATATCGCAGTTATCGAGTATTTGTTAATTTTTGTTCATTTTTTTTTGTTATTTTTTAGTACATTTTGCTATCTGTTTTTTTTAGGATTCTTTAATATTGTCCTGTTAATAGTTTTTTACTGTTGGCAATAAAGCTTTATTTATTTATTTATGCAATACTAATTTATTGGGTAATGTTGGTTGCCAGGCACACGGGGCTATAACACAACCCACACAGCATGAAATATAAGAAGAAATATTTCAATGAAATATTTCTGCAATATTCCTATGTCCACGACAAAACATCTACTGAAATATTTCACGAAATCTTAGAGAAACATTTCTTGAAATATTGCACCAATATTTCATGAAATATTTCAGAAGAATTTTAGTCGTGTATATAGTAATATTTTGGGAAAATTTAAAAAAAAATACTTTAGACATCAAATATTTTAGCACTATTTTAAAATATTTGACTGTAATATTTCTGAAATATTCGTATGCTCACGACAAACAAATCTTTTGAAATATATCATGAAATATTACAATATATTTCATGAAATATTTTAAAAAGTTGTTGTATCGAAAATACGAAGATTTCTGAAATATTTTATGATACTTCAAAACAAACATGAAATATTATATAAATATTTTTAAATGGTTCACTAAAACATATTTAAACCATTTTTATATCTACAACAAAAGATCGCTTGAAATATATCATGAAATATGACACAAAGATTTCATAAAATATTACAGAAATATTTCATGAATTATTTCAAATGAGGTTTTGTCGGGGACATAGCAATATTGCTGAAATATTTCAATAAAGATTTTAAAATGTTTCAAATCAAACCAGAAATATTGCATAAATATTTTAGAAATATTTCATGCTGTCTGGGAAAGTACTGCTTGAACGCTCCCAAAACTTGCACCTATTTCTGTATTAACTGAGTCAATTCAGACAATAAAACAAATCTGCAAAGATTATAAAAAAGTGGTAAATATAGTTTACTCGAAATCTGGTGTGGTAAACTTCAAAAATACTGAACAGTGCGGAGAGAAATGTTACTTTCACACTAGCTCAATATTTGGCTTACAAGAGTTAATAGAGAAAAATTGAATGCATTTTGGGACAAAATTCAACAACAACAAGAAATCTAAGTAATTTATTTAAATAATAAACACTTAAGAATGACTGGAATTTTCATTTTTTGATTACTATAAGAAAAAAATATCAAATGTAAAAGTTATAGATAAATGGAAAATTTTCAAAGCGAGCGTTTGAAAGTGCTGATACGAGTATTTTCCACCGAAAAACAACGGAAAGAAAACTACCAAAAATTGACTTAAACTCAAAGATTGATAATTTTATTGTATTGAAAATGATTTTTTTTTATGTTGCGATGAGCTACTCTCAAGATGAGTATTGTGAAATAAATAGTTATTGCAGAATTTCAGTTTAACAATTTAAAGAGATATCTTGCAAAGGGCACCATATTAAACCACGCTCATTCCACTGGATCTTTTGCAAGTAATGTTTTCGTTAACATTCCGTAAAAGTGGTTTAAAACGCTACGTACAGGTAGGGAGGAAAGCAATGTCAATCGGCAGCCAAGCTATCAGAGAAAAAAATTTCTTCCGCACGTAAGGTTGCTCACTGTAAGGGGTCACGAAATATTGTATATCATTAGACTGTTTATCAACGAATTGGGATAAAGTAAAATTTAAAAGATATTATTCTCTGACACCTTCTTCACAAAACGTGGACAAAATATGTCGCTCGAACACTGTTAATATTATGGCAGCTAATTGTTTGGCTGATTCTGTAGGTTATAGTTGAGCATTCCAAAAAATTGACTTACATTTTTTAGCCATTTTAATAACAGAAAACGGATATATTTAAAAAATAAATATATATTTAAGTTGGTAAAAATTCTTGATAAATCATAATAATATCCACTTCTCCAGCTATACATTTGGATATGTCATTAATGACACTTGAGGTTCAAAAATTAGCCATAATATATTTAAATGTGTAAAATATAATAATATATTGAATGGAAAATCAAACTAAACAGTAAAAATCTGTTTCAGGTTATTAACACCTATGCATGTTCAGTGCTCAGTTATTCTTTCGGTATAGTTAATTGGTGCAAGACTGACATTGAAAAATTACAACGAAAAGTTCGAGTTTTACTAACAACAGCTCAAGATCACCATTCAAAGAGCTCTGTTGAAAGTACAACTTTGCCACGGTATGAAGGAGGAAGAGGATTGGCAGATCTAAGCAAACTATTAGAACAACAAATTTCTATTATGCATAGTCATTTCCAGAAACTCGCAGAATTTTCTGATATACACAGAGTCATGTGCCAGGTTGATGACTCAACACACTGCGACTGACACAACAACAAGTCCAAATACACCACCAGACCACTGATCAGAAAGTGCTGAAATGGAAAGAGAAGCCCCTTCATGGAAGACATATAAATGACTAAGTGCTTCTTGGGAAATAACACCACAGTTTAAAGAAAATAGCTGTATATTCCAAACGTTTCGGGGTCTAGATCAGACCCCGTTGTCAATGGTTAAGAGACTACGGATTAAAAATGCATAATTCTAAGATGTAAATTAAAATATTTGACAATGTGTATTATTTGATTTTTGACCCCAAAACGTTTGGAATATACAGCAATTTTCTTTAAACTGTGGTGTTATTTCCCAAGAAGCACGTAGACATTGAAAAATATGCCACAAGTATCATTCAGAAAACACATATAAATGACGTCAACCAAGATTATGTCGACAGTGCAGCGTCGAACTACTAGTTGATCTCTGGTCATATGTTTCCTGAAACGGAAGGCTTTATATTGGCAATCCAAGATCAAGTAATCCCAACTAAAAACCATCTAAAGTACATCGTTAAAGACCCTTCTATTAACAACGACAGATGCAGGTACGGTTGCCAAACATCTGAGTCTATCCAGCATATCTCAGGAGGTTGTCAAGCGTTCGCTGCAACTGAATACAAAGAACGACACGATGCTGTGGCTAAAATACTGCGCCAGGAACTAGCACTGAAACTTGAACTATCACAGCCGGCAAGATTACCATACTATAAATACAAACCATAATCTGTTTTAGAAAATAACAACTACAAGCTGTACTGGGACCGCACGATACTGACTGATGGGACTGTTGCCCACAATAGATCAGATATAATTTTGGTAGATAAAGTCGCTCGGAAAACAACTTTAATTTACATAGCAATTCCTAATAACAATAATATAAATATCAAGCAGGCTGAGAAAATAACCAAATATAGGGATTTGGAATTTCAAACACGTACTGTACCAATTGTTATGTCAACGACAGGACTAGTTCCAAAACACGTATTAAACAATTTAAAATACTTCGGTCTGGACGAACATCTTTACCAACAAATACAATAAGCCGTCCTGTTAGGAACAACCCGGACGGTCAGGAAGTTTATGGGAAACTGCTGTCACAACTCTAACCACGGGCCTGAAAACCTGGCAAGGGCTCCCCCAGTTCTAAACCCTTTTGATATCTAGGATATCTGGGGTTTAGTGAATTTTCTCCTAAAGGCACGCTATGCGTGCCATTGAGGCAGTGTGCTGCCATACACTGTATGGTCAAGTCGAGGATGATTGAATAAGAATGCCATAAACTCACTCATGCTCAGTAGTGAGCAACCAGTCGCGCAAAAATTCACTTCCTCAATATTAGTTTGACCACTCCAACAACCTTTTCTTCTGTCACCGTTTGGCACGAACTTCCACGAAAAATGCACTATTCGCAAGCATTTTTAACCATTTTTATAGCATTTTAACAAAAATACAATTGAAGTACATGATATGACCTGCATGTATTTGGTGCATCCCTATCAGACGGATGTAGTTAATACTGCATACTTCGCTAAAATTGCTATATTACAATTCTCCAAAAACTACACTTATCTATTCCATCATAACTTGTCATAACACTAGAAAATAACAAAAAATATATATATTTTTGTGGATTTTTATTGTTTAAATAGTTTACTTCTTCGAATTTGGTATCAACTGTTATTAATAAGCGGTTTGCTGTCGAACTTAATTAATGTCATTAAAAATCTCCATTGACTGTGTATCTGGTTTTTGACACATCTAATGGGCCTCATATACTAATATGATGAATATACTAATTAGATCAATGTGAAAATGCATACTGTCCACAAAAATCCTAGTAAATGATGGGATACTACCCATAAGGGGAAAGACCCGATGCGATCTGATATCTGTGTCAAAAATCAACGCAACATATAATACAGAATCTCGTATTGTCAGTTGCCATTAGATTGAACATTTTTGTGTTAATTTCGCAACTCTATTTCAGTAAGGTGGGAAAAATGTGACATCAACTTACCTGAATAACCAGGAGCGCACTTGCACAAGTAGTCATTGGAGCCGGAGGGCTGAAAGCACACCCCGTGAACGCAGTCGTGATGTTGACAGGGTGAGGTTTGGGGGTACATCATAGCTACCAAGGCCGTTATTTCACAAAATTTACCGCTGTAGTCGCCAGCGCATTTACACACGTAATCGTTGACGCCGTCTACACAGGTTGCTCCATTCTAAAGAAGTAAAATATACAGGATGATTTCTGGAAAAACTGTGGAACCTTAGGTGTGTTTTGTACCCTAACACCAAACTCTTTTTTTTCTATTTTTTTTTTCACTCTGCGCACGTTTCAACATCGAGGATGTCATCATTTGGAATGAACCAAAACATACTTACAATATAAATATAGTTTCTTTGACCTGATAGTCATCTTGTACTGGAAAAACTGTGGAACCTTTGGTGTGTCACAGATATATAAACACAAAGTTTCTTGTATATTTTGTTTTTCTTTTTTTTCCTCTTTTTTTTCACTCTACGCACGTTTCAACATCCAAGATGTCATCATCTGGAGTAAACCCAAACTCCAGATGATGACATCTTAGATGTTGAAACGTGCGTAGAGTGAAAAAAAAAAAAAAGTTTGGTGTGAGAGTACAAATCTTTGTGTTTATATATAGGATGATTTGTGTATATTAACTCCAAAGAAAAAAAAACTATTTACCTGGCACATGTGGTTCTCGCAGTCGTCGATGTTGATGGTGCAGTTCTCGCCCTTAAAACCAGGTAAACACTCGCAAGTGTAATAAGTATCGTGATCAACGCAAGGAGCGTTATTTTTACAAGGGTTATATTGTTCAGTACAAAAGGGAATTTTCCGCTCACAATAGTCGCCCATGAAGCCGGCGAGGCATTTGCACTGGTACGAATCAATCAAATCGATACACGTCGCGTTGTTTTGACATTTGTTGTTCAGGCAGTCGTCGATGTTGTGTTCGCAGCGAAGGCCGGTGAAACCGGGCTGACAAACGCAACTAAAAAAAAAATACAAAATTAAATTAGCTCTAATGAGATATTTTTATAAAAAGGGGAGTAGTTATATGATTTTTTGGTTCATTTTTAATGAGTCTTTGACTTATTTACTAATTACATTAAAGGTCAGAAACTTTACAATACAAAACATATTGCAACAAACAAAATATTATTCTCGCTTTTCATTAGGATTTTGTCCCCCGACTTGTTCTGCAAGAGTTAATTATTTGGAATGAAAACAAGTGTAATACGAGCAGTTTGGATGTTCTGAGAGAAATACATATTAACAATATGATTAACCAGTCTACCTGTATACTAACAGATGTATATTGTGTTTGTGTGTTGTGGAGACGTTTCAGCTTCAATCGGTGTATGTATTATTTATTTAAATAAAATTGTGGCCACTTACTCCAGTTGTATTTTCTAATGTGCGGAATAAATTTGAGGTACGATAATATCACTGCTTTGCAGTAGATGGAGACCATTTCGAACATCTGTTATAATAAAAGACTTAAAAAACATTTTCAGTTTCATTTTTCTTAAGTGATGTGTTACACTGTGCCGTGCCGCAATTTTCTCAACACCTTCACATGTGTCAAGGGTGCTGACACGATTTCAATAACACTTTATGACACATTTTGTGTCGAGCCTCAGAACCATTAACGAAATATAAAACTACACCGGCTCGCTCTTGCTCGACACCGTTTAAATTAGTAATATTTTTTAATTAGTATTAAATAATGACCCTATTCATAAATTTAATAATTAAACATTGTAAAAAATCATCTATTTCTTGTTTATATAGTCATATAGAGTGTCTGGTACGACAAATAAAATTGAGTTATATGTATCGCCAACTGTCAACTCCAGCTCGTTTAGGTGTTATATGACACCTATGCCGGCAACCGGCACAGACACACCTATACGTGCTTGCATGGGCGTACCGAGGGAGGTGGGGAGCTGCTCCCCCTGGACCTGAAAAGCCTGTCGTGAGCCTTAAACTTTCTCATAAATTTGCTGTTTTGCCCCACTCTGAACCAAAAAATTTTCTGAAATGTCCCTCTTTCTAGGACAATTTTTGCTCCGATTTGCCCCCTCTAGAACAATTTTGTGTTGAATCAAGTGTGCTGCAACGCTGCAACTCAATAATTGGTACTGTGCTTGTGGTAGCCGAAAGGAAGATTCGAGATTGAGTGCCAAAAAAGTACACCATCTCGCTCGGCATTGTTTAACTCAAACTGTTCTTTTCACATTAACAATTTTTTTTCAAAAATATTTTTACCTTCAATTTGTGATCTAATATTTTGTCTTTAATTAAATATATCCAATAACATTAAATTTAAACGACTCGTGTTCTATAAAATTAATGATTCACTAAATGTAAGGCTTAAGACAACCCATAATTAGAGTATGCGTAAATGTTGTTGCCTATATTTAAGGTATGTAGTCTAATAGCAGAGTTTTCTTAAGTCGGAATATAATTGATTTTAGATGTTTTTATTTTGTCTATTCATTGGGTTTTCTCTCCTCCAAATTTTTTTCTGTAACAGATAAGTATTTAAAAATTGTATATGTAGAACAAAGTGTAGTAAGGCAATTTCGTAAAATTGCCCGGATTACTGGCTGTCTGTACAGAGATTCTTCCTTACAGTTTTTCTGAGAGAAAGAGATGTCTATAAAATGATCAACCAGTATTCCTGTATATAAGTAATGTATTGTATATTGTGTAATACTTATCTGTGTATGGAGACGTTTCAACTCCGAGTCTGGAGTGGTTGTCAATCGTTTAGTGTTGTTTTCGAGGTTTTTTTCTAAAAAAAAGCGAAAATTTTTTAGAAAAAAACCTCGAAAGCAACACTAAACGATTGACAACGACTCCAGACTCGGAGTTGAAACGTCGTCATACACAGATAAGTATTACACAATATACAATACATTACTTATATACAGGAATACTGGTTGATCATTTTATAGACATCTCTTTCTCTCAGAAAAACTGTAAGGAAGAATCTCTGTACAGACAGCCAGTAATCCGGGCAATTTTACGAAATTGCCTTACTACACTTTGTTCTACATATACAATTTTTAAATACTTATCTGTTACAGGAAAAAATTTGGAGGAGAGAAAACCCAATGAATAGACAAAATAATTCAAGACCTTCTCAACAATCTTTTCGAAATTACTTAGATGTTTTTGTTTGTTTATAAGGTACAAAATAGAACAAGAAGAGAGTTTAAAAATACTGTACGGGAATGTATATATTAGTTAACACATACTGTGTCTGGAAGACTTTTCGTAAAGGTCACCCAAAAATTTTCGAAAATGCCAGTAATATCTTTCTTTGCACACTTTCTTTCCATTGCAAATTTCAAATACTTATTAGTTACAGTAAAGCAGTGAAGGGAGAAACTCACAGTGATTAAACAGAATCAGCAAGGACCCCTTCAACAATAATTTCGAAATTACTTAAAATCTTATTAGCTGCTTTTTATGTTGTTTGGATGCTGAATCTGAATTCGAACTTTGTTGATTTATATCACAGATTTGTCACAATTGGTCCTAGCTAGATTATTTGAAATGCATTTTGCAAATAAAAAATTGACTGATTTTACAATACATAAGAAATACCTTTTTACTAATAACATCACATGTTGAAAAGATTTACATGTCCATTTATAGACTTTTTCTTTTTCTTTGTGCTTTTGATATAAGTTTATTCCCTATGTGCCGTTTGTTGTTTTTTTTTTTGTGAAGTGAACAAGAGTGGTTTCCATCATAATGCCATTGTAGCCTCCCTGACTGAATAGATTACTTGATAGAATATGTTGACATCGGCTTCATAATCTGAGAAAATTTTGTTGCCGAAAAATTTTCCACCACTTGTTTGAATTTGATCCAAAAGTTTTTCTTTCAATTAAGGTCATATGCGACTCACACTGGGCATCAGACAAAATTTTTCTTAAATCATTCCACCAAAAACATACTCCTTCAATTGTTCCAGATAAATGTGGAAACTAATTGCTTAATAAGATCTATTTTTGTCTAATATGGATAGAATAATCCTTTCTGGGCAAACCAGATATTATTGCAGAACGTTCTGTTATGCAGTTTTTAAGCCAGGTTTTATAGACAAATTCTGATCTCAGACACTTTTATGGAATATAGGAATTTCAAGAACCAAGGTTGATATTTTCAAATTTCTACATAACTCCCATTACTCCATTTCATTATTTGTGCTCTGTTTTCGTCTACACATGAATTGACGTTCGAGATACTAGCAAGTTCATTTCTTATTGTTTAAAGTACCGTATTTAGCTTGGATTAAGTGAACCCATCATCAACTGGTTGTTCTATATCATACTGAAATTACTTGTCAAGTGTAGATTAATCTTGAGGATAGACTCTATACCAACTGACCAATGATAGGTTAGTACATTGAATTTTTTGTATTTGTTTCGTATTATAACAAGTAACATGAACACTACAAAAGCAGAAATCCTTTTTGGACCATTGTCTAAGGTCTCCAACACCAACAAAACCTTATGTGGGTTCCGCAAATATAACAAAAAACTGTAAGAAATATTTTTATAAGGCTCACTATCATTAAAATTCTATCAATATGTTACGTTATATTGACAGCAACACGAAAAGCAGGTGTGATGGAGTACTAGAAGGAACCGTTACGAAGATATTAGTTTAGCGTTTGATACATCTGTTATCTCAACTGATCTGCCGGCACCCAAAAAGATAAAAAAATAAGGCATGATGATTTAACAAGAATGACCCACCCACATCTGTCTAAAATCAGTTATTCCTCGAAAACGATGTTTACCTATTTAAATAAACTAAATTAGCAGTCATACTTTAGACGGAAATGTGGTCAATTTTCAAAGTTTTCTAATTATGTGCAATGTGGATAATTAAACAATTGAATAAATTGTGATATAAATTTGATTTTATTACCTAAATCTTCCTTCTTCCAATAATTTGCAAGTTCCTTGATTCCGGCAAGGATTTCCATAACAAGCATCTATCATGAACTCGCAATTTTTCCCGTGATATCCTGGTACACACTTACATTCATAGTCTCGATCAGGTAAAGTGTGACACTTCCCATTGTTCTTACAAGGAAAAGTGTAGCAAGCATCGCATTTTGCCAAAATTTCATTGCTAACTTTAGCTAAAAAAAAACAAAAGGAAAACTATTAAAATTCCAGTTCATTAATGTTTGTCAATCCAATATACCTTTGCACTGAAAAGCTAAAGACGGTGTGGATAAAATTGACTTGTCTTTCATAACAGGCGGTTCGGCACAATGCGCAATGCCTGGTTCCACATAATCAACTTTAACCCAATCAGAGAGCCATCTTAAAGAACAATCACAATACAAAGGATTTGAACCTAATGCTCTGAAAAGAAAAAACAAGTAACGTACTGCTGTCAGTGAAAACAAATCAATTAGCACTTACATATGACTAATAGATTTCAAATTAGCAAAAGTTCCTTCTGGTATGAGAGATATTTGGTTCCCATGAAGTGACCTGTAACAATAGAGTTATTGAAAATTTGTTTCTTACATAATCCTGTAAATCTTACAAAATTCTAAGAGAACCAAGTCCTTGTAATGAATCCCTCTGAACGCATTGGAGTTTATTATAACTAATTATAAGTGTTGACAGTTTCGATAAATTGCCAAAAGTGTAATTCGAAATCATTCCAATCTTATTATTGCTGAGGTCTCTGAAAGCAAAAATAACACAAAAGTTATTAGAAGCGACCATAGAATGGGACCTTGTAGCACTTACAATCTCGTAAGAGATTTCAGATGAGAAATTCGATCAGCTTGAATTCGGTTGATGTCGTTGAAATCAAGATATAGTTCGGAAGTTTCAGGTGGTATTCCCCGAGGTATTTCTTTCAACTGAGCTCTAGAACATCGAACTACTGTACCGGTACATGAACACATTGGGGGGCAATAGTTTTCACCTAAACAACCTTGGTCATTATCACCTAAAACAGAAAATTATAGATGAAATGTCAATAATTTCAATACAATGTTACTGATCTCAACTAAAGTATTGGGCCTTTTAATAAAATACGATATTAAGAGATGAATAAATCAGAAGTTTGGGAATCATATGTAACAGAGTATTTAACAAAAGACATATATTTACAGAACTTATAAGCCAAGACAATCTTTGGTATATACTATTTGAATGATCGTGATTGCAAAATATTTCTTCTCTAAATCATTTAAATTACAATTCATCAATAATCACTTATCCGATAGTACCCATCATTTGGACCAAGACAAATGTTCCAGTTTACACAGTTATGAGTTTTTGGAAAAAATCCACTTTTAAACAGTATTTTCAACTTTATAAATCCACTCTCTGAAAATTTTCTGATTACCTACAACAATCCCAGTACCCTCATTATGATTACTTCATGACTTTTTGTAATATCAGAAAAAACTTTCGTCACTAAAGAATTTCTATTGACTGGGTCATACTTAATTTAGATAAAAATAACTCAGAATTCTAAAAATTTGCAATTAAAGTCAAAAATGGTTGGATATATACAGGGTGTCCCATGGTTCTGGTCTCGGATGATTGCGCAGTTATGATAGAAGATAGAATTTTCAAAATTTAGGGGTATAACTTCTCGATTGGGATCTATCCAGCTAAAATATTTTCAAGCATGTACCACTTCCGGTTATAGCGGAAGTTGATACCAACTTGCTTATTTCAAATGGAACACCCTGTAAATTATTGTATTTCTGAATTCTACGAGTAATTTTAATACTAATTCATGTATAATACCCTATACTTAAATTCAGCCCTTTTCGAGTTATTCCAAAATGTTTTTTGAAATTCACATTTTAAGGCCTTGAGATAATTGCAAATTATACAACAACGAAGGGGAATTTAGGAAAACCATCCGTTGAGAGGGTAGAATAAACTTAGTGCTTCCAGAATCTGTGAAAAAAGTATGGACATTATCTACAGAGTGTGTACAAAAAAATCCCGAAAATTGAAATTCAAAATCTGGAAAAACTCAATTTTTTCAAATGGAAACCACTATTTTTTATATCATAATCAGATTGAGCATCGAAAATAAGAGGTACTTTGTGAATAAGTACCTATACGGAATTCTGATAGTTTTCGACTTATTAAAAAAAAATAAAACATTTTCAGCATCTTTAATAAAAAGTAAGCTTAAGTACATAAGTTGGCCATGACGGTTGCTAAGGACTCTACGAAAATGTCATTTTAACAAATGTTCGAAATTCTTTTAATAAATCAATTTCAAATTTTATTTAATAGTTCGTAAATAATGGTTGCAAATGCATTTCTTATTCTTAGTCTCATATGTGAAAATTAACCAAAGGATTGATTCTCTGTTGCGATGTTAAAGAGTGCTATGGAATCATGACAAATGTCAAATATTACTAGTTAAATTATTATTATGTTATAATCATTTCAGTATATTTTTACATCAGTTCAGAATCTTGATATAAATAATTATCCTTAAACAAAATGAATTTTACGAAAGAAGATATGGTGGACATGATATTTGCATTAGGTGAATGTCAACGTAATAGCTTGCTCGCGTCAAGAGTGTATTACACGCAATATCCAGATCGAAGGCATCCAACTGAAAAGGCATTTACAAAATTTTATGAAAGATTTGTTGATTCTGGAAATGTTTCTTATGGTAAACGTAATGTTCCAAATAGAGTAACTACTGAAGAAAACGAATTTATGATAATGCAATCTGTGATAGAAAATCCACTATGTAGCGTTAGAACTATAAGTAACCAATTAGCTATTAGTAAAAGTGCCGTTCATAGGGTTATAAAGAGGTACAAGTTTCACCCCTATAAAATACAAATGCACCAAGAATTGCTTGATACAGATTATGAAAAAAGAGAAGAATTTTGTAATTTGTTTAGAATTAAAATGCAGACTGAAGCTGACTTTTCAACATATGTTTTGTTTTCAGACGAAGCCACCTTCCATAAAAATGGCTTCGTAAATAAACACAATTTTCATTACTATTGTGATGAAAACCCGAAAGGTTTTAAAACAACATCTCAGACTAAATGGTCCTTAAACGTGTGGGCTGGTATTGTTGGGGGTAACGTTATTGGACCTTTCTTTTTTGATGGGACAATGAACGGAGCCAAATACCTTGATTTCTTAAGAAACCAATTACAGCCGTTCCATTAAACATAAGAAGTAAAATGTGGCTTCAACTAGACGGCTCTTCAATTCATTATGACAGAAGAGTTCGGCGATATTTAAATAGAAAGTTTAGTGATTGTTGGATTGGACGAAACGGATCAGTTGCTTGGCCTCCACGTTCACCTTGTTTAACCCCAATGGATTTTTTTCTCTGGGGTTACATAAAAGATATTGTGTATAAAGAGGAAGTAACGAGTAAAGAGAATATGAAAGAAAGAATAAGAAATGCATTTGCAATAATTGCACCAGAACTATTAAATAAAGTTCGTAATTCATTTATTAAAAGAATAAATAAGTCATGGCCAACTTATGTACTTAAGCTTACTTTTTATTAAAGATGCTGAAAATGTTTCATTTTTTTTTAATAAGTCGAAAACTATCAGAATTTCGTATAGGTACTTATTCACAAAGTACCTCTTATTTTCGATGCTCAATCTGATTATGATATAAAAAATAGTGGTTTCCATTTGAAAAAATTGAGTTTTTCCAGATTTTGAATTTCAATTTTCGGGATTTTTTTGTACACACTCTGTAGATAATGTCCATACTTTTTTCACAGATTCTGGAAGCACTAAGTTTATTCTACCCTCTCAACGGATGGTTTTCCTAAATTCCCCTTCGTTGTTGTATAATTTGCAATTATCTGAAGGCCTTAAAATGTGAATTTCAAAAAACATTTTGGAATAACTCGAAAAGGGCTGAATTTAAGTATAGGGTATTATACATGAATTAGTATTAAAATTACTCGTAGAATTCAGAAATACAATAATTTACAGGGTGTTCCATTTGAAATAAGCAAGTTGGTATCAACTTCCGCTATAACCGGAAGTGGTACATGCTTGAAAATATTTTAGCTGGATAGATCCCAATCGAGAAGTTATACCCCTAAATTTTGAAAATTCTATCTTCTATCATAACTGCGCAATCATCCGAGACCAGAACCATGGGACACCCTGTATATATAAATAATGTACCACAAACATATCAATCATCGTTAGATAAAACAAGGTAGCCACACTATAACATCTAGTTTTTATCCTTAAGCCACAATAATGAGATACAGTAAAAAAATATATAATGTTCAATACATAATAGGATAATTACAGAAATCTGTATTATTTTCGGACGCAGTGGCCACAGAAAAAAGATTTAACTTACTTGTACACTTAAATTCTGTTTTAGGAAGTTCTCGTATTGGGACATCCTTGACTCTATCTGGACCAGCACATCTTGGAGGAGAACCACTCAGTCCTTTATTTTTCAGCCAATCAGAAAACCATGCCAGGTGACAGTTACACATAAACGGATTGTGAACCAAGTTTCTAAAATGGAAAGTTACCACAATTTCAAAAGCCTCAATGAATAAATAGAGTGACTATCACTTACAATGTGTGCAGAGACTGAAGAAAATCAAATGATCCAGGCATCACACAAGTTATTTGATTGTTGTTCAAGGAAAGTACTTTGAGGCTGTGCAGACCCAAGAACATTTTATTGTGCACTTCTAACAATTTATTTTCTGATAACAGTCTGAAAAATATGGTAACAAGATAAAATTTAGTGACAACAAAAATACAACTATACTTACAATTCTGATATTTTAGATGCCCCTTCAAACGAATTTTCCTCAATGCCAGTGATTTGATTTCTCCTCATATCTAATTTTACGAGATTGGGTAATCTTCCAAACAATCCGTCAGACTTTATCCGCCCCAATTCATTATCGTGTAAAAGACTAGAAAAAGAAACACAATGTTTAAAATCTACAGTTTTATATGTCTTCAACTTACAGTTCAGTTGTATAAAGTGGTATATCTCGGGGTATTTCCTTAAGACCTCTACCCGAACAATCGACAATAGTTCCGTCACAAGAACATCCTGACGGGCAGGCATTGTCTATCAAGCACTCCCCTGCAAATCTTGTTCTGAATTCTTCCTGGCCTATTGTTAGAGAAAATTCGAGAATAAAGTTTAAATTTTTTTTCCCATAATAGGTGAGATGACAAACAAAAATTGATTAAAACTGAAAATAAACAAGCATGATATGATACAGAGTATACATCAAAGACCACCGCATTTACTTCGTTTAAAGAGGAGGCATATTTTATGTTTGTTGGGTGCTGGGAAGCTAATATATCATTTTGATAACTTAACTTTTTAAATAACAACAATGATTTATAAAACAACATTCGAAAATAGTCACTTTGGAAGTTCTAATAGGGAGGAGAGCTGGCTGCCCCTCAACTAACGTTTGATGTTCAAGGCTAAAATTTTGGTATTAATACACTCGATTTTTATACTAGTAAAATAAACTTTTACTCTGCAAATTGTACCCCCAAAAATTTCCAAAATTCAAGGTAATTATGCATATTAACAAAGTCCTACAAATCTCCTAACAGGTTCTAATATATAGAAAAAAATTCTGAATAACTCTCCAAGTTATAAATAAATTTCAGTCAGCCTAAACTTATTTATACAAAGCTGGCATATTGAATGTATAATGACAACCAGACCATTTGTTTAATATATTCAATGTAGGTATGGGTGAGACAACTCACAAATTGAGGTTTAATCTTTCATTTTTTTTTTAAATCTTAACAAAAGATCAGAATATCAAAAAGTCTTAAGTATGGAAAATGGTCATATAACTACTAAATACCAAAATATTCAGAACTAATCATAGATTCCCTTGTCAAATTTATGTCAAAGTAGATAATGTATGTTACAAACATATATGTAGTTCAAAAAATGAAAATTAAGATTTAATAAGAAATTTTTGACATCAAAAAATAATATTTACAACTAAGTATATCAGAATTGAAAACACAATTTATGCATGCAATAATTTGACTATAAAATGCCCTAAAACTCTAAATATTATAATGGATGGCCAGCAGAAAATGACAATATAGCTTTCTAGTAGCAAGAAATGCACCATCATCTATATATCCTGTTGTGTCAATGAAAGACTTAGGTACTGAAACAACTTTCAATTTGTGTAATTTACTTCACCTTTTTTAATGTTAAAGTAGAATTATATTGCTAACTTTTATATAAATAGTGTAGTCTATAAAAAATGATTTTAGAAAACAGTAAGTAACATTTTTGGTTTAACAATTATGTAAACATTAGTGAAATACTCAATCATAATGTATGTCATATCTTAGGATTCAATTAGATTGGTTCTAATCTAGTATATATCAATTGCTTGGTTCTTTTTTTGATTTTTCTAAACCCCACTATTTATTACATCTTCAAGTTTCAAATGATTATTTTGATTTGTAAAAGTACATTTTTTATCATGTATTTCTTTAACTTTTACAATAATATTAAATTTTGAATTTTCCTTATAGACATTGTTACCATAGTAATATATTTGAGTCATGATTTCAAATGTATTAATTTAGTTTTATATTGTTTTCTGAAGGATATTTGTGGCATATTGTTCAATGGTTAACCACTTTTTAGAAATAACACAAGTCACGAAAATTGCTGTATACTTCCAAATGTTTAGGCATCTAGGTCAGACCCCATTGTCCATGGCTAAGAAACTATGAAAAATGGCACAATGGCTGAGAAACAATGAAAAAAAGGCACAATTCTAAAATGTAAAATTGACAACAGGGTCTGATCTGAGAGATTGATGTTTGGAAATATACAGCAATTTTCATGACTTGTAGTGTTATTGCCCAAAGAGTGCTTAAAAATTAGTTTTATATTATTCAATAACGCAATAGTAACACACTGTTTATTTTCCTTTTTCTGAAGCTTACTTTAAATACTCTATACTAAATTATGTGTCACAAGAAAAAAAATCATAGTTGCTTAATTTGGGCCATTATTGTATTTAATTGATGGTTTTGGCAATAAATTAAATTTTTAAAAATGACTAAGGCAACCCTCAACCAAATCTTGCCAAAATATGACATTTTATTTTACTAATTTTAAATAAAAATTCAAGCACAGAAAAATGTTAGTCCTTTACTCCATATCGCTGTTAGTTCTTAGACCACACATTCCCCTTGAAGTGGTGTATCAAATAAATAAAGTATTAGTTAATTTCCATTTTTGGTCTGTTATGGTAAGAAAAATGAATGTAATTTTTGTCTTGTCAAAAGCTCCTCTAATGAATATCTATAAGCTCAATCCCATTACTAACACTTTACTTCATTACTGACAGACTTTGGTATTTACTCGAATAGCATTAACATTATAAAAATAATGAGGTTAAAATGAAAACACCGTTACCACTGATTAAAGTGGGTGGTGCTTACCCTTACATTTGAACTTTTCGTCTTTGAGAGACTCAATCCGGCGCCTTTGCATTCTCTTCGGGGTCTCGCAGCGAGCTCCTGACGTTTCGATGGGGTTTCGATGTAAATATTCGGCCAGCCATTTCAAGTTGCAGTCACAAATGAAGGGGTTACGAGCAAGGTGTCTGCAAATATAATAATGAATAGCAACACCAATTATTTTTACATACTAAACTCAGAAAATTCACTTACAGTGTTTGTATACTCCTCAATGAATCAAAACTGCCATTCGCTAGTGATTGAATGTTGTTGTCATAAAGAGATCTGAAAATTAAATTGAATTAAAATTTAAATAATAGGTATTGCCTGTTTTGAACTAATTACAGGAATTCAAAACGGTGGGGATATCACTGTATCAATTATATTTTAATAATGCTAATATAAAAATTATTTAATGAAATACAAAATATTAGTTGTAGAAATGAATGGTTGAGCTTGTAAAAAATATAGTTATGTATGGTATTTGATACAGGTACTTAATATTAATATGTAAGATGTTTTTGACATGACCATCTAATCGCTATCTTAATGTTTTTGAAACTATTACTTTTAGAAATTCTACTTACATTTCTCAATGAATTAAGAGTTAATTTTTAAAAATTACAATTTCAAATTAAATATTATTAAAACTTCAAATGACATGGAACATTAAACTGTAAATTATAAGATTATTGGGTGTTCTATGTTCTATGGTTGAAAACAAATAGGCTTATTCGTAGTAGCCAGTTGCCAACGATTCCAACGGTTTGAGAAATTCTACTCCAATCCAGCGTTCGCCGAGTTAACTACCGGGCTCGCTGATTGGCATAGAATTTCTCAAACCGTTGGAATCGTTGGCAACTGGGCTACTATGAACAAACCTAATAACATGAGGGTGCAGAAAATTTAGTTGACATTTACTTTGAAGTTTACGGTTTTTTGCAAAATTTTTCAAATTTTCTCAAAATGGGTATGTTTTGCATTATAGAAAAATATACGGAATTAAATCAGCTGTTATAGAGAAATCAGTGAATTGCAGTTCCTTAACACGAATTGATAACCTCCTCTTTTTTTGGAAATCTGCTTAAAATAAAATTAATGAGGCAACTTATACTTACAACAAGCTCAAACTGTGTAGGTCTCGAAATGTATCTTTTCTAATACAAGAAATCTCATTGGCGTTCAATAATCTGAAAATTAATAGGTCAAATTTTTCAAATACATAGTAAACATTTTGTTATGCTTACAATAACTGTAATGATACCAGCCCTTGAAATACACCAGCGGGCAAGTCTTTGATCTTGTTACCATACAAAACACTGAAAAATCATAAATTGAAAAATAAAATATACTAAATAACAAAGATACTGTGCCTTACAGAGATGTTAAAGCTTTCAATCCATGAAAAGCATCAGCAGAAATTTTCGAAATTTTGTTGTTACTGAGATCACTGAAATAAAAAATGTGTGTATGAATATAGGTATTTCTATTCTGTAAAACACTACTTACATTCTTCTTAATCTCTTGTACGCAACAAATGCTTTGGGTGGAATTTCTGTAATTTCATTCTGTTCGAATCTCCTGAAATAAATGAAAATAGTTGTTTGTCACAATCATAAATACTGACTCCGAAAATTTTGTTAATTATAAATATAAATTGTGCAAATAAAAATAAATCCTTAAATATCATCCAATTCAGGACTAACAAATGTGCTTAAAAAGACTAAAAACATCATAGTAACTTTTTCACCTACTTTTCAATTGGGGGATGAAAAAATAATGCGAGTTGTTTTGAACAATTCTACACAAAACAAATAGGAACGAATTTTTGTGCTTTATTTATTATTTTTTTAATGTAAATATTAATGATTTGTTATTATTATAAAAGTGATTGTTCTATAAAATTTGCCTTGGTATTATACTTCTAAACATTAATAAGATTCCTGTGTAAAGAATGTTACCCAAACTCCAGGCTTGGTTATATATTTGGGCGTAAAAGAACTAAATAAAATACATAACTGGGTATAATCTGAAACGGAAAATCTCTTATATAAATAGGCAAAAAAAAAACAGTTCGGTAAGTTATATCTCCTCTGTTTGTCAACAGAGTTATTATATTAAAAATTTATTAACATTAGGAAATTATTGCATCCAATTTTGGCATATTTGAATCACTGCCTGAACTTCCTCTGTTAAACTTTTGATCGCTAAAAGCACACCGCGTTATTGTTCCACTATCTAGTGTGAAAATCGACAAATAACCTGAACGTTCAAAACTTCAAACCACGGTGTACCGTGGTTCCAACTAATTTGTGCGGTCTTGCAATTAATTAATTATGAATTAAACTGTAAAATACTTAGTTTTGTGCAGGTTTAAATGTAAATAAATATCGATACTCGATATACCACCGAATTAAATAAGCACAACCAGCACAAGTAATTTAAAATTGTGTTTTGATTTATTTTATAGGCCCAACTTTCGTTAGGCACAGCAAAAAATTTATTTAGACTCATTTGAGTGTACCCCTCCACGGAAATCTTTAGTAAAAGGCGAAAGATTTATTCGCATTGAAGGGATACCAGAGTAACTTTTCGGAGTAACTACAAACTACTTATACAACTTTGTACGACGAATGAATACGTATTATTTGTGTCGCCATCTATCAAGTTGTAAAATAAACAAAATTTAATGATATTTGACTTGTTAATCAAATAGATAAATATTTGACCTTGCGATTTATTTTTTAACTTGATCCTCAAAATCTGGATTGGAATGGGTAGTATTTTTAGATTTTCACCAGGACACGTGATTTTTGAACGTAAGAAGCTGTTGACTATTGTTATTGTTCTCAAGTCTTAAAGTATGATTAAATAATCAGAAAACAAGAAAATACTTGATGTAATCAATAACTACAAAGTTAACATTAATGAGTCTATCTCGCATGGACAGATCCAGACACAATTAATTCATAGGGGAGGGAACTCGTACAAAATTAAATTGGGTAGGAGTGGACTACTCTATGATTTTGCATACATTGTCTTTCCCAGGGATTGGTTTAGGGAGGGGCGAATTAAATGTCCCAGAGAGAGGGGGAAATTACTAAAATTTTAGGCATATGGAGGAAGTCAGTAAATTTATTGGAAGCTTTGAACGCTCCTCACAGTAGGCCGGCCCATGGTCGTTCCTGATATGAAAATTAGTCGTTCAAACCCAGAGAAAAGCTTTTCATAAAAGGTATATCTCAATAGAGTGTCAAAGTCACTGACCTTGAAGCTTTCGGAGGGGACACACCCACATTCCCCCCTTTGGATGCGCCCCTGCTATCATGATGGCCACAGTTCATTTTTACGTTGTCATTTTCTAACAAACTGAATTACAATGTCTCTAATACCAAAAAATATAAATAGTATTTTTCTAAATAAAGTATATCTCAGAAGCGGTCGAGCATCCGTCTTAGAATTATTTTAAATCCTTTTGATTTCATTTTGTTTTTTTTTTGTTTTACGAAATTTGTCTTTGCATATTGAATGTTGAAATTTTAAATAGAGTCTGCACTTCTGTCAAATCCATTAGGTTTAAACTAAAGACTGTGGGTCCCTATTAAAGTTATTGTAAATGTGGATATTGGCACTTTTACGTGATTTTCTCTGATGGCAACAAGCCTCCCTCCTGTCAGGCTTGCACCATGAAATTCGATTGTTCGATTACAATATCGATAGTACTACTACTGATTTTTGGAATTAATCCTTTTCTTGTGATTGTGATACTTGGAAACCCATATATGGGTGTACTTTTTTGATTGGATACTGTTTCAGGTTCTTTCCGCATCCTGTTAATTGGGATTGATTGGTAGTACCGTACTACCTACCTTCTTTCGATACCATTCATTGCTCCAACGTTTCTCACACAAAATTTCGTCCACTGCATCTTAGGGAACAGGGGAAAGAAAGGACCGAGGGACCAATGACGACGTAGCTGATATGACTCAGGCGTCATACATAAACTAGATAGTAGTGTCAAATAACAATTAACCAACAGAATTTAATTAATTGAGACAACATACAAAGAATTATGCTTTATTTATTTAGATGGGCCGATCCCGGCGGTACTGCAATACCGGGCCAACCCGCGACGGAGGTGGAGCAAGCCCCTAAACCCTCCATCAATTTCCAAAAATCAGTTTAATATACTGGCCCCGCATGCGGGACGTATCAGATATTAAGCTGATAAGAACAGATACTACACTTTGATCTTAGCCAGAGGCCGAGAAGCGATAACTTTGAAAACAAATTTCTCGGTACTCGTAATACTTTTCGAGATAGTAAACAGTGAAATGTTGGGAGTCGCCATGGCGCCATCATCCGGTAACTTTTTGAAACACATTCTCTCTTTCTTCGTTTCATGGACATTTTAATTTTGTTAGGGTTGAAGCGTTAACACCAATTTTTTATCATATAAATATTTTAATATCATCAGGATTTTTTAGCTTTCATTAGAATTTTTCATTTAAATTGCAAGTCTAGGAGGTTATTTTTCACCGTTCTAGATGAATGCAAATATTTTGATTGGAAATAAAAATTTTCAAAAAATCAATAATACTTTGTTTTAGACAATACTACTACTACAATGGGTTAAATAAAGTATTTATTTAGTTAGAATAATAAAAAACAAAGGAAGATACTGCTATTTTCTATGTTTATTCCTTGAAAGATTTTTTTTATTTAGCAGACAGAAGTATTTATTTACATACATATTTATTTGAGCAATCAATTATCCATCAATTCTAAGCAAATTCACAGAAGTTTTCGAAATTAATAAATGTATCATTTACATAACAAACAGGAAAATTTGTTAGCACAAGCCATACATTTGCTTTAATTTATTTAAAATAATACTAATTAATTGAGTTACACTACTCTACCTCTACACAATTACACCTCTATGTTTAAAAAACTTACTACTTTATAAATATCATTACAAAACTTATTTTTAATTTTTTTAGGAGGGGGCGTCTCTGAGACAATGCCAAGAAACAGCCCCACTGTTACAAAAATTACGTGCTGAGTATGTCTTGATTGGCATACCCCACGTATTCGTATAAACACGTGTGTTATCCAGTAACAAGCACCCTTTTATGTTTTAGCAAATGTATTTCCAAACATAAAACGCTTCCTACGATTTTTGAATGTGAAGTTCTAATGGCGCCATCTTTCACGAATAAGCTTAAACTCTGGTATAACATAACTAAGTAATCGATTTTTAGTATGCGGGTACTGCCACCTTGCGGGTAGCGTCAACAGCTAGAATGATGCGGTCACGAGTAAATTCGTCTCATTCCGCATTTTACGAGGTGACCTCAGTTTGTAGTAGTTAATTCGTTGATAATGAGCATTTTTTCCTGACAATACTGTTGTAAATTTCCCACGAGACGGTAAGGACAAACAATATGGCTTCTCCATATATGGATATTTTTAATTATTAAACAAATAAAGAATATGGTTTTAGGTATCCGCATTGCCAATAAAATATTGTGATTTCGTAAACTATACTTTGGATAATCCGATAGGGGTTGAAAATAGATAAATTTCATGATTAAATAAATTTATCTTAAATATCAAACATATATGACACAATTTTATTCTATAATGAATTTTAACTCTTTTCAGTTTTATTTAAGTTGATTAAGTTGGAAACAACTGCATTACAGTAAATTAAGAATTGGAGGAATTTTAGTTCTAACTTACAATTCTGTGGTAGCTTCAGGCAAATGGTCTGGTACTGTCGTAAGTCCTTTTTCTCGGCAATCAACTATACCGTCTGCACATCTACAAGGATGGGGACATTGCGGCTCATTAATGCATTCGCCATTTATAGCGCGTTCCACCAAACCTAGAAAATTAATAGTTAATGTTATTAAACCCTTAAACAAAACATTACTTTTTATTCAAACTGATTTTTCAATACAACTCATTATCTGTATTGGACCCCTGAGACATATTCCTTAATAGAATACAGTTTAAATTATCCAAGTCAGTTGAAAATATAATAATATCAAATTCATTTTTGGTTTATTCATTAATGTCTTGAATTGCCAAGGTTGACTGTAACAATTCACTGATGAATTGGAATACCTACCTGAACATTTAAAATCTTGGTCTTGCAGATCAATTAGGCTTTGTCCTTTTAGATGACTTGGTGAGTGACATTTTGTATACTGTGCGAGTCTTGGAGAATGTCGCAAATATCTAAGGACAAATAATATTTGTTATACAATTTTCGTAATAAATTACTCTTCAGCTATTTATTAGGTAGTTAAATAGACTAGTTTGGGAACAATAATGTATTAAATTCGAAAGTATCACTCAATATTTCCAAAAAAATCTTTATTCTGCAGAAAATAAATCTTTGGTAGGAGAGCAATTCTCGGTCGGGATACCGTCACTAGGTTATAATAAAAGAATTATACAGGAAAATTAAATTAAAAAAATTTAAAAAATATCATAAACCTCGAAATGTTAGGAACATTAAATGCCCCAAACATAACGAAAAATAAAACTAAATTAGGAGAAATCAAAAAATAACTTAACATGTCAAAATTGTCATGAATGTCGAAAATGACAAAAATGTCAAAACTTTCGAAAATGTCCAAAAAGGTTGAAAATATCACAAAAATGTCAAAAGCGTCAAGAATAGCAAAAATCTCTAAAAATTAGCCAAATGCGGGTACTGGGTTAACAGATTTTAGGTAAACATTATATTTTTGGTGGTAGTTATTCTGATAATGTTTCTTCGAACCTCAAGAATATCGGTGATACCTTGATCAGCTCATTTATTTGCGACCTGTGACAAGGTCCAGTGAATAGTAAATCAAGATTCTTCTTACATACCTATTCATTCAAAGTGATAATTGTAGATTTTTGTCTCTACCAAAGTATACTTCCGGAATGAATGAAGTAATAAATGCTAATGAAATTTTAGGATAAATCTGAAGAAAATGGTAACATTTGAAGACGCGAGATGTAAGACCGACATCTAGGATTTTCGAGAGAATCAGTACACAGAGGTTCCGAATCTGGAGCCGTTCCGTGTAATTGCTGTTCTCTCTCAACTCCTAGGACAGAATGTCACGATAAAATTTTTTCAGGTTACTTCACCTGTCAGAGATATTGAATACTCTCTTCCTCGAAGAATAAAGAAGTGTTAAAGAGAACATTCAATTGTGGGAAGCGCAACTGATGAAGGTTCCCTAACCAGAAACAATATGTATTATATTGATATATAATATATATTGTCTTGCGTACAAAGGAATGACACCTCGAAGAGAGTATAGAAAATGGTAACAGTCTGTTTCAACTAACTTTTAATGAGTTACTTACCTTGCAAGCCACGACAGATGACAGTCACAGTGAAGCAAATTGTCACTTAATCTCAGCGTTCGTAGACGAAACATATTGCTGAACATGTCTTTTCCAAGCCATGTTAAGTTATTGTTGTTAAGAGTTCTGCAAGTAAGATATAATTTTGTTAGTATGGCTGTCAAAATAATTTTTTGAATTTAGTGTCTTAATTTGTTAGTGTTATGGAATATTAAGAAGTTATTACTAATTGTAAATATTGCAGTTGTCGGTTAAATTATGTATAATACCGAATTCATCTATGAGTTGTAAGAAACACAGTGTAGAACCCTTGACAACTTTAAGAACATTGCAAGCCATTTACGGGAAATATTGTCTATGAGAAGTACGTGTCTGTGAATGAGCAACAGTTTTAAGATGACTGTTGGACATAAACTGGAATATTTCGAATATTGTATTTACTGACCTGGATATAAATAAACTGATAGTACAATGTTGCAAACTGATAAATGTAGTAATGACGACCAAAACTTAAAAGTATGTGGTGAGGATTTGCGATAGCAAATGGAAACAGATCGACAAGATGGGATGAGAATCGAACTTAGAGATCAAAACTATGCTAATTCATTTTAGATGCTGGGTAAGCGCTTCTCACGGTTAATGCCAAGTTTACCGTGTGGCCCAGAATGAAGCAAATGGATGGCTACTTCATCAAGACCGAGTGAAACTAGTTTCATTGTTTTTTTACAGGCTGCGAACGGCTTTGCCTGGAATTGTGCTGTGATTACTGTAAACCATAAGTTTAATTTTTTGAATTAAATATTTGTTCTTGTTATTTAATTAGCGCTCCCCATGTATTTAAGGTCTTTGTATTTTGAAATATCATGTCAGCTGTGTGTCTTCCATAAGATAAGTGGCCACTTAAAGTTACAGCTCATACAATCGAAAAGAGGCCTCCAAATAAAAATAGAATATCTGAAGAGAAAAACTCTGATGTAGGATCTTCAGAATCATATTGAGAAGAGGTATAACTCATAATCAACATGAGTAATTGAAAAATAATTTGTAGAACGAAGAACCAGTGACGACAACCATCAAAACATCAAAGATCAGAAGAGCTTGGAGTGGTTCTGGTAAATCAAATTGCATACTAAGAAACACAAAAAGATGATTTACGACCAAGGTGAAAGCAAAAGAAATATAGAAAGTGGCTATATTAGGTATTACTTTGAAGGATAGAAAAACGATAGATTGGATCAGAAGATAAACAGGAATGGAAGATTCTGGCGAAATAATTATGAGGCAAAGGGGAGATGGGAATGGATTAATCGCAATGGAACCATAAAACAACAGAGTGGAAGAAAAATAAGTGGTAGAGGTTGTCCTTTAACTCGATGACATAAGAAAGCTGGGCAGAAAGAGATGGTTAACAGCAGCTCAGGGCCGTATAAGACGGGCAGAATGGGGAGAGGTGTATGTTCATAAATGGACGATACACTCTGATTAAAGAACTAGAAAGAAGAATACTATAAGGATAGGCACATGGAACATTTTCTGGCAGAAAAATCCCAAATAATTAAATAAAAATTAAAAACGGGTACTATCTAGGATTCGATCTAGCAACAAGAAGCAATTCACTGCAATACCTTTATTGAATTTATGAATTATTAATAAATCCTATAGATGATAAAACCAAATCAGTTGTTTAAATGGATACCTCTGAATGATCTAGGTGTCGGATTCGTGACAAATCGAAAGGCAACTTACACTTAAACAGCACAGTACATGAATGCAGATGAGGAACATAGATACTAAGTAAAAATCAGTTTTATACGAATTATAAGTACAGTTGAGTACCAATTATAGAGTTACTTATATATTCTCATTCTGCAGTCTCTTGTCTTAGAAGTATCTACTCCACGATAATAGAGGCAAAATATTGAAAACAATAACATTAAATGAAGTTTATAATTAAATGTATAAAAACAAAATTTTATGTAAATGTTCATCAGAAATTCAATACTTACAATATTTCAAGGTCTTTCAGTGAACGCAATGCGTTGTCATCTATGCAAGTGATTTGGTTATTGTCTAGCTGCCTGAAAAAAAATGTAATTATTAGATATTTTTATAATTTCGGTAGGGGCATGCAAATCGTACATATATGCGCAAGTTCTCAGATATACATATATTATTTATATATACTAGGTGGGAAATATATAACTGATTTGAATTTGCCATTACTTTTGTCTTATGCAGTTAGATTTAAAGGTCTGGCATTTTTTTTGGACATATCTTTAGAATACAGTTTCACAGACACCCAATATTGGGATTTTTTGTTTAAAAATTAAATTTTAATGTATTAACAACTTTTTCATAAAAACATTTTTTATTTTATATATTGGAAATAAATTATTAAAAATATAAATTTGTAGTGCCACTCAATCCACAATCCTCAATTGCAATATAAATAATTTAGTGAAATATTTTGCAAAACTCACTGTATTGACTAGGATTTTCCGATCGGGATATACCAAAAATATTTTTGAAGCTCATATAATGGACTATAATTTGCCTACATAGGATTTTGTAAAACGTTATATTTTTTTGGAAAATATTTGTGTTGATTTATTGTTTAAATAATGCTTCTACGTTTTTGCTGTTATAATCGTGTTATAGTCTACAAATTATTACTAAGTGGTGGAATAAGCGGTATGCTGTTAATTTTTATGTCACTTAAAATTCCTATTGACCCAGACACAGAAATGGATATTTGTCTGCTTTTATATTCCACATAAAAAGTGTTGTAACAATACACCTGTTTTATTTGTATATTCAATCAGTTGTATGCCATGAAGAGTGAATCGACAAACCCAAAAGAGATAGTAGAAAGATGTGACACACAATAAAACAACTAATTGGGTAGCAAAAAATATAGAAGTGAAAAAAAATTGACAGCTTTTATGAAACAATACAAAGACAATTTGACTAAATATTACAGCGACAGCATTCGTGAAATTGCCGAAAGTATCCAGGACAGAATATTAGAACAGAAGGAAGATGAATTTCAAGCAGACTAATTTCAGTGAATGAAATTAGAAGAGATATCATTTAATAAGTTGCAAATATTAGTGCGGGAGAAAAAAATAAAGGGTCAAGTAATATATGTTTGAGTAAGCTATTAAAAAATATATTTAGTGTCAACGAGCATCTCTTGTCCATGATGGAGTTTACGAGACAATCGTGTGAAACAGCACGAGGGCTGCCTTTTATATTTCGGGATTAGAGAACAAAAACAAATATTAATCATCGAAAATCGCTGGCTTTATTGTTTTTCAACATATTCCCCATGAAGATCTATACACTTTTACATGCGTTTGAACAATTTGTCGAAGCACTTTTTCCACTCTGATTGAGGTATCTCCAAAACATGCATTCTGAACACAGCAACCGCTTCTTCAGGTGTCGAAAAACGTTTGTTTTTTACGTACGGGAATAAAAAGAAGTCATTTGGTGACAAGGCAGGACTATACAGCGGATGACTCATCAAATCGATGTTTTGAGTGGTCAAAAAAGCAGTTGTTTGAGCCGATGTGTGAGAGCTCGCATTGGAAGACAACTGGCAAACAAATGATTATGTACCACTCAGAATTGACTTTTCTGCGTTGTTCTAGTGGTACGGTTGCGACATGTTCAGTTTTTCCGAAAAAACAGGCGATCATTTGCTTGGAAGTGTTTCGTGCGCGAACAACTTTTGTCGCATTCGGTTCATCTTGAAACACCCATACAGTCGACTGCTGTTTACTTTCGGGATCATGGGCATAAATCCACGATTCACCTGTCACTATGTCATAAACGTGTTTTGAAGCACCGCGATCGTATTTTTAAGCTTTTCTTTCGACCAATCGACACGAGCCTTTTTTTGAACGATTGACAAATTGTGTGGGATCCAACGCGAACACATTTTTTTGACATTCAAATGTTTATGTAATATTGAATGTATGCTGGTCCCACTAATGTGTAAGGTTGACTCAATCTCACGATAGGTCACATGACGATCTTGCAATATCAGTTCGCACACAGCATCAATGGTTTCCGGAACAACTGTTTTTGGACGACCTTCACGAAATTCGTCTTGGAGTGAACTACGACCTCGATTGAATTCACCATACAATCCATAAACAGTGGTCCTTGATGGAGTTTCATCACCAAAAATTAACTTAAGTTCATCCATGCACTCTTGCTGACTTAATCCGCGTCGAAAATTGTAAAAAATAATCGCACGAAAATGTTCACCATTTAATTCCATTTTTTGGCAGAGATGAATCCTTTAAGTTACTGTAAACAACACAGAGCGCTCGTATGTCAAAACGTCCTGAGTACGTATAACCTCAAAAATGTCAAACTTTACGATAGAGCTGTCAGTTGTCAGACTGCAACACTAGGGTTGTCCAATCCCGAAATATAAAAGGCAGCCGCAGTCCATCTGTGCTAAATGAAAGATGAGATAAATATCGGTAAAACGATTTTTAGAGGTTTTGTAGATTTTAAACGGGTTTTGAAATTACTGACAGGTAATCTATTATTTTTGAAATTAGAAGCCTTAAACCTGATCCACAATTAGCTTCAAATCAGCTTTTACCAAACTAAGTAAAATAATATTCTATTCAGTATTATTGAATGTCATCTTGGTATTCCTCAGGGAAGTTTCATTGGTCCTTTATTATTTTTTTGACTATATAAAAGATATACACAAAGTGTTAAATAATTCATTTGTAAGTTTGTTTGCTGATGACACACCCGTTAGAACAGTTTTGTTTGAAGAAGAACAAGAATTACATTTAGGGACATTAAGAAGAAAAAATAAATAAATAAATAAATAAAATTCACTGGTAGATCATTTTTAATAGGACCCCTTTTTAATTAATGACATTGATTTTTTAAAGACGCGAGATGTAAGACCGACATCTAGGATTTTCAAGAGAAAGAGTCATTGATTTTTTAATTTAAAAACTACACAATTTTAATAGAAATGTTTGCAGATATGTAATAAGAACATCGAAACTGTGATATATAACAATTTATTGTATGTATTAGCAGTATCTACAGCATTTTCTGTGAGGGGTGGGGGGAATGGCACTAACAGCCCTATCAAATGATGAAATAATAATTGGCCCCCTGAAATTTCAGGGAAAAGAAGGGTAGGAGGTTCTTAAAGAGATTATTTTGAATTGTTTTATGGTTGTGATAATATTTTTTGAATACATTCCTGGAATTTTATTGCGAGGTAATGTAATTGATTTATTTTGTTGCCAGATCGGCGAAAGTTCAAAACCTTATTCTCGGTTGAAATTCTTGGGATTTTTGGCGATTTAACGACTTCTCGGAATTTTCTGCTGAAATAATACAGAGACTTGGCCACGGCAGAGGAGCTGTCGAAGAAGATTTGGTGGCCCGTTTTGTGATGATGTTCAGCTACAGCTGAGTTGGAAAGAAGGCCCGTTTTCAAACAACGTTTGTGCTCACATAGACGGGTGTTTATAGATCGACCTGTTTCACTGATGTATACTGCCCCACACGAGCATGGGATGGAATAAACACCCTAGGATGAAAGAGGATTTTGTTTATCCTTTGGAGAGGGTAACACTTGTGAGATTTTAGATAGTGGTTTGACCTCGTGCTTATGGAGAAGCTTCCAAATCCCATCTGTGATCTTGCTGATATATGGCAAATATGCTACTGATTTACTAGGTAACAATTCTTTCTTAGAAAGGGGATTTTGGTGACGAGAAATGGAATTGCGAATCTCTCGTTTACTGTAGCCGTTGTTTAGTAGGCTACGCTCTACCCAAGCTAATTCTCTTCTCAAACTTTTGAGTTATGAAATTGATATAGCTCGATGTACCAGGGACTTCACGACTGACCATTTCTGAGATTGATGATGATGGGACAGGACGTGAAGATATTTGTCTGTGTGTTGGTTTTCTGTATACAGAGTGGCCCACGCGATCAATTGAAAACTTTGTTTATATCTTGGTTTAGATATATAAACAAATTAATTCGAAAAAATGACGCGGGGTAAATCCGGAAAAAGCAGAATCAGCTATGACTCTGGCCACGAAAACCTACGTTCTCACACCTCTATATATTTCGTGTATTATAAAACATGTCTTTTTCGTTCTTTATGTTTCTTGGCAATTTACTCTCCACGTACTTTTTGCGAAAACTACATTCCAGATTTCTGAAAAATAATCTAATGTTAGGTATACTTACAAATTCTTCAAAGCGCTGACGCCCCTGAAGGTCTTTCTGCCAATGACCGATATCAAGTTATGGCTGAGGTCCCTGCAAGAAGAAGTAAAAAAATAAACACATATCATACATCTAACTCACCGATTTCTAAATGAAAAGCGACAGTCATGTTTTAGGTGGCGCTAGTAGTTATGTTAGTTAACGAAGCGGAAAGAAAGCCATATGGAGTTTTCGAGGTAGGCAGGCAGGTACAGATAATTTACATAATTTTTTATGTGGAACCTTAGACACCCATAACTAATTAGAAATTTCTATTTATTAGTCCAAATATGATTTCCAGTTGTAATTGATTATAGCAGTTAGATATAAGAATTCTCAGACGGATTCCTTTATTAATTTATACCTGTTTTCGTGTACGGTTCAATGGAATGGCGACGGAAGACAGCCCAGCAAGGAAGGCACATAAGTTACGACAAAAACAAAACCAGTAAAAAATATGATCAGCATTTTTTTATGAATTTTATTTGTCGGAATGATTAGCATAAGAGTTGATGGATGGCCTTTTAATTACTGAAATACTGAACAGAAACAGATGGTTGCTTCGGGGGTAATGAATTAAGCAATGTCACAGAATTTGGTTTTATTTTGTGATTTCTTATTAACACGCCTAATTAAACGCATCTGTTAGTTACCAACAAAATCTCAGGACATTAATAAATTATGGTATTATTATTATTAAGTGTGGTTTTATAAGGTAAATGAAAGGCATTATTTATATTATGTAGAAACACATATCTAGTAGCTTTGCGGCCTCGATTTTTCAGAAAAATTGAACGACGAAATTACCTCGAAATTCTTCTTCTTCTTCTATTGTGTTCAAGGATAAAGCCTCTTTCTTCTTTATGTGTTAAAAGTTGGTCAGATGGTCGGCAGTCTGTTTTTTTTTTGACATATATGTAATATGTCTACATAGGTAGTAGACGTTCTTAGTCATTTTACGGGAAGTTAGTATTGAGAAAAAGTGCGGCATAGTATATAACCTCACTATAGACCATCAAAAATCAAAATTTTGAATCCTTAAACGATGGATATTAAAAAATATGATTTTCGCTTTATTTTTGTTTGTTTTGATATGATTTGTATTCCATCATCTGGCATGAGATATATGTAGGTATGTGTATTTTTTATCTATATTAAGTTTCGTCTGATTTACTTAGTATTCTAACCAGTAATGTTTTTTCTAGATTCTGCTTAGTATTTTCGTATCTATGACTTTTACAATTCTTTTTGTGGTAGGTTTTTGATACATTTTTTCTGTAGTGTGTGTTAAAATGGGGTTTATTGTTACATCTATTTCATATGTTTTTATAGTTCACTTAGTGTAATTAAGAAAAATCATGGTGAACTTGGACATACCTACGCTGACATAAAATTCATACTTTGTTTCTGAATTTAAGGCAAATACAGTGTACTGGTTTTGTTTTTGAAAACAAAACACCAATTTAAACCCGCTACCTAACATTGTTGGAAAGCTACAGCACTGAAAAATGAATATAACAACAGTCAAAAAAATATTTACTGAAAATAAATTCAATTATTACAAATACCCTTCAGCTTCAAATCTGTTCACAGAGGTTTTCAAAATGTTTTCTCTGGTTAGTTAAAAATTATTGTTATGTTAAAAATTATAAGTAAATGCATACAAAAAACAAAAAATAATCAGTTCAAGTTTTATATAATTAGTGTTTTGGTTTAGAATTGAGCTAGAATACAGTTTTGCATAAGCCATACCATATGGAGTTAGAATAACGTGTCATTTACTCAAGCCTTAATAAAGCATAGAGAAGACCGACTCATTGAACATACTTTATACAGAAAATCAACTAACGCTAACCGACTCCTACTTTGTAAGTTTAATTGTAAGCCAGCTCCACGATAAGTTTAAGACTTTGATAACCAGATCACAGAGACCAACTTCAAACAGAAAACGCACAGTCTATGAGCAGGCACAAATCAAAGATAAAATATACAAAGAGCTTGAAAGTCATACCGCCATGTTAAAGAATGCAAAAACTAGGATCCTCTTAAAGCAAGAAGAAGGGTACAACACTTAGGTAACAAAAACATTTGTGTTAATTTAGTTCAAAGTAACATTTGTTGAGAGCAATTTGAAGTAGTTACTAACAATAATTGATAGGATCTCATTGAGACAGTTTGCTCCAGAGTTACTCCAAAGCATACCAATAGGAGAACTGGGTGTTTTTGATAAATGGACTTCAATCCTCGATCTCTATGCGAAGATTTTCAGATTCAATTCAGTACACGAATTTAAAAGTCTGTGGAAAACTTTTAGGGGTTTGAAGCTGAAAATGTAAATGCCCGGAAAAAAATACTGAAATGAAATGATAACGATATATGTAGTAATTACAAAAGGTTATCTTGTCAACCCATCCACTTTCGATGGACTTTCAGGTCCAAGAATTGAAGGCAATTTGAAGCAGTTGCTAAGATGAGAAAAGGTGAGTAGACTTTAAGAGGAGCTACAGCATTAGAATGCAACAACGGTTCCCAACAAGGAACAGTGCCAACAGAATAGAGTTTCAAAGGCTCCAATCGTATGAGGTCTAGGTCAGATTTGGTTCTTAATGACTGAATCTCATTAGACAACATGGATTGCATTCTGTATTGCCCAGCAACCAGCAAAACCTTGCCCAGTAGAAGGTACAGATTAGTGTACTTAAGAGATGGCAATACATCTAACATCGATGAGCAGCACCAGTTGTTGGGCCTAGAAGATCTCTCTCTCTACCAATAAAAGAGATTCAGAATGAATCAGTTCAGCACTTGGAGAACAGCTAAAGCATAAACGCATATACCAGCCGCAATAATAGGTAACGTACGTAAATATAATACAGAACGGGATAGGAATTTGAACAAAATTAGATATATACCAGAGTGACATCAGCTGAGACAGGCATCAACCACCCGGGCAAAGGGCAGCTACAGAATCTGCCCTGGAAGACACTCGCCGATTGTGTACACTGGCTGGGACAAAGAGGTTGTGTTCATCTAGATAAACCTGCTATTTTAACGGAAGTTCTTTTGAGGTAAGTTGTAGTATACAGGGTGAGTTTTTTTATTATCAGTATGGGGATCTCGGAAACTAGCGGAGATAGAGCAATAGTTAAATTGGGAAAAATTTTCAGTTTTACTGGCCCAATTTAATGACACTTTCGGATTTTTGTAAAAAGTCATGGCTTACTAGATATTCTGAAAAAACGAAATTCTGTCGATTTAGTCAAATCCCTCTAGCTCCTTTGTTTTTGATTTTATAAAAAAAGTGTAAATATCAAAATTGAATGATTGTCATGTCCTCGTTTGCGTGACAGCTCTCGTTTTCGAGATATGACACAAGATTATCTTCCAAGACTAACTAAATAAGTAGGTACTTACTAAAAACTCAAAAATTAAAGTACATAATAATGGTTACAATTTATGTTCGAAAAGTCCACCAATGTTATTTAGACAAAAATTGCATTTTTTTAAGATTGACATTTCCGCTTTCCTCACAGACCACTTATTAATTTCTTCAATTGCTTGTAATACCGCCTCCCTTAGGTCACCAACTGTCTCATACTTTCTTTTCCATAAATAGAAGTCTATAACTGCCAAATCGGGAGACCGGGGAGGCCATTCGCGTGGGCCATTTCTTCCTATCCCAGAGTTTGGATAGATATTATCTAAGTCTTATCTTACTAATGAAGAGTTATGAGCAGGTGCTCCATCATGTTGGAACCACTCAATTTCTAAACGAGTTCTCAAATTCAAATTATGCAACATGTCTTGAAAAATGTATTGCAAGAAATGCAAGTAGCGCTCCCCAGTAAGTGATTCGTCATAGATAAAAGGCCCTAGAATAGTAGACCCTATGATACCACACCAAACATTAAAACCAAATTTTATCTGGGGTCGTCTTTGTTCTACACGGAAAGGGTTTTCTTTAGCCCAGATATGCTCATTATGTCTATTGAACATACCGCAGTTAGTAAATCTAGTTTAATCTGGCCATAACACCTTTAATGGAAACTGTGAATTATCAAGGCACATGTCTCTAAACCATGTACAAAACAAAATACGTCGATGTTCGCCAACAGCATGCAAAGTCTGAGAAACTGAAAGTTTGTACGGGTGGAATTTGTGCGCTTTCAGTACTTAACTACAGTTCGTTGAGATGTGCCAGCTTCTGCCGCAATCTCACGAGTTGATGTAGATGGATTTTGATTTACCATTGCCAAAACATTTATTTGTGCTGCTTCGTTAATTTGGTACGTTGCTTTGGTGGTTTAGTAAAAGATCTACATCTGGGTAAACTATCGTAAAGCCTCTTAAATGTACATAGAGCAGGTTGATGACTATTAAAATATGTTTGAAAGTATTCCTCACCTGAACGAACTGAATTTTTATGGCATATGATATAACATTCCACCATATTCAGTTTTTCTTCGTTAGAATATTCCATTTTATCACGAAAACTTGTTAATATCGACTGTCAGTTCAGCACTACTAATGGAATTACTCTCAAATGAGGAAACATCAATGTGAACAATCTTTTTCATGGCTACCGACGTTAAAAGAGAAAATAAGAGAGAAAAGCATCCATAACTCCGTTATTTTTATGAATATTGTATCGTTGAAAAGCTCTAAAAATATCCGATTTTTTGAGGTCATAGCCAACTATGGTTTCCATTCAAAAAAGATCAGTTTGTGACATATCTCGAAAACGAGAGCTGTCACGCAAACGAGGACATGACAATCATATTCGGGATACAATTCCCTTGATTTTTACACTTTTTTATAAATTCAAAAACAAAGGAGCTAGAGGGATTTGACTAAATCGACAGAATTTCGTTTTTTCAAAATATCTAGTAAGCCATGACTTTTTACAAAAATCCGAAAGTATCAATAAATTGGGCCAGTAAATCTGCAAATCTTTCCCAATTTAACCATTGCTCTATCTTCGCTAGTTTCCGAAATCCCCATACTGATCATCAAAAAACTCACCCCGTCTAAACTGAGTTGTCATCTTAGAAAAAGTACTGTTGAAGAAAATCGAATCCAAGTATTCAACAATATAAACCAGGTATCTAATAGTAACGTCAACAGATCTGTAATAATATTATTTTATAATTTATAATTTTTTTTTGCTTTTGTGAATTATATTGTCAATTATTTCCCAATGGATACATCATTAATCTTAATTTATATTGAGTAAAAATATCTGAGTTCTAGAGCTTCTCTATCAAAATGCTGTAGCTTTCCCACGATGCCACTAAATTACTTACAAACGAAATAAATTAGGCATGGTGAGAAATAAATTATCCGGGATGTGCCGTACGTCGTTCCCATTTAGACGTCTACAAATAAAAAATAATTCTTAAAGTTAGAGACGATATTTTCCTCCTCCACAGTGTGCTCTTACTTACAGTCGCTCTAAATTTGTTAGGTCTTCAAATGCATCTCGCTCTATCGATCGTATTGAGTTATCGGACAATTGCCTGCGAACGAAAAGAATAAATTGTGATGGAGAAATAAGAATCGAGAGAAAGAAAATAGGGCGATTCGATTACGCGATAAAGCATTGATGATAGTTGTTTTCGAAAGTGATGTGCAGTTTTTAAGATCGAATCGATAAGAAAAAGTGCCAATTTTGATGGTGTTGCTGATGCAGCGAATATAGTTTCAGCTCCTAATGCAATGTTATGAAACAATAAACAGTGAGTAATAGATACGAAATGAAATTTAAGTGATTGAATATAATCATTTTAATCATTATTTATTAAAATTACAGCGTCGAAATAGTTGAAAAACATTTAAATCCAATGTTGTTATTTTTCTCAAAGCTTCTCAAAACGGCCTGATAGATGTCTTTTAAATATGTTTTGAAAGTTATTTTGGGTGGCTAGATTTGGAATGAACGCTTGTATATATCTTTGTACACATTTAACGTAATCTTTGCCCAAACAGTTTTGCAAATTTCTCAGTCTTTATCTTCACGGCCAATTCAACTTTCACATTAGTGTTTGGCAGCACTATGTGTCCATCCAATGAACCGAGGGGAATATTTATTAGCCTCTATTTCGTTAGAACAAGGTAGACAATGGAACAAACACATGGAAATATCAATTCTTAAAACTTTCTGTCTAAACGTAAAAGTCGTAAATAAATAACCTTCTCCTTTCATAGTTCCTCTAGATCGACCACAATCTAGAGCAAAGCTTCCTCTATTTTCTGGAGATCAGTTCAAATTTTGTAGCAGTGTCCTTTTGATTCAAATAGATTTGTTTCATCTATTGGCTCGTATTGGGCTGTATGTGTCTTAGAGAATAACATGGTCGAATAATAATTCGGAGAATAGTGTTTTTAAATTTTAAGTAATGTCAGTGCTTCACCATTTTGTATACTATCAGATGTAGGCTCTTTTACCCGTACTATCGTAGGTTCTCTTTGCTGTGTTGAAGTATTAGGAATATTATCTTAGACAAACACTGTAGTAAAGAAAAGTTTTTGTTAAAAGGCCTAAAACTTTTTAAAACTATATTGTTTATTTACAACTTTGTACTTACAGAATTTTAAGTTTACCAAGGTCCTGGAAGTCGCTTTCATATATGACCGTGATGTTGTTTCCTTGCAAGTCCCTGTAACAAAGTAATATTTTAGTTCTACAGGAAATGTGATCATAGGTATATTTAAAATATTAGATTGCAAACCAAATTCTTGCAGTTTGTGACTTAATGATTTCAATTTTTAAAATACATTTTGCTTAATTCAATTTCTAGGATGTACGTGTTTGAATTAAATGTATTGTTACGGATCCCGTGGGTTCAGTTAGACACATGTTGTCCAAATAATACTGCTTTATTAACGATGAAAACAAAACTTTAACCTTCAATATTCATTCATTCATTCACATTCCCTTTATGGCCTCAACACTTTTAGGTTATTTAGCCAGTCTACTCTTTACGTTAAATATTTTATTTTGTCTTTATTTCTGTGAATTTTCAACCTCCCTTTTGGGGAGATCAAATTTTTCCACTAGAAACTCGCATTCGCACTACATCATAACATCCATAGGCATCAGTGGCATTCGAACCCACGGCCAAAGTGTAGTCAGTTTATGAAACGTGAGCTTCAACCACTGAGCTACCGGACCCCTTAACCTTCAATATAAATCATTGATACATACAACACAAAACACAATTTACACTGACGTTTACTTAGAGCATATACTTTACTACTTATAATACTTACTGAACTCATGACAAGACTAAAACTAACGCCTACGAAACACCTATTTATATACAATTTTAATTCGAGATTACTCTATAGCGCTAAGTCGAATTCTGTGGATATTTCAGGAACTGATAGTTAAACTTGGTTGGTATATACAGGGTCCTCCCTTGGCCGACGTTACAACTTTCCGTGACAGTATTATAAACTTAGAGCATGTACCATCTGGAGATAGCTTGCAGTGCACAAATGTCGTGCTAAGACTAAAAAGAGAGAGGGCAATTGAGAGAGTAAGAGGCTATTTCACTCGGTTGGGAGGTGCTTCCAATGAAATACGATCAGCATGTTGTTCATTGGCTGCTTCAACCGACTAAGTGAAATAGCTTGTTACTGTCTCTATTGCCCTCTCTTTCTAGCGTTGCCACGATTTTGTGCATGACAGACCATATCTAGAAGGTACATGATCTAAGATTATAAATTCAATGAATTGGTACATACTGGTAAAGCAGACGATCAGAATCAAAATTAAGCAAACTGAGGATTCAATTTGTCATTTACGTATAATATTTTAACAAGAAATGAATACCGACATCTAGGAGTTTCAAAGAAAATTAGCTCACACGAACCTCAAATTGGAAGTCGTGGTATGGTTAACGTTGTTTCTCTGTGATTCCTAGGATAGAAATCATACGAAAGAATTCGTAGATAAACTAAAACCAATTAAAGAAATTACTGTTTTTTTTTCTCGAGATTTTACAATCCACTGAATGCAGGATAATATATTGTTTCTAGTCGAGGATATTCATTCTCTCAAAATAAATCCTCCGATGTACTGATCTACTCATTTAAATCCATACTATCGCTTGTGTCAGACCGCTCTGACACCTGCCGGGGGGATAAAACTGGTTAAGTTTCATGATTTTTGGACCTCCATAAGAAAATATATGAAAATTTGGTCCTATATCATATCTAATGCAGTCTTTTGTTCTTAAATGTGTTCTACTTTGTCATCATGTAATGAGAAGAGAGATATCGTGTTTTTTTTTCATTCCTGGCCCATCGTCTGAGTATTTTCATACGACGAATCCAGAGTTCCTACTGAGGACTATAACCATTGATTGAGCGTTTGCATTTCCTTAATCTTTTCTTATGAGCTGTAGTGTTTTTTTATTATCAACCCAATTTTTAGATTTCGGTAATCTCTTTAGAATCCTTATTTCCCTCACATCGCATTGTATTACACTTTTCCCCTCATTATGTTCGATTTAAAATGCTAAAGCTTTGTTGGAAATATCAGACTTTCACAAATTTCCACCAAGTAAAATTCGTTGAGATAAATTCCATGAACGAAATTAAATTTTTTAACCACCGCAATGAACGAAGTGCCATTACATGTTCGTTCACTTCTTCCTGTTTCAATTCCATCCATTACTGATAAATTCTTTTAATTGAAGGGAACGTCCTCTAAATGCGATTTCAATTGGTTTCTTTAATTGTAGACAAAGACCAGCAGCAGCTTTAGAAGTCACGCGACGACTTTGGAATAACAATGTTTTGTGCATCTTTATTCAGGATAATTCCATTGGAATTGTTAGTGTTTTGGAATTAAATCTGGCATTGATTTTTTTCTGTTTAGTTGCAATTGTTATCAATTTAAATAATTATAAAACATGCCGTAGCATCTATAGATACAGAGTGTCCTAAAGGTATGAAATAATGTCTCTACAACTTTAATCAGTTAATATTATAAAATGTTTCAATCAAAGGTTACTTCGCAATTTAATGCGTATGTTTTGAGCTAGTGCACATAATTTTGTGATGACGTCATTTTGAGGTATAATGTTGCCTATCTTTTGTTACTTATGGTTTCTCGGATTACTCGTACTAAGATCTTCGAAAGTGATGTGAAGTTTTAAGGTCAGAAAGTTGAGATTTCGAATTTTGAGATTTCATTGCTATAAACAAATTTAAAGAATTTCAAGGAATTTAATACTTAATTTTTAAGTGCTACTTTCACTTATATTTGTCATTGCAATTAAGCTAGTGTTAGAACATGATTTATAAATATTGTTTTTTACGTATCCCCATAAAAAGAGCGAGATTTAGGGAGCTATGGAAAAAATGAAGTTAACACCATAGATTTGCCATTGTTAGTGATATATAACAAAACATATTATTTTAGGGATGTTTCTAAAGTTGGCTGATCTAGTCACATCAAACGAGATTGATGTGCTATTAGAACTTGTGGAAAATCCACTCTTCAACTAATCAGCTAGCCTCAAACAATGAGGTAAATACAGATTGCATACATCACATTTTAACAAAGGCAATATTTTTGGGGCACTATTCATAGGCACAAATACTAAAGTAATGTGTTTTTGATATGGTTTTTAGTACGTGCTGCTAAAATCGTGTACATTATACAGCGTGTTTAGAAGAACATTTTAATTTACATAAACTGTTGAAAATGACCTCCAGATCGGATGCAAATATCCTATAGCTAGTAACATAACTTCTCCACCTTTTTCATGAGTGCTTTCCTAACACAAAAATTTGAGCCGAACGATCAGCATGCGACTTTTGTTTATGGTTTGACTTTAGTACGTTAGAACTGAATGGACGTACATAGTCGGCGTCATCTATCACATGATTCGCTATTTTTCGCGAATTAATTAATTTCTTTCTTCTAATTCTAATTTCCAAATTTATTGTTCTGAAATTTAAAATAGGACAAAAGATAATGATTAAGTTATCTAAATGTTGTAAGAAATATTAGGCATCATCTCCTTAGTCTGACTTTTTTTTGTGCAGTGGTATTTTGAAGGTAAATACAGCTAGGTCTTTGAATTGACTTTATTAATAACGTTCATTGTGAAGATAATGGTGTTCTCCTATTTGCTACTTTAAGACTTCAACTGCAGGTGGGCACTTAGTTTCATAAGAGCAATAAATGTATACAACAGTCTTCCAAATGAACTAAAAGCGTTAAGTGTAAGTGCAACAAAAAATAAGTAAAAAAGTGGATAATTAATAAAGATAGGCAATTGACAAAAAAAAGTCACCATTGTTATAGTAGAAACTTCCTGAAAAATTATATATATTTTTCTTTTATGTTATTTTATGTATTTTTATATTTTTTTCTCTATGTTACGTATATATTTTCGATAGGATAAGTTTATATATTATTAGTTTTAGGTATTATGCCAAGACCACGAACAGGTAACTCCGATTACCTCTGTGGAGATTATGTAATAATGTTCAGATATTATTGTGTATATCTATTGGTTAAATAAATAAATAAACAATAAATAAATTAGTTTTCAAAACTGACTAAATGTACCGTTTGTCATATTGTTTAGTATGATAGGTTTTGTTTAAGGAGTATTCTTCTGTTGCCTTTCTGCCTATACGGTGTGGTCAATTGTAATTCATCAGAAAAAGAAGGCAGGAATTACTGTTTATTATCTATTTATGAAGAAATAAAGTCCCAGTTGATACTATTTTTTAATTGATATACCGTTTAAAGTAGGTGATTTTTTATTTATTATCCGTATAGAGCCACCTCAATTTAAGATTACTTAAAAACACTAAACACTTGGTTAAATTTTCACTATTTATTTATTTTTATTTGACATATGTTTCGCTAAGTCTGGCTTCTTCAGAAATTGTAAATAAGACGTTTGGTCACTATAATAGGTCACTAGTCACTCGCTTATTCTATTGTTCTTCAGAAATGAGTTACAAATGAGCATTTTTATCAGTTTTATTACCGTTTTGGATATTCCACAAAATGATCCGAATGGTTACATGCAAATTTCATCTCTTTTTATTTCTTATAGAGCAACACAGCAGAAGACGTCAGCAGAAGCATTCCTACATAGAGCAAGCCGCTAAGAAGAAATTTTGCGAAAGATTAGCAGGGTAAGACCAAATAGTAAAAATACGAAAACCGCTTCTAACAAAACAGTTTTGGCAGTCGATCCGCAAGACATATAAACTTGTTTCTCATTTTCAGTTTTATCATACTAGTAGATTACATGACAATAAACATGCTTCATCTTCTAATTACAAATTCTGTAGAAGAAATCTACAACATCCTAGACTTACACATCAAATTTCTGCCTTCCATCGAAGGCTTGAGAGACACTAGTAAACCAGATATGATTGTACGACCGCCGGAGGCACCTCAAGTAAGAACTTTATAAATCATATGTATTGGTAGGAATAGCTAGTTCAGACCATTTAGACTACAATTCCATATTTTCACCGTTTGTGTTTGTCAGTCCTTTATGCCTACTAGGTATTGGGCTTGATTTGTACCCAAAGGACTTAAAAACCCCAAAAACTGATCAAGTGCTAACTGTCGCATACCTCGTTCCTATTTCGTGTAAAGCATGAATGAGTCCCTATATTCCCTAAATTCTTAAAAATTTTGAAGATTTTAATTTCAAAGATAAGAACAGAAGAAAGAATACTTCAATTTAGTATGTCTCCTGCGGAGCCATAGAAGTTCCGTTTAGATTTTCCTGTAAATTATGAGTACGGTCCTAGATTTCCTATATTTTTTGAATTTTTGGCTTAGCAGTGGTTGAAGATTATGGAGAATACTCAATGTATATTTTCTCTATCTTTTAAACTATGGAATTTAACAGTATAACACACACACAACGGGACCTTTTATTTAAAACGATATATGATTCACTTGAAATTGTTTTTATTGATTTTCTAATTTGACTCAAAATTAACCTCCACATTCAAAATTCGTTATATTTTTTATTATTTTGGTAACAGTATTCTCATTCGACTAAGATAAATAAACAGAATAATTTATATCCAAACACAAAACCTTGATTTCTTTTAATTGCAGAATTGTTCGTTCTATCTATACTTTTTACTCTAATTTTTACTCCAAATTCAGCAAAAAGAGGTATCATCAAGTCTCCATATGACAGAGCAAAAACCAACTATTCTAACAACGAATAAGCGAAACATATGTGAAATAGAAATCAATAAATAGTGAAAATTTAATCATGTGTTTTTAAGTAATCTTAAACAGAATTTTCATCAAGTGAAGACGGAAACAATCACCACCGCAATTTAGTTTGTCTTTGTGTCAGAACTTGTACTGTTTGGATTTTCCAAATATTGACTAAAACTTTCAGCAACTAACCATCAGGTTAGTAACACTTAGTTTTGCCTTTTTTAGTTCGTGTACCTACCAAGGTAACATTACTTAGTCAAAGAGTCCTTTTGTTGATTGCTATTTTATTTGTTCTTTAAAGTAAGCTTCCTAGACGCAAATTGTTACACAACTTGAGTTAGGACGCCTGATCACCAGATATAGGTCTATAAAGTCGTCCCTAAATAATAGATCTCTTGCTTAGCGAAACTCCAAATGCCGAATTATTATTTGAATTAAAGAATAAATGCAGCAGAGGACCAACGAAATAGGAGCGGTCGCAGCCAATATTTGGGAGGAGGGTCACGCTTTGCACAAAGTTAATTGATTTAACTTTCGTTATTTTCTTATTTTAAGATGTGAATTGTACGAATGGTGCTGGGTGGGGAGTAATGATCTCTCTCATCCCCCTCGGACCACTACTGCTACGACTGAGCCTATGAAGGAAGGTAACACTTGCAAATTCCTTGGAATAAAGCAAGCTCAGCGAATCGATTGTTCGACTATGAAGTTGGACTTAACAATAGAATTTTCCAAAAGGGTAAGGTAACTGCTGAAGACTGAACTTAATATTAAAAGTCTGTTCCGAATTATAAACGTCTGCTCGTGTTCAACGCTTAGTTATTCATTTGATAAAATTCATTAGAACAACACATTACAGGATATTACACGAAGTTGTCAGACGTTTATTGAAACTGAATATAACGAGCGAGGTGATGCAGTGGTAAAAATACTGCTTCAGGAAATAGCACTGAACTTTAAACTATAACAGTCGCTAAGAATATTTCCACAAACTACAATTGCAAAACTGTCACTTATAATAGACCACACATAAGTTTTAGTAGATAAAGTTTTTAGAAAACTGATATAAGAATCAATAACATAAATACTCAATCACAGTAACCTGGGTTTCAAATATATGTAGAGACAATGGGATATGAACTCAAACACTCAAAGGACTGATTGAATTTTATCAATGCTGAAGTTATCCGTTATAAAAGTTACTAAACAATTTAAAACATCTCGGTATTAGTGTTACTCAAATGCACAATCCAAAGAGACACTTAGCTAATCTTGGTATTGGTCTTGTGTCAATATACCTGGTGTTGGTCGTGGTCTTGGTGTTGCGCTCTCAGTCTTGGTCTTGGGTTTAATTTTGCAGCAAGAGTTTCGCAAGTCTTGCAATTACCTTAAGCCCGAAGTGATCATATTTTTGATCTTTATTCCAAAATTTTTATGTGGACAGAATTTACAGATAGCAGTTCTCCCTACTCCGACTAAAACTATTTGAATTTTGTTATTGGAACCGATCCTGGGAAATACCTATCAATATCTTGTACCAATATAGGCTAAGTCTTGTTCTTGCTCAAAACTTGCGGGGTCAGACTTGGTTCTGGTCTTGCAACAGTTAAGATGGTCTAGGTCTTGATCTTGATCTTGCGAAGAACAAGACCAAAACTGCGAGACCATCACCGATTTTGGGCAACACTACTCGATATGGACGAAAATTTCACTGCTGAATTTTCCTGATCTCTAGTGTATCTGGGGTTTAGTACATTTTCTCTTAAAGGCAGACTATCTGTATCTCAGAGGGAATGCGACTCCCGCACATTGTATGGTCAAGACATTGGTACTGGTTGTTTAGCGATATTATGTTTTAATTCTTGTAGTATTATGTGCATAGATGGCCATTATATTTCTTTTTGTTTCATTAAATACTATTACCATTGTGAATCACTGTTATACTTTGATTAGTTCGGGCAATAATGTATATCGTATGGTTTGAGATTTACGCCTTACTGGACTAATATTACTGCCCAACTTGACAAAATCTCATTAAGATTTCCTCATGTAGATGGGAAAATCTAATTTCGTCAACGTCTCTTTTAAATTCATTACCATTTTCAATATTTGCGAACAGCCTGACAGCATCCCCGTCATAATAAAACATTAATATAACACAAGTAATACACACCGTATAACCTATGCAAGACGAGCCAAACGCAGCGGGAAGTCGGGGGCCTACTACGATGCTCTACGTAGTCTACGTCTCGGCATTATGAGTTCCAAACGCCACGGAATGCAACCTGTCACGAAATACTCCGTAGCGCTTCCTCTTATTATTCCTAGTCATCTTCTTTGGCGTCATTTGCCATCTCGTCGACGTCTTATATCGTACGCGTGCACGACGCTCTTTTTCCCCATTCATATTCATATTCGGCATGAATTAAACATTAATATTGGTCTAGTATTAATGTAGTCGCAAAGGGGCTGGAAGATATTGGATTCTGTATGCATACGGTGTGTACACTTCGAGACAATGTCATCTGACGAGCTAGGGTTGTTATTAGTTAGTGTCGAGTTTTGGCACGTCAACTAACTGAAAAATTTGCATGTTAAATGAATTCTGTGAAAATTCTTTTGCATTTGAATTTTAGTAGTAATCAGATGGAAATCAATTGAGTTTGACGCTTTTTTGTAAACCATCTTAAACTGCCTATACTGTTCTAATAAGGTTGCAATATTTTTTTTTCTTTATTGGTATTCAATATTCTCGAAAATTGAAAATTAAATTCAAATTAATAAAAGAACGGCAGTAGTTAAGACTGAGGATAGAAGCGAAAGTTTCTTACGAAATATTATTCTCGAATCTCGTTATGTCTTGTCCCTTGTCTCTGTTTTTTTCTTTGTGTCTTTCTTAGTAATGGACATACATTTCAGGAAAATGAAAATAATTGTCACTGTTTTCTGAATGATATTTGTGGCATATTTTTCAATGTTTAAGTACTTCATGGGAAATAACACCACAGCTTAGAAAATTGCTGTATGTTTCAAACGTTTCGGGGTCTAGGTCAGACCCCGTTGTCAATAGCGAGGGCTGCCTTTTATGTTTCGGGATTGGACAACCCTAGTGTTGCAATCTGACAACTGACAGCTCTATCGTAAAGTTTGACATTTTTGAGGTTATACGTACTCAGAACGTTTTGACATACGAGCGCTATGTGTTGTTTACAGCAACTTAAAGGATTCATCTCGACCAAAAAATGGAATTAAATCCTGAACATTTTCGTGCGATTATTTTTTAGAACTTTCGACGTGGATTAAGTCGGCAAGAGTGCATGGATGAACTTAATTTAATTTTTGGCGATGAAACTCCATCAAGGACCACTGTTTATCAATGGAATGGAAACCATTGATGCTGTGCGCGAACTGATATTGCAAGATCGTCATGTGACCTAACGTGAGATTGAGTCAACCTTACACATTAGTGGGACCAGCATACATTCAATATTGCATAAACATTTGAATGTCAAAAAAAAATTGTTCGCATTGGATCCCACACAGTTTGTCAATCGTTCAAAAAAGGCTCGTGTCGATTGCTCGAAAGAAAAGCTCAAAAAATACGATCGCGGTGCTTCAAAACACGTTTATGATATAGTGACAAGTGATGAATCGTGGGTTTACGCGTATGAGCCCGAAAGTAAACAGCAGTCGATTGTATGGGTGTTTCAAGATGAGCCGAATCCAACAAAAGTTGTTCGCGCACGAAGCACTTCCCAGCAAATGATCATCTGTTTTTTCGGAAAAACTGGACATGTCGCAACCGTCCCACTAGAACAACGCAGAACAGTCAATTCTGAGTGGTACACAGCCATTTGTCTGCCAGTTGTCTTCCAAGAAATGAGGAAAACCAACCGCCGAAGACGGATCACTCTTCATCACGACAATGCGAGCTCTCACACCTAGGCTCAAACAACTGCATTTTTGACCACTCAAAACATCGATTTGATGAGTCATCCGCCGTATAGGCCTGACTTGTCACCAAATGACTTCTTTTTATTCTCGTACGTAAAAAACAAACTGAAAGGTCAACGTTATGCGACACCTGAAGAAGCGGTTGCTGCGTTTAGAATGCATGTTTTGGAGATACCTCAATCAGAGTGGAAAATGTGCTTCGACAATTGGTTCAAACGCATGCAAAAGTGTATAGATCTTCATGGGGAATATTTTGAAAAACAATAAAGCGATTTTCGATGATTAATATTTGTTTTTGTTCTCTAATCCCTCGTAGTTAAGAAACTATGAATAAAAAGGGCACAATACTAAGATGTAAATAAAAAAAGCGAAAAAATACGCGACGAATTGATAACCTCCTCCTTTTTGGAAGTCGGTTAAAAAGTTAAAAAACAGGTGAAAAATACAGAGAAGAATACAAATTAGAAAATACTGCTAATAGAACAAAAAAAAAACGGTAACCTCAGCGTCAAGTGATCGCCAAACGACACATTGTTCGCGTCAAATTTTTTGACAAACAGCAAATTCAAGATCAAAGCAAAAATTTTTTTAGAAAAAACCTCGAAAACAACACTAAACGATTGACAACGACTCCAGACTCGGAGTTGAAACGTCTCCATACACAGATAAGTATTACAAATATACAATACATTACTTATATACAGGATACTGGTTGATCATTTTATAGACATCTCTTTCTCTCAGAATAACTGTGAGGAAGAATTTCTGTACAGACAGCCAGTAATCCGGGCAATTTTACGAAATTGCCTTACTACACTTTATTTATATACTTATCTGTTACAGGAAAAAATTTGGAGGAGAGAAAACCCAATGAACAGACAACATAATTCAAGACCTCCTCAACAATCTTTTCGAAATTACTTAACGTTATTTAATCATGAAAACCACAACTATCCTAGCAAACAAATAAAATACGTGTCAAAGTGAAGTTAAAAAGCGACAGAGCTTTACGGTTTTTTTTCTAAATTCTACTTTACTTTCTGAGTATTGATAAATCTCCAAAATAATAACGAATAGATGATAGGGGGAGAGTATTAAAGACAGACATTAGCTGAATTGCGAAGTTAAATAAATGCACATAATCTTATTAAACGAGTTATTAAATTAAATGAGTTATTAAATATAGCATATATAAACTCAATTAAAACTTTTTACAGAGATAAACTAGCTGTTGTCATGTACGGAAAACATAAGCCTGCTCATTTTCAATCAACAGCGGGCGTAAAACAAGATTGTTGCGTTGTACTCTATTTACAATCCATTTGGGAGCAGCTTTAAAGAAATGTACGAGAAAATGCAGCCTGATTGGGATACGACCAAGTAATAACTACTGCAGATCAACAAGATATTAGAATACATGCATACCAAAGTCATAGAGGAATAGTACAGATGGGGCCTTAGAAGAAAATACAGAAAAAATCTAGTATATGGTTTTAGGCGGGACGGGACAAGATTTAGAATTGGAGAGTGGATAAAGTAAAGGAATACGAATTTCCTGGGGTTGAATTCTGTGAAGATGGAAGGGACGACAAAAATATAATGAAGAAACTAGCTAGAGGAAAGAATATGACAAAAGCATTTCATCTAAACCAGTTATGACACATCAGAGATGTGGACCATTGACAAAACATACAGCACAAATTAATTTCAGTTGATCTCATATTGAAGTTGTAGCTTACCTCAAGTTGACCAGGTTAGAAATGCGAGCATTAAACAACGAATACAGGCTACCCAGACAACTGCAATGGGCCGTAAAATAAACGACGCAGATCACGAATGAAGTAGGTACAAAATATTCACAAGGAGATACAAAGGGGAGGATTACAGGAAGGAGTCTGACATAATAAACAGTGTTCGGCATTGTCATTCAGACTCTTGGTAAGATGATGTTGAAGAGCTTCCTGCAATTAAGTGAACTTTTTGAGTAAATATCGAGTAGCGAACAAACGGTGTGTTTTCTATCCCACATATGATAATTCAAATCGTACAAAAATTGCAGAGTGAGTGAGTGAGTGAGAGAGAGAGTCAGATAAAACAGAAAATTTGTCAGAAAATAATGATTGACTGCACACGGTTTCTAAAAGATTTTAATTTCAAGTCACTTGAAGTCGGCTCCTTTTTAAACATTATTTATTTTTAAACCTTATCTTAGTGTAGATATTAACCTGTGTTTCGACAAAACAAATATGCTGTGTGCGTATGATTTAAATAGAAGTTTACAAGTTACAGGGTTACGCTTCCAAGATAACGTGACCACGGCGCCACCTATCGGGTATATTAGTAGCCTATAACCTTCCTCAGTCAATAGGCTACAAAATACAAAGAATGGAAAACAATTAAAATAAATTATGATTTGTGTTATTATTGTCTACATAAATGTAAAATATTTATACCACCTACAAACGCTGTGATGTTGACCGAATTATTAGCGTTCAATTTGAAAATTTATAGTTTCCTAGCGATTCGGAACAATGAATGAAGAATTCCATCTCGACGCCCTTCCAATTACGGCGTTTCGTATTCCGTAATTCTCAGACAATAGCCGTAATTTCATAAATCACTAGTAAAACGTGTTTGATTGGGGATTATAATGAAATCACAGCACCACCCTTTCGGCATTCATAGCCGTGTCCTGAAACATTCATCCGCAACACGTTCGGAATATTAATTCGGATGCCGGGCCGGATATTTCAGATTATGTGTAATCGTAAAGAAAATTATTAAATCTGCTCTATTTATAACACACCCTATGTCCTAAAAATAACAGCACAGAAGAATAAATAGTTGGAAAATTTTAAGAAAAATGCTAATCTTAATACAAGAAAATGAGAATGACAAATGATTTATACTATATCAACAAAATTTTGTAATTTGGTTGAATGTAATTTTCGGGAGGTTCCGCAGATATAACTTGTTGAATCTGTTTGTTTCTACGTTTTTTTAATTCAATTTAAAAATTTTGTTTTTTCTTGAAAAAATATACATTTTATAGAGAAAATATGCTTTGGTACTTCCTTATTGTTTGACATTTCGTTATTATGGTATTAAGTCATTTCATAACACTGAAAGTACATTGGTCTATTTTTTCCCGATTTTCTAAAAAAACCTATGTTTTTGAAAAAAATATGGGACCATGGTTCCTCCGGAACTATTCCAATTTATTATACCCCATGTACCGAAGAGTAATTTTTCCATATTTTTAGTACCAGCGACTCCACCAATGCTTACTGTATAAGAAAGACAGTCTGTTAAAAACTTGTTCCAGATTTTCGAAGAAACGGTAGAAGCGATGTTATTGAAAAAATATGGGACCACTTCGGGATATCACAGAACTAATCCAATTTAATTCCAATTTCTTTGAAAAGATTACAGTAAAAATTGTTCAAGTTTTGAATATCTATCTTTTGATTGATATTATTAGGGTAATAGTTAATATATTAATAAACACGATCTCCAAAAAAGTACGTTTAAAATACTTCTGCATACTGCCAGAACAACTGCTTTATTAAAATTTACGATTTAAGAAGTTTGTCCAATATCAGTTGCATTCAGTTGCATTACTATCATTACAATCTAATTTGTATATAACAATAGAAATCATTTTAATTGTGAATGGAGTCTATTGTTTCACGAAAATTAACAGTCTTGGATTGATTTATGAATAATTAACAGACTTCCAAAAAGGATGTCTGCTCAGTGATTATTCAAAAACGGCTTGGGCAATTTTGATGATTTAAACGGCATTGAATGAAGGAATATTGCAGAAAGGTACCACAAAATTTTCTATAAGGGGAGATTTACGGTTTTCCAGAAAATCAGCAAAAACAGTAAATTAAGGGACTACATTTCAGCGAATTTCAATAAATCTATACTGTTTTCTCTAAAACGGCTCAACCAATTTGAATATTTTAAATTTTATTCTACAAAGAGATGTTCCAGCTTGATTATCTATAATGTAAAACATACCGTTTTTTTTAAATTTGTAAAAAATTGTCAAAAAACGGTAAACATCAATGTAAATGTCAAATTTTCATCATAAATATCTAGCTTAGATGTCAAGATATGCCATGAAAGTATATCATACAGGGTGTTTGTAACGGTTTTCATTGCAGTCGAGTGAAATGGCACAAAATATTCCATTTGTTATGAATGGTAAAACTTAATGTGATTTAATTATTTGTGAAGTTTTTTTATAAAAATGCTTAATACTCGAATGTTTAATAAAATAATTAGTATTGAAAATATTACCACTTACATCGTATCGATATTTTTTCGATAGAGACTATCAATATCGAACATCATGATATTTTTGCTTACAAAATATCGGTATGAAAATATTGACATTGGTTAGGTAATTTGATTTCGTGCTCTAAAAATTAATTTATTTAACCTAATCTACTTCAATCCTCTTGCATTACTAGATACATACTAATCAAAATCAAATTAATTTGTTTATGTGAATTGTTTATTGATTGATTGTTTGAGAACTAAGTAGGTTCTCAAGTGCAGAAATACGCGCGCGTTGAAGTTATAATATATAAGTCAGTCATGGACGTCATGGTAATAATACGGACAGGCAGTTCAAATTAACAGAGTTGCCAACTTGAAAACTAAATTATAAAGCAGCAAATCGAGTCGACTAAAAACAAAAAATACATAAAATGTAATTTGTTAAAAAAATGTTAGTATAAAAAAGTATTCGTTTAGGATTTTTTAATCTTAAAACTTATAAAAGTTTATTGGTCTGAAAAGAATATCGATTTTTATACCCTTTCGATACTTGGAATTTTATATCGATACATATATCGAAATATAAATATCCAAATATTAAATATATATTGCGGAATACCAAACGTTTCAAAGTCTATTCTTACTTCGTTGTCAATGTCTTTAAATATCGCTCAAAATATCGATACATTGAAAAAATAATATCGATATATCGATGTATCGATATTTTTTCAACAATCCTAGGTAATAGATCTTTTCTAAATGGTATACGGTGGCAGGTGCGTGCGTGCATTGATATTCAAGCAACAAGCAATGCACGCAGTTGAAATATACGGTGACGTAAAATTACATTTAGATAAGTGGGTCCAAAAAATGTTACAAATAAATGTGATATATTGTGCTGTTCTATATATAGGACGGTTGAAATATAAGTTTAACAGGGTGGTTCAAAAAATGTTGTATTGGGTGGCAAATACGTAGTTGCGTATACCAGGTGGTTGAAATAAAAGTGACGTATATAGTTATGCAGGGTGGACAAAAAAACTCAAAAACGGTTAAATAAGCATAAGCAGCAAGCATATTCGAGTTATAGGGCGGAGGGTTCAAAAATGTTAGAAGCAGTTGCATAAACAGGACATATAAGGTGGAGTGGAATTATAGTTACACAAGGTGGTTAAAAAAATGTTACATAGTGTGGAACATAAGTAGATGCTTATCGTTGGCATATTGGGCGAAGTAAAATTATAGATATACGGGGTGATTTAAGCAATAGAAAAATAGAAACAGTCAATAGGGTGGAGAGGATTAATACTTATACAGGGCGGTTGCAATATCGCGTAGAGTTGACTTATAGTTGTACAGGGTGAATCAGAAAATGATTTTATTATTCGGTGACCAATACACAGAAACATTAACAGGGTGGATGCAATATAGGGTGAATTAGAGTTACAAGTTGAGGATAATATAAAAAATAAAATTCAGAGGGAGAGATATGAATACGCTAAAATAAAACAGCATTGTACCTTAAATCAGATAAAATAATATGTTAGACAATAGTTATTGACATGGTTTCTAAAAGGTTTTTTTAAGCCAGTTGAAGTCGGTTCTTTTATAAATATAAATTAAATTAATGTTAGATTCTATCTGTAAAATTGAATTAATTATTGATGATAGAGTAATAATATATCGTAATGAAAATAAATGTTATTGTTAGAATTGTTTATTTTGAAATAGTGGCGAAATACAATTCTACAATTGGCAAAATGAATGAAAACTTTATAAAAATAAAAAAACCTATTACACATATTTGCTATAAATACTGACATCAATGGACGTGTGCCACAATTGCGAATAGCCTCTAAATAACATCTAAACCCATAAATCACCTCCTGCATTTGTATTTAACACTGCGAAAAAATAACTCTGCAAATTTCCACACATATATTCGTCCATTTCCAACTCTCATCATTCATTCGTGCGCTTTGCCCTCACACTACTGCTTTTCTCTCTTTCTTTTTTTCTATTTTCGCCTTTGAAGAGGGCTTATCATATTTTCTGAATAAAGTGTTAACCGGAATTCCGCAACATATGTCGAAAACCCACTCGTCGAGAGACTATCCGGCTGTTATTTATGACTACGAGAAGGTGTCAATGGAGATGGATTGCTTTTTCGACTACTGCTGTGCGAATGCTTCGAATATGAAGGCCTTCGAAAAAAAAAGGAACGAGTGATTTTTTTGGGATTGGGCAGTCGTGCGTGAATTGACCCTTCTCGATAGATTGAGTGTTTTTCAATTTCTGTTCAAGAACGACGAATTCGAGATATTTGCTCAATTGATATTTTTGCAATACATTTATATTAAATAATTCCTAAACTGGTATTTTTTGAAGAGAAAGTTAACCGTCTCGTAAACGCACATGATTCGGTTTTGGATAGAGTGTAGGTATGACAAAACTTTAAAAGGGTAAGATACTGAGAGTACATATTATGTTTATTGGAGTATTGCTGTATCTTGCGAAATTATTATCCTGCTCTTTAATAACTGATGGTGTCACTTGTATTCTCCATCCCTCTCCCTCCCTCTCCTTCCCTCTCCGTCCCTCTTCGTCCTTTTCCTCCTCACTTTGTCCCTCTCCGTCCCTCTACGTCTCTCCGTTTCTCACCGTCCCTCTCCGTCTCATACCGTCTCTCTCCGTTCCTCTCCGTCATTCTCCGTCCTTCTCCGTCCCTCTTCCTCCTTTTCCGTCCCTCTCCATCGCTCTCCGTGTCTTGAAAATGAATGCAATCGAGCACATATTCCTTATAAAAAACTAGCTGGCTCGCCTGGCTTCGTATATATGTAAAAAAAGTGTTTAATTGTAATGCAAATATTGTAAATAATCCTAGAATCCGATTGCAGTGCTCCCTATGATGTCAGGTTGTAAATCTAACTCACCAAAATATTCAAAAAAGTTTCATCAAAATCGCTCAAACCGTTCAAAACTTGTTCCTGTAACCCGTTCGCAGCGACACCTACTGGGTTAAATTGTAAATTTCACCCACTCAAACACACACAAAACATTTCATCGGGATCGGTTCAATCGTTAAATAAGAGTTGAAAAAAAATCCTACAACTCGATCGCTGCGTCACCTACAGGGTGCATGTGGTGAACATAAACATTCCAGGGATCCACTCAAATATCCCCAAAAAATATCAATAAATAATAAAAAACAATTGAGGAATAACAAAAGTAGCCCCTTTGGGGATCGAACACGAGACCTTAGCATTAATACCAAAATGCTTTAACCAACTGAGCTAATATCCTCTTTTATGTAATCGCCGTCGAGCGATTATAACAGCAACGAGTTAATTGAAAAATTATAGTTGAACAAATTACCAAAAAACAATATTAAACTATACGTATAAACCTTACCCTTGAAACACTCTATCGGTCTCCAGAAGTCAAATGTAGAAGAGTTTTATGTGAAAAATCAATCACAGTTACTACCCAATGAAACCTAAAAAGTACATGACTTAGTGCTTGCCCCTAGTGACTATGCAGTGGTCTCCAAACACTTTTGACCACGTACCCACGATCATTCACTCGAATTCATGACGCGAACACTTTGCAGGATAAATTGTAACTGCTCTACATACGTCAAACAATTAGCAACACTTGTGCTTATTGTTGTTACCACAACAACCATAGAATCAAATACTTCTACGTACATTTTGCAGTTAATACTTAGTCACTTATAGTAAGTTCATTTTTAGCTCAGAATATCGACGAATCATGCCTAGTATTCATCAGGGGAGTAGCTGCCGTTTGACCTTTGTGATAGTTTGAAGCTACACTATAAAGTAACTGAGCGTGGAATTTGAGATGACACCAAAGAAATAAATTTAAGGAACTATGGCCTCAATGACCTCCCGCTGCACTATGAATCGATTTGGAACTTTGTCTTAGTCAATTACAACTTCCCATTATGTTGACGTGCAGGAATAATTTGGTTATTGAACTACATCAAAATAATTAAATCATTCATGTTTTGTAGGAAAGTGTGGTAGTGGTGTCCCGTGAATTATTTTTTTATTTTTATGGCTAGTGCAAGGAAGCAGCTAAAATTATCAATTTGATCGATCCGGTTTAGAAGAGTGCTCTTCTGTCAGCAATTCGTAGTTCCGACATTGAGACAAGATCATCAATCAATCTGATCGGACGTGGCAAGGATCGATTCTACCGCCGACTGATAATTTCAATGGTAATTAGGGCTAGCGCGATAACTTTGATGAGCTAAGATCGCCTAGAAAAGTCACATTGTTTTGAGCCTTCGACTTTGCAACACCAAGTGATGTTGTTGCTACCATTGACTAGAAAGGATATGGCCCTACAGGCGTGCAGGTAAATCCCACGGATGGTAGCTTCTTACTATAAGCGAGTGCGTGGAATATATTTTCTAACCTGCAGTTCCTCTAATACTGAACAAGGTTACTATCGCAATGAGGACTTATCAGTATCGTAATACTGACCAATCTTACGATGTACTAAACCCAGCTACGTTCCCTACTAGTGGGTGAACAATCCGACACTTGACGAATTTTACTTCGCAATGATAGGAAGAGCTGATATCGATGGATCAAAAAGCGACGCCAAAAGCTAATTCATCTTGTGGTAACTTTTCTGACACTTGGTGCAAATTCTTCCAGCTTTCGGACTTTTGCTCTACATGAGGTTTCTGTTCCGCTAAGCTGGCCTTAAGACATCTTGCTCAAGTTGCTTGTGAATTAGTACAGTCTGTATCGACGGCGTATAGTATAGCTTACCTCTAGCCTAAGTTTTTTATTAGTTGATAAACTTTTCATATTGAAAAATGTTGTTTTTACACAGTCCTGCAAAGCACCACGGGTCCAAGCTTTCTTCTATCCAGCTCCCTAGATATCTATACCTGTTTACGGTTCACGAAGATATCAAATTGTGTAGCTGATGTTCTCTTTATTACCACTCTTTTAGTTTTATATGTGATAATTTTTAAAGCGAGGTGTTTATCTTTGGCGGAAACTCTGTATCACTATCGACTATGATGATGGTATCGTCAGCATAAAGCAAGTTATTAACGGGTGGCTTATTGATCTTTATTGCATCTTCTGCGTCTAGTGATGTACGATTGAACACCAACATAATTGAAAGGAAAGTGGCCAAAACCTTGTCTTACTTCTCATTCTCTGGAAAAATTTTCTTTCAGATTGTAAATTCACCGCATCAGTCTGATTTCCATAAAGATTTATGTATGATATTCATACACAAATCTTTGTTTGCAGTTAGTTAGTTAGATTGTGTATCATCTTCTCTAGAAAAAATCTTAGTAGTTTTGTATGACAGAGACAGTCGAAAGCTTCTTAGTAGTCAGTGAAGCTCAGGTATCCTTCCGCTGGTTTCTGCATGTTTCAAGTAATACAGGTAAATAGAGAAACCTGTGTGCCAAACCCTTGACGAAATCCAAAGTGGGATATATTGCTTTATTTTTCACATTTATTATAGATCCTTCCGTGTATTTTCTTTAGATACAGTTTAAGAACCACGCTCAGAAAGCTGATCATACAGAACTGCCTCAGTCATTAAAAAATATAATATTTTGGGACAGGTTTCAGCTGGGTATAGATATCCAAATCATGGATGCTACTGCTATGCAGATGTTGAGAGTACGTTTTCGAGTGTACAAAAAGGTCTTTGTCTCTCATATAACTTAAAATATTGACGATTACGATGTTTTGTAGTTAATAAATACATACGCTTTGAGTTATTGAAGCGAAAGCTTCTTACTGAATCTGAATTTTTTGGCATTAACCTTACGTCTTCATTTGTAAGCTGTCAACGCATGAATGGGATAAATGCTTGTGCCATAAATTACAAGGGACTGAAACCGATTTGTTATTTTTGCCACACGCTTTTTAACAATTTATTTTGCTTCCTGGATTTAATACATAATTGGACGTTTTATTATACACTTAGTTCGGTTTATTAGGCAATCTGATTTATTAGTTTACTGAAATAAAGAAAACAAGAACTCAATTATTATGTAAATTAGCTTACCAATAAATAACAGGGCACTTAACTCCAACAATAAATTAAAAAGGGAATCACTAAAGTATCAAAAAGGTCAAAGATGCCAACCATCTTCTCAAATTGTCTATTAGTAGCTGCCTTATGTGCGGTGATCGCGGTCCAAAGCCATTATCAGACTAATGAGTGCACTTTAAAGGACCACCGATGAAAGAATTCGTGTCGCTTAATCGCTCATTCCCGAACTCAGCGTTCTAAATCGTTTTCGTTTTTTTGGAAATGATTTTGCTTTTAGTGAGATGGACCACATTTAACGGAAGAAGAATGATATATAAAGGAAGGCTGAAAGCTGACGATGAGTATAAAAGACCATAACAAAAGGAAACTTAGATGAAAGAAGAAAATGAGAATTGATGTCATGAAATTATGATATAATGTTTGAATACAATTAACAAATTTGGTGGAATTTATAAGACGTAGTCTTAATTGAAAGTGCGTGCCAGAATATTTTGACATAACTAGATCCGATATCTTAATTGAGATTCGCAGTATTTTCTTTATTTTTTTTAGCTTTTGCATTGTGCTTGATTTTGTTACACTAGTTTTTGTCAACCATCCTCGTGTAGTTCATTCGTTCATTCTCCATTTATCTGTGCGTGGTTTCTTTTTTAACCCTTATTTACTCGCACGAAGAAAATTACACAGTCACAGGTGACCCTAAATTGTAGTAATAATTATTATTATTCATTAAATATACAGGGTGTAAATAGTTTGAGTGCATATATTTTAGGTGGAGGTAGTATACACCAAATTAAACAAAAAAACTCTTATACCACTATGGTCAGTAGGCCTTAATAACCAAGAAAATCCCTAAAACATATTTAGTAAATTATTGTCAATCCGGCAACGTCGCTCGCGCTCGAAGCAGATTCACTCTTAGCGCGAATAATAAAGGCATGACTACGCCGACAAAAAAATAAACACCTGTGTTTTTTTATTGACTGATGATATTGACCTTAGAATTAAATAAAAATGTATGAAATATTTTGCTAAAAATATTTACGTTTTTAATACAAGGTATTGCAATTAGAATTTGTATTTGGCGGTTTCTTTTATGCAATTATACAGTTGGGTAAATATGATATTCAACTCAAGAGTATATGTAGTTTTTTACCAGTTAAATTATTCGAAGAGTCATTATTACTGATTTAATTAATATTACTTATATTAGACAAATAAATACCCATGTACTTACAGGCTGTCATTATGACAGAGCTCTGGAGAACAAAGGATTCTTTATAGTAAATATTCAAATTTCAACATTGTTGCTATAACAAGTGTTTTCCCCACAAATTAATAGCATGGCAGGTCTTTACCTAATTGTATAATTGCCACTATTTGTCACAAACTAATACACTCGAACTCACAATTGACAACAGATCTTATTTATTTCTCAAATTTATTTTTTAAAACGAAAATCAAATCACGAACGCTACGTAGAATGTCACGTAAATATCACTTTCACTTTCTGACAAGAACCGGTGCAGCAAAAAAAGCATTCGTGGCAGTGGTCAGCTGTAGTACTGAATAAGGCATATTATATGCTATGTTGCCACATCTGTTCGGAGAAACATACGGCAAATTTTAACAGAATATTTAGAGTTTAAATATTAATTTTCTTTGTTAATACAGTTATTAAAGGTGTATTATAAGCTATTGAGTATTTACATATTTAGCTTTAAAAGCATTTTGAAGCCGGAAATAGTCTATTATTCACTGTAATAAAGGCTACAGAACTTCTAACTTTTTCATTTTTTTTTTTTTGGCAAAACTATAGTTTATTTCTGGAAATGTTATAAAGCTTTTTGATTTGTTTTGACCTGAAGTATTGATCCTCAAAATCTTTGCACTCAAACCGTTTACACCCTGTATAAGTAAATAAAATTTGTTTATTATTAAAGTGCGTAATAAGCCTTTTCATACTCCAAAATTTCTAGTGGGCAAGCGTCAACCTCTGTCATTTTTTTCGAGCAAAAAAACATTGTATTTACATGCCAATGGTCTGACAACTGCTCGAAAAAAATGACTCACGGCAACAACAAATTTTCGAATATGAAAAGGCCTATTACTCGCCTGACTTGGTTGCCACTTGCATCTGGAACACAAACTTCGACGTGGGTTATGAAATTAGCGGGGTTTCGGAAAAATTTGAGCAGCAGCAAGTGCTTAATTTTTTAATGTGAAACTGCTTGGACCCCATGGGACTAATTAAGGGTAACCGACCTCAAAAAGAAGGAGGTTCTCAATGCTTCTGTATGTATATTATTTATGTGTTTTTTACTCGAAACCGGCGAAAGAAATTTGGATCGTTTAAACTGGATTCTGTTAAGAGGATTCCGAAATGGTCCTACATTTATTTAAGGGCATTGATTATACCGTTTTTTGGAAAATCGAGAAAAAATTGTCTCTTATATAGTGTACTTTGGTGGATGCGCAAGTATAAAAAAAATTAAAGTGTCTGAACGGAACCTGGGGTCTAACAAATTAAAAATAGATTAGAATTAATTCTAAATAAATGTGAGTTAATCAACTTCAAAATGAAGGTTTTCATTTGCTCTCTATATGCAATATGTCTTCATAAGTTAGTGTTTATAAAAAGATTCTGAAAGGTATACTGTAATTATTACATGCCACTGTTTCAACTGTATACATTTGACAGCAAATATGAATTTTGCCTAAAAGTAAAATACCTTTATTTTTATTAATATCTAAAATTGTTGTCAGACAGAAGTAATTAGAATTAAAAACTGCATCCAATTATGTCATTGCTGTAAAAGATATATAAGTATTTAATAGTTATAGAAAAGATATATTATTTTCTTTTTTTAGTTAGTTTTATTTTTGAAGTCGGTTTTTGTTTTTTTGTCTAATGCATTTCCATGGAAAACTCCTGATCGTTAGGTAAATATGAATGAATCCGTCCTGGTATGATGTAGATTATTTTCAAGTTTGAGTATATCTACCAAAAATAAAAAAATGTAGCCGTTTGTATGAAAAGCATTTATTAGTATCATTTGTCTCAGAAAGACTTTTTGTCTGAAAGATTTTAAAGTTCATAAAAAATTATTTAGAATAGATATTTCATACCTTTATCCATGTGTCTTGATAAAGTCATTTGTCTATATTTGATTTGTCATAATATTTATTTATTTATTTGTTTATTTATTTACCAGATACATCCATGCATATTTACATAGTAAATCCTACAAGGTAACAAAACTACTTGCTCGTAGGCTGGTATTTAAACTAATTGGGTTTAAAATTTTTCATTGTGCTTATATATTAAGTTGTCCACAACACAGCAGTTGTATCCTAACTACTTTCATACATTTGTCATAATCCAGGCATTAAGTTTTGCTTTAATCTTATTTACCTTTCCTGCTGTCATTTTTTAATTTTTCATTTCACAAAAAGTTAAATGTTATTACAGCTCTATAGTAACTATTCTTGACGCTGACAGTTTTACTTCTATTAGGGATTTGAATGGTTTTATTTCTTGTTATACTCTGAGAATTATTAAATATATTTCTAAGGGTTTTATAATGATATCCTACAGATGCACATGTAAACAGTTGTTAAATGTTGAGTGGGTATTTTTGTTTAGGTATAAATTGTTTCTTTTATATAATTTTTTGTAGTGTTTTTTGAAATCGCTGAAGCATTTGTAAAGTGTTATTATATGCTCCTCCCCATGCTACTACTCCGTAGCTTATAACGCTATGGAAAAGAACGTAGTATAACATAGTTAAAGTTTCAGTGTTCATAGATTTACTTAAATTATAGAAAATATATATAAGGTACTTAGTTCTACTTATTTAATATGTAATTCCCAAGTCAACCTATAGTCAAGAACTACACTCAGATATTTAAAATGTTCTACCCTATTTATATTGAGTCCATTGATATTAATGTTTATGCGTTCAAAAACACTATTAAAATAGTTGACAAAGGTAATATAATCAGTTTTGTCAATATATAGTAATAATTTATCTAGAGACAGCCAATTACTTATTTCAATTAGGTAGTTGTTCATGTTATTTTCCACTTCCTTCCAAGTGTCTCTACTAGCTACAACAGCAGTATCATCGGCGAATGATATTACAATACCATCAGGCAATAGCTTTAAACGTTCATTAATATATAATATAAATACAAACGGTCCTAAGACAGTTCCTTGTGGAACACCTGTATTACTCATAGAATTCACTCACAACATTATTGATATTTACTCTGTGGTACCTACTGTCTAAATAATTTGCTATTAAAGTATGAGCCTTACCATAATTATATCTTGTCAAGTATTATCTATGATCACCACCATCAAAGAGGAATTCACAGCTACAGGACGACTCTTGTTTAATTTGTTTTAAATAATGTCTGTTATATAGTTCAATGAGTTAGGCTCCCATTTTAGATTTTTTAACAAACTGTAATAATCTAGGCATGTAGTAAAGTGTTTGTCTTTAGATTTATGTACTATTATTTTTTTTAAAGCAGTGGTGTTTATAATATGAGCCAGTATAAATATGGTTTCACACCACCATTTTCAAGAATTCATTAATAATTTTAATAACTTCATCTATTATTTGGTGTTATAAATATGGTTTCAGGTGGTGATTTATTTAAGGCATTATGTGGTTGAATACTCTCTTCTTGAAATAATTCAGTGTACTATTGATCATGAACTGTATTATTATATAATCTTCTTCTTTATTGATAAAGTTCTGTACGTGATGACAGAATTTTTGTTACCTACCTGAAGTAGCACTGACGAATCAGTACGCTTCGATCATTTTTTTTCAACCGGAAAACATTTGTTCTTCTTGACTTTTCTTAGAAGAGAGATATTCTTGGATGATTACGGCCTAATTGTGATGAACGATTCCTTCGAATTTAATGGATTAATAGATTACTAAAAAGATCAAGTAAGCCTAACTATTATGAAGTATATTTTATAAACAAAGATAAATGGAACCACGGTTACCAAATATCAGAGAAAGTATAGTATTTTGAAGGAGGATTTCAGTGGCAAAAATATTTCACTCAGAATTAATGATGAAGGTGAAACTATTACTGTCTGTCAGAATATCTTACTTCGACTTGAATCCTGAATCGGTTTTCAAAAACAACTATGTCTAGCTGTTCTGGGATGGTCTGATACTAACGTATTAAACTGTCGTTTACTGCACTGGACATAGTTTTATTAAATAGAGTCTCAAGAAAAAGAAGCTTAATCAACATAGCAACTGGCATCATAGACAAAATATAGAAAAAATTTATAACGCCGTACGAAAATTTTCTGGTAATTTCAGTAGCATACAACTTTTAAGGGGATGTAAAGAAGAACTGAAGAAAACTTCACTCGTCTAAAAATATTTTAACCATAGCTTTACGCGACATGGATAATGTGGAACCACTTCATTATCCTCCTTAACAGAATACAGGTTAAAGTTAGTTAAAACGTGTTTCAGTAATAGCCGAGAACACATAAAAATACGAGTATATATACGGGTAAATTTAGAACTACCTTCTATAAAAAATAAATGTTAATTTGTACTTTTTAACATTAAATCATGTATTATAGTCTAAAAAACAACTGTGATGTATGGTACCTGCAAATTGCTATTGACAATAACTGATAATTAAGTACATCTGGTTGACCGAGAATAATTCTGTGAAACTGTAAAAATTTTTATTCTCACGACCATAATCGAGAGTTCATATCGTACCGAGATATCCATCAATTTGTTGTTACCGGCTTTGACCATTGTCTTTTTCTTCCCATATACACGTTCTTTGTCGTTATATACGAGAGAATTCGATAGATAATGTCGTAGTTCAGAACGATTATGAATTATGTGTCGCGCGACGTTCAGCCATATCGAACGTGAGGTAATATGTTTTACATTTTAATATAAGTATACTGTTTGTCTCAGGAAAACCTGCCTGGAATGAAGATGGGTTTATGACTTTTAAAAATATTCCGTTTTACTATATTTTATATTTATACAGGGTGTAAACGGTTTGAGTGCAAAGATTTTGAAGAACAATACTTCAGGCAAAAACAAATCAAAAAGCTTTATAACATTTTCTAAAATAAACTATAGTTTTGCCAAAAAGGACACATAAAGTTAGAGTTTATGTAGCCCTTGCTACAGTGAATAATACAATAATTTCGATTTCAAAATGTCGGTAAATATAAATATATAAATACTCAATAGCTTATATATCTTTAATAGCCACATTAAAAATGAAAATTGATTATTTAAACTCGAAATATGCTTTTATAATTTAGTGTAAGTTTCTCCGAATAGATATGGCAACGTGGCATATAGACCAACTTATTTACTACATTCTTTACTTTAACGACGACTGAGAGTAATGATTGTTTTTTTGCGATTTCGATTCTTGTAAATAAGAATAGATAAACGGTAAAGTGATTTGAATGATATCTATTTGATGTAGACTTCGTGGTTTGCTTTCCATTTAATATATTTTTTAAATAAATAAAATCGGTTGTGATTAGTGTGTAACTTCGAAAATTAAGAATAGTGCGACAGTATTTATTTGTGATAAATAATGGCCGATTATACAATTAGGGAAAGACATGACATGCTCTTAATTTATGGGGAAAGCAGACGTAATTGCAGAATAGCAAGAATGTTATACAGGGAAAGGTTTCCAAACAGACGCCTGTCCAATGCTAGGAAATTCGTAGCTGTTTCGCAGAGGCTTCTGGAAACAGGTAGTGTAATACCACAAATAAACAATCGCGGACCACAGCGACATAATCGTATCTTAGCTGCTGAGGATCAAATACTAGACCTCATCGACATCAACCTACAACACATGAAAAGTAAGGTTTACACGACTCCGATTATTGACGAGAATGACCTTAGACAACGCATTTTTGACGCTGCTGACGAAATTCGAAATATTCCAGGAATTTTTTCTCGCATACGTGAAAATTGGATTAAACGGTGTCGTGCTTGTGTCGATAGTAATGGTGGGCATTTTGAACATTTGCTGTGAATAATCCGTTGTTTCAGCTCAGTTCTATCATTATAATAAATTCGGTAAGTAGGATTACATATTTACTTGTCTAATATAAATAATATTAATTAAATCAGTAATAATGACTCTTCGAATAATTTAACAGGTAAAAAACTACATAGTATACAGATCTCTTGAGTTGAATATCATATTTACCCAACTTTGTATAATTGCATAAAAGAAACCGCCAAATACAAATTCTAATTGCAATATCTTGTATTAAAAACGTAAATATTTTCAACAAAATATTTCATACATTTTTATTTAATTCTAAGGTCAATATCATCAGTCAATACAAAAACACAGGTGTTTATTTTTTTGTCGGCGTAGTCATTCCTTTATTATTCGCGCTAAGAGTGAATTTGCTTCGAACGCGAGCGACGTTGCCGGATTGACAATAATTTACTTAATATGTTTTAGGGATTTTCTTGGTTATTAAGGCCTACTGACCATAGTGGTATAAGAGTTTTTTGTTTAATTTGGTGTATACTACCTCCACCTAAAATATATGCACTCAAACTATTTACACCCTGTATGTACGTAATGACTAATAATTATTAGTCACCATCAATTATAATTGATCTATCAAATACGAAAATTCGTGCATATGCGGATTTCAAATATTACAGAATTCAATGAGACTTTGAAGAATATGATAGAATGATTTGTCTGTTGGTAATCCACTTGCACATATTGTCAGTTAAGGATTAAATTAAGGGTTATGGAGATTAAATAATACTAATATACAGGGTGTAAATACTTTGAGTTTATATATTTTATGTGGAGATAGTACACACCAAATCAAACAAAAAACACTTACATTACTATAGTCTATTGTCCTTAATAACCTGGATAATCCAAAAAACATTTTAAGTAAATTATTGTCAATGAGGCAACGTCGTCTGGCGGCCAACACAAATCAGCTAGGCGAGAGTTCTCAAAAAAATAATTTCGTCTACGAAGAAAATGAACACCTCTGTTTATTATTCAATAATTTTTCTTGAGATTGGTTTCTGTAAATAAACATTTGTGACATATTCATGAAATAAATTTCGTTCTTTTTTTTCGAAGAAAAATTCGCGAAATTGAGTTAGAGGAGAGAAGAATAAAGAGCTACTTTTGCTGTTTACATATTATTTAGTAATTTGAAATGATCTATTTAACCGCTAAATTCATCAGAAACACATTAGTTATTAAATTCAAATATTTCTGTTAGATGCAGTACTTACGAAAAAATAAACTCCGCAGTTATTATTTTCAACACAAAGAATGCACTAAACAGTAAGATTTAATCTACTTTTCGTTAAAATTTAGCATTTTCTATCACACTAAACGTTACACTAGAAACTACAAAACAAACTGCCACAAAGAAATTTAAACAAACTTAACATTGAAGCAGCCACACATTTTAAACAGAAAAAACATTCACCTGATTCGCTGATTCATCTTATCAACGATCTCGAATTTGTTGCCATATCTTTACGACAATATTCTGCGTATGTAGCATTTAATTTATAATAATAAATACATTGTTTTTTATTGCTCATTTGATTAGTGAAGCCATATAATCTGTTTATTTATTTAACTTATGAAAAAATCAGAGGCATTTGCATTTTCAATGTAACATTATGTGTTGGTAATAGTAAAAATGGGTGTAAATTTCATAACTTTTTCTTTTTTTTTGGTAAAAATATAGCTCTCTGTGAAAAATGTTATGAGACTTTTTGTTTTAATTTTATCCAAACTATTATCCCTTAAAATATTTGGACTCATACCGTTTACACCCTGTAGAAATAAGTGATTGTCTAAAACAAATAATTCAAAAACGCAAAAAATTCAATCTAAAGCCTTCATAGACTAGAAAGAAGTCTTTGATCGAAATCAGCAAAATAAACTTTGGCATATAATGGGGAAACGAGGTATCCTATTAAATTAATAGGCGTAATACAAAACCTGTACTCAAACACTAAAATCATTGTTGGCACTGGTAAAGACATTACTGAGGAAATAAGGACAAATCAGAGTGTTAGACAAGGATGAACTCCTGCACAATTTGATACATACGTAGATGACCTGTGAGAGAATAGAAGAAAACCGCACCTTCTGGAATAAAGATTTGGTTCAAGGTTTTTGTAAATATGATATTTCTGGGAATAGAACCGATTACAACAAGAATTGTTATTGATGATCATACTTTAAAGCAGGTGTCACATTTCAGATATTTAGAATGCGACATCACATACGAAGAAGATAAAGATAAACAAACAAAATAAATAATTTTCAAAGGATTTGTGGAACCATCAGAAAAACAATTAAGGGAAAGAGGTTAAAAAAACACGGATAGTAAACTTGGGTGTCAAGAAAACAAGACTACAAGTAACATCAGAAATAAGATTTTTAGGATTGGTAAATGTTGTACCGATTAGACTGTATTTGAAATGAAAACATCATACAAGAACTATTGGTAGAACCAATTAACAAAAAACTACAATAATAAATACAATGAGCTACGTAGCAAGTGATAGATTTTAGTTGTTCACAATTTACATGTCCAATTTTCCTTTGTTTCTGATTACCTTAATAGGGGAGAAAAAAGGGATAAATGTATAGACACTCTTGAAGTGATTAGAATATTTTTGAGACTCTAAGAAAGTGATTAAATGTATAGATGCTCAAGCAGGTAGAAAATCAAGATAAGCACCAGAAGTTCAAATGGCTTGATAGTTAATGTATAAATAAATTAACAATATATAATACTTGTGTCTGGTAAATAAGGTTCAATAGACCAAGACCAGTAACAGCCTTGAAGGCTTACAGCCAAAAATTATTTGGTATAAAATCGTTATAGAATTGTTTTTTCGATCCGAAAACAGACTATTTGGCCGTAATAAATGAATTTGAAGTTATCACAGAAAAAAGTCTTTAGGGAGTCATGTTACGATAGCAGTGGGAACTCTATGTACAGCAAACGATTCCGATATTAGTACCAGCTTTAACTCACTTCACCTCAATTGGTGGCCTTTGATTCTATTCACCCCCAATGTTGGCGAAGCTGACCATCCCAGCATTTTCTAAAACACACCAGAAGCTTTAATGCTATGTATAAACACAAAAAGATGTCCAGTATATTGTATTCCTCGCCCTTTGGTCAAATCAACTATAAGTCATTGGACTTGAAATTTGTCGAGCAAGCTCTGTCGAAAAACAAACATGTTGATTATAATGCAGGTGCCTACACTGGGTACTACGAAATACTGAACCCAAAGACCGTCTTCCATCGGACTGGTTTGGTTTGGGTGATTCACGTGTCCAATATAGTTCCGTCTGCAACGTGCCAAGTAGGGTAGACGTAGACGTGGAAGTAGTCGCAGACTTGAGTGAAGTTAATTTATTCTTCGGAATTTAGAGTGGGCCGCCTCGCCAGAGTCTCCCCACCAACAAATTGGGGTATGCATACATTGCTGATTCGGAGATCACAACTCCTGCCCCTTCCTGTATATAGTTTTGAAAAAAGTCCGTGCGAGGCGAACACTAGAATGGAGATGCATAGGTATACGTCTAGTGAGGCTCTTATCCACCCTTTATGATGATCCACGTCAATAACTCACACAGGGCGGTGACTTGACTCTGGAATGACGCTCCTACTGTTACCCGTAGTGGGAGAGGGAAATATAGAGAAAGAGAGAAAGGAAAAGAAAGAGAGAGGTAGGGAGAGGGGACTATATATTTATGTATGTTTTCCACGAGTTGGTAAGCCAAGCGTTCGTCAAACGTACTGTTCTACTGTTCTACTTCCTGTGGGATTCCATTCAGGGTCATGCAGATGAAAGGCACATCCTAGCAGTCATGGCCACTATAGCTAGACACTAAGAAATGTCAGAGACCAAATTCAGCTTCTCCATTTCAAATCAGAGTCTATATTGTAAATTTACGTAAGCACACCAACACAAACAATAACATTTGAATATATTTCTGTGCTGAAGTCTCGGGCAAAAGCTTAATATGCTTAATGAACTTCCTCTAGGTATTTTGAAAGCTGTCATGAAGATGCAAAACAACACAAGGAAAGAACATGAGACAATAACATTGTCACAAATATCTTTTTTGAATTGGTACACCTTTAATATGTTTATCCTATATCCTATCTCTTATACTTTGGTCTAATCTAACGTTTATACTTTTAAAAGGAACCTATTCAAACTGGTAACGTATCCCACAGCCCGCCCACAAGTTGTCGGTCACGTTATATTTCAGGACTCTCCATACATAAAATGAAACGTCGGACAGCCTATATAAACTTCTCTGAACCATAATACACATTCTGTATTGAATAGCAACTCTCGCCTTCCGTTAGTTCGATAAATCAAACCTCCCGAGATAACTTATTTATTTCCAGACTGCTGAACATTCCTTATAATCTTTCTCGTAGGAGATAAAATGAGGCACGCAGCGAGAACGCGGAAGATTTATTTCAGTCATTAGTTTTACCTTTAAATGCATATGGGTCAACCCCGCGGTGGTTGCTGCCTGTCGAGGTGAGATTGTGTGTGATGTGTGAGCTCTTTTTTTACTGTTTCGTGTTTGACATGACACGAACGGGGACAGAACTAATTATGACAAGTGACACAAGTGAAATATTGAGTCACATGATGGATTTCTTGGTACAAAAATAACGTTGGGGGTTGGAATCAGGATGGCAGGATATTGGATTGTATTTCGGAAGATAATTCTAGCAGTTTACTACTTTATCATTAAAATAGTTTCTTAGGAATAATCACTACATGAAACGAGAACGCTACACCTTACATTATTAATAATAAACGGAAATAAATCTAAAAATCATTTATTTGAAAAACTAACACTATCATACACGTAAGGTAATTAAGTACAAGCAGTTAGAAGATTAGGTTGAACAGTATACAGGGAGGTCCTATGGTACAGGACATATTCATTTTCTATGTAATTATGAATTTAAATGAACATCCTGTAACAGGTCTATTTTTATATAAGAAACTACACCTCTTGAATAAAATTATTCACTTTTCCATTCAATCCCCTAAAGATCATAACTACCCCGAAAAAAATAATTAAAAGGGTAGCGTGTGATATCGTGTTTAAAAGGGTTTAATCTGAATTCTACACTCAAAATGGGTCAAACTATACATAATAAATTATTAAATATTCTAAAAAAAATATTTTAAAAATACAAATATAATATGTGTGTATTTTCATTTTATACATGATGCTTTATTTTCTATTTTAAGTTTATAAATTAATGTTAGAATTTGTGTTTTACTTTTCTTGTCAATTTTGAGGTGTCATTCCTCGAAGAGAGTATTCAATATCTCTGACAGGTGAAGTAACCTGAAAATTTTATCGTGACATTCTGTCCTAGCAGTTAAGGGAGAACAGCAATTACACGGAACGGCTCCAGATTCGGAACCTCTGTGTACTGATTCTCTTGAAAATCCTAGATGTCGGTCTTACATCTCGCGTCTTCAAAGAATTGTTACCTAGAAAATCAGTAGCATATTTGCCATATACCAGAAAGGATATGGATAGGATTAGGAAGCTTCTTCATAAGCACGATGTGACAATAGTCTACAAACTACTATCCAAAATCTCACAAGTGTTACCCTCTCAGAAGGCTAAACAAAATCCTCTTTCATCCATTCCATGCTCATGTGGGACAGTATAAATGGGTGAAACAGGTCGCTCTATAAACATCCGTCCATGTGAGCACAAACGGGCATCATACTCAGCTGTAGCTGAACATTATCACGAACGGGCCATCAAATGAAAAAAATCGCCAAAAATCCCAAGAGTTTCAACCGAGACAAAAGTTTTGAACTCTCGCCTATCTGGCAACCCTGCATCCAATTACAACACAAATCTCATCAACAAAATAAATCATTTGCATTACCTACTAATAAAATTCGAGGAACGTATTCAGAAATATCACCACAGCAAAAAAACAATCCAAAATAATCGTATTAAGTACCTCCTACATTTTTTTACCTAAAAATTTCGTGGGGCCAAGTATTATTTCATCGTCATTTACAATTTGTGCTTCAGTGTGAGAAGTTTAATAAAGTAAATTTTCAAAGTGTGTTTGTGAGAAAAAGACTAAACGAATGTAGTCGCCGCAAGGTAAATAGCATTTGTATTTCTCATCCATGAAAAAGCCCCATATAAGTGTGGGCAAAACGTCGGAAATTTTTGTTTATATGTGGTTCAGATATAAATAAATTAATTCGAAAAAATGACGTGGTCCAAATTCGGAAAAAGCAGAATCAACCTCTTTACATTGAAATAAATTTCTCGATAGCATTCTCTTATCCCGAGTTAAATGAGAAATTTAAAAAAATCGCTGCGGTACATTCACTTATTTGTCGCATTTATTATCCCGCTGCATTTGTCACTCTGCTCTGAAGCCTTAAATAAGACAATAATTAAATAAAATCCACTACCCTTTCAGATAGCAGCGAGTGTACGGCGTTGACCAGCAGCTGCTGTGCAACTGTTATCTCCACAGACTAATCACTGACCATTCGTTCATTCAGAATAAATCCCAACGAAATTAATTGGCACAACAAACACGCTGGACTATTTGATTTGTCAAAAGAGGGAGATAAAATCTCGACAAAAGCTCTCGCCGGACATCAGGCTTTGCTTTAATCGTGACGAATTCTGAACGTGTCGCAGACAAAACGCCCGTTCGCTGAAATTTTTATGCAAACATCGTTTTGTGATATTTTTTTCGCTGTTGTATGCCATTTACATAGAATGCAAATAGAGGGTTGTGTTCAGAGGAACCGTTATTCTGAAATATTCTGAACTCACCAGCTTCAAAGCTGTTCACAGATGTTTACAAAATGTTTTGTCTGGTAGGTGGTTAGTGTTAAAAATCATCCAAATTATTATTTGTGCTTGAAAATTAAAAATAAATAAAACGCTCATACAATTACATAAAAATTGGTTTTAAGAGTGTTTTGACGTCGGATCGAATCCCAGCAAAGTCAAGGTTTTTTCAATTAATAAAAAATTGTGACACAATTCCGTAGTCTCTAATGTAAATTATAAAAATTAGGGACATCGACCTTGCCCCTTACCAACTCGTATTGAGGCAGCGTGGTAAAACACCAAAAGTTACAACTCCGTCTGAACCCAGTCATTTAAGATCAATCTATATCCTTCCAACGTTTTCTAAAATTCTCGAAAGACTCATGGAGCTCCAAATGAATTCGTACTTAGAAACGAAACTTTTAATCCCTCCCAGGCAGTCTGATTTCAGATCAAAATTTAGCTGTGCTAATGCATTATCTGAGATACTAGATGATGTTTTGAGATCCAAAGATAAAGGCTTAGCTACAATTCTCATTCTCCTTGATTATAAAAAAGCCTTCGATTTACTAAATCACGAAATTTTAATATCGATCTTAAAATATTCTGGCGTTCATACAAACTCGTCTAATTTTATTAGTTCATTTTTAATAGGTAGAGAACGTGTTGTTTTAGTTGGCAGGGCATCTGATCTTCAACAACTAACTTGCGGAGTTCCCCAGGGTAGCATACTGGGCCCACTTTTATTTAACGTGTACACCTCCAAGATTATAAACTCACTGAATCATTGCAAATACTATCTATACGATGATGACACTGAAATATATTATTCTTTTAAGCCTGGTGATGCTCAGATAGTCAAACATCTGGTTAATGCAGATCTAAACAATCTTTATATTGTATCCAACAGACATCAACTTAAAATCAATCTGGCAAAATCAGTTGCAATGCTTTTTTGCAGTGAAACTGTTAAGGAGCAGTTTCAAGATACCATTAAACCTGAGATTATCAATTCTCCCATTCCCACGAAGCACTCTGCAGAGAATTTAAGACTTGTTATCGACGATAATCTAAAATTCACGGAGCACATAAATAACTGTCTGCGTAAAAGTTATTCAATAGTAAAAGCAATTCATCCTCATAGGCACTATCTCTGTGGAGAAACCAAAGCTCATCTAAGTGAATTGTTAATTATCTCCCATTTCAACTTTTGTGATACCGTCTATGGACCTTTTTTTAGATTAAATGAACAAGAGAAAAGTACAGAAAGTACAAAATTCATGCCTCCGTTTAATTTTTGATATTAAGCGACGCGATAGAATCAGCCACAAAATGTTATACCTCGATTGGTTGAATATGTTCAATAGACGCACGTTGCACTCTCTTTGTTTTTTCTACAAAATTTAGAAATTGAAATGTCCTTCTTACCTGTATAACAAAATTACTTTTCACAAAAAAAAATTATTAACTGTACCTAAACATAAAAACCAATATTTAAAAAAGGATTCTCATATCAAATTGCAAATTTAATCAACAACTTTAACATATCTGATACTCGTGATTCTATTCTGTCACTGAAAAAAATATATAATAAAATTGCTTTATCAACAATAAATAGCATAACTCCCCCCACCCATATTCCCACATCACCCACCGCCCCTTCCCTATCCCTACGATCATAATGATTTTTCTTTGTTATATTATATTTTTTTATATTTTCTATAAATAATGTATTTACCGCCTCCATGTTTATTTGTACTTTAACTTGGCGCTTCAACAGCACTTAAGCTCGGTTAAGAAGCTGCATTATAAGCGCATTAATCTCTTTAGTTTTTTTATATTGTATAATTTTTTTTCTTATATATTGTGTTGTAACTGAGAGGGTAATAAACGTTTTATTATTATTATTAATATATCCCCTGTAAAGTTCCAAAAAACATTCTTCATCTTCACAATCGTTCAAGACAATCCTTTCCACAAAAAGATCTTAAGCTCTTCATCTGTTCCTTCAAGACCTTAAGTGTCTCCGATCAGCTCTTCAACTTTTCTCTTCAATCATACATTTCTTCAGCGTTTAATTATTCAAGACCAATTCCTCAATTTCTGGGAAATAACACCACAAGTCACAAAATTTCTCTATATTTCTAAACGTTTCGGAGTCTAGGTTTTACATTTTAGGATTGTGCCTTTTTTCATAGTTTCTTTTGCCATTGACAACGGAGCCTGACCTATACTCCGAAACGTTTGGAAATACACAGAAATTTCGTGCCTTGTGGTGTTATTTCCCAGAAAGTGGTTAAACATTGAAAAAATGTTCCACAAATATCCATGAGAAACCAGCCAATTCCTCAACTTCTTGCCTTGATTTCGCGATAAAATACCCGCCAAAAACATGTTTTCTTCTCAGTTCGTCGACCCAGTTCTTCAATTCTTCAGTCGTACACTTCTTCTTCTACATTACAGTTAATCAAAAAAAAAAAAATTGTTCACCTATCTTCAATTTTCTTGAATGAAGTCCTTCCCCCTTCCCCTAGATCTTAAGCTCTTATTCTTCGTTTCTTCTCAAGACCTTAAGTTCTCTAGTTCCCCAGCTCTTTAAATTCGTGTACAATCTTTGAATTCTTCAGACAGGCTACACCATGAGAAAATGGTTAATACAGCTGCTTATGATGATAATGATATATAACGGGTGTTTCAAACCACCTGTCCACCACTTCCGATAGTTTTTTTTTGCTAAGGCAATCGGTCGCCATGAATTCTAATTCTATGATGAAAAATACACTACTTTTGTTTGATTTTTTTTTGAAAAATAAAACTTTTTGAAAGTGTGCGAATCGGAAGTAAACATTTTAGCAGCCTTCTATATCAATACTCACAGGTGACCATCTTTATGGTTAGCTCAAACAGATTCATACGTAGGCCAGTCATCGATTTTATTTCTATAAAATTTTAAAGAATCCATAATTTTAGCATTCGTGATTTTGACATCAGCGAGTTCGGACATGATAAAATTGAATCATTAATTTTATAATCCATTCTACATTTTTGGTATCTTCAAATTACTCTAGAGTGCAGATTTCACATAAACTTACCAGGTAATTTCACACATTTTCAATGACAGTTTTTGTGCATTTGTCACAGGAAATACCTGGATTCGTACGACCCGTACGCCTCCCGCCGTCTGTCCATCAGTACGCTTTAGGTCTTTTAAAGTACACAATATATTTTAATACAACTTTTATCAGGAGGAAGATTTATACGTAGAGTTTAATATTGCTTTGCGTTAATTTGTTTAAATATGCAGATACCTGTTCAAACATCATGTCGCTGCTACACTTGCGAAAGTCTCGGGTTAGATACCCAGAGTGGACACTTTTTTACATCTAAATCATTTTTTATGATTCACATACATTTTTTTGTGAGTATTTCAATGCGCCCCTGAAAGGACCGATAGGTAGCCTTGCGATCTGCTTGTAGGAAAATTTTGTTGAACTTTTCCTAAACTATTGGGCCGATTTTGATGAAACTTTTAGTGTGTTTGAGTGGGTCAGATTTATAATTTAACTCAGTAGGTGGCGTTACGGTCAGGCTTTATGAAAAAAAATTGTAAACACCCATACACACTTGGGCCGATTGTCATGAAACTTTTTTATGTGCGTTTGAGGAGGTTATATTAGGTTAGGCATAGATTTATAATTTAACACGATAGGTGGCGCTATGATTGGGCTGTATGAAAAAATTTAAACTCCTCATACACAGTTGGGCCGATTGTGATGAAACTTTTTTAGGTGCGTTTGAGTACGTTAAAATTTCGATTGGACACGGTAGGGTTGTAACAATTTTTTTATCCCGTAAACGGCTGGACCGATACCAATATTGATATGAAATTTTTGGGTGTGTAGTTTGATTGGGTGTCTGGAAGGTTTTGAGATCGGGTTCACGGAATGTTTTTACAATCCTTACATTACAATGAAATACCAATTGTTGTCCCCAGGGGGTGGGAACTGAAATAGACAACATTGTACCACAGTTCGACGAGTCATCTACAGATCATCCGGAATACTAAATCAGACGGTTGCTCGTATTACATGCAGATGGCGAAATAGTTGTTATCCATCGTTTGAAGATTGTCAGTTCGTCGGTTGTTATCGGTTGTCGTCGTTGTCGTCCATTTTGTCATGTAGTAATGTAATTAAACAAAAACATTTAAAACATATTGTGCAGCAAACAAAAACGACATAATATTGGAGTATTTCTTTTTTAGATTTCTGAATGTTCCAATCAAACGTCTAAAAGGTAACGAATAACGGTATTTAGAAGGTCATTTTATTAATTATATTTTTTAGACAGTATATTACAAGTAAACTTCCCCCCAAATAGCAAGAAATATGGCTTGAGCAAATCAACAATAAAAAACGGTATTGCAAATGCCCGGCATTCGGTAATTTGTAAAGTTCATTCTAAGGATGGTGCATTGGAAAGGATAGCATACTACTGAGAACTGCATTGCCAAGAATAAATGTCTCGGTATGATCACATTTCTCATATGTTCTTGTAGTTCATATATTTTTCATTTTCAATAATGAGAGAACTGTGGGAGATACTTTTGCATGGTTATCACCAGAAAAAGTCCTGTTACCATTTGCAGCCCCCAAGTGTCAGTGAAAATTCCTGATAAAGTGTATGGTGGTAAGAAGAGGCTTTTCAGTATGTTTTTAGAAATTTTCTCTATTGTATGATCTGTGGTTATCCCCGTTCGAATACCGGACGGGCCAGCTAATATATTTATAGATTGCGCAGAGTCTTTAATTGATCTAAAACAATACTGTTCGATCCAATTAAACCCTGACTAGGTTCACCTCATAAATACAGATCGTTAAAATTTTGCAATAAACCCAATTCCCTATAATCAGGTTAAATTGTTATATTTATATAATCGATTCGTCTCAAAACTATAATCGTGGCGACAGGCGTTGAAATTATAACTTCGCCAATAATGAATGCCAGCGTAAATCAATAAATTTCTCGTAATCAGTTTATTAAACAATATTAAAATGAGTTAACCCAATATTTAAATGAGTTTATAAAAGCAAGCTTGACACCGTTTATTCGCCGGGAGCAACACTTCGTGACAAGGAGAGTAATGTTCGGTGTAATATTTCACACCCCCACGGTCTTTGTTGTTGTAGGAATCTGTAAAGGTAAGTCGTTCGGACGGATGTCGGGATTTACAACGCCATCTCGGTTTAGGGTATGTACAACTGATGTAGGTGGATGAACCACATCTTTTCGATATTTATTGCATATTGTCTCACAGGATTAAGGCTCGCGTTTTTGTATCTCGACATTCTCTCGTGACAGAATTGAGTTACTTCTTTATTAAGAAGTTATGCGAGTGGGTAGAAAATATATTGACTGAACATAATACGTGTGGTGTATTACAGTTTTTTGTCTGAAGATAAAGTAAGAGTGAATTAGACTGTAACAGGACATAGAACTTGATCACTGGTTAACAAAAATTTGTAACAGGAAAGGTGTATATTAATTTATAAATACATACCTACCTTCTATTAGTCGTTCATATTTATTTTGATTAGACCCGGTTTAGAGTTGCAGCTACTACCATTGAAATTGAATGATTATCGTTTTGATAACTTCAACAATTTTTTGCAATAAAATTTTTAAGAAAAGAAACACAAATACATCTATTAAATGTTTCAGAAATTTATTGTAGATATAGTTTCGCCTTCATTAGTACTCTTTGACTGTTTGGATGGACAGGAAAAATTCAAGTGAGATAAAATTGGGATTGAGGTTCGCCCCTAAAAAGTCTAAGTGAAGGGTTTTTGAAGTTACTAGCCCTACAGTAGTCAAGTTTAAGACAATAGACACAAATTGGCCCGATACGTGGTTATTTGCATGACAGCTTTTATTTAACAGAAATATTTGGTTATTGGCAACATTTTTAGGCAGTTACATAATTCGAAGTACAATTCTATTTTACAATACTTTTAATTTAATCAGAATCAAATTACTTAGATAATTCTAGCTTACAAAATTATTTCTGAGAACGGAGGTTTTCGCGGCCAGAGTCCTAGCTGATTCTGTTGAGAAAATAATGAAATGAGTCGCCGCAAGGTAAGTAACATTTGTTTTGTTTTTTGTCTCATCCTTGAAAAAGCCCCTTATAAGTATGGGCGAAACGTCGAAAAAAGCAGAATTAGCTAAAATTATATTTAGTTTAATAAGCTGTTAAGGCGGTAATTGCGAGGATACATACATGACTTAAATTGAACTCTAAATATTAAGGAAAATGTCTTTACTGAGTTAGTAATCATACAAGATTGCCTTTTAGTCTTAATAGGGTGTTTTGGTTCCAGTAGCTTGGTTAGCCTAAGATTAAGATTCTCCAGTATTTATAAGAAAGAGTAAAAATAACCTTTAAATGTTTTGTTGTTGGGGATGAAATAACTTTCACAAATTTCATGTTACGGCATTATTACTGGATTAGCAAAACAATCTCAATATAAGCCTTTCCTATGATTTAGATAAAATTCAAAAACCATTAATCAGTTTGTTATTTCTGAGTTGGTGATACAAAAGTGCAGTATGAAGGAAAAGTGAGAAAAAAGATGTAAGTATCCTGATCAGCTGTTTGCTAACTAAACTCTCACCTACGAAAAACTATAGATAAGAAAATCACCTCCAATCTATTACACAATCTATAGAGCAAAATTGAGCCCATTCGCTCGTACCATCACGTCAGAAACAGGTTTTGGACAATAATTGATAAGATTTTAACAGAAAGTTCGTAGAACAACACTATTTAAATAATAAAAACCGGCAAAAATACGAATTGCTTTTGTTTTTTGCTTATATAATGAAAAGTTGTAGAGAATCAGAAATCCTTCCAAGTGAGCATTTATATGTTCTGATTGGATTATTTTTTACCGTGAAAAAAGAAATCTTTTTAGTAGCTAATAATTGAATATTAATCGCGTATGATGTTAAGATTATATGGACCCACGATGGATACTGTCGAATAAGTAGTATATGAAATATTGTATTTTAAATAATTTAAAACATATTTACAACGATTAGTTTTATGTTTTCTTGGAAAATAACACCACAATCGAAATAAAAAGCTGTATATTGAAATAAAAAGCAAACGTTTCAAAGTCGATTCTGAATTCGCTGTCAATGGCTTGAAAGTATGTATTGAGAATGTAAATTGCAAATTGAAAGTGTGATTTATGACATTAAAGTTGACATAGAAAAATTTGTTCTTTTTAGATATACAGGTAGCACAAAAAATTCTAAAGATCATGTATGAAAGTGAAAGAGCTTTCAAGTTGGAAGAATTTGAAAGAGTTGTCTTTAGAATTTATCTGGCGTTCCTAGGTACGACTTTGTTATAAGATAGCGCATTCGCCAAAAATGCGATCAAAGAGTTCTGATGTTTCAGTGATCCCATTACATGGGCGGATCCAAGAGGGGGGGGGAGTGATGGGGGCGACAAAGCTAGTAAATTTAATATTAAAACGAGGTAATCTTAACTCCAAGCGCTTAGGAAAAGGTAACTTCTATGGGTTTAAACCCCACAAATGCTATTTTTAACATAGTCGCCCAAGAAATGTGGGTTTAAAATTATATTTAGGTAACTTTAGTACAGGATCGACCCCACTGAAGCATGAATCGCCCCCCCGGAAGCACGTGTCTGGATCCGCCCCTGTCCCATTAACGTCATAAGGGAAAAACCTAGAAGAAACCTTATGAACTATCCCAATACTCGGTTGTTCAAAAGTAGATGACCATTAATAATTTCAATGTCTAAGTACTTCTTGGGAAATAGTACCACAGTTTAAAGAAAAAAACCATTGACAACGGGGTCTGACCTAGACCCCGAAATGTTTGGAATATACAGCAATTTTCTTTAAACTGTGGTGTAATTTCCCAAGAAGTACTTAGACATTGAAAAATATGCCATAAATATCATTAAGAAAACAACATTAATAATTTCTTCTTTAATTGTTGGTAACCAGATACGATTGAATTCTACAGAATACAATCATCTCTTTCAAATTCTTCCAACTTGAAAGCTTGTTTAAGTATAATAGATGATCTTTAGACTTTTTTGGTGCTACCTGTATATCTAAAAGCAACACATTTGTCTTATGTCAACTTAAATGCCATGCCATAAATCAAACTTTCAATTTGCAATTTATATTTTCAATACATATTTTATAGCCATTGACAACAAAGTCAGAATCAACTTTGAAATGTTTGTTTTTTCTTACAATATACAGCTTTTTATTTCGATTTTGGTGTAATTTCCCAAGAAAACATGAAAATAATCAATAATATGCCCCACACAACATTTAGAGACAATATTTTACATAGCTCACGGTATTAACCAAGATAACCCGATCGGGGTAAACTAAAGATATTTTGAAAGTTTGTTTAAGATGATAAGTAAATGTTGCATTAAAAGTACAAATATTTGACAGCTTCGAGTTGGGGGCACAAGATGAAAATTATGGTTAATTGTATTATTATATTATTAGTTTAATATTTACCTGTATACTGATTATTGTTATTAATTAAATTATTTTTTCCACTCGTAGGATCTGGATCTGTCAAGACAGGAAAAGTAAGGTCCGGTAGTTCAATCCAATATTTACAATCACTATTATCATTACATTACTATTACTATCAAACGATTGTGGTTAATACGGTACTTACTGCAAAATATCTTTAGAAACTATTTAAATTGCAATTTAAAAAAAACAGTCACTTTATATGGCTTTTTTCAGCGTTTATAAAAAATCTGCTGCGATCAAGGTTTATAAACACTCATTTTGAAGATTTTCTGATTCTCTACAATTTTTTCGATGAGAGCAGTATAAACAAAACGAAAAATCCGTATTTTTGAGATTTTAATACTCAAATAATTTATTTCTACGAGTTTGCTCTTAAAAATATATCAATTATGTCATCTAAAATGTTACACCTATTATCTAAAGAAGCTTTCGAAGATATGGATTATAATTTAAATTTTCAATATGCAATGTCAATAAATATTAGTAAATTTTTTGAAATCAAAATGAAATAAGGGCATTTGTGCAAGTAGACCAAGAGCTAAATAAGTTCTTTTTACAGAATGATATAGTAGTTTGTGATGTTTATTGTATAATAAGTGCTTCGGCTATGTTGCCGTGATACATCTGTTTCTATGGAGGGTGTAGAAATTTCTTTACTGTTTTACAATATACAGACACTTTTATTTAATTTTCTTCTTAGTGTATTCTTCTTTAAGTAATATTTTTGTTTTTCCCACTTTATTTTGTGTAAACCATTATCAGTTAGTACAGCTAATCTTGATCAGTATATAATTGTATTCTAAAAAAGCTCCCAAAAGGTGAAACTTATGTCGAGTTTTCGAATAAATACTGAAACATTAAAAAGGTAAATTTTTTTTAGTATTTTTTATTAATCTTGATCCGTCTGCATGTCTTCTCGAGACGTGGTATTTTGTTTCTTTTTCTTTTTTTGGAAACGCCTTGATATTTTACCAGAAAATGTGTTTTCTTAGACAACAGTACATAATACGTTTTTATCAAATTCAGTCTTAAGGTATTGGTGCATTAAAAATCGTTTTTACTTCGTATTTATCACCACCCACTTTAGTATTTCATACACTGTTCGACAATAATTTTTGAGAACTAATCGAAACGTCACATCACACAGATAAGTATTATACAATATACATTAACACATCTAGTGGCGTACTAGTTGACAAATCCATAAGTCTTGATTCTTCTCAGGTTATGCTGCGGTAGTTTGATGAGAACGTAGGTTTTTGCGGCCAGAGTCATAGCTAATTCTGCTTTTTCCGGATTTTGACCACGTCATTTTTTTCAGTTAATTTATTTATATATCCGAACCAACATATAAACAAACTTTTCTGGCGTTTCGCCCACACTTATAAGGGGCTTTTTCAAGGATGAGAAATACAAATGTTACTGACCTTAATAGTCTCAGTAAGTACCTCCTACCTTTCTTTTAACATAATTTTCGGGAAGCCTATTATTATTTCATCTTCACTTACAATTTGTGCTTCAGTATGAAAAGTTTAATAAAGTGAAGTTTCAAAGTGCGTTTGTGAGAAAAACACTAAACGAAAGTAGACACCGCAAGGTAAGTAACATTTGTACTTTTCATCCTTGAAAAAGCCCCTTACAAGTGTGGGCGAAACGTCGGAAACCTTGTTTATATGTTGGTTCAGATATATAAATAAATTAATTCGAAAAAATGACTCTACATCGAGAAAAAGCAGATCAACCTGCGGTAGTTTTTCTATAAGACAAATAAAGTTCCGGGCAATATGCACAAATTGCCATTATTACAATATGATTTTAAATTAATTAAGCTATCTACTTTTCAACTACTGTGACGACAGAGCACTCAAAATAACTTACAGCAGAAATGAATGTTCGACGAGCTAATGTTTCAGGTAAATTGTATTCCCTGAATAAACATGGGCGCGACGTTAGCATTGATACAAACTCATTTTTGGACACCTAACAATACAGCACTGTTGGATGATTCTGGCTGAGATCCGTAGAGTTTATTGAAAATTGTTAAACTGGTGACGGTAGTAGGATCCACCCTGTAATATTGAAAAGATTCTTGTCCGAGTTTTCGAAGTATATATTTCATGAAATTAATTAAATAATCATTTAATTTTAAAGAAATACCTGTTAGTTATTCAGAAATCGGGGGTAATTACAGTGAAATCTTTACGGAACAATTCGCGCGCTAAATTCATCCATACGGGAACGTGCCAGCTCACAAATTCGAGCGAATTCGACAAACAAATTACAGTTTACGTAACTTTAATCGAACTTGAGCGATTTAAACCGCCAAGCCGTGTTGCCGTTTGTGGCTTGCCGCGCTAATTGAAATTTAATGAAAGGCAAATTCTCCGTGGAATTAGAATTATTGATAATTAATCGGATTTTTTGTGTTTTGTGCAGACTATGACGAAGGTTGGTGGCTTCGTAGTTCTGTCGAGACCCTTTTCAAAAACTACTCGACCGTATAATTGGTCGGGATGTTTTTTCGCGGGGGCTGAGAAGGGATCGGGTTGACTCGTTTTCTCTCTCTTCCAGAATTCGGTCAGTTGTTAATTAATTAGCTTTGAAGTTACGATCGTGGAGAGTTTTGATTAATTAATTTTTCATGAAATTAAATTTGCTGATTCTTGAAAGGCCGCTTTTAAAATTTCATTTTCTCAATATCAGAACAGATTGTAAATAAGTTAATTACTTTGATGTTTCAGTTGATTTGTAGAAACTGAAAAAATTTAAAATTTCAAAGTACACAGATTAAAGTTGTTCTTTTATTTACCAATAATATTACACGAAATCCTGATTCAAATTATTAAGAAATGAAACTGAAAATTGCTAATTTATCTGAAGAACTAATTTGTATTTAAAACAGTTCCAGATTCCAGAATATGTGGAAGTTATATGTAAGGAACGCATAAATTATATAAACAGGCAGAGAGCACGTCAAAACACAGCTCAATGAAGTGGGGTGAGTAGACTCACCTTGAGTTTCTGGTAAACACAGAAATGAATACAAGAGAAAGTTCAACGCCTGGTTGAAGTGAATTTAGAGTAACCATGAAGTGACTTTTATCAGCCCTCATGTGCTAGTTCCCACTTTAGGTTGGTAGTATTAGGACAATGAATAACAGACTAATCGATATTGTCCAAGCAGTAAAGTATTGTATGATACATCAAACGTATATAAGTAAATTTATAACTCAGATTTCAGACGAAAATTTTTAATAGAAATCTGGCAAATGGTCATAAACTATCTTTCAAGTCATCAGCATCTATTGTCTGAAGACTCAATATACATATCAGTTATCGTTGTTGAGATACGAGAACTGCCGTCTTAACTTTCGATTCCTGGCCGTAGTTTACTCAAATACTTCGTACTCTATTGGCTCAATAAATACTCATATTTGTAACGCTAAAAAGAGACATATTTCGTGAACTCGTCTTACGTTTTCTGGTTAATATGCTGGTATTCCATAAATTATACTACTAGATTAGATGAAAGAAAAAATTAAAATGAGCAAACTTATGATATCTACAGGAATAATGATGAATCACGCTAAGCAGTATTTGGAAATACATATTGCAGAAGAGTATACGGGCTATTAAGCGTCTTTCAAAGCCATTGTCAATGGTTTAAAGATTCAATTTTAAAGAATTAGAATTTGGCATTACATGTACAAAATTACAATTCAGTTCACAATGGTCATGTAGAATATTGTACCATGTAATTATAGTGAAAATGGAACTGCTTGACAGAAGGATTAAAATATAACCTACAAAGCAAAGTAAACTAGTACTATTCATAACGTTTAACATTGTGTAGTAGAAGAAATGTTGAAGGAGGCTCTATCTTACGAAAAATGAGAGTTGGTAAATCTAACAATGATATTCTTGAAACATTAATCCAAAGAAGATGTTTCGAACAAATATCAAGCCATCTGATCCAGTTAGTACGAACAAGAGAGAAACATTGAAGAAGAATAACTGTAATCGAAAATCCAGAAATATAGAGTAAAATATGGGAGATTGAAATGTAACTGCTTTCGATACAGTTTAACACAGATATTATGCTCGAACAATAGGACACTAATTACACCCCTCAAACCATAGAGGTATATACCTAAACCAATCGGATGTCCTTAGGACGCTAACTATCCTTTCTCACTACACTCTTTATATTTGGTGTTTCTGCCATGGGCGCTAACTGTGCTTAAGTTTCAAGTATATTACCACAACCTGTATGCTGTCATATAGATTCATCGTATATTTTATTACAGATACTCAAGCTATATACTGTATTGATGTGTATACATTAGATTCTTCACTATGTATAGGCATGCCCAATACACTGAGCTATTGGTATTCTTGAGAAGTGGTAGTGGAGGGGGAAAATGGTCAAGTTTTGTGTTTCATATAAAAAAGCATGGGGTTTTGAGGCCGTAGCAAGTTTCAAGTTAAACATAATCCAGACTGAACTGGTTACTAAGGCTCCTTTCACTTCCTAGGGTAATAAATGACATTACATGTTTTTGTGGAGGAAACAGCTGAACAATTTTCTGTGGCTGATCGGTTGTTTGCTAAACTCTCTCTCTTTCTTAAGTTTTGAATGAATGTACAAGAAATGCAGTGAACAGGTTTCGCTTTGGAGATAGGGTCTGTCCTTTTCTAATTTGTCTTTGCATTTTGCATATTTAGTTTTTTATTATTGTATGTAGTTTTCTTTATTTGTAGGATATTTATAGGTTGGTTGCATAATGTCGGAGTCGTTGATCAAAGGTTTAATGATCAGGAAATAGAAACTCATTGAAATTGTTTAATAAATATGTTCAGTAGTACTGTAACGTAACAATATAACATAATGCCAGGGTTTCAGAAATTTTAACTAATTTTGTAGTCCGAGAGCCAGTGACAGAATTGAATGACCAATCTCATCTCGTTCAATACTTCGTGGAATGCTTTCTTTAGCTATCCTTTGAGCACCGTGAACGTCGGCTTGAGTTCCTTGGGTGGGTTTCAGTCTTGGGAGCGCCCCAATCCCCCTGACGACTTTTTGCCTGACATACAGCCATCTGACGCTTTTTTATGTTTAAATGATAATATAAACAATCAACAAAAAAATGTTCAAGTGAGAGATTTTTTTTATTTAACAACGTATTAGCAGCTGACGTGGAATCCACCATGTTGCAGCTAGCTGACGTTTTTTTTTTCGTTAGAGTATTGTTCCAACTGTTGTTTGACAAATTTTCAACCGGAAGGAAATCAACTAAAATATTTTTAAGGCGTTGGGGCGCTCCTATGCCGCAACCCACCCACCATGGGCCAGCTGACGTTCAGCGCTTCATGGGATAACTAAATAAAGCAAAGTATTGGTCGAGAGGAAATGATTGACCTCAAAATGTCACTGGCTCCCGGAATATTAGATTGTGTAAAAAAGTTACTGGCATATTTTAATCATTTGTTATAATTGCTATCAGTTAGTTCCTCTATGAATTATATGAACTTTATGTATATTTGTATTTATTATTTTCCCCCATATTTAAAATCATTTTCAGACAATCGGATAGTGTGCCTGCTGCTGAAAAAAATATCGATAGCATGGTACACGATAGCGATATTTTTTTTGGATAAAACAGAAAACGAGTAGAAACGTATTTCCATACGTGACTTGGACCTCCCACTGTCAAAGAGTTTTTCTCGTGTAAAAGTCACGTTCAAGGCATTAGTCTGGCACGTTGCCACTTGATGAATGCCAAGGATTTATCAAGGGAATGCAACTGTCTTTTTCGACACAATTGAAAAACCTCTTCGAAACCGTTGATATTGCGACAACGACTAACGTTTCTATAATAAATGGTTTTTGCTTTATGTGTGTGTAACAGCAACGTACATACAACAGTTTCATATGTAATCGACCACTTACCGGTGGAGGATTTTTTGTCACTTGGTGGGAGATTATTAACAGCAGTAATATAACTCAGTAATGTCTCATAGTATTTGGTCATTATGGTAAAATCTATACCTCTTTCTTTAATAAATACAAGTTATTGTTACAATCCAAACTTATACAGCCCTCGAAACTTAAAAAATCTATATATAAATAGGCAAAGATAAAACGATTAGGTATCATTTGCTCCTCTGTCTCTCAACCGATTTTCTTAATTTTTTGTTTTGTTAATTAGCTATTGACGACTTTCAGTGCAGAATGATAATATTAATTGATAATATTGGTTCATTCATTAAATAAAATATAATACAAATTCATTATTTACGTTCATACTGTCAACGCCAAACAACTGACAGTGCCGCCGCCGCCAGACGGTCAAAACTCAAAACATTGAGTAATTATATATGGAGGAACGATCGTTAGATGCTTTTATATTCTTAGAGCCTGTACAAGCAAGGTCAAGAAAACACTATACAAATCTTGATATATAGTATATAAACTTGTGAATTACTTTACTTTTAGGCTCCTGCTTTGGAGCCATTATTAGGAGATGAAAGACGAAGAAAAATCAAAATGTTGATTCCTACAGTCTTTTGCTTAAGTGTGGTGTGATTCTCAAAAAGTTAAGTAAAGATGCGACAATTTTCATTCCAAAGATATCTATGTAACATTAAAGATCGTATCAATATAATAATTTTCTGATTAATAAATAAGTTACTTTCGAATAATTTTGGCCAATCATTCCCAAACAAAATCTCGTCTCGTATTATTTAAATCGTATCTAAACATTTAACCAAAGCACCCCGGATTAGCCATGATCATGCTTCTCTACCATTTTACATTTTTTTGTACATTCGCCTTTTCAGTTTGTACCTAACCAGACGGAACAATCGCATTCCTTTGTGGTTCAGTAATTCTTCTGAAACATTGATTAACAAGAACAAGAAAAAAATTGGCCTTACGTTTTCGTGTTTGGTGAACATCACGGTATAATTACGAACACTTATTTAACAGAAACACAAAACTACGTCCTTGACGGTCTCTAAACATGAAACCGTAAGGAGATTGGAAGTAATATCCATGACGTTGATAGTGTGGGATATTTAATACTGCTCTTCCGTTTTAAGAGCTAATAATTTTTCGATATGACATGGTTTTCGCCTGAACGAGCTGCATATAGTGGCATATAGGGTATTGATTTTGCTATAAAAGCGGTACATTTTGTAGTCTCTTGTGCGAATATTTGTAACGGCTTTGAAGCGATCAGGTGAAATGCTATCCTAAATAAAGCCGCAAAGTTGTACTACGGTCTTCTAGATCTTATTTTAGTGTTCTTTGATATGACAGTTAAACTACTCGATATACTATTTTGTAGTAAAAGAGAAGGTTATATGAGTTTGTGGAAAGCAAACCTTCTATTTGTTCCATAAACTCAGAACTCTACTCAAATCAATGGAAAAGATCTGCACTCTGACTCTATAGGCCAAAGAATGTGTGTCATGTCATTCTCTGGTTTCCAACTATACTATTGTAGACAATTTTTTAATGAGGATTTGTTTTACCAAATTTAAATAAATTTTGCATCTGCCATTTGTTTTAACGCCAGGGTATGGGAAATTATGCCATATGGCGTTTATTGTCTTGAATGCAAACTTTTGCTTGAAGGAGGCCATTTGTACTTAATTGTAATGGCATTTTGAAACTCAATCAAAGTAAGCAGGTTCTCTTAAGTAACCCCATTGTTTAAAATCTCTCTTGGACGAGTCTGGTGATCCTGGCGGCCAGGGCATATCACCAAAAAACGAAAATAGGTGTGCGTGTATTGAAAATAAACAGATTTTTTGAAATCAAAAAGTAAAATTTTTCTCACAAATAGGCGTGTGGGTTGACTTCTGCTACTTTTGAGATTGTTTCTGCTATTCTTGTACTTGTTGTAGATACTTGCAAATTTGTCGCCGATATGAAAATGGTGACGAAAAATAAGCCATCATCACTCAATGGGTACTAGATTGTTACTTTTAAAAGATCTTAAATTGTCAACAATGTTCTAATAAGCTCATAGTATAATTTCTTCTTTATCAATTTGAAAATTTTCTAAACAAACCAATAATTAACTTCAAATAAAAAAGTACCTTATAAACGCTGACATTAGGTCACATAACCCGTAATACATATTGATCGAAATACTGAACATTTATTGTATTGTTCTGTCTGTTATTAAATCATATAACTGTCAATAAATAATTAATTTTATTAACGGAATAATGATTTATAAATGGGGTTTAAGTTCATTGGGAATAATATTATTATTTACCAATACTAAGTATATATTTTTAACCACTGATTAGAAGTAATAACTTTGCCTTATAATCATTAACAAATTATTTATCACTTGAAATTACACCACAAAATACAGACATGACCACAGAACCACACTGAGAATAATTCTTAGACTATAGATTACGCCAGGATTACGGTTATTACACCACGATGAATTTTAGAGCGTACTCGTCACATGACTTTGCTATTTAATGTTAATTTTTATGTGTGTTTATTACAAACGAATCGGTTTCCCTTCAGAAAATCAACATCAAATAATCACAGAACATACTCACACAGTCAATTAGCCTGTTATGATGAGAAATCTTATCAGATTATCGCCACTGCTCTATTTTAATTAAAAGGGTAATCCGATTTTCCCCAACGGAATCATTTTACCCCTCCCCCTTTCAACTGTGCAACCATTCTAAAAACTTTCGTATCCCATATCTACCCTGTGCTTTTCCGAGTAATACATAGTACAAATATAAATTAAGAAAAATGAACGAAATTACAGAAAATTCTTCTGCATGGAATTGTATTTCTTCTACGAATTATTAAGTGGGGTAGTCATCAAAGGGCTAGGTAGTGCAGGTCACCAGACCCTCAGCTCAGGCGGGCCCTTGGACCTACCCAGTAAGCCCAACAGCGAACTAGAGTAAATTTCTTCTACCACTTTCAGAAAATAAATATATCAGGCTGCAATATCGCAACACGACTATAATCATGGCAACACAGTTCGAAGCAATTTGAAACTTGTAAGGAATTCGATGAGGAAGAAAACTGAGGAAACATATCTTAACGATTGACTAATATTGGAATATCACTCAGTCAGAATTTTGGCGGTATATTAAATTTTTTTATAATTATAAATGTATTTGTGTCCATATATTAACTAGACAGAACAATAGTATGAACTATGAACGTAGCAGTCTTACGATGGGGACTTTAGCTACAGCAGTTACGTTACTTACTCTGAGAAATAACATTGGATCATTTCAGTGCAAAGTTAGTTATACTGTAACAGAAATCCCCATTTGAAAAACAAATGCAAAGGATAGTAAAAAGACATTTTTTACATTTTGATGAGTTAGTTTCTGATCATCGATTTCGAAACACAGAAGTAATATTTGAATTTAATACACCTAATAGTAGCCCGATTAATTAATTGCAGGAAAGAAATTTAGCAGTAATAAATATCAGAGGGCTCGACTCTGATAAATACGGCTGCATTTAAGCTGGATTTAAATGAAGTCACAGCTACTTTTAAAAAACTAGGGAAAAAATGTAAATTGTTCATCTATAGAGGTTCAGCATGCTCCAAAGCGCTTATGACAAAATAGCTTTGTATCCATATATACATAATAACACAAAATCTAATTAATTTTGGTATGGCATCATCGTTTTTGCACCAGGGCCTATGCTTACTTAGCTACGCCACTGCATATCATTTAAGGATTGATCTTTATAGAAGTGAAAATTTATCCTCAATATTATTTTGAAAGCATTTACTTGTTGAACATCTATGACTTTATGTTGTTAGCTGTCAGATGAGTGCCTTGAAAGATTTTGGGATCCTTCCGTGGATTTAGGTCTTCCGAATATATATTGGTGAAAAGTTTTAGATTTTTTGCAAAGAGTATCCTAGAGAAAGCAAATTATAACTCTTACATCTAGACTAGAGGGATTTCTCTCCTGAAAGCCATGTATTTTATTTCCCAAAAGAATCAAATAATGAGCATCATTTAACATTGCTGGTCATACTAAAGCTCCTATTAGGGTATTGTCAATTAACCCTGCCCACACAATGTCTGAATTTGAATGAATTGGATTAGTCTTTGAAAATGATACGTCGAATAGCATGTGGGTTCTCAGTAGACCAACGAAGCGTTGATGCTGTTGCCAGTAAAGCACTATTCGTCATATACTATATGTATCTGCTGAAGACTGTATTACGCGAAGTTTTTCAGTCACTTCAAAAACTGGACGTCTTTAAATTTGACATAGTTTAAATTGTGTTTCCTCCAGTGGACGAAATAGAATAAGACACCTGATTGTGCTGCAATTATATAGTATTATGTATGATATGGGGATTTTCCACACCAATTTTCGTGGTTTAACATGCGCAAACTTCTTCCAGGACCATCTTTGCGCCCTGAATGTGCTTGTAAATTATCCGATCTCTAAGGCAGTTGCACTATATTTAAAGGGGTTCTTTAATAAGGATACCGTCTTCATGGATAACCTAGTGCATACAATCAAAATGCTAAGCTGGCATTTTCATGTGCATCACTGTATATTAGGGTCATGCCAACCGATTCATAGTTGGAGCTTTATTTCTAGCTAATTTAAATCAATTTTCACACAATGACCAACAAGTTGGCGGGAGGTATTGCAAGGAGTATTGGATGCCAATATGTAAAATTCAAGATTTTTTTATAATTCTAGTATGATCTGTTGAGAAAAAAACACATTAAAATTTCTTGCTTCTCTAAACAGCTCAACAAACCTGAGAGATATTATGTATAGATTTGGTGACACCCTGTACTACTATTTTAATCGCATTTAGTTATTATTATCCTACAAATCTCGATTTATTGGTACATCTACAATATGCCTTCCTACACCGGAAGCATTAATCTCACCGACAGCCATAATAACCATTACTTGCTAAAAAATTCCATTGTCATTAGAAAACATTACGCAACATTTTCCATAGTAATCAGACCAATTACGAAATTACGAGATTAACTTCACATAAAGCCAGTCGTACATTTCTTCTTCCTTATAAAAACCACACCTTAATTGCCACAATTCCTTCATGAGACTTCAATTTTCTAAACAAAAGATCAATTAAGGCAATTGCCTGCAAACAACAGTAAGAAGATCAGTTTCTCAATGACCGCTGCAATAATTTAATGGGGAATTACGGCTTTCATTAATTCGACTATGGGAACGAATTTTAAGTAGGAATTTTAAATTAAACAACAATGGTAAGTTTATTTACATTCAAACATTTATTTGATTAAATAAATGTACGTGTTTTCAGGAGGTTCTTTTAAGGCCTTATAATAGCTAATATTTTCAAAAAAAAAGAAAATATACAAAAACTATCTTACCGTCCCGGCTTCGCATGTTGCATTAAATATATTTCACAAACAATATGTCATTAAATATGACAAACAGTATCATCTGATAGTTGGGCGATATTAATACCTCAAAGTTGTTTATCAGTTTTACCATAAAACAGCAGAAAACAAATTATGTAACAACTTAACTTTCCAATGACAGCCCAGCATATTTTTCTTTCCAAGAAGAAGAATTGCATCTCTACTATTATTAATTAATTCAGTTCAATTTGTAATCCTGTGTCACATGCTGGGTTAGGCAAGGATTTGTTCTTGGGTCATATAATGTTATCAAACACTTTAATTTTTTTTAATTTGTGCTTTTTCATATAGTTTCTTTATTGCTATTGACAATACACAGAATTGTCTTGAAATATATGTGGTATTATTCCCAAAATTGCATAAACTAAGCATTTTTCTCAACCCTGAAATCTAGTTAAACTTATGTTTTTTGAAAAAAATATGTACACCTGTAGCATTAAAGATCTTCAAGAAAAGCTAAAGTATAATAACAAATTAGTTTATAAAAAACATTTTTTTAAAAAATATAACCGATTTCCACCTATAACTAAAAAGCTGAAAATAATTATAACAAAATACAACTCCAGCAAATAAATAACACATTCAATGTTGTTAGGTACCTGTCCAGAAAGTAAAAAATGCAAACGTTAAAAGGTTCTCTTTCTGTACAAATTAATTAACTACCAATCTAGTAAATTTTTGTAGTCGGTGCCAAGCAAATCTAAAATCCTGCATTGCGTACTTGTCTACTACTTCATCAAACTTAATTGTTGCTGTATACACGGCTGCCTATGGACTATTATCATTCTACTCCGTCCTATATTTCAATCATCATATATTTGCAACTTCTTCTATCTTTTTACTTTGTGATTTTGTTTGCTATAACTAAACACCCTGTGTATAATCGCACCAAATAGCAGTTTAGCAAATGTGTTGTCCCTGAATTTTCTATTATGCCGGGAGAATGTGACACCAAAAGCACCGTCTTCGCAAAATGGAAAAAATTTCATTTAAATAGGTATTTGCCTGGTATGCAAACAAAACGAGCTTGGTATTCATTGATTTAAGGAGCCGAAAATACTACTATGCTTGACTACCTATATGCTTGAGATGTACACGGAAAATTCGCAATTAAAACTTCCAGTGCCTAAAATTACCGCACTATTACGTTGGAATTAAAATATTTATGAGAAAATGTCCGTTACGTCACTTCCATGATTTTTTTAATAAGAATTTTGGAATTTTCGGCGATTTTCTGCAAAACTGCAAGTTGCACGTCGCAGAAAAGTATATGAGATCACCTAAGGATCTTCCTTAATAGATTAAACGTTAAAAAATTATACACATCCATATAGAGTTTTTGAAAAATCTACCAATTTGTTAGGGATATCACTTTATCAATAGAATTCGTTATAATGAGCCCTTTCATTTTAAATATTAAATGATGCGTTTGAAAGAAATTTAATTTTTTATTTTACGTTTAATTCTATAAATATGCCTCCCAAAATTAATATAGAGTTTTCTCTGTATTTTTCCTGTAATGTTTAACTGAGACCCACACCTCTACTTTTCTAAAATCGGAAATAAAATAAAGGGAGAATGGATACTATTTTATATTTCTGCTAATATATTTTAAACAATTAATTTTAAAAAGAAAAAATGTATATTTGCATTCCTCATAACGAGCCCCATTACAAGATGAATTTGAACAACACAATTTTTTTACTTAATTCTGTAATTTTGTACCCAAAATTAATGTTAGGTTAGGTTAGGTTTCTCCTTATTTTTTCCTGAAGAAAATCTCAAATAAGGAACTATATTTCTTTTTTTCAAAAGTGTACGTCCTATATGTTTGGATATAAAGGGAAAAAATAGGTCTATTTTTTATATTTGTGTTAATAGCTTTTAAACCAATTACTATATTTGTATTCCTCATAATGAGCACAAAATTAATATTAGGGTGTTCTACTTATTTTTCCTGCAAAGTTCCAGTGTGGTTCTATATCTTTTATTTTTCATTATTTAGCACTTATAGGTTTGTACATAAAGAAGGAAATGAGTAAATTTTTGTATCTTTTTTTTCTTATTATATTTTAAACTAATTAATATTAAAATTAAAAAAAATACATTTGTGTTTCTGTAAACTTATTTCCTATTTTTTCAAAATTTTAGGCTCAATTGTTTGGGAGATAAATAAAATAAATGGGTCGTTTTTTGTAAAATTCCCTCCCGAGAATTACCATTAAAATCAGAAATTCTGGATTTACGACATGTACTCTTGATCTGGTCACCAATCTCTGCACTCTTACCAAAGATCAACCTTCACAGTCCAGGAGTGATTTTATAATCTATTCCGTATATTGAATGTAACAACCCTAAATAGGAGATCTTTTAGCAGCTACATTATATGAAGTGTGTATTTAAACTTAAATTTAAAAGAGTTACACATTATAATTACTACTTATGCTACTGCAGGCTTCCTAAATATGTATCATGTACAGTTTTGAGCAATTTTTTATATAACTGATTTGAAGAAGAGATATTATCCATGATAATATGTCACCCTGTAGATTTCCTGAAAAGTTTCACGAGCAGAACATTCATTTTCCTCAAAACCACCTCCGGCCTCTGCCTTGCGGTTCTGTTCTATCTGCAATCATATCGAAAGTCGTATCGTCTTTTTGTCAAAGGTAATTTATAACAGGAAATGTCTCTTGTAATTATCTCTCAAGTGGATGGAACTTTGATGGCTCACCACGCTGTAAAAGACCATTAGGCGACTGCCTTGGTGGAGCGTAATTTTTGCTTTTTGTTGTGTAGTTTCCGTACGGTGACAATTATTCGAGATCAAGGTGCGCTTTGGTGGAAATAATTACGACGACAGTTATCAAGAGCGTGTAATCAATGTGATATCTTGGGCTATACGCTGCGATATGTGCAGATTTGAAAGATTAAATACGAAATGACAACCTGACGAGAAGTAAGTTGGTATAAGACGAGCAAAAGAACTATGGTATTACAAAGTTGTTTGACAATAAGTAATCCACTTACCACACACCATTATTGCAAATAATATATTTCTTTAAATATCCAAAATGCATTCATAACAGCTGCAATATAGCGGAATATGTCAAATTATCATTTGTTATTTAATAAAAAATCCAAGAGAGGGCTCACATATGATAATCTCATTACCCTTCTCGCCTACTTACATTTGACGATCAGATTTAAATATTCGGCTGTTAGTATAGTTTACATGTTTGAAGTATAATACCCGCGATTCATTAAGAGGAGAGCTTTTAGCATCTATCCTGAAAATGTATCGAAAAAACTAACAAAATTTTTTTTATTTATTTATTTTATTTAACTTGGCTTTATTTAATGAGAGTTTACAGATCGGTTCAACATGGCGAGATTTAGCTAATGCTACTCTTACACCTAACCATGGAACCACTCCTTATGTGTACACAAGATACTAACTATACATTCCTAACATTAACGCTTACGCTATAACCTTAAGTATTTATATCTATATATACATACAACACACATACATCTACAACTAATCTATGAATGTTAAAGCAGTGACAGGAAACGAAAAAGAGGGATCACTGGAATTATATCATAATGACGCGAGCAGCAGCATTTTAACAATTTTTGAAAAAGTTATAGGCTGAAAATCTTTGAGTTTGTTGCGCAGTGAATTATAAATGACCACCGCATTATATGAAAATGACCGTTGAAACATGGCAGTACTATGATGAGGAATGGACAAAAAATTGCTATCCCTGACATTTCTTTCATGTACTTCTCTACGAAAAATAAGCTTTTCTCTTAAGTAAAGGGGTTTAGATGTTATTAATAACTTTTGAATAAAACTAGCAAGGTGGTAATAGAAAAGATCAGGCATCTTAAGCCACCCGATTTGGTTATATTTACTTGATATGTGGCAAAATTTCCTCAAGTTGAAAATAAAGCGAACACAGTTGTTTTGAATGAGCTGAAGCCGATGCTTAGTAATCTCATCTAAACATGGATAATAAACCGTATCTCCTTAAGATACAATGGACAAAATTAACGACTCAGTTTATTCCTGAGTTTAAAATTTAAGATGTGTTTGTTGGCAGATAAGACTCTCAGCTTCAGATATGCCTTTTTCATTAAGTTATTAACGTGGCCAGTGAATCTCAGTCTTTCATCCAAAGTAACCCCCAGAATCTTTATGCATTCCGAGACTGGTAAAAATTGATTGCCTACACTTATTTTGAGCTCAGTTTTAAGACGATACCTATAGTACTCTGGACAAAATATCATGAGGCTCGATTTGGTTGGATTAAGAGCAAGTTTATGGTGGCTGAAAAATTTACATACGGTATCCAAGTCAGCGTTTAGATCTGACATTGCTTGTTTACTATTGTTTAAATCAAAATAGTGCAAAATCTGTGTATCATCAGCGAATGACTGAATACACGAGTTGTGAACTTGGAGTGGAAGATCAGCTGTATACAACAAGAAGAGCAGCGGTCCAAGAACGGATCCCTGTGGAACTCCTGAGGCGATAGTTTGAGCACACGACTTTAGTTCTTTAATGCAAACCAGTTGGGATCTATTACAAAGATAATTATTGAAGAAACCGACTGACAATGCATCAAAACCAAAGTGTTTCAATTTGGTAATCATGAGTTTGTGGTTAATTTTGTCAAAAGCTTTAGAATAGTCAATACTGACTAACATCACCCCAATCTTTTTATCCATCGCAGTAATTACATCGTCCAAAAGATTAAGAAGGGAAGTTGTAGTACTATAGTTTTTCCTAAAGCCTGACTGATGTTTAGGTAGAAGTTGAGAAGATTCAACATAATGGGTGACCTGACTAAAAACAACTCTTTCCAGAACCTTTGATAAAACCGGAAGTAGACTTATTGGTCGAAGATCAGATAATTCCTTAGGATTTGCTACTTTAGGAACTGGTACAACCAGCGCCACCTTCCACTTTACTGGAAAGTAACCCCGCTCAATGCACGAGTTAACAATGTTAGTTATATGGAGCAATGTAACTGACAGACTAAGTTTTAACGTATGAAGGCTGAGTTCATCAATTCCTTTAGCATTGGATTTTAAGTTGAAAATTGTATCTTTAATTTCATTTGGATCTGCCAATCTGAGGGAGTAGCTGTTCGCTGGTCTAATGAAATTTTTAGAATAATAATTTCTGATAAATAGTGTACTATCAATACATTGTGGGTTCACACACTTAAACCAAATTACAAAATCTACAGTAGAACTAAGCCCTTTGCTGTACCTCGTAAATTGGAGGCGATTCTATGACCTAGGAAGATGATAGACGATATCCTCAATTTTTTTGAATAATGAAGTAGTGATTTTTGCTTACAATCGAGTTCGAGTAGGCACTATTACAAGCAATAATTATGCAGCGTTAATTTGTAGATTATGTGATACTTTGAAAATAAAACTAATAAAGTGTGTTTCCATATTCTCCAATATTCTCAAAACTGACAGAAAATTTAAATAGAAAAAATGTCCAACTAACAAAAATATGCCATCAGTAAAAGAGGAGCACTGACATAGCTGGAACAAGTGTAATTAGGATATAGGGTGATTCTGACGTATATTGTCAAAAAATTTATATTTTTAGATCATTATAATTCATGTTGAAATTTAAGTTTCACTTTTGATGAATCTTTTTTTTTGTCAGTCCTTTATTGAACTTATTTCATGAGTTTTTTTATGTGGAGGATCTGATGAAGATGAAAAATAAACTTAATGAAATTGGTAAAGAAACTGGTTGATTTCAGTAGTTGTTGAGTGTTATCGTTTTTGTTCTGTAGAAAACGTAGAAAACTGGAACTACCAACGGTCAATTGTCTTTGCAACTTCGCTTCGTGACCTGAAGTAGTGATATTAAAGTTTAATGGTTCTTTTAGAGCTAAGAATTGGTATCACAGACTGGAATGGTTCCTTAAAGAAACAAATGGGAATGGTGAATGAAAGGCTGTTGTCTTTTTGTCGAATCTAAAGTATGCTTGAGAATGCAAGTTATATTGCTGAACTCCATATTCTTTTGTGCTATGATCTGGCGAGACATCCATTGAGTTGCTCGATTCTGAATGATAGTTGTGGCTTCTAATTTTAGAATCTTTGGATTAAACCGCAATTGCTGGAAAGTCTGTATGTTTGAAATATTCCAAACGTTGCAGGGTCCAAACCAGATCTCATTAAATAGCAATAAAAATTAACACAACAAAATCAAAAATTTTTAAAATAATTATATAACAAAACTGCTAATAAAAGACATAAAAACAATAAATGTGTTGATTACAGGTTAACAATCTGCAGTAGTTGTACAACTGAGAAAGTTCAAAAAGAATCTCAGAAAGTGATCAAAGAAGAAGGTGAACTGTACCCTGGAATCTCAACTTTCTGATCTTGAAAGGGCTAGACTTTTTCTCTAGATCTATCTGAGATCAAAAAGGAATGCAAGGGCTTCTGTTCGGAGGTGACAAGTCAATCTGGCGAGCAAACCGACTGCGAACGAGTTGGAGACTTGGTACAATGCTTAGAGATGCCATCGATCGTTTTAGATCCCCGGAAAGACGATTTTCGAAACTCTTTGTTGTCAGCAAATAATATTTTTAAGGGCACACTTAGTGGAATTTTCAGAATAGGTCATCGAGTTTTTGCGTATACAATACATGCATGGTGAATGTGAAAAAGATGATTAAACACAACACTGACGTGTGTGAATTATGCAAAATCAAATTTCTCAGTTATATAGTAATTACAGGTAATTAAAAATATTATTTGTATAAATAAATTTGTCTTAATTATTCTAAAAATATTAGTTAATTATTAAATATTGAAAATTGTTTGGCCGGTTTCGTTAGAATACAATGTTAAAGTAGTATTCTGACAAAGCGGGTCAACTGCGCGAAACAACAAACATTATTTAATATTTTAGTCAAAATTACCAGAAAGTTTTTGTTTTAATATATTTAAAATGAATTTGCATCAAGAAAGCCAAAACAATCGTCAATCTTAAACAGGGGAGGATTCAGAGGGGGAGGGGCGATGCCCCCTCCGAGAGATTCAAAAGTGGATTCTTTCATTAGAAAGGCTAGACTAGTAACTTTTTACATTTAGACGACAAAATGACCATTTTAACGCAATAATCCAGGAAATACAAGGCGTTCCAAAATCACAGGCCCCTGATCTGAGAGAAGTTACTAGCTGACAAAGTAACTCCAAGAACGGGCAGCTTTGTCAGGTGTATAGCTAAAATTATATATGTTACTTTACTAATATTTATTATTTCATTATAATACATCTAAGCACGCAAAGAAATTGATTAAAAAATGATTACAAACTAGTCTCGGTTTGCGATATCAGATTGATACCCTGTATATCATATACCAGAAAAGTTCATTCATCCGTAGTGACAGCACTCGAAATAGGAAACGACACGAATATCTTCGGATGGCCTTAATAAAGAATCCTGTCATGATAATGTCTCACACTTCATCAAATGGACACCGAAAGAATCAGGATAACGAGAAAAATCCTGGAATAGAGAAAATCCCAAGATCCCTACGAACAACATCCGGAAGATGACCGTTAATATTTTCGGGTCGATTTATGGGGATTGTATGACTTGAGTGAAGTGGGCAATTACGAAGACAGGCTAAGTTCCAGAAATGGAGAAGGATTGTTCGCTGAGCCGTTTTGATAAAAAATGCCTATATGTTTTAATGGAAACTTTTCCGACATAATGGAAACTTTATAATACAACAATAGGGACTGACTGCGTTTGACCTGTTAAGAGCACCGATAATGTATGAAATGTAATAAAAAAATTACAAACAAATTATGTTAAAATTTTCCATGCTATTTGGCCGGAATAGAGTTATTTTGCAAATCTCTCCAAAAGTACTAGTAAGAGAAGAAATATATTTTTAGGGATTTACTTAAACACGAGGTGAATAGCGACATCTAGGGTTACCAGAAAAACGAGTTAAATAGGGAATAATGCTATGTTGATATATATCGTGTGTGTATAACTGGGATTTTCTTTAAAAATTGATATAGCTAGATTAAATCTTTGCTTATGTAATAGCAAGCATTTTCAAAGTACTTTAATGTATTAATTTAATAATAAATTAATTAAAAAGCCGTCTTGAAAAAGCTAATTTAATAAAAAAAAAACAAAATATGGTATTTTTTAGCTCTCAGCGAGGTGTCATTCTCTCGAAAATCCTAGATGGCGGTCTTAGATCTCGAGTCTATAAAATAAATACTTATTTGGAAGTCAAAGTCAAGTTAAACAGAAAATAAATGAGTTTTCGATAGTCAGGTTAAGCATATTATTATAAGTTCTACTGTGCACCGATTTAAAAATAAGTAAATAATTGTTGTTAAAAAATGTTACTTTTTGATTTTTCAAAAATTACTAGTATTTATTGATATAATGGATTAAGTGGAGGCAGTTTCCAAATAACATTTTTTTGACCAACGTTGTTTACTATTGAATAGAATAGAATAACATTTCCCTTAACAATAATATGTATTAAGGAAATTTTACCAACATTAGTGTACCTAGACGAATGACTGAACCAGCATCCTCTGGAGCTTTGTTATTTTTCATTTATTATTTTTTTATTTTTAATTACATTCATTTAGTACTGTCTCCTCTTATTATTTTATAAGTGACGCATTTAGATTCTTTTATTTAGTTTCACGTATCTCGGTGCCTGTAGTCAATCCTTGAAAGTGAATTTTAGACACTTGATGACTTTCCATTGAGCTGACATTATTTATTGCAAATTCAATATGGCGGACTCCCAAAGATGGCGGATTAATTATTTTTGAAGTACTTACATGATATAAGTATCAAACAAAATGATGGCTGAGAAAAAAACAAAAATATAATGACTCCACTCTAAATTGAATATGACAGGTTTGCCAAAAAAAAACAGAAAATCTTAACAAATTTACCCTGTTTTCTCTAAAACGGCTCAACCAATTTCAATATTTTAAAAGAGATGTTCCAGCTTGATTCCGTATAATTATCTATAACGTAAAACATCAATGTAAATGTCAAATTTTCATCATAATTATCTAGCTAAAATCTCAATATATGCCATGAAAGTATATCGTACGGGGTGTTTGCAACGGTTTTCATTGCAGTCGAGTGAAAGGGTATAAAATATTCCATTAGTGTATCGAAAAGAATTTTTTTAAGGTAAGCGATGTTTTCTATAAGGTATACGGTGGTAGGTGTTTGCGTGTATCGAAATTCAAGCAGCAAGCAATGTGCGCAGTTGAAATATTGGGCGAAGTAAAATTACAGTTAGACAGGTGGGTTCAAAAAATCTTAGAAATAAATGTGATATTCGGTTGTACATAAGCAGTTCCATACATAGGATGGTTCAAATATAAGGTGAAATAGAATTAAAATTATATAGGGTGGTTCAAAAAATGTTGTATTGGGTGGCACATAAATAGTTGCGTATACAAGGTGGTTGAATTAAGAGCGAAGTATAAACTACAGTTATATACAAGTGGATGAAATACTTTAAAAAATGGTTAAACGAGCATATGTAGTAAGGATATTCGAGCGGAGTGTTCAACAAATAGTCCATCCACATCTTTATAGCAAGAATTGTATTCTTAATTATGGAACAACGGGTAGAGATTTTGACACTTTTTTATACGAAAGTCCTATATACAGAGCACCTATATAAAATTTTCAAATAGTAAATTTTTTATATTCACTGCCATTGAAATATAGCCAATTTTCATGTTCATTTTAATTTCATACGATCATTATAATATCTTTGTAATGGAGAATAAGTTAATATTATGTTACCCATATGCCCAACCGTTTCACTTACAATACTAGTAAATTATTATTATTAATTAATATTCTAACTAATATTGCTAATTTCTTAACTAAATTTAATACAAATCAGTTTATACCAGGGCGTACGGATAAGGTACCCAGTAGTTGAGTGTTTTATAAAAAAAAATCTGTTTTTACTGTTGTGTGAAATGTAATTACTAAATATTTCATTGCAGCAATGTAGACTAAACAGTGTACCATGTGAAATCTTCTCTCATATTTCGCTAAATATATGTTGTTATATCCCAACTGTAATGCGTTTATCAAGTAATTAATTGGCCTAGAAATTCTGCCAAATTTTTCGTTTTACGCATACCAAATTTTCCATATATTCTTTGGTGTTGCATGCAGTCTGACCACCTGCTTCATTTTGTAATTGACAAAATTGCATTTCATCCATTTCATTGTTTTTTAATTAACAGAAAAATATAAACAACAAGACCAGTAACTAGTTTTGCTTATTTTTTAGATAACAAATTCAAATCAAATAAAAGGTTATAAACACAGACATGTTGGTCAGAATGAAAAATACAAAGTCACTAAAAAATCCCTAGAACATTCGCATTAAATAGAACTTGTTCTGAATCCACAAATTTATTGGACACCTACCAATAAGGTGGAGGTCACCAGATTGGTTAGTAAATTAGCGAGTGTAAAACAGCTATTAGGATTTAGTCATGTATGAGCTACTCTTTAACGTATTCTGCAGATAGTTTGCTCTTAAAGTTACATACATAGTATGTTTGAAATACAAGGGGGAGTGGAATTATAGTTATAGAGGGTGGTTAAAAAAATCTTAGATAGTGTGGAAAATAAGTAATTGTTTATACTTAGCATATTGGGGGAAGTAAAATTATAGGGATACAGGGTGATTTAAACAATAGAAAAATAAAACAGTTGGGTGGAGAGAATCAAGAACTTATTCAGAAATTCACCTTCAGTTACTTAGTATCTACAGGGTTTGAGAAAGCCAAAACATATGATTTGCAATATTGACGAATAGATGTACACTTATGGAATAAATCATCAACCACATATTTCCATCCGTGAAACAGTATACAAAAACATATATATATATATATATATATATATATATATATATATATATATATATATAGTCATCGATTGCGATTGCACACAGTTTCAAAACGGTTTTTATTTTAGGCCAGTTGAAGTCGGTTCTTTTTTAAATATAAATTAATGTTCCTTCTTTTTGTTTCCTCTAACACAGGAGAAGTCTACAGAGCTTTAGGATATTCCCCGTTTGAGTAAAAATTGTTGTTACATTTTTGTGTCTTTTAGCAACACCAGAACACTTGTAGTTCAATACTCATTACATAGAAACTTCAACTGGAATGTCTTTTGCTTTTATTAAAATTAATGTGCTGAACTTTATAGCGCAAGTCTTCCCAAGACATACATTGCTGTGTAATAACCTGAACTGTTGGAGTACACGCGTCGGTTCGTGAGTATTCCTTTGTGTTCACATCATCAATTCCTATTTCAATCGGTTAAAAGTTTCAGGAGTCTGCAATCCAGTTTCTAACAGTGCACGATTAATTTTCAAGTTATTAAAGTTATGTCGTCCCGTTAAATTCAAATGAAATTCGAAATAAGTTTCAGGAATGCTCGAAATTTAGATTGGATAATATAACTTCGTGCAATTCGCGTATTAAGAATGGCAAAACGAGAACCGACCCTGCACCGTTCGTGAGCGCTTGTTGCAAAAATACATTTGTTTTGCTTCTCAACGAAGTCGCATAAACGCAAAGTGAGTTATTCGGGAAATTTTCTGCTAAACTGACGAGGAAAATTGAAGTAATTCCAGCTTGCTCCGCAACAGTCGAGTGCAAAAACAATTAAGAGCGGAAATGCTACGATGAAACCGTTCATTGTCGGTTTCAAAGTTTTGGTAAATTTAGTAGTGCAAACCGGGGCGCTATCGGATTATAAAAGTGGTTAGGAATATGTTTTGAATTCCGAACAGGTGGAGTAATGAGACTTGTAGTCAAATTGGACTTGGACGAGGTGTTTCAGTTAATTATTTAAGCAAACTCTGAGATAGTATTGGACTTTAGCAGGATAATTCGGACATGCATTCTGACTATGTACAAATTTTATCTCTTATCTAAATTGTTGAACAGATGAAGTTTGTTATCATTCTTATATGTTTTATTTGTTGCAACTTTAGGTGACACAAATAATGCTAATATACAGGGCTTTCATTTCAAACCTAGCCACCCAAAATGACTTAAAATCTGCATCTGTCGTTGTTAACAGAAGGGTCTTTAAAGATGTAGTTTAGGTAATTTTTAGTTGGAATTACTTGATCTTGTATTGCCAATACAAAGCATTCCGTTTCAGGAAACATATAATCAGAGATCAACCAGTAGTTCGACGCTGAACTGTCGACATAATCTTGGTTGACGTCATTTATATGTCTTCCATGAAGGGGCTCTCTCTCCATTTGAGCAGTTTCTGATCTGTTGACTGGTTGACAATTGGACTTGTTGTGCTGACAGCAGTCGCAGTGGTGTTGAGTCATCAACTTGGCATATGACTCTGTGTAGATCAGAAAATTCTGCGAGTTTTTTGAAATGATTGCGCAAATTAGAAATTTGTTGACCTAGTATTTGGGTTATATCGGTCAATCTTCTTCATCCTTCATACCGTGGCAACGTTGTACGTTCGACCGAGCTCTTTGGATGGTGATTTTCAGCTATTGTTAATAGAACTCGAACTTTCCATTGTAGCTGTTCAATGTCTGTCTTGCACCAGTTACCTATTCCAAATGAGTAACTAAGCACTGAACAGCGTAGGTGTTAATAGCCTAAAACAGATTTTTTCTGTTAAGCTTGGTTTTCAACAGTCGCCTTAATCTTCTATAGAACCCTGTTGATTTCAAGGTGAGGTGATCAATACGTTGAGCCATGTTAGAAAGAATATTGGAAGGTCCAAAAAAGTAGGAATGAATAAATGAACCTCTATAAACTAATTAACAAGGAGATACGTGATTATTATGGGACCTAGATTTACAAATAACGTACCTTTAAATAGAATTTTAGTCTGCGTATACTGTCAAAGCAATATCCGTGGCTTTCTTTAAAGGCTGTAGATGCTGTCGTGTCCCTAGACATCTTAGATTAGTTGACTACTAAAGAAATCGCTGTCCACGAAATTATTAGTATTTCTACAAAATGAAAGATATCCTCACATTTGTTCTGAGAGATTGTATTTCAACACTTATCTGTAATTTCAATTCTCATCCCCAAAGCAGCGCCCAAACAATAGTTATCAATCAATACCTAACTCTTCCAAGCCACACACTAACTCACATGATAATCAAATTTTTCTAATAATAGTAGCGTACATACAGGGCCTCTCAGAAATCTTAAAGGAGTAGAAGGCACATTTAAACGGTGGGGGGGGTACATTTTACACGTATCGATCACCCTGCAGTTTCAACCCCTAAGCGGGGGTGAATATCACTTCTATATGTTTAATTACAAGAGGGTATCATGTGATACCTCTTTTTAAAGGTCCCTTTTTTGACAATCTTTCCACAAATCATTTTTTAAAATAAGATTATTTTTTACAGAGTAATGCCACTGTAAATTTTCAAATTAAAATAATTATTATTTACATTGTATTTACAGCATTAGTATTGTATTAGCACTAGAATTACCTTGTACTTAAAGTAGATGTTCAAAATATCCGCCATTGTTGGTATGACATTTAGAATGTCGCAGCTCGAATTCCTCCCGAACTTTTTGAAGCGTCTCTGGTGTAATCCGCTCACACTCCTCCACTATTCTACGTCTAAGTTCAGGATGATCTTGCTGGCATGTCTCAATTTCCTACAGGGAAGACATAATGCAGAGCTGCTCCGTCCTGTTGAAAAAAGATGTTTTTTCCGTCTAATAACAAAGGTCCAACTAGATCTATTTGGTTTTCTAAAGATTTCGGTTATAAGGGAATTTATCACATTTTCTCATAAGTCCAAATACAATTCCTCAGTTAAATTTTCTTCCATGAATAAACGACCAATAAGTATATTTCCGAGAGTTCCGGCACATACGAAGCAAAATATCACCACTTTCAATTGTGGATTGTGTTGCCCAAGTGTAGACGCCGTGTGGCCTGTTCACGGACACAGTGGCGCAACTGTTCAGGTGCCGAAGTGTGACCGTCTGGCCCCGGCCTTAGTAGTGGTTTCGTTGTATACTGAGCATCAAATTACGACAATGGTTTATTCTTTACAAGAAAGAATTGAAATAATATTTATTTATGGGGGAAAACACAGAAGTGCTCATGTTTTTCATCAGAGACATCCCGATAAAAATATCAGTATGTGGTGGATTTCAAGAAACTGGAAGTGTGTGCAATAAAATTGTCAAGAATTGTAGAGTTTTAACTGAAGCTGCATAGTTTGAGATTGTAGGTCATTTTCCCATCGATCCTAAAACATCAATTCCAAAAGTCTCCAGGTTAACAAATATTTCGCCTCGCCGTCGCCTCTGTGCATAAAACATTAAGCCTAATTAAATACAGCTTTAACAACAGCTTGCTGAGGATAATTATGACAGATGGTTAAAATTCTGGGAAATAATGACTCAAAGGGCAAATGCAGACCCTAATTTTATTAAAAATATTTGCTTTTTTTAAATGGATTTGTCAATAAACATAATTGTAGATACTGGGACAATACCAATCCACAAGTTTTTCGGGAGAGCACAACCAACATCCTCAGAAACTCAACGTATGGGCCGCTCAAATAGAAGCAACCAATTCCACGTCTCCTTACAGTTATTTCATAATAACCCACGAACACGACTTGAATTTGGTAGCCGATTTGTTGAAAGATAAAAAATTAAAGATGATTTGTAACGCCGAACTTATTTTCAGTGTCATATTGAGGCAAATATTTGAAGTGGATCCATACTCTGTTTGTGTTTTATGATTCAGACCCCATTACCTACGTGCAAGAATTCTCGGAAATAAAATTTTTGGTCCTATATTCGTGGAAGAAAGTTTAACTGGGGAATGGTATTTGGACTTATTAGAAAATGTGATAAATTCCCTAATAATCGAATAATTAGAAAACTACATAGATCAAAATGGAACTTTGTTGCTAGACCTATTTTGTCAACAGGACGGAGCATCTCTACATTATGCCTTGCCTGTATAAAATTGGCTTAATAAGATATTTTCAGATAAATAGATTGGAAGAAGGGGCGCTATAGAATGGCCAGCAAGATTACCCAACCTAACGCCGCTTGACTTTTTATGGGGTCATCTAAAAACTATGATGTATAAAACTCAACCTCGCGATATTCCTGAACTTAGACGTAGAATAGTGGAGGAGTGTGAGCGGATTACACCACCGACGCTGCAAAAAGTGCAGGAAGAATTATAACAATTCTGTAATCATATAGTAAATCATTAAATATATTAACACATGCTTGTGAAGTGACTGAAATTTGCTGGATGACATTAGCACTTATTGATAGCTTTGTCCGTAATTCCTATACTCAACAACATGATTTGATGCAGCTTAATATGTTTCTATTTTGTCAGTTTGAATTTTAAAGTCTGGATCGTGCTTGATTTTCTTAAGTCCAGTATAAATTGCAATGATTCGATGTTATAAACCTGTTCCTGATAATATTTAGTGTTATAATATCAATACATAATATTTACATTTTATAATAAAAATATATCAAAAATTGCAAAATTCTGAACCATGTCAAATTAATGAAATCCGAAAATACAATATATAAGCCAAAAAGTACTTGACTTGTTTATAGTATAATAATTAAGTTACAACTTTTCGTTTACTTACATTGATGGTTAAACTTGTTGGTTTAAAGACTTGTACATTTAGCAAAAAATAATTTAACTTGCTATTTCACCCTTTTATTGTTAACCCAATTGTTTACAGAAAAATCCATTTCTTAAGATCTAAGGTTCTTGCTACCACAAATTTAGCTTTTTAATTTATACAAGGTTCAAACTCGAATTTCAAATATCACTTATCATTTTTATTATTGTTAGATTTTTTTTTTTCCCTCCTTTGATCTATGTGAATATTTCCTATTGCTAAATAAGAAAAATGTTGTGTTACTTATTTTCGAATTTATTCGTCGTAGACATACAAAGTGGTTAAGAAACTTAATTATTTGAGTTTTATACGAATTTATCATTTAAAAATAACAACGTTATAGTCAAATTTCATTATAACCGAAAGTGGCCGCAGTTGAAATTATTTTAGTTAAAAGAGCATTCTTGAAAACCTAATCTAACCTAACCTACTTTTTCAAATCTCTAACATGCTTAGTTCTTCCTAAATATCTAAAATAAATTCACATAGTAATTATGGAATTTAATTTCAGGTGTTCTTAAACATTATAGGACAAATAAATTGTCAAAACTGTACCCACAATGTCACGTATTTGTGGAAGTTTTGCGATAAAAAAAGCCTTTTACCATTAAACATTTAGGAAACGCTATATAAATTAAATAATAGTCGCTGCTGTTTATAGTTAAACTATGTTATAAATATAAGAAATTAATGTTCCGGAAAACACCTGCAACTATGTTGATTTCATAATTCGCTTGAAGTCAACACTAATATCCATCCAATTAGCGTTGATAAATGTTCTTGTTCTCAATTTAAACGTTACAAAATGTCCGTTCTGTCTCCATACCATACCATTATCATATATTTTTATTAAATATGTTCCTCTGAGCGTAGGCAAAAATGTTTTAGTACCATTTGAATATTACCAAGCGCAGTTTTCTAAATCTGGTCCCTGAAGGTACTGATATTTATTTAATACGTTTGACATCAACAATGTGAAATACGTAGAAATGTTTGCATGAAATAATTAATTTAGGTTGATTATGTCTCAGTTGGCTCGACATAAATGTAATCACAAGTAAGTTGTTATATATAATAGTGTATGTAAAAACTGGTACATGTACCCTGTGTACATAGGTATACAAATATAAATTATTGTCAATAGATATTCAATAAGAGTTGCCATGAGCACCAATATAAAATTTATGCTGGATATATGTATTAATTATATTATAAGCTATTTCCTGAATAATCTAATTTAATTTGTTGTTAGATTATCAGATAAGTATTTCGAAATTTGTAATTCCATCGAAATATTGGGGCAATTTCTAACCTTTGGCGAATTGCAAAAAGTTTTCTTCACAGATGAGAGACTTATTATCTCTAGTATGGTCAAGCACAAAGGCGTACACAACTTTTGGTTTAGGGAGGGGCAAAATTAGAGAAAAAAATTGTCTTCGAGGGGGAAAATCCGATAAAAAATGTTCTAGAAAGAGGAACAAATCAGAAATTTTTTGGTCCAAGGGGAGGCAAGTCAGCAGTTTTATGGGAAGTTTTAATAGCTCATGGCACGTTTTACAGGTCTAGCGGGCAGCAGTACGAACATGTGTATAACACGTTGACGTCGGAACCATTTCTACACAAAATATATACCTAGCCATTCACTCCGTGAGGTATTTATAATGTAGATTTTGGATTTTCGCTCATTTTGGACTTCCGCAACGTCCAATTTTGAAGAAGAATAGCAATTAAGATTTCTGTCTGGAGTGTCAACATTCAATTTAGTACAGTGACTGGCGAATTTCCCTGGAAAATTTTTGCCAGCAAATCGATTTGTTTGAAAAAATTGATAATAAGTTGAAAATATCATAAAAAATAAAACCCAGGGGTTGAAAGCCACTCCTTCTAGGGGGTGCAAAATAAATTGGTAAAAATAAATGCAGAAATCTGTAAAGAGATGAATTCTAATTAAAAAGTTTCCTACAAACATTTTTCGAAAATCAATACTCTTTGAGTTATTTATGATTGAAAATGTTTTCCCAAAAATCACGTTTTGTCGCGGTTTTTGTCCAATAAGTTGCTGTGGTCAGTATTTTGAAAATCGTTAGAGTAAGAACGCATTTTCTTTAATTCCATTAGGAAAAAATAAAATTACTTTTCTAAAAAATAATTTTATTTTTTTCTTGATTGTTTTAATAATTGCACAAATAATGGTTTTTAAGTGTTAAAATACACTAATAAACTATTTATTATACCACAACTATACAGACGATTCATATTTGTTATATATTCGTATAAAAAATATTTGAAAATTAAAAAAAAAGATTTTTTTTTGTAATTTTGTCATTAAGGGTGGATCTTAAGGGTTGAAATATCGTAATAAATGGTATAATAACCATACAGAAGATTTTTATTTTTCATATATACGTCTAAAAATATTTGAAAATGATAAAAAAAGTAATTTTTGTAATTTCGTCGTTAAGGGTGGTTCTTGAAGGTTGAAAATTTTTATGTTTTACTTATTTGTTAGTTTAGGGGTGGTTTTCACCTATTAAAAATTTGAAGCAGATGGCAAGCTTATTTAAGTTTTGATCTAGAGGGTAAGATGTACTTAATTCCCAATTTTCATAAAAATCTGTTCACTGGCAAAAATTTTCCAGGTTCGGACTTTTTTTCTCCCCAGTCACTGTGTTGATTGTTTTAATCTACGAATAAACTTATAATAAAACTGTAAGAGTAGCATTTTTGTTGAAAATGGTATGGTGGTGATAGACATAAACAATTGTCAAATAATATCAAATATATCAAAAATGTCAAAATATGTAACATATAAGGAGAATATAAAAAATGCTAAAACGTCAAAAATGTTAAAAATTTCATCAAGAACGGCTAAAATATCAAATATTTGATTCACATAAAAAATGTCAGAAATGTCAAAAATATCAAAGAAGTAAAAAATGTCAAAAAAGTCAAAAACATCAAAAATATCAAAAAAGCCAAAAATTTCAAAAATGTCATGTCAATAACATAAAAAATGTTCGAAAAGGAGGTTCTCAAATCGTCTGGATATATGTATATTCAAGGATTACCAGAAAACAGTTTAACCGATTTCATTATACGACACCTTGTTTCTCAAAAAGAAGGATAAATTATGTTATTTTGTATTATTAAATTTGTTGTTGGCGCATGCACCAAAAATCAGTGAATAAAATACTTGGAAATTCGGATTCTCACATAAATTAATTGAAAATAACTGCTAATTTGCCAACTTTTAGCTGACCAACAAACATGAAGGATCTTAACTTTCATTACTTTCAAAGAAACAACTTGTTTTGAAGAATTTTTTTTGTTGGAAAGCTGAGATGGTCCCTAGCTATAATTTACGAAGATCTATTCAGACATTCGAAGTTCAGTACCGCATTTATTTTTTATAAAAGGGTTGATTTTGATGAAATGATCAGATTGAGGGGGCAGCTATTGGGTTCTACGAAAACCTTTAGAACTCCTAAATGGCTACAGAGATTTTAATGAAATTATGTGTATGTGTTTGAGTAGGTCTCTGGATAGTTTAGATTCACAATTGGGTCCGGTAGCTGGCTCTACGATCAAATTCTAGAAATATATTTATTTCGAACATCCAAACAGTTGGAGACCGATTTTGATGAAATATTTTGTGTGGCCCATGGTACAGGGGCACCTAAATACTGAACCTGCCCGAGTGAAGTATTTAAATTTGTTATTGCAAATAGCCATTCCCATTTTCAAAAAGAGACGATCGATACTATGTAAGACGTATTTGTTTTACTTTTAAGTATGTTCACCTAATCCCGAAAATATATCGGATAGGTTTTCGCTATCGGAAATTGTTAATTATTTCTTATTACACTGTCTAGCTTGAGGTAGAATTGTTTTATTTATGAGCCAATTGGACAATTTTATTATGATTGGATCTTAGACTCTGAAGTTACACAACAGAGTTTCTGTGATTCATCGGACAGTCTTTCACGATGAAGCTAGATCCATTTGCTAAATTATCGCGTATCATATAAAGCAATGGTGCCGATGTGTTTGTTTTTTGTTTCTTAAATTATTTAACGTATACGTTCTCATATCCCTCAACTTCTATAATTTCTTAGAACATGAGATATGCCGTTTTCCACCAAAACAGTTATTACGTAATTGCAGTTCATTTACATTGATTTCTTTGAAACATCTTAATCAATTTGAATATAAGGTTGAATCAGAGGTGATTTCAAGCAGTTTTATCTACCATTAAACATAACCATTGTCAGAAAATCAGAAAGATGTATGTAAAAAAAGTTTATTTCAAAAAAGTGTCACATTTACCTTGACAAGGTATATCAGAAAATAATTATTGATTGCACAGGGTGATTTTAACTCTTTTCATGATAATGTATTTGAAATCAGTTTCTTTTCGAAAACAAAATACTATTTTTGTTCAGCCAATAACTACTTATTTTAAAGTAGGTTCTGTAGGTGCCAAGTTCAACATAAAATTAGTAGGTTATATTTTATGTTTAGCACGGGTTTCAAATTAAATATTTAATTGTAGAAAAATATTATTCCTTGCTTTTAGTTAGTTTTGTGTTTTTTGTTAAGTCGTTTTGAACCTATTTATGAAGTTGTCTATTTTATTTTCAGAATGGGGTAACCAGGTGTCATGTTGAAATTGAGCTTTAAATGATTTATTAAGTCGTCGTGTAACAAACTGCCAAGATTATAAGGGGTACTAATTCCAATAAATGACCTGGCAGGAATTTAGAAGCTTGTTGTTAGTTTTGACAAACACACATTTTAATAAACCTTTATGTTAACTTTAAAACCATTTGCAATTTCAAATGAAAAGAAAATCACATTTAATTAAAATATGAATATCCCTCATGACACCATATATTGCCAAACTTTTTCAATGAAAATCTTTTTCATTCGTTGGAGCAATAAATAAAAATCCGCGCCCCAAGGAAACTCGGCAACCTAAAAGAAAAAGAATGGCTTGGCGCCCCACAAACAATATTAACACCACATCGGTTATTTTTTAAAATTAATCCTCGAGCTAACAAAACGCCGCAAAGTTTCCCTTCTGTACTTTATAGTCGGATTTGTCCTGTTACTATAATCCTGCTACAAAAGATTTACAACTGTTTCGGCCACCGACCGCTGCGCGGCTGTGAATTATCGGATAGTTTTTAGGTGTTTTTTTCCTCTACAAGAAGAACGGTTTAGTGAAACGTTCAAGATGGAGATTGATGTTTGTATTTTATATTTTGCGACCTCTGCGTTTTACAGTCTTAATATATTTTGTGACATATCCGAAGAACTAAACATTGTTCAAATATGAAGTTTTATAAAAAGGAGAATGTCAACCGCTACACAGGGCAAGAGTTTATTTTTTTACTAAAAATAAAAGTAATTTGCAAGTTTAGGATTTACGGTCATGTTTAAATATAACAGATTTTAAATATTTTAATTAATTAGCAGATCAATACAATTTGAATCTATCGTTGTTCACACTTTCCAATGTAAACTAATCAAAAGTTTGATTTAGAACTAGCGTGAAATGCAATTATGCCCGATGTGTGAAAATGATTGCAATTTTCTTAAAAGAACTAAAAATAATTGTAAGTAAATCGAACAAACTTCTTAAGAAAATTCGATTTCCTGTTATTACTACTACCTACTACTTACTCTCTTTTGTTCTGTCAGAGTAAAGTGAGTTTGAGGACAACTAAAATATATATTTTTTTGATTATTATTTATTGATAGTTTCAATTTTTTTATATTTCGATTATTAGATAGGTATTTTTCAAACTATGAGGTTAGTGCGTGTGGCAATTTAGACATTTCTGGCATGTTCGAAATTTTCGACAGTTTTACTTTGGTAACATTTTTGACGTCTGGTATTTTTTGACATTCGACATTTTTGACATTTTGGTTTTTTTGACTTTTCTGACATTCTTGAAATTTTTGACATTTTTGAACTCTTGACATTTTTTATGTTTTTGGTGTTTTTGAGGTTTTTGAAACTTTTGACGTTTTTAAAATCTTTGACATTTATTTGTGAGACTTTTAATATATCTTACCATTTTTAACATTTTGACATTTTTAAAATTTAGACATTTTTAACATTTTTGGAATTTTTGACGTTTTTAACATTCTCTCTTCGAGGTGTCATTTTTTTGCAGTCGAAGAGAATACAATATGTTTGACAGGTGAAGTTAACCTAAAGATACTCTCTTCGAGGTGTCATTCCTTTGTACGCAAGACAATATATATTATATATAAATATAATATATATTGTGTCTGGTCGGGAACCTTCATCAGTTGCGCTTTCCACAATTGAATGTCCTCTCGAACACTTCTTTATGCATTTGACGCATTTCGTTAAATTTGAAGACGCGAGATGTAAGAGAGTACTCAATATCTCTGACAGGTGAAGTAACCTGAAAAATTTTATCGTGACATTCTGTCCTAGGAGTTAAGGGAGAACAGCAATTACACGGAACGGCTCCAGATTCGGAACCTCTGTGTACTGATTCTCTTGAAAATCCTAGATGTCGGTCTTACATCTCGCGTCTTCAAATTTAACCTAAAGATATTATTGTGATATTCTGATATTCTAGTCTAGGAGTTATGGGATAATAAAAATGACATGGAACGGCTCCAAATTCGAAACCTCTGTGAGCTAGTCTCTACAAAATTTTTCTCATTTTTGATATTGTTCACATTTTTGAAATTTTTATTTTTTTTTAAGTTTTTGATATTTTAGACATTTTTGGAGCCCTATGGCCATTTTGAGATTTTTAGGTTTGTCATTTTTGATAGTTCTGTCATTTATGCCATTTTGAAATTTTGACATAATAAGATGTAATTGGCGTTTTTGACATTTTAGGCATTTTTGACATTTTTAATACTTGAAGACGCGAGATGTAATATCGACACCTAGGATTTACGAGAGACTTAGCACACAGAGGTTCCGAATCTGGAGCCGTTCCCTGTAATTGCTGTTCTCCCTTAACTCCTAGGACAGAATGTCACGATAAAATTTTCAGGTTACTTCACCTGTCAGATATTGAATACTCTCTTCGAGGTGTCATTCCTTTGTACGCAAGACAATATATATTATATATATTGTTTCTGGTGAGGGAACCTTCATCAGTTACGCTTCCCACAATTGCATGTCCTCTCGAACACTTCTTTATGTATTTGATACATTTCGTTAAATTTGAAGACGCGAGATGTAAGACCGACATCTAGGATTTTCAAGAGAAGTAGCACACAGAGGTTCAGAATCTGGAGCCGTTCCGTTTAATTGCTGTTCTCCCTTAACTCCTCCAGATTCGGAACCTCTGTGTGCTAATTCTCTCGAAAATCCTAGATGTCGGTCTTACATCTCGCGTCTTAAAATTTAACGAAATATATCAAATACATAAAGAAGTGTTCGAGATGACATTCAATAGTGGGAAGCGCAACTGATGAAGATTCCCTGACCAGAAACAATATATATCATATATATTATCTCGCGTACAAAGGAATGACACCTCGAAGAGAGTATTGAATATCTCTGACAGGTGAAGTAACCTGAAAATTTTATCGTGACATTCTCTCCTAGGAGTTAAGGGAGAACAGCAATTACACGGAACGGCTCCAGATTCGGAACCTCTCTGTGCTAATTCTCTCGAAAATCCTAGATGTCGGTCTTACATCTCGCGTCGTCAAATTTAACGAAACAATATATATAATATATATTGTCTTGCGTACAAAGGAATGACACCTCGAAGAGAGTGTTTTTAATACTGTTGACACATATTTGAATTTTTTGATATTTTCAACATTTTACAACTTTTTGAAATATATGACATTTTTGACATTTTTTGAAATATTCGACATGTCTGACATTTTTGGCAATTTTGAAATTTTTTATGTTTGTCATTTTTGAAAGTTTTGTCATTTTTGACATTTGTAACATTTTTAATTTTATATTAAAATAAACACACTTAGGTAATTTTCACTTATATTTATTTGCTATTGACAATATTGTTTCATCCATGATTAACTAGCTTCTTCAGAATACAAAGTAGAACTGACTTTGTATTCCCAAGGTCAATATTGTGAAAATCTAGTCCCTTATCATCAGTAACATTTTTGACATTTCTCGATTTTCTGAAAGTATCCGTTTAACAAATCTAGACATGTTATATGTTTACGTAGATTTGTGTAATGTTCTGATCTCTAATTCACTCAATGCAAGTTGTAAATTCATCAAAATATGGCCCAAGCCAGTTTTTGATATAATCGTGCTCCATTAATGAGCATAAAAAAAGTTGCAGACAAATTGATAATTTTATTTAGCTTTAAATAAATTAGAAACATCTATCTGTGTTCTTACTTTATCTCCTTGTCACTTAGCCTGATTGATAAATAGGTTCGCTATTTAGTGATTAAGACTTGATTCTTCGATTTTTGCAAACTTCATTGCTCCATTATGACAGATTTAAAGACATGAATGCAACGAATATCCAAAACTTCACAAATATTACAAAAATTACTGTCAAATTAAAATGTAGCTCTGATGTCAATTGATGTCTTTCTTTCTTCGAATACACTACGATTATATTTGTAGTGCCGAGCTTGAGAATAACTTCAATGGATGAGCAATTATTATTGAAACAGGCAACCCAAATTAGGTCACATTTAGTCATAAAATCAATAAATCTTATAGGAGAAAACTATTAAAATTTAATTAATGATAAATAACACGTTCTCTAATCATATGAAGCAACAAAAAGTAAAAGCAGTGAATCATCCCTGATGTTCAATCAACCAGATGTATCAAACATTGCAATAGTAAAAACGCCAACATACACACTGGGTGTTCAGTTCCTGTATTAATGAACAGATAACGTTGAATAATGGGAGATAATTTTTAACCGCATGAAAAAACGCCTGGATCAAAGCCAACTTCGATGATTAGTAATTTCAATGAGTGTTTCTGTACAGCATCTGGTCGGTCTCAGATGCAATTATACGAAGGAAACGCTTATCATTTAATGCTGGAATATAATTTTTTAAGTTGTCCAGATTGGTGTGTATCTGCGTGCACTTTATGCATTCCAGAAGGTGACCAGATAGGTATGTTTAACGTTATCTTTCGAGATGGTACACATTTAGAAAGGCATTGCTCGGCTAGTCGTCTACAATGCGGAAATACTGAAGGTTAACTTTCTTCGATCTATTTTGGTATTTCAATTTCAAGTGCTACTTCCGAATTTGCAGATTAATACAAATGAGGAATGTCACTATACAGAGTGTTTCTAAAATAGGGTTCCAAGCTTCTGCTGTGTATGGAACTCATTAAAATAAGTCAAAAAGTTGTTAAGCGTAATTTTTGGCCTAATAACTTAAAGAGCAGAGTAATTTTCACCCGAAAACCATTTAGCCAAGGTCATTTGCGAAAATAGGTGACAAAATTAATAAAATTCAGAATTTTTAAACGATGCATTTTTGTTTTTTAACAAAAAAAAACCGCGAAAAATCGGAAGCAATTTAGTTTTTTACTTTTTACACAAAATCTACCTATGAAAACGTGTTTGATACTATGGGCAATGTTGAAGAGAAATGAAATATCTACAAAATGAGCTACTATACGCTCAACTTCGATAATTAGTATCTTAGTTATTGGAACCTTTACCTGCAATTCCAAAAAAATAAATAATCGCTTATGTATTTTTTTATTGTATAGCTAAAACATTTTTATTAACTGAAGCGATATACATTAATTTAAAAAATAATACTGTAGCCTCGGTAGTTTTTGCAAAATTTCACTCAATCCTATGGAAGACCTATTTTTTTGAAAGGCCATATTACCTCACCGGATTATCATTATGAGTAAACCACCATAGTAAAGTAGAAGAGTTAATCTAGAGACCCCTCATCTCACTTTTCCAAAATTTAAAGTATAAACACATATAAGAATTAAAACTATTTGACCCTTCCGTATCAATTTTTCTAGACGAGTCCATTGGAAAAATTGCTAAGGAGTGGTACCTGAGACTTATAATAAATAATCTTAATGCTTATTTTAATTTTAAGCAGACACATATTTATATTTGTTGCTTAATATGGATTGATGTGATAAATTTGGCAAAATGGAATTAAACTTTTCACAGATGATAATGACATGCGAAGGTTGTTGCAAGCGATTTTTCCGTAATAGACGTTTCAAAAAAAGATCAAAACATATATATCAAAACATATATAATCTAAATAAATTTAGCTTGTCATTAATTCGTATTTATTAATAAAAACAGGAATATGAATTGAACTACATAACAATTGCATTGTTAGCTAATTGAAGAATAACGTCTTTTCTATTGTTAACTATTATGAATTTGTATCAGCGTTTCATTTTTATTTAATAATACAGTATGAAATGTACTAAAAGTATAAACAAAGGAACCTATTATTATTTACTTATGTATTAAAATATCAGTGAATACTCATGGCAAATTTTCGTTATTTATTTAAATATAAAATAGGGTATGTCTTTTGCATTTTATAAATCCATCATTATCATTAGTGTCGATCTAAATGGAGTTTAGGTATTCCATTTTGCTAAATTTATTACATAAATCCATATTATGCTACAAATGTAATATATGCCTGGTTAAAATTAACATTTGCATTAAGATTATTTATTATAAGGATATAGTTTCAGAGGTACCCCTTAGCAATTTTTTGAATGGACTCTAGACAAATGCATATAGAATAGCCAAAAATTTCCAATACCTATATGTATTTATACTTTACATTTTGGAAAAGTGAGATGAGGGGTGTCTACATCAATTTTTCTACTTTCCACCGGTGGTTAATTCATAATGATAGGGTCATCCCGTGAGGTAATATTCTTTCAAAAAAATATGTCTTCCACAGGATACTGATATTTTGCAGAAACTCCTGAGCTACAGTATTTATTTTTAGAAGATAAGTTGAATAAGAGAAAATCTACCATTAATTTTGTCACCAAAAGGTCTTTTTCTCCGTAAATGACTTGAGCTAATTGGAAATATCGATGTGGATAAAGATAATATTTTTTACGTAAACTTTTTACTATTTATTGTCGACCGTTATGTCAATAGCAGAAACAAACCCAGTTGTGTTTGAGCTATTTTAAGGCATATAACTTCCTAAGTGTGCGTTTTAGGGCACATGTTAATACATACTTCTTTTGAAGAGACCCATTTTGAATCTTCTTACATGGCCGCCCAGATCCCCCGATCTTTCGCCCATAGAACATGTTTGGGATATGATGGGTAGAAGGCTCAGAAGTTACCCAGTCCCCACAGACTTTGGATGTTCTAAGACATGAAATACAGATAGCTTGGGATGGTATTCCGCAAGAAGGAATGGACTACCTTATTGAATCAATGCCAAGACGTGTTGGAGAGTATACAGATAACCGCGGTGGACAAACACATAATTATCACATTTCATAATAAACAAAATAAACTTCTTGGAATTTTTTATTCAAATTTCAATCATTAACTCCGTACTATAGCCACTATGTTCTACCAAAACAAAATTAAATTTAAGATCTCCTTCTGAGTGTTGCGACTTCGTTGTCAGTCACTATCGACCTACTTTTGCACATTTACAACCTATTCACAAACATATAACAAAAATACTTGCAAATAAACGCGACAATTGCCAACCGAGAGCAATCGGCTTTCCGCTGAAGTTATGGGACAAGCCGCCAAAACCCTAATTAAAAAATATTTCCAACACAATAAGCCATTCGCCCTTATATTTGTGGAGTATGACAACTAGTTCGACACCATTAACCGAAAAGACCACAAGGATGCTGGAAAGTCTTAAGGTAGCATCCAAAAATTAATATTTCTAGAATACAGTTTAGGTAATCAGTAGCAAAATTTCTCTGAATTAACGAAACATCCTTGGACTTACTTAGGCAGACTTTGGAATTTTACAAGAAATCATGCTTACAAAGAAAGGTGTCATATGTATGCTTATTAAATGTATTCTAACTAAAAAGAGATAAATCAGATTCAAGTCGGCCAACAACCATGGAACGAAGCATGTTTGGGGTGTCTTTAAAAGACAGAATATCAAATTCAGAGATAAGAAGTACTGGTGTTGCAGTTGTCATCAGAGAAATAACCACCTTAAAATGAAACTAGCCGGCCGATTGACGCACCATCTGATGACCGCTGGATCAGACTTCGTAACTAAGGATCACCACCGGCAATATGGGTAGACGATAAAAGAACGAGCTGGATACAAACAGAATAAAGCAGAAAGGAGTGGCTAGATTTAAATAATTTGGTCAAGAGCGACTCACATACTAAGGGTTCCGTACCACCTTCAAGATTCGAATATTCCAGATTTCAGATAAGCAGGAATGAGTGCATTTTCTTATATACCCTAAATCTTTTAAAGGAAGCGTTTAAATAAAAAATATACAGTTTTATTTTCCACATCTTTTTATTTTATTTGCTGCATGATTCGCTTGATTTTTATAAGAATATGTATTTAATTTTCTAATTTGTCCCCTAAAATTAACATTCGTGTTTTATTTGACTAATGAACTTTCAGGCAAGCCTTTTATAATCTACTGTCCGAATTTTAGGCTCTCTTGGAAGATAAATGGGGAAATAGGTCAAGTTTTAAATAATAAATTATTAAATCTTTTAGTAGACAAATTATTTAAAAATACAAATAAAATATATTTTCAAAATTTTAGATAATTTCTAAAGTGGGAATTAAGTTGATGTTTAATATTTTTGTTAATATCTTTTAAACAAATGATTTAAAAATATGATATAATTGTAATTCATATAATGAGCCTTTTATTTGATAAATTATATGATACGTATGAAAATTTAATTTCTATTTTCCATTTAATTCTATAATTTGTCCCTAAAATTAATATTCGGGTTTTCTACTAATTCCTCTTATAAATCTTCAGTGAGCCCCAGTATACCTAATTATTTTCAAAATTTTAGATAGTATGGTTTCGGAACTACAGTGGGAAATGAGATTTTTTTATATTTTTTTGTTAACATCTTGTAAAAAATTAATTTAAAAAATATGAAAATTTGTAATCATAATACTGAGCCCTTTCATTTGATGTATAGCATGATACGTTAAAAAAATATTTTTTTATTTTCCGTTTAATTCTATAATTTGGACCCGGAGATTAATATTAGGGATTTCTTCGTATTTTTCCTGTAAGCAAAAAATTTTAGGTCTTATAGTTTCGGGAATAAAGTGGGGAATGGGTAATGGTTTTAAAAATATAAAAAATTGTATTCGTCATATTGAGCCCTTTGATTTGATGCGTTAGAAATAATTTTAATTTTATGTTTTCCATTCAATGCTGTAATTTGCCCTCTAAAATTAATATTACGGGTTTCTCCTTATTTTTCCAGTAAAGCTCAGGTGAGGTCCTATATTCCTAATTTTTTTTCAAATTTTTACCTATTATAGTTTCGGCGATAAAGGGGGGAATGGATAATTTTTTAAATATTTTTGTTAATATCTTTTAAATAATTTATTTAAAAAATATGAAAAAAAAAGTTTGTATTTGTCATAATGAGCCCTTTGAGTTGATATATTACGTGATTCATTAGAAATAATTCTAATTTTATATTTTTTATTTAATTCTGTAATTGTATATACGGAACCCTAAAAGGCCTACCTCCAGCAGGGTACACTTAGAAATTGAGGATGATTATGGATGACTTTAATGTAAAGTGTAGTGTTATTTCCCCAAACTAAATGATAACTTCTCGTTTTGTCTTCATATTTCTGTAAGTTGTTTAGATTTGAAAAACTACCAATTTGATATTTTTGGTAGTTTATTATAACTTGAGATTTGATTATAATTGAAAGTATTATCGGTCTAAATTAGTCTTTAAGTTTCTTAGTTATAGGCTAAATAGGTCATTCTACTTAATCGCAATGTTATTCATTGTAATTAAAATAACTTAAACTATGGCAAAACCGTGGCAAGACTAAATGCGGATATCTGTGCAGCTAAAATGTACAACACTATTGATTTATGACTACAAAACGCGGTAATAATCTACATGCTGATTTACTTTATGGAAATATTCCCCCTTTTTCGACCATTCACGACTCTTCATCGTTCCGCATAGCAAATCCCCCGCGAAATCCGTCCGCACAGTAGTGAGCATCATCGCATCGAGTATGACTTGTTATATACGGATGCAGATAAGATACAGGCAGTAATTACGACCCAAGGGCAGGGCGGTTAAAGAAAGGGAAGAGGGTCAATGAAACGAAATGCGATTAAAAGGACCAGCAGCTCGGTTTCATTTCAAGGATGACCACACACCCTTTTTCACTTGGTAGGATGCAATTAAGGGCAGTGTTTCAGTGTTTTCGTCTAGCGCGATGTACATGCAATTTCGGATCGTTCTGTTAGACGAGAAATGTTTTTTGGGAAAACGTTTGTGTTGGTTTTACTTGTAATTAGGGTAGGAAGTGTTAGAGGTCTTAAGACCTAGTGTTTCGAGTAGGTTCCTACAAATTTTTGCTCATGGTGGTACTTTAATTGGTTATTCATTTTCCACTAACAGAAACTTTTTATTAATTCGTATTAAAAAAATCAATAAATGTTAAAGTAATTCTGAGAAGATACTTGGTGGCAATTTTTTTTGGTGGCATTACAACAATGATTACTGGATTCCTTTAATAATTCTATAGATTTGTGTATCTTATTATAAAATTAGTTCGGGATATTTCTCTTTCACAACAAAATCAAGATTTTTTCTGAACTCCAAATCTCCAAAGTCTGCTGTCAAATCTTGTTTCAAATAGAAGAAGAAGGTTCGAAGATTTCAAACAAGCGGGTACAACCTTAGAGCATATAATTCTGGATGTAGCCTGCAAATCACAAATATAGTGACAACACTACAAACAGAGGACAATAAAGAGAGTATCATGTAATCTCAACTGGTGGGTGGAAGCAACTCGATGTATTTCATTGGAAGCAGTTCCCAGTCATGCGAAACAGCCTCTTGCAGTCTCTATTGGCCTCTCTTTTTAGTTTTGTCACGATATTTGTGCATTGCAGTCTACATCTAGTTGTATAAATTCTAAGGATAAAACCTTAAAGTTAGAAAATTTATAGTTATTTTTTTGCGAGGTTATTGTTTTTCTGATATAAATTCATATATTCGTGTATTTTATTATAGTCAATCTTAGGAAATTTTCCTTCCCCAATATCCAGAATAATTTTTCTGAACTTCAAATTTCCTGATTGAGCAAATTTTCTTTCATTGCGAAGAAGATGAAATTACAGACATTTCAAACAGAGTTAACAACCGGTAAAGTTTGTCTAAAATCTTCTGACTAAAGATGTAATTTTTTTTGTCTGTTCACTGGGGTTTCCTCTCCTCAAAATTTTTCCTGCAACAGATAAGTATTTAAAATCGTATTGGGAGAACAAAGTGTAGCAAGGCAATTTCGTAAAATTGCCCGGATTACTGGCTGTCCGTACAGAAATTCTTCCTCACACTTATTCTGAGAGAAAGAGATGTCTTAGAATGATCAACCAGTATTCCTGTATATAAATAGTGTATGGTATGGTATAGTGTTATACTTATCTGTTTGGAGACGTTTCAACTCCGACTCTAGAGCCGTTGTCAATCGTTTTGTTTTAGTCTTTTGAGGTATTTTCAAAAAAAATGGCAATATGTTATTTGCCGATCGGCAATCCACAAACAACAAAATCCATATCAGTGCGAAAATTTTTTGAAAATACCTCAAATGACTCAACAAAACGATTGACAACGACTCCAGAGTCGGAGAGATAAGTATAACACTGTACCATACTATACATTATTTATATACAGGAATACTCGATGATCATTTTAAGATCTCTTTCTCTCAGAATAACTGTGAGGAAGAATTTCCGTACGGACAGCCAGTAATCCGGGCAATTTCACGAAATTGCCTTACCACACTTTTTTAAATACTTATCTGTTGCAGGAAAAATTTTGAGGAGAGGAAACCCCAATGAACAGACAAAATAATACAACACCTCCTCAACAATCTTTTCGAAACTAAAGATGTAAATGCCATACTTCAATTTTGTTGTGTCACTACAGATACTACATTCATGGACTTTATTCATCTTATATTCAGTGATTATAAAATTTTATTAAGGTATTAATTTAATTTAATCATTTATCAAATAACTTCCTGGTAGAATGTTATGAACTTTAGAAACCATCGCGCTTCCAATTAACCATCTGTGCTGTTGTCTGAAATAATCTGTTTCGGGTGCCTATTTATAAAATAAAACTAAATTTTTCTGGGAGTAAAAGGCCCTATAAAAAGATTTACAATCTCCACTAGTTGTCTGTGAAAGTCCCGTCAAAATTGTTACAGACGCGAGTTGTTTTGAAATTTATTCAGGATTAATTGACAGATAAGATAGGAAGATACAAATTTTGTAAATGGGTTTTTGGGTTTAATAGTAAATATGATTTTAATAAATATATTTTTAATAACATCTATCCATTCTTAAGCGAAGCTGCAAAAGTTAGGCAAATATTGACAACCAACGAGCCAGTGCGTGCTACAATTCTAGATGTTTCACATATTTTATGTTTGGACATTTCTATATAGGACACTTTACGACCTAAACTTTAAAAGTGTAAATTTATTGAAAGTTCAAGACTGAATGTATTGAATTTCGTAAATATTTCTTTCTCCATTATTGTTGAAGTTGTGATTAGAAAATAAGTAATCACTAAAATTGTTCTTAAAATAAAAACTTACCACCAGTAGTAACTGTACTTACCTGAAAGAAGAAAAAAGATTAGTAGAGACAAATATAAAAAAAATCTATAAAATACAGAATATAAAGTTGTTGTGTATTCTTACTCAGATTCTTTTGAAAATCATTGTCAGAAGAAGCGAAGTTCAGCAAAACATGTATATGTTGGAATAAATAATGTTTATTATGCTGTAATACTGTTTATTACCAAATCATAATAAATGTGCAGGGTGAGTAATGACGTCATCGGTATTATTTTAAATTGCATCACCTTTATATTATTATATTTTTTTTCAAAACGATTCTAAAAATATTTATTTCTCTAAGAGTAAATTTTAGTAGAATAAATTATACCAAGTATTTAAACTGCCTTCTTTCTTTTACTTGACGGTTTGAAGTTTATTAAATGTTATATTGTGGGATTTACTTTTCTTAGGTGACTCCATAGAGAAATTTAGTGGCGTGAGATCTGGTGACCGGTCCAGTTATTTGGGATCACTTAATCCAGGTATCTTCAACCTTATTGTTAAAAAATTCATTTAAAGCCGAAAAAAAATTACGATACTTTCTAAATTAACCGTTCCGATAAGAACATTGCCAAAACTGTCAACAACTGTAGTACCCGAAATTTCAACTGTAAAAACGCTGAGGTTGACGTATTTCGAGTTCGGAAAATTGTTTGGACGATTGAATTTTATTTATAACGGCGACTACTTTAGGCAAGGCACTTTGGTTTTGAAGCAGCGTGTAGGATACCAGCTGAACCCACAGATATATTACTAGCAGAATTTAGAGAAAGGCGAAACCATCGTGGTGCAAATACATATATTTCAGTCTATTTAGAACACCGTCTAGTTGCAAGACAAGTTATAAAACATTTGCTATACCTACCTTCTACATTTGATAGTAAGAGGGCGTTTCCAACTAAACAATTTCCTCAATAGAGTCGCTAACTTCAATCGTGTTTTACATATAATCACATTTTTTAACGTGAACAAGGAAACTAACAATAATATAACTGATAATACCTTTAGAATTGTCATTAGTTATTGTTAGAGAATAGTCTACTGAATACTGAAGACTATAAAACAGAATCAACGCAAGTTATCAAATTGGCCACCATTTACTTGCTGACAATGACCAATACGATTTTCAAATTCTTTTTCAACTGACTAATGTGATTTCGTCCATTGTTCTTATTTTTAAATCCTCCGTAATATTTGGTCGTTTGACGTATAATTTCACAAAAAAAAATCGAACGGAGATAGGTCAGGAGATCTAAAAGGCCGTTCAGTCGGCCTTCTCCTACCAATGGATTGGTTGTTTGGGAAAATGGTATCTAAATAATTTCGGACAGATTGTGATTAATGTGGTGATGCACCGTCCTGCTGAAACCACAGAACATCATCAGGCCCGGAAGCTACGCATTTAGGAAAACAATTGCCGGTATGATAATTTGCTGTAGTAGTTCCAAATAATTCCGACAATCCTTGCCCATACGATGTGTATGTGATTCCATCATCCAGTGTGGGTTTTCAAGTGCCCAATATCTACAGTTCTGCCTATTGACAGACCCATTTAAAAAATGTAGCTTCGTCTGAGAAAATTATACGACTTGCGAATTGCAGATCGTTATGGCACAGCCTCATCATTGTTTAACAGAATTCAACTCTTCGGTTAAAATCATTATTGTAAAGTTATGATACCAAATGAACTTTGTTTGGATGTCATTTGCTCTGGAATTTCTTCAATAGAATTTTGCATGCTATTTAATATCTCTTCAGAAAAACCTTCTCTATCATCTTTTCCAGATTCAGGACTATATTCAGCCGATTCGTTATAAGACATTACTTTCATATCTTCCAGGTAAACAATTTTTCCTAGTTCTTCGAGTCGTTTTTTGATTTGGATCAGATTTTGGTAAAGATCCATGACAGGTTTCTGCTTTTCGGTTAGTTCTTTTCTGAGTATCGCTAAACGTTTCTTTTTATTTATGAATTGTATCTCCAGTGTATGTTTGTTGGTTACAGTACTCAGACTTTTCAGCGTAGCGGAACTAGGTCTGGACAGCCTGTAAAACAGTAATGTTACTTGGGATTTTTGAAGCGCTGGATTTCTGCATTTTGACTGTAATGGAAGATGGTTTCGAAATGGCCGAACGAGTGTTCATCCCTCTTGGAGTTCCATCGTTTTTCGGTGTTGGGCTTTTTGTTAGACTTTTGGGTGTGTGTGGTTCGGTCGAGCGTTCTCGATCTCTTGGTGAGGGTTGCGTCACAGCAGTACCAGTCGACATTTCTAAATGAGCGAGATTAAGTGAAAAGTTACCTCCATTTATTACTTTCGTATCTACTTTTCTACCCAAAGATTCTACAACATCCGCGGTTTGCGATGATGACATAATAGTTTTAGGGGCAAATTTATTTATTTACATTATCCGAATAGTTTCTTCTCACAAGCGAATTTTAGGCACAATGAAAAAATGATCAGCTCAAAATTATACAAACAAATCCAGTGCTTCAAAAATCCCAAGTAATATTAGTGTTTTACGGATGAACAGGCTATCCAGACCTAGTTCCGCTACGCTGAAAGGTCTAAGTACTGTAACCAACAAACATACACGGAGATACAATTCATAAATAAAAAAAACTTTTAGCGATACTCAGAAAAGAACTAACCGAAAAGCAGAAACCTGTCATATATCTTTACCAAAATCTGATCCAAATCAAAAAACGACTCGAAGAACTAGGACAAATTGTTTACCTGGAAGATATGAAAGTAATGTCTCATAACGAATCGGCTGAATATAGTCCTGAATCTGAAGGAGACGGTAGAGGAGGTTTTTCTGAAGAGGTATTAAATAGCTTGCAAAATTTTATTGAAGAAATTCCAAAAAAGCTTATGACAATATGTAAGAACTTGATACGTACTGTAACAGTAGAACTTCTAGAAAGCATCGTCAAATCTGAAGTTGACGTGGATGTCATTTGTTCTGCTTTAGGGATTTTAAAGATTGACTTACTCCTTGCTGCATTCTGACCTGAAGCCCAGAATCGATATGCCAAATATTGGAGTTTCCATTAAAAAAATTAATGAAGTCATGAGAAATCTATTTATTTCCAAAATTGCTCATTATTAAATTAAGGTTGACTTGTCCCAGGGTTTATTTATTATTTTAACTGGATAGATTTTATGGAGTATTGTCCACACTTTATGTGTGCACTGTATTCACTATTATGTACAAATATACTAAACTAAAATTTCAGGATTTTTCCTGACAATTGTTTTTTATGCTTAAAATTATTTTATTAATTAATAAAAAATTATTATTTTTTTATTATAAACATATTTTTAAAATTATATTTTGTATGAATTTTTGACAAAAAGCAAGAAATTTGTTTATGGAAATCTACGTTCCTGTAATTAATTAATTATTTTTCTATATTTTAAACGAATGTTACTATTAAAAATTCATTAAACCGTCAAAAATTCAATCAGCCGTCGACCATTCCTGAAGGCGCCATCAATTTCGAAAGCTTACCCGGTTGTCTCATTAAACGTGATAGATCGAACAAACAAATATCGTCTGGGCGAAAAAAAACTGCCTTCCATTATTTGACACACACACTCACCCTTATAATTACGTACAAGGCTGCTGGAAAAGGGAGTAGGTTAACCGAAGGCCTTTGGGGTGGTGGAGAGAGTGAGTGCCACCCTCTCTAAGCATTAGAGGCATGCAGCGTTGCTTCGACAGTGATATATGTCGCCAATATCAAGTGAAATGACGGTCTCGAATCGATATGTATGTGTATGTGTACATATATCGAGTATATTGCACCCTTGGTATAGAATGCATCTCTTGATGGGCCTCTCGATGCATATTAGATGAGATTCCGTGTTTGGAGATCAAATATTGGATGCTGAGGTGATTAAAGTGGAGGCTTATCTGGCGGATACAGTGACAAAATGTGTTACGCCCTACTGAGAACCGTACGATGTGAATTTCAAATGTGTTAATTATACCCTCTATAAATAACTTTATGAATTTACTTTTTAACCGACTTCCAAAAAGGAGGAGGTTCATCTGCAACTTTTTTTTATGTATGACGAGCGATTATCGAAAAACGGCTGGGGCAATTTTGATGATTTAAAAGGCATTATATTACAGAAAGGTCACATATAATTGTTTATAACATGAGATTTACGGTTTTCCAGAAAATTAGAAAAAAAAGTAAATAAGGGACTAGATTTCAGTGAATTTCAATGAATCCTGACTGTTTTCTCTAAAACCGCTCAAGAAATTTAAATATTATAAAATGTATTCTATAAGGGTATGTTCCAGCTTGATTCCGAATATTTTTCTATAAAGTAAAACTTACCGTTTTTCTGAAAATCGGAAAAATATAATCAGAAAAACTGTAAACATCATGGTAAATGTTAAATTTTCATTATAAATATCTAGTTTAAATGTCAAGATATGGCATGAAAGTGTATCGTACAGGGTGTTTGTAATTGTTTTCATTTTAATTCGTTTGAAGTAAGTTTTTTAAGAGACGATGTTAAGTGAGGGGGCTTATAGTCGCGTGAAATGGCAGAAAATATTCCGTTAGTTAATCGAAACGAAAATTTTTTATGTGGGCGAACTCTTCTATGACGAAGATTCACGGAACGTTAACAACATGGTGACGCCACTGCATATAAGGGTACAATGGCCACCACACATGCAATAGAGACTAGAGAGTTAGGGCACGCACTACGTATTACGTATCTGTATCCGTAACCCGAAGACGATACGTTTACGTATACTTTTGTAGTTAGGACATCTACAAATTTCACATTATGATTGTTTTGTGCCTATCTCCAAAGAATAAAGGTTTACTGAGTATAGTGAAACTGATTTTCTTGTTCTGTGGTGCTGCATTAATAATGCTTAATCCGTATACGTAATGTGGGAGGAGCCAAACGTATCGCCTTACGTTTACGGTTTACGTAATGCTTGCCCTAAGTCTCTAATATTCTTATCTTAGAACATAAAATATACAAAAATTCTTATGTATGGCGGCCATTGTACCCATATATGCAGTCGCGCCACCATGCGGTTGATGTTCCGTGAATCTTCCTCATATGGTATACGGTTGTACGTGAGTGTGTGCGTGCATGTAATATTAGGTGGTACATAAAAGCAGTTGTATACATAGGATGGTTGAAATATAAGTTGGAATTGAATCAGTTATACAGGGTGGATCTAAAAATATTGTATTGGATAGCACATAAGTAGTAGAGTATACAAGGTGGTTGAAATAAGAGTGGAGCAAAACTATAGTTATATAGAGTGGAAATTTGTGTTATAGGAAGGAGAATAACAACAGTCATACAAAAGATTGTCAGAAGCAGTTGAATATACAGGATGGTTGAAATATAAGGTGGAGTATAATTACAGTTATACAGGGTGCTTTAAAAAAGTTATAGTTTGGAGCATAAGTAGTTGCTTAGACAAGGTGTTTGAAGTACGGGTGCGGTAAAATTATTGTTATTTAGGGTGTATCAAAAATTTGTTATATAAGCAAAAGCAGTTAGGATATTTGAAATATATTACGTAGGACGGGGTATAATTATAGACATGGGTTCAAAAATTTTTAGAAGCAGTTGCACATACCAAGTGGTTGAAATAGAAATAAAATGTGGTTCAAAAAGGTGGATTTTGTTATATCGGGTAGACCATGAGCAGTTGCATAAATGGAATACCAGACATATTGGGCGAAGTAAAATCATTGGTATACAGAAGTAATTTAAACACTAGAAAAATAGAAAGAGTCAATACTTATACAGGGTGGTTTTAAAGATATCAGAACCGTTGTAATATTGTGTTGAGTTGAATTATAGTTCTACAGGGTGATTCAGAAAATGATATACCAATAATTTATACACAGAAGCATATACAGTGTGGATGCAATATAGAGTGAATTAGTTACATATATAGAAAGTGGTCCAAATAATAAAACAATTAAAAATATATTGGGAAAATATAGACAAAGAATAAAAATTAGAGAGGGAGAAAGAGAGAGATAAGAATACGCTAAAATTTTCAATTGAATTATACCTTAAATCAGATAAAAAAGAAGATATGCCTGAAAGAAGTGATTGATTGCACACGGTTTCTAGACGGCTTTTATTTTAAGTCAACTGAATTCGGTTCTTTTTTAAATATAAATTATTAACCGACTTCGAAAAGACGGAGGTTCTCAATTAGTCTGAACACGTTTTTTATGTGTGTTCCAGCAATTACTCCAAACCGACTCAAGAATTTGGATAGTTTAAATTGAATTTTGTTAAGGGGCATTCCGTAGTGGTTTCATATATTTTTTAAGGACATAGCTTATAATTAGAACCTCGGCAAAAAGTTTTTAATTGAATTTCTTGTACACTAAAATTTGTTGGGGGCAAAATTATTAAAAAGAAGAAATGTATGTTCGGAGCCTGGGGTGTAATAAATTGAAAGTAGATTGGAATAAAACAAAATAAATGTATAAATAATAAAGTTCTAGTTTAAGCTTCTCAACAGGTTTCTATATATCAGAATTGAACGGAACATTTTCTTAAAAATAATATTTAGAAAAAAAGTTATTCTTCATAAAAGATTTGGATGGTCTAAAATGCATACTGTAAAAATCAATTATAAAATGTCACTTTTTATCTTGAAGGTAGAAACAGCATTAACACGTGTTATAGAGAATAAACAATTTTCTTGGTAAGACCCCATCAGAAGAATAAATAAGGAAAAGTTACCGCGTAAAACTTGGGAAGTGGTTCCAAACAAAATAAGATGGAAGAAAAACGAAAAAGTCTAGGGAAAATGGAGTCAATATTGTCATGAATAGGAGAGATATTGAAACAGACTCATGGAAAAAAGAACAATGGCATTCGATTTGCGACAAAGGGCTAAGGCTGTAAAACAGACGCTACATTATAATTTACTAAAAATCATCTAGATTTTTATGCAGTCAGTTGCCTAGTTCGTTGCCGACAGTGAATCGTCAGAAGAACCACTATGTGCCCTTTTGGGACATTATGTTACATTTTGGAAAACCTTTTGCCTGTCTGTTCGGCAATCAACATTTGCGGACGGAGCCTTGGTTCATTTATGAATAAAGTTCGCTTTCGGAGATGGTATTCTACTAAGTGTAGTCCATATTCTGCGAGATTGCTCCAAGACGAGTGATTCATTTCTTCTGCAAGGCAGCTTTCGGCAATGTGGACGGCAAATTTCAAGTTGAAATGTGATGAATGCAGCTTGCCTTAGTCGCAGCTTTCCTTGGATATTTCTAGTATAACGGCTTCCTGATGGATAGGAAGTTCAGGGTTATTTTAAATTCGTCTAAACTCTCGGAGGAAAGCTGTTTTACGTCGTAGGATTGTTGTATGTTTTCAATGAGGGTTGATATTATTATATTTACTTTACCAACGTCACCATGTTTACTTGTCTTTTAATGATAGTGTTAGCATGTTTACTTGGTACTGGTGAAATTTTTGGAAATAACACCATACTTCCGAAAAAGTCAGCATACACCAAAAAATACGTTTCAGGGTATAAATCAGACAATGACATTAATACCATAAATTTTTTTTAAGAAATCTAAGATTCGTAATGGCAATTATCGCGAGTGTACAATTTTGGATGTAACTTAGTGAATTTTGTGCTGTTTAATATACAAAGGACAGCACATAAATTTTTGAAAACCAACAATACAGTTTCATTCAAATTAGATGAATTGGAAAGAATTGTCTTCAACATTTTATGTGGTGCTCCTAGGTGCGAATTTGTGATAAGATAGTGAGTGTATTCACCAAATATCCGATCAAGGAAATCTGACGATTCAGAAATCCCAATAAGGCATAAGGGATAACCTAAGAAAAAGTATCCCGACATGGAATTATTCAAAAGGACATGATCATTAATAATTTCAATTTTGATTATAGGAAGTGGTGGCAATACAGTCGTGTTTACTTATTTATTTATTTTTAATGAGCAAGGTTCCATGCATGTTTATTAACTTTTTACATCCCGAAATGTGATTTCTTAATGTAATTTTTGTGTTCATTTATTCGTACATTTAGGAGCCTAGAAGTTTCTACTATATAAGATTTATTAACTACATTATTCTACATTAGAAAGCTCAGTGAACAATAAAATGTGATCGCAATATTAACAGCCTCAAATATTACTTTTTAAATAGGATTTTACTTCTTTCAGCAAATATTTATTAAGAACTAAGCCTTATAACCATATTTAAGTGATTGAGCATGTTTCCTGTACCAGATTATATATTTTACATTTACTACCACTTCAAGAACGTAACCAAAACCAAAAAACATCTATTTCGCACTGCTGAATTCAATCACGCCCGCAATTTTTTTTGTTTCGAATCCGATTTCCAACCATTTAATTCTCTTTAGATATTTGCCAATGAAATCCTCCCTCGTTCACGTGCTGCTGAAATATTTCACAGACTGCTGGATACGTACAACCGCCATTTATCCCGACCAATAATTTTCAAAGAACGCTGTGTATTCAACCGCATGCATACAAACATTGGTTATATATAACGCGGGTATTTATCCATTTTGTATTCATTATGTTTTCTGTAGATACGTCCATTGCGACAATGGAATATTAATATGACACCCCGATTCATTTTTGTTTGCTTACGCTACGTTGCGCCCCGTGCGGTGTGCTGCTGTGAGGACCAGCCGCGCACCAATTTATGAAGGCTGGTGTTATATAAAAATTAATATTGGCGCTATCCAGAAATTTTTTTAAAGAGTAGATAGAGAACATTGTTATCGGTAAAAGTTAATAAAATATAGAATGCGCACACATCAATAGATTATTCTGCATTTGGATTTGGCTCAAACCTAATGAATTGCTTACAGCTGTACTTCCCTATAGCTCAAATTTGTAGGAAGGTGTTTTACAACAGATCCATTAGGGTTCGCAGTTTCACCATTTTAACATCTACATTATTTTTTTACATAATCAGCACTGTTTTTTTTTTAATCAAATATTCCGCATAGAGGTACTATCATGCGCAGCAAATATTCGTTGGCATGTCAATGAAAATCAAGAAGTAGTAATCACAAACACGTTAAAATTTGCTGCCTAGAGAAACTGATTTATCGGGATATAAGGTCCTCAAAAATTTTTAACTGTTTTGAAGTCCACCTGTATATTTTTTATAGTTCATTTGGAATCTCTTCTTTTTCTGCGAGTGTCAATGCAACCGGCACAAGTTTTGAGCTAATCGTCATCTGTCAATATTTGGAAATCCAATAAATATATCGCGTACATCTATCCTCATACACCATTTAGCTGGCTTCTTTTTGTCTCCCATGTGCTGCTGGTATTCCATATGAGTAAAGTCTACACAATAAAATGAGTGGCATTACATAAATATTGGCCATTATTGTAGGCCAAATTTGTAATCCACTGATTCCGAAAACCATTTCTATTAAAAGTTAATGTTGGAGGCAAACAGAATTTTTTTTATGAATAGAGGGCAATTGAAATTATGATGATGTAGTAAAATTAAACAAAATATAACGTGCTACCGAAGAAATAGAAAAACTGTAGTGAATGGTCGCTTAAAAAAATAAATCTAATAATGCTCAAGGTTGATTATGGTTGCGAGAAGTGGATAAAAACAAGTTTGAGAACATAAAATATTAGAAGGATCACATAAAAGAACAATAAATTATTGAAGCGAAAGCATCTTAACGGAGGCCCACACTTACACACATATGAAAATAGATAGCGACACAATGCAAAAAAAAAGTTATGGGAACTTCAGATGTGACGTATGGTTTTCGATGTATTTTTACTTCTTGAAGTCGAATCTATATTCAGTTTTGCTCCATCACCCTTCAGTTTTCCGTAAATCGTTGAAAACCTTCTGAAAATCGTTAAAACCATTCAGAAAAATGGCAAATTTTAAGCACTGTCATAAGTCACATGTAGAGTTCACTAACTCTTTTTGTGGCGGGACTGGTGCACGTACGGTAGAAGTTAGAACAGCACGAAAAAGGCAAAGTTATCAGCTGTGGTTACTAATTCCCAAATTGCCATTACATTTGTATGCTGACTAAATTCATATTATAAAGTAAACATTTTACATTGACAATTCTGAATAATATTCGCGTTTACAGTAAATACTCTATTTTTTATGCCTGTTTTTAAATTCCTTAATATCGGCCATTAGAGCAAATACTTCTGGAGGTAGCATGCAATGCACATTAATAAAAGACCTTACAACATATACTCCATATGAATATAAAAGCATAAAAAATTATCGTTTTGTCGTAATAGGTATTGCCAAAATATACTTTGACTTTGAATGCAAACGAAACGTTTCTTTCCAGGTTTGACTGTATGACAAGCTTATTATTTATGAAGTCATATTTGAGTACCTTGTGAATTTAGACACTTTCAAGACATTAAAACGTGAAAATGACGGAATTGGAAACTATCGACAAGAAGAAAGAGGACTAGAACCAAAAAAGTAGGAAATGAGGGGCTAAATAGCTCAAAACTAAGTGAAACTATAGCCTATGGAGCTGGCATATCATCATCATTATGTTCAGCTATGTTCTATCTATCATGCTGGTATGCTGAAGCTTTCTCTACATATTCTATATGTTCCTTTAGGATTCCACAGTTGTCCTTTTATTGTCCTGTCGTGTCCCAGAATGTCCACTGCGATTTCAGAGATTTTACTCTCAATTACCTGGGTTTTATTTCTGACCCTTCTATACTTTTTGGGTCCCTTCTTGTTATTGTGAACCTATATCTCTCAATGCACATTTGTGCCCTTGAATTTTTTGTGTAATTGATGTTTTGAAAATCCATGATTCACAACCCTATATCACCACTGGTAGAACACACTGTCTGTTTAATTCTGGTAGTTCGCCAGCTAATGGCCATAAATATTTTAGTATAGTTTGAACAGAGAGATTCATATTGTGAATACGAGTGAGTTACTTAAACATAAATACACGTTTGTAGGACTATTGTTCAATTAAAAAGAAATTCATCTTTGATGTTTCTTTTAAAGTGCATAATGTATTATGTTTCAAAAATTACTAACTCAATAATGTAAAACACGTTCTTTGTGGTTGCTTAGTCTCTGTGAGGTACAAGAGCAAAGATTAAGAAGTAATTTAGAGAAAAGAGATATTTCTTTTGTAAAAGATCTGTCACGAGCACCAGCAAACTATGCTTAAAATGCGATCAACATAGTCTCCTTTAAGTATGATAAATTTAGACCAGCAACTTTTTATTGCTTAAAAATATGTTTCATCAAGACCCTCAAAATGGGTGTTTGTTTCAGTGATGACTTCATTCCGACGCTGTCAATCTCCTTGAACTAACAAAACAACAACAATTTCTAATGTAGAGCCTGTCTATATATTTCCCTTAAACTGCTTTAAATCTCTTAATTGGATAATAAAATTGACCATTAAGTAGGACAAAATAATCCACTCATTTGCATGCCTCATGAGTTTATAGATTCCTTGAAATGTGTATAATAAAACCCTATTTCGTACATTTGTAGAGTTTCACCTTCAATCGATAAGCTTAAGACGTCTCTTCACAATCAAATAAGAATAAAATGTTATGAATTTCCCTTTTTAATATGAATATTACATGTTCTATAATTTCAATTTTGCATTCCTTTACCTCAAATTTCCACGGTGCTTTTCATCGAGTTTCATAAGCATCCTGTCGACTTTTCATTTCAATTTAAAGTGTCACTCTCGATGAAAAGCCCTTCCACAGTGTAGGGCAGCAAGCCCTTAACGAGTCTGAAATCCACGTTTAACCAAATAATAATCCACAATAACAGAATACCGCTGCATAATGCCTATCTAACGGCGTGGTAATAAAAAGGGAAAGCCCTTGACTGCATGCTTCTGGCAATATTATTACCGACGGAAAAGGGACCAAGGACCTATCTAATTAATAATATCCTTAGGGGCGTGCACAGGAACGTATTCGGGAAAAGCTAGGCATTTATGAATACTTTAACAAATGGCTTAATAACAGGGTTATTTTACTACTTTAAGTACAATTACGATGCTCACTGGCTAATTTACTTTGTTTCTTACCATTAATAAAACATTAATACCTAGTTGAAATTGTCTTCTAAACGTTGTTTGTGGCATATTCTTGATTACTTTTATGTTTTTTTGTGCAGTAACACCACAATCGAAATAAAACTACGTATATTGAAGGAAAACCAAACGTTTCAAAGTCTATTCTGACTTCATTGTCAATGGCTTTATATTTATTGATGTAAATTGCAAAACGAAAATTATTATGACATTTAAATTGACATTTGAAATTCGCTGTTTTTAGATATACAGGTAGCACAAAAAATTCTAAAGATCATGTATTATAGTTAAACAGCTTTCAAATTAGAAGAATTTGAAAGAGTTGTCTTTAGAATTTATAAGTGGCGTTCCTAGGTACGAATTTGTTATAAGATAGCGGTTTCGCCAAAAATGCGATCAAAGATTTCTATTGTTTCAGTGATCCCATTAACGTTATAAGGGAAAACCTAGGAAAAACCCTATGAACTATCCCGATACAGGGTTGTTCAAAATGAGGTTACCATTAATTCTTCCTTAATTGTCGGTAACCAGATACGATTAAATTCTACAGAAGTAGAAGTGATACATTCAAAACAATTAATTTATTTTTCGTTTTGTGTTATGTTGTTCTTTGTGAAGTATAGTTAAATTGTCAAATTGTATTTTATGGCCTAAGTCCCATGCATGTTCACAAATTATCGATTTTTCAAATTGTCGTTTCTTTATGTAGTGCTTGTGTTCATTTATTCGTACCTTTAATGGTCTCGATGTTTCTCCAATATAAAATTTATTGCATTCGCAAGGAATCTTGTTACCTTCAGTTTTTTGAGTTCTGGGTTTTGTTGGTTGGTTTTGTTTTCGATACTAGAGATTTCAGTGTATTTCTTGTTTGGAATGTTGTTTTAACATTAAATCTGTTGCCCACTCTTTTCAAAATTTCTGACAGACCCTGTATATATGGTATAGTTGTAACTGTAATGTAATTGTTTCCAGTGAGAACATTTTTTATAATTATTTTTTCTTTGTTGAATTTATTATCATTAGAACCGTTGGTCTTTGCACTATCATATAATGACATAATGACCTTACAAAATTTATCAACAAAGAGTTAAACAGACTTGAACAGAAAACAAACCTTCCGAATTAACCCAGAACTTCTCTTATTAACACTACTACTACTCAGGACAACTACAGTTACAACTATACCATATATACAGGGTCTGTTAAAAAGATTGAAAAGAGTGGGTACATATTTAATGTTAAAACAACATTCCAAACAAGAAATACACTGAAATCTCTAGTATCGAAAACAAAACCAACCAACAAAACCCAGAACTCAAAAAACTGCATATACAAGATTCCTTGCGAATGCAATAAGTTTTATATTGGAGAAACATCGAGACCATTAAACCTACGAATAAATGAACACAAGAATTACATAAAGAAACGACAATTTGAAAAATCGAAAATTTGTGAACATGCTTGGGACCTAGGCCATAAAATATAATTTGACAATTCAACTACACTTCACAAAGAACAACATAACGCAAAACGAAAAATAAAAGAGTCTGCCTTAATTCTTTTGAATGAAGACGATTGTATCGCTTCTACTTCTGTAGAATTTAATCGTATCTGGTTACCGAAAATTAATGAAAAAATTATTAATGCTAACCTCCTTTTGAACAACCCAGTATCGGGATAGTTCATAAGGTCTTTCCTAGGTTTTCCCTTATGACGTTAATGGAATCACTGAAACAATAGAATTCTTTGATCGCATTTTTGGCGAATGCGCTATCTTATAACAAAGTCGTACCTAGGAACGCCACTTATAAATTCTAAAGACAACTCTTTCAAATTCTTGTAATTTGAAAGCTGTTTAACTATAATACATGATCTTTAGAATTTTTTGTGCTACCTGTATATCTAAAAACAACGAATTTCTAATGTCAATTTAAATGTCATAATAATTTTCGTTTTGCAATTTACAGCAATGAATATAAAGTCATTGACAACGAAGTCAGAATAGACTGAAACGTTTGGTTTTCCTTCAATATACGTAGTTTTATTTCGATTGTGGTGTTATTGCCCAAAAAAAGATAAAATAACCTAGTTGAAATATTATAAAAGTGATTTAGATGTAGTTTACTTTGTATTTTAATGAATTAAGGTTTATGAAATTCACAATGAAGGTATATTCACCGAGTAAATAAAAAAGACAAAATATAATATCAATTGGAAAATAACAAATAAAAATTCATTAAATTAGAAGATTCTAATTTGATATCAACCGGACTAATAAAAATATCTAATATCTAATGGGGATGGAAAGTGTGACGGAAATACGACCAACAATACATGTGTTTATTGGTGGCAGCCCTTGAATAAAACTAAAATAAACTTTTAATATAAAATTAGCATTAATTAGAATTTCTTAGATAATTTAGATAAAAATAATAGGCAAATATTAGATAAGTTCATTATAAATCTTTAAACATATAAGCAGTAACGTTATTCATGCGCATGGCAACTGGTAGCATTAAATATACGCAGGCTATCTGATCAAATAAAGAAAAATGTATTGTTTGAATAATAGAGTACTAATGGATTTTTAACCGTTGAGGAACAGACGGTAGGATTAAAGGACCACGTGTGCATTGTTTGGAGTTTAATGGATTGTTGATCCTTGTAAATGAGATATGAGACACAATTACTCGCAATTGTGTTTGGTGGGAGTGAAAATATTTCAAGATGGACAAACGTTAAATAAGGAGTGTTTCTCAGTTAGCAGATAAGAAGTTCGACAAGAAACAATACATTTTCCTGCGTTCAAGAGATTGTAAAACCTCGAAAAGAAAGTATACAAATGTTCTCATGATTTTTTTAAAGTTAAGCCCAGCCCTGTCCAGCATCCCAGAAGCTGCACTGTCGGTATCGATGGGCACACGGCTGGCTTATTTAAAACCGCATGCATATTGCATGGATCGCCGGCATGTGACTAACTAAACAATCACAACAAATGCCATTTTGGCGGCGGCGGCATCCACATCGCAGCCTCATACCGTGTTGTACGGGGAAAATTGACGGTTTGTTGTTTTGGAATCTGATCGATACGGTAATGAAGAACTCTTTGAGCGTTTTTATTGTGTTTGATCTTCGGTACAGAGACTCTCGTTAGGGTCAAATGGCCGCTTTTGATGACACTGTAATTATTCGAGCCCTTCAGCGCTTATGAAACTGACAGCATATGAGTCAATTTTTTTCTCCTGGCATTGGGGTTTCGTTTTTACAAATACAATTTCATGCTTCAAGGGGGGCGATCCTGTACTATATTTAACTAAATAAAACTTTAAATCCATATTTCTTGGGTTATTACATTAAACATAGTCGTTCTGAGGTTTAAACTTATAGAAGTTACCTTCGTCTAGGCCCTTGGAGTTAGGATTACCTCGTTTTACGATTAAAATTACTAAGTTTGAGGCTATCGGTGGGGGTGCCCAACTATAAATAAATTTCCCTCCCATAAATAAGCCTGAGCGTTGCATAAAATAAAAAAAAATTAAAGATGTAATTAAGAAATAACAAACTAGTGAATATTAAGCTATTCGTAGGTATTTGAAAACTTTTAGTGTTAAGAAAAATTAAAAACCGTTATTTAAATAAGAGCTATATCCATGGGTGTACCATACTTTTGGTTTAGGGTGAAGTACATAAACAATTTTTGGGCAGAAATGTCAGACCAGTCTGAAACCTGAGTTTATTAACTATACATGTTGTGTTTCTTTAATAAAAGAGTATTTAATTAACCGTATGAGCGAGACAAGAAGTTACAGTTTCCAATAATTTAAACGATTTGAAAAATTCTACGCCAATTAAGTTTTGGCAAAACCAACGGTCGAGCAATAAATGGTTGCTTGATCTATGCTTAAAAATTTCGAATAAAACAAAGACACCTTGTGACGTATCGCCGTGTCTTAGCCCCGCTCTTGTTGCGATCTTGTTTCTGTTGACAGTTGAAGAGTTTTTCTGGTTTTTCATCCGATTAATGTGATATTTGTAACAACTTAATTATAAAAGATTACGGTGCAAATATTATCAGCCACTTTCTGAAGTCTGCTTTCGGAACATGTAAATCTATCGAGCAATCCTTTATGTACTATCTTTGGCCTTTACCCAGCAAACCATATGTCATGATAACGCAAAGAGCGATTCGGAGTCACAAAACACTTAAAAATTATGCGTTCGATCGTAACGTTATAATTATATCGACTTACAGAATACAGCTGCATTAAAGGTATGTTGATTACGGATGCATATAATTCCATATTAACACATATGGCAGATATATGATGGAGCTGGAGTTGAAGACACTAACAAAGGAACCATTTTAACCGATGTTTATATGATGGCAAGTTCCATCGGCTTGGAGAATCATTCATAACAGTAGTGCACAAGAACGGATACTCCACTCATCTTGATCAATCAGCTACGCTGTCCGATGTATAAAATGTCTCTGAGAATCATCACGATTGTTTAGAAAGGAAATTGACATTTATTATCCCAACGAACAAGCGTCTCTCAGGAAATAACACACCCCCTTCGAAAATGTACACACTATTACACAGCTAACATAAAAAAAACAGCATACATTATCCATATTATCGCAATGCCAAAACCCCGAACTGACCAAAGATTCATCGATTTGTTAAACATAGATACCTAATGGGCGTTTCAACCCGACCAAAAACACCTGGTGATCGTCTTAGGCGTAACATCATTGTAAATGCACACGGAGATTACCAATTGTGTATTGGTTAGTTATTCAGTTGGAACTAACCTTTGATATTCTGAATGAACTTCAGATTTCTCTAAATCTTTTAATCTAGCTTTAGAGGATGTTTTAAAGTAAGAACTAGGAATCATGATACAGTGTTGAAAATACAACACTCACGAATGTAGTAATGAAGACGGTCAAATTGTATGTATATTTGAAATAAATAATGTCATTGAAAGATAGCTATGAACTTGAAACAAGAGATATAAGGCATCTAAGTTTCATGGAGGAAAGAAAACCAGTTATTACGCTGAAAGTCAACAAAACAAACTAATGGACAACACAGGTAACTCAGGTTCAGTGTATGATTAAATGAATGTTTACTCTGAGGTAGTAGTGGGCAAGATAGGTAACACACACTGAAAATGGAACAGGCAAATAATCAGATGCTGATTGTGGAATGACTATATGAACGAAGCTACATCCAGCGGATAGAACATGGCTGAAGAAGATGAGGAAAATTGCTTTCAGTTTTAATTGCCTGTAGTTAAAGATTTTTCGTATAAACTTTTCATGTACATGTTTGTCGTTTGCATTATGCCTCTGCAGTTGCTACTCACACTGACGGTAGACTACCATAATGAATGTTGCGGCAGGATCCTGGCAGTGAAGTGTTAATATACTGTTGTCTTAGTCTCTTCGCATTCGACTTTGATAATACCAGACATCACTCAGTTGAAGCTCGCACAACTAGTCCTTGGAGTGACGCTCGTTTGGGGAATGCCAGGGAGCGCGAGCCGCTGCGGAAGGAGCACGAGAAGTGCAGTGTGTACATACTATCATTGCCCACGTCCATGTCCACTTCCCCACTCACTTCGGCATAGTGAATATATTCAGGAAATATAACAACGACTCTATATATGTTAATTAGTTTCTAAATGATTGAGGAGGTAAATGATTATTTTGCATGTTCATCTGGGATTTTCTCTCCTCGTAATGGTTTCTGAAAAATACAGATAAGTTAAGTACTTGAATATCAAGGTGCAGTATCTAAGGGCAGTTTGTGGAAACTGCCCGGAACACTAGTTGCCCTCTTATAGAAAAAACTCTCCCGCATGATTAACTGTGAGAAAGTAGGTCCACAGATTTGTCAACTAGTATTCCAGTATAATATGTTGTGTATTTTGTGTTGTACTTATCTGTTTTTTTGTGACGTTTCTATTCCTTATCAGGAATCGTTGTCGAACAATGTTTGCTTGAATGTTTTGCACTATATTCGCTTGACTTTTTTGGTAATGTCAATTGACTGATTAATTGACTTTGAAGTTTCCTTTTTGATGTTCATTTGTCAGAAGTTGTTGCCATGCAACCCGTATCTCTACAGAGGGTGTCCCGATTTCTCCATTATTCAACAACATGAAGACACTTTCTTTGATTTTTCTTTCTTTGGTTCTTCTTTAAGTAGTATTTTTATCTTATTCCAGTCCATTTTGTGTGTACCATTATCCGTGAGTATATATGTTGGATACAATTCATTATTTAAATACAGACAGCCTAAAACGCTCGTGAGTTAGTGAATTCAGATAGTTTAAAAATGTATGCAGCATAAAGCTTACGGAGAGCTTGTTTAATTAGAATAGTCTTTTCTACGAGACACTGACAGAGCTGCAACAAAAGCTTTAGAGAAAATGGTTAAAATAGGTAAATGGAAAGTAAGATTACTAGTCTGGTTCGAAGATGTATATAAGGTCTTTTTGTAGTAATTTTATTAGGTACATGGAAATTGTAATAAAATTTGGTAATTTTCAAGCCCTATTTAAATTTGTCTCAACTATTCTCCCAAAGAGAACAATAGAAAGGCTTAGCAATATCCCTTTCTCGTACTGTCGGTTGAGGAACCAACATTATTGTATACTGGCAAACATCTGACAGATTCTGTGATTGCCGAAGGTAATGAAATACTATTTGATCAAATATTCTGCTCTAGCCAGAGCCACTTATTGTGTCTATAAGAAAAATTCGAAAGTTCGAATATCTACGGACATCAGTAAACTCCTGCAGTAGTATGAGAACCATAACTCTCTGTTCTCAGTTTCGAGGAATGTGTGAATCCTACTCTTTCTCTGAAGAAGCCCTTAGATGGTAGAGAAAATGTAGAGGACCTTTCACTTTATTATTTTTCATGCTGTTTATGTAAACCAGATTGCATTTACTTGAAAAATGAGGAAATAAAAATTTAAAAAATGATCAAAAAACTAACGTTAAGTAAATTATCTATCCATCTATTTGATCGTCAAAAAATTTGCAGCCAGTCTCTGACATCTAGAGCAGCATCCCCGCCCGTTCCGTGTCAGTGCTTTTAAAATTGGCAACATCAAAGTTGGCCCTGAATGCGTGGCGACGGACATCGTCCGGTTCACTTGTTTGTTTTCTAGAAAACTTCTTTCAAAGCCTGTCTAGCGACGTGGACATTTTATTCAGAGCATAAATTATGCAGGAGGGGGTGTTTCGGTTGCAACTTACATCATCAGTATTCGGAAGTATAAAAATGAGGGTGGGTTGCATGGACAGGAAATTTTTGTCGTAAAGTTTTATGTATCGAAGAACTGATGTCTGCCTTGAAAGTTATGCAGAACTTTGGATATGAAGTAAGTTCTAATATTAATTTGATGTATGCATTCTGTAGTTTTGGAAAATGAAGTTTAGAATAAACCGCTATGCTTAATAATTTTGTATTGCCTCAATAATTTCAGATTTTCTGTACCACTACACATTATAAAACTCCTCCACCGCGTTTGTCTGTTCGGGATAAACACAAAAACTACTGAAAGGATTTTTATACGGTTTTCACTAGTAGGAAGGTTTAGGTATATTATTTGTCAAGGTCTTGTATAAATTTGGTAGAAATATAACGACTATTGTTTTCGACAAAAGTTAAGCCTCCTGGGGAGCTTTAATCAAAAATGTTCCACTAATTCTTTTGAGATATAACAAAACAATGTCTGGTGAGATATTCTTGTTCCATAGATCTACAAAAAATTTCCCGATGGCATATACTTATCTTTTAAGGATCGATAATCATAGCTATTCTATGTTCTACAAAAATGGTCACGTAACAGGCCGTAACTGGAAAGCTATTTAGACGAATACTGTATTAATTCTTATCAACTTATCAACTCTATTACCCTATCTGTAGGTACATAGTATAAAATAAAGCAGCTTTCCGTTGTCTGTCCCTCTGTAATTTTAGAACTTCTAAACTAGGGCGTGGAATTAACTTAGGTATACAGGGTGTTTCTAAAATTGGGTTCCAAATTTCTGTTGTGTACACTAAAATAAGCCTTATCAGTAATGAGTGTATGGTTCCATAGATCTAATGGAAAGATTCTAATCATCTTTCATGATCAAATTCGACGTCCTAGTGTACTTTGTTTTAGTACTTAGGTTGATGTTTTTACTTTCTCGGCTTTATTTGTTGGTAAATGATTTAAACACATTTCCGCACCACCTTACTATAATGTCTATATGGTTCCTTAGATCTAATGGAAAGATTCTAAACAACTGTTATGATCAAATTCGACGTCCTAGTGTACTTTGTTTTAGTACTTAGGTTGATGTTTTTACTTTCTCGGCTTTATTTGTTGGTAAATGATTTAAACACATTTCCGCACCACCTTACTATAATGTCTATATGGTTCCTTAGATCTAATGGAAAGATTCTAAACAACTGTTATGATCAAATTCGACGTCCTATTGTACTTTGTTTTAGTAGTTAAATTGATGATTTCTACTGCCTCGGCTTTAGTTGTTGGTAAATGATTTGACCACATTTTCGAACCACCTTTCAATAAAGTCTATATGGTTCCTTAGATCTAATGGAAAAATTCTAAATAACAGTTATGTTCAAATTCGACGTCCTAGTGTACAAAAATCAGATAAATCGACAATTGCACTTTACCTGCGCGTGGTTTTATCCCTTAAATTCTAAAAATATTCTTCATCTTCTCAATCCTTCGAGACACTTCTTCCCACAAAAAACCTTCACGTTTTCTTCCGTTCCCTAAAGTATTTTCCCTCAGCTCTTCAGTTCTTCTCTTTACTAATACACTTTTTCACCAGGGTTAGTTATTCAAGGTCAATTCCTCAATCTCTAGCCTGTTCTTCTCGATCAAAGACTGCCAAAAGTATGTTCCTCTTCTCAGTCCTTTGACCCCGTTCTTCAATTCTGTAGTCCTAAATTTTTTATTGTTATTCTTCATTTCAGTTAGTCAAAAAAACTGTTTGTCCACCGATCTTCATTTCTCTTCTTCTTCGTTTCTTCTCAAGAATTCAAGTTCTCTAGTTTCACAGTCATTTGCAGCCTTTAAATTCTTCAAGGAGGGTAAATTAAAATAAATAATATTTGGTAATGGGTAAACACATTTTTGTACATTGCGAATGAAATATGAATTAATTCTCAATTACATTCGCAATAAAGGTTTCACGAAATTATTGCACTTTCAAAACTTTCTGCTTCATCAATCGCAATAACAATATTGTATTAAAAGATTCAGAAAATATTAATTTATATGGGTAAATAACTAATTTCGAGAAAGATTGGTGAGGTGGTCTTGAGTTATTTTGCCTATTCATTGGGTTTTCTCTCAAAATTTTTTCCTGCAACAGATAAGTATTAGAAAATTGTATACCCAGAACAAAGTATAGTAAGGCAATTTCGTCTTATTGTCTGTCTGTACAGAAATTCTTCCTCACAGTTATTGTGAGAGAAAGAGATGTCTACTAAAACATTTAAAAAATATATATAACAGACTTCTACCTATAACTAAAAAGCTAAAAATAATTATAACAAAATACAACTCTAGCAAAGAAATAACACATTCAATGTTGTTAGGTACCTACCCAGGAAGTAAAAAATATAAACATTAAAAGGTGCTCATTCTGTACAAATTAATTACCTACCAATCTAGTATATTTTGAAGTCGGTGCCAAGCAAATCTAAAATCCTTCATTGCATACTTATCTACTAATTCATCAAACTTGATTGTTGCTTGGAACCGACTTCAAAAATATACTAGATTGGTAGGTAATTAATTTGTACAGAATGAGCAACTTTTAATGTTTATATTTTTTACTTCCTGGGTAGGTACCTAACAACATTGAATGTGTTATTTATTTGCTAGAGTTGTATTTTGTTATAATTATTTTTGGCTTTTGAGTTATAGGTAGGAGTCGGTTATATAATTTTTTTAAATGTTTTATTTTCAACTTTTTAGTTTTTTTGAACTCAGGTATTTTTCATTCTTTATTTTTTATTTTGTATGTATAACCTTAATAGATAGAACCAGACAATATCGAAAGCCTCAACATTACACAATGATACTTTCTCATTTAAATTGACAGGTAAATCTTTACGAACAAAATGTACTAGTATGCGTTGACTTAATAAACCCAAAATATATTTATGCCTTATGGACTACGCCATGTAACCTTTTTTCAACTTTTTTTGACAACCCTGTATAACTATAGATAATTCCACTCCAACCTATGTACCAACCATCCTGTACATACGACTGCCCACGGACAAACATAAATTTGTTAGCTGCCTTATGTAAACTATAGGACGGACCATATTTACGGAGTCAAATTCGTCCTATATATATATATATATATATATATATAACTCCTTGTGGGCTACCCCATAAATTATTTCATTTTTAACATTTTATATTATCGCCCTGTGTAACATTAATTCCTCTCCACACGTTATGCAACTTCTTATGGGCTATAAAAGAAATAATTTTTTAATCACACTGAATAAATATAATTCAACTCCAGCATATATTTCAACCATCCTGTATATGATTTGCTTATGTCCACATCATATAACAGTTTTTTAATCACCCTATATAATTTTAATTTCATATTTTTTCCAACATTTTTGTACCACCAAACGTCCAGTCCACCCTATATTCCTGTATATACAGCTGCCTACGGACCACTATCATTCTAGTCCGTCCTATATTTCAATCTTCATATAAATGCAACTCCTTCTATTACTTTACTTAGTGATTTTGTTTGCTATAACTGAACACCCTGTCTATAAACGCACCGAATAGCAGTTTAAAGTTTGACATGTGTTGTTACTGAATTTTTTATTAGGCCGGGAGAATGTGACAACGAAAAGCACCGTCTTCGCAAAATGGAAAAATTTGCATTTAAATAGGTATTTGCCTGGTATACAAATAAAACGAGCTTGGTACTCATTGATTTAAGAAGCCGAAAATACTATGTTTTACTACCTATATGCTTGAGATGTACATAGAAAATTTTCAAATTCGCAATTAAAACTTCCAGAGCCTAAAATTACCGCACATTGGAATTAAAATATTTATGAGGAAATGTCCGTTATGTCATTTCGATGAAACTTTGATAAGAATTTTAGAATTTTCGGCGATTTTCTGCAAAACTGCAAGTTGCACCTCGCAGAAAAGTATATGAGATCACCTAAGGATCTTCCTTAAAATTAAACGGTAAAAAACTATATACATCCATAAGGAATTATCGAAAAATCGACTAAAATATTAGGGATATTGGTCTATTTCTATGCACGCATGTGTTCATTCACAAATTTTATCACTTTCCCAATAGAATTCTTTTCCCAAATTGCAAATTTCACCAATCCGGATATATACTCTATTAAACAAGACCATATTCATTCAAACCGGTGCACCATAGGAGAAGAAATCACGCAACATACATACAAAAAAAGCGAAAAAAAAAATACACGACGAATTGATAACCTCCTCCTTTTTGGAAGTCGGTTAAAAATGATCAACCAGTATTCCTGTATATAAGTAATGTATTGTATATTGTCTTATACTTATCTGTATTTGGAGAAGTTTCAACTCCGACACTGGAGTCCTTGTCAATCGTTGTCCAAAGTCGGAGTTGAAACGTTTCCAAATACAGATAATAATAACACAATATACAATACATTACTTATATACAGGAATATTAGTTGATCATTTTGTTGATATCTTTCTCTCAGAATAATTTAAGAATTTTCTGTACAGACAGCCAGTAATCCGGGCAATTTTACGAAATTGCCTTAGTGCACTTTGTTCTCCATATACAACCTTCAAATACTTATGTGTTGCAGGAAAAAATTTTCAGAAGAAAAAACCCAATGAATAGACAAAATTCTTTTCTGATTAACAGAGTTTACTAAAACCCTTCAAAGTGGTTTCCTCATGAATGCCTTGTTGAACGTTTTTACGTTGTCGTAGATGCACGAAGGCAGGATAAAAACTCAATTTAAAAAAAAAATGTAACCCACCGCTATTCTTTCTTGATGAGGTTATTTACGTTGGCGTTCACATACACATGACACAAATTAGAGTTAATTGATACTGTATACAAACGATGTGTTCACTAATAAATAATGGCTCTTTAATTGTTGGTTTTATAAGTCTCTCATGTATGGCTGCGTGGAGGAGATTAAAAAAAGGACGAACGCTAACGAGATTGTCCAAAATTGAATGGGACTGCCTACGTACCGACAGGTTCTCTTGTGCACGCCGATCGTCTTGACTGTTCTGGTGAGACATGGAGGTGCATTATTGCATTTAACGTCAAAAGAGTTTTCAGATTTAATTCTTTCAGTTACAAAACGATTGAATTGAATACAAAACGTTTCTGGCATTGAAACACGTGTTTAATGTGTCAGATTTAATCATTCCTTTTTACAAGTAATGTTATCTGAAAAGCATTAGGTTATAACAGTAGGACAATTTAAGGTTTATTGAGAATAATAAGAACGAGAAGAAAAGTCAAAACTTTTCTGTGAATACTCACCTGTGGAATACAAATTAATAATGAAAAAAATTGCTTTATGAATTACTTTGTAACAGTTTAATAATGTTTTGGAAATAAGAATTGTCAATTTTGTAGCTAGTAAAGAAATTGAAGCAGGTTATAGTAGTAAGATAATCGGTACTGACCTTTTTAAGGTTCCGTATATACAATATACGGATACCCTTATAATATCACTCAGGATTTCTGCCTCTGTCACATCACAGCAATTTTCTCCTAAACTACTGACGCGATCAGGAGTACATATCGCAAATGAAGAAATTTTGATTTTAGGGGTACTTCTGGGGGAAAAATCTAAAAAAATCTACCGTTCTCCCCACCATGATCTCCGTAACTACTGAGTCTAACATTTTGAAAAAAAATAGGAAATATAAATCGTTGCGCGAACTTTACAGGAAAAATAAGGAGAAACCATTAATATTAATTTTGGGGGGCAAATTATAAAATTAAATAAAAATTTAAAAATACAATTTTTTTCAAACGCATCATGTAATATATCAAATGAAAGGTCCTATTATGAGGAACACAAGTCTATTTTTTCATATTTAAAAAAAAATTAATTAAAAAGATATCAACGAAAATTTACCCATTCCCCCACCTCCTTATTAACGAAACTATAAAACAAAGTTTTGAAAAAAATTAGTGTTATAGGTTCTGACCTGAAGTTTACTGGAAAACTAAGGAGAAACCTCTACTTTTAATTTTGGGGGGCAAATTACAGAATTAATTGAAAAATATAAAATTAAAATTGTTTCTAACCCATCAATATCAAATGAAAGGGTTCATTATGACGAAAACAAATATATTTTTCCATATTTTTAAAATACATTAATTAAAAGATATTAACAAAAATATAAAAAAAATTACCCATTCCCCGCCCCCCTTATCCCCGAAACCATAAGCTGTAAAATTTTGAAAAAAAAATACAGGTATAGCGCCTCACCTGAACTTTACTGGAAAAATAAGGAAAAACCCCTAATATTCATTTTGGGGGCAAATTATAGAATTAAATGGAAAATAAAAAATTATAATTGTTTCTAACGGATCAAGTAATATATCAAAGCAAAGGGCTCACTATGACGAATACTAATATATTTTTTTATATTTTTTAAAATAAATATTTTAAAATACATTCAAAAAAATATATTTAAAAAATTAGCCATTCCCCCCTTGATTCCCCAAACTATAATACATAAACTTTTTCGTTTACAGGAAAAATACAAAGAAATCCCTAATATTAATATTGGGGGCCAAATTATAGAATTAAACTGAAAATAAAAAAATATATTTTAACGCATCATCGAATACATCAAATAAAAGGGTTTATTATGAGGAATACAAATACATATTATTCATATTTTTAAAATTAATTGTTTACAAGATATTAACATAAAGATAAAAATTTCTTATTTCTCGCTTTATTTCCGAAATCATACTACCTAAAATTTTGAAAATAATAGGGCTACTGGTGCTCACTTGAAATTTATAAGAAAAATTATTAGAAAACCCCCATAGTAATTTTAGGGACAAATTATACAATCAGTGGAAAATAAAAATTCAATTTTCAAAGGCATCATATCAGATAAAAGGCTCATTATATGAATTACAAATACTCGTATATCAAATTTTTAAATCATTTGTTTAAAAGATATTAACAAAAATATTAAACATCCACTAATTCCCACTTTAGAAACTACACTATTTAAATTTTGAAATAGATATTTTATTGTATTTTTAAATAATTTGAATAATATATTTAATAATTCCTAATTTAAAACTTGACCTATTTTGCCCTATATCTACTAATCTATAGACCCTCAAAATTGAGACAGTAGATTATAAAAGGCTTCCCTGAAAGTTTATTAGTGAAATAAAACTCTATTGTTAATTTTTGGGGGCCGAATTAGAAAATTAAATACATATCTATTCTTATAAAAATCAAGCGAATCCTGAAGCAGATAAAATAAAAAGTCTATGTGTGGAAAATGAAAGTGTATATTTTTTGTAAATTTAAAACGCTTCCTTTAAAAGATATTAGGGCAAATATAAGAAAATGCACTTATTCCCTGCTTGTCTGAAACTGGAATATTAGAATCTTGAAGGTGGTACGGAACCCTTAATATGCGAGTCAACCTCGCATTTGACTAAATTATTTTAAAGAGAACTACCCCGATAAGTGTTTCCTTTAACAAGATATCATCTAAAAGTTCTAAAAACTTTCCTTTGTTTCAAACTTTCAATACCGGATCCAAGCAAACAAAGCATTCGACCGTCTTCAAACGTTATGACACATCCAGATAAAACCATGTAAAAAGTAACTGCGATAGAAATGGATTTTATTTCTTTTATCTGTTCGTAGAGTCGCCACAACGATCACAGGACGAGCCAATTCTTGTCAGCTCTCGATCGGCACAATCCTGATAACGCTGAATGCTAAAACGCTCTTTCGACCCACCAATGCACTTCTTTAAAGAACAACAATGTCTGTATTTTCGCTCTCCAGTATTCTTTAGAGAACCGTCGTCGTCGTGACCTGCACGTTGAAGAAGTGACCGTTCTTCGTGGGTTAAACAAGTGAACCGTGGCGATTTTATGTTCAACAATCCACCCACTTTTCATCGTATCGTAGTGAGCATGGATAATATCGATAATATAAATCCCCATGTAATGTAGATATATTTGTTTGATTCGCGAAGGGGAACAATAAATATCATATTCGTTCTCACGGGACGTTTATTGGATGTTGTATCGGAGAAAATGCCAATAAATTGAATATTATTATAAAGCGAACTTAGGAAATGTATAACTCTGCAAGGTGATATTGTAATAAATATCGTACGGTTACGTAGCATTGACACATTTACTGTATTTTTTATTTTCTGTTTTTCGCTTGCTAATAATCAAAATAAAACCATATTTCTTTTTTTTTTCATTACGTGTATTAAGTTGCAGTAGCGGTTTTACGATGCCCTAAGCAGATATCCATTTTCTTGATAATTTATTGTTAATTTATGTCAGCATGATTTTGTTAGTGACTGAGAATGTTTTCGATATTTATAAGAAACCAATGGTGTAATAAAATGATTAACAATGTCAATTTTCATCAATAAATTAACAGCTTAATATTTCCTCAATACGAAACACGGTTTAAGATTTAGAAGCAACTAACAAAATTGACATTTCAAAATCCCATGATTTAAATTAGGTGGATACTACAACTTCTAAATGTGATAGGTTTTAGCCGGGGGGTGTATACTTGACGTATTAGGCCTAGGCCGCACTACGGCTAAACCGCCGAGGTTTTTAAGCGCGTGATTTTGTAATTCATGAAAATTTACAGAAGCGGCCGCACTTGCGGTTTTTTCCCGCGACTGATTTTAAAAACGTGAAATGTTACAAAATGTCTCGAGGGTAAAAACCGCGCTAAAATTTGTAACCCATAAAGATTTGTTGGTACGCACGCACTACGGTTTAACCGCGGGCGGTTTTTCGGTTTCTTGGCCACGGATTGGAGGAATTCGCTGAAGACTTGAAACTTGAGATGACTCATTAAGTTGTTTGCCATCATGTTGTCTTACAAAGTTATGCAATATGCAACTAGCTTTAATAATTATCACATATACAATACAAAAATACTTTCACACTAGCAAGTTTTGACATTGTGAATCTATACAATAATGTTCCTGTCACCAAAACACTTCCCATAGTAAAAAAACGATTAGAACAAGATTCTTTACTAAATCAACGTACTCAATTGTCCATTAATACAATAATGGAACTACTAACATCTTGTACAAAGACAACATATCACAACTTAATGATGACTTCTACCAACAAGATTTTGGCATGGCAATGGGTTCCTGTTTGTCTCCCGCTTTAAGCAACATTTTTATGGAAAAATTTGAATAAGAAACAATTTTCTCAAAACAGATTAAACCTTTGGTTTGGTTGCGTTATGTTGATGCAATATTCGTTATTTGGGAACATAATCTTGAGGATTTACATGCATTACTTAACGATATAAACAACAGAGAACAAACTATTCAGTTTACACTAGAGCTTGAACAGAATAACAAATTACCATTCTTAGACATTTTAATGACCAAAACACAATCGAAATTTGAAACAGAAGTTTACAGAAAACCGACTCATACTAACATGTATCTCAACTTTAACTCTAATCATCCAAATTCAGTAAAAAGAGGTATCATCAAATCTCTATATGACAGAGCAAAAACCAACTGTTCTAACATCAATAAATCTATTGAAGAAAAAATGTTTATAAAAAATGTACTTTCTGCCAATCATTACCCAAATAAATTTATTAATAACGAGTTAAACAAAATCGAATACCAAACAATCCCTAACAACCAACATCAAACTTCACCAAACAACACTGACTCCCAAGATAATCACATTAATACAATAACTATACCACATATACAGGGCCTATCAGAAAGACTAAAAAGAGTGGGAAACAGATATAATATCAAAACATCATTTAAAACAACAAATACACTAAAATCAATTATATCAAAAACCAAACCAAATAACACATCTCACAATACAAAAAATTGCATTTATAAAATCCCTTGTGAATGTAATAAATTCTATATTGGAGAAACATATAGACCTATAAATGTTCGAATAAACGAACACAAAAATTACATAAAAAACGACAATTTGAAAAATCTAAAATTTGTGCACATGCTTGGGACCTTGGTCATAAAATACAGTTTCAAAATTCAGTTATATTACACAAAAAAAAACACAACACCAAAAGAAAACTAAAAGAGTCTGATTTAATTTTAATTTAAATGAAAACGATTGTATCGCTACTACCTCCGTAGAATTCAGTCGTTCCTGGTTGCCGATGATTAAGGAAGAAATTGCTAATGGTCATGTCCTTGTGAACAACCCAATATCGGGATAGTTCATAAGGTTTTTCCTAGGTTTTCCCTTACGATTTTAATGGGATCACTGAATCAACAAAGTTCTTTATCTTATAACAAAGTCGCACCTAGGAGCGCCAAATAAAATTCTGAAGATCTACCTTTTAAATTCTTCCAATTTGAAAGGAACTTTAGGATTATATGATCTTATATATATATATATATATATATGAATAATATTCTCTTAGTTACGTCAGAAATCAAATAATATACATTGTCAAATATTTTAATTTACATCTTAGAATTGTGCCTTTTTAATCCGTAGTTTCTTAACCATTGACAACGGGGTCTGATCTAGCATGTGAACTCACGTGACGTGACTATAATGTGTTTCCACCTTTAATTTCATGTATAGCAAAATATGCCGAAAATATGATTCAGTGCGCATGGTCCTTTAGCCTTATTCGGAAGAGGGTGCTGACGATTGTTTCTTCCCGTTTTGAGGTATGTGTGCAAGCTCGAGTTAACCGGCAATAAAGCAAAAATATTTGAATGTTTTTATTATTATTACCGGATTACTTTTATGTTTTTTGGGCAATAACACCACAATAGAAATAAAACGACGTATATTGCTGGAATACCAAACGTTTCAAAGTCTATTCTGACTTCGTTGTCAATGGCTTTATATTTATTGATGTAAATATAAAGCCACTGACAACATTGATGGAGGAATCATTTTTAATTGCGTATTTTAAATTTAAATAAAAAACGAAAATTTGCTTTTTCTATATTCACTGATTTTTTAAAACATAAGTAAATAATAGTAGGTTCCTTTGTTTAAACTTTCAGTAGATTTCATATTTTATTATTATCTAAAAATGAAAAGTTGATACAAATTGATAATAGTTAACAATAGAAGACATAAGAGGTTATTCTTCAATTAGTTAACAATGCAATTTTTATGTTGTTCAATTCAGATTTCAGTTAATTTTTTGTTAATAAATACTAATTAGTGGCAAGCCACATTTCTTTAGATATATAGGTAGGTATGTGTTGATCTTTTATTGAAACACTTACAAAGCAAAAATAGTGTAGGTATTCCATTTTGCTAAATTTATTACATAAATCCATATTATGCAAGAATTATAAATATGTGTCTGATTAAAATTAAAATTTGCTTTAAGTTTATTTATTACAAGAATATAGTCCCACCACTTAGCAATTTTTCGAGTGGACTCGTCCAAAATTTTTTTACGGAATGGCCAAATATTTTCAATACTTATATGTATTTATCCTTTAAATTTAAAAAAGTGAGATGAGGGGTCTTTAGACCATCCCTTCGTTCAAGAAAATATGTCTGCCATAGGATTGACTGAAATTTTGCAAAAACTACTGCGGCTACAGTATTTATTTTTAGAACATGAATTGGATATGAGAAGATCTATCGCTTCAGTTAATAAAAATGTTTCAGCTATAAACTAAAGCGGTTATTTATTTTTTTAGAATTTCGGGTAAATGTTTCATTATCTAAGAAACCAATTAACTAATTTTGTAGGTTTTTAATTTCTCTTCAACACTGCCCATAGTAGCAAACACGGTGGATTTTGTGTAAAAGGTAAAAAACTAAAATGATTTTTCACTGTTTTTTGTTAAAAAACCAAAACTCCTCGATAAAAAATGTTGAATTTTATGTTAATTAGTCAAGTTTTATCAAGAGAACCCGTTGATGTCTGTTTTGTTCCACTATTAATTTTGTCACGTAATTTCGTAAATGATCTGAGCTATATGTTCTGCAAAAAAATTTCTTCCTTTCTAGTTCCTTACCCCACCTCCTAAAAGTACCCTATGACGGGCACCAGGATCCCATTTATTCTATACCAAAATTCATCATTTAAACGATTTAGTGGTCTGTTTATTTACAAAGTTACAAAAAGAAACAATTTCCTCTCCTCGAAAAGGGAGTAGTAATTTGCGTGAGTCTTTTACTCACCAAGAAGATTCCTCGTATATGGGAATATAAATATTTATATTCTTTTTTTAGTCAAAAAACCTTTGAGATATAACTAAGTCAATTAAAAAGCGATGTATGTCACGCAAAAGAAATCCGTGTTGATAACGACACAACGTAATTACAAAAGTGTCTTTGAATAAGAGAGACTTTCTGACGCTTGGCAAAAACTCCATTAACTCCGAAACATTTCTTGAACTTTAAACTAAACGTCCCGACTAATGACTCGCCTCAGTTTCGCCTTTCAAGAGATGCTGCAGCACAAAACGCTAAACGGGGAGTTTTTGCTGCACTTAAACAACAGCACAGCAACATCAGAGACTCCATGGAACTGCGGTCGAAACTGCAAAACACGAGGCGTGTTCGTTTATTCCGGAAAATTTATGTTTTGCAGACATACGTTGTTGTTTGTGTCTTGGAGATTTGTTTAAGTTTATTGCGGGCACGTACTCTTCACGAACGGACTGTATAATTCCTTTAATGCGCCAGAATGGGTTCTTAAAGTTGCGGAAGCGTCGTAATTCGGGAACGATGACAAATATCGCGTTTCCGTTCCCTATAAACTTTAATCGGAGCAAATTAATTAAAATAAGTTTCGATTTATGAAAGCTTCATTAATTTTCTTGTAAACAATTTTGATATTGACACGAACTCGTTAATTAATAAAGGATATGTCGCAAAGAATTATGAAAAATATAGTACCTGCAGTTTGGAGATTTTCTGCCTAGATTTATATCTAGGACAGAAAATGTCTAAACTGTGAGTCTCAGCCAAGAATGACAATATGACAGATGAAATTGCCCGAACAATAAACTTAACCTGGATTGTTTTTGACAAAGTTAACTCTACATTCAAATTCTCTAAAAAGTAAACTATATAATCACTGTATCCTACCCGCTTTTACTAATGGTGCTAAAACTTGGATTCTTAGAAACAAACTGACACAGTCATTCCTAGCAATAAAGAGAGCCCATAAAAGAATAATACTTAACTCTAAGCTGAAGTCAGAAAAGAAATTCGTGGAGGAGACAGCAAACCAAACTAGAGTACCTGATAAAACGAGCGGAAAAACCAGAATGGGAATTGGTAGGACACACAGCCCGACAAACTGACGACAGATGGACCAATCGTATCCTCGAATAGAGATAAAGACTATGTCGCAGATCTATCAGTAGTCCTAACACTAGGGGGACTGATGGCGTCAGAAGAAGAGCTGAAACTAATTGGATAAGAGACGCACAGAATAGAGAATAGTGACAAGAAAATGATTAGGCCTAAATTGTGCAATGGATAGATGGATGGCAAATCGTCATCGTAATATATGCAGCTTGATAAGTCCGTGATTTTTGGAATTTCCCGCGTAACACTGCTCCCGTCAACTGCCATCTATGAATCGACTCTTGTGAAAGCTTGAGCAAGCTGAGTCATTCAATTTACGCTAGACAGTCATTGAAAACAGACAACGATAACGAAAATGGCGGTCGTATGTTCAGGTCGCCCAAAAGGGTCGCCACAAATCGTCGATAAAATCCAAGGAATAATATTGGAAGATCGCACAATGAAAGTGTGGGAGTTGGCTAAGGCTGTCCTCATTCAAATGGGTGGATACATTTCGTATTATATGAATATTTGGATAATATATTTGCTATTCCATCAAGACAGTGCATAGACACTATTGTAAAAAAATGAAATACGATCTACTTAACTATCGAGCATATTTTCACTGGATCTAGACAGTATGACTAAACCTGGAGAAATATTCCAGCTATTTCTTCACTGGGGAATTTAGGTTCAATAAAGAGTTTGTCATTGCAACAAACGCCTATTTTGAGGACCTTGATTAAACCTATTATTGGGAAGGAATTTAGGAAATGGAAAACCTTGTACTGAATGTATCGACTGCCCTCGTACATAGTTTATGACATAGAAAATATAGTAATGAATAATCTTTATTGTGAATGTGCCCTATTTTCCAATTCTTATTCTTTTTTGTGATGGGCTAAGTATTATAGGTACCCATTATCGCAACGGAAAGAGTATAAAGTAAACATAATAAATTATAGTTCAGGGAACTAAAAAAAGAACAAAAACTTAAAAAACTCGCTTAGCAAATCAAAGTAAAAGCCTATATAAATTTGTGGTGAATGCGCCAGTTCAAACTAAAAAAAATGAAGATGAAGTGCACTTATTTTCAGATTGAGATCGCGAGTTATATGTAGAGTCTGAAATTGAAATAATAGCACATATTAGATAGCTTAGTTCATTCTTCTTATACTCAAGGTTGAGAAACTGTCCAATGTTTGATTTTCTCAAACCCAATGTAAATTGCAATCTCCATGATTCGATATTATGAAGCTGTAATAATGTTTAGTATTATAATAGCGATAATTAATATTTACATTTTATTTATTAATACAAAAAATGACCGAAAGTCATTTGAGACTGAACGATGGAAGCGAAAGCTTCTTACGAATTGAGATAGAAAGAGAGGGCAGTAGAGAAAGCAAGAGGTCATTTCTCTCGATTGGTAGTGCATCGCAAGCAACTTCCAGAGGTACAAGATCTATGTATGCACTTAAAGTCATAAGTTGTATATGCTCTAAGATCTGTTACAGTGCCATATCAAGGAATTTAGCAAAGTCCAAAGTCATTTCTCTTCTTTGTTTAATTAACACTGGAACCCTCTTGTGATTAAAGGTAAGATACATAAAACAATATTAATTTATGAATAAAACTTTTTAAACTTTTACATCGGAAGCTTTCCCGCTCAATAAATTTTAATTAATCAATTAAGTCTTAATGTAAAATATTTATAATATGAAGCTAGTCAGTACATAAATTTGATGGCAAGTTTAATGGTGTTTTTCGGACTTCTGACGTATGTCAAGCCTCTAATTTAATATACCACAAAGAGAGAATTTGAGTTTTTATTAGAACGAAAAGCAAATTTTGTATATGAATTGGATGTTAAATTAGATTATTTATTATATTTAATGATTTTGTATAAAAGAAGAAACTCTTAATATATTACCTGGTTCCTGTTTCTTACATCGAGAACTAAATTAAGATCAATGTAGTGTGTGATGTCGGTTGTGGTGTCGGTCGTGGCATCGTTTGTGGTGTTGATGCGAACGTGCCGAAACAAATGAAAATTTAAGTTATGCATTTCATTCACTTACTCATCTATTGTGTAAGTGTGTTAAGAAGCCTTCGCTTCAAAAATAAAATTTAAAATCTCGAAGCATAGATTGATGCAAAGTAAATTAATTAAATTCGAAAACACAATATGTAATTTAAAAATTATTAGTTCCAAGCACCTACTTTCTAGATGCAACTTGCATTTTTAAGGTAAAATAATTTAAGTTGCTAGTTTCACGCTTTTATTGTCAACAAAACGCCTTTGTGTGAAAAAACAACCAACTATAGTTTTGGTTTAAATACACCAAATGTCTGTAGCTGTAAAGAGTAGAGCAAATACGAACAATTGTGAAAACCCCTCATTTGTGTTGAAGTGACTTTCAATTAAGAAAGGCAAAATCTGACAACTATTATTTTAAAATTATATTAGGAATATTTTACTTTTAGTTCACTAAAACATCGACTAGGATCTAAACATTTGTTGTGGGCTATTTCCATGGTTTATTTTTGTCTGATTGTAATAAAAGGCATAAACCCCAATTCAACACAACCTTAAATGCCCAAATTTATGTTCAGCCCATAATTTACATATGCCAGTTTCATCTACTTTAGAATACTAATCTGGAATAATAAAATTTTACAAAGTTATAACAATCCTCATGGGCTCCAAGAAAACAAGAGTACAGGGAATTGGAGTCATCAGAAATGAGATTATTCAGATCGGTAAAAACATCAGTCAATAATTATTGGTACAACCAATAATTGAATTAACCAGAAACTCCAAGTATAGATGGAAAGAACATCTAAGGATGTCTCCAGACCAAACACTCCCAAAAATGTTTAATATAATCCCGTAGGACGGAGAATTGTGGGCAGATCGAGAACAAGAGGCTGCAGTCGGAATAGGTAATTTCCTAATCCTGGAAAGGTAGAAGAAGAAGATTACAAAAAAAATGAAACTGAATATTCAATATAAAATTAATAACGTTTATATTGTTGTTTAACGGTCATTCTAAAAACACAGAAGTGCTAAAAGCTTCAGACTAGTAGAGTCGGCCATTTTGATAACAAAGAAGCGTAACATGGAATGATAATCATAATTTAAAAATTTTGCCTTCCTAGAATCCATCAAACCTTTATTTGTACAAACTTTTAGGCACTCTAAAAAGAAACCGATTATAAAACCATATTCTGAAGATTACAGACCGATTACCGTCTACCCTTGAGATTTCATAAAAGCCTGGTATTTAAAGGTAATTTTAAAACATCAACGTCAGGAATGTGTGAGGCATTATCAACCTACAAGAGTTCCAAAATCTCTCGAGAGCTACCGTAACACACTAATGTCTTTTTTATGGTGCAATTAAACACACGAGGACCGCCGCGATGTTGAAGAACCGTCGAGAAGAGATATCCAACGATTGTCCGAAAAGACAGATTTACGTGAAATTTTTCGGGATTATCAACGCTTAGGGAGGTCCCACACTTATGGTAATCTGAGCCGCGACAGTGAAATTCTTTGGTTTTTAATGCCGGATAATAAAGGCGGAGGTAATACGCAGTACATTAAAAAAGTCATAAGGTGACACTTTTGACAAACACCAGCATTAAAATTTACAGTCTTGTAACTGAGCGTAAGTTTTACTGTTAGTCTGGCAGGTCAAGAAAAACTGCATTCAACTTAACATATAAAAACATGAATACATATTAAATTATATAATATAATTACCACATGCTTTTATCAGTAACTCTGTTCATAATGAAAACTTATGGCATGAAAAAAATAAAAAACATTACTTAATAGCAAAGCGAATTAAAATGTGAAAACAAATTGAACTTTAAGATGTTGTTTTGCATCAACAGCGAGTCCGCTAACTCAATAATTTAAATAATGTTTATTAAGTTTAAAATAAATGATTGCTAAAAGAATTATTATATTCTAAAAGCCTCATTTGTAAAAGTTTTATTACAAAACTATAGTAAAAGGCATCCCACATAGTTCAGTTAACTTTTTACTGTATTTTTAAAATAACTCTATTTTTAGGAAAGAATTTTATGTCAAAATTTAAATGTAAAAATTTTAGGATTTCACTGATTATACATATGTGACCTGACAATTAAGGTGGAAACACATTATCGTCACGTGAGTTCACATGCTAATGCGGCATGACACGAAACACTCAAAATATCTGCAATGCAAATTACGCATGCTTTTAAATCAGCTAGAAGTACACTATGATCACGTCACGTCACGTCACGTGACATCACGTGAATTGACGAGACAAACTGAACTCGACTAATTTTGGGTTCAGTCTCAAACACAACAACGTACAAGCATTAAAGATAAACCATTTGTTATACATGGACGACTTAAAGTTGTGGCAGCTACGAAACAACAGCAACATGCTATGCTTAAAATAGTAAAAGGGTTGTCTAGTGACATCCATATGAAATTTGGCCTAGACAAATGCCGAATTATTAATATAGTTAAAGGCAAAATACAGCAGGGGCACTTCGAAATGGGAGATGACACCTCAATTGAATCTATGGGGGAAGGTCATACTTATAAATACCTTGGAATAAAGCAGGCTCAACGTATTATCACTTGACTATAAAAAAGGACCTAACAGCAGAGTTTTATAGAAGGGTAAGACGACTGTTGAAAAGCAAACTAAACAGTAAAAATTTGTTTCAGGCTATTAACTCTCTCGGTATAGTTAATTGGTGCAAGACTGACATTGAACAATTACAACGAAAAGTTCGAGGTTTACTAAGAAAAGCTCAAAATCACCATCCAAAGACCTATGTCGAATGTACAACTTTGCCAAGGTATGAAGGAGCAAGAGGATTGACAGATCTAACCAAACTATTAGATCAACAAATTTCTATTTTGCGTCATTTCCAGAAACTCACAGAATTTTCTGATCTACACAGAGTCATGTACCAGGTTGATGACTCAACACCACTGCGACTGACACAACAAAATGTCCAATTTCACCACCAGACCACAGATCAGAAACTGCTGAAATGGAAAGAGAAGCCCCTGCATGGAAGACATATAAATGACGTCAACCAAGATTTTGTCTACAGTGCAGCGTCGAACTACTGGTTGATCTCTGGTCATATGTTTCCTGAAACGGAAGGCTTTATATTGGCAATCCAAGATCAAGTAATTCCAACTAAGAACTACCTAAAGTAAATCGTTAAAGACCCTTCTATTAACAACGACAGATGCAGGTACGGTTGCCAAACATCTGAATCTATCCAGAATATCACAGGAGGTTGTCAACCGTTCGCTGCAACTTAATACAAAGAACGACACGATGCTGTGGCAAAAATACTTCACCAGGAACTAGCACTGAAACTTGAATTATCATAGTCGATAAGATTACCATACTATAAATACAAACCAGAATCTGTTTTAGAAAATAACAACTAAAAGCTGTACTGGGACCGCACGATACTGACCGATCGGACTGTTGCTCACAATAGACCAGATATAGTTTTGTTAGATAAAGTCTCTCGGAAAACAACTTTAATTGAGAACAATTCCTAACAACAATAATATAAATATTAAGCAGGCTGAGAAAATAACCAAATATAGAGAACTGGAATTTCAAATAAAGACTCAGTAGGACATGAACAACACACGAAGTGTACCAATTGTTATGTCAACGACAGGACTAGTCCCAAAACATCTAATAAACAATTTAAAATACCTCAAACAAATAAGAACAAAATACAAACAAATGCAAAAAGCCGTCTTGTTAGGAACTGCCCGGACGGTCAGGAAATTCATGGGAAACTGCCGCCACGACTCCAACCACGGGCCGAGTGTGATTCCATACATTGTATGGTCAAGTCGGGAAAGCGTGTTAATGATATTAACTTCGCGTGACCTTCATTGACAATGAAACTCACGTTATTATTCATAAAAAGTTCTCCATGGTCTAAAAAGAAAATATAACCATCGAATATCAAATTATGTAAGCCGTACAGGAATTAAAAAATAATAATTTTGCTCTAGGGTAAAGTACCCTTATTTTTACAAAATCGAAAATTGGTATTAGAAAAAGTTGATTTTAGTTGAATAGTACGTTTAAATATACATCTATTTACGATGAAAATTAGGTTTTGTTATTTTTTCCATTTGATAAAGTTCGATTCATATTTTTCATTTTTATTATTAATTAACAACAATCGTCCATAATAAGGTGCAGAAATTTTATAACTTAGGCTGGAATACAAGGAAAATCAAAATTATGATTTGGAGTGAGAGTAAATTACGTTAAAACTGTAGTGGTAAGCAAACATTGTTAATAAGTGACAGAAAAATAATTATTATAATTAGATTGTTTATTAAATAAATGAATAAGACATAACAAAAAAATTGATATCCTCCAAGTAAATTTAACAAGAATCCACACGAATACACAATTAATAAATTTTATGAGAAAATTGTAAAATTACTTAAAGAGTACAAAATTTCAACGTATCCACAGTCCGTTTTGAAACAAGGGATTGTTCTTCGATTAGATCATATTTGGAGATACAGCTTCACATGTTTCTCTAATTATTCTTTCAAGTTTATCAACATCTTCAAATAGTCTCTGCATGAATATCTTATCTTTTAGGCAGCCCCATAAGAAAAAGTCGAGAGATAATGTCTGGTGACCTTGGAGGTGAAAGGAACTTCATGTAGCTCCCGAACACTCGAATATTTCTGTTGCAGGACCATACTCTATTCTGTTGGTACCATACTTTTCCTCGTTCATTTAATGGTAGTTCATAAAAACATTTCGACAACTGATTGTTTAAATTAGGTTTCTTTCTCTACTCATGCTATTTCGTAAAAATTATGGCCTATAATTTTCTCTTTCAAAACCACACACATTAGTTTTAAAAGTATATCGACAATTTTGAGAAGTTACTGTACAATTTTACGTAAACGATGCTTCGTCAGAGTAAAATACTTTATATGTACTTAAATAATTATCATTTTCTACTATATCACAGTCACTACCATTGCATACTGTTGCATAAATAAACAATCAGCATAAATTTGCAAATTTCGAAATTAAAACGTCAATTTGGCTTAACAATACCTTCGCAGTCGGTTAATTGGCATATTCTCCCCTAACGATCGAACCGACAAGCTGGCAGCGCTATCAGTAAAACTGAGAACGAGACAGTTTATTGTTTCCAACTGTTGGTCAACCATTCGTTGTCAATTATAATTATACCTGAAATTTCCAGGATTCTCAAACGTTGGACTAATTCAATTTGTCAGTGGCGTTTTAATCCAGATAACTAACAATATGGGAAATAAACTTACAGTGAGCTCGGTTAGGGAGCATAAGTGAATTTCGGTTTTGAGTAATGCATCAGAATTTTGCGTCGATTACGATTAAATGGGAACACGAATCTAAAATTGATTAATCACTTATCAGAGCAAGGTTATTTACAAAAAAAGAGTTTTTATTGAAAAAATTAAATTAGAATAAAATTTGATTAAATGAGACAAAATGCAACATCTATATATAAATAGGCAAAGACAAAACGGTTAGGTACCATTTTCTCCTCTGTTTCTCGACCGATTTTCTTTATTTTTGAAGTGTTTAGTTGCTATTGACGACCTTCAGTGCAGAATATATAAAGATTCTTTATTTATATCTTTTAAAATAACTAATTTTTTGATAAATTATTAATAAAATTCTAGTGAGTGGCGCCCACTATGAACAAGTAGCTTAATCTAAGATTCGAACTTTGACTGTCGTCAACAGTAAAAATCAAATGGTGGACAATCGGAGCGACGTATAATAAATATTAGTAAATTAATTGACTTTTACTTACAAAGATTTACGCTGTAAAAGCCTTCTTGTCTATTCATTTATGACATTATTTTTTTACAAAAACGATGACAGCTATTAGAAGTGACCAAAGCGAATGTGTTTACGTATACGAAGTTTGCGCATTTACAGAATAATCCAAATGAAAAGTTTTATGTAAGTACATAATTTACAGATTCTAAATGTCTCACAAATCTAATAACAATTTGCATATGCATCCATTATTAAAAGCTACGAAACCACTCAGGAGATGTGATATGCAAATATATTTTTAACCAAAAAGGAGGAGGTTATCAATTCGTCTCGTATTTTTTCGCTTTTTTTTTGTATGTATGTTTCCTGATTTCTTCTCCTGTGGTTCATCGTTTTGAACGAATATGGTCTTGTTTAATAGAGTATATATCTGGATTGGTGAAACTTCAAATTTTGGAAAAGAATTCTATTAGTAAAGTGATAAAATTTGTGAATGAACACATGCGTGCATGGGAATCGACCAATATCGCTAATATTTTAGTCGATTTTTCGATAACTCCTTATGGATGTGTATAGTTTTTTAACGTTTAATCTATTAAGGAAGATCCTTAGGTGATCTCATATAATTTTCTGCGACGTGCAACTTGCAGTTTTGCAGACAATCGCCGAAAATTCCAAAATTCTTATATTTTATATTTATATTATATTTTGAATTCCAAAGTAATAGTGGGGTAATTTTCGCCACTGGAAGTTATAATTGCGAATTTGAAAATTTTCTATGTACATCTCAGGCATATAGGTAGTAAAGCATAGTACTTTCGGCTCCTTAAATCAATGAGTACCAAGCTCGTTTTGTTTGTATACCAAGCAAATACCTATTTAAATGCAAATTTTTGCATTTTGCGAAGACGGTGCTTTTGGTTGTCACATTCTCCCGGCCTAATAGAAAATTCAGTGACAACTCATGTCAAACTTTAAACTAATATTTGGTGAATTATCTATAGTTATACAGGGTTGTCAAAAAAAGTTGAAAAAAAGTTACATGGCGTAGTCCATAACGCATAAATACATTTTGGGCTTATTAAGTCAACGCGTACTAGTACATTTTGTTCGTAAAGATTTACCTGTCAATTTAAATGCGAAAGTATCATTGCGTAATGTTGAGGCTTTCAATGTTACCTGGTTCTGTCTATTAAGGTTATACATACAAAATAAAAAATAAAGAATGAAAACTACCTGAGTTCAAAAAAAAAACTAAAAAGTTGAAAATAAAACATTTAATATATATATATATATATATATATATATATATATATATATATAATATATAACCGACTTCTATCTATAACTAAAAAGCTAAAAATAGTTATAACAAAATACAACTCTAGCAAATAAATAACACATTCAATGTTGTTAAGTACCTACTCAGGAAGTAAAAAATGTAAACATTAAAAGGTGCTCATTCTGTACAAATTAATTACCTAGCAATCTAGTATATTTTTGAAGTCGGTGCCAAGCAACAATCAAGTTTGATGACTTAGTAGATAAGTACGCAATGAAGGATTTTAGATATGCTTGGCACCGGCTTCAAAATATACTAGATTGGTAGGTAATTAATTTGTACACAATAAGCACCTTTTAATGTTTACATTTTTTACTTCCGGAGTAGGTACCTAACAACAGTGAATGTGTTATTTATTTGCTAGAGTTGTATTTTGTTATAATTATTTTTACCTTTTTAGATATAGGTAGAAGTCGGTTATATATTTCTTTTTGTTTTATATTTTTAATTGTCTTCTCAACCTGTCTTATTGATATTAATTTTATGGGTAAATATACACATCTCATTCAGCTTCTAATTTTTCCCATTGTAGATCTAAGTAAGCTCTTAGTTGTCCTTCTATGGGGCTTTCTCAACTCCGTCTGTTTGGTATGGATTTCTAATCCACCCCATTTGCGGTATTCCACTGTGAGCTTTATAGACATATTCTTAGGTCTTCTTAGCATGGGCAATTACTATTTGGTCATTAGCATAGTGAAGAGTATATATAGTATATACCCAATCTCATTCCTATACCTTTACATTTTTTATACAATACTCTTTAAGCTTTATCAACATATATTAAATAAAATTGCATTTACAATTTTATTTTTGGCTGTTGATCTGTACATAAACTATATAAAAACTACTGAGGTTATGGTGTCAATTTTTAGAATATAAATGAAATGAGCGAAATCTACGTTTATAATTCTTACGACAGATTTGATAATAATATTAATGAAATAAATAACTGTTTTGTCATTTGTTATCCCAGCAACAAAATATATATATAGGGTTCTATAAAAAACAAAATCCACTAGTCTTAATTTTGTTGTACTGTTAATTTTATCAAGTATTTTCGTAAATGAAACAGGTTTCTGTCTGATTCAGCACTTGCTAGGAGCTGTTACTTTTTCTGTAAAACAAAACGGTTGCCGTACAATTTCCACGGCTGAATACCTAATTTTTCCCCCAATGGAAAATGTCGCGATTCTCATACGATACGACAAACGGTATAATTCTCGTCGCGAACCTATTTAGATCCAGTTGGAAGATAAAAGTGTTAATGTCAACAAGCCACTTAGCATTATCGTTAGTGTTTCGGGTGTTTCGAGTAAAATTTTCCTCGGCCGGAATTAACATACGATCTTATCTAATTCAAAATAGGAAAACTGTATTGAATTTCGAAGTGTCTAATGTTGTTTTGCTATTTGTAAAGCTGCTTACTTTATCTTGTGGATCTGAAGTAGATTGAACTAATTTTTATCAGATTATTTGCTATAACTGATTGTCTACAACATTTTACATTCCGTCTAAGCTTTTAATTTCTGTTATTACACAAACATTTGAATTTAAATAGTTTTATGCACCATACTATTGAAGGAACTTTGAATGAAAATGGTACTTATATTTTCATGTTACGTATTTTTTTTCACTGAAAGACTATTTAGAATTTATCTTTTTGGGGCACTGAGCAAATTGAAGAATATCTGTTAAAAAAATCGGTTGCGAGAAATATTAGTTTTGCTGCAATTTATCTCTCAGCTTGACTTTTTCTGCATTTATAATATTTGCATTGACCTCAAGCTCCTATTCCTTATAAACCTAAAGCTTTAAATTGGCGCAGTATGCCGAATCGGTTTTGATTTTTTGTGTTATGTTATTTAAAAAATATCCAATCAGTATTTAATTTAAATAAAATAATTTGCAAATAAATAACTGATGTTGATTAAATAATAAACCGAGGTACAAGATTTTTAAAGAAATATTTTACAATAGTTGCTATTCAAAGGCAAAATTTCGGTACCTACTAAAGAAGTTGAAATTGTTCTATATCATCTGAATAAGTGAAGAAGCTCTAAAAACCTGGTTACAGAAATTCTAGTAGTCACTTTCAAGTAATAACCGAATAAACTCCAGACCTTTTGTACTTTTTGTTTGGCTTTAAGTTATGAATTTGCAAAGTTGTATGAAATCTTGAGATAAAATATTTCTGGCCATTTTATTATTCAGGTAACCAAACTACGCCAGTAAAATGTATTTTATTGGGTTTGTGTTCTTAATGAAACAATAATGGAAGATCTTTATGTGAAACTAAAGTGGAAGCTTATGCTTTACTGTACAAAAAATGAAAAGTGAGTTGAAGTCTTTGTAAAAGTAGGTTTCATGTATAAGCTTAAACTTATTAAGTCCCAAAAGCTTAAGTTTACAAACCTGGAGTGCTTATATTGTAAATGAGACGTTAAGGTGCAACTTAATAAGGACTCACTGTTGGTAAACTAAGCTATAAACATATCTAACTAGTAGAATATATGTTTTTTGTTAAACATGAATTCATTATGGGTTTTTCTAAGATTGACCTAAAAACATGAAAATATATTATTAAATTGACAATACTTATGAATGACAGGTAAGTCAACATTTATCTAAACTCTCTGATAGTAACGGCAAGCCCTCGTTAGTAGGACCAAATTATGTAATGTCTTCGATGGCACATTACATATAATATAAAAAAAAATGTATGAATTAGGTGTTGCGGTTTTAGTTCAATGCTGGTTCAATGCAAGTATGTAAATTGACGAAGCACCTTTAGCGAAATAATCAATAAAACACGTGCCGTCGCGTAAATGAATCACCAAATAAAAGTTAATCACGACCTTTTACGTCGCTCTGCAGGTAGGTGTTTTCTTGGTTCTTCTTTCTTCAGAGGCTAGCCCCGCAACAGCGCAGGAACTGATTTTAGAGCTTCGTCTGGACAACACGTTACACAAAAAAATAGCGAAGTAATGCTCATTGATTGAGCAAACAAAGAATGCGGGTTTAACAACAAATGATGCGCTTTTGTAAACACAAAAGAAACAAAATGAAAGCGGTTTAGCGGTTGTTACGACCGGAACTATGACTCGCGAAATCGTAACACAATAACAACAAAAAGCGTCCGTCTTAAGACGGAATAAAACAAGCGTCCAAATAGCTTGGAAGTCAAGACATGTTACTATCAATCAAAAAATACAAAAAATCTTTTCTCACTTTATTATTCTTTATTGAGTTATTTACAGAAGATACTACAGGTCCAGGTGCATTAGGTTTACGTTTTTTAAGATCAAGGTCGTCAAGGAATATAGGTAGAAACAGTAGTTATTTGCTCTTTCTGCATTGTATATTGGAAGGACACATTGCTTATTTTAGCAAACGTTTACGAAGTAAATTTCTTAATAATTGAAAAAGCTATTCACTTTAAACAACTATGTATACTTTAGCAATCCATTATTACTTGTATTAATACATTTGAGAGTCTTTAGAATGTTAGTTGAATATTAATTATTATTAGGACAGCACAATTTCGTGCTGAAGTTCTGTTCTATGTTTGGAGCGTTTATAAAATAAAACTTTAGGATCATTTGTGAGTTCCCTACTAGAAACCCAATATGCCTGTTGAAGCATGAATGATACCGCTCTGGTTTAAAGGTAGCAAACGGTTTTGTTTACGACCTATCAGCCTTTTGCCAGGTGTTTTTCAATGCAGTTAAATCAAAAATCATACTTAAAAGTTCCTACGGTAAAAAATTGTTAGTTGTTATCTATAATGCTTTTCTTTTAATATGTCTCAAAAATATGTTATATACTATCTAAACAAATACCAGTAACAGAATTCCAAACAGAACTTTCTTAATCACTATAGCGTCATTTACCATAAACAGATGTTGACAGATTCAGGTATTATTGAATTCCAAATGTGTATGGAAAGCCTATGGATTAATTTTCATATTACTTTGAAATTTTTGTGTGCTTGCAAGCCATTTCCACATTTATCATTAATAATATGAAATATACTCGTATTTGATATGATCAATAGTTATTACTATTGGGAACCAAACTAATTGCTTATCATCACTATGTACAAAATATAATTTTTAATCTGTTTTCTTTCATTTGAATCTCAAACAGCAATATTGCCGTGTTGTGTACATTTTGTGTTCTGGCATGCCAAAGGGGCATTTGTAAAGTCATAACGTGACATTTAACGCGGTTTAGTACTTTTGCCATGAACATGCGAATGCCGAAGATTTATCGATTCGCGGTCGAAATGAAAGAAAGAACGGAAATTATGATGTCTCCTCCTCCATAATAGAGAGACAGTCTGTGTCGATGGGATGCTGTAAGAAAAACAGCTTTATTGAATCGAATATGTGCTTTTGTCGGCATGTGATAATGAAAGGTGAGCGGACACTCTTGTATAGCTATGTAAAAAAAGTTCTTGGATTTTTAAGACAAAATTCTAGAGAGAACAATGACGATATTTAATACTTAGTGCTCACCCAAGACTTAGGTACTCTAATTTAAAAATTAAAAAAAATGGTAGACGGATACGAGATTTATGCGAACTGACTTGATGAGGACTAGTGATGTGTGAAATCGATTATTGACAATAGATTAATCGATTATTAAAATAATCGACCGCAATCGATTACAATTTGAATAATCGATAATGATCGATTCTAACATGCTACCCATTTTTTTGTTTTTTTTTTGTTGATCGTGGTTTAGCATGGCAAGGCAACCCTCTCATTGCAAAAAGACGAATCCCTTGATATTATCTATGAACACTGTGAATCTCTCCATTAGGTTCTTTGTTTGACGCCAGTAGACAATTCGAAGAAGGAATTGACAACTCTCAAAACTCTGGTATTCTATAATATTTCTTAATTCAAATTTACACCAGTTTATAGAAAAAAATCACATATGTCCTCGACAGATACCGAATAGTCGTCACTTTACCATTGATCCTGGAAGGGATAATTTATCCTTTATGGCAATGAATTCCCTGAAACCATCTGATATATATCCGTATTACGTGCTTTGACGATGCGAATAAAATGGCCAGCGAGCTCACCAGATCTTAACGCGTTCGATTTTTGCTGTAGGTTTGTTTATCGTAATTCGAAGATATATTAGACAAAACCCTAAATGATTGACAATTTCAGCCAGAGAACTGTAGAAGAAAGTAGTGATATTAATAGAAAAATGTTACAGAATTTTGGAGATGAAACATAAAAATGTTATAATACTATTGCAAACAGGTTAACAGTTAATATTTCTAATACCTTTCAGAATTTGAATCTTTTCAATAGTATTGTACTGAAATTCTAATAAATGTATTTAAATCTCTTAAATAAACATTTTGATAAAACACGATATAGTAGAATTGTCCAACTTATCTGAAATGATTTTTTTAAATTTATTTTAACAAAAATGTTCCTCCAACAAACTTGAATGTGATGCAAAGTAGGATTCAGTCGAGATAATTGTTATGAGAGTTCAAAAGCTAACCTCCATCCTATCCTTACGTAAGCACCGTTGAATTATAACGAAAACTTTCTGATACAACTCGCAAAGAACAACAAATATCATTATTTCACGTCAATTATTCGGTGTCCATTGTATACCATCGCCGTATTTTTCTCGTCAGCTTCTCCTCACTAAAGAATTCAAGTAAAACTCAAAATGATTTTCACGTTTTGCGTAAACAAACGTTATGGTAAATGAAGCGCACTAGCTACTCGTAGTTGTTTAGTTGTTTCGACAAAACAATGGCGTCTTCCATCAATGCTGATGTTGCTTCAATCTCGAATTCAAAACGAAACCTCGCGAAATGTAAATACATTACGGCAGCTGTCAATTCTTCGCCAGAGTCGTTACACGGAAAAGAATGAGAATTGAGGAGTGGTTGAGTGTAGCTTTAAAACGGCTAGCTAATAGATCAATTGAATAAAATAAAACATACCAATTGAAACTAAAAAACGAACTCTTATTACCGCGAGAGTTGCCGAGACGAGTTGCTAAATGAGGATTTGTGCTAAATTACATCAATGCCGAATACTACAAATACGATTAGTCTAAGAAATCGGACGACCTTCCGACATTGTTTCCTCATTGAAAACTCTTTTTTTTAATAAATATAATTTACTAGCTTTTACCCGCAGTTTCGCTCGTGTTGAAGCCTATAAATAAATATCAAAGCTCATGACATTCGAATATAACTAAATCAATGTGAATTATTATTTAATAATTACTACATACAAAGTTTCAAAAACTGAAAACATGCTTTATTGAAATAATTTGCTAAAACAAAAGTTAAAATCTATTTCACTACAACAAAAATAAATAATTTTGAGTGCTAACAATTTAAAAAGAGAAAAAGATGAAAACTTAAGCAAGCAAGGATTTTTCACTCCACAGATTTCGTAACCCAGATAAGAACACAATATCTAAACGTGTATTAACTAAATATTAAATTCCTACTATATGTCTTCTAAATGTTATTTGTGGCATGTTCTTGATTATTTTTAAGTTTCCTTGGGAATAACACAACAAATGAATTAAAAAAGCTGTATATTGAAAGAAAATACCAAACGTTTCCAAGTCGATTCTGACTTTGTTGTCAATGGCTTTAAAATATGTAATGAAAATGTAAATTACAATTTACATACAGCTTTTTTAAGTCAATTGTGGCTCTACTATATGATTTTACAATAATATATCTGTTGTAAAGGAATAACAGCAGAAATGTTAAAGGTGGGGTATGAACAATTAAGCGAATGGGTACATGGGCTTATTAAGAGAATATGGGAAACAGAAAAGATGCCTAAGGATTTGACAAAAGCAATCATATGTCCTTTTCATAAGAAAGGAGACAAACTGGAATGTGTTAATTATAGAGGCATAGCACTATTGGAGACATGCTACAAGGTACTGGCGCAATGCATTACAAGCAAACTGGGAGAGTACGCAGAAGGAGAAATAGGCGAGTATCAGGTCGGCTTCAGACATAATATATCTGTAACTGACCATATTTTCACAATAAAAGAAATTCAAAATAGTTGCTATGATTACCAAATCCCGCTGTACGTCCTATTTGTGGATTTTAGACAGGCTTACGACCGAATCAGCAGAAAACAGATTTATAGCACAATGAGAGAGCTGCGAATACCAAGCAAGATTATCAACCTCACATTAATGATACTAGAACAGCCTATAAACGAAGTTGCATGGAAGGGCCAATAGTCAGATACTTTCGAAGTGGAGCAGGGACTCAGACAAGGGGACCCAATATCATCAACCCTATTCAACTTGATAGTTGAAATAATTATAAGCAGAAGTGTGGTTAAAACAGAAGAAACAATATTCAAGAACGAGCATCAATGCCTAGGCTTTGCGGATGACGTAACAATAATTGCAAAAAATAAGAACGAATTAATAAGGGTGATAGGAAGAATAGGAACGGAGGCGAAGAAGTTTGGGTTAGAAATAAATCAAGAGAAAACAGCATACATGGTAATGGGAGCGATGGAGAGTAATACGGAGACAGAATTAAGGGCAGAAATAGGACAGGAACAAACATATAGATTAAAGAGGGTGAGACATTGTACATATTTGGGGGTCATAGTCGAAGAAAATGGAAGAGAGGATGCAGAGATTAAAGCAAGGATAGCAAAAGGAAGCAGGAAGTATGGAATGTTGAGGGTTTTGATAAAATCTAAGTTTTTCTCGAGAAAAACCAAAGAAAGAGTATATAGAACAGTAATTCGAGCGACAGTTATATATGGAAGTGAAGCATGGGCTCTTAACAAAACAGACTAAGAAAGGATCGAGTGATGGGAAAGGAATATGTTAAGGAACATTTACGTAGGCATAAGAACGGAAAGTGGGTGGAGGGGAAGAAAAAATTAAGAACTCGAGAACTTATATGATGGACCCAAAATATATACTTTTGTAAAGCCCAGAGACTCAGATGGCTGGGACACGTAGAGCGAATGGCGAGAAGTAGAATGCCAAAAATAATCATAAACCGAAAACCCATAGGAGTGAAAAGAAAAGGACGAGCTCGGAAAAGATGGCTGGACAATGTAACAGAAGATCTACGGAAAATGGGTATAGAACGCCCTAGGTCTTCAGGGCCTGTTGTGCGTTATAAATAAATAAAAATAAATATCTATTGTAATGTAATGTAATGAAGTATTGTTAACTGCCAATAAAAAACTAATAATTTGTTGTGATTTTTCGCTCACATTTACTAAGACTACCAACTTGCAACTATTAAATACTTCATATTATGATCTGATTTTGTCAATATAAACGGAATTTATGCATGCAAATAATGAAATGTTATATAAAATTGATATATTAAATTAATTAATAACAATATATACTTAAAAAATGAAAAAAAATATACATATAGTGGGTTTTGAACCCGAGTACATATGATTAGCAGCCGAGCGCCAAACATACTCGACCACCCCTTCTATTTTATCTTGATAATTACATAACAAAGCGAATGTAAACAAAGAACATTCTCTCCATTAGATGTGGGCTTCTTTAAGGGTCCATATTCGTTGTTATAAATGCCAAAATATTTTTTACCATCCGTATAAATTTATTTTTTAAAGAAAGTATCCTACGTCCTTTCTGAGAATATGTGATTAAAAATGATAAAATGATACGAGTGCAGCTCTTTGAAAATTATATATCTAATAAATATTTCTTAGTTATTACCCTTATCATCCTCAGGTATAAACTGAGATCTAGAACACGATTTTCTTCAACTTGTGCATGGATAAGCTGATCCTAGTGGCATTGAAAATCATGACATGGGACGCTAAAGGGCTGAAGAATAAGAAGAACGGAATGTAATTTTACCTAGAAGAGAACAACATCGATATAGCAACAATTCAAGTGACGGGGCTTAAAAAAGAGAACTCTTCAGGATCAGGAACTACACAATCCACAGAGCATACAGACCTGGGAAGCAGTCGGGTGGAGGAGAATTAAGAGCTGTGAATAACGATCCAGACAAAGTAGAAGAAAGATGCAAAGACAACTGGACCACTGCAGGGCAGAAATGGAGAAAACTACATACCACAGGACAAGGTACAAGTATTCGTAGACGTTATGGAGGAATAATACAAGCTCAATGTAAACCTAGAAGACGACAGAGAAACTGGAGACGAAATCAGGAAAGCAGCACAAGAACCAAGAAGATCACAACTAACCGAAGAGCACATGAGAGCAACAACGACAGAAGAAATAACGGAGATCAGAGGAAGAATGAAGAGGAAGAAAACACCGGGATGAGACACGATCAAGAACCGAATGGTGAAGGAGCTGCCCTAGGAGTATATAGACGGAAGACTGAAGAAACTATTTAACAACATACCGAAGGGAATGGAAGCAAGCCGAAGTCATTCTAATATTGAAGCATTGTATCTTGGAAAGTAAATAAAAATAAATATTTTTACTGATTTAGGCTCTAAAATATGTACATATCGCCCGTCGCTTTCAAATACGTAAGGCAATAACAGAAACTCCCACAAAACTACAGACCAATAAGTTTAATAAGCCACACCAACAAGATCATGGACAGAATCTATTTGAAGAGGATCAAGTAAGAAGAGGAGCAGCTGAGCATCATATTTAACGAAAAATTTGGATACAGAGGATATTCAAGGGATGACCAAGTGATGAGGATGGTAGTGGATGCGAAACACGGATCAAGAGAACGATTAACATAGTATTTTTAATGTTGAGAAAGCTTTTGACAACACACACACGAGCATACATATATGCAGACGACACAGCAAAAGCGGGAATATCAGCAAGGGCGGATCAGGCAATAAAGTACTTATAACAAGACATCGACGAAATCTAGCAAGAAAGCCAACTATGATTTTGGCGAAACGTCAATAGTTTTTTCAACGACATACAATAGACGAACGAACGTTACATTTACATATATTGTTAGTGAAATCTTGATTTGAAAGCTTGAATTCGGGAGTGAATTTAGGTCGCCCTAGTGCCATATACGAGTCTTACTAAAAAATATAGATTTTTGTTTCAAAGTTGAACTTTATTCATAAACATCCCTAGCAATTATACAGGCTAGTGATGTTGGTGCTGCTTAGCATTAGTCTACCGAAGAGAGCATTGGATTGAAGATGCAGGAAATTGAATAATCACTATGCTTCACTAATTTTCAGGAAAACAAAGTTTTAGTTGTAAATTTCACCCCCTGATTGAATTCAGAGAAGGGCTTATTTATCTATTTATTCGTTACTGTTCTATTTGGGAAACTCTCAGAAGTATATATAACAGTACACAATGACAAAAACACATTTTTTTAAGCATGAATATTACAGACGATAATTTCTGTATATTCATTATGGCTTACCTTGTAGACATGCTAAACTTTGTTCATCAAATTTCTCATATCGTACCATATATTTCACTTTATATTGACGGCACAAAGCTCATCGTCTATCCCTATGAGTCTATCCCTTTGCTCTATAGCATCGGTCATCTTCCTCTCATTCCGCTTACTTTAATCGACGATCATTTTCTTACGACCGGTGGTCACGCGACGTTCTAAATACGTCTTTAAATTTCCACCGTCAACAAACCGCAAGATCATGTCTGTTAGGTCTTGAATAAGTTATGAATGGGTGTCCATGTTCCTATTACGGAGCCTCAACGGGCGACAATAATTACAACTTGCTTCAACGTGCCAGTCCAGTCGTCTGGTCTGCCCTCAACCGACCGTCAGTTCGAACAAGATTGCTAGTTTCTCAACGAGCAATGAATAGCTGCGGCTTTGAGTATTTCAGAATTACAGTAGGCGTAAGCGAAGTTTAGGGTGAAGCAGAAGGGGAGTGTGGTGCAACTCCATCGTATGAGTTTCAATGGGGTGGATAAGTGTAGTCGTTAGGTGTAATTTAGCAATTAAAGGTTATGCCAACTGGGGTGGTGGAAAAACAACCAAAGGTCTTCGGAAAATTCAAACAGGATATAATTTCCAAGTTATGTTTTAGGACTTTCACTCATTTAAATATTCATAAGTCGATAATTGCTCTGCGGTTTTTGTTTCGTTTTGATAATAAAAGAATGAATTTCGTACTTTTCAATCATTCGATCGAAAGACAATATAGTTGTCCTGGACAGGACATGCCTCATTTGTGCTACAATTAACGAATAGAAAGTGCGTCGCGTACTTTTGGAGGTGAGTTTCACAGGATGGCAGTAGTGCACACAGCACGGCTACTGATTTGATTAGGAGTGTCCAGTGGGTTGTTTTCCTGAAACCCCTAGATGTCGTTATATAAACTGATAGTTGGAACACAGTATAACTGCGGTCTTTATGCACATGATTCTAGGGTAATTCGGACAGGTAGTCATAATTAGAACTGTTCCATGTTTTCAAAGATTTTTAACTTGAATATAATAGTTTATGAATCTTGCGTGTACCTGGATATTTCTCTTTTAAGTTTTGTCTTGCAACAGATAAGCACTTGAAATTTAAAAGTGGAACTAAGTGTAGTATGGCAATTTCGAAAAATTGTCCCTAAATCTTTTGCTTCGTGTTCCTTCGATTATTGCCGCAGGCGTTATTGGTCTAATAAAAACATTTGGGCTCTGGAACTCTTCAGATTCTTCTGCTTCTTTCATACCTTACCCTCATAGTGTTTAGTGCTAAATGAAATGAATGGCACTTAAAAGTAAATTTATATAAACTACTATACTATGATGAGGCTTAAGGACAGCAAAATAAAATCACGTTCAGCGATATAGCTCCTGTGAACTGGTCTGTCTGTTCAATAAGTAGGCTTTTAGGTTAACTTTGAATTTAGAGCGGCTATAATCTTGTAATTTTAATTTTAATTTTTAATTTTAGAGCGTAAATAATGTCGATGAAATTGTTTTCGATATATTTGTTCTTCTTGGGAGAAGCTGCTTTTCTTGCCTTCGGGGATGCCGCGGATTTTGCTGTTTTCAGTTTTTTTGTAGGGGCACCTTTACTGTTTTTTTTGTTTTCGAAGGAGACTTCGCTTTAGATGCAAGCGAAACTGATGACGATGAAGTTGTTGTTGATGGGGTGGATTTCGGAGTCGAAGTCTTCTTGTCAGTTGCGGCAAACTTTCTTAGGTTTGGTTGCAGTCGGCCGCCGGCTTCTTTGTGGACTTGCTGAAGCTCCTGAAGAGGACGAAGCTGCCAATTTGAAGGAACCGGATGCACCTTTTCCTTTAGTTTGAACTAAAACTCCAGAAGCGACGCCTGAATTTAAGTAGGGGATTGTAAGTTAATGGCATTATAGATAAAACTTTTTTTGAACATAGCTGTTTTATATTTAGGAGTAGAAAATTTGTGTTTATTTCTGGTATTAAGGTTATGAATATCAGTAGATATTTGATTGACATTTATTTTTAAGGTTAATTGATACTTGATAGTAGTCATTTAATAAACCATGCACAAAATTACCTAGGTGATTATTAAGTCTTCTGTTCTCCATGTTTAACCAACGTAGTTCATTAATTTTCCGAGATATTCTGTCATAATTTCTTAAACAAATAGACGACAACAGGTATTCTGTATTTTTTGAATTCTGTATTGTTCAGTTTGTCTAAGGTAAGGACCATCAAGAATGTTAGCATAATTAAACTTAGAAAGAACTAGAGACTAACACAACATCTATTTGCGCTTAAAACTCAAAATATGTCTTTCTGAATAAATTTGTTTGATAGAAAGATATGACTTTTGCAGCAGGTTTTTTACTTGAGCAATAAATTTTAGAATCGGAATCTATTATAACACCAAGATTACTTGCCGAATCGCACACCTAAAGGGTTTGATCAGATATTTTAACATTGAAATTAGCTTTTAAAGTTTCCTTACTTGTCTTCTTGCCAAATATAATAGTTTAGATTTAAGTGGATTGAGACTCAGCGCATGGTCTTTTGAAAGAGTTTTGATGACTTCTAGGTCTTGATTAATAGCAAGCGCTGTTTCCTGATAATTGTCGATATGGAAATGACAATAGAGTTGTGTATTATCCGCAAAGGTCTGTAGTTTACAATATTTCGTAGATTTGAGCAGATCAGATGAATATATAATAAAAAATAAGGGACTAAAATTGACCCCTATGGCACACCTGATATACCTGACAGACATCGGAGAAATTGTCACCTAATTGAACTTTCTGAGTTCTGATAGAAAAATATGATTTAATTAGACCTAATGAGTTAGTATCACATCCATAATATTTAAATTTACCCAAAAGAAGACGGTGGTCATTCGTATCAAAAGCTTTAGAAAAGTCAAGTAACACAAGAGCACTTTCCAGGCCATGGTCATAAGCTTCTGTTATGTCATCGAATTCTAATATGTTTTTCACGAAAACCGTTTTGGTTGTCAGGAAGTATATTGTTAGTATTGAAATAAGTGTAGGGCTGCTAGTATAAAATCTTTTTTATAATTTTTGACAATGTAGGTGGGATTAATATGATTCGAAGGTCACTAAATGATTCGGGCTTTTTCATCTTTGGCAATCGTTTTTCAATGCTACTTCTCTATGACTCGGGAAAGTAATTATTTTCGATACAGGTATTTATGATATTTGTTATGAAAGGGTCGATAAAAGGACTACAAATTTTGAGCATTTCAGAAATAATTCCGTCAGCCTCCCAAGAGTTAGTCTAAATAATGTGTTGAGCTTTAATAATAGAATCCACAGTACACATACCAAACCAAAATAAAGCTAAGATAGGCCCTCTTTTCAGCCCTGACCGAAGCTACTGTGAAGTTACGCTGCTCTATATATCTGTCCCAGTCAGTGCCAGCCTTAGTACGTTTAAATTTTTGTAAGGCTTTGTCCCTTTCTTTCATGATCATTTTAAGATGCTGCGTCAACCAAGGAGTTTTGCGCTTAGTTACTCGGATCACTTTAATCGGCGCATGTGTATCAAAGGCTACATTTATTAAGTCGTTAAAAATTTTGACTTTTTTGTCTATATTATTTTCATAAACAAGATTCAATCAAGGTAATAATTTCAGATCACGCAAAAAATCACTTGGAAAAAAGTTTTTAAAACATCGGTATGTAACCGATTTGGGTTCCATTTTTGAATATTTTAAATTTAATTCAGCAAATACGAGCCTATGGTCAGAGAAAGTGTCAGCCGACTGTGTGCCGCACGGTGAAACTAAGTTTGGGTCACTGACAAATATAGACTCTACAAGGGCTGCCTTTTATATTTCGGGATTAGAGAACAAAAACAAATATTAATCATCGAAAATCGCTATATTGTTTTTCAAAATATTCCCCAATTGTCGAAGCACTTTTTCCACTCTGATTGAGGTATCTCCAAAACATGCATTCTGGACGCAGCAACCGCTTCTTCAGGTGTCGAAAAACGTTGACCTCTCAGTTTGTTTTTTACGTACGGGAATAAAAAGAAGTCATTTGGTGACAAGTCAGGACTATACGGCGGATGACTCATCAAATCGATGTTTAGAGTGGTCAAATATGCAGTTGTTTGAGCCGATTTGTGAGAGCTCGCATTGTCGTTTTGAAGAGTGATCCGTCTTCGGCGGTTGGTTTTCCTAATTTCTTGGAAGACAACTGGCAAACAAATGGTTGTGCACCACTCTGAACTGACTGTTCTGCGTTGTTCTAGTGGTACGGTTGCGACATGTCCAGTTTTTCCGAAAAAATAGACGATCATTTGCTTGGAAGTGCTTTGTGCGCGAACAACTTTTGTTGGATTCGGCTCATCTTGAAACACCCATAAAGACGACTGCTGTTTACTTTCGGGCTCATACGCGTAAATCCACGATTCATCACCTGTCACTATGTCATAAACGTGTTTTGTAGCACCGCGATCGTATTGTTTGAGCTTTTCTTTCGACCAATCGACACGAGCCTTTTTTGAACGATTGACAAATTGTGTGGGATCCAACGCGAACAAATTTTTTTGACATTCAAATGTTTATGCAATATTGAATGTATGCTGGTCCCACTAATGTGTAAGGTTGACTAAATCTTACGATAGGTCACTTGACGATCTTGCAATATCAGCTCGCGCACAGCATCAATGGTTTCCGGACCAACAACTGTTTTTGGACGACATTCACGAAATTCGTCTTGGAGTAAACTACGACCTCGATTGAATTCACCATACCATTGATAAAAAGTGGTCCTTGATAAAGTTTCATCGCCAAAAATTAAATTAAGTTTAACCATGCACTCTTGCTGACTTTTAGTCCACGTCGAAAGTTGTAAAAAATAATCGCACGAAAATGTTCACGATTTAATTCCATTTTTTGGCCGAGGTGAATCCTTTAAGTTACTGTAAACAACATAGCGCTCGTATGTCAAAACGTTCTGAGTAGGTATAACCTCAAAACTGTCAAACTTTACGATAGAGCTGTCAGTTGTCAGATTGCAACACTAGGGTTGTCCAATCCGGAAATATAAAAGGCAGCCCTCGTATTTGGATGTTTGGATATTTTTAAAAATACCAGTTCGGAAGATATGTTCTTGCACACATTAAAAATAAAAAAAAATTGTATTGATATAATCCTCTCTTAACATGAGCATCACAAATAACTATTCCGTTATACATACACGCGGCGCACACACGGCTTATATACTTGTTACATGCATAATGGAATATGCACATATCAATGAATCAAATATTAATAGATTTAAATAATTCATTCATACATCATTGGAAATCGCACGGAGCATTTCAAATACTCTGACGATGCAGGTATGCAGAGAGTTTACGATTGTCCCGCATTGATAATAATCATAATAAATCAGTTAAATATTTACGAATACGACTAGAAAATATGGCAGCCGTAAATGGGTAAATTAATAGCGCCGAGTTATTGATCGAGGTGGAGCAGCAGTGAATATTTTACAAGTTATTGACGTTGTCAAATTGAACAAAGGTGGATGTAGATATATCTTGATTTATTATTGTAACTATTTGAAGGGAATTCGAAAATTCCTTGAGAATAAACTAGAAACTAAACTCATGGAATAATTTTTGACGCAGTAGTTAGGGCTGAAAAGAGATCAAAGTGATAATTTTTAGTATGTAGGGATTTTATTTATCAAGACGTACAGACGTAAATGTCTACTAACTTACCACGCCAGTATCATCTTGCGTAAAAGAGATTAGCTTCTCATTTTTCTCTAATTTATTGCTTATTTATTACGTAAAACCAAGATTTGTTATTCAAGCCTTTGCCGAGAAACAATAGCAATGACACTTGGGCCTACTCTTAATGCGTAAGATGCTGTAGTCATATCTACGACAGGAAAATATAAATATAGCTGAACTTCTGGGCATCTAGTATATTTATTCAATTAATTGCCAGTTATCGGTATATCAGCGAATCTCCAAAGACTTACCCATCATTCCCTTGAATTCACCGCACCTCTTAATGTGGCTGGAACAATAATGTTTTTCACATACATTTTGAGGAATTATCTAGCAGCTTAGTATGCAGTTCCAGTTCCATTAAAGCAAGTTTATTTATAAGTTTTGGTCACATTAAGGAGTATGTAGATATGTGCTATGGGGTGAGGGTGAACTTTAGGACCTACTGTTCGAGGCAATAAGCTATGCAGCTTTCAGTTCTATAAAACAGAGTTCTTGGTAACACCAAACCAAGGGGGTTTAAGTAAACGTTTAGTGATACCTGAGTATGTTTCGGATTCGTTGCTGTACCAACCAAGAACAAGAAATTGTACGATTATGTTTATGATAGCTTATTGTTTAAATCGCCATGCTAATTGTTTTTTGTGGAAAACATTATGTGTATGCGCAATAAATTAGCAATACATTTGAAAAAAAAATATTAGGTAAGTTTTAGTTGGGTAAGATGTCACTGACATGGAAACTTGTTGGTCGATCTCATAATACCTATCTACTTAGGACTTAGGACAGTTCTTGTAGGACATATGTTTAAATATATCCCAAATACCACAAGAAAGCCAAGAATAAAGCGCATGAGTTAATTCTATATCTTTTTTCAAAATGATGAGTTAGTAAGCATACTAAGCAACATCTGTACCAATATATTTGTTATATAGTATTGATTGCAATGAATTACATAATTTTTGGATTCCATTAATGCAATTTTAGTTTAAACTACATACGACATCTTTATTTGACTAAGTTAATCTACAATTTAAAGTGTATTAATGCACATTATAAGGTAGTTTCGTGAATTTTCGCTTTTATGGAGCGACACATCTAGGGGATTTGGTGCAAAATTGCGTATGTAGACAAACAGAATTCAAATATCGATCTCCAGTAGTTCCAATGACGTATCCAATCAAAAATCCCTCGGTATGTGATCGTTTAGATCCAACACCGCTTCACCTTGCCGCACCCTGTGTCCACCCTGTGTTCCTTTAGTAGAATGTCTATAGAGGAAGTTACCAGAACAGATTTTATTTCTGATGATGACCTAAGCTTAAGAAATACCCATCTATTAGTCTTTCTATCAATCTGTACTTTAGCCAGTTTCTTCCAAAGTTATTTCTCTTTATAGGCTGTATTTATATATGCAGCAATATCGATCATTGTAGATGCAGCATTGATCCATTTACATGTGTTTGTTCAATAGATTTGCTTCGTGGAGCTAATTTACTTTTGGTTGTTCTCTCGGCGCTGAGCTAATCCTCTTTGAGTTATTCTTCTTGTAGGCGTAAATAAACGTTCTTCTCTAAAATTTCATAACAATAATTCTGCCCCAATACTTACTAATTTCATAGAATGACTGTTTGATTTCGTCAAAACAAGTTCTTCATCCGAAAAGAAATTAACTTTAAAGCTTGCCCCTAGGATCTAATACCGGATGCTGACTTTTTAACAGAAGTTGTACTGTTGCTTCATCCTGTAGTAGTGTTGTATCCCGGTGATCAGTTTGACAACCTATACAGCAGCACTAGTGACTAATGTGACATGGCCCTCTTTACCTAGTACCTTGGATGACAACACTGACGCTGTGTTCACATAATCTTTACCTGGTTGCAGTCCATAGAGCTGGTCATAGTTAGCATTAAGATTTTGAAGATTTTCATACAGTTTGTCTTGTATTCTTTCATCTAATATTTTCAAAAAATGTTGTGGTTCTTCTTCAAAGACCATCTAATCCTTGAATTAACTTTTATACCTCAACCTACCGCTTTTCATCCAATGCTTTTATTAACTGTTTTTGACTGAATATCTTTCTATTTTGTCTAGTCTTTTATAAACATAAATTGAACTTGTTTATTCATACCACAAGTAATTTGGAAAATAACAAAATATTCACTCTCAAAATTTTTTGACAAACAACAAAATCCACATCATAGCAAAAATTTGTTGAAAAAACCTCGAAATACTCAACAAAACGATTGACAACGACTCCAGAGTCAGAGTTGAAATGCCTCCAAACAGATAAGTATAACACAATATACAATACACTATTTGGATACAGGGATACTGGTTGATCATTTTAAGAGATCTTTCTTCCTCTCAGAATAACTGTGAGGAAGAATTTCTGTAGCGACAGCCAGTAATCCGGGCAATTTTACGAAATTGCTTTACCACACTTTGTTCCTCAAATACGATTTTAAATACTTATCTGTTGCAGGAAAAAAAAATTGAGGAGAGAAAACTTCAATGAACAGGCTAAATTATTCATACCTTATTCGACATTTCTGGCATTCAACAGTTCTTGGTCTTCGAATGGCGGATTTTAAACGAACCTTGTAAAGAAATGGTAATCTCGCTTAAAATTACCAAACATCAAAAATAAATTACATTTATTCGGCTAAATTAATCTACAATTTCGAAGAATATTTATTCAACACATAATTTGGAAATTTAGATTTCCTATAAAATGTTTCAGTAACACCTAAAAGACACAGCTAACATTTTAATACCTATCTGTAATTGTAAAAATTCTTTAAATTTTCATCATTTTGATCAAAATTTTATTTAATTTAAAGGTTTGTTATAATTTTGTAATAGTTTCCATTAATTTGCAGCTGGTCAAATCTACAGGGATATCAATAGATCCCCTATCAACATCAAATGTTCTTATCAACATGTCCACCTTGCCACCCTTCACGTAAAATAACTTTAAATCCCAACAAAACTTTCCAACTAACCCTGTGTCATCATTACCATCACAAAGAGCTGTCCTTCGAGACTTTCTTAGCCGTAAATTTGTCAAGTTTCCCTATCATATCGATCTTGCGAAGCAAGAACCTCTAACATGGCTATATTAATCCTCTTTTGAGGTCTCTTATTACGAACTCCCAAGTAAGGAAAAGGGATCTTTGATTGCTTATTGTGGTTTTGAAACCGAGCCTCGAGGCCAACACCGTTTTCCTTTAGTCTTCGAATTCTGTTTCCTGCCCGTCCTCGTCTCGCTCGCAGTATCGAGCAGGCTTTGTATGGATTCCAACTTACAAATGTCATCAAATATTTGTTTCGGCTCTTTATTCGAGTCGACGACGTGCAAGAAAAGGGAATCAGATAGGAATATTGGAGTACACGTTGTGAGGAGAAGACGATCCGTCTCGAAGGACCGGAAATTCATTAGATTTTGAAGGGTGGAATGCGACTTTGAAACTGAACTTTATTAGTGGAATGCTGGTGGCTCTTTTAAATTAGTTTCGTGTGGAATTTGAATTCTGCGTTAGGGAAAGTATGGGAAAGTTTCTGCTTAGAAGAATAAATTATATGCCAATTAGTGGGGATTTTAGTATTACAACTAAAGTTAACTTGAAAAGGCGTGTAAATACTATAGCATTGAAGCGGAAGCTTCTTAACGGGGGCCCACAATTACACATACGAAAATAGATGAATATGGCAGTGAAGTGCGAAAATTGCATTTGTTTCTAGACTTCTGTCCGGCCAACACGACACATCTGAAGACACGACACATTCTTGACCCCCTGAAATTCCTATATATCTCAAATCTCTGTGTAAGAACAGGGGACAAAAGTCTCTTTCGTTTATAGAAAATCAAGAAAATATAGGAAATAAATATAACATCCAACATGGTACAATACCAGCACAAAATTTGTTTTTCGTTCTAATAAATTTCCTTCCTCTTCATCTCTTTGGTTGATCCTCACAGGATGAAAATGGTCTCGAAATATGTTTCATATTGGCCATCTACAAGTTTTAGGAAATTTAGTAAAAACCAACACCATTTGTTTTACAAACTAAGCAGTTCTAGCGCTTCTTTACATATAAGTATTCACTTCAGTTCTTCAATCTAAGAATACTTCAACGCCATGATCTATATTTTAATTCTTTATATTAATCACTAGTTTTCCTTACACTATCCCATGTCCTTTTACACTAATATTTCATAAACTCAAAATTTTTCCAAAAAAACTAACACTCTCTTGTATACCAACGGTGACTGCCCTTCCATTTTATTATACATACGTTAGTCAGAACACCACAGAAAGTGCAACGTTACCAATTTTTGGATGGTAGAGACAAGACAAATTAGAACAGGTCAACGTCAATAATGTCAAAACTTCTGAACGTTAAATAGTATATAAATCATAGAGCTTGTACTTCTGGAGGTAGCCAGCAATGCATGAATATCGTGCCAGCTAGAAAGAGAGGGCAATATAGAGGGCAAGAGGCTACTTCACTCCATTGGGAGCTGCCTCCAATTAGCTATGTGTAGTATGCAGTTCATTGTCTGCACCTCGCAGTCAACTGAAATTACATCTTGTTCTCTCTGTTGCCCTTCTTTTTTTCACTCTTGCGTATATTTGTGTATTGCACGCTACCTCCAGTGCATGCTCTAAGTTATAAATAGGTAGTCAGAGTAAGTTAGATTCAGGTGTGTATCACATTTAGTGAAGTGTATGCTTTTTAGTTTTGTGTTGACAGGGTGTATATATATTATGGTTTTGAATTTTGAATTTGAAATTTAAAGGTTTTTAACCGACTTCCAAAAGAAGGATGTTATCAATTTGTCCTATAATTTTTTATGTATGCGAAAACGATTCACAAAAATGGCTTGGGCATTTTAAAACGATTTAACTACCTTATAATTAAGTAGCATTACAGAAATATACCATATAATTGTTTTATAGATCATGAGTTTTTCAGAAAATCAGAAAAATAATAAGGAATAAATTTCATTTCAGCGATTTTCCATGAGTCTTCACTGTTTTCTCTAAAACTGCTCACCCAATTTGAATATTATAATTGTATTTATTTACAAACATATGGTATCATTTTTTCGAAAATCAGAAAAATATATGAACAAAACTGTAAACATCATGGTAAATGTCAACTTTTCATCATAAATACTAGTTTAAATGTCAAGATATGCCATGAAAGTATGTCTTACAGGGTTTGTAATGATTTTCATTTGATGCTTTAAGTCATTTATTTTAGAGACGAAGTTAAGTTACAGTCGCGTGAAATTGCAGAAATATTCATTAACGTATTAAAACGAAAATTTGATATTTCGGCGATCTCTTATGTGTGGAATACGGTTGAAGGTGTGCGTGCGTGCATGTTATTTAGGTGGTACATAAGCAGTTGCATACAAGGATGGTCAAATATAAATGGAATTGAATTAGTTATACAGGGTGGTTCAAAAAATATTGTATTGGGTGGCACATAAGTTGTTGCTATACAAGGTGGTTTGAAATAAGAGTGAACCAAAACTATAGTTTTACAGAGTGGATATTACCTTATAGGACTAGAATAATACAGTTTATACAAAGGCTTTAAAATTGTCAGAAGCAGTTGAATATACGGATGGTTGAAATAATGAGGTGGAGTATAATTGCAGTTATATACAGGGCGGTTTAAAAAAGTTATATAGTTTTGGAACATAAGTAGTTGCTTAGACAGGGTCTTTGAATTAAGGGTGGGGTAAAATTATTGTTATTCAGAGTGTATCAAAATTGTTATATAAGCATAAGCCGTTAGGAGTTTTGAATTATAGACGTAGACGGTATAATTAAGACATGGGTTAAAAAAAACAAAAGAAGCAGTTGCATATAAATGGTGAAATAAATGGTAGAGTAAATTATAGTCATAAATGGGTTCAAAGTTGAATGTTCTTATATAGGGTAGAACAGTTGCATAAAAGAATACTAGAGTAAAGTCATTATATACAGGAATAATTTAACAATAGAAAAATAGAAAGATCAATTAGGTGAAGGATGTATACTGTACCAGGGTGGTTTTAAAAGCTATCGACCGGTTAATAGTGTTTGAGTTGAATATAGTTTTAGCAAGGGTGTTCAAAGTATGAAAATAATTTATATATGGGTGACAAGTACACAAAGCATATACAGTTGTGGATGCAATATAGAGTGAATTAGTTACATTTATAGAAGGTGGTCCAAAAATAAAAATAAAAAAGTTAAAATATATTTGGAAAATAAATAGACAAAGATAAAATATTGGGAGAAAAGAGAGAGATAAATACTCTAAAATTTCAATGAATTATCAGATCAAAAGAAGATATGTCTGAAATATGATTGATTGCATACGGTTTCTAATGTTTTTATTTTAAGTCAGCTGACGTCGTTTCACCACGGTATCGTAACATATATGTTCGCAAGTCACAAAAAGTTCACTAGATGGCATATTACACTACATAATTATTCTCAATTTATATAAATAATAATTTAAAAACAAAGGATTTTCTGCTTCTTCTATCGTTACAGATTGTAGTTAACGTAGCTAGTATAAATCAAATTATTCTGATTATATGAGTTTTCGGACTAGGGAATGATTTGGTTAACATAGTTCACCTATAAAATAATATTCGCTATAGAAGACTCTACATTTTTTTTTAACAGAACTTATTTTGATTTGTACTTTCCGCTTTGTAATCGAATCATAAATTGTTATTTATCATGGCTACTTTCTAATACTTTGTTATCTAAACACGCACATTAACTGGAACTATAAGCCCTTAACCTCCTTTGATAGAAATATCAAGGACTCGCAAAAGGTCCATAAAAAGTAATAGCAACATTCTGACAACATTGTAACACGTTTGTCGCGAACTTTTCCAGGCTGTTACATTACGTTTACCGCATATTTGTACAACGAAACAACGTGGTTTCTCCCTCTCTGTTTCATGTGAAAGAAAATTTAGCCAGAAAAGTTAGAAAAGCAGATAAAGCTAAAGACGGGATCCCGTAAGATCGAATTGCATATGGAAATTTCTTCACACTCCTTTGTCCTAAAAGTTTTAATATCTTTTTTTTTACAACATGTTCACACTCTCTTTTGTTCAGCGTTGGAAATTATGCATTTATGTAAAAGACAGCGGCGTACAATATTTTTTTCTCAAAAATACGCTGAACTGCTATTTTCAGCCATATCCCATAATAATTTGTAATTTTTATTTGATAATCACCAAAATAAAGCCCAGACAGTAGAAAGTTTTCAATCTACCTACTACAAAAAGTACAATTTGTACGTTGAAATTTTA